>CM056199.1:120491197-121743277 GCA_029692085.1 Gymnothorax javanicus | reverse complement strand
GTATTTAAAAAACATAGATGATTTAATAAAATAGGGTAAAATAGGATACAATCATTCAACATTGTTTATTTGAGTGCCGTTTATGGACTCATTTTGTGACTCAAATTTATTTTCTTATTTCACCAATTCAAATATGTAGGGTGGGTTGACTTTGATGAATTAAATGTGTTAAGGGGCCGATTTGGACAATAATAAACAGGTGCATTAAACATAACGAGCACAAGTTGAAAATGAAAAATCACAACAAGACTGAATGGAACACACATTTAAAAATGACCTCAAAAGAACGTCAGTATCGGGTGTGACCCCCACGAATATCCACACAGGCAGTACAACGTCTCCTCATGGACCTGAGTAAGCGTCTTAGGTTGTCTTGGGGAAGTTGTCGCCACTCTGCCTGTAGTGCATTCTGGAGTTGCTGCCTGGTTTGAGGTCTGGGTACTCTTGATGAAAGAGCTCGTCCCAGTTGGACGTACTAAACCAAAACGTACTGATGCTAGACGTACTACGCCCAAAACGGTGAGCCACTTGCCGGGCACTTACTCCCGCCTCTAGCATACCCAGGGCCCTGTTCCGTTGTTCAGTCGACAGACGTGGCATTATGACACTTAAAAATGTTTTTTGTGTGGCTTTTAGCATGCCTTTATATAGGGAAGACAACCCCTCCTTCATTTCAACCACTGTACTTGCACAACTCCTAATCCCATATGTTGTACTCAATATGGATTGATGAGAGTCCAACTCACACTGTTGAGTTACATGATGATCATTCATGTATAACGAGGTACACATTGTGACCCCAATGGTCACTTAAGAACTCAAATTGGACTACTCAGGTCCTGAGCAAAAATAAACCAAAATTTAGAGTGTTGCGTTTTCATTGCCTTTGAGTATATATATTTTGTACAGCCCAAGTTACGCTATTGCCTGACCTGGCCGCAAAATTTTTTTCTGTAGGTCGGTTAGTACCATTATGTACATCAGCCAATCACAGATCGGCTCTGGCACCATTGTACGTGCCATCAGCCAATCACAGCTCGGCTGTACTCATGCATTGATGAGAATGGCAACGCATTCGACATTGTCTCTGTCAGAGTTGTGCAGGCGGCACATTTGTAAATGCTCCTCTTACAATAACAATGTAAGTGCTCCACAATATGCAAAATTACAAGTAGGGGAGAGCTGGTACAAAAGTAACATTTTTCACATAAACGTCATTTTAAAAGATAACATCACAGACTGAAAAAAAAATTTGGAGCGATTAACTACTTTTGTGTGTGCTCTGTCAATATCAGGTGCTAAATAATCCCGATATATATTGACTTCGGCATAGCTTGCCGTCCAATGGAAGTTGCGCATTGCTACTTTCGACCCCTCCAGTTGGGATGAAAGTAGCGCACGGGCGGGACAAAAGTAATCTGATCAAATTAACTGGAATCTTTTGAATTACTGTCATTTTTCATTTGAAAAAATCAAACAATGTCTTTGCTAACATGCAACTGTAAATATACAATGCACTCATTTATTCAATTCAATCATAAAAATGACATTAAAACAGAAGCAAAAACAATCACACGTTTGTTTTAAACATTTTCATCACAGTTGTGACAGATATAATGAGCTGCACCCTCAGTGCTTGCCTCATGTGACCACAGCAGACAAAAGATGCACTGCACCCACACTTCTCCAGGCAAAGATGAGGAAAATGTCTCCCCACAAACAAGACATTCCTTCTCATTGCCCCGAGAAACTGTGGTTGCAGTGTATCCGCTAAACAACGTCTTCTTTGGGCGTTTTGAAGAGGACTGTTTCTTTTGGCCCCTCTGCCGAGTCTCCTCCTCCAAGGCAGCTTTTACTGGAGTGTCGGTCAGTATTTCTGTTGACCTGCAACATTCAATGAGATGGTAGTCAGAATCAGCTTGTTTTTATACAAGCCAGAAAATCAAGACACGTTAAAAACAACACTCTGCTCACCTCTTTCTGCCTCTTCTTTTATTTTCTTTCCTCGAGCCAGCCTTTGGATATGGGCGAACCTTTTCTGGGCTGAACCTCTGTATTGGCGTGCCATTAGATGTTCCTGGAACCACAATCATACCTGGATAGATAATATTTCAAAAAAATAATAAATGCTTGGCAAGGCTCAACATGCACATTTAAAAGACACACACAGACACAAACTCTCACCATCTACAGGAATGGCAGACTCATGGGGATGCAGCTCAAATGGGCTCTGGCTAGGTTGCTGGTGTCTTACGGGAGCGGGCGCTGGTGATGGAGCGGACACTGGTGATGAAGAGGGCGCTGGTGATGAAGAGGGCGGTGGTGATGAAGCGGACATTGGTGATGAAGAGGGCGGTGGTGATGGAGCTGGCACTGGCATTGGGGATGGAGCTGGTGCTGGTGCAGGTGCAGGACGGTCGGTCACAAAAGCTGGAGCAAAGTCTGTCTCACTGAAAATATCTGGATTCAAGGGCCAGATACTGGTACACTCGAACCCAGATGAAATGCTGCTTGCTGTCGCAGCTTGAGGCAGAGCTTTAGCCACAAGACTCGGGATGTTGTTGATGGTCAAAGTTCTTCCAGGGTTCATTCGCATCCAATTGTCTGCTGCACTGTTAATGTAGTGCTTCAGAGGACCAAAAACGCTTCGGTCTAGCGGCTGAAGATGGTGGGAGCAGTGGGGGGGAAAAGACAGGAGTACAATGCCATGTGACTTGCAAAAGTCAATAGCTACCACAGAGAGGTGTGATGGATGATTCTCTAAAAGTAGCAGCAACTTTGACTCCGGGGTCGCGCGGGTGTGCCTTACAAAATGCTGTAAAAATGCCAAGAAATCGGCCTCCTGCATCCACCCCGATCCACTGGCAGAACCAGTGCAACCAAGGGGGCCATCCCGGATGAAGTGGTGCTGGAACTTCTTCCTTGGGAAGATAAAGTAAGGAGGAACAAAGTTGCTTTGTGCGTTGGCAGCAAAGGCAACAGTCACCAATGTCCCTCTTTCCCCAGAGGTTACAGCACCAACCTGGCGCTGCCCCTTGGTGGCAATGATTTTGTCTGGCACTTGAACCGTTGTGGTACCTGAAATAATAAATGAAATGAATTATTGCTGTTGCAAATCACTGTTGCTTTTTAATTTATCTAAATATAAATTTTTACCTGTTTCATCCATGTTCCAGATGTCCTTTGCTTCAAAATTATAGAGGGTGAGGACAGTCTTTAGGTTTTTAAAAACGCTGTCACGTTGGTCTTGTTGAAGCTGGTGGAAGCGGGACATGCTGGTGGCTTGAGGTCGACGGATGGACAGGGTTTTGTTGCGCTCGAGGAAGGAGGTGAGCCAGTCCTTC
This sequence comes from Gymnothorax javanicus, assembly GCA_029692085.1. Classification (NCBI taxonomy): domain Eukaryota; kingdom Metazoa; phylum Chordata; class Actinopteri; order Anguilliformes; family Muraenidae; genus Gymnothorax; species Gymnothorax javanicus. Next base: position 121,739,933 of record CM056199.1, on the reverse strand, counting down.
CCTGCCATCTGGTTTTTCTCCCATGAACATGGACTTTTGAGGCCAATATTTTCGGCCAGCACATATGCAAACTTTCGCACCTAAAACAGCATGAAAAAAAGAGGTTAATTCCCAGATAGCAAGCACCTCAGAGCCAGGGGCAGATCCGGAGCTGAGGTGATTGCTATCTTAAACAAATGGCGATAGTGGTGTAGCTCTGTCTGCAGTGTTACTCCAACCTCTTTAGGACTCAGGCCAAAATATATATCAGCTGCTCTCTTTATATATGCCTGCAGTCTCTTCTCCTGTTCTTCTGTGAAGACTTTGTTGTGAGCCCTGTACCCTGGGGCTCTGGCCTGCTGCCCTCCTGCCTCTGCCCTCCTCTTGCAGTACCTGAACAGGGTGACATGACAAACGCCATGCTCCTCTGCTGCCCTCCTTATACTCTGGCCTCTTCGGACATCAAGAAAGGCCCTTCCGTAAACCTGCTGCTCAACCTTTCCTCTCTGGGTAGTTCTGACCCTAACTCTTGGCATTTTCTGTCGGTAAAATATAACACAAGAAAATTCGGCCGCATTAGCAGAGAGGGACGAACGTAACCGTTGCTACTTCCGCCCCGACAGTGACTCCAGACATTAGAACCAGGATTGCTTCTAAAGTGGAAAAAGTCTGACATTTCAAACTTCAGGATATGTTACAAAACTAAATGACCTATCACTTCATCATAAATATGACACATGGAGCGATAAAGACAATCTTTAAGTCAAAAAAGTTTACCATTTGTCTGAATTTACTCACCACTATGGAAAACGGTCTTCCCGGTCTCTTTCCGCGGGGAAGCGTCGAAACCTCAAGATTTTTCGCGGGTCTGGAGAGTGTCGCGAGCGGCACGTGCTGACTGAATATGACGCATCGAAGTGCGGATGGCTGAGAGTAAATCGCCGTATTACTTTCGTCCCACGTTACTTTCGCACCGGCTCTCCCCTACGCTAGCTGGTCTGCTGCAGAAGTCCAATCGTCTATTTATTAGCCTTGGCTTCGGCGACTAATACTGCCGATCGGAAAGCAAATTTTGTGATACCAGACTTTTTCCATTACCAGTTTTTTATTTCGCTATTTACATTTTGCGCATTTCGAATAGTATTAAATGGAAACGCACCTTGACGACGATGTCCGACGTTATTAGCCCCAAAAACACAGTCTGCTTTGTGACCATAGACTGTTCGTGACAGACTCCTATTTGAGGCATTGCGCTGATAAGCATATGGTCATCACTGGAGTACATTGGGGAGGCGTTACCAGCTAGTTTCTGAATCAGTATTTTTGAAAATTTGCTGCAATCGACAAAATACAATTCTACTGGCCGCTGACCAATTATCAGAACCCCAAAGAAAACAGACTATCTATAAGAACCGCAGCTTTTCTCATCTTTATCGTACTCTCATTAAAATAAATCATCTTGCCCTCGGACCAACCAGTCAGTGATTTCATATATCCTGCGCGAATAATCATGTACATGCGGGACTTCAGACCAGAGTGGAAGAGCGCATCCAATCTAATCCATCAGGATAGAAGGTTAGCGATTGATGTTGAAACGATCTAGCTAAATAAAACCATTTGCCACTGGATGCATGCATCCATAGCTCGTATCAACATCAATCTCTTACTTTCTGTCCTGATGGATAAAGTTCTTTGGTAGGTTTATTTACTTTGATCCCTAGAACACGTTCATGTCAGTCATGGTCACTGAAGGAGCAACAACTCCAAACAGCGACTGCACGCAATACAGGCAATACAGGAAAACAACAGAGTCAGGAGAAAAGCTGAGTGATAAACTTTCTCACAAACTCTGTAATAGAGCCTTTTTTTTTTTTTTTTTCCTGAACTAAGAAAATGGTTAGAACGGGAAAAAGCGACAAACAAAGCGACAAACCAAGCCCGCCGGATCTTACAACAATTGTGGAGACCCTCGAAGAATTGAGAAATGAAATGAGGGAGAAGCTGGACCAGCTTTTGAAGGAAAACGGTGATCTCAAAAAGGAGATTGCCAAGAAAAGACGACAGATTCAATCTTTATCAAGCAAACTGGAGGAGCTGGAGCAACAAGAGAAACGTAATGATGTAATCCTGACAGGGCTCAAAATCAAACCCAGGAGTTATGCCAGGGCAGCAGCGAAGGACGACGAATTATCCACTTCAATAGTAGGAGTCTATATGCAAACTTTGACCAAATAAAGGAATACCTTCTGTCTTTTGCTAATCCGTTCAACATCATCGCACTATCGGAAACTTGGATTAAAGAAGAAAAGGGCAAGGACTTCTACATGGAGGGTTACAACTTCGTGTGTAAGAGCAGACTGAATAAAGCTGGTGGGGGTGTTGGACTATTTATTGATGAGGCCATAAACTTCCAGGTACTAGAATGCAAATCAATTGTTGTGGAAAATGTAATGGAATGCCTTACAATTGAGATTCCTAGGTTGAAAGGTAAAAATACGGTTATTTGTTGTGTGTACAGAGCACCGGATTCGCAAATTGATGTTTTTAGTAAATGTATGGATGAATTACTTGTCAATATGAACCAGAAAAATGTTTTTATGTGTGGGGACTTTAATATTGACTTGATAAATCCAAATAATAGCTCTATAATAGAGGAGTATATTGACACCATGTATGCCATGGGTATGCAACCATTAATCACAAAACCAAGCAGGATTACTAGACACAGTGCCACCTTGATAGATAATGTGTATACTAATGTATTAGATTCTGAAATATTTAGTGGCATTATGATAAATGATATTACTGATCATCTACCAGTTTTTGCTATTTGTAACTGCAAATTAGATATAAGGGACCAGGCTAGATTGAAAACCCTGGAACACACAGAAATCAGAAAAAAAAAAAAAAAAAGGCTAAAGAAACTAGAATCAGATATGTTGAACCAGAATTGGGATCATGTATTAACAGAGAAAGATCCAAATAGAGCCTATGAGGCTTTTCTATGGACAGTAAACTCCCTGTATGATAAACACTGTCTAGTCAAAATAACGAACAAACTGAAGCAAAACAAAGAGAGGAAACCTTGGGTTTCAAAAGTACTGGCAAATGCCTGTAAGAAGAAAAAAAATATATTGTATAAACAGTTTCTGAGAGAAAGAACTGAGAAAGCAGAAATTAGGTACAAAAATTACAGAAACAAAATGACAAATTTACTAAAGAAAAAAAAAAAAAAGAGTATTATGAAAAGCTTTTATTAGAAAATAAACATTACACCAGAAATCTCTGGAATATAATAAAGAACGTCTCTGGGAGGACACCGAGGAGGAGTACCCTGCATTCTTTAATATAAATGGCAAAAAGGTAGAGGACAAGGAATTGGTTGTGGAGAATTTTAACAGTTATTTTGTGAATGTTGGGCCAGAACTAGCAAAGAGTATTAAATCCTCACACCTAAGATGGGACTACCTTGACAAGGATGAGGAAATCCAAGACACAATGACACTAACTCCTGTTACCGAATCTGAAATTAGATCAATTCTGAAAAATTGTACAGCTAAGACATCTGTTGATGTAAACCAATTAGATATGAAATTACTGAAAACTCTAACTAACGCAATTGTAACTCCACTTACGCATATATGCAATCTATCCTTCTCCTGCGGAGTGTTTCCAGATAAAATGAAGATAGCGAAAGTTATCCCTCTCTACAAAAGCGGGGATAAATATGATTTCTCAAACTATCGTCCTGTCTCGATTTTACCTCAATGCTCGAAGGTCCTAGAAAAGCTCTTCAATGACAGATTGGACAAGTACATTGATAAACACAAACTACTGTGTGACAGACAGTATGGGTTCAGGAAAAAGCATTCGACAGCACTAGCCCTAACAGAATTTATTGAAATGATTAAAGATTCACTAGATTCAAACTTATATTCTATAGGCATATTTATTGATCTGAAGAAAGCATTTGACACTATAAATCACGATATATTGATTGAAAAACTTTACAAATATGGATTAAGAGGGACGCATTAAAATGGATCAAAAATTACTTAACAAGTAGGACGCAATTTGTGCAGATGGGCAATAGCAAATCGAATTGCTTGGACATTACCTGTGGAATTCCTCAGGGCTCGGTCATAGGTCCCAAGTTGTTCATAATTTACATAAATGACATTGTTACGGTGTCCGATATCCTAAAACTAATTTTATTCAGAGCGACATGACTATTTTTTGTTCAGGTGTCGATCTCAAGCAATTGGCAAAAGTGGTTAATAAAGAAATGTCTAAACTTCACACGTGGTTTAATGTAAACAAATTATCATTAAATCTTAGAAAGACCAAATTTATGATATTTGGGAAAAAAAGGCCTAAAGGACGACATAGACTTAAAGGTAAATGGTACCAGCATTGAAAGGGTAAACGAATATAAAGTCATGGGAGTTATGCTAGATAATCTCTTAAGCTGGAAACCACATGTAAACTTGGTTCAAAGAAAGTTAGCTAGAAGCGTGTCTATTCTTTGGAAAATGCAAAAAATTATTAAAATACAAGTCCCTTAAAATAATCTATTCAGCACTCATAGCACCCCACTTACACTACTGCGCTGAAGTATGGGGACACACTTATAATAATACAATAGAATCATTGTTTAAACTCCAAAAAAAGGCCCTTAGAATTATTCATAACGTTCCCTATGGAACTCATACAAACAATTTGTTTATTAAGGCAAAAGTTTCTTAAATTGCAGGATATAATAAAATTCAACTCCTTGCAAATTGTATACTTAGGATACCACAAAAGAATTGCCTAGAAATATACAATGCCTATTTCTCCAGCGTGAATGCCTTCATGACCTAAGAGGCAGAATGTTGTTGCAAACTAGAAGGGTCAGATCGACTCGGAGTGAGCACTCCTTATCGGTGGCTGGAGTCAGTGCATGGAACATACTTGAACACGATATCAGAAGGGCAGACAATTTGAAAGACTTTAAGTATCTTCTGAAATGTGCATGTTTGAATAACTATGAACTTATCCAACAAAATGGCATTGGATAAATTAAACAGAACCATAACAGGCATAAACAATAGGGGTTGTTTATAGACACTCAGCTATATTGTGATTAAAACTCTTCATGACTGTCATAAATCTCTATGATTTTATGTTGTGACGTTTAAATCGTAGTGTAAATAGACACTCAGCTCTGTTGTGATTTATAAATCTTTATGATATCTTACCCATAATCAAACTGTTTTTCTGGGAGTTGGGGGCGGGACTTTGACAAGCGATTTCGCATCTCCCGCGACCCTTTCGGTCATGATACATGTTGTGTTGAAATTGTCATGGAATGACTGTACAATCATGCCGAAATGAAAAAACAAATAAAAATAAAAAAATGTTTGGCAATCGGCAAAAACGTATTTTTCCCGAAATGCGCCTTTAATATTAAATGCCGTTATGCACAAATGCAGCAGCCCCAGGAAATCTTCCTCAACCTCCCCATACACACGATACAGTCGAATGGGAGGAAGGTGAGCACTTTAGGCTACAAGATGATACACAGCCTGCAATAGTCCCTGAATAAAAGGCTTTGAGGTTAAGATTTCTGTAAACTGAATATTTTTGCACACTTGCTAGGCTACCTTAGAGTACAATTATTGAAATGAACTGAAAAACTGGCACACTAAGACAGGTTTGTGAATTAGTTTTATTTTAAATGCGAAGTCGATGTTTCCTTGAAGGTTATCCATGCCCATCTCATTCCAATCAAATAGTTAGCCTGCATCACAACTATGTGTAGCCAATGTGGCCTATAACCTACTGTTGAGGCCTATGACAGATTCTGAATATATGAGTCTTATGGGTGCTTTAGAGTCATGGCCATCTTGAAGCCATGAGGCAACCACAGAGGAGACCAGTGATCAAATATATGTGCGCAGGACTAAGTCACTTGGGTCATTTTATGAAAATTGAGATTTTCCAATAAAATTAAAGAGTGATCCAAGTTTTTCATTTTGAAAAAAAATTGGGTGAATTTGTGCACAGCAAAGTGTTGTAAATTGACAGTACAGTAGTGCTGGGATATCACTATCACTGGGATATCACTGAGATACCCCGTTAATCTCAGAATGGAAAAAAATCCCAAGTGACCCCTTTTCCTAGTCCTGCACACACACACACACACACACACATACACATGAAGAGTTTGTTTCCAAAATACAATATATCCATTTTACACATTTTGAGTAAATCAGCTTTTTCTTTGACGGCGCCTATTGCATTTTATTGAAAAACACAAACTTTGACCATGAAAAAATTCACATTACAGCATGAATTTCAAAAAAACTGATTTTTGCGCCATGTGAAAGAAGCTCAGGGCTATCACTCTATGGTATTATCTAAATTTTTGGAATTTTGGCACTAATTGCGTTTTGGAAACAAACTCTTCATATATATATATATATATATATATATACATATATACACATATACACAGTGCCGTGAAAAAGTATTTGCCCCCTTCCTGATTTCTTACTTTTTTCCATATTTTTTACACTTAAATGTTTCCGATCATCAAACAAATTTTAATATAAGACAAAGATAACCCAAGTAAATATAAAATGCAGTTTTTAAATGATGATTTTATTTATTAAGGGGAAAAAGCGATCCAAACCTTCCTGGCCCTCTGTGAAAAAGTAATGCCCCCCCCTTAAATCATGAATTAATTGTGATGAACCACATTTTTTGAGTCCAATTTCACTAGCCACACCCAGGCCTGATTATTGCCAGACCTGTTGAATCAAGAAATCACTTCAATAGAACCTTTTTCACAAAGTGAAGTAGGTTAAAAGATCTCAAAAAGCAACACATCATGCCGCGATCTTAAGAAATTCAAGAACAGATGAGAAACAAAGTAATTGACATCTATCACTCTGGAAAGGGCTGCAAAGCCATTTCTAAGGCTTTGGGACTCCAGTGAACCATGGTGAGAGCCATTATCCACAAATGGAGAAAACTTGGAACAGTGGTGAACCTTCCCTGGAGTGGCCGGCCTACCAAAATTACTCCAAGAGCGCATCGACAACTCATCCAGGAGGTCAAAAAAGAACCCAGAACAACATCTAAAGAACTGCAGGCCTCACTTGCCTCAGTTAAAGTCAGTGTTCATGATTCAACAATAAGTAAGAGACTTGGCAAAAATATCATCCATGGGAGAGTTTCAAGGTGATAACCACTGCTGACCAAAAAGAACACAAAGGCTCATCTCACATTTGCCAAAAAACATCTTGATGATCCCAAAGACTTTTGGAAAAAGATTCTGTGGACTGACGAGACAAAAGTTGAACTTTATGGAAAGTGCGCGTCCCGTTACATCTCCCGTAAAACTAACACAGCATTTCATAAAAAGAGCATCATACCAAAAGTCAAACATGGTGGTGGTAGTGTGATGGTTTGGGGCTGCTTTGCTGCTTCAGGACCTGGATGACTTGTCGTAATTGATGGAACCACGAATTCTGCTTTGTACTGGAAAATCCTGAAGGAGAATGTTCAACCATCAGTTCATGAGCTCAAGCTCAAGCGCACTTGGGTTATACAGCAGGACAATGATCCGAAATACACTATCAAGTCCACCTCTGAATGGCTGAAAAAAAACAAAACGAAGATTTTGGAGTGGCCTAGACTTAAATCTGCTTGAGATGCAGTGGCATGACCTTTAACAGGCCATTCATGCTCAAAAACCCTCCAATGTGGCCGAATTAAAACAATTCTGCAAAGAAGAGTGGGCTAAAATTCTTCCACAGCGATGTGAAAGACTCCTTGCCAGTTATCGCAAATGTTTGATTGCAGTTGTTGTGCTTGGGGGTGGCAAAAACCAGTTATTAGGATTTAGGGGGCAATTACTTTTTCACAGAGGGCCAGGTAGGTTTGGATAGCTTTTTCCCCTTAATAAATAAAATCATCATTTAAAAACTGCATTTTGTATTTACTTGGGTTATCTTTGTCTTATATTAAAATTTGTTTGATGATCGGAAACATTTAAGTGTAAAAAATATGGAAAAAAGTAAGAAATCAGGAAGGGGGAAAATACTTTTTCACGGCACTGTAGATATATATATATATATATATATATACACACACACACACACACACACACTACCGGTCAATGTTTTAGGACACCCCAATTTTTCCAGTTTTTTTATTGAAAATTATGCGGTTTAATGTCTCATTGTACTCTGGATTGAAATCATAGACATTTCTATTTCTATGTGTGTGTGTGTGCGTGTGTGCTATATGTTGTGGATGGGGAGGCCCAAGGGGGGGGGGGTTCGATTTCCAGTCATAGGGCCCAAAATTTCCAGCAGCGCCCCTGTATTTCAGGTAGATATCAATTATTGCCTCGTGGGGCCTTATTTAAATGGCACACTCTCTGATGTCATCTAATTTAAAAGGAATACACCCACTGAAATATAACTGAACCCTCAATATTCATCTCTCCGTCCAGTTGTGTATTACACTAACAGGAAATGACCAGTTAGTCCTGTCTGGAGGAAAATAGGAATAGACTAAGGGATCGGTCTCTGGCAGTATCATCAGTCATATCGCATGCAGAAAAACTGGGCCCAAGTTTCTTCTATTTCAGCTATGTAAAAAAAATTGGTGGACTGCAGTATATTTCAGTCAACCAACTGAAATGTAAATGTTTACAAAAAGATATAAAGGTAGTTAGGCATCTAGGCTGTGACCTATCACACCCTGTGGCCTACTATGCTTGAGGATAAGAGAGCAGGGAGGGTAACAATAGCCTACCCCTGTCTGCTGTTAATGGAATGCTAATGAGCAGTAGGGCTGGGTATCGAGAACCGGTTCCAGGTTCCAATTTTTCAAGAACCGTGGATTCGTTAAGACACGTGTATTTCAAATCTGCTTATTGGTTCCAAACTTATTTCAATCGTGGTCTGAAGTGAACTGCAGTGAGAATAGATTTGGCAGGACCTGCTACCACTACGCGGAACGAGTGTCACGTGATTTGTTACGCGGTACGTCATCATAACAAGAGGAAACACTTCTGTTTGCGTGCCGACTACTCTTAATATTCAGGTCATGAATATTAATTTTTGTCCAATGCGAGGGTTGAGATGCACAACTGGATCACCGACTTTGTTTACATGGTGTTTGCAATGAGGTCGTTGCAAGTTACGTAGGTGGTCACATGATCCCCGAAGCAAAATGTACACAGAGGTTGATTGCAGCATAGTGAAAATGGGGAAATCTTGTGCTGCTGTTGCTTGCACCAACAATAATGTCATTCAGTCGTCTGGAAAATACGGCAAAATAAGTTTCAATCAATTTCCACAAATTAATGAAGTCCTTTTGAAAGATTGGCTTGTTAAATTAAAAAGAATTGACCGTGGGAAGCCTTACAAACCAACAAAACATTAAGTTCTTTGCTCAGAGCACTTTGAGAAAAGCTGCTTCACGTACCAGAAGTTCACAAGTAAATCAACGGTTTTGTTGCAATGACAACTGGTTTTAAATTGAAGATTTAAAGAAATTAGTGGAAAATATATATTCAATACAAATATTAACCTTCAGCCTGAACGCCCCTGTAACGGGGGCAATGAATTTGCATAATAAATACAGCATGTTTCCTAATAGCAATCTCATCATGTGGCATATCCTCTTAAAGCGAAGAAACTCGGCGAAAAGTTCGTGATGACCGTTTTTACCTAAACCGAACACAATTCAAGTGCCAAGCAAGTAAATAAGCATCTAGCAAAACATTAAATAAAATAAGATTAAATAATCAGTGCTCTATCGCAAGCATTTCTACTGAATTTGTGATATGCATAGAAACGATACCTCAAATGAAAAAGGACAGTCCACAGATTCCAACGATATAAGCCTTGTCATTTTAAATTGACACCACACTCAAAGAACAGCAGGCATACACTTTAAAAGCTACAGAGATGAGCAAAAATTTTTCTTACCTTTGATATTTTGTCATAAAAGCTGTTTGTGGGTAAATCTGCACTTGCTATTGTTTTAGCCAGTCTATCTGAGAGTCCTCTCGCCATTATGGTATGCACTGGAAGACCTCAGTAGTATAATCAATGGTTTGTTTTTTGCATTTTCGCTAGAATTAACCACTAAATATTCAACTGTTGTTTTCAAAGCCGGTTTATGACTGAGAATCCTTGCGCCAATATGCTCAAGTTCAAACACAGCACAGCTATACTAAATCGAGCAGTGAATATATAGTCTGTTGAGTTAGTTTGGTGGATAAGGCGGAGCATTTGGACCTGAGGTTCCATATCCAGTTATACATGCGACATTTCAGAGCAAGGAAATACATTTTTTTGGTATAAATAAGTAATAATTAATCGATGCATTCCCATCCCATCAAAGCCATCTTCCTGAGTTACTTCGGGGATCACGTGACTTACACACTACGGTTTCTGCATCCAATGCAACGCCTCCATTGCTTACCCATAGAAGAGGACCGTAATTTGGCATTTGTTCCAGATTTTTCTTCATCACGTAACTATAGCACTTTTCCCATAGCCCAACTCACGACATTTTTGATATTACCTTAAGTACATAGCATTCACTTTTGCGGAAATTTAATTGTATTAGAGCATTAGAAAAAAAAATCGCTCCATATGAAGTCATGCTGTTAACATTTAGCCAAACCGAATGCCAAGTGTAATGGTTTAATCGGTATGGCTTACCTAGCACTGCAGCAGGCTAGCTAAGAGCTACTCTCATAACTAAGTGAACATTACTTAACTAGTGTGCTCGTAGTACCTTCCCATAAGCATTATGTAGCTAACATCAGTTTGTTAGCTTGCAAGCAAACATTAGTTAGCCACTCAGTCAACAGTGGATGAAAACCGTTATTTGGTGTTTGGTTCATATTTTTCACTATAACTTAGCTGTCGTACTTTTCTCACAGCCCAACTCATGATGTGAAAGTGATCAATACAAACCGTTGCTAGTTCAAACGCGAAAGTGATGGCTTGACCGCAATGTAGAATGATATTACATTGAAATTACATTACATTAATTACATGAAATTACATTAGTTTTCTATTATATTGCGCAATTCATTTATGTGATAAACACCATCTTATACTCTCAGTCGTGACCTGATCAGGCCACTGCTAATGGCGCGATATATAGAATCAATGGGAACGTGTATCGCGATCGTAAAACCCTAGTAGTTCTGGCCCTTCATCTCTCCTTACGAAGATAATCTTTCGAAAAATAAGATCAGCGTGCAATCTAGTATCTTTAGTACACTCCGGGACAAAACGGTGATTGGGATGCGGCCATTCATAGGTTTGCTGTGAACTGCGTACATGGCACAGCAATGGTCTGTTATACATAGCAGTGGTCTGCTATTCAGAAATAACCATAGAAATATTTTTTAACTGAAGGTAACAGTTGTCACAGTTTATAATTATTTGATAAATGTGCAAAGAATAAAGGGCCTAATTTGTGTTCATTAAATATTTGTTCTCTCCAAAAAAAAACAACAAAAACTGGAATCGGAACCAAGATTCAATAAGAACGGGATTCGATAAGCAGAATCGGAATCAGAACTGGAATGGATAAAATTGAAACGATACCCAGCCCTAACTAGCAGGCAGGAGCAGGTAACATTAACTAGCAGCAGGAGAGGATGATTGCAGGGCTGCAGCAGGCAGAGGCTTGTGTTTTTGCAAAAGAGGTGAGGCAGGAGAGTAGCTTAAATGGCCTGGTTGAAGAGGAGTGGAAGAGCACAAATATGCATTGGAGTGTCTATGAGAATGAGGGCATATCTCAAGATCTCTGCCTAAGCTAACTCCACGAGCAATGCCCCATATAAGTACATTCTCTCAAACACACTTCAACCACATACACAGAAATACACACACACACACACATACACACACGTCAACATTACTTGGTGATGGATTTTTTTTTTTTCTACACAGTTTAAATGGTTGAATAACATTAAAACTCCTTAGAAGATGAAGATGTGGTCATTTCTGGTTCATCTCCAGAGAATTTCACAAATGTATTACAGTCCACTGTGCTGCTATATCGTGCACATGAATATGCATTGAGCATGCCATATGATGAATAAGCAAGGGGGATCACCACAATGCGCCACAACAGCTAAAATAAAGCTTGTTTTTCTTAGGAAGTCGCCATAAAGGAGCAGGATGATGAAGATTGTAAAAATATTTCAGTATGCTAAAAAGATAAGGACAAAAAGGGTAACAGAATCTTTCCCTTCATCATTCAGTAAATTGTGGAAAACTCATTAATTGCTCCCGCAAAACTGTTCGGTCTTATATCTCCCTGAAACTGATTCTAAGCTGCCATCTAATTGCTCGCACTGCACCCATAAAAGGTGGTTGTGGAAAAAGACAGCTCAAGCATTGTCAGGGAAGTGCGCGGCAATGATTTTTCACGGGGCGCTCCGCAGGCGGCAAGCGGGGGCAATTTATCAGTCGTGACAGGAGGTTACCGTGGTAATGCTCTTTGCCATGGAGATCTCTTGTACACAATGTCCGCTGCGGTGGTGGTTGAGCTGGATGGTTTAGCAGTTCCTCCGCCCGCTTGATTATTTTCTCTTTTTTTTTTCAGTACAGAGTGAGGGCTGAATGAAACACATGACCACAATAGAGGGCTGCGCAGCGATCTCTGTGTTAGCCTTTTCTCTGGCAATATATCTCATTACTGTCTTCTTCAGAGCCTCGCATCAGATTTATTGTTCTTCTATGAGGTCCAGCTGAGTTGCTCTTCAATCTCTTTTTATTCTGTTAGTGCCTATTGTGGCCTTTATATTTACAATCATTCATTTCATATATGAATCTGACTTTTATACAAAAGGGTTACTTTTGACATACAGTACTGTTCAAAGGCCTTCTTAGATTTGTTGCATATGAGTTTTTTTTGTTAGATTTGTTTGTCTGTTTTCTGACAGTAAAAAGAGCACATTGTATATTTTCAAAAAATGTTTTTTCCAAGAAATTTTATTTTACAGAAAAATACTGTTTTTACTGTAGATAAATTTCACTCACTGTTTGTGTTTATGTGAGTTTTTTCAAAATACTGTGAGATAAGTTATGAAATGTGAAAGCTTCTAACTTCAGAGATCTTTGTGGTGGTCAGTTGGGAGATCTGGTCATTTCCTTGTCTTGTGATAAGAGAAATATTTATAGTGGAGAAGGTGTGGACAACAAGGTCAAAATAAAACATCCAAAGACAGCAGAGAGAATGGCCCGAGATAACACAATGCATTATGTCTCCGCCAACGAGGTTCTGTTTTTGCCGGCGTTGGTTTGTCTGTCTGTCCGTTTGTGCACAAGATAACTCAAAAAGTAATGAACAGATATCTCTGAAATTTTGTGGGTGGGTTGCTATTAAGGGATGGAACATATTGATTTTTACCGTGATCAGTCAAACAATATGGCAGCCACCGCAACCACCTCTAAATCCTATGTTGCAGATACCTTAAATTTCTTATGAGCCATGTTCACTTAGCAAGATTTCGACTGTGCTGCCTTGGCGGAGGTTTGCACTCTCAGAGTGCCTCCACTTACGAATGTAAGCAAGTTTAAGATCTGATATAGCCTCAGTTGATTCACAGTAGTTCAAAGCATGGATTGTAACTAGTCCACAATCATCTGGTTGATCCAGCATCACTTTGCTAATGGGTCCGTTGAAGATCCGGATCTGGAAGGCCTTGTGTAACAAGTGCAGGTCAGGATCGGCAGATCCAGATGCTCCATTTACATGACACGTGAGATGCCAGATCTTAATTTCCCATACATCAGTAGTCCTACAGTACACTCCCATCTATATCTGCACCAGTTGAATGCATGTTGGCCAATCCTCACCCTAACACTATTCTAGAACCTTCTATAATGGTGCAAGCCGCCCAAGCCTTGTATTTAAAACCAGTGGAATTGAATTGTGTCCTTTTCCCTGATGAAAGCAGATTTTTGCTGTGATGGTCGCTCTTGGGTATGGTGGCAGTGTGGTGAGCATTATGCAGCCTGTCTGCTGGAGGTTCGTGGGGTGCGCTCAACGTTTTGGTGTGGAGGGGCATCTACAGCAACCATAGGGTTACTAATGGCAACCTAGGAGCCCAGCGTTATGTACACTGGTCCTCAGGCCTTACATCCTTCTGTTCATGCAGGATCATCACGCTACCACCATGCTGCACCAAGAAATGCAGGTCTATGTTCCGCGAGACACACCAGGGATTTTCTGCTGGGACAGAATGGTGATCTCCTGCCTTGGCCTGCACACTCCCAGAGGGTCTCATTTATGAACGGTGCCTAGGCACAGAAATTACCCCAATTTATTTACAGAATTCTCATTTATAACCTGACATTAAAAACACACAAAATTAATGAGATTATCCACATTTGAAAAATTCCAAGTTATTTTTTTTATCAATTTAGTAAAAATTGCATGCGATTTAGCCTGCCTGCAGTTCTATAAATTTGGATATTTTTACTCTGCGCCTTTTTTTGTGCATATACAATATTTAGGTCAAAAATTCATGTACATTTTTATAAAAACCCCAGTTCTTAAAGCCACCAGCACCTGTGAGATACAGTATCTTAAAGCAATATCCCTCTCCACGTGATCTGTGATTGTAAAACAGAAATGAGCTGATCCCGGGTCTGGATGAGGGTTGGATCGATATCCCACAGACGCAATGCAATGACCAGGGGCCAGTATGTGGTATTGTTGTGGCCAGTGCACTGCTGCTGGTGGCGGACACGCCCATTTTTGGCATGCTCTTGCGCCCTGTTTCATTCTCAGAGATGTTGGATGGCCATTTTGTGAATTTCACTTGATTCTGTTTCATTAAACCATAATTGATTTTTCTATGCGTAAAATACGTTTTAAATTCTGAAATATTGATAAAAATTATTGGAAACTTGGTCTTGAGTCTTATTTGACCATCAATAATTTGTTAAAGAATACAACAGATAGCATAGCCTCCATGGAGCACGGATCTCAGCATCACCGTGGCCCGTGGGATTACCTGAGAATACAGAGTGACATGAGACAGGTAAACTGCAGAAGTGCTGCACCTAAAACAACCATTACATTTTAAAGATTGACGGTTGGTGATTGGCAACATAAAATATAGATTTTTTTTTTTTGACTGCTTACAGCTCTTTATAGCACACTGTTCACATATTGAACTGTTCAGTTAAATCATGCGTCTGCACTTTCAGTTACTGTGTTACAGGTGGCTAGGACTGATCAGAGTACCGTATCATTTTTCATACAACGTATTTTTGTTTCGTTGCAAGCACTTGGCTCATCCAGGCATCGTTAACACTAATATTTTGACATTCAATTTTGTTTTTGCTAATGTAGACAAGCTAATCTGAGTCAGTGTGTCTGATACTGCTGTGATATGCTTGGTGCAATGCTCTGAGGCTGCTCTACTCAGCTAGTTGATTGACAACAGACAGACTGAAGGAATAAATTCATCAGATTCCCATTTGCTTGGAGAGAGCATTACGCTAGTGAGTTAGTTACATTACCCATAAGCCTTTCTTGGTCACTATCAGTGCTGTAACGCAGCTATAAATAGTCAGCTCTGTTCAATGGTTATGTGGTGGGTAGTGGATGATGTGCCATGTGAAGTAACACTGGAGGAAATGTCATGCAGAGCTGCTGGTCCAGCCCTCCAATTCCTCTTACAATTGGCTGGGTTTTGTCAGCTGATCTCTTGTTTTCATTTCACTATCGTTTAAAAATGCTATGCGTGTGTGTGTGTGTGTGTGTGTGGTCCATATTTACTTTTCTTTGTGAGGACATTTTGTTTTGAAATGACATGGAATTCCAGATTTCTTTAACCTTATAGGGACATTTTCCAGTCCACATGAGGAAATTGAGTTATTTTGGGGTTAGGGGTTAAGGGTTGAGTTGGGGTAAGGTTAGGGCTAGGTTAAGGTTAGGTATGTACTGTTTAGGGTTAAGGTCAGGGAAAGGGGTTAGGGAATGAATGCAAGTCTACGGAATGACGGAATGTCCCCACAAAACATGAAAACCCAACCTGTGTGTGTGTGTGTGTGTGTGTGTGTGAGAGAGAGTGTGTGTTTAAAAAAAAAAAAAAGGTATTAGGACTGAGCATGAAGCCTAAAATAAAATTGTCTTCAGGCAGGTCTGTAAACACAAATTGTATTGCTAATGTGCCAGTGCCACAGAGCACAGAACAAAAAATATAAATAAATAAATAAAAATAAAAATATTGAATCAGACAGGGACAAAAAACCAACAAACAAACATTACACTGAGGGAATTCAGTGCTGCTCTCTCTTTGGAGCCCGTCTGGAGAGGCATGTCTGCTTTGCGTTTCGTCTGCTTCCATTTTCTCATTCCTTCTGTAGAGCTCATGCAGGCTAGGGGCAATTTCCTAATTAGTGCAATTTAATACGGCAGTTCATTTATGGGGAAACAAATAGCGGATATCTATATGCAGATTCAGTGTTTGATATCTGCCGCAACAGTCTGGTTTAGTAAAGTTTTTACATGATCCAGAATCGAATATTAGCTCTTATATTATTAATTAACTCTCAATTCAATTAAATGTAATTAGCTTAAGTGCTTCCCACAATTGAGACTGTCTCAAAGCGCTTCATGTAGGACCGAGCTGGAACCCCCAAGGAGCAAGCAAACAGTTCTTTCAGATGCTCTTCGTTCCTTTTCCGTCAACAGAACAAGCAAGAAAAATATTGTTAATTCCTTATATTGTCTTTTAAATGCTGTAAGTGCAATGTGGAACAGGACTGGTGGAAGGTAGATATGCTTCTGTGTCATGAACTTGCAGTTTCTCAAGATTTAAGCCGCTTTCACACCGGACGCGAAACGAATTTTTCGCACGGCAGATTACATTCAAAGTCAATGCAAAGACGCGAATACACGTGTTTGCATTGACTTTGAATGTAATCTGGCATGCGAAAAATTCGTTTCGCGTCCGGTGTGAAAACAGCTTTATTTGCATTGCCATTAACTTGTGCTTCTACTTCATAAATCACACTCAGATATCCCTTATCGGGATAGTAACATTTTAACTATGAGCCATAAATTTCATGCGTGTGGCATAAACACAGTGCAGCACTTGTAATGAGTCATGGCATGTCAATGTATTACAGGATACAACTAATTATGTTATAAGGCATAAAAAGGTTATTCTTTTCTGTATTGGTCATAAATAATAACATGTTGTCATCATGATCAGTTATGACTGGTGTTGCTCCATAATGATGACAAGATTACTTAGGCATCATTATTCATATAAAGTGTTACTCTATCTGTCAACTAAAATTACACTGTTGTCACAAAAAATTGCCCTGGTTGACACAGAGCCAGTTTTTTTTTTTTTTTTTCTATCATTCCTGATTGTTGTTACATTTTGTGACGACATAAATATGGTATAAATAAAAGTAAATAATAAGAGTAAAATGATCAATGGAATGACTCTACACAGGACCTGCTGCAGCTGGAAATCTAATGAAATATAGTCATCGTTTTTGCACTTAAATATTTTGACATTGTAAGCCCTGCTTTGAAAGAAGGTGCTACATTGAGTGCAGTACACATCCTGTATGAATGCGTTTTTGGAAATAAACTGTTGATGTGACAAAAAATGTTCTGCAGCTAGCATAGCAAGCACTTGGTATTTCATACCAGCATAGCCAGTGTTTTATTTTTACTTTATTTTATACCCAGCAGCCAGGTGGATTGGCACAATCAAGGTCATTGTTTCTGGATATTTTCCTTACAGTTTCCAGCTTCCTACAGCTGTGGGTTTTTGTTGTTGTCGTAACATTTGATGTAACCCACATACATTTTCTCTAGATGAACACATGGCACCACAGCTTTCAAATCTTATTTCTGTGCTTTCGAGAGTGGTCGGTGGGTGGTCTTCTGCAGGCTTTTTGGGGAGAGCATTCAGGGAACATTCTGGTACTTCAATAAACTCAGTGACAGCGTTCCATGGCCCAAGAGAGGCAGCTGGCCACCGGTTTGCCGAGGGACCGTTCTCGTGTTTACTCCGGGACCATATAGGAAACTGCCTTCAAAAATAGCTCAGTAAACCGTTACATGAAATTGTCATTTGTATGTTTCTTTATTCATGCAGTCTGACTCAGTCACATGACGGAGTTCCCTGTGCCTCTGACAATCGATGTTCAAGCATTCAGACAGCCTTTAGTAAAGTGGAAAGTGTGCAGTGGCGAGAGCGAGACCGCTGAAAATTTCATTTGGACAGCGTTATCAGAAAAAGCTTGCTTTCTGAGGAGGCTTGTTATTACTGCCAGTGCCAGGTATTTTAGGTGGGGCTGTAAATTGGCCTGGCAAATAAATTATTGATGAATTTGTATGCTTGGTAACTTTTATTTCCCCTGTTGACACGCTTGTGCGCACACGCAGACTTGTATATTTAAAGCTCGAACACCAACACATCACTTGTGTTTCCCAGTGGTAGAGCAATCTTCTACACTGAGCAATGAAGAAACAAGCTTCATTCTGCGTCCATATTTTCAGTTTTCACTTTGACTTGTTTTATTTTTCAATGATGAATCACTTATGTCCCTTTTGTTTTTTGGCTCACAGAGTAAACATAATAATCATTCCGGGCAGCACAGTGAGGCAGTGGTTAGCACTGCTGCCTCACAGCCACAAGGCCATGGGTTCGAATCAATTTGCATGTTCTCCCCATGTTCGTGTGGGTTTCCTCCCACAGTCCCAAAGGTATGCACATCGGGCTAATTGGAGATGCTGAATTGCCCATAGGTATGAGTGTGAGGTTAATTGACGTGTGCACCCTGCACTGGATTGACGAGCTCTCCAGGGTGTGTCCCTGACTTTCACCCATAGTCAGCTGGGATAGACTCCAGCTCCCCCTCAACTGTAGTGAGGAAGAAGTGTCTATAGAGAATGGATGATAGCAATCCCTCCATGTCAACTGTATCTCCTATGAGTTAATTTAGTTAAAAACATCTTAAAGCAAATAGCAAAATTTTGATTGAATAAACATGCAGTATATTTGAAAATTATTCAGTCAAGTTTTACTCCGAATAGTAATAATAAGATAAACACTGCATCTGAAGATATCTCAAACTTGCAGCGCATGGGGGATATTTCCCCATACAGAAATAGAATCAACTGCATGTCAACTCTGTGTATTTCAGCTCTTAACTGTATACTTTACAAAATAATTGACGCCTTAAGATATTTTCAAAAAAAAAAAAAAAGATACAAAATATAATCATGATATTTAACCCTTTGAGTGCTGAATAGAATTTCAAGGAATTAAAAATGCAGTGATTCTGAGCTGTTGAAAACCTATCATGTGGCAACTTGTTTAAAAGAGCTCCCCTGCGGGTGCTCTTTTAAACAAGTTGCCGCATGATAGGTTTTCAACAGCATCTGACTTAAATATCTTACATCATTGGGCAACTATAGTTGCCCACGGCGCTGAAAGGGTTAAAGCTAATATTTCCAATTATTTCAGACAGAATTACGATATATTCCATTTCTGTTCAGACTGTTCTGTAGGCTGAAGTACAGTAAAGTGGAGAAAGTGGGGGCACAATTTGTCCAAGCCTCTGTGATCACCGAGCAGCACACCATGCAGCCACAGAGACTCCATCTTCAACTGTCATTTCAGGGCAACAGCGAGTAAGCAGAGCATAAAAGTGGTGGTCACAATTATACCTGCGATAAGTGAGAGGAATAATGCCTGTGACCACATCAGCGACATGTTTGTTTCCACTGTGAGAGCCCTCACAGCTGACGCTGAGATGGAGGTGCACGCGGTTCAGTTTGGGGCTGAGCCGAGTCGAGTCGGCCACCTCTGCTGCAGCCGCTGCGTCTTAAATTCGATGCTCTCGTGAGGATTTAGAGCTAAAACCGCGGCTGAAAATGCTCGATAAAGCCCTCCAAATCAGCAACATAAATCTGGTGGAGTTTTTTTTTTTTTTTTTGGAGCCTCTTTCCTCTGGATGCTGCCTCTACCTCTATCAACGACACTTCAGCTGGCAGGATGCCTCCTACTTCCTGTTTTCCTCAATTATCTCTGTTATAGCCTCCCTGTATTTACACTGAGCGGAGAGGATGGGAGAATCTGGCTGGATATGTGCTGGAAGCTTCCACAACCTGTGATTCATCGCGGCTCCGGATCTGGGGATAGGGCGCTCACTACAGGCAACCTAACGGGGGAGACACCCCGGGACTGTCTTAGCTGTGAGAACAGCTTGACTACCATGGATCTGCAGTTATAATCATCCTGTTCGCTCAGCATGAGTAATGTATGATTGATGGTCTTCTCCTTCGCAATTATACACCATCTCTGCCCAATGATCGCCCAAATTGTTGCCGTCGCACAACCTCCAGTTTCCACGAAGGTTGAGCGCGCCGGCAACTTAGCCTTTTGTGAATAATAATGAGTAATGTTCTTGCAGAAATACACGTCATAGGATTTTAACAGTGCAATAAAACAATTCTGGTGATACTATTGTCTCATCCAAATGACATCACGTGTGGTAAATCAGCAACGAAAGTGTTGCACAACAGATATGGGGTAAATGTGAACACAACAACTTACTGCAAACCTAGAAGCAAAGACTGAACTGGTTTGTGATGTTCCGCATCTAGCATCCTCTTTGTGACTTAGACAAGATTGCTCATGAGGGTATCAAAAGTCATTTTTAAAACTTTGCACCTCATAAAATACAATGGTATAAGTGCAGTACAGAACACAGACAAACATTTTTCAGATTTCAGTGACAGCATGACGAAACAAAAAAGAATGAGTTTTAACTGACATTATCAGATCAGATAATATCATACCAAATTCATTACTCCTGCATTATTCAAGCCGATAGCATTACACTTAGTTTTTGATTATTTAATGACTTGAAATCAACTATCTTGAAATTTAACAAGAGGCTCCTCAGAGCCTGTACTCGGGCCGGGTCTAGGCCTGGGCCAATCCATAGATATATATATTTAGAACACTAGATTGCTGATGATGTCATATTTACATTATCCAAAGTGAAGCACCCAGCCGCCATATTGATACGCCCAACTTCTTCATAAAAATGAATGGTTTCCTATGAGGCCAATTTCAAATAAGTCAATATAAGCATTAAAATGCCGAGATGTGCGGCTGCCTTTTGCAGCAATAGTCATTTGAAGGGCTGTAATAAAACGGTTCATGCGTAAGTTAACGTAGAAATGCAAATTTGTCACTTTTTATAGAAAAAATCACGTTCACTTGCTAGCTAGGTAATTAGCCGTCCCATTGACTTAAATAGACCGCTGACTAAAGCAAACGCTAGCGATCGATAATGGTCTCCAGCAAGCTACTTTGGTACCCTTGCTGTCGTGGGGACTGCATTGACTAAGCAGTCAATAAAATGAACAAGGTGGCTAACTAGCTAGCTACTTGTAATTGACATTCAAGGGCAATATTTCTTACCTGCATAATTTTAAACAATGGACATGTTGCTTTGCCTGTTCATACAGAGTTCCAAAAGACAAGGAAGGGAGAAAGGCTTAGCTGTTAGAAATCAGGAGAAAAAACCTTTTGCTCTCCCCTCGATCCGTGCTGTGCAGTGATTATTTTTTGAGAGCAGTGTTATGATGGGACAGGGGCAAAGATGACGCTTAGTAAAGGAGTAGCCAGAGTTAACTAGCGCTTCATTTTAACAACGTTGGCATTAGGCATATGATTAAAAATGAACAATTCGGTCAACGGCAAATATGCTCAATCGGGGTACAATTAAGTGAGGAAATCAGAGAGTAATTTGATAACGTATACGGACATTCATCGACGTTGCTTATAACGGTGAAAACTTTGAAGCAATTATCTTATCAGAGGGTGATTAAAAGCCTCGGTCACCTTAAAGGGGACCTATTATGCTGATCCTTCTTTTAATACATATTAGTAATGTTAGTTGTCAATACTCAACCTCTGAAAAGTTTCTAAACATAAGATACAGGGGTTTTGCCGTAATCCAAGAACGTGATTTGGTGAACGTGATTTCCTCTCTGAACAGCTCCTCCCGAGATCTTCGCAAGATCTGGGCAAAACCTGACGTCAGGTTGTTCCGTCCAATTAGTACAGACCTAGCCAGAGCCAATCACGGTGCTGGACCTGCCCACACCGGAAACTATTCTAGCAGGCACTAACAATGGCAGATCATACTATGCCGTAGTAGCGTCGACACTTTTGGAAATACAAAAGAAGAACCGCAGATCATTTGAGGTGCAGTTTTGTCAGTATCTCTCCCAAAGCTGCTTGTCCGTTTACTTTTGGACGCGAAGAAAAACACTTATTTCTCTTCCAAAAGAGGATGCCACCAGAAATCATTGAGTAGCTTTTTTTGTTAGCAGGCAGCAAACAGCCACGGCCAAAGGAAACGTTAGCTGCTTGTTCTCAGCATTTCACCAAAGAAAGCTTTACAATTAAAAGGATAATTCGACACAGGATAAGCGTTTCAGCTGCTTCTCAAACCTGAAGCAGCTGCATCGATCAAGCGCTCAGAGCCACAAGCTGTAAGTAACGATATAACAGCAAATAATGTAAGTGAAGCTAACGTGTTACAGGTGGCTAGCAGGACCGCTAGCACTAACAACTGGCCTCAAACGCAGGCTTTGTAAAATATCTGAAGATAAAGCCTGTATTGGTCGCGACTGTCCGTGACTCACTGACACACAAGCTGTAAGTTGCTTTTACTGCATAAGCCAACCTGACGTGATAGCCAGTTGATTGTGGCTGTAGCACTACGGCTAACGTAGCCAAGTTACTGTTGCTAATGTTTGTGTCCTAAATATGCAAGAGTAATATCGGGAAATTCTACAGAAGGTGTGTGAACATAAACCTCATTTGAAGCTAACTTTTAATACTTGTTTGTAATTTGGATGCTTAGTACAACTGTCCACGGTAACGGATCTTGCTGTCTGTAAAACCTGTATTGCAAGGGTTTGTCTCTGTGGTAATGACCGCTCGGTTACCAGCTACTGCATGTTAGTTTGCGTGCCGCCGTGCTAATTAAAAATGCTCCTGGTTAACTTATATGCAGTAATTCTGATCGGTATGCTTGTGTTACTTCGGTAAGCATCAATGTGGCAGTTTCATCATAACGTTGCCCGATTGTAGCCACTACAATTAGTGATCGCTTCACTTATCCATGACCGGGATCAGCCGGATCCCTATCACAAATATCTGGGTTAGCTCTCTGATTCTACCGTGAAAGCAATCGCGAAACGCATAAGCTCTAATGTGTCTGGTATAACAAAGGATTTCTCTGCACTACCGTGACATAATTTCATCCCCCTTTAGAAATTGTTGAGAGTAATAAAAAGCCGAAAAAGGCGGAGATTAAATAGGTAATTCTTTCCTGTAGAAGTGATCGATTTGCTAGCTCCACATAACCAACTTGTCCACGCTAACAGAACTTACGGTCTGCTAAACCTGTATTATGTTCACAACATAACCAAGCTCTCTCTAGCTTCCGCGTACTATCCATAAAGCTGCTAAACGAATTTTTCGCGGGACAGATTACATTCAAAGTCAATGCAAAGACTTGAATACACGAGTTATGGGCATGTCAAGCCGCTTTCACATGGGACGCGAAACGAATTTTTCGCGGGACAGATTACATTCAAAGTCAATGCAAAGACTTGAATACACGCGTTATGGGCGCGTTAAACAGCTTTCACACCGGACGCGAAACTAACAGATTACATTCAAAGTCAATGCAAAGACTCGAATACACGAGTTATGGGCATGTCAAGCCGCTTTCACACCGAACGCAAAACAAATTTTTCGCGCGACATATTAGCTACATTCAAAGTCAATGCAAAGACGCGAATACATGCGTAATGGGCGCATTAAGCAGCTTTCACACCGGACGCGAAACGAATTTTTCACACGAGAGATTACGTTCAAAGTAAATGCAAAGACAATGCATTGACTTTGAATGTAATCTGTCGCTTAAAAATTCATATTTTAGCGTCGGTGTGAAAGCGCTTATCGCGCCCATGTTCTCGAGGAAACGCTGGTCATTCCGGCGCAATAAGTAAACCATTACCACGGGCAATTTCCGAAAAGGCCGTTTAGCCTGGAGCTTTCGCCCCTTCGTCATACCCCAGCGCAGAAGCTGTTCGTTACTCCACGCTGACACACCACAGCTATGCACACGGACCAGCAGGTCCTTATACACACCGAAGCAGTCCATAAGTTGTTGGTCCACTTATAGCTGCTCCTCGCTGTCCGTGTTTCCCTCTAAACTCAGACCCACCGGATTTCTACGGTCTCTGGTCTACACTTGGGTTTGTTGACCCATTCTACAAATGTGTCTATATAGGGTGTATTCTAGCTTTCCCTCAATCCTAGCTAGAGTAGAAACAGTGGTGTACTCACCATAGTAGCCGTAGGTAGACAGCAAATTCGAGCTTGACCTGCCAGACATTCACACTGCGTCCTCCACTTTCACCGTTGCGTTTATTAGAACAAGTTAATTTCAATAGAGCTATACACATGTACTGCGTTTGATTGCAGAATATGCCCGTCGATTCCTTCGGGAGAGGCGTCAGTTTCACTCTGTGGAGATGGACCCGGAAAACTGCGTTTTGCTGCCTCGTCCCGCCTAGATCCGCCCTCCACAGAGCTGGCCAGTCAGAAGAAAGTGGGCACACGGGGAGTGGGGGCCATAGCGGAAGAGCCACCCCAACGAGGCGTTTCAGGCAGAGACTACTATGGACTACAAATGGGGTTTTTTGAGGATGGCAGTTTGAGCGAAATAAGTACCCTTTTTTTACTTTGCGCAATCAGGAGTACTCTAGGGGAGTCAAAGACCAAAATATAAACTTGGAAAAATAGCATAATAGGTCACCTTTAACTGAACTTTTCTGCTCGCACTTTAATGTTGACACCGAGTAACATTTTGATCTTCCCCTTTGTAAGTGTGCCGCTTTCCATCCTCCAAAAAAGCACATATTTAGGGAGAGAAAATGTTGCTCTGCACAGCGATACCAAAATCACCCCGACTCGCGCGCAAGTGTTTTCGAAAATATAATTTTACAGTAGGCGAAAATGAATGGGAGTGTACGTGCGAATGTAACTTCCGGGTGTATACGCTCTTGAAACAGATGCTTCACTCAAGCGTACCCTATCAGCAATGTAGTGTTCTATATATATATATATATATATATATATATATATATATATGGGCCAATCATGAAAACGCCAAGACTTGCAGCATGAGCAGGACAATCGTGACCCCGAAAAAAAAAAAGAAGATTCGGACCTGAAACTTAGACTCGTGGCCTACCAGCCCAAGTAAAAAATATCATCCCATTGCATCCAAAGTAAGAAGGAGATCACGGACACAGGACAGTCCCCCTCAGAGATGACGCTTAAGATTAGCTTTTTGTCATAACATGTCTGTGATATTAAAACCACGTTAATATGCACAAATCCCTGAAATGGAAAGTGCAAATGAAATCTTCAGCACAGACTGTCCTTGCCTCCCCCGGTCACGGAACAGGCTGTCCGGCAGCAGTTACCCTGTCTTCTGGGAATGACGTGGCCGTTGTTTCCAGTGACAACAAGTTTCCCAACAAGTGAACTCCCATGATGAGAAGACAGCACGCAGTTTCCTCTAATCATATCAGATTACCACTATTATTGTCAATTTATCATACAGTTTTTCTCGGCACGTTCCACACCTAAGACTTAATGAAGGCTCAGTATTTACAGGCTTTCACCTCACAAGTACCCTGCTTGAAACCAAACCACAGAGCATGTTCCAGCAAAAATGTTCTCATTATGTAATGGAAATGCTTTGTCAGTGCGATGATATTGGTACAACACTGCAACAACTGCATGAGAACATTCGGTTTTGAGATGAGTACTCAGCGTAACACTGTCTGCCTTGGAGTCTATTGGTTGTGTGAACAAGATGAGTTGACTTCATATGCAGTAATTCTTTACTGTGATTAGCATGACACTGCACTCAGAAAACCCAGAGCGCTTTTTGCCTGGAATATATAATCGCGCTATCTTAGCATAATCACTTCTCTGTCAAGCTCTCTCCTCGTCCTACTCACAGTTGAGCTCATCATTTTGCTGAATACTGTTGCTCCCACATTGAAGGGTCAAACATATTAAGGTGCAAAAAGCCATCTGCAGAACAGTGATTTCCCACATCTCTCTCTCTCTCTCTCTCGCTGCACTGGCTAAATTCATTTTGGCAGTTGATTTGACACCATTATCAGTGAAGGGTTGTAGACTTTTTCTTGGCGTCCTTCTTTGGTATAAAGCAAAAATTAAAAATAGAAAGGGTTTGCAAAGGTGAAATGTTGTCTTGAATATCTTTGATTCTGCAGTAAGCCAGTTCTCTTGCACTAATGGTGAAAATGAAGTTTTTGAAAGACAATATACTGCTCTGTGTATGAAAATATTTTATGACTGTTTATGTAATTACACCATCAATGCTGTATCTGTTGTGTAAATATTGTCACTTCTTCCACACAAATAAAATTTAAAAATAAGTCAGGTCATCTGTGAACACAAAGAATACTAGGCTTGATGAATCCATCAAGTTTCAGAGTGAATGGAAGATTGCACTTGATCCACAAGTAAAGCCCTCAAGTCAGATTACTGCTCAACCGTCTGACAGAAAATCCATTCAGCAACAGCATCGAAGTGCCACTGTAAAAGCTGGTCAAGTCACCAGCTATGGCCTGGACCCTCTTCCGGAAAAATCTGAAGAAACCCATAAAAAAATATTCCTGCCAGCTGAAAGTAAAAACATGGCCTTCAGAAAGGTACCTGAAGATGTTGAAGAGAGAAGTGGGGCTGGTGGTTTTCCTTAAATGTGACTGCGGTGCTCTGTGTCCCATCGTCTACTGATTTGCTTCTCCTACAACAGCTATCCTCACATAAAAGGCACCATAGACCCAATGATCGATGACTGGATGTGACAGTCTGGGCGTGGAATTGTGGGATTGAAAAGGTGTCTCATAAAGACAAAAATGGCGGCTGGTATTAGAATTGAATAAAACCGAAGTGAGGATGTCAGAGGTGCTGCCGGAGAAGTGAGCTTAAAATAACTCAGAAGATGCTCTATGACGTTGGATGGAGTGTTGAGGCCAGACAACAATAAAATCTGAATTGTATGCTACACTTGTGCTAAGATACCGCACTGGAAATATGCATTGTAGGTGTTGTTATGCAGTTTAATTCACATACTGATACTCATTACTGCCTGTGACTCCATGCCATCTTGTTTCTATCAACAGCAACGTATAATCTCACTGGATTGTATAAAACCCCGCGACGGGTGTCTTTTTGCATATTAATCTACAACGTAGTATGATGCAGCTGAAGTTCCGCTTATAAAGTCTGGATCTGTCCAGAGAATGTAACTTAGCTAGCTAGTAGAGGGAATACCTAAATTATTCCTACTCAGCCAGCATAATTTTAATCTATAATAGCAGGCTAGCTAGCTACGGAGCTACATGAAAAATGGGCCGCTCAGCGCCATCGTTTTCATGTAGCTCTGTAGGTAGTTAGCTAGCTGGCCACAGCAGATGTGAAATGAAGGTATGCGCAAGTAACGTTGGTACGGTGCACTTCAGCTGAGCCGGAAACACAAAACGAACATCGTTTGTGTAACTATTGGCGACATCAAGCCTTCATGAGGCTTTCACTGAATCGCTAATAATTTTAACCCTTTCATTACCATTGTCGTATTTCCGCGACAGCGCCGATCCCGCATCACTTACCATTGTCGCTATTTTGCGCCCAGAGAAAGTCCCTCACAAAAACTGTCAAAGCTCCGCCACAAAACACCCCTTTGGACGAGTCTGGTATCGCACAACACGTCAGTGATGTCATCAGGCTTCCCGTAGTTCCCAATCATCCAGTTATGCACAGTCCCTCGCTGACTTCACCGCCATTGCAGGCAGTGCGTGCAGCAGCACGTGTATCTCCGTTTGTACACAAATGCACGTGTATCTCCGTTTGTTCAGAAATGCGCGTTTATCTCCGTTTGTACATAAATCCCATAGAGAAGAAATTGTCTTGACAAACCGAGATACGGTTTTTATCCTCATTTTCTGTTTCTACTTTTGGAAAAACTAAGCGAAGATATGTGTCAATGGAAAGGTAAATGTACAAAACCCAAAACCAGTGAAGTTGGCACGTTGTGTAAATCGTAAATAAAAACAGAATACAATGATTTGCAAATCCTTTTCAACCTATATTCAATTGAATACACTGCAAAGACAAGTTACTTAATGTTCGAACAGGTAAACTTTGTAATTTTTTGCAAATATTAGCTCATTTGGAATTTGATGCCTGCAACATGTTTCAAAAAAGCTGGCACAAGTGGCAAAAAAGACTGAGAGAGTTGAGGAATGCTCATCAAACACTTATTTGGAACATCCCACAGGTGAACGGGCTAATTGGGAACAGGTGGGTGCCATGATTGGGTATAAAAGCAGCTTCCCTGAAATGCTCAGTCATTCACAAACAAGGATGGGGCGAGGGTCACCACTTAGTGAACAAATGCGTGAGCTGATTGTCGAACAGTTTAAAAACAACATTCCTCAACGAGCTATTGCAAGAAATTTAGGGCTTTCATCATCTACGGTCCGTAATATCGTCAAAAGGTTCAGAGAATCTGGAGAAATCACTGCACGTAAGCCACAAGGCCGAAAACCAACATTGAATGCCCGTGACCTTCGATCCCTCAGGCGGTACTGCATCAAAAACCGACATCAGTGTGTAAAGGACATCACCACATGGGCTCAGGAACACTTCAGAAAACCACTGTCAGTAACTACAGTTCGTCGCTACATCTGCAAGTGCAAGTTAAAACTCTACAATGCAAAGCGAAAGCCATTTATCAACAGCACCCAGAAACGCTGCCGGCCGCTGGGCCCAAGCTCATCTAAGATGGACTGATGCAAAGTGGAAAAGTGTTCTGTGGTCTGACGAGTCCACTTTTCAAATTGTTTTTGGAAACTGTGGACGTCGTGTCCTCCGGACCAAAGAGGAAAAAAGAACCATCCGGACTGTTATAGGCGCAAAGTTCAAAAGCCAGCATCTGTGATGGTATGGGGTGTATTAGTGCCCAAGGCATGGGCAACTTACACATATGTGAAGGCACCATTAATGCTGAAAGGTACATACAGGTTTTGGAGCAACATATGTTGCCATCCAAGCAACGTCTTTTTCATGGACGCCCCTGCTTATTTCAGCAAGCCAATGCCAAGCCACATTCTGCACGTGTTACAACAGCATGGCTCCGTAGTAAAAGAGTGCGGGTACTAGACTGGCCTGCCTGTAGTCCAGACCTGTCTCCCGTTGAAAATGTGTGGCGCATTATGAAGCGTAAAATACGACAACGGAGACCCCGGACTGTTGAACAACTTAAGCTGTACATCAAGCAAGAATGGGAAAGAGTTCCACCTGAAAAGCTTCAAAAATTGGTCTCCTCAGTTCCCAAACGTTTACTGAGTGTCGTTAAAAGGAAAGGTGATGTAACACAGTGGTAAAAAGGCCCCTGTGCCAACTTTTTTGCAATGTGTTGCTGCCTTTAAATTCTAAGTTAGTGATTATTTGCAAAAAAAAAAAAAAAGTTTCTCAGTTTGAACATTAAACATCTTGTCTTTTGCAGTGTATTCAATTGAATATAAGTTGAAAAGGATTTCAAATCATTGTATTCTGTTTTTATCTACGATTTACATAACATGCCAACTTCACTGGTTTTGGGTTTTGTATTTTGAACATGTTTTCTGTACATAAAATTGTCAATTTCTGGCGTTTTTAGTTCGAAAAAGGGGGTGAAAATCCACATGCAATATCATGCTGTGATAGCACGAAAATTTACGGTAAGCAAGGGTTGTCTTATTCCCAGTAAGTGGTAGTGAAAGGGTTAACGTGCTTGCTAGCTTGGTTAGCCAGCTTAAAAAAAAAAAAAAAAAAAAAAGCAACGTGCAGTCCTACTGGATTGTTCAGAATCATGCGATGCGGTGCGTTTTTGCATATTAATTTAGTATGATGCAACTTCACACATTCAACCAAACTTTACTCAGCTCATCTACTACACTATATCCGTTAATGTTCAAACCAAGATTGCGAGACCCCGCTTCAATCCCATAATGCCCAGCACATACGTCATCATGCTAGGGGCTCATTCCAAGAGAAGACACCCTGGCTCATTTCCAAAATGAGCTTTCAAACCCAACCTTTCATTGGCTGAAATATCAGTGCAAAATATTTCATCCTGCTCAATGCCGCCCTGTGTTGACCTAGACAGCCGCAAAATGGCCACTCTGATCTCCTGCCAGTGATAAGGGCAGGCAGCCAGCAACCACATTTGTTGAAATCAAACTTGGGGGTTCGCCAGGTGCCTAAATCCACTATTTTAGCCTCCAGAGACAGATACTTTGACTCCGCTGGTTCACGTTGGTTCACCTGATATCCCGCAGCCTTGGTGCTCCTTTGAGAGTGATGGAGTGATGGACGGCAGGGTAAAACGGTGGCTAAGACTTTGGGTCAGGTGGTCAGGAACAGGGAAGAATTCTATTTTTGTTATACCGGGATCGCTGAAAACCCACCGCAAATGTATTGAGTCAGGGATGGCAAAGAGAGTGGGTGTAGTCACCTGGCAATCTCCCATTTTCATTTCAACAAATGTGGCTGCTGGATGCTTGCCCATATATGGAGCATGAAAGGAGAGTCGCCATTTTGTGCCAGTCACATTAACACTGGAAAGCACTGGGTAGGACTGAATATGGAGCACTGACATTATCAGGCGAAGATCGGTTAGGTTGACTGCCCCCTCCAGAAAAGATCTAGGGTCGCTGCTCTTTGAATAGCATCTGGGCCAAATTTAGGAAACCTGGGCCAAAGATGGGAGCAGTTTTGGAATCGAATCATGTCTGCATTATAACGGAAAGCGATTTTCCTTTTAACCCTTAGAGTGCTAAATACAAATAGCGTAGCTCAATGATTTAAGATATCAAATTCAAAGCTGTTGAAAACCTATCACGCGGCGACTGCGGGAGCTCTTTTAAACAAGACGCTGCATGATAGGTTTTCAACAGCACGAGATAATTTAATTTATCATTATTTGAAAATTTATTTCAGCGCCCTAAGGGTCAAAGACCCCAACTTGGGTATTCGCTCTGCGGCCGAGCAATTCATCTTTACCACCTTGCAGGGCCGTGGGAGTGTCCCGTTATTTCTGCTGCATCCTTTGCAGAACAAAACTACCATCACTCAACCGCAGATACATTTTCACTCTCGCGACTGCACCTGCTCTCCCTGTCAGCGGTAAAGTAAATAACATCTGTGCAGCCTTAAGACAGAGTGACACCCCCATAAACAGGCCATTACGCTCCTTTGACTCTGGCGAATTATTCTCGGCAGTCGGTCACCGCCGAGTCTCGGCACTGAAGGATTACCGGTCCCGTCTGGGTGGACTGTAGCCCTTGATTCACCGCAGGACAGGAGAAATACATTGATGCAGAAGAGCCTCTGCTTGCGAGCTGGATGTTCCTAATAGACGCGCTTATATCAATATATTGTGGATGCACAGCAAATAGTGACTGTTTTAAAAAGTAATTTCATCTTATTATAAGACTTTCCTTCTTATTTTTTTATATTTGCAAGTACACTGTAAACCCTGACAAGTATGGTGAACTTAAATGTTTCGTGGAAACTAACTACCTCAAAAAAATTGTTTGCCAACTTAATGATCTTGTGTTCACTGCACGTAAAAGCATGTAAAAATAACTTTACCTTATTTTCTTTGAGTTCCTTCCAAACAATGCAAGTAAGTTTTCCTACACAAATTTTTTTCGGTAGTAGGTTTCCACAAAAACATTTGAGTTCACCGCACTATCAGGGTCTACAGTGTAGAAAATATGGGTTTATTTTAAGTAACGACGTGCTTGCCAAGTGAAATTCTCTTACCTCATGGACAATTCTAGAAATGAGTCAAAATTATTTCTCATCAGCAGCAGAATTTTTGTTTTGCTGAGGAAAAAAAAATGGTAACAGAAATTATTGTTTTAAGTCTAACTACAAGATTTAAATGCTTGCTAAGACATTTATTCGCAGCGTGTTCATGTGTGTGTCCTTGTGCGAGAACATAGACGAACACCTGAGTTTAAAAGCTAGGTGAGCGCTCGCACTGTGGCGCAGGTTAAGGTCTGTGATTTAGCGCCCTGCCTGCTACTTGATGTATTGGGATCAGAGCGAAGAGCTCCGCTCTTCCCAGGTGACGGATTGAAGGAGAGTGAAAAACAGCACCTAGAGCCTGCTACCCTGGAATGTGAGAAAAGTGGGAATTGATTTTAGCTTGTCTTTTAGCTCTCCTGTCACTGGTCAATAATGGAGGGATAAAGCTGGCTCACACATCACGAGCCACAATCGCCCCCTGTCACAATCCCTTTTTACACAGCTAACAAGGCAAAAAGAGCGTGTGGACATGCACTGACAGTTGAGTATTCTTTACTTTTATGATTCACAAGGTTTCTCCACACTTGCAGTATGCAGCAGTTATTTACATTAATAAATAACGTTTCTTAAACTGTCGCTGTTGCCATTAAAAAACGGACATATTAGCGTGCTCATCATTATATCCACATGAGCCTGGTAACTGCAGTGCCAGAGGGTCTGTTCTGTGCTGTTAATTGAACATGACTGTGGTTGTTCTTGCTGGTTCTCGCCATCCTGCTGTTCCCGTACCACCCCGGGTGTCGCCGTATGGAGAGGGTCGCCGCCGGGCGCCGCAAAAGCAGCTGGTGTGGTGCAGCGCTAACATTCCGCGCCGAGGCTGGTCCTAGAGGGTACAGCAGGGAGAGCAGCAAAAGAGGCACAGCCATGACCCTGAGCGAATGCGACATCTCCGCTCACAATGTTGTGTGTACAGTCAAGTGCGCATGGGAGGTGAAATGACTGAAAAGATCTCGATTTTATTCTCGTCTGGTTAATTGGCGGGTCTCTCACCAAGGTCGTGGACAGTCGACATTGAAGTCCACCTCCATTTCCCAAGGGCTACATGATAAGCTGCATAATTAACAGGAACTGCTCGTAATGGTTTGATGTTCCAGGTCTTTAATTTAGCAGCACAGCAAGGTGGAGATTCAGTGAAAAGAGGGGAAAATTAATGGTTGGTTCCAGAAATTCTTCCATTCAGCCGCCATTCAAATCTTTGTGTTCATGGTCCTGACGCTGGAGAGTTCACCTATCCATTACAGAGATCGGGCACCATTCACTCACATGCTCATACCTACAGGTTCCAAATAGTGTGACATGCATGACTGTGGACTGTGGGGGGAGACAGGAGCTCTGAGGCGAAATGCAGGCAAACGCAAGGAGAACATGCAAACCCTACAAAGACCTCTGGATTCACGCACACGACCTTCCTGCTGTGAGGCAACCGTCCACCCCCTGGAGATTTTCACAGTACCGGAAAGGATGGACGGGAGTATGAAAAGGCGCATCTGCACAATAAAATGTGTCCATATATAAAATTTTATTGAGAAATATTGAACGGTTTTGGAGTTAAAGAAGCGTGGCGGGCGGACAGACACGTGGAAGCACAACAGTCATTCCTATATTCCCATCCATTTCGAGGCTCTATAAAAATGTTGCATCAAAACAGAAATGTATTAATTCTATGAGCTTCCCACAGTGTAAAGCTAATGGAGCATAAATGCTTGCTGCATGGGATGCAGTTGCTGTTCATGCAGTACTTCAGGGATATTATGGATTTACACTGACTGCCAGTGCGTTTGTGGCTCCCACAGGTCCCCTATGTAAACAAATTGTTTATTGAAATCTTTATAAATTTGGTATGGAAAGATATTCCCCCTAGAGCAAAAACCCCCTCAATTTTGGTGAGTTTACTGATCATTTCAATACAATTAATTAACTGTCTAAGTCAGGGATACTAACTCTAATCGAGAATAAGCCAGTGTGGGTGCAGGCTTTCATTCTAACCATGCAGTTTCACACCTAACTGTACAAATCAAGGGTCTATGGCAAAAGCTTTAAGGGTTGATCAGTCGAATCAGATGTGTGATTAGTTGGTTAGAATGAAAGCTGCACCCACACCGCCTCATTCTGGAAAAGAGTGGGTATCCTTGGACTAATTGATGTAAATGCATTATGATCGAAATCTCAGTTATTGCGTATTATATTATCATATTTGACTTAAAGACGCATCAGGGATTGAGGAATTTGGGGATGTATCCTTGCTGTTGGGAACAACAGCATCCTCATATATTTCTTAAGAAGTTTTATCCACCCTGCTACCCAGGAACCTTGCTCCTTCCTGTTTGTGTTCTTAACTTGGGCTGCAAATTACGGTTAATTAAAACAAACCTTTTTTGTTGTTGTTGAAGGGTTCTTCTTTCTGGCGTCTTAACAAGTTAAAATAATTAAATATCTGAATTTCTTGTACAAAGGAATGAGTCATCTAAAGGTTAAATCTGGGGGTATACTTATTGTGTATTTATAGAATTCTGTTCATGGAATTAATTATCCTTTAAATGAAAGCACTGGTATCCGTTACAGTGATACTTCACAAATGCAACTGTATTTACTGTGCATGAGGGCAAATACAGTAATGCGGTAAGTGAATTTTCTGCAATATAATAACCTCATTCAGACCTTGAGACTGATAATTTGCTGTAAATGTGCTGTTTTT
Organism: Gymnothorax javanicus; assembly: GCA_029692085.1. Lineage (NCBI taxonomy): Eukaryota > Metazoa > Chordata > Actinopteri > Anguilliformes > Muraenidae > Gymnothorax > Gymnothorax javanicus. The sequence continues at coordinate 121,705,179 of CM056199.1, read as the reverse complement.
TTTTCTTTCACCCCAATTATGAATAAAATATAAATTGTCCCCCCAGTATGGGTCTACAGGGTTGAGAATGAATAATTCATGCCATTGGTGCATGTAACATTTACTCTGAATTATATATTATTTGTTCTTTCTGTTTTGCACATATTACATATTTTATACATATTATGCAAATACTGTAGATTATATTTTGTTCAATGCTCTGCATCCACTGCTGGGGGAGGGTTTTTGATAGGATGCAGTTTTGCTGACCTCATGTACAACATTAGACAGGGATCATTGTGGACACTTGCGACTGCCTCAGTTGCATCTGGTAATAGGGAGAATTAATACGTGAGTTGGCACTCAAAGAGCACAAGTGCACCATGGGGTTTGCTGAGCGCTGAAGATGAGGCTCTTTAAGCTTGATACGCTGCCATTTCGGCTCAGAGCTCCTTACTTTTTGGCTCAGCTGACAGAGGTCACTCTGTGGGAGGCTGTCATCCCGTGGTAATCAGCACTTCCATAATCACCACTTCCTGTTTGTTCCCCTCGTCTCTCAGAGCTCTGTATACGTCACACTCCTTTCATGCCCATTACCCCCAATCCTACGGCATCAACTATGGAGAATGTGCAGACAAGCTCCAAAACGCACGCTGTCCGCCCTCAATCCATATCACACTCTAACCTCACATGGAGTGGACCTGTAAGTGGTAGAAACACCAGCAGGGGGCACTCGTTCACGAGCAGACAGTCTCAATCTGTCCAACTTGAACCATCCCTGCGTAGCGCTGGAGGATAAAGGATATGACATACACATTGTAAAATGAAGGCTCATGAATTTATGTAAACGTCTTCAATCCTCGGCCCAGTTACCGTAGATTCCAGCCACACACATGTTCCTCCATGTAGGGTAATATTACAGCAATGGTTGCATTATATTGTTGGGCGGGGGGGGGGGTTAGCAAACTATCCAGGGATGGGGGTGGTGGGCTGGGGTGAGCGGATGTGCGGCACATTTATGCCTATTCACATTGTCAGTTTGTATTAAGCTTGCTACGTAACATGCTGAGAAAACTTAGCATTATTCCACTCAGCCAATCTGTGGAACAAGAGAGGGGTTTATGCATGGAGACTGCAATACACTCAAAATAATGCTGAGGATTCTGTGTGGATTCAGCAGTGGGATGAGGTAGCCTTGATTTCACCTTCCTTGCCTTACTCTCCGGAAACCCTACAGGGCTTACTGCATGTCAGGAAGAGGCCAGTGGTATCTGCCAATCATCAACGACGTTGACAGATTGGCTGTAACTAATAGACTCTATGATTGGTAGGCTCCTCTGTTTCCATCCATCCATCATCTATACGGCTTCTTCCTCACTACAGTCGCAGTTCACCTGGAGTCTGTTCCAGCTGAGCTGACTATGGGTGAAAGGCAGGTACACACCCTGGACTATGGACTGTGTAAGGAAACCAAAGTACTCTCCTGTTTCCTACTATTGTTTTCCTATTACTGTATGTCACCTCTGCTTTCAAGCTAAAAGGAGAGGTGCATTTTCTGTACTTGCCTGCTGTGCTATTCAGTGGACATTGGAAAAGAAGTTACTTGCTTCCAAATAGACAGCAACATTGTCAGTGTTTACTTTTTCAGCAGAAATGCAAGCCACTCCCCTCAGAAATGCACATAAGGAGTACAAATGCGAACCTTGTCAGACTGACTGTATATCAGCTCCATCGTGATGCAGTCGCAATATATTTATATTGATTTTCGCAAACTGAGGCCTTCCTTCGTTTAAGTGCTTTAATTTGTAATTATAACAGTGGATTTCTGTGCTGTCAGGATCAAGATCAATGAAGTCTAATAATGCAGTTTGATGTAATGGCAGTGGGGATTGGCTAATGAGACAAAAATACCTCCCACACAGCAACAGTTGCGTGAGGGTATAATAAGGCTTTCTCAGAGTGTGCACCATTTCACACAGATATGCTTGGAGCTTGTTGAACAAGAAATAAGAATCACCAACAGAAAAATATCAGTGCATTCCCATAGATGAGGAAAAGTCTCCTTCAAGTCCATAAAATCAATAAATATTTTGCAATAATTCATTACCGTTCTGTGGTACAGTTATGTCCTGATTTTTGTTCATTATTTCTTATCTTAAGTTAACAAAATAAATGGCTGATAATCAGTGAAAATTGTTGCAAGTTGCTCAAAGGGTGTTGTCTGTTACTGTCCATGTTTACTGCCATTCAATGGGGACGGGTATGCTTGCATAAGGAGCTACAACAATGCTAATCATTTCAGCAGAGATAACGATGAGGACTCAATCGAGGATGCGCCTCCACCATAATCGATTGCCATAATAGTGCAGTACAGGTCCTCAAAATGGACTTCTAATTGAAAGCAACATTACCCAGACAGGAACTGCCATGATTTCAGAAATAGCTATTTGACAGTATGCTTATGGGGGTTACCATATCCATTAATAGCTACAACAATCAGAATTGGATCAGATAAGTGATACAAATGAAGTGATATGATATAAACAGTAATATCTGACAGCAGAAAAAAAAAAAAAAAATCATGTATCACATTTGGCCCCAGAGCAAAACACCACTGCAGGAACTACAATGACAACATACTGGATTTGAGTTCATAGCGTAAAGGCCCCCTTTCATATTAGTAGGTGGATAGTCAATTAGGCATTACAAGCCCTTTCAAAATCTGTTCCTGTGTGACATCACGTAGAGAATGTGACTGCTCAGAGGCAAGAGGGTCTGATCAACTTTTGCCAACCAGTTATTCAGTTATTCCCCCAATGTGATGTCACAAAGGACAGATTTTGAAATAGCTTGCAGTGGCTAATTGGCTGTGCACCAAGTGACAAGACAGGGGGCCTTTAAAGAGATACCCGAATAAATTGACAAGCTATAGGAGTTATATTACAATCCTCCGAGCAGCACTCAGGAATGGATGCTCTTGCATCTCTGCTTACCATTGACTCCCCTGATCCACCGAAACTAGCTGCACGTCAAGTATTCTAAGGCCCTCAAAAGTGCTGCTGAACTAATTTTGGCCTCTGAGTGAAAAGAGGCAGCAGTGATCAGATGTATTTGCAATGTATGAAATGGATGCATTTGTGTTGAATTTGATATGCCATGTCAGAAAGTGGCAACAATTTCAACATTTGAAGACCAAAGGAATAATGATGAGTCCAAATTTTGCATTTTTATATATTTTGTTTTTTTTTTTTGCATATTTTTTCAGTGCTTTGTTTCAAAGATCGTTTTGAATTTTTAATTCATCATTTCTCCACAACGTGAAAATGTGACTCAGATCATTTTTCCCCATTGTGGTCTTCATTTGTTTTTGCTCTGCAATAAAATTTTGTGAGGTAGCATTCAGGAACCAGACGCGAGAACCAAGCAGTGCAGTAGAATTGGATTTTATTAAGGAAGGGGGCGAACCCCCGCAGAGCAGGAGGCAACGGTACAGAGTCCACAAACCAAAAATCAAAATCCAAAGGGCGAAATCCAAGTCGTAACCAGGGCAGCAAACACAGTACTCGTGGTCGGGCAAAAAAGGGTTTGATACACAGATGCAGACAGTAATCCAAAACAGATCCAAAATCGTAAAACAGGGACGGTCCAGTCAGAACAGAATCTCAAAGAATACAAGGCGAAAACAAGCGTAGCACAGGCAAACCAAGGGAAACGTTCTGACAGGGAACTGCTGTGAACAGACTGCTTAAATACACATAAGGGAAGTCACATGCTATGATTGGGAACAGGTGAAGTGGACCAGACTAATTACGAAGGAACAGACACGAGGGAGAACCTAACCACATGAAATTGGCAAAAGCCAAAACACGGACAGGGATCACAAGACAGCCTATAGACGAACATACGGCTCCGGTTAGGGAGTTCTAACGTGCACAGATAATGAGAGGAAGAAAAGAGTTAAACAGGTGCGGAGGATCCGCAGAAACGCAGCAAAGTAGATTGAGTGAAGACAAGGGGCGGAGACTAGAATAGGGCGAGTGCTGAGAGCTCGTTAGGCAATTAGTAAAGTGCAGCTATACAATCCCTAGTGCTCATTAGTAAGTTAGTACTATATACAATGTTAGTTAGAGTTAGTAGAATTAACTAAAACAACAAACTGTTAGTATTGTTAGTAAAGAGAGAACAGCAAGGCGAAGGAAGCAAACGAGATTAGAAGGAACGATTGAAAACCCAGAAACCATGAAATCACCTGAAAGCGTGGCACACAATACTGGGGGAAATAAGCTGTCACATAACACAAGACCAGACAGGGGAGACAAAGTGCAATGTACGGCAAAATACAAAACAATGACCGGAATAAAACTAAGGGAATGGACTATGGCAGAATAAACAAGAATAAACAGAAACAAAACATGGCATGGATCAAGATACTGGCAAAACATGAACAGAACAAAGCAGAAACATAACAAATTTGTTTGTGTTGCAATATCATTTGCAACATCTAACATGCATTTCTTTCAACATTCTGCAGTATATTCCATTGACTTGAGAGATCTCTGTCCTCACTCACCTGCACTATTGGTGGACATTTCACCGATGAGCCTATGAATTGTAGAATGTACAACCCCAATTCCGAAATAGTTGGGACAAAGTGTAAATTGTGAATAAAATCAAAACTCAATGACTTTCAAATCACACCAGCCAGTATTTCATTCACAATAGAACAGAGATAACACAGCAAATGTTGAAACTGAGAAAGTTTACAATTTTTCCACAAAATGAGCTCATTTCAAATTTGATGTCTGCTACAGGTCTCAAAAAAGTTGGGACAGGGGCCTGTTTTCCATGGTGTAGCATCCCCTCTTCTTTTTAACGCAGAGTGGAGGCGTCTGAGCATTTGAGGAGACAAATTTCTTGAGTTTAGCCTTTGGAATTTGATTCCACTCTTGTTTAATACAGGCTTCCAGCTGCTGGAGAGTTTTGGGTCTCCTTTGACAGACTTTTTGTTTAATTATGCGCCAAAGATCAGGACTGCAGGCAGGCCAGTTCAGCACACGGACTCTTCTACTACGAAGCCATGCTGTTGTAATAGCTGCAGTATGTGGTTTTGCATTTTCCTGCTGAAATACACAAGGTCTTCCGTGGAATAGATGTCCTCTGGATGGGAGCATACGTTGCTCTAAAACCTTTATATGCCTTTCAGCATTCATGGTGCTTTTTAAAACATGCAAGTGTCCCACACCATATGCACTAATGCATCCCCATACCATCAGAGATGCTGGCTTTTGAACTGAATGCTGATAACAGGAGGGGTGGTCTTTCTCCTCTTTAGCCAGGAGGACATGACGCCCACGATTTTCAACAAGAATGTCAAATTTGGGCTCGTCTGACCACAGGGCCACTTTGCTAAAGTCCATTTTAAATCAGCCTTGGCCCACAGAACACGGTGGCGCTTCTGGATCATGCTCAACAATGGCTTCCTTTTTGCATGATAGAGTTTTAGGTGGCATCTGTGGATGGCACGGCGGACTGTGTTTACAGACAATGGTTTCTTGAAGTACTCCTGGGCCCATTTAGTAATGTCAATGACAGAATCATGCCGGTGAGCGATGCAGTGGCGTCTGAGGGCCCGAAGATCACGGGCATCCAGTAAAGGTCTTCGGCCTTGTCCCTTACGCACAGATTTTTCCAGTTTCTCTGAATCTTTTGATGATGTCATGCACCGTCGATGATGAGACCTTCTAAGCCTTTGCAATTTGACGTTGAGGAACATTGTTTTAAAGTATGCCACAATTTTTTTACGCAAGCCTTCACAGGTTGGAGAGCCTCTGGCCATATTTACTTCTGAGAGACTCAGCCTCTCTAAGACATCCCTTTTATAGCCAATCATGTTACACACCTGATGCCAGTTAACTTAATTACTTGCTAAATGTTCTTCTTTCTCTTATGTATATACTCTTTATATATAAGATTCTCTTATATATTAATTGCTTTTTCAGCCCTTTTTTGCCTGTGTTCCAACTTTTTTGAGACCTGTTGCAGCCAGAAAATTTGAAATGAGCTCATTTTGTGTATAAAAATGTAAAATGTCTCAGTTTCAACATTTGAAAGGTTATGTATGTTCTATTGTAAATAACATGTTGGCTCATGTGATCTGAAAGTCATTGCATTTTGATTTTACTCACAATTTACACTTTGTCCCAACTATTTCGGAATTGGGGTTGTAAAATCTGAGTGAGAAACTGGTAAAAGCTGGTGTGGCAGAGTGGATAGAGAATCGCAGCACAAATTTCACACGTGGCAGCTGAATGATTTCTCCGCGCGGCCCTTGTTCTTTAATGGCAGATGTTGGACATTTTCAGCTGAAATCTCCAAGATCCCTGAGGTGTCCCTTACGGGCGTACGGCACTTCTGTTTGAGCCTGTCGAATGGGGGGGAGCTTATGCCCCCCCCTCCGCTGCTGTTCTATCCGAGGGCAGATGAAACCAAGAATAGAGCACAACAGAGACTGCCAAGGCAGATGGAGGCGTGCATGAGCATATCTCAAATTCACCAAAACAAGATAGTATCTCCTCTGGGATGAAACACTCCTATTTTCTCCCATAAGGAATATCTGTGGAGTCTGAAATATCTAAGTGGGGCATTTGGCAGGATTTTCGCTGTGGCCAGTGGAGAATTACTACCAGGCTACTCAGGCCGAGTAATCCACTAGTATCAGGGAAACAGGTATGAAAAGGATTATACCCAGTGTGTGTGCATGTGCATGTGTGTGTGTGTGTGTGTGTGTCTCTATGTGTGTGTGCATGTGTACCATGTTTATCTACCCTTGTGGGGATCAAATGTTTCCACAAGACATGGAGTCCCAGATTTCTTTGTACTTGTGGGGACATTTTCAGGTCCACACAAAAATATTGAGCTATTTTAGGGTTGGAGGTTAATGTTAGGGTTGGTATAAGGTAAGGGTTAGGCATGTATTTAGGGTTAAGGTCAGAGAAAGGGGTTGGGGAATGAATGGAAGTCTATGGAATGTCTCCACAAAACATGAAAACAAACTTGTGTGTGTTTGTGTGTGTGCGTGTGCATATATGCATGCACGCACACACACACACATGTGCACACATGCTCATGCTGTCTCCCACACACACATACGCACACACACAAACACACACCCGCACACCAGTCATTTTGATCACCTGCCTGATATACTGTTGGCTCTCAGCTTGCCACTCAAACCACCCCGTTAAGCTGACGTCCACTTGAATGCTCGTACCCAGGGCTTCCCAGCAAAACCTTTCCCAGAGCATCACACCCCCAGTACCAGAGAGGGTTCCTCCCACAGAGCATCCTCGTGCCATCTCTTCCTCTGGTAAATGCCACACAAATACCCAGCCAATGCATGTGACGTAAAAGAAAACTGGAGTCACTGGACCAGGCAAACTGCTTTGAGAACTCTGAGGTCCAGTTCTGATGCTCGCATGCCCAATTTCAACTAATTTAAGCCAACTTATCTCCACAACAAAATGACAATATACAGTGCAGTGAAAAAAAATATTTGACTCCTCCTGATTTCTTTCTTTTTTTTTGCATATTTTTTACACTTAAATGTTTCAGATCATCAAACAAATTTTAATATTAGACAAAGATAACCCAAGGAAATACAAAATGCAGTTTTTAAATGATGATTTCATTTATCAAGGGATAAAAGCTATCCAAACCTACCTGGCCTGATGTGAAAAAGTAATTGCCCCCCCTGGTGAATAAAGAAATAACTTAAATAAAACCTGTCTGACAAAGTGAAGTAGGCTAAAAGATCTCAAAAAGCAATACATCATGCCGCGATCTAAAGAAATTCAAGAACACATGAGAAACAAAATCATTGACATCTATTAGTCTGAAAAGGGTTACAAAGCCATTTCTAAGGCTTTGGGACTCCAGCGAACCACGGTGAGAGCCATTATCCACAAATGGAGAAAACTTGGAACAGTGGTGAACCTTCCCAGGATTGGCTGGCCTACCAAAATTACTCCAAGAGCGCATCAACTACTCATCCAGGAGATTACAAAAGAGCCCAGAACAACATTGAAGAATTACAGGCCTAACTTGCTCAGTTAAAGTCAGTGTTCATGATTCAACAATAAGGAAGAGACTGGGCAAAAATGGCACCCATGGGAGAGTTCTAAGGCAAAAACCACGACTGATCAAAAAGAACACAAAGGCTCTTCTCACATTTTCCAGAAAAACATCTTGATGATCCCCAAGACTTTTGGAAAAATATTCTGCGGACTGACGAGACAAAAGTTGAACTTTTTGAAAGGTGTGTGTCCCATTACATCTGGCATAAAACTAACACAGTATTTCATAAAAAGGACATCATACCAACAGTCGAACATGGTGGTGGTAGTGTGATGGTTTGGGGCTGCTTTGCTGCTTCAGGACCTGGACAACTTGACATAACTGATGGAACCATGATTTCTGCTCTCTACCAGCAAATGCTGAAGGAGAATGTCCATCCATCAGTTTGTGACCTCAAGCACAAGCGCACTTGGGTTATGCAGCGGGACAATGATCCAAAACACACCAACAAGTCCACCTTTGAATGGCTTAAAAAAATGAAGGTTTTGGAGTGGCCTTGTTATGGCTCTGTGTTTTGATGTCTTTTCTTTATTCTTTTTGGTAATTATATATTCCGGTTTTCTGTGAATGCCATTCTACGTTTCATTGCACTTGTCTCCCCTGTCTTGTGATCAGTTGGTTCAGTCCGTCTTCCCAGTCTGTGTGCCTACCTGCTTCGGGTGATTTCAATGGTTTCTGGTGTTTCATATTATTACTTCAATTCTCGTTTACTTCCTTCGCCTTGCTTTCCTAGATTACTAATAATACTAACATTTATATTGTGTATCATAGTCTACTAACTTAACTAATCCATGTATATATTACTAACTTACTAATGAACACTTCGGTTAATTTGTAAAGCTGCACCTCTACTAATTATTACTAATTCAATCTCAGCAATCGCCCTATTCTATTCTCTGCCTCTTGCTTTGCTTTCTCTGCCTCTCCCTGTTTTTCCGCGAGATCTCTCGCATGTGCTTAATTACTTTCCTGCACTCATTGTCTGTGCACTTAGAACTCCTTGACTGGAGCCGTTTATCTGTCATAGGTTGTCTGCGTGGATCCTGTCCGTGTCTTGGCTTTTGCCAATTGTTGTGGTTTAGGACTTCCCCATGTGTGCCTACCTCTGTAATTAGTTCTCATCCAATTCACCTGTTCCCCGTATAGCATGTGACTTCCCTTGTGTCTATTTAGAGTCTTCACTGCAGTTCAGTCCTTGTCAGAACGTTGATCAGTATTCTTTTGTGCAGAGCTCCTCGCATGCCAATTGATTATTGTTTCTTCACGACCGTTTCGCCCGACCTTGATATTGCCTAGCCCTTCTGTTCTTGTTTCGTCTTTTTGGATTTTTGACCTATTTTCTGTACGACCATGATTACTGTTTTGGATGCCCTGTGTATGACCCTCTGTTCTGGATTTCGACTACGATTTTGGCCTGCTGTCTCTGTACTGTCGCACATCTGCTTTACTGGTTTTGACCCCTGCCTGTCTAGTCGACTTCGCTTTTTGGATTTCGTTTTTGGCTTGGCAATTCTTGTGTCTTCTGGTCCTGACCCTGTTTTCAATAAAGGCTTACGATTTTTGGAATTCCTGCTCTCGCGAGTGGTTCCTGAATGCACCGTCACAGGCCTAGTCAAAGTCCGGACTGAAATCTGATTGAGATGTTGTGGTATGACCTCAAATAGGCTGTTCATGCTCGAAAACCCTCCAATGTGCCTGAATTAAAACAATTCTGCAAAGAAGAGTGGGCCGAAATTCCTCCACAGCGATGTGAAAGACTCATTGCCAGTTATCGGAAACACTTGATTGCAGTTGTCGCCGAGGTCGGCACAACCAGTATAAGGTTTCGGGGGCAATTACTTTTTCAGATAGGGCCAGGTAGGTTTGGATAGCTTTTTACTCTCAATAAATGAAATCATCATTTAAAAATTGCATTTTGTATTCACTCAGGTTATTTTTGTCTAATACTAAAATTTGTTTGATGATCTGAAACATTTAAGTGTGACAAATATGCAAAAAATTAAGAAATCAGGAAGGGGGCAAATACTTTTTCACAGCACTGTAGGCTGCCTCTTCTCAATCATCTTATATGACTCATTGAGCACAGCAGTAGTTCAGTCAGGCCACAGAGTCACACTGAGCTCGCAAGCCTGCCTGTATTAGTGATGGTACAGATCGCAAGCCAAACCCACATCAGCTGACAGCTCAGCTGATTCCCTCCAGGCACTCAACTGGTAAATCTTAAACAAGGCACCATATTTAAAGAAGCTTTGCCTGCCTACTATTGCCGCTTCTTTGCTCATTTGCAACCCTCCTCCATCCCCAGCTCCTCCTTTACATGTTCATCTGACTTATTATTCTGTTCTGTACCCCTGGGGGTTAACTGTTGCTCTCTCTGCCAATGGCATCACACGTATGCATGGAACGGCAGGTTTTTATCTCTCCCTGCTGATTGGCTTTTCATGCATAGGCGTGGTAGGGCGGGGAGCCCCCAGAACTGAGCCATGCCTCCAAATTCAAATATTGCAAATAAATTTGTTGCAAATGAATAATATAATTTAGGGTTTTGACAACGTGGACCTGACTGAAATATAATCATTTTTGATACTGTATCCATGTTTCCTTAATTACCATAAGTAACAGCGACACAGCAGCTCTACTACTTAAAAAGCAGATGGCTAGGAAAGGATTGTGCCTTTAGATAAACTTACTGCGTCCTGAAAATTAAGGTGAGGTTAAGGTCACGATAAGGGTTATGTTAAGGTTGGCGTTTAGGATTAGGATTAGGCTAATCATAGTTTTTAAATGACAATCTTGCCTTTTAAAAAAACAGATTTGGCTTGCAATTCAAAATATCAAACTCGAGGACATGAGAAGGTTCTCAGTTTTTACACCCAGCCATCCTGTGTGTACTTCAGCACTATTCTTAAATATCAGCACACTTTAAATGTTCGTCTAGATTGTTTTTGGCCACTTGCATTTATGACCTCTCTGGTCATTGTCCTTGTCAGGATGGGCTCTTTTCAACAGTTGATGGGGGTTTGGATGGCCTCTCTGACAGACACATACAAAGTAGGAAGCGATGCATTGCATGATGGGACAGATTGCTTGTGTAACCATTATTGAAATATTCTCTATCCATTGCCACTGCCCATCTGTTCGTTTGGATCAGACGAGATAACCTTTGTTGCCCTGGCACAATGATGACCTTTGGGCACCGCACTCTGACACTGGTTTGTGGTTTGACCTACCATAGATTGCTGTCAGATGGTACTTAGCACTGCTTGTAGTGATCTGATTTAATAATGAATATTTTAATCATCTCAGAGTCTCCATGGAGATGCTATTTGAAAGATCTTGATTTGCTTGCCAACCATGTATTTTCATGGGGTTCTTCAAAATAAACAAGAGGTGAAGTTAAAGCTAAACCACCGTCCTCTAACCTAAGACCTAACCCATAAGAGAATGGCGGGAGCAGGGCTTTCGGTTTTCGAAACGGCCCTCTAAAATTCGTGCTCAAACATGATGCAATTTCCTTGACTATTGTTACCATGACAACAACTCCAACATCTCGGAGCAATGTTTTTATCTCAGAAAAATGTTTGTATGTGACTTGTACGCTTATACAAGAAAGGCATATAGTTATTCTTATAATCGTATAGGAGCTTGTTGTAAGATGAATAAATCATATCCAAAAATTAAAATTGCATTAGTTCACAACATCAGCTTTATTTGAATCACGATGTTGCCTGCATATGCAGCACATTTCAAGCTGAGATAGCACTTACATTATGTGCCAAAAGTGTTACAGTGTTATTGTTATCAAAAGTAATTTTGGGCGATTTTTTTTGTACCAGACTGAAAGGTACTAATTTTTATTTTTGTCCTTTAACAGCCCTTAGCCGTTTTTCTCACCAAATAAAAAATGCACCGAGATGTGTGCGATCTTTCTTAGCTGAGTATATTTTGAAAACAAATACTTATTAATTGTTAGTCATAAGAGGGAGTACAATGTAATTCTCTGCCCAATTCATTTTATACAATTATTGGACCAAACCAGGTCCCTCAGTACGAATTCTGTTGGCTTTCGAAATCAATTCCTTATTTGAATTCAGTGGCCAAGTTCTTTTGCCTTGGAACAAAAATGTCACATGATACATTGGGTTGATTTATTAAATTAACGATTTTGATTGTATGTCCCCCGGCTGGTTTAATAGGTCTGACTGAATCCAGTTGATTTTGACTTGTAGAGCCTGTGGTAAAGCCGAATCTCCGTTGGTATCTTTCAGGCAGGTCTACATATGGGATTTATGTTGCTCGCATTTTCAGCTGAGGCATTTTAAGCCAAAACATGCAATACTGGCTTCTCCACATACAAAAGAAAAAAAAATCAGAAATTCACACAGACCCAGTTTTTCCATGCGCAACTAATGCCAAACGCTGTCATCCTCTGAGACAATGAACTGCAACAATTTGTTCCAAAATCTATGACAAAAATACTGACACTATGTGATTACCGATTCGCTGTTTGAGGAGAAAAAGAAACCGGTGAAAATTACACAATGAACAACCTTCTGCGCCTGTAATTAATTCCCACAAAATCCAAATCACTAGTCTCCTTCTTAAGACTATAGATTCATACTTGCCCTGGAGTAGCTGCTCCCGACTGGGTTTGGACTGGAAAGTTTGGAACAGCTGTTCCAGCCGCATTCAAGTTCTTCTGTTTGGGGCTGTAAACGCGCGGTTTCCCTCCGTGGGACGCTGAAATGTTTCCAACTGCTAAAATTGCACGAGTATGAGGAAGTTTTTAAACTCAATGATAGCCATTATTAATAGTTTATTGAAGTGCAACTTTTGCTGAATAAATCATGGCATTAGTTGCGCGTGGATAAGCCTGAAGGGAGACACACGCACAGGTCTTTGGGTATCAGCACCTCGAACTCCTTAGCCTGCACTTGGTGCTGTCGCAAATACATTTAATTATATTATTGCCGATGTTGTGTTAGCCAGAGGCACGTCCGCATTTACATTGCTAGATTGCCGTCCTTACAGAGCCACACTACAGTCACATGCAGCCTTCTGTATGTTAGCGTCAGTGCGGAGGAAGGTTAAGAATAAATTGGAGTCAGATCATTACATTTGAACTCCACATTTGGTGATGCCGAAGTGATAAGTTTTCACTCACAGCTGGTGAGGTTTATCACTGTTGGACTCGCTATTTGTGGCAATTCTACAGAAGCAATTTTAACTGACCTCATGTGTTCTGTTGACTGTTGTAATATTTTATTTATATGCAAACAGCAATGTTTCTGTGGTAATTAAAGGTCCAGATTCAACTTGATTTTATCTTCGAAATCCAAAAACTGCCTGATTATCCTCGGGGAAAATAGCAAATAAATTGAATTATTAGACTTACGACATGTTTAGGGAGGAAGTCGAGGACCCATGCCATAGAGTCGCCACAATAAAGTGTATAATGTATAGTAAAAATAAATAAATAAATAAATGAATAATAAAAACCCTCGACAATATTGGCAATATTCAAACAGATGAAAAGTAAAGTAATTATAAGTCGCATATTCCCCAGTCGTGCTGCATGATTTCAAAACACTTAGTTTTAATAGTCAAGCAAAATGGACTAAGTATATGTTTCGCATCATCGGAAAATGCCTAGCCGGACTGAAACTTCTTTGCCTGCATGCGATTACTGTTGGGATTGGGTGATCAAATCCGTATTAGACATTCAAGATTGAAACTGATATGCACTGCCAGTTTGGCTCACCGGATATTTTTAAGGACAAAGAGGCAGGATGGTAGGCTCTAATAACATTTCTCTGGAGAATTATTTATAGTAGATATCAATTTACAACGAATAAGGAACCATTAGTTTTATTAGACAGTGTGCAGAATAGTTCTCTCCGTATCGACTGTCAGTTAAAGTTATGTGAGATACCCTGTAGGACTACTATAATTTATGCAATCTATCAAGGATTCCGAGTGGTCGTGTTGTGTACCTACTGCGCAATGCCAAACAAATCAAGATGAACAACGAAGAGACAGAACTGTTTAAGACTGATTTCACGCGTCTCTCTCTCTCTCTCTCTCTCTCTCTCTCTCTCTCTCTCTCTCTCTCTCTCCCCTAAACGAGCCCGAACCCACAAGCTTGCATTCACACGCACAAACGCTAGAATTCTTGACAAAACGTTATTTTTGCGAACGTAATCGGTGTCACTAAGTGGGGCACTGTACTAGTCTGTCAAGCATCGGAAAGCGCAGTACTGCTAAATGCTCAGAACTGGTAGTTGAACTAATTATACTGCTTAGTGTGAATCTTGACTTCTGATCGGACTCATCAGACAATATTTTACTTTCTGTGCGTCAGCCACCATGTCACTGAGACCTACAGCCAAGCAGCCTCAACTCTGTTCATACATCCCATGCAAGACGGATCTCTCTCTCTCTCTCTCTCTCTCTCTCTCTCTCCCTCCCCCTCACTTTCTCTCTCTCTCTCGCACACGCAAACACAGACACATGCACACTGCCCCCATCTCTCCCCCACACTCTCTTTTCTGGTCGAGCTTTACGGAAGGGGACATGACAGAATGACAGGAGATGGATTTTTCCGCGTGATATGGGGTGGAATTTTGATATTACCAACTCTTCCCTCTACATGAATCACCAGCCTTCGTGAATCCTGGCGTAATTTTAAAACGGAGGACCATAAATGAATGAACGCCGAGTATCAATAAGGTATGTAAAACTGTTAATCTTGTTTTTCTTTACTGTGCCCTACCAATTCTGCTGATTCCGTCTGAGGAAAATAACGGATTACCAAAAAAGGAACCCGGTCAATGTATTCAGTTTGAAGGTATCCGTTATATAACGACGCTTTGTCGTTTTATTAGTGGTCTCGAATTGTACGATTACGCGAGGGTAATCTTGGGAATTCCAACCATTTTACCAATTGAAATGACTGTCAGTTCAAGAACAGAAAACAGTGTTAGAAAGAAGTGAGAGGAGAAAAATAATTAATGACTAACCAATAAGCTACATTGCAGATGTGCCTGTTTGCAACATTCGTACCTGTAGTGTGTATTTGATGTGCTTTCTATACTCACGCACACCAATGAGGAAAAGGGAACACAACTAGTTCAGCCGCACTAGAGCTATAGGCTACAACCTAAAAACGGACCATCTGGTCACTGGTTCCATTGTTTCCGTATCCGAAAGCCTTGTAGAGTAACACGATTTTGCTTTTAAAAAAAGTTATAACCGCATCAAGGCCACAGTGGAACCCTAATTTATCATTTGAAGCCGTATTCCATTGGTTTGGCTAACTGCAGCCCAAATGGAGTTCGCTTATTAAAGTATAAATTGTATAAAACCCATTGCTGAGCGCATTATTTTAAGGCCGCGGGACACTGATTGACAAGACCACGATTTTGTGCCTATGACATCACATTAAAAATCATGAATCAGTAAAATATGCAAATTTCCAAACAAACTGCATTTCGGCTGGGAAGACATCTGCAAATGAAGTAATACCTATTCTAGTCTGGGTAAGAGCTCCCTCCATCTCCATGGCGACCTGGAAATCTCTCATTCAAAACCATGGAGAGAGCGCGCTGCACTCGGGAGAGAGTCGGTCCGGTGTCAGTACTGCGAAAGGATGGAGTGACATGCACAGTGAAGCGTGTAAACTGCTGTCTACTCTTCAGCCCAAGAGTGGCACGGTCTGAAACAAATTCAGTTCTTCAGAGACCCAAAGCTAGGTGAGTGAAACACAGGCGGCAACGCTGAGAGTAGCCTGTTGCTCGCCGGATCCAGGCAGTAAAAATGAGGAGACAGATTGTACACGCGCAGGTGTACTTATACAATACAGTTGCGGTTCTTGAACTCGCATGCAAAGCTACAAATTGACAATATAACTCAGCCTCAACTTATTGCAGGCCTAGTACATTACATGGATGTGTTTTTAAGGTTTTTTTTTTTGCAACTGCTTCAGAAGAAATCTACCGAATCATAGTTCTGTGCGGTCACCGCGAGGGCAGTTAACGTCGACTGATTATTTAACTGTTAAAGACTCACTGATTGTGGGTAAACGATTCTTCAGAATGTATGTAATTGTTATAGGTTTTGTTGTTTGAATTTGGTCCAGGCAGGAAAATGGTAAAACTACGAGATCAGCGTAAAAACAAGGCCTCGTTTTGGCTGAAAATGCGACTTGGTTCAACGGTAGGCCCAGAAAAGCGGGCGTGAAAGATGAAACCCATTATTTATAAACTAACAGTTATTGTTTTCGTTTGCAAATAGGGAGTAGGTCTTATAAAGGCAAACTGCTTGATGGGAGGTAAGCGGAATGTATTTATCTGGCGGAGTTTTAAAAGGTAAGGCACGAATTCTCGAACCTGAGACATAGTTCGAAGTCATTGTTAAGAATTGTACCTATACAGCCTGGCTTAATGTTGAGTTCACGAGTTTATAACTGTCTAAAGACACACCATCAACGATTTTTGGTTTCACTACGACCAAAAAAGACCCAGTATTCGTACTTGGCTTGGGCGAAGAAATGGAAATGCATGCTTTATTCATAATTTACCACGGTGGTGTATATTCAAGATATAATCCAATTAGGGTAGCAGGTGTGGATATTATAAACCGATGAAGCTTTGCATAAGTCCTTAACAAGAAATTTGTAGCCTACTAAATTGCATCCAGATACACATACGTTCTACCCAGTTTACCCTAAATAATGTTGGCTTAACTGATGAAGAATCAGTTGTCTGGTTCTCAGACATTTTCCTAAATGTGAAAGAGTAAATATTCCTTACATCCAATAATTCGGCCTGTTTGTTTAGTTGCAGAATATCGATCGGAACGATCTCATCAATGGAATCATTCAGTAATCAGGGAGGAACTTTTTGTGGTTCACCCTTGGTGCAACCTATGCTGCAGTTAGTGGAAAACGATTTCTATCTCGGAGATTGACCACGAACTCGAATGACGCTTTTATATCGTATAGGGGAGGCTGGGGTCCGATGAGCCCGGGGGATCCATGTGCCAAATTACTATTTTGCCTACTTAAAGTAGCCCTGACATCTATTGATTACAAATAGGTGATGTAGCTCACTGGCTCCCATGGTTCATCGGACCCCAGTCTCCCCAATATATTCTCAGGGAGTGCAATTTTGCGTTCAAATTCTTTGCGTGCTTATCGGAGTATGGCTTTCAAATGATATAATACGAATATCCAAAAGAAAGGGAGAAAATAGTTCCTCTGCGTCATGACATGCGTTAGTGTTTTTCTAATGTATCTTTCACTTGATCATATGTGCCAAGTCATGCGGCCTCAGTAGATTGACTTGCCTTGCGTTTCTTTTGAATTCGTTGTTTTTCGTTAGTGTCTTCCCGTGACTTTTGTCTCTTCTTTTCTTTCATGACTGGCATCTAGTTAAAGTTGTTTCTTTAGTTGATGCATGGCCAGCTTTATTTAAGATCGAAGTATCTGGCGAGAACTCAAATTGTCTGCATCTTCGCCAAGTACTTTCTCAAAATACTTCAGTTCTGGATTGGAATTTTCAGAACCTTGGAGAGCGAACAGCACATAACACAAGCAAACTGATCTCTTAATCTTGGAGCAACCCAAAATTTAGGAATCCAAGTTGTTTAAACATATTCTTTAAATTATTTCCTGAACTTATGATGGGTCACGGTCTAAGGATTTTGCACGTTCTCAGTTCTGTCAATTGCATTAATTCTGTCGTAACTTACGTGTCATTCGAAATGTAATTGAACACTTAACGATGCGATCTGCTAGTCGTTGTAATACCTACGTAATTTATTACGAGTACATTTAGACTGCTGTGCTGTCGCAGGCCCGTGGTACGAGCCTCTGAAGAAGAATAGTGTTTCATATGGTCATCCAGGTCAGGCAAGGTTTTATAGTGCATTCGCTGTGCAGCGTGTGTGCTGTCCGCTTCTGTATCCCTAAATGAAAAAAACGCCACTTTCTTGTGAATTTTTAATGAAGCATTTTTTTATCGTATGTGTCACAGTGGTACGTGTAGCACAAAACATAAAATTAAAATAAATCAATCGACGCGTCTGACACCCCGGCAGTATGCTGCCAGGTCATACTGCACATTGTGAATCTGCCATTGTGAGGGCTTGATAGATCGAGTTGTGCGTTACCATGGAGATCGTCACTGCCGAGCTCATATTCCCCCAGCGAAACCAAGGATTTTTTTTTCTCCTTCCGTCCGATATAGTGCCTCAATGCGGGAAGGGATGTTCCAGTCTTAAATCTCAGAGTCAGAAAAGGTGATTTATGACATCAGTGGAGGATGTCACGGCCACTGGGGCAGCACCTCAGGGAGAAATACCCAAACTGCACTGCAGCCTGGATAGATGTCTGTTAGCATGCTCTAATTGGCTTTGAAACGTCGTCTTTCCCTCTCTTTGGTAATATGCATTGCTGTGGTGTGGTGTTTCCATGGCAGTGTGCACAATTTGCCTGACATTAAGCATAGAAAGCTCAAATAAGGGCTGTGAGACAATGTAGTCTTTTGATTACATGTGGCCTGTAGATATGGTCATCTTATAAGAATTCAAGAAGTAAATGTAGCAACGTGAAGGCATGACTGCTCAAACAATTGTTAATGGGTCAATAAGGCATCCTGATTGTTCATGATACTATCATTTTTATGACTAGAAATGCCAGCTAACATCTACCATCAGTTTCAAAGCACAGACACCTCATGAGATTCATGGTATTAAGGCTCAAAAATAATGATATCTTCTCCTGTACAAAATACATTAATTGTGACACAAAGAGGTCAGTTGAAGCAGTGAATGCAAAGTGTCCGTGTTTGACTGCAGCCATTTTGCTTAATTGATAGTGCATGTTAAAAATGAGAAAATACTGTGCAATATTCTTATCTTGTCTATGGCTGTTTTTGGTTCTCATAAGTAGGGCAAACAGGGCTGTTCATCTTCCCATGGAAACCCCCCAGTGTTTCTGAGCTGGGTAAAATGCTCCAAGGCAGTGCATTTACCTCCTTCTTGTCAAATAATGTGCAAATGGATCTGCCAAATGAGTAAAACGTGCCGGCTTGGTTTATAATGTGTGGTCAGGGGGAGTGTTGAAGAGGGACTTGTTCCCTGATTCGCTCCCGCGCGCTAATAATAAGCCCGCAGCCACCGTCGCACATCCTCCCCACAGCAGTTCGCTGGCATGTCGGCGCGCACCGATATTGTATTTAATTACTGGCTTCCAGCAGGCGCTCACAGAAAGTGCACGTTAATATTTCATGCACGTGTCGGTGTGACCCATTGTGATGAGCGAAGGGAGGAAACGAGAAAAGAATCATCTCCGTAATAAGAGCCCAATATACTCGAGCAACAAGGGAAAAAAAAAAAAACTTTTCCGCACTGCTAGCACCGCATTAAAGAGGTATCGCGCTGTATAGCTTTAAATTTTAATTGATATCGCAACGGTAAGTCGATGAAAGTTTTGGCCCAGCGTCAAAGCAAAGACAGAGGTAATACAAGGCTGGATGCTCGCATGGTGCTATCTGTAGCCTACTGTCTGCAGTTGTGTCGTTTGCTGTCAAGGAGGAAAATGTACATTACAAGACCAACTGCCTTTCGGGGCTCTCTGCGTTTTGCATTTTTGTCTGCCGAGCCAAGCAGGATGTGGGTATAGGCCTACATGCAAGACTGTCTAAATTATATTGTACCCTGCGGTTGTCGTGCATATGCATTTACACGTGGCAGGAAATGAGAGACACGCAATGCAAGAGAGTAGCTTTACTTTCAGTAAAGACTTTTACATTTTATCAGAGTGAAATGTCAGAAGAGGAATAATTTAAAAGTCTAAAAGAACAGACTGCTTTGGATAAAGAAACCCTAAGGAAGCAGACTTCCATGAGAGCAATCTCAGCTGTCCATTTCGGAGTGTAAATCTTTAATAATTCCTGTAGGCAGTAATGTTCGGGTGCAGGTCAGTGAAGGTATTGCTACGCTCGGCTCTTGTTATTAAATGATCTGAACTGGGACAACACTGGGGAGTCTTAATATAGGAGCCTTTCACACCCCTGGGCTGATGACACAGTGACCAGATGGACAATATTACATTCGCAGTCACCTGTAGAGCAAGAATGAGCAGCTGCAGTTTGCTCTGCTACCCTTTTCACTACTCTGAGCTAACAGCCATCTCTCAATTTCCTAGTGGCGCTTTCTGAACTGTCATTACCTATTTTCCTGCTCTGTTTCATTCCATTGCCTTCCAGCCACCTCAATGTTTCAGTGCACTTTAACCTAGATGAAGTTAGATCCATCTTTTTTATTAAACTAAACAGCCCTCATTGTTTCTGCTTTTATGTAATCTTATCTCACTGCATTATGTACTCAAGATCAAAGAAGCATTTTGCTTCTGTTGAAGTTTAATGGACTGTCTTTAGTGCCAGGGAAGGTGGCAATAATTCCTTTTCAGTTTGCATTGCCCGTATAATCAGCCCACACCTACATAATTGCGGCCCATGGCGATATTCAGTACGGAGGTCAGTTCATGTAAAATTAACCGGGCCTCAAGTGCAAATGGTGGTCAGGGTTGAAGAGATTCCGAATTACAGTCCTAAATCTCTAAACCACAGGAGGAGCATGCAAACTCAACACAGAAAGTCCCCAGGCCCAATTCTGACCCACAATATTCTTGCTGTGAGGCAACAGTGCCACTCCCTGTGCCATCATGCCACCCTAGTCTTATAACATTTTATAATAAAATTATTTGTTTTATTTCAGAATTTGAAAATCATCTGACCTTAGGAAGAGCAGTATTTTGGGGTGACAGAGCTCATGAGGAAATCTTTGTCGGCTGCATCTGTCTCTTTCAAAATGACTTGACCGAGTGCCTCCAATTGCCCATCCCCGACAGGTGAAATTGGATGCTTTTGACTGGGGTTCCCCTGATCCCTAGTATATTGATATTTTTCGAAAGTGCTCATTGAAACAGGAAAACAAAACAATTATATTAAGCCATTAGGAACAACTTGATAGAGAAATTAATTAAAAATTGTAAAGGGGTGCACATTGAAATTAGCTGCCGGATTTCACCACATTTAGCTCCAAACAATGTTTCAAAAAGTCGTGTGAATATTTTACTCTCACTTTTGCAGTAATATATGTGAATTTTATCATATTAGTTTTCTTTAAAAATATATTGAATATATTGTCGACGTTAAAAGCAATGAATGTTAAATAATGGATCTTACATGAGTGGTCGTGACATATGAAAGTTATGAAAGGAGTTGAGTAAAGTTTCAACAAGATTCATAACTTTCATATGAGATGAAGAAGAGTGTATGATTCTGTTTATGATGTAACTGAACTGCGTAATTTAATAGAAAACAAACGTAATTTCTGTGAGCGGCTTAACTGTAATTGCCATTATATGTTAATATTGAGCTAACTCCATCACTCTGCTACTCAGTCAGTCAGTGAGTCACAGACATTCGCATTTGTCAATGGTTTCAAAATTCACAGTCAACTGAGTAGCTCGCTAACGTTAGCTCACTAACTAACAAACTAATGTTACATAATGGTTATGGAAAGGTACTGCGTGCACGTGACCCAGCTCGATGAGTAACATTAACTTAGTTATGAGAGTGGCACTTAACTAGCTTGCTACAACATTAAAGCCGTTTCAATTAAACCAACGTTACTCCTGATATTCAGTTTAGCTAAATATGAACAGCATGAGGTTACACAGAGCAATTTTTTTCTCACGCTCTAAGCTAATATAGTTTTCACCAAACTAATATGTTCCTGGGGTAATATCGAAATTATGTCATGAGCTGGGATGCCAGAAAAGTACTACAGTTATGTGACAAATCTAAATATTACATTTTAAATGTAAATGCTAAATATAAGATCTACATGTTAAGTGATAAATCGAAATGTTAGAAGTTAAATCTAAATGTTAAATCTAAAACTTACATGTAGAAACTAAATGTTTGGAACAAATGCTACTAATTGGTCCCACCCTTAATGTATAATGTCATTGTCTTTTGTGTGGGGCCAGGCACTGTGAAATGACAAACAGATTGGTTGCCGCAACCTGGCTGCTTGTTCAAGCAGAGTAGTTGACTGCATTGCAATGCTTGCAGCTCGAGTGACAGTTGCAATCAAAAATGAAAGAGACTTTAAAATCACATTTGTCAACGTCGATCTTATTTTATATAGTAGTTGAGCTGAAAATTCAGGTTCAGATAATCTCTCATAAGCTAATGCCAGTGTGTAATGATGATAAAGTGACAACCCATTGGGAGTAGAGAGGCATAGGCCTGAGGTTTCTGTTGGATTTCACTTTGTAACACAAATTTTGTTCCTGGATTGTGTGCATTATTTAATTATTGCTTATATTGTAAAATAATTGAAAATGTCCATTATTCTCTTCAAACTTTGCTTTTGTCACCTGGATTTACATAAGGTCTGAATAAAACAAAATATGCATCAAATTTTATTAAATTTGTAAAATATGAAACAACATTGTCTGTCTTACCTTCTAGAGTTTTCTGCAGTGCTCGTAGGTAAAACGAGGTGCTCAGAGTTAGTGTTGATCCCCGACAGACAGCCAAAATATACATTGAAGGCGTCATACATACATTTTAGCAGATACTGTCACAGAGTACTTTATTTGCTCTTGTTTTGATAAATTGGCCAGATACATTGCAGAATGCATCTGGAGAATTCTTGCAGCTTCTTGATGTCATCTCTGAAAAATTTAGATAATTTATGTGTTCACTTAGGCAGCTAGAGCTAAACTGAGGTGCTGAGTGTTGAGGTGCTGTATACATACAGTGCTTAACAAACTTATTAGACCACCTGTCATAAGAACGAGAAAACACAAATATTTTAGAAATGTGTCAAAAACGTGTTTAAAAAAAATTATATTGTTATTTCTTTGGCAAATAACAAACTGAAACAACTAAATAGTCCTTATTCACACATGAAAACCACAAAAACGTAATATTTTGTTTGGCCGCCTTTGGCCTTGATAACGGCTTGCATTCTTGCATTCACCCACTAAAACTAATTTTTATGTTCAGGAATGCAAATACAACAATAATTATATTTCAGCATTAAAAATATCATTTCAATTAAAGACCTTGCGCATGCTGGTGGATTAACCATTACCAAAACATTAAAATTATTTTGGTAATTATCAACACTGTTAATTTAGGGCAGCTGTGGCATAAACCTTACATTGTGTGGTGGTCTAATAAAGTTGTTAAGCACTGTATGGATATAGTAGTGAGAAACCAGAAAACAAGGCACAGACTAGGCGGGAGGTTGAGTCAAAGCCGGCCCAGTGGGCGGTAATTTTAATTGAATTCACGCAACAACAGAAAAACCAGGCGCGAATAACGTCGCGTGCAATTAATTAGACATATAGGGCTCTAATTTCTTGGCGCAGCGCAGGGTGGCGCAGCCCACGCAGTGGCAATTTCATCCGGTGTAGCCCATGCAGTGGTAATTTCGTGCGGTGCAACACCGTGCGCAGCCACTTTGGCAATTTGGTAGATGGACGTGCGCCGAGATGGGTGTGGCGGCGCAGTAGGGGGAGGTGTCACATATTCATCATGACGCAGTGACAATTTCGTGGCAAAAGGCTCCGCCGAAAGTGCGCAGAGAGCTCGCCAGCTCCAACCTGGTTTACTTTCTGTGCAGTGGTAATTTGGCTGACCGGCGCAAAGTGCCTGTGAAACACCTCACAGGCAGGTTTCCAGAATGTCAGGCACATTTCAATGCAATAAATAATTACAGCAACCACAATTTAATGTAACCATCTGAATCAACACATAAATTATAGTATCTATATTGAATGTCCTGATGTCAGATCAAAGAGAGCGAGAGAGAGAGAGATGTGTGTATGTGGGCGCGTGAGTGCGTGTGTCGGCTATGTGGTATATGTCCATCAGCTGCTTTCACACCGGATGCGAAATGCATTTTTCGCACGACTGATTACATTCAAAGTCAATGCAAAGACGCGAATACACGCGCTTAATCGCGTCTCTGCATTGACTTTGAATATAATCTGTCGTGCGAAAAATTCGTTTCGCATCCAGTGTGCAAGTGGCTTAATACTATTATTGTCACTTAGGTTTTATCGTTTTTAGTGGGGGAAAGGAATACAGCCTGATTGCTATGATCTCGTACTGAGTTAAGATCACATATTGAAAATAAATGTGTAACGTACCTTGCATTGTTGTCCATGCATGTTAATCCCAAAATTTTAAGCAGCAACAGGGTGTAATAATAGGAACACGCTATCCATTGTTTCTCTTCCGAATGATACAGGCAGAAGAAATAAATGAACAACTGTCGTATTTCATTCCAACTTCATAAGTTTGAATGATCTGACGTAGTTTCGTTTTGAAATTCCATTCAAGTTCGCTAATGGTAATAATTTGCGAATGCCCTAGCTAGCCAGCTAACTCGTAATGCTTAACATAGACGTAAGCGGTGCAGAAAGCATGCCTGAAGCAGCAAAGTAAAATGCAACATTAACGCATCATGCAGATATAGGACAGAGGCTTCTTTATTCCAATTTTAAAGGTGAGGAGAGGAGCTCATTTGATTGGTGAAGATTTGACTTGGCTGTGTTAAACCCACTCAACGCCTTCTCTCCTCCCTCTTTGCCACTTGTGCCGGCAGGAGGGACAGAGGCGGGACAGAGGAGTACTTGCGCTGGGCTGCACTGGGCAGGAAATTGCAAAATACGCCTGGATACACCCCGTTTGCGCAGCGCTCCCCCCCCTTCGCCGCGCCTGCGCCTGGTCAACGAATTTAGAGCCCAAAGTGTTACAAAGGATTGTCGTCGTCTTCTTATTCAGTTCAGCGGATCCTTACACCAACCCCCAGTCTCCCCACCATTGGACTCTTAAAAGAGAGAGTAAAGAGGCATGGTTAGTTAACAGCTGTTCATCCGCGCTCCTCGCCGGCCTCCCCACAACTGCCTGGTTCCCTCTCTTAAGCTGTGGTTGGCTCTGATTAGTGTGAGGTGCAGCTATGTCCCCTCATGCGCCTTTTTCCCAGGCCCGCCTAGCCTTATGACTCGCAGCTGGGGGGAACTGTCCAGGGTCCTGCGAGTCTAGGGAGTGCTGAGCGGGCATTAGCTCTCCGGTCGCTGTCCAGGGGGTTAAAGTTGCGGTCTGCACTGAGAGTGAAGGGGAGGAGAATCAGCTGTTGCAGGCGTGCTGATGTGGTCGAGGGGTGTGGCAACGGCCCGGTTTGCCACAATACTACATATGTTTATGTGCAGCTGAACAATTACACTACCGGTCAAAAGTCTTAGGACACCTCAATTTTTCCAGTTTTTTATTGAAAATTATGCAGTTCCAGTCCAACGAATAGCTTGAAATGGTACAAAGGTAAGTGGTGAACTGTCAGAAGTTTTAAACAAAAGGTAAGGTTACCCAGGTTTTTTGTACGCCGTCGAGTAGGTGAAAGGATGGTTCCTCAGTGTGTGACATCAACTGTCAAACATGGAGGAGGAAGCGTGATGGTTTGGGGCTGTTTTGCTGGATCCAGGGTCAGTGACTTACAGAGTGAAAGGCACCCCGAACCAAAATGGCTCCTACAGCATTCTGCAGCACCATGCAGTACCCTCTGGTATGAGCCTAGTTGGTCAGGGGTTCATCCTACAGCAAGATAATGACCCAAAACAGTCCAAGCTCTGCCAGAACTACCTTAGGAAAAAAGAACAAGATGGTAAGCTTGAAAACATGGAGTGGCCAGCACAGTCTCCAGACTTATACCCCATCGAGATGGTTTGGGATGGACTGGACAGAAGAGTGAAAGCAAAGCAACCTACAAGTGCCACACATTCATGGGAACTTCTGCAACCGAGTTGGGAAGAACTTTCTGAAGAATACTTGATTTCCATTGTAGAAAGAATGCTACGAGTGTATTCAGCCGTTATATCTGCCAAAGGTGGCTACTTTGAGTCAAAAGTTTAAAATACATTTTGGTTTATAAATTGATTCCATGATTGCTTTTTTAACTTCGATTGTAACTTTGATTGTTAATTTGTTCTATCATGTCTATGCTTTCACTCCAGAGTACAATGAGACATTAAGGGTTGATCTGGGGTTAAATGGGCAAACTTTGATTATTTTTCCAAAAAAATTTTTTTGAATAAAACTATTCTATAATAACCCACCTTTTATAATCACTAACTGCTACAAGGATTAAAAACTGAACTCAACTTTTCAATGCGGTCTAATGCATTTCCCATTGATTTCTGAAGGTATTACTTTTTCCACGTTTCTCATGTTTGTGGCAGCCATAACTTTTTTATTTATCATTGAAAATCAATGAAATTTGGGCTGCAGGTACTTTACTTCATTAGAAATGCAATGACATAGGGAAATTTTGCCTATCTGTTACATACTTTGAATATTTTGAGTATTCGTCAGATTCTGCGCAAAATAATTTCAAAATTTGAGTAAAATGCCTCAAAATCACAAAACTGATAAATTGGGCAAAGAATGGCTATGTCATCGCATTTGGATAAGCAATGGCTTTTAAATGATGAAAGAAAAACTGAATTCTATCATAGAGTTAAAGAGGAATTGGTGCCAGAGGTTTTCTGCATATTTAATGAGCTTGCTCGGTTACCATGGCAACCGCATAAACAGAAAAATGGCAACTTGTATCTTTTTTGGTGGTTATTACATATACCTCTTTAGATTAATTCTGAGTTGTTTCCTGGTGTCATTTTTCATTTAACCCCAGATCACCCCGTAAACTGCATCATTTTCTATAAAGAAAATGGAAAAATTGGGGTGTCCTAAAACTTTTGACCGGTGTGTACTTTATAATTTGAGTTTGCTTCAGACTGGCTCTTTTCAAGAGACAGACATTTAGAAGGACCAAATGCACAACTGTGCTAAAGGAAATGTACATCAGTCTTCTGTTAGATAAACACTTGCCTCCCAGGTCACTGTTTCTATCAAAAACACTTAGCGATTCCAAACTTTAGAACAGCACAGTTTGTTCTCATTGCTTCGTTTCCGCAAAAGAACAGTTTTAGCTCTTAGCTAATGAAGATGTGGCAGCTGGAGCTGCTGCTGTTGGCTCAAAATGGATTTTTGTCAAGGCCCAATTTGGAAAAAGATATTGATTTGGATAAAGAATGATGTTTACAGATTATTTCCCTTAGATATGTGACAGGTTTTGTTGGGCTGGTAAGTGCTTTTAGCTGCTGATCAATGTTTTTTCAGGTAATTGACAGCCACTAATCTGTAATCTGTGTGAACATTTGTAGTGTTGTCTTGCTTGTACATCCTGGAGAGACATTTTACCCCATTTACTCTGCTAACCTGGAGCCAGGCTGACATGAACTGCTGTCAAAGGCAGCTAACTTGGCATGGCATGATAGTTTTTCCATGGCATTTGCAGAAATCAGTGCTGTCACACTGAATACCACCATAGGCCTAGATTTGAGAAGTCAGTGTGAATGTAATCCACAGTCCCAAGACATTCCCTGGAAAAATACACTACATGTTCCAACTGCCTCTGTTTGCTATAATCAGCATTGACAACTCCTTTGACTATTCAAAAGTTATGTTTTGTGGTTATACATTGTTGGTACAGTGCAGAAGAAACAAGTACAGGCACTTCCTAGTGCCCTTGTGAGTTTCATGTGACCAGTGATGTCAGCAGGCTGAAACAGATTGGCCTGAGGGGCAATAATATTACGGAGAAACAGCTGGAGCCGAAGTTAAGGGAACCAGCATGGTTCCAACGGTTTGTGTGGAAAAGATGATTGCCAGGCACATTGCTCTCTGAGGACAAGTGATGAGGTAATTTCTCATTAGTCTTATTGTCACAACACAGGGAAGTGGAGTTATATCACTGTCACTAGAACAGGACATGGACACATACTGCTCGCAATCACCTCTTACCAAGCTTCCCACTGCAGGCCTGTCTGTTCTTCACTGCCCACAAAATTACATTACACAAAATACATCTTTACATAAACAAAAATGTGGTTCATAATCAAGGAAGAGTTGATGGAAGTAGCTGGGGAGGGGGATGTCTGGGCCTCTCTGCTTAGTCTTCTACCCCTGCAACTGAGCTCCAGATCAGCAGAAGAAAATAGATGGATGGATGGATGGATGGATGGATGTTCAAAGAGTTGAACTTTATCCTCTCATTTCCAGACATTCTTTGCCATGTTTTTCATAAACTTTCTAAAGCCCAACGTCCCCCTGGCAGTAACACCGGCGTTACTGGAATTTCAGATGACATGCTGTGAGTCTCTGACCCTTAAACGCATAATTGCTTTCAAGCTGACAGATCACTGACAGATCAAAATGACAGATCACTGAAGGGTAACATTGACAACAGACTTATCAGTGATATTGTATAGATGGGGAAAAAAGAAATAATAATAATAAATAATTAATTAATCGAGTGCTTTCCCTGAATCCCATCTCCTGTTCTAGGATTATTTTTAACCTAATTTATTTTAAGATTGAACTTAATCATAATGTTTTCAATGTTCAAAATAATAGGTTGCATTTGCAGGAAAGCTTAGTTGCACACTGGTTGCCATGCAAAGCGATAATAATTAATTTATGAAATTACTAACGCTTCTTATGTTGAAGCGTTGGTGATTGAATAATTTAGTAAACTGGATATTAGAGCATCGTGAAAGTTTGATGCATGGCATGCATTTAAAATCGTTTAGTATGCATGTCATGCATAAAACTTTCAAGGTAGTAAAGTTATTCATTAGGTCTTTGCAGTTTGACTTCTGGGAAAGTTGTGGGAAGGCTATAATACGAGATTGTATGAACGACAATTATATAATTAAACAAGAAACAAAAGAAACAAGACATTTCACTTAATTACCGTCCATGCAATCTTATTGTAGCCTTCCTCGTTGATGCAAAGCGGAATGTCATAATCGTGAATGGTAACGCAGCTTATTGGAGGCCAATTTGCTCAGTAAATTAATTCAGTTTATCATCCGATTCTTACTCAGAAGAAGGTTGAGTGTTAACCTGCGTTTTGGTTATGTCACTGGTTGTAGGCAGAGTTTAATTGTTACATAAGCAGCCTTAGCACGCACAGCTAAGTTGGAAAAACCGCATTTTTACTCCTGCATAAGTGGAGCTCAGGAATGAGACTCGAGCGCCACTAACTAATCAATCAGTCAATCAATCAATTTGCCAATAGCACGACCACGGGCGGTAAGATACACAAACAGCTTATCCAGGAGTTAACAATAGTGTTACTTTGATTAGAAACGTTTTCTTAGGCGTATCAAGCTGATCGGACGCAGACACAGAAATAAATATATTCCGTTTTGTGAGCTGCAGGAATTCAGAAGCTTCGTAAGACATTGGCGCTTTATGTCACCATAAATCTGGATAGGAAAATGCTAGATAATTATTTCAATGAACTATAAAGCAAGCTGAAGGAAAATGGATACGGGTTCATCCTCGCAACAGAACAAATTAACATTTAGTTGATAATTAGGAAACCCAAATGGGATTGAGTTTGGAGATATAATGTGCTTTAAGGCAAGATGAGAGCATTGCCAATATTCCTCTGATGACAACTCTGGAGTGGAAGAGGTTAAGTAATCTAATCTACAGTATGAAAACCTTGTAGGTGTTAAAATATGGCACCCGTTTAAGTACATTGTAAAAATACCTCATAGCGTGAGTCTTCTCCTATAATTTGTGAAATGGTTACTGAACCTGTCTGCAGGGATTCTTTACCACAAACTGAAGAACTTGCCTTCTTAAGTCCAACAACCACTGGTACTGTGTAGTATGGCTGAAAATTTAATTTTACCAGCCCTTGTTTTCGAGTCAAGGCTCCAGTGATGATTGGGAAACTCCAGATTGCTGGACTCATTTCTTGTGCTCAGAGAAGGTTTTTTGTACAAGTCTGCCGAAAGTTTGTTATCTCGGAGACATTTTTGAAGCATGATTTTTGGGTGCTTTGTGGCTTTTCTGGCTAACTTCCTTACTGTACATGAGGAAAACAGGCACTAGTATCCTTCTCCTGGCAAGCTTGGAACCATTCTATATGATTTATATTTTTAGTATTACTTTTGCTGTGCTAAGTGGTATGACTGTTGAATTGAGTTTTTTTTTTTTTTTTGCTTTTTCCAAGGTGACAGATGACAAAACGATTCTGCAGACACATTAATAGATTGCTATACGTAAAATTGGAAGTGACAGAATGACACAGTATAGTTTTTTTAAGACTGAAATTAACATAATTTAGTCAAAAATACAGCAAATTTTACTTTACTTGATTTCAGGGGGACCAATTATTTTGACAGCCATGATTTTCAGAAAATAATAACATAATGTAATAAAAACATAAATGCACAAAAACTATTGTAATTAAAGTATTTTAATTTGTGTTTGCTCTAAAGATACAGATTACTTTGTTATAATCCAGACCAGAAATGAAATGCGGAGCCAGAGAACAATCCAATAATAGCGTTTATTGATAGTAAGATGGTATTGCGATAGGGATGGAGCCCAGAGCGGAATGACACAGTTCGGTTCAGATAGTACAGGCTAGTGTGTGAGGATATATATGAGGAACAGACTGAGGTTGCAGTGACCCAGACCTGGAATTAAATGTAGAGGCAGAGTACAATTCAATGGTAAGACCTATTGGTAGTCCTGCAGTGACAGAGGGATGGAGCCCAGAGGAGAATAGCGCAGTTGAGTTCAGATGTTATGGGTGAAACACCGTAGACGGAGCCGATCTCCGGCCAGTGGCGTTCCGGGATGACTGTCAGGCGGAGTCCACACTTCACAAGAGCCAAAGTGTCTGAATGCAGGATAGAGTAGCTTAGAAGTAACACGGTTACAGTTCTGATGACCGTAGAAGAATTGGGTGCTTAATCCTAATAAACTGGAAAGAGGAACATACTGGGAAAGAATTAAAAGGCACGTGATCCCAATCTTGGAGATCGTGAGAAAGGCTTGGGAGCTTGTTCCTATTAACTTGATAAGAAAACCGAGTTCCATAAATTACGATCATTAAAAGCTGCATTTACTTTCAAAATACAAGGAGTTTTACCAGTAACTACCGGCTGGTTCTTCGCACACATAGCAAATTACAATCCAGCAACTTGTGACTCAAAGGAGGGGGTATAAATACAAGCATTTGTGCATCACTCATACAAGAGGTGGGAAACCATGAATCAAGACACAGCCGGGTATTAAGGGAGCACGCAAGATGCAACCAATCAAAGGAGATATTACCTCTATGCAAGTTGCGTAATGGGAGAAGACTCACAAGGCATTCACTCAAGGGTTGTGACAGAGGCCATATTAATACGATCCCATATTAACCCTTTCAGCGCTGCGGGCGACTATAGTTGCCCAGTGGTGTAAGATATCAGAACCAGATGCTGTTGAAAACCTATCATGTGGCAACTTGTTTAAAAGAGCTCCCGCAGGGAAGCGGTTTTCAACAGCTCAGGATAATTACATTCTTAATTCCTTGAAAATTTATTCGGTGCTCAAAGGGTTAATCCTGGCGACGGAGACTAAGGCTTGGGAGCTTGTTCCTATTAATAGAACTAGGAAGAGAACTTCACTATTTACTATCATAAAAGTATACGAATAATTTCCGAAGATGTTGAACTGTACGAGGAAATACTGTCTGGTTGCGAAAGGCGTATCACTTGTGACAATCTGGCAACTTGCACACTCAAAGTGAGGGGTATAAATACACAAATACACACGTGAGGGAAGAGAAAGGAAGCGTGAACAGAACACAGTGGGTGAGGAAAGCACGCGAGACATAAACCAATCAAAAGAGACAATGCATCTAACAGACATGCAAGCTGCCGGATGGAAGGAAATACAAAAGGTACTCACGTGAGGTTTGTGACATAATAACTGTTTTGCATATTATTTATAGCCGTTTCTCTCCATTGTCATAAAGGATGCTAATAATGCTACACCAGATTTACACCTTTGTGAAATATTGCGGTCATATTTGAACATAAAGTAATATTTGCAATATATCACATCATATTCTATTCCTAGTTTTGCTCTGTCTCTGATGTGGTGTCATGCATTTGTCTATGAGGGACTGGATTTATGAGGTACAGCTGGTTCAGTACGCCCAGGTTATTGGCTCTGGGGCTCAGGGGATGGTAGGGTCATCTGATTGATCCATGTCCCAACAAATTATTATTGATATAGTGGAGGTAACATTGAAAATTCAATTAATATGAATAAGCGAGAGAGAGGGTGGGAGCGGTGAGGTCAGGGATGAAGCCTCTTAACAAGGCTGATAAAAGCACTCTATTGGTGTAATTAGCACTCAATTTTTCGTCCCTCGGTAGACATATGCGAGTGGCTTTTGTTGACAACCAAGCTTGATGGGGCCTGTGGCGGCCAGGCGTTCTTAGCGTGTTACTTTTGGATCCGTTGATGCCCAGTCTTCCTATCATTGTGACGCAGAACTCACCAAGCACTGGTTTGCTCACCACCCAATAGGGAAGGTTAGCTACGTGTAGACCATCATGACAGAGGTTAGTGTTGTTACTATAGTCAGGAAGAACCACAGGTTCAGAAATTTGGTGTCAGAAGTAGGATAGGTCTCTCCCCAGGAAGCAGTGCTGAG
Organism: Gymnothorax javanicus; assembly: GCA_029692085.1. NCBI lineage: Eukaryota > Metazoa > Chordata > Actinopteri > Anguilliformes > Muraenidae > Gymnothorax > Gymnothorax javanicus. The sequence continues at coordinate 121,672,404 of CM056199.1, read as the reverse complement.
GAAGCCAGCAGGTGCAAGCCGGACCAGCGGAGAAACCATGCTTCATTTGATGTTTTTGTGGTTTCTTATGTAGTAAAACTAAAAAAAGATTTCATCCAAAGACCTGAACAAACGTGTCCACGCTTTGCTTTAGAGGGGTAAACGAATGTCAGTTCCATTGCAGGACTCTTCTATGGCGAGCGTTTCAGTTGTGTTGCTTAGCAGCTTCAGATGCTAGAAAAAGAGAGATGGGAAAGAGAGATGCACGAGCACAGGCACAAAGAGAGGCGTGTGCACTGCGGCTCGGCTCAGTGGCAGACAGGGCACCTGGGCGGTAATGAGGTAGAAAATATTCACCGTTAAACAGTTCTTTATATTTTGCTGCTGTGAAGATTGTCACCCTTTAATCATCATCTGACACAGTGCGGCAGATCACCCAATTTATCTTTCTAGATCATTTTTAGTCATTTAGCTCAGTCAATGTAAAAGAACTGACCTTTGCAGTCTCATAACAAGCAATGTTTCCGTGGTGTGGGTTGTAGAAAATTGGGCTCATTGCTATATGTTTTAAAGATTTATCTCTGGTTTTTAAATATGACCGACAGTAATGCACTCTCTCTATCTCCCCATTATTGTTCCTGACAGGTCCCCTTTCATTCCAGTCTCTCAACTGATATAATGATACTGGCTTAAGGAGAATGTATCTATGCTTAGATATAACAAACCAAGATTTAAGCTCAGCATTTCTCCCTATTGCTCTCCCCTGGTCTCTATCCGGTAAAGGAAAAACCTATAATGTGTCAGCACTTCCATGTCCAGGAATGAGCTTTAATGATTGTATGAATTATTCAGTAAGTACATAAACACATATTGTTGTTGTTTTTGTGAACAAACCATTAATATGAGGTTAACTCAAAGACTGACAACTTTAATTTGAGGCTGCTTCTCTCTATATAAGGTAATCGTTCAAGGAAGTACAACCTTTTTCACATATGTTTTTAATATGTTCTTTTTTTTCCTCCCCCATTTTGTGGGGCAGGAGTAGTTGAATAAATTAAGATGCTGTTATTGAAGTTTGCACTCAACTGCAAATCCTTTGCATTTGATGACTGCCTCCAGTCCTCACTGTGTATCTTTCTGGGTCGAGCTGTAAAAGGCACCCATCTTCATTTCTGTGTTTGCTAAGGAGGACTTTGCCTTCAATCTTGTCTTCAGTTCGCAAAAAACATCTGATCAGATGGATTCAGGTTGGGTCAAAATTATTTCCAACTCATTCTCATCCTGACTCGTCATATACCTGACCAAGTGTCAACATACAGCGAGAAAGGAGGCTTTTGCCATCCTTATTTGACGCTTAGGTTTAGGGTTCAGGTTGAGGGTTAGGCCTTAAGGAGTGGGGCTCGTTTTAAACTGGCATCAAATAAGAAAGCCAAAAGCTTCCTTTTGCGTTGTATATTAATGCTTGGTCAGATAGCATCACAATATGACACGTTGGGATGAAACTGGGCTCTTATTTCATTTTTCCACCCTGAAAAAATATTTTGACTTCTTGAACGCAAGCTTTGGAACTGTGGTCATATTGTAACATGAACTTCTGCTCACTGATTTCTCAGGCATTTCATATGATCTGAACAGTTGTTTTCGCACAACTGAAGCGGTCATATCAATGAAGAAAATAGAGCCAGTTCAAGTCTGGCCAAGCCAGCCAAAAACATAAAATGACTCCTGACATGTTTTATATAGAAGGAGGTAGGCTATGTTTTGGATTATTAGCAGTTCCTTCCAGTTTTGTCTTTCAATCAGTTTGGACTGTCTAGAAGTCATCTGTCCATGAGTCTTTGTTTCTGAACCTAATAATTTTTTTTTTTTCTGTTTAGCCAAGTCTTATCTGACCATACTTCTTTTGAGACTAACCAGTGATTTGTATCTTGGATGTTGTATTAGAACCTACTGAAGTAATGCTGGAGTGGTCTTCTCCTTGCTGCCTATGCCAACACTCATAAGCTAAGAAACACACAATTCCAGTGAATGCATACAATGATGTTTATTGAGCTGGTGATTACAACTGAACACAGTAAATTGTAGATGACAGTTTTAAATTCAGAAGCTTTGATTTACTCAAGCTGTCACTGAACTCACTCACTGCAGTGGTAATACCATTGATTTTGTTTTGGTCTGTGGAGTCTCTGCTCAAAATTCATCAGAGTTCCCATCTGCTCCATCAATATCTGAACACTGCCTTATTCAGTTTACGGCTCTGACTCCCCTTGCCTCGAGTAACCACTGTCCTTCTTTTAATACTGCTGCCAGAACAGCTACAGTATTAAATCCTCTCTTCCCATTGTTGTCACCCTCTTCAGTAACTGTCTAGGTTCACTCGACAGTTTTACCAATGGGTAAAACTAAATTTAATGATGCTGTACATAGTATGACTGATTTTATCGCTTCCTTAAGGGCCAGACAGAGCACAGGCCAAAACCTCACCTCATGGTTCAGTGATGCCACGAGGGCTCAGAAATAAACAAGTAAATATCTAGAGCAAAAATGGCATATTACAAAATGTTTTCAAAAGTACTGAAGTATTTCTCATGGTCTGGGATGACTCCCTGCGTGACTGGAAATATGCACTCTGGTAAGCAAAAAATGCATATTGCTCCAACCTGATAGCAAACAATCCCAGACTTTCATTTGATACCACCAGCATGCTCTCCAAAACTGCTCCTCCTGCCCCTTCCTCCTCTTTCAGTGCTGCTTAAAGAGCTACTTCCCATTTCAGGAGGTCCCCTCCTCATAATCAGTGAGTATTTTAACACTGGCATTATTCCTTGAACTTTCAAAACAGCCAAGTCAAAATCTCTGCTCAACAAAGCAAATCTAGACCCACACATTTTAGCTGACTACAAGCCAACTTCTAACCTCCTTGTCATCTCTAAACTTTTGGAAAGAGTTGTTTCTAGTCTGCTTATAGCCCATCTGTCCAGATATAATCTGTTTGATGGTTTGATGGGCTGGATTTAAATTTCATCACTGTTTGGAAACAGCACTGACCAAAGTAATAAATGATCTTATAATTGTCATGGACTCAGATTGAACTTCTGTTTTGTTGATCCTTGACCTGACTGCCACCATTTAAATTGTGGACTATGCCACCCTCTTAGAATGTTTAGAAAATCGTGGTATCAAGAGGCTGGCACTTTACAGGTTTGGTTCCTATCTGTTTGACGGAACATTTGTGGTACAGAACATGTGTGGTACTGAGCAGCTCCATGTCTGACATGGTGTCCCACAAGGCTCAGTTCTTGGTCTACTCCTCTTTTATTTTCTTTTTTTTTTGTCTGCATGCTACTCCAAGGGGCCATATTCAGAAAAATTGGCAAAAAACTTTCATGACGTTATGCTGACATTGCACAAACTTACCTCCCTGTAACAGCCAATGACTCTTCCAACCTTCTGAATATAGAAATTTGCTAGTCTGAAATCAAATTCTGGATGAGTAGAAACATATTACCCTTAAATGCCAGTAAAACTGAGATGTTGCTGGTTGGTCCAGGCAAACATTGGTCCCAGTGAAAAGATTAAAACATAAACCTTGAAGGAGCTGCGTAATTTCACAAACAGAGTCGGCCAGGAATCTAAGAGTATGCTTTGATCCCTCTCTATCCTTTGAACAACACATTAAAAACATTTCTAAATTTCCTTTCTACCACCTATCCAATTTATTTAGCATTTACCTGACGCTTTTATTGCCGAATGCTGAGACTCAAGTGAATGCATTCTTAACATTGAGAATCGATTACTGCTATGCACTTTTCTCTGGCCTATCTTCAACTACAACAAAGGGTCTTTGATTTGTCAAAAATGCTGGGCCTAGAGTTCTCACCAGATCAAGAAACACCTTGTAACACCAATACTTACTTTCCTACTTTGGTAGCTGATACAGAGTTGAATTTAAGGTGCTCCTCCTGACCTCCAAAGCCTTGAATGGACTGGTGCGGTCTTACATATCTGAGGTGATTAAACCATGTATTCCAGGACGGCCGTCACATTTTCAATGTGCAGGTCGTCTGACAGTCTCCGGGTTCATAAAAAAGACTAAGGAGTAGAGCTTTTACACATCACACCCATTCCCTCTGGAATACCCTTCCCTTGACTGTAAGAGAAGCAAACTCTATTAAAATTTTAAAATCTAGGCTTAAAACCCATCAATTTGCTGAACATCTGCGGTTCCCCAGCTCGATCTTGGCACCCCCTTGTGTATGCTGGTTTTTGATTCTCCTAATTGTAATTGTTGGATTTTAACTAGCTGTTAATATGTGTTAATTAGGCACATTTATGTATAAAGCTGTTATCTATCCTCATAAGCCTCATTTTAACAGATATCCATACATGTCATGAAGAAGAACAAATCCTTATCCGCGTGGTGACATAAGAAAGAACTGCAAAACGCATTTTAAAAAATTGAACCAATCAAAGAGAGCAATGAATTGGTCCCGGAAAGGTCAAACCGTGGACACACAGGGGTCACAAGACTGAGTTTGGGAACCACTGCTCTACACTGTGACTTTCCCTGATTTCACTGTCCAGATCTTGGGTGTCAAACTGGTCCATAAATGGGCTGAGGGGCTGCAGAGTTTCACTCCAACCAAGCAGAAGCACACCTGATACAACTAGTCTAATCACCTGATCTCAGCCTGTATCGTTGATTAGTTGTAAAAGGTGTGCTTCTGCTTGGTTGGAATGAAAACTTGCAGTCCCTCCCAAACTCAGTCCCAGAGCCCCTTATATGTCCACCGGTTTTACCTTTCAAGGACTGTTGCCCCGTAAACTGTCCATTTACCTAAAGTTTAATAAAATTGGGGGATTAGGTCTGTAAAGGGCTGTAATTCCTTCAAACAATGTAATTGACAAATACGGATGTAATTACACTCAAATTACAGCTAATTACAGCAGTTTGAACTTTAATCTCATGTTCATTAGTTATTTTCACACTCTCTATGCTGGCATAAACAGCCGAAATAACAGAATATGTGACCTGTCACGCGAAAAGGATACTATCCTCCAGGAAGTAGTTTTTGAGATATTCGCTTAAACAGAAAAGCAAAGTTCAAAGGTCAGATTCAAATTCATTTCAGACCGAAAGAAGCAGCTGTTGGTGAAATTAACTCTCTCCTGCACTTCAGTATCACTGATTGCAGTCAATTAAAGTAAAAATCTCAAAATCCATGTTTTGGTTGGATAGTTCCCTTTTTGCGTGACAGGTCACATATGCCGAAAACGTATCGACCACAATTTGTACATGCATGGGGTGGTCAAATCATCTGAAACACTGCTACAAATACCAGCATTGAGAAATGCAGGACGTAATGTTTTTGTTGTGAATGTTTCAGTTGTTGATTGATTAAACTCTGGTGATTTTTATAGTTGCTTTTTAGCGGTTATTAGCGACTGTCCCACCAAGTGTCTATCGGACCCTCTCAGAGAACTTTGGTTTGTAGCCACAGTTCTTTTTTGGTGTAGCTGTTTTTTTTGTTTGTTTGTTTGTTTTGTTTTGTTTTGTTTTTTGTGATGTTTTGCGTATGTTGTCATAATCTTTGACATAGTTCTCTTCGCCACCTTAAATAATTTTGTTGTTTTTGTTGCTGATAGGCCTGAAATTCGAAAAGCAGCTATTTAGCCCCTCTGGAACTTAATTAGCGTCCTTGTCTTGCTTTAGAGACTATAATATTGCTGGCTGGACTTAAAGCATGAGCATACTGCTAATTAGCATTCATATTAATGGGAATGATTTGTGTGGATACTTTTGTAATTGAGGTTCACAGACTTCAAAGTTGAAGCTTCTGATATTTTGCCCACTCCTTTATTTGTACTGCCTTCATAAGCCTTCAAATCATGCGTACATGCAGCGTTTAGAGCTCGGCTGCTGACGATATTTACCGGCAATCAGTGCAGTCTATCATTGATTACATCACCGTCATTTGCTGGAATTGCTGTGTTTCACTTTGGGATGCTGACGTTGGTGTTATTCATTGTTTGTAAACCCTCTTTTTCTGGCCTGCTTTTTTCTCATGAAAATTCTGCCCATACTGCCGCTTTACATCACATCATTTGAAATTGCACTGAGTGGTCCCCATTCTATGGTTCACTGGGTTTTTAAAGGCTGTTTGAATCTTGCAAAAGCAAATTGGCCTGCCTTTAAATATGCAGCGCCTGAAAGGCTGTGCTTTTTCTGCATCTTGCGTGAGTTTGAGATAAACATATTAAACTGCAGGCCCAGTGGGGGAAGCCATAAGTGAAGCAAACCATGACATGGGTTACAGGGCTCTTCGTCCTTGCATTTTTCGTTCCCTGACTTTTCATCACCGAATTTCTCGTCCCCAGACTTTTCGTCCCCGAGGACTTTTCGTCCCCGGATTTTTAGTCCCCTAATGATAAGGAAATGTGCCACCATTGTTGACAGACAGATGGACAGATGGAAGACAGACAGATCACCATGATATGAGGGTTGGGGTTATAATGCAGGAAGAGGGCAAAGCATTATTGGGGGATGTACAATCCAGGGATGAAAAGTTCGTGGGGACGGAAAGTCCTGGGGTGAAAAGTCCACACGGACGATGAGTCCAGGGATGAAAATTCCTGGGGGGTTGAAAAATTCTATGACAAAAAGGCTGGGGACGAAGAGTCCTAGAGCCCATGACATAAACCAGGGGTGGGTAACCTCATCCAGTCAGGACTTATGTGGATAGAGGCTTTTGTTCCATCCAAGCAGTGATGCACCTGATTAAACCAAACTACCAGTGGAGTTTTTGCTAAGAATTTTCATTAGTAGAATCAGGAGTGTCTCTGCTTGGCTGGAATGAAAGCCAGCACCCATACCGGCCCTTTCTGGATGAGGTTACCCCCAACATAAGCGCGGAGAAAATTCAAAGAATGGGAAATAATGAAAACAGGGAATTTTTTAATGTTGAAGGCATGGCAATGTCCATACTACCATACATTGACAGAATTCCATAGCCTGTTGTGAAATTAAAGGACGAAATGAGGATTGTATCTTTAGCACTTCCTATACTTTAGCAACTTCATGTACATGACATCTATCTTCATAAGCGGCATGCCTGCATCAATAAATATTTGATGAAAGTCAATAGAAAGAGGCGCAGATGTACATCGTACTATACAGTCACATTACCATAAATATATTAAGTGTACGAGGAACATGTCGTGCGGTTTATGCCATGTTGATTACCGACAGAAGAATTTATGCTAACCTGTGTAGTTCTTATGAGGAAGTAATGCACATAAGCTTTTATGAATGGCTGTTAATAAAAACTAAAAACTCCTTTCTTTGGAATACAGCCGAAGTTTCGCTTTTTAGCTGTAGTAGTAATATGGTATAATACCAAGTACAGGACAAATTTAAGTGGCTTATCTACCAGAGTCCATCTGGGCCTGTTTATGTTATGAGCTGAATTCATTTTACTGATAGACTAAAGATGGTTGGTTATGCCGACACACGTGACCATTAAATCCGCAAACTCAGGATGACCCTTTTCAAGATTCGGCTGGAAGGCTAAACAAGCCACCATTTTGTTGCATTGCCCAACAGGAGAGCTTGACAAGTTGCAGAGCGGCGAGGCAGGTGGAGCACTGCCACAATAGTTATACCAAAAATAAGTTTCACAATTCATTCGGTAGCGATTGGGCGAACCGTAAAAATGTGCGAGAATGCCAGCCTTAAAAAATGGACGATTCCCTCAAAGAAGCCCAAGGAAAGATTTACCAGCGGCGGTCCTGCACAGCACGGCTTCTCACATTTATTCATGTGTACTCCTGTCGTTTGTGTGAAGAGGCAGGCAGCCAGGCTTCCGGCAGTTTCTCACACACCCAGCCACCGGTGGGACAATGGCATAAATGCTGTGTGCGGATGGCGACGATGCGGAGACAGCTGTTTCTGCTGCACTTGCTTAATTACTTCCTTTGAAAGAGATTCTGTGTTTGTCATTATCTGCCACAATTGCAGAGTCTTCGACCATGAGAATTACACGTCTTCCCTTTCATTATGGATAATTATTGGGGGTGTTTTTGTTGATTTATTTCTCTCTGGCTGATGTGTTCCTGCAAGCGGTCTGACGCTTCTTCCTCTATCCGGCAACATTGTAGAGAGAAGTATAGAACCTATATGGTATCTTTAACGTTCACATACCAGATAAAGACCTGCCAGTTTCTCCCAGTCTGTCGTGTTACATCTTTTTTTATATACTTTCATCAGCTATGTCTTCTGCGTGTGAATTTGAGATCAATAAAGTTACTCCATCAGCACTCAACTGCAATAGAGTCGTTCATTTTTTGTGTCAGAGTATCTGCTTGGACCTTTAAAGAGGCTCCATGAATATTAGGATTTCTTTCAAAAAGGGCAGTAGGATAGCCTGGTGGTGGTTTGTTTGACTGGTTACCAAAGATTTGCTGGTTCAAGCTCCCAGTTGGGCTTGGGATTCTGACTTTATCTGGAGAGATGTAGTCAGGAAGAACAGCCGCTTGGCCCTTGAGCAAGGTCCTTAGCCCCAAAACTACTCCAGGGGCCCCTGTTTCTCTCAGTCCCCCCTCGCTTGCAACTGTTCTATCTGGCATTTCTCTCTGGGCATCTTTGAAAAAGAGAAACATATTTATGGTGGAATTTCCCTCGGTAAAATGAAGTGCTTTGCACAGTCCATTCTGAGACCCTGCGGTTTGAATGTAATGTGGCCCTGCCGGCGCTAGAATGGGTGCACATTGCGTTCAAGCAGTGTGAATTTAAAATGCCTGTCGTAATCCTTGAGAGAACAGCTCTTGGTTTGAACAGACAGGAAATGCATTTTGCAACCAGCCACCAAGTTGGCTGATCGTCTCACCAGCTGCAGTGGCAATTTTATGTCTGAAGGATGGAGGCTGGTGTTGATGATATTTGAGAGCTTCACAGAAACTGGTCTCATCAAGATGATATTTCTCCAGACTGCAAGACCCACACACAGGCAGATTTTTCTGGCATAGAAAAATATACATGCTCATCTACGCCTACACTTCCTCACTCACACACATGCACTCACACATACATGAATCTGGACACTGCCTTTCACACATGCACTCAGACACACAAAAACACTCAGAGGCATACAAGCACGTGCACTCAAATGGACACAGTGATAACACAGACCAGAAAGGTTCAGATTGACATTCTAGCACATATTATTTTCCAAGAAGATATGTTTTTGGGGGGGGCTGAGTAACTGTTCATACAGTTGGCTATAAAATTACTGGCACCCCTGACTGGCAATGCACAAACAATCCTTTAAAAAAAATGTCTAAAAAATAAGCAACTGAGCACTGTCAGGGCAATTATTTAAAAATTCCTAAGATATGGAACTGTTGAAAACCTCAAGGGCAGAGGACACAACTATATTTTGCCCCCCAGGATACTGAGGAGGATGGTGAGAGAAGCAACAAAATCCCCAAGAATCACTGTAAAGGAATTGCCGGCTTTGGTGAAATCTTGGGTCACCAGGTTTCAAAAAGCACTATCAGGCGCCACCTCCACATCCACCGGCTCTTTGGGAGGGTTGCCAGAAGAAAGCCTTTTCTGACCAGAAGACAGAAGCAAGCGCTTGGAGTTTGCCAAACATCACTGGAACAAGGTGCTTTGGTCAGATGAGACCAATATTGCACATTACGGTCAGATACATCATCGGCGTTGGAACATAGATGCATACAAGGAGAAGCACCTCATACCCACGGTGAAATATGATAGTGGGCCAGTCATGTTTTGGGGCTGTTTTAATTCTAGACGTCCAGGGGCACTGGTTAAGATAAATGTCATAATCAATTCCACCAAGTATCAGGATATTTTGGCTTACAACCTGGTTTCCTCCCCCAAAAGGCTGGGTATTGGCCGTAAGTGGACTTTCCAGCAAGACAGTGACCCAAAGCATACCTCAGGATCCATAGAGAAATGGTTCTGTTACAACAACAAGTTCTGCAATGGCCATCTCAGGCTACAGACCTCAATTCAATTGAAAACCTGCGGGCTGAGTTGAAGAGGGCAGTTGATAAACGCAAACCCACGAATGTGAAGGATCTTGAAAGGATCTGCTTAGAGGAATGGTCCAAAATCCCCCCAAATGTGTGCCTTAACCTTGTCAAAAATTACCAGAAAAGACTCCATGCTGTTAACCTTACCAGAGGCGGTTGCACTAAGTACTAAATGAAGGGTTACAATAATTATGAAACCTTGATTTTATGAAATTTATTAAATGATTGTTACGATTTTGTTTGTTTCCATCGAAACATTAACAAAATAAAGTATTTCACACATGTAGGTATATTCCATTTCTCTATAATTATATTGTTTATTTTTTATTGTGTTGTTTGTGCATTACTAGTTAGGGGTGCCAGTAATTGTGGGGCCCACTGTATGTCAGTCCCCACACAAAACATTGGGTGACAAACTCATTTAAGTGAGAAAACAGAAAAACAGAGTGAGTGACAGAGGTAGGGATAAAAGAGCCCAGCTGAGGGGTACAGGGAGCATTTAGGCTTCTGTATGGGGAGATCTGTACCAGCACTGAGCCTGCGTCGTGAGCCACATCTCTGTTCAGCTCAGGTGGAAGCTCAGCAAGCAATGAGCGCAGGCTAATTAATCACCTCAACAACTGTTTGCACATCTGCCTGTGTGATGTGACCGTCGTGCTTTCCATTTACGGGGAGAACAAGCTACAAGATAAGCAGGCACGTCTAATTCCTGAGCTTTCCGTTAGCCTTGTCGCTACTGTCAGTGCATTACGGGGAATGATGTAACAGTGTAGTGGTACCTGAGGCTCCTGTTACGGTGCTTTTGTGAGTCCCCACAGGATGATAAATCTGCTCTATCAATGGATGTTATACTCAGAATTGTTTTTATTTTGGAGCGAGGAGAGAATGTACAAAGGTGCACATCATTATTAAATAGTACACTGTCCCTTGCAAAATATTAATGGAGAGCTAATATGCTATGCTTTTTGTGGTGCCATTCTCTGATTCTTTTAGAGTTACCAAAATACAGCATCATACTCTATACAATGCAGCGATGTCATATCTAGCCCAAAAGGATTTTGCATGTTTAATACAGGGCTTAGTGATGTATTTAGAACTAAACCAAACTCTCATGTTGACAAAATATCACCTTTCTTCATGATAACATGAGCTTGGCTCTTTGGTTTTTAATCCAAGACTTTCAGAGGTGGATTAATTTGTAAATTTCTATCTGTAATTCTCTAGTCATAAGAGAGCGGTAGTTCGCAGATGAAGATGATGATCTTTTTTAGTCTGCATGAATATACATGTCTTGTAGCTTCGCTCGGTGATGAATTTGGATTATGTCGCGGCATGACATAATCCAAGTCGAAGCCTAGCATTTCCTTGTCAGTGAAAAATTGGTGGTTCACCAGTTGCCTTTGTCTGAGTTGGATGCTGAACGAGAGTGGGCCCTTGCCATGTTGTAGACATACAGTAATTACTACAGAAAGCCACAAAGAAGGAATTTGAGACACACATTGCTGCAAAGAAAGATGCGGCGTGATGTAAATGTATGTCAGCTCCTGTTCTGGAGGAGCAGTATAGCATCTTTTTTTAAATAGAGATGAGCAGTCCATTTGGCTGGGCTTCTCGCCTCAACTGGCTCTGTACTGTACAAGTAGATAAGGCATGCTGTTCGTATCCGGCCAGAAGGATGAGCTTCTCTTTCAATTACGCCAGATGCACAATGTATCTAACTTTATGTAAATGAACATCACAAGCACTTGGACGAGAGAGGGAGGTCTGACCAATGCATTCCTAGTGTTGGTTCATTGTGCAAAAAAAAAAGTATATATATATATATATATATATATATATATATATATATATATATATATATATATACACACACACACAGTATATATATATATATATATATATATATATATATATATATATATATATATATATATATATATATATATATATATATATATATTTTTTTTTTTTTTTTTTTACAGGCTCTCAGTACACTACAAAATGGTGTCCAATAATGCAAACAATGTCATTATTTATATTATTTGTAAGCTGTTCACTAAATGAAATGGTATGAATAACTGTTGGAATGCTTGCCTAAGTGGATATATGTCTTGCAGATATCTCTTATAGAACCCTCAGGGTCATGAGGCCCCTGTGTTGTCATGCCTGCCACCATGTACATGTGGTCCTTCGGTACTAAATGACCACAGGCAATAGGAGGCTCTCAGTGGTGCTAGAGAACATGCAGTGATTTGGTGATTAATAGCACACTTTGTTCTGTTAAGGTTACCCCAGGTGTACCGCTCTCTGTCTACACTGTGAAATGAGCCGAGGAAGCTAATAGACAGGTCCTACTCTGGTGGATAATGGATGATATCATTGGCTCGCAGGACTGTGAGAGATTGCCCTCACCGGTACAGTAAAGTAATGGTGCTGGTAATAACTTTAGCTGCAATGGTCATCCTGCTTGATGATAGAGCCCTTGTTCCAAAGCAGGAGCCCAGCGGCTGAAGGCAGGCCTCAGACACACGAGTGTTCAAGTGTTTCATCGGTTTCACTGCAGCCTCAGGGTGGGAGTCTGCATTTATATGCTAATACATCTCCGTTTTTGCAGGGCTAGCATCTGTGCACAGTGCACTATCAGCTGTATGTGCACATATGCGCATACGGGCACAGTATAATTGTCAAACACAGGTGCACATGTAATGCGCTGTGCATTACACAAATGCATGTATAAGTGTACATGCAGGACTCAAGAAAACACAATGCAGTTTCAGCATCCTTTACCGAGCTTGTCAATATACTGAACGCATTCAAATTTGAACAGGCGTTCAAAAATGAACAAGTCTCCATTCGTGTTCAGCTAAAAAATGAACGGCAGAGTGTTCAAAAATGAAAGAGCATGGGTTCATTTTGCGTTCAAAAATGAACGCGTTCACTGTTCAGAATATTGACAAGCTCCCTTAAGTATGCACTGCAGGGCTGCAGCTATTCAAACGTAAATGCTGATTGCATTACAGCAATAACAGCGGTTGTCTTTAGTTTTTGAATTTTCACTTTATTTTTGTCTCATAATTGGCCAGTGTCAGACAGAGATTAGGTTTATTGCTGGACAAAATTGAATTTTTGCATGGAGAATTCAAAATTGAATTTAGTCTAGGACTTGGCTGTAACGATGTTAGTGAAACTGGCCCAGTAATGCATGTGCAATGCACAAATGATCGTTCTGTGAACACAGTCAATGCTTGATTTCCATACATACACGCACTATTGCGCGCACACACACACACACACTACACACATGATAATGTATTTTTTTCCAGTAACACAGATACAGATAGCATGTTTCCCATAAAGGTCTTATATAATGATTAGATTACTTCCTTTTGATGGCAATTGAAGATAAGCCAAGTAACATTTACAAGACATTGCTATATATTAAGTCAGTTTGAGTCGCGAATCAAACACCCTGTCGAGAATCCTGATGATCAGTGCAGTGAAATGTCTTTAGCGGAAAGCTATCTGTGGTCTAGCCTACTCTTGGGTCCTGTCAGTGAAGATTTAGATGAGTAAAATCTCTTAAATATTGGGCTCAGTCAGAGCATGTCTTTAATCTCAGAGGAGAGGAGAATTCAAGAAAATGCTTTTGTGCTTTTCTACAGTTCTTACCATGACTCACTGCGCCCTGCGGTCTAGCTGGACGGAGCTTGTCAGGATTTTGCATGACTGTGTAATTTTATGTACTATCTTTATTTTTGTATACAGTACTTAGGGGTGATAGCAAGGCTCGAATGAAGTCAAATGTAAAGAAACACAACACAAGTTCAGCAATACAAATGGAGCAACATGAAACAAACAGGCCAATACACATGCAACAGTACAGAGATACAACTTCATCTCTGTTGTTAAATGTGTGTTGTTCTGTTTGGTCTGTGTTGCTCTGTATTTCTGGATTTGTGTTGTGTTTCCCCGCATACGACTACTAACTTCTACAGACTTCTAATCCCTCATCTTACCTAATCCTGTCTCACAAAGAGTCACTGCCTCAATGTTTGGAATTTTCTAAGTACGCTTGAATGTAGCCGAGAGAAGGGCAGCCCAAGGGTGAAGCATAAAAGAAAAGTTAACATTCATTTAGAATAAATTGTTGGACCAGCAGAAATTATGTTTCTATGGCAACTGGTTTGCTGAGAAAAATATTGATGCTGTGTTTTTCCCTATAATTCACTCAATATCATGTGCCTCATTAAATTAAAAATCAAACCTGCAACCAAAGGGTCACTGTGTCCATTTAATCTTTTCTTTGCTCTTGTTGTAACAGAGCAGTGACCAGAGACTGTATCTGGCCAGCCTTGGTTTTTGCATTTCTGCATGCTGGTGAATGTCCACAACAGTCTATGTCAGTCCAGAGACCAAAAACATGAGTGTTAAGCTTTGCGATCTGAGAATCTCTCCCTGTATGGAGCACCCAGCTGGGACAGTGGTCATACATACACAGCAGACTCACTTACTTAATATTAATAATGTGACTTTCTGGTGCTTTTCCTCACAGTTTTCCTTGCTATCTCTCAGTAGTGCTCTTTGTCATAATGGCTGTGTGAGCCTGGGTGACAGCATCAGCTTAATTAATTGATTTACACTGAGTTTTCTGTCTGGGCCGAGGGGGAGAAGAAGGCATTATGACCAGGGCTCCCCAGTGACTGCAGTACTTTAATGTCCGTTAAATGAGTGAGCTGAAAAGACTTCATCGGTGAATCAAAAACAAATCCAGTGGTTTCATCTTAAAAATATATTTCAGTTAACCCAATAAAACCTGAGGACCCATATATGGGTTTCTCAAATCCAGCTGCTTTATTCAAATCAGTGGAGCTTCACACCGCTTTTAAATTCTATGGGGAGGTCCCGAAGTGACCACAGATCCCAGATATTTATCTCTGAATCACTGGGAAATGTGTTTAAAATTAAGTGCAAGATCAAGACATTTTATTTTGATGTGAAACATGACATCCCGGGTTTGAATAGTTTACTTAAGAGTGATGTAGCTTCAGTGAAGCGCTGCAACCAGCAGATACAGACTATGTGTATGACATTGTCTTGCAACAGGGGAAAAAATGCTCTCTCTGACTTTGAACCCACTTAATGGAAGGCTGAAGAGAAAAATAAGTGTTTAACGGGTTAAAGCAAGGTAAAGTATGAGCGTCGCAGCAAGAAATATACACCAGTTTCATAATCTTTTAAAGTACCAAAATGTGCCCGATCAGAGCAAAATAAATATATCAGCAAACAGTAATCGTGAGGCTTGCGAGCTCCATCAGTTAAGAGTTTGCATACTCAGCTGCAAAGCAGGGGAACTTATTAAGCCTTGTGACCGTGCAGCCCTGTCAGCAAGCTGGGGTTTTTTTTTTTTTTTTTTCCGAACAGAAACCCCTTTTTTCATTTATTTAAACGTAATTGAACTCCGCAAATTGAGCAATGATTTATGGGAACCAAGGTGCAATAATTTTCATTTGATGCTCTGTCATAAAATAATTGCAGAGCTAACTTATTACTAAGCCATTACAAATTTCAGGAAAGGATATCAGAGTGAAAAGTACACATATTGATGAAATACAAAGTAGAGCAGGGGCAGAACCAAAAATAAATAACATCCTCACAGAGCCTAATGCCCAGTGGCTGGGACATTTGACTGTCTCTCATGAGGGTTGGTGGGTCAAGCCCTCGAGTAGCAGTCGTATGATTAGAGCAGAGCAGGGCTTTTAACCCAGTACAGCCCCTGGCCCCTGTTCAGTATACAACTCTTTGCTTTAGATAAAAGCATCAGTTAAATGAATGCAATGAAGAACACTGGCTCAATGTAATTGTACTTTAGTACACTCAGAAGTTATTTACAGTACAGTTCCTTCTTTCACACCACTGAGCAAGACTGTATTATGCAACCAATTAACACATTGAGTCTATTTCTACTCTCTTGCACCGATCGGCAACCTAGCAGAAAACTGGCACAATAGTGTTTTTATGGTTCCCTGTAAAGCGAAGCATCTTTGTGACAGTGTCTCAGTGCTACGCAAATAAAATGGACTGAGCTGAATAAATATCCAAAGCCTGCTGACATGGAACACAAGCTATTTCAGAACAGCTTTTATGCTCATGTAAATAACCCACCTCCATGTGGGTGCTTATACTGTAACAGTGCAGCCCAGTGAGATGTATGGGTAATTTTAGTCATCTAAGTTATTTGACCAAAGTTACTCACCAGTTAGTGCACTTATTCTCCTGTGATATCTTTTCATTTGTAATCAAATCATTGAGTTTCCAAAGGGCCCAACTCCAATGAATGAGAGGTCTGCATATCTTATTGTAAAAAAGGGAACTTTCTTGTAATTTCAGCCAGAAGTATCCCAATGACACTCTCTTGTAAAGAAATAAACTAAAAATAAATGGGTCATAACATGTGGGCAAAAAAATAAATTAATTTTTCCCTTTCTTGAAAAAGAGTGGTCCTTGGAGCTGGGCCCTTTGGAAACTCAAGGATTCAGTTATGGAAGCAACTGTCTATATTATGCTTATTTGCATGTCAAAGTTGTCAACCAGATTTGTGCATTTATTCATGAGCTAATTGTATTCTTATAGAGAAATGATGCACAAAGAGCATGCAAACTAGCAGAGATACCAAGGCTTATAGACAGAGAGGTCAGTCATGCATGCTGGTGCGCACGCCCACACACACACACACACACACACACACACACACAGAAGGGTGCTCTTACGTACAAAAGGAAAACACTTCAACTCACGTCTACTTCTTCTACAACTCCCCAATGCACAATATTTATTCATTATTACTCTTTCACCACGGGCAGTTTGCGTATTTTATTCATATCGTTTTGTGAAACATTTGTAGTACGACTATCTGAAGTGATGAGTGAATATAAAATTTCAATTAGAAATTTTTCAGAGCCCTAATGAGAAAATTTCATTTATTTAGGACAGGAACTAAGAATCTGTGGGTTGTAAAACTTTCAACTGGCGGATGGTGATTGTTTACATATCCTAACCTGGCCATGATTTATGAAGCTTATTTCATCACACAAACAGAGCTTCATTTAAATGGTATACATGCCAGCTACATACGTCACATAATAGAGCCATTCAATGCCGTAGTCCTGCATTGTTAAGATAATGTGACATAATTGCATTATCAAATTGTAGACAGATGCTCTCTGTCAAGGAGTACAGCAGTAATCCCAGTTGCTTGAGCTGAAAGCGTCCCGTTTCATAACCGTGTTGAAATCACTTTATACTAAGAGCTCATAATTTCGGTTTCAAGTTACTGTGTGGAAATGGTGTGCCGAGTTGTGATCAGGTTCGGCCTTACAGGAGCGCTGCTTGAGAACAGGGTTTTTGTTGTCAGTAATTTTTTGAAATGCTGCACGTCGTCTAATCAGCAGAACAAGTCAAATTAATACGAAAACATATTATTTCACAAAACTACATCTTGCTGCTGCATTGGGGGTGCGCTTTAGAGATGAGATAGTGCTGAGTACAGTATACCTCCCCAGTCAGAGAAGTTTTTGTGATTTTTCATTTTTTTGGTGACCTTGACCCAGTTAGGTCCAAAATTTAGTCAGGTGATCACTAAACCATTGCGCACCTTTCCTGAAAATTTAGTGTAATATTATGAAACTGTTAGAGCTTAACAGGTAAAAAACACACAAACAGACAAAAAATGCCACAGAATACAAGACCCTTCCCCTTCGGACAATAAACAGCCCAAAATGGTGAGAAGATTAGAGGTCAGGGCCGATGCTGCACAAAAATATGACCACAAACTTTTTTTGTGCTGCCCACTGCATGATGGCATGGAGTTTGATATCTTTAGCTTTCCCCAGTTCCAACAGATGCATCACTATATGTGGCACTACTTACGACACCAGCACAGGGACACCACACCAGTGTGAAAGGTGTTTGATACTCCACAGCCTGCAATAAGTTGGGTGAGGCTCAGTGTAGTTGTTGGCTGAATTCACCTGTGCAAAACTGGAAAATTTTAACATGGAAGCAGGGACATCCTTTCTAAAGTGAACACACCACCTGCCATTTTGTGACAAAATATGCATTATTTATCTGAATTCTGTGACTGGCCTTGTTGAAATGGTTTTTGAAAATGGTAAATGCAAATCATTTGTGATATCTCAAATATGCAAGAATTGATGCAATTTTTAGAAATTACTTGTTATTACCATAGACTAAAGTCAATGGTCATTACTGACCCCAGTGGCCATAAAGTGAACTGCAGCATCCTGTAGCTTGTGCTTATTGTCCACCAGCATTCGAGGTGTCAGCCAGAAAAGTGATGTGACGCTATTGATGTGTGGTATAGTTAGGATAAATAAAATAAGTGAATTCACACAGATATTACAGTTTGACTATTGCACTTCATTTGAAACTGGATTTATAAAACCTATCATCATCAACAGCTTGTTAGATAGTATGATATAGGCTACTTAAGTTGACCGAATCAATTCTCATTGCATGATACATTGACTGTATTCATATGATACATCGGTTTTAGAGAATTTAGGGATTATATTATATGTCTGGCTGAACAGAATTTAGGGATTTCACCATTACCACCAAATTAGGGATTTCACCATCAGTCAATAATATAATGAAAATATTTGGAGAATCCGGTGCAACCAGAGTGTTCTCCATGCGTGACAGATGAGGCCAAATACTAGTACTGTATGCGTGTGACCTTCATGCCCTCAGACAGCACAGTATTAAGAACCGATATGCGCCTGTAATGGACGTAACCACAAAGGTTTGTGAATACGTCTGAGGACATGTGTCCGTGAAAACAGTTCATCATGGCATCATCAAATGCCAGTTAAGACTCTACTACACAAGCGGAAGCCATATAGCAACACCATAAAGAAGCACCACCAACTTCTCTGGGCTCTAGTTCATCTGAAATGGACTGATGAGGAATTGTATGGGAGTGCTGTGGTCTGATGAAGCCATCTATATAAATTGTTTACCGAGAAACTGGATGCTGTATTCTTAGGGCCAAACAGAGAAGTAGCATCCCGACTGTTATCGGGGACATGTGCAATAGCCAGTGTCTGTCGTGGTCTGAGGCTGCATTAGGGCACGCAGCTTGGACAACTTGTGCATCTGTGAAGGCAAAAATGTTGCAGAAGGTTCTTATGTCTGTTGATTAGTCTCTCCGTATTTCAAGTTGTCCGTGTTTAGTTTCAGTTTAATTTCCTTACTTGATTTCACTCATTCAATTATTATCTCATTACCCCCTCCTCCAATTTCTGAGTTCATTCTTCCCGCCCTATCTGCACCTGTTTGCCATTTTTACTTGTTGTCTCTGTAATTCAATTCAAGTCTGCCCTCATGTAATTTCCAGATTGTCTCGCCCTACTTCATGCTTGTAGCTTGTTCTCTCATGTTTATTTCTTGTGCTCTGGTTTCCCTTGCTCATAGTTCTGGCCTCAGCCCTGTGTATTTGTCAGCATCGCCCCAGTCTCATATTTGCGTCACTCTGTCCTAGGATTCCCTTCTTCTCCACTTCTGTATCCCCCAGGACTGCTCTTTTGTTTTCAACCCCAGCTGGAACTCTGACCATACTCTGCTCACCTCCTCCTGCTTCCCAACGTCTGTCTGTCCTTGGTCTACTATCTGTCTGCCTGCAGATATTCTGTCTGCCATCTACCAAACCCATGTCAGATAATAAGGCTCCGGTTTCCCCTATCCCTGGTTCTGCAACTGATTCCTTCATATTCTGACAAACCTGACAGAATAGAATGCCTTTGCAGTTTGGTGTAGATGGTTTCACTGTAAAAAAAAAAAAATAAATAAAATAATTCAATCAACTAAACTAAGTCATGTCATCATGCTGCTGTGACTGAGTCAAGTTCTGTGAATGAAAAAAAAAGTAGTGATCAAGTTGAGTGAACAAATAATTTTTTACGGAGTGTATCGTAATTGTTCATGGTTATAGTTCTTGGTGTGGATGACCCTTTAAAATAATGAATTGTGTGCAGCGTTGCTCTGACCAGCATGTATAGCACATACTCCCTAACAAATGTCACAACCCATTCTGCTCATAGCTTTATAAAACTAGCCAATCCTATAACCAATAGCGAGAATGGGAGACAAGCTCAATGAGCTGAATTTAACAATCTGGCATAACAAAAAACTCATAATAAAGCCATTTGTATTATTTAGCTGAACATTTTTTTGTGATCAGTAGCTAGATCACTTAAATGCCAGCAGGTTCAACAGCTTTAGTTGGCACTTTCTTCTGGCAGCGCGGTTCTAGGTTTGATGGGCTAGGCTCCAACAAACTTATGGACATCAGGGATGTGACTCTGTTCAGTTCAGTTTTGTTTGACTGTATTTTAGGTTCTTATGCATTGGTTCTCTTGGCATGTTTGCAGAAGCATGCAGTATTGCAATATTGATAACTAAAGTGAGTTCAGCGAGCTAGCTAGCTTGGTTATCGCCTCAAACAAAACAAACATGTAACACACATCGTGGAAGCAATTTTGGTAGTTACAATGCACACTGTATGCACTTGATTGGTGGACAATGTCTTCTTTGGTTCCAAATGTAAATATTGGCTTCTTCGCTTCCCTTCCCCCAGTGCCC
The DNA here is from genome assembly GCA_029692085.1 of Gymnothorax javanicus. NCBI lineage: Eukaryota > Metazoa > Chordata > Actinopteri > Anguilliformes > Muraenidae > Gymnothorax > Gymnothorax javanicus. Next base: position 121,651,707 of record CM056199.1, on the reverse strand, counting down.
TCAACAGGATGCATGATATTAATACTGTATGGATCTGCAATATAGGTAATTTTAAAAAGTCCAAAAAGTATACACACCAAAGTGAATTTGGTGAAAAGAAAACTGAGTCTAAAGCAAATAATATTTTGTATTTCTCCAGACTCAAATCATGAATGGACCCAGGGTTATATAATCACATTTGGAAAGTGTTTGCATTGGTTTTTGGTGACCCAGAATTAGATGAACTATTCTCTTGCCATCAAGTAGAGGTGCCGTTAGTTTATATTTTGGCTTTGGGTAGCAATTTCAATGGAATCACCAAGGGAAGTTGCTGTATAAAAAGACTGAACATTACTTCTTGAAAATTGTATTGCAGCAAAACGCATGGCAAAACTAATAAAGTTTGAATAGCACTTTATAGAACACTTCTCATAATCTTATAACAATGTAGTACAATGTTGTAAGGAAGTGATTTAATAAAAGTACCATTCCACCAATGATGTAACTGCACAGCAAAAGTTGCTTTCAGCTAGAAACAGCATCTATGCTTGTAACTTTTACTGATGCCTTCGCACTTATGTACATTCTTTCAAGGTATTGTTGATGCTAAATAAGTCTCATTGCCAGTAGTGTAGAGGATTTCTCCAGGAGAAGGAATACTGGGCTCTGCTTGCCATTATTATCCTCTGCCAGACACAGTGAGAACCAGTGCTTTCACTAAGTTAGCCTTTGCAGCTTTTTTGGTTGCTCCTATCAAACCGGTGGCCCAGGAAAACAGTCTGTCTCAGCGCAAGACACGCATTCGCGCTGAGGTAGCCATTTTGGCTCTGTGTCCCCTTATGGACCAAAATCGTGTCCTGCTGGCTGACTCTGCGTCTGCCTGCCCTTGTTTCAGCAGGCCATCGGCAGGCTTGCCTGGGCATGCCTGGGCCTGTCAAAGGTTCCCCGAGTTTTGGAAAAAGAACAAAGGTAAATAGTATCAGATCTCATCTCGGACCCTTTGGCTTTGATATAGCAGTCTCCCTGAAGAGCAGTCAGTTTGGGGGTTTACAGGTGCTTATCTGGGTTTGTATCTGTGGAACATCAGAGAAGTGAAGAACAGACATGTTAAACACGTGTGTGCATGCACACATACCAGAACACAAACTCAAAACCGCTTACACATACAGCACAAACACAAAGACACACACTCCTCCATAATCAGACAAACATAACCATATGCTCTCATTGACTCACACACGCACACTGGTCCGCACGATTTGTCAAAACATAAAGCGGATAATAATAAATGAGGAAATTTAACACAAAGGCTGCTTTTACACCGAAAGCTAAACAAATTTTTCGCACGATAGATTACATTCAAAGTCAATGCCAAGACGCGAATACACACGTTTCGCATTGACTTTGAATGTAATCTGTCGTGCGAAAAATTTGTTTCACGTTCGGTGTAAAAGAAGCTTAAGAGTTGAAATAGTTGCGCCTTTTGTACATTAGCATGTGTGTGCATGTGTCTGAATAGGCCCATCTGTGTGTGAAACGAGGCACACAATTAATCAGCTGAAAGCTACTTTTTAAGGGACACAATTACAAACCACACGGATTAATGCTCCGTATAATTATAAATACAATGAACAGATTTCAAGAAAAACCATGAAAAAGTCATCACTACTTGCATATCACTGATGTTCAATTTAACTAAGGTCTTCATCCTTTTTTTTCCCCACTAATTTTGTATTATTTATTTTGATAAAAACAGCAACCTGGAGGTCAGGGTAATAAATCACAATATTGTGCTTTGAAAAATTGTTGTGCATCTACTCTGTGTTTATTACTTGCAAGACTCGCTCTTAATTCAGTTGCAGAAGCGAGGTAATTAATAGCCTTTCCCCTTTGCCACAATGTGACGGCAGGGCCGGGTGAAATTCGACGCGCGGCAGAGCAGCTCGTTTTGCTGTGGTTGACTGGTCCTGATAGGATTAAGTGGATAGTAAACTTCCTGCATCTTGCGCTTATGTTGCTTTGCAGTTAAACACAAAATGCCACATCCAAGACCATGGCACAGAGATGCACCCCAGGCCAGGGGAGACTCATCCATACCCCATCCCTGACTGCAGTGCTACATTATGCCACGATACACTAGGGAATTAAATAGAAAGGCTTTCATTCCCAAGCCAAAGCACCAAAGCTCTGACTAAACTGACTCAGCATCAAATGGGATTGGTAAAATTTTAGAACGCAGTGCAGTTAGCCTTAATAAAGCCTCAATAACTGCATTATGCTGCCAAAATGGATCGTTTCAGTGTATTTGAACTCCAGGCCCTATTTTTGGATGGGCTGGAATTGTGATGAATAGCAGAGACCATAATTGCACTGATGGCTTCAAAATTGTGCCTGATACTCCTCTGCTGCAGCCTCAGACACAGCCCCAGTAGGAACGGATTGGCCAATTTTTGTTGCTTTCAGAAAACAAGATGAATGCTTTTTTTTCTGTTAAAAATGTGATACTCACAGCAAATTCCTATGTATCCTATCTTTTGTAACCTTTTAGTAACCAGGTAGGTTTCGCTGAAAACGTTCCTCTTTTTCAAAGACACCCTGGGAGAAATGCCAGAAAGAACAGGTGCGAGAGAGACAGAGAGAATCGGGGGTAAAGCCCCTGGGGCAGCTCTGGGGTGAACCCTTTCAGCGCTGTGGGCAACTATAGTTGCCCAATGATGTAAGATATCAAAGTCAGATGCTGTTGAAAACCTATCATGTGGCAACTTGTTTAAAAGAGCCCCGCAAGGGAGCTCTTTTTAAACAAATTGCCACATGATAGGTTTTCAACAGCTCAGGATAACTACATTTTTAATTCCTTGAAAATATATTCAGCGCTCAAAGGGTTAACTCCTTTGCATAGAAGCCAAATCTGGCCATTTTTGTGTTATCCAATTCAAGGCTTCATAATTCAAGATTTGAGCATCACAGAGAAGGGGAAAATGGCTTTAAGGAAACAAGAGACTTGCAGGATTTAGAATTCCATCATATTTCAGTTTCTTCTCTTAAGTATGTTTCCCCCCAGGAGGTAAGGGAGACATATTATTTTTGTATGGTTTCCTGTCCGCGTTCGCATCCGCATTCCCATTGTTTCCAGGCTGTAACTTGGAAATCGGTTAAGATATTTACATCAAGCCTGGCACACCCTTTCAACATTGTATGTAGAAGCACCTTTCACTGTTTGTGGGCATCAATGAGGAGGGGCTGCGTTGAGGTGGGGGGAGACATTTGTTTTTTTTTTGCCTTCTAGTTTTTGTTCAGAGTAAGAGCCACAAACACAAAAAATACTCACGAAAATTCAGCAATTAAATTATACTAAAAAAAAATACTGAGAATTGAAAAATGGCTGGGAGTTAAAACAATACATTTCTGAGATCATAAACTCCTTGACCACAAGTACACCTCATCTGACAGTGATTTTTTTTTTATTATCTACCATTTATCAGCCAAATAAGATTGCTGTCCAAATGGCTCCTCAAGCTGTCAGAGCTCTCAAAATTATGCACTGTCAAATCATGCAATCATCATATGTTAAAGGGCCTTGCTCACAAGCGCAATGGTTTTTCCCATCTTCATCTCTCCGGATCTGGTCAGAATCCCAGGCCCCACTTGGGCCTTAGCAAGTCTTCTGTCACCAGTCAAGCAACCTACCACTTGGCTACTGTTTCATACTGAAAGAAAGGGGCACAAACAAAATGCAGCGACAAATCATTTCATCTCAGGCTGATGCATAATTCAGCCACCATGAGTATCTTACAGTCGGGCTGCTGGAGTTACAACATGGCATGGCATGTCTGACATTTGAAAATCAGAGTCTATTTTATGATAGAAATGTTTAAGATGCTCATTTTCATTCCTTTCTTGGTTGCAAACAACAGTCTCTGCCAGAACAGCCACAGAAGCTTGTGAACTCTTCACTAAAACCTAGCATTTATTACCATAATTGGGAACAGCACATTCGCAACACAATTTCCCATCATGCACCAGTTGGCTAAACAGATACAACTCACCAATGCTCTGTAAACTCTGTTATCAATTTGATTTGATGCAGCACCAGAGGTTTAAAGTCCAGGAGTCAGAAATATGTCCCACCATGTCTTTCATCCATGAATTCAGCCAGGTGAGTTGAACTTTACCTGCTGGCGAGGAATTGTGTAAATATGCAAGTCCAGGTTTCTGGAACAAAACACTGGATTTTCCACCTCTGTGAAGCAGACCAGTGTTGGTACAAAGCAGTGTTTTTCCATCGTCTTCATACCACCCCCACAATGTCTAGCTACAGTGTGAATGTTTACAGGCAGCTCTGAGGTAGTTCTGTCTCCATTTTTTTTTTTTTTTTTTTAGAAAAACGAAAGACATTGTTCCAACTCAAGCAGTACGTGGCTCTTTCTCGAAAAGAAAGTAAAAAAAAATTCCGAATACATTTATCTTGGTTTTCGGAGGACACAAATATTGCCCCAATGTACTCCTATTCAATTTGCATCATCGAATAGAGCAATGGAGCATCAAATTCAATTCTGAAGTGATCAGTAAAATTATGCTCTCGACCATTCACAATCAGCCAAAACCATCTGAAAACTGAACCTGGGTTAAAAAATACTGAGCCGCTAAAACAGCACTGAGCTTCACGCCCACACTGATAAATGTCAGATATGTGGTAAGCAGAGACCAGTCTGTGCAGAATGATAAGATCCATGCTATGGGGGAACTTGGTACGCTTATTATGTTACATACTCTCCCATATCACTGAAGCTTGGTGATTTTTAACTTTTTTTTTTTTCATGTGCCATTATTTTAAACATGGTCAAACATATTTCACTTATGGTAACTCATGTCAACTTATTTGGACAGTATATTGAATGTTGAAGTGCATATGCAGTTTTAAGTAAAGTTTACTGTGGTTACAGAGAACTTTGTGGATCAGTGCATTTTAATATCTGTCAGAACAGCAGTCACGCACTGCAGGCATTGGGATTACCTCCAATCAGCAGCTCAGTTAGGCTTCAGTAATAAGGTTTGTGGACCCATTGGCCAATCAGTGGCTTAAATTAAGCAGTTAAGTGCAGGAATAAACCAAAAACCAAGATACTAAGCAGCAGAGGTGTAAAATCCAGGGGTCAGAAAGTAAAAGTCCTGCCAAGTTTTTCTCCCTCCCACAGAATGAGCTGATCACTCATATTGGCTCTATCTCCTGTCCGAAGTAAATCCAGGTGGTTGGAATAAAGTTCTGGGGAGGATTTTTACTTTCTGAACCCGGAATTACACCCATGCCAGCCCTGTCGGTATTTAGTTTGAGACCCCTGAGTTAAAGGGTGATTTTCTGACACACAGTTCTGTATGAGTCATGCATTGATCTAGGAGTGCATGAGTGTTCGCTCTAGTCACAAGGAGAAATACAACTTCTAGGGAAAATGGGACTTCTGTCAGTGATGTAGTGGTGAATATGAGAAATTTGCCTATGCTTAGTTCTTTTTTTACTTCTGGACTAGCTATACCCGTGCTCCGCAGGGGGTTGATTGCAACCAATAATCCTAACGAATGGTGACGTCGCCCGTTGTCATGGTAACGAAAGGCAAAAACAGATAAAATGGCCCAAATTTCAGTAACGAGGCGAGCTGGTTCGATCCCACATGGCGGAAGACAGAGGCAGGCTCGTCTGGAATGCATAAATGCCAGAGGGCGCGGGGATCCGTTGGGTGGTTTGGGAGGAGATACGTCGCAAAGGCCGGGCAAAATGAGAATTAATATAATGAGCTAGATAAGATAAGATACACTTTATTGAACCCTGTGTGGTCATTTGTCCTCTGCATTAAACCCATCCTATTGTTAGGAGCAGTGCGCAGCTACAGAGCAGGGCCCGGGGACCAACTCCAGTTCTAAAGCCAGTTCCTTGGTCAGGGGTACTGGTTGGAGTGTTCCTATAATGCATGTTTTTTGTATATAGATATAAGCAAATCTTAGGAAGGATTGTTGTGATGAGACTCGAGCGTCACTCACTAATCAATCAAACAATCAATCAATCTGCCGTTAGCACGACCACGGGCCAGAAGACATATACGATCTTGGCGTGGATGACCAGTCCCAAATTCACAAACAGCTTATCCTGGAGTTAACGATAGTGTCACTTTGATTTACTAATGGTGGTCCTGAATTGTCCATTTATTAATGAGCTGCCACAGGTAATTAATATTGCCTGTGGCAGGTAATAATACAAAAGTATAGTTTGTAAATGAAGGAGAAAACAAAGATGAAATTTCACAGACTGGAATACATAAGAGAGGAAAGGTTTGGATTTTCATTTTAAATCAGAAAGAATCCAAACAGGTTACCTTTACATTTCTGGCTGATGTATCGCCTGGGGTGTTCAATCTTGCCTGCGAAGGACTGCTACTGGTAAATATTTAATGATTTTGTTTATTAAAATGGCAAAAAAAAAAAACACAGAGCAAGTCTGCCCTTCCAGCAGTTGCTGTAGGTCTGTGGGGTCTGGAGTGGAGATCCTTCGATGTAGTCTGATCATGTCTGAATGCTTACTATCTCTTATCTGTCCATGTTATATCTTTTTCAAACAAAGATATTTTTCAAAATTTTCTTCCCTCTGCCCATATGCCTGTCCACTGAGTTAATAATTCCCCACTGGAGGTCTGCCAAGTCTCAGCCTTTCCTGTGGAAATAAAGCACTTCACAATCTCCCTCTGAGTCTTTCTGAAGACAATCGCTTACTTCCTTACAGGCTTTATGAAGAGGGACCATGATGGATCTCTACAACATACTGACCAGTAATGGGAGCACATTGAAGTAATGGGGTAAGAATTGGCCTCAGTGTCACACACCTTCGTTTCATACCGAGTCACACATCTCACACTGTACAAGTTTTGAAGAGGCTCTCGGCACTGACAAGTTGACAGCACATTTGTTTGAAACAGATAGCTTATGTCATGAGATGCAAGGTTCTCATCAGAATGGATTATTCAAAGGCCTGGGGTTAGAGAATATGGCTTCCTGTGTGCTTTGTGATTGCTTGGCGTTAGCACTGATGCTCATTTTACTGTATGACATACTGGCAGGTAGCTATTAAAATAATAATTCTACATAATGAAAGCCATCACATCTGTTGGCCTGCCGTGAGAGATACAGTACAATAGAAATTGCAATCACAATGGCAACCCAGTTGATCCTGGACAGATTTATGCTGAACACTGGTCTGCCTTAGTCCAGGATTCTCGTTTTGCTTGTAGTCTGCTGTGGTCACAGGCAATTTACATTGGAAAGAAATGATAGAATTACAAAAATGAGTGGTACAGGTGTGAACAACAAAATCGATAAACGCAGTAGGGGTGCCAGGTCATGTTTTCTCTGGCTAACTGACCTGTGTCATAAATCGATTGCTCATGTCTTGTTCTGCACAGTCTGGCAAATATCAAATATGTTTCTTTAGGCTCCATCTTACTAAAGGGGCTGGTACTTGTCAATCACTGCAGCGAGATTCTTAGCTTCGCGCTTAATTATTTAAGGAGTGTGGAGTTCTCTATAAACAATGTGCAGCTCCCACAAGGTCATGTGGCAGCACTGTCACAGGAAGTGGTAGGAACAAGAAAAACAGATAAATTATTTAAGGCATACCACGTGTCAATGGTTTTTATTAATTCAAACCTTTAAGGAGCGAGGTTACAATTATGTAATTAAAATGTTCTTAAGGAAACATTCAAATGCTGATGTGACAGTCATTACTGCTAACTGAAAGCAATAAAAGGCTGAAGCACTGATGTAGAATGTTGACAAAACATTCAGAACAAACTACTCATCAAATAGAGAAAGTTCTAGAACAAACAAAACTTACTGTTCAAAAGGTTAATGACTGCTGTAAATTACTATCTTCGCCTGAAAAATAACTTTTGATTTGCATATGCCTTGCGAAAGAGTTCCTCATTTTGCAGCAAAACAGAATATGATGCATTTGTCTATGGCCATCTCGGGGCTGACAGAAATCCGCACACATTCTTTTTTTTATTATTATTATTGCTATTTACAATCAACCAAAGCTGTATCATACAAGATTTCAGAGACTGCCAAAATGATGCTTTCCTCCATTGCAATAGGTAAACAAAATCAGAACCAGAGTTTCTATTAGCTGACATCAGGTGGACAGCATTAATTTGTGGGTCAAAGCTCAACTTTGTTCAACTTTGAGCGACAAGCTGGGGATTAGCCATTTGCATCACAGATGTAGGATAGCAAAGAGCAAAGTTGTTTTTTCTTGCATTTGTTTTTTAATTTCATGCATCATTTCATCATAAAACTTGCTTCTGATATTTTTTTTAGGTGAGAAATGAATTGCGTAGATGTCAACGATCATTTGTTTTGTGGGGAAAGATGTTGAGTTGTAAATTTGCTCTGATGTATACGGAGTACTGAAGCTTGATAAAGTGAACTGAGAGAGAGCATATGTTTCCCATGGAAACCGCCGACACAGCACTGTGACACAAGCCATGCTCGTCACATGCGTAGACTGTATAAAACAATGGACACAATGTCTGTAATGTCACCCATTGAGTTCAGAAAAATGGAGCCGTGAGCATCCATGGACTGTGTAACGACAACAAAAATTTGGAGGTGCCCTCCAACGCCCCAGTGAAACAGCTGAGGGATGGAGTTCCCTGATTGCGCACTGCAGCTAGCTACCTCCCTGGCCGGGAAGCTGTGATGGCTTTCTAGCCTTTTGTTCAAAAGTATTATCACTCAAAATTTTGACACTTTTTTTTATCAAGTTGCAACTTTGGCATATGGTGCTTTAATAACTGTAGCAAACACGTGGTTCCCTCAATGCATCTGTGCATAGAATTAACCATACAGCAAGACATTATTTTACCTCTATTTTGATTAAAAATTCTCCATTGTCACCAACTCCACAAAAGCGATCTAGAGGTAAAGTTTTGTGTCTCAAATTAGCATAGCTAGCTGGGGTGGTGCTACGCAGACAGCTAACAGCTGGGCTCACACCTGTCAAATTAAAATTCAAAATGGGCTTTATTGGTATGAGGAAAGTGTGAGTACCATTTCTTATTGCCAAAGCATAAACCTAAATAACAGAACATGGCAGAACATACAGATCTATTGCTACTATAATGTTCTGGCGACTATGAAAGAAATCCACTCTTCTTCTTTTTCTTTTTCTTCTTCTTCTTCTACTGAGTTTAAAGCGGTTGACAACTATATTAGTGTATTATCACCACCTCCTGAGCTCATTATTTAAAAATGATGTCCTTGCATGGCTTAAAAGTCACCTGTCACTCAAAGCCACCACGCCCATAATTATGCTGATGTTTACGCCTTAAAACAATGCAAAAGGAAGAGTAATATAAAAATTCACCCCACCCACAGTGTTCATGGAGGGAAAAATTAGTTATAGGGATTAAAACCATTTTATGAATCTGGCTGTAAACGTGGGCCTCTGTAAAATTGGGCTTTTTTAAGCATGGGGGTTAATGGTGGATTGACTTGCTTTTGCAGTCAGCCTCAAGTGGCCATTTGAGGAACTGCCGCTTTTGGCACCTCGCTTTGGCCTCATTTTTCAGCCCTGGATGTTTCCGCTTGGTCACATATTGCTATCTAGTTGGACTGTCTTGTTTCATGTAACCTTTTGAACAACTGGTTCCTCTGATGTAGGTTCATAACAAGGTACCGAGGTGAAAGGCAGTCTACTTGCAAATAAGACGGAGCCTATATATGTTGTCCAATCGGCACCACCTGATGTGTTATCAATCCAGACAATAAACTCTGCCAGTCATCTATGTCGAGAGTCCTTTAAGTGGGCGAAACAATACTCATTCAAATAAACTGTATAACTTCAAATTCCAGCCTGTGTTCTTAAATACATTTTAGATGTTGACAAAGTTTGACTATCAGGGGGATTTCAAGCATGAAATACTAGCATCGGGTTCATATTGTGGGAATTACCACAGTGTACTGGAATTTACAGGCTGACAGATGTTGGCATCACTGCTTAGCAAAAGGGCAGTATGTCATAGAAGGCAACACAGGGAAATCTATTAGCACGGAGACTCATCTGCCTTGGTCACAGTGCAAGGCTCTAGGGAAAGATACAGGACAGGCTGCTTCCTGTTTGAATTTTATTTAAAACTCAGCTTTGTAAAGCCAGTGAAATGATTTGATTATTAGAGGTGTTAATGACTGCAAAAAAATCATTATTATAGCACAGCTGAGCCAAAATGCATCATGCCCTGGTCTGCGGCTTCCTTCTTAGGTCTGGGAATGGAATGCAAGTGGTTAAGTACTTGGATGGGAGACCACCTGGGAAAACCAAGTTGCTGCTGGAAGAGGTGTTGGTGGCCAGTAGGTTGCGATCTTCCCTCTGGTGGAATAATACCCAATGCCCCAGTGCAGTGATGGGGACACTGTACTAGAGGAGATGCCGTCTTTCAGATGAGACGTTAAACTGAGGTCCTGACTCACTGTGGTCATTAAAGATCCTATGACACTCTTCGATAAGAGTAGGGGGTTCCCTGGTGCCATGGCTGCATTCCTAACCTGCACTGTAAACCCTGATAGTGTGGTGAACTCAAATGTTTTGTGGAAACCGATTACCTCAAAAAAAATTGTGTAGGCCAACTTAATTGCATTGTGTGGAAGGAAGTTAAAGAAAATAAAGTAAAGTTTTGTTGTTTTTTTTTTTACATGTTTTAAGCGCTGTGAATGCAAGAGCATTAAGTTGGCATACTCAATTTTTTTTGAGGTAATCGGTTTCCACAAAACATTTGAGTTCACTACACTTGTCAGGGTTTACAGTGTGGCTCTTTCAACCTGCCACCTAATCATCCCCTGATCTCATTGGCTGTGCAACTTGTCCTCTCCCTCCCCACCTCAACCCCCAGAGCGCCCTTGAAAAAAAAAGATTTCAATCTTGATGGGACTTCCCTGGTTAAAGAAAGGATAAATAAATAAAATAAATAAATAAAAGTCTAGCAAGCTATCTTACAATATTATAATTCTGTAGTATTATCCTTTACTGCAGTACTGTTGAACCTGGCATTGCCATTTGTTTTGCGGTAATATACACTTTGAGTGATAGCTTTTGTTATGCTAAAAATGTCCTGAGGAATCAGTACTTTATTTCACACCTCACTGTAAACCCTGACAAGTGTGGTGAACTCAAATGTTTTGTGGAGACCGATTACCTCAAAAAAAAAAAAAAAATTGAGTATGCCAACTTAATCTTCTGTTCACAGCACTTAAAAACTTGTATAAAATAACTTCACCTTATTTTCTTTTAAGTTCCTTCCACACAATGCAATTAAGTTGGCCTATACAATTTTTTTGAGGTGATCGATTTCCACAAAACATTTGAGTTCACCACACTTTCTGGGTTTACAGTGCTGGTATGGCTCAAAAAGGAAAAAAAAAGTCTGTTCAAAGCTTATACTGCATGCTTTTTTGTGTGTATTTGAGCATGCATGTACAAATATTTGCGGTGATTAAAAAAAGAGACCAAAAAACACTCAACATAATAGGGTGCCACCCACGTAAGAGTCAATAATGTGAACTGCTGATATACCAACACTCTCCACAGCACAGTAGAACAGGTTGTTGATATTGGTGCCTGGTGATAATCAGTCAGTGCTCAGTCTAGAGAGAAAGGATGCTATGTATGCACAGCAGAAATTTCACAGAGCACTGAAGGACTGTCAGCCAAACCTTTCTTCCTTCCTCAGGCAGATGGAACTTAGTGTAAAAGTGTAAAAAAAAAAGAATCAGAGATCTCGGCGGAAGAGATTTGATTCGTCAAGAGAGGGCGGGCTGCGGCACCATTGGGAGGCGGCCGGCCTCATTTGGGAATTTCCATAGCTTTAATTAAAAAGGCAAATAGCACCAGCTGTCAGGTAGAAACAAGGCAGTTCTATGGCTATGAGGTGTTATGAGCGTCTTTTGAGCAAATTAAGCAGAATACTGCAGATTAATTATGTAAACATCCAAACTAGGATTGCGCCTCAACAACAAGAGCAACAAAAAGTGAGATCCCTTCATAACCCCTTTGCGCAAATATAGATGCCAGTGTCCATAAATTCTGAAATTAAATTCCTAAATAATTTTGTAATTGAATTTCCAAAAGTCTTGCTTCGCTGAAATAATTTTTCACAGTCTCTTTGACACAAATACTGAGTTAAAAAGGCTAAATAAGCTCATCCATTACAGGAAAAAATGCCGTTATTTGTATTCTGCACAAAGCGGTTAAGCTGCTGTAGGACAACTCAAGGGATTGTTCTGAACATCCGAGTCTTCTTTGTCAGTTTTCACATGATGAATTTGCTTGCTTTTTTAATGTATATTTTTACTCTTGCGTTTTACTGAACTCCCTGTCAGAATGAGTTGTCTTTGACAGCCCTGGCTTGGCTGTGTGGACTGAGTGTGGACTCGAGGCGGTGGGCTGCAAGCGCACCGAGTTTGCGCTCGGTGGGGGGTGCTGAGGTGGGGAGGGAGGAGGGGTTGGGGGTGGTGAGACAGCTGGATGCTGGAATACAAGGGTTCACTGGAAGCTCACCTCTTTAGCAGTCTGATGTGGTTTTCGAAAATCTGACAGGCAGAGACCCGTCCAGCTCACCACCCTGCTGTGGCAACCCCCAGTTCTCAAAAAACCCATTTTGTCTTTTATCATACTGTTAAAAATGTAATAACGATTGCTTACATATTTGAAGATGCTCTCTGAATTTTAATGAGGACAAGGATGATGATATACATTCCCCGGTGCATCTCAGTAGAGGTCCAGTGCTATGAATAACTTCCATGAATATTTTACACATTGGGAGTCACAAATATGGGGACAGTTGGAATCATGTCCGAAATGAAAAACCAGATGGAAAAATAAGCCCTGTGTGGCTGTGTGTGTGTGGGTGTGTGTGTGTGTGTGTGTGTGTGCGTGCGTGTGTGTGTGCGGGTGTGCGCATGCATGTGTGTGTGTTTGTGTGTGTGCGTGTGCGTGTGCGTGTGCGTGTGTGTGTGCGGGTATGCGCACGCATTTGTGTGTGTTTGTGTGAGTGTGTGTGTGTGTAAGTGTGTGTCTGTGTGTGTGCCTGTATGTGTGCGTGCATGAGTGAGAGAGAGTGGGACCAGTAGCAGTGCTAGAACTGGAAATGGGGGGCACAGGACATTCTTTTAAAACAATTATTAGTCCTAACTTGTTCTCAATCATTTACTAAATTATCAATACATTTACTCCGAAAACACTCCACACTATCAGGCGCTGCTAGTTCTCCCCGTTAAAGTAAGACGACAATCATTCATTTGGACGCACACTTTGGTGCATTTAAATCAACGTTATTCCAAATTGCATGAAGGCATTTCAAATGGTGTTTTATTTCATTTAAGCGATTTAAACAATCATAAATTGCAGATGAGATCGCCTGATGTGCCGAAAAGGTAGCGCAGAAGTTTTAGAGCAGTTTGTCTTTTGTAAAGCAGAGGCCTATTTATAGGTAAATTGTTTTTCTGTACTGAATTTAGCCCATTATTTTGTCGCTGTTAGATTGCATCGGGAGAGAAGCCGTGTCTTCAATTGCCAATGGATTATTACTCTAATTGGAAAATGTGTCAATAAAGGAAAATGATGAAGAACTAGCCAGGACTAATTTTTGTTATAAAGGGATGTTCTGTTCCCCCCAACCCCCCATTTCCAGTTCTCGCGCCACCAATGAGAGGGACTGTATGTGCGCATTATTGATTTGTTTTAGATCTTGGTTATCAAGTATCCTGATGTTATTTTTCTACATTTCACCTGTGACAAAATGATATTGGCTGAGTTATAATAAATGGATGAATGTGAGGTATTTACATAATTTCTGCCTCTCATTACTTTGTTAATTGCTATTTCATTTTAGTTTTCTTTTCCACTCCAAAACAATGCTCAGTCATTTTATTTTGTATGTGATATGGGGCTTGCAGAAATGTATGGAAATAAATGCATGAGGCTAACGCTCTTGAAACCGACAGTTGGAGGTGTGAAGATAAGAATCATTCCATAACTTAACAAATTTTATCATAATTCAGGCGCATTGCCTCTTTAGACACCTTCAAAGACTGCCGGCCACATCTAGCCCTGGTCGTTTTGCCATCTAAAGACAGCAGGAAAGACCTGCACTGTCGCTCAATATCAGATATTCCCCTCCACTCCTTGAGAAGCCATGTTTCCTGGAAGATTAAATCACTTAAAGGTCAAAAATGTCTCGTTTCATTATAAACTAAATATGGACAAAGGCCTTTTACTGCTTGCTTTGTGTTGTAATTGAGTGCTGCATAACATTATTTGACCTAAATGTATATTACGATACCTATAAAAAGTCATAGCCCGGAGTGATATTTTTTGTTGTTGCTATCGCTGTTGTTGTAGTTAATTTGTTTTGTTTTGTTTTGCTTTGGTGGGAAGCAACTGGTCTTATCACATTTCAAACCTGTATATTCTCACAAATAAGTTCTGTACAGTTGAGTAAATGTGTGAAATAGAACAAAAAACTAGAGTGCCAAGGGCCCTGAAGGTTGCCGGCAGTTACAGCTCCAACAGGAGAAAAGTAACTAGCATCAGTCCGCGGATTCAACAGCAAGCCAACACGAATTTTTGCAAAAGCAACACGTTGTCTACACGATATTGGCGTTAAAAAGCTCTAGCTCAGACATCCGCGGAAAAATTAAACCTGTTTAATTTTTTCGCGAATTTCAGCAGTGATGGCGAATGGTCCCGTACCACTGCAAATCAATTCACAGTTCTTCGAATCAATTCTTCTCTGTGAAAGAAGAGAACTGTTTCATCCGCACACTTACGCGGGCCAACGCAGCTCAGTGAGAAAGGGGTTTTAGTTACCATTATCGGGCAACTCGACTGAGCAGTCACACTTTTTCATGAGTGACAGACAGCAACTTTTCTGCCATTTAGCAAAAATATAATCTTTAAGAAGTCTACATCATGAAATCCGATTAGATTTTTTTCTAACCTGAACTTTCACTGTCGTCTGCTGTCAATTTGTGAAGTGCGCCATTATCAATTCACTTCTGGTTCTTGCTCTGCTTTCAGCAAATGATTTTTTTTTTACATAACACTGCCACCGAGTGGGTCTAATTAGTATTATTCTTTCTATTCCATGATGCTAATAGGAATAAATATCCAAAAATGGGTTTTGACCAGTTTTTATTGCCGCAAAAAAAAGGCTGACCATGCAGTTACAAAGCCCATAAAAATTTTGATTATATATAAGTTAGTGCCTAATACTTACTAATTTCTAAAGACATTATTAAACGAGGAAATAAATAGATTGATTTTGTCACATGACCTTGACCTCGAAGACCAAAGTCAAATCCAATATGATGTGTTTGATCAGCATACATGATTTGTCATTAGTATCCAATACATACCGAAGATCTAAAGCCAACATTAAAGGACTTTTAGGCCGTTTTGTCATTACCTGGACCTTGCTGCCCAAGCTCAAATCCAATATGTCAAAAACAACCAGCATACATGATTTGCTATTAGTGCCCAATACATACCTAAGCTCTACAAACAATATTAAACAAATATGGGCCATTTTTGTCACATAACCTTGACCTTGAGGCCCAACATCTAATTTGACTGACTGCCTAAGAATGTTCAGCATACATGGTTTCCTATAGATGCCCCAAACATACCTGAGCTCTAATTGCCATATTCAGCAAGTTATAGCAATTTTTGCCATTTGATCTTGATGCCCAATGTCATATTCAACTTGTCGAGAATGTTTGGCTTACATGATTCCCCATAGGTGCCTCACACATACCTAAGCTCTAAATGCCACATTAAGCTGTTATAACACATTTTTGCCATTTGACTCGAACAACCGAGAATGTTTGGCACACATGATTCCCTTTAGGTGCCTCATATATGTCTAAGCTCTAAATGTCAAATTAAGCAAGTTATAGCACATTTTTGCAATTTGGCCTTGACCTTGAGGCCCATGGTCAAATGTGACTGACTCACAATGTTCAGCATACCTGATTCCCTATAGGTGCCTCATACATACCTAAGCTCTAAATGCTATATTAAGAGAGTTACAGCACATTTTTGCCGCTTAACCTTGACCTGGAGGCCCAAGGTCAAATGTGACTGACTCACAATGTTCGGCATACCTGATTCCCTGTAGGTGCCTCATACATACCTAAGCTCTAAATGCTATATTAAGAGAGTTATAGCACATTTTTGCCATTTGACCTTGACCTTGCGGCCCAAGGTCAAATGTGACTGACTCACAATGTTCGGCATACCTGATTCCCTATAGGTGCCTCATACATACCTAAGCTCTAAATGCTATATTAAGAGAGTTATAGCACATTTTTGCCATTTGACCTTGACCTTGAGGCCCAAGGTCAAATGTGACTGACTCACAATGTTCGGCATACCTGATTCCCTATAGGTGCCTTATACATACCTAAGCTCTAAATGCTATATTAAAAGAGTTATATCACATTTTTGCCATTTGACCTTGACCTTGAGGCTCAAGGTCAAATGTGACTGACTCACAATGTTCGGCATACCTGATTCCCTATAGGTGCCTCATACATACCTAAGCTCTAAATGCTATATTAAGAGAGTTATAGCACAAAACACCCCGAAAAATGATGAAGTCCAGACACGTTGCCTAGGTGGCGCTATGAAGGAGCAATTCAATCAAAACGCCGTTTACACCATTGAAGCAGGTCATGATACTGATTCCATTGCTGCGATTAAAAAAAAAATCATTAAACAGTTTTTGAGAAAATTGCACCTAAGTGCCAAAAATGGCCATTTTCGACATAAAAATGGCCGCCAAGTCTAAACGAACGACTCTATCAAAAAAATTTTTGCTCGGGCATTAACTTGATGATCGATTTGATCACATCCCCAAATTAAAAAAAATTCATCGGACCGTTTTTGAGATACGGCTTTAAACGGACGATGCCGACACCAACAACGCCGCCGGACGCAAAGTGACGACAATAGGTTACTGGCCTACGGCCGGCAACCTAAAAACCACAGAAAGGAGGACGAGACTCACAAATGTGGGTCTAAATGCTTCAGGCTGAATTATTTCATATGCTTGTTAAAATGCCCAATTCACTCTGGCATTGTTGCAGGATGCTACATACAATACATTCACCCAATCCTCCACGCCGGGCTCGTATACAGTGTGGCTTAACAATGATGTGATAAGCATGGGCCTGTGTGACTTAGATAGCCCAGCAGTAAAATTAACATAAACAGTCACATTACAATGTGCACTGTCAGAGTTCTGCTGTTTCTTTAGGGTATGTCGAGAATAAGGCATGGAGGCCTACTGATGGAATAGTGTTACAAGACCTTTTTAGAGCTGGTCACAAGGAGCTTCGTAAATTAGCCGCTGTGACCAAAACTGAAGAGCATTGCTATGCAGTGCCATTTCCATTGAAGTACTCCTTATCTCAACAGTTTTAAGTCATTTTTACCGTTGCTGTAGGAGTGAGATTACACAGTGAAACCCTATTGATTTACCCTGATGGAAAGGCATGGAGCTGGCTTCAAGGAAGATATAGCTCAGCTCCCATAAGCTACAGACAGTGGCCAACCAAAAAGATTGTCACACTGTTCTCATATACGGGCTACGCGCCACAAAACCATGGTGTGTAAAGTAAAATAATGGTAATAAAACGCTAGCCGGGACTACGTATCTCTGCAATGTTTTCATTATCTTTCTAAAGCGCATATAACAAAGAAAGAGAGGACTATGCATCAAGTATAACATACCAGCTAATAGTATTTGTGTTTATTCAAAAACTGCTGTGTAATTTCATGTGATATTGATGAACAGTAAGGAATAAGGCAGCAACTGTCTCTCCGAGATTAAAATGGCTGCTGCTTCTTTCGCTGCAGTACTTTTTACTCCTGCTGAGAGGTTGAACCATGAACATGCAAATTAGCTCTCAGTCTGCGCTCTCAACTGCTTTGAAAGAGAGAACATAACATCAGCTATAAATTGAGAAGACTTAGGATTGAGGCTTGTTGTTAGCTGCCCTAGCTACCGTAAATACAGTGGGCTCAATAACTTATTGGACAGTGAAACGAAACAGTTCTTATTTTGGTTATGTGCTCTAGCAACCTTTGAAACGATACAACGACAATGAGGTTGAAGTGCACGCTGCCAGGTTGAACACGAGTTTTCATCCGTATCAGATGAACTGTTAGAAAATGAAAGAACCTTTTTGTTGACATCACCAGACACTGGTTTGTACATGAAGCTTTGCCTGAGCCACACAGCAGGCATCTTCAGTTTGTGCTTAATTTTGGGGACTTTTTGCCTTCAGTCTCCTCTTCGGCATGTAAAATGCATGCTCAGTTGGATTTAGATCTGGTGACTGACTCAGTCGACAGAACCAAGTCAACAAACAAGCATTCAGAGAATTCATAGTCTCGCCCAACAGCCCGAAATTTATGTCATGCCGTGAGGTCAGCCCAAGGTGTTTACATGTGAAAGATGATAGAAATCGGTCAAGTGGTTCTGGAGACATCTGCCCGGAAACACACATACATACACAGACAGACAGACAGACAGACTCACAAGGTGATTACAATAGTTTCGCAAACCCCTACGGGTGCTCAACAAAAAATGTGCCACTTTCCAAAAAATCACAGATCTCACAGTACAAGCTCTTGTGGTCATCCATACACGTGTGGTCATGCCTGCAACTCCTACATCCACAAAGAAGATATATCTAATGAACATACTATGCAAATAATCTGTCTTTCTCTGACTGCGATTTGACATCAAGATGCTCCCCTTCTTTATCTCTGTATTACAAATTTGTACAACCAATTCTCATTTGATTTCGAGCAGACTGGAATGAATCTGTGACAACTACTCTTTCCTTTGCTGGTAGCAACCTAATGTTATCTTCAGGATATCCTCCAGGCAGCCAGAGGGAAAGTAGATGACATCACAACTTGCAGTAGTTTCAATACTTCTATTTAACGCTCAAATTTGAGATTTACAAGTTACAAGACATTGTCAGAGAATGAGCCATGATGCTGGTGTCAGTGAAGACCAGCAGACATGCTGTCTATTGTGGACGCCTCACTAAACATGGACAGGACAGCCAAGAATGCAACGTTGCTAGACGACAACCACTCAGTCAATTACAGATAGTGTAGCGTATTGGTGTATAGCGCCTATAGTCACAATATGTGGACATTTGAAAAAAAAAAAAAAAAAAAAAAAAAATATATATATATATATATATATATATATATATATATATATATATAATGATGAAATACAGGGAAATATCTTAAACTGTTGAAATAAATCATCAAATTCTCTCAATAAATTATCGAACATAACTTTTGCTTTGGGCTTTTTGGTGGAAATAAAAGGATCCTCTGGCAATTGCTTGCTCTCATGAAGATGAAAAATGCGGGAGATGAGAGAGAGGGAAGAAGCGAAGCAGTAATAATTGAATTACCTACCCCTTGTCTGTACTGCTGCCAGCATCCAGTGACACAGGGATTAGTCACAAGAGCAGCTCCCCTATAATTGTGCGCACAACCCAGGCTTTGTGGGAGCACTTATCTCACAAGGGCAGAATATATAAAACAGGCAGTTTCTGGTAGAAGATTACCCATTATCCATATGTTGCCAAATACAATATAGAGTGCAATATCTTACTTTTATGTGAATGTCCTGCTCGAGTGTGTTTCTTTACTTGCACATGGATATGCTCAAAGAGGTTCTCTCAGACTCTCTTCCCTGACCATCAGTGGGTCTGCATTCCTGCCCGCACGTATGAATGAGTGTGGCGCCCGGCTCTTGCGGGGTACTGAGAACAGATTTGAGATCTTATCACTCGATGCTCCTCTGGGGAGCAGGAAACAGACAGGCATAATTGGGAGAAGCACCTGGACGTATCAGTATGGCAAGTTCACACATACCCTGCCAGACCTCCTTCACTCTGTCCCCTGGGCATGTGGCTAATATCTGGGTGTGAACTGAATAAATTTTCAATAAGGCAGTAATGAAGTAATTAAATGTAAAAGTGACTATTTTATTAAGTTGTACTTCTATTCTTTTCATGAACAATGTGTTTGTGTGTGTGTGTGCGTATGCGTGCGTGCGTGTGTGTGTGTGTGTGTGTGTGTAAATTGTGTGTGCGTGTGCTTAAGCGTACGTGTGTGTGTGTGTGTGTGTGTGTATGTGCTCGCGCGTGTGTGTGTGTGTGTGTGTGTGTGTGTGTGTGCCTGTGTGGGCTTGTATGACTACTTGCGCAAACCAACTCCTCTGAAACCATCGATGTTGTGAGGACATTTGGGTTTGTGAGGATATTTTTGGTGGTCCTGACAGGATTACGGTGGATTACTGCCAATTGGTAAAAGTCTGGGTTATGATGACAATAATGGTTAAGATGAAGTTAGGTAAGGCATTATTTGCCTATGATTAGGATTAGGGAAAGTCTGTACAAAATGGATGCAACTTGCAAGTCAACACAGTGTCCTCACAAGTATACAGTGCTGTGACAAGGTTGTCACCCCTTTCTGATTTCTTCTATATTTGCATGTTTGTCCCACTTAAAATGTTTCAGATCATCAAACTACGTTTGTAATTTTAATATTAGACAAAGATAACCCGAGTAAACACTAAATGCAGTTTTTATATGATCACATGATTTAGTATTGGAGGGAAAAAGCCATCCAACACTGCCTGGCCCTGTGTTAAAAAGTAATTTCTCCCTTAGTTACTAAATCATCCAGTTAAACAATCTTGAATGATAATTGGGTTCAATTTCATTAGACACACTCAGGCATGATTACTGCCAGCTAGGAGTGCGGAAATTCTCCATTTTCACTTCCCTAAAACTCGTCCCATTGCTTTAAAGACTATCGAGGTTTCTTTTTTTTAATGCTTCCTGCCATTCGTGTGTTTGTGTGCGTGTGTGCGTGTGTCTATGTCTGTGTGTGTATATATACTTTCTTTGCCACTTTTCAAAATTCATTCTATTATGATGATGAAAATTGAGCACAAATCTTCACATTTAATTATTTACGACTGACAGTAGCAGAATTGGAAGAGTTTGATTTAAAGGTCCCATATGTTGCTGTATTTAGTCATTTAAAATATGTCCAATGGGCCTTTAAAATAATGTTAAGAAGTCAGTTACCAAAAAAAAAAACCACACACATCCAGGCCTAGTGAGACCTTTGCTCTCACCCCGTCTGTGTTGGCCTGAAACACGCGCTGTTTTGAGTGGGCAGGGAGGCTATGCTAAGGAGGCGCTGCTCTGATTGGCTGCCTGGCCGCTTGGATTCCGGGGGAGGGTGCAGACCCAAAAAACCAGGAAACCAAGATGGCAGATATTACAGGACAGCTCTCCGCGGAATGTATTGCTGTGAGGCCGTACTTGTTTGATCCCGAATCCGATGCCGAACGGGAGGAGGAAGCAATTGAAGTATTGCAGCAACGTTTACAGCAGTATGTCAATAAGTGGCAATTTGAAATTTTAATGTTTTGCTTGTACTCTCTCACCATGCATGCATGTGATTGTAGCTGTACTGTTATATAGTCTTGTTATATACCCGCTTAGCTATCCAGAGGAAACTTTGCTAAAAGGTCCTGTTAACTATTTCCACCAAAACGAAACGCAATTCCGACACCAAGCTACTAAATGAGTTCGTAGCAAAAACACACAAATGGTGTAAGTGTTGCTTATGTGGAGCAAGCGAATCGATAACTTCTACCGAAAAAAATCCGTATCCAATCTCCACTTTTTTTTCGGCTTTTTATTAGCCAGAACAATTTTCAAAGGTGGATGAAATTCCGTCACAGCAATGCAGAGAAATCTTTTGTCATACCAGGCATGTTATAGTGTGTTTTGTTATTGCTATCACCGCGGTAGGATCAGAGACCGAGCCCACACCACAGCAAAGTACCCGGTTGACCCCGGTCATGGAAAAGTAAAACGATCGTTTCACAGCAGCAGTAAACAAACCCAAACACGCACCCTAAGCTTCGCAAAGCCTACATCTGGTCTAACTGCAGCCTTTCAGCCCAACTTTGTAGACACGCACAACACCTCTCCGGTTAGCTTCAACTGTAGCGGCTACGATCAGGCAACGTTATGATGAAACTACCACCTTGATGCTAACCAAAGTAACACAAGCATACCAATCTGAATTACTGCAAATAAGGAGCATTTTTTAAGCAGCACGGAACGCAAACTAACATGTGGTAGTAACCGAGCGGTCATCATAACGACAGAGACAAACGTTATCTGCAATACAGGTTTTACAGATAGTAAGTTCCATTACCGAGAACAGTTGTGCCAAGCATCCAAATTACAAACAAGTATAAAAAGTTAGCTTCAAATGAGGTTTACTTTCACACACCTTCTGTTGAATGTCTCCTTGATATTATTTACTCTTGCATATTTAACTAGACACGAACATTAGCAACAGTAACTTAGCTACGTTAGCCGCAGTGCTACAGCCACATTCAACAGGCTATCACGTTAGGTAGGCTTTGCAGTAAAGCAACACAAAATGGTAAAACTTACTGCTTCCGTTTCTGTGAGTCACAGACAGTTGGTACCGATCCAGGCTTTATATTCAAGTATTTTACAAAGCCTGCGTTTGAGGCCAGTTGTTAGTGCTAACTATTGTTGGCGGTCCTGTAAGTCACCCGTAACACGTTAGCTTCACTTACATTATTTGCTGTTATATTATTTCTTACAGCTTGTAGCTCCGAGCGCTTAATCGATGCAACTGCTCCAGGTTTGAAAAGCAGCTGAGACGCATATCCAGTGTCGAATTATCCTTTATTGACAAAGCAGTCTTCGGTGAAATGCCGAGCACAAACAACTAACGTTCCCTTTGAGTGTGGCTGTTTGCCGCCAGCAAACAAAAAAGCTACCCGCTGATTTCTGGTGGCATCATCTTTTGGAAGAGAAAATAGTTGTGCTTTTTTTTCGCATTCAAAAAAAAAAAACACGTACAAACAGCTTTGGGAGACATGCTGATAAATCTACACATTAACTGATTTGGGCACATTTGTGTCTGATAGAATAAATTCCGGGGTGGGCAGGTCCAGTGCCATGATTGGCTCTGGCCAGGTCTGTCCTGATTCGACGCAACAACCTGACGTCAGGTTTTGCCCAGATCTCGTGAAGATCTCAGGACGAGCTGTTCAGAGAGGAAATCACGTTCGGGAAATCACGTTCTCAGATTACGGCAAAACCCCGGTATCTTATGTTTAGAAACTTTGCAGCAGTTAAGTATGGACATCCAACCCTGTAACATTACTTGTATGTATTAAAAGAAGGACTAGCATAATAGGGAACCTTTAATTACAGGGTTTCTTTTTGTTACTTGGCCCTTTTCCGGATCATTTGTTCTGAGAAAATCAATCTGTTCTCACAGTTTTCTGTCAAATCGAGGGAAAAAAAAATCTGAAAGGTGTTGCTGAAATGTGGGAGTGGCTCAGGATGATTGACACTGGCCCTGAGTCCAGATGCGCCCCAGGACTGCCTGATTAAAATGAGGCTAATGAACTAGCTTTGACTCATTCCTCTCAGCAGGTCACAACCATGGACTGTATATAAAGATGGACGACGTGTCCCCATTCACTCCCATTGATCAAAAATGGAGCCAAAATATCCCAGATACGGGCGCTGCCATGTTGCACATTTGGAGCCAGAGTCGGCGCAGTAGTGATCGGGGGTCGAGCCGCAGTATCGAGATCCCGCCCATACACCCACCCAAACCTCCGTCCTGAACTTTTAACCTGGTCTGATTGCTGCGCTATTAACGTAACGTTAAGTGCTTGTAATAGCTCATACATAGAGACTGTACAGTCTATGTAAGTGAGCGGCAATGGTAGCGTTGCAATTCGTAGGCTCATTAATGAGGTTTATGGGTAAATAGACCCCTCTGTTATCTGTTTCGCAGTTAATCTCACACTTAACTCGCCAGCATTGTCTTGTCACTGAATCTTGCTTAACAAGCTGGCTAGGTAGCTAACTACATTAGCTAACGCAGGCAACAAATTTTTGCAATCTCTTGAACATATAGCCGCAGTCAGTGTTCTCAGCTGTAACTTACCCCATTTTGCAAGTGGAGAGCATTTTAACGCCGACTTTCGTTGCATTTTCTAAATCACATTCCTCCGGGAAAGTGTTTTTTCCTAAGTGCATGTAGTTGGTCGAACTTATAACTTTTCTTCAAGTTAGATCGGTAGTTTGAATTTTTTATAAAAATCAAAAACCTTTCTAAGCACGTAGTTAGCCAGTTATACTTAAAAGTTGCACATCTTAACAGTAATGTTTTTTTTTAAATATAAGTGACATAATTTCATCAATGCAATTGAACATAACCATCGTAACTCGGTAGACCGGGAAAGCATTCTGTGTTGGTCAAGTCAGCGATGCAACCCCCCTCCTCTTTCCTCAGGAGGGCTCAATATATTTGAATGAGTAGTTAGTCATTGTTTTAATATTTACCCTCATTTTTAGACAAGAAATGGATTCATCCATTTCGACTTTTGCATTTTTGCCTATTTTATATATGATATATTATTCTAATATTTATAATAATATTATATATTGCTATAATATTTGATATATTGAATATTTTTGCACATTTTTTCAATGCTTTGTTTCTAAGATCGTTTTGAATTTTTAATTCATCATTTCTCCACAACGTGAAACTGTATCTTGGATCATTTTTCCATTGTGGTCTTCAAATATTTTTATTTAACTCTCATTTGCATGCCTCTGATTTACCAAAGCAGAAGACATAGTACATGTGAAAGAATTCCAGAGTGAAGTTTTTGGCTCCTCATACATGTAAAGACCTTTATTATACAGTACATTACAAGAGGTTTTATTTACTGCCATCAAAGAAAAAGTACCTTGAATAACAAAGCATTTCTCATGTTCTCCTAGTCCTAGGGCAGATGACTAGTCACTGTTGGAAAACTGAAGCCAAAGTTGTATAGATGAACTGCTTTGTAATGTATTCTTAAGCACACAAAAATGAAGTAAAAATGAAGTATAAATTACTGTCTTACAAATGAACTGCAAGTTTTACTGACAATGCATAGTGCAGCATTTTTGACAACCATTTTCATCAGTTTTTGATTTACAAATGACTTCAGAAATATACTCCAACAATAAAACAAAAGAATTGCATGAAGCATTCTTCAAGTCTTCGCTAACGCTGAGGTCTGAGTTTGAGGTCAGCTTCTGTAATCACATGAATAATAATAATAAATCATCAGGAAAAAGCAGAAGTTACGTTGCGCAGTGGTTAACATAACATAGACTGTATAAGAAGCGACATCAAATTATAAATTAACTACCCATAATTTTCTGAAATAATAAAGCTGATCATGTTAAACATTTTGTCTTTGTACAATGCCCTATCCCAGCTCTAACTCTCTGAATTCAGACAAAGTATGTTTCAGTGGCTGAATTACTACTTAATTGCCGTGTGCAAATTAATGGGCTCGTTAACGGTAACTGAAGTCAGCCAGCAAGCTAGTTAACGTTCCGGTAACTTGATAGCAAACGCTGCTATAGTTAATGTACAATTTACTAATACAAAATCGATCACGCGGTAACACTTTTTCAATGTTATTCTTCCCCGTTTACTACAGTCCTTCCTTTACATTATGTGTCCATCTCCTTCTCACCCAAACTCGAAATGTTGTTGTATTTTACCCCATACTTTTACCAAGCAGTCTTCTAAGAGAACCCAGCTAGGTGACTTGTCAATTCCACTAGAATAGATGAATTCCAGCCGTAATTTCGTCCGAAACCTGCCGGTCCTATATTGTAATTATTGAGGGACTGAATTTGCTCTCGGTATGTTTCATTTCTGTCATATTCTCTTCATTCAAATAATCTGTACCTCCCTATCCAATTAGTTTTTCCTGCAGTTCTAGCAGCAATTCATAAGGTTGTAAAATAAGGATAGGTATTTATAGTGTTATCTGCTGAAAATCGAGATGTCGGCTTGCTCGCTCGAATGGAATCAGACGAACCTAGGGGCTCTTCTACTGAACATTAAACTGCAAGCTGCTAAATCATTACCATGGTTCACAAAAACAAGCCCCAGCAAATTCAATCCGTTACGAGAAACGCCAAAGGAATTAGCCAGCCATCTTAAACTCGGGGATAATGACTGCAGAACTGGCAAGATAAACAAGGCAGTGACTACTACGCCACCGGATTTATACAGCTGAATCAAGTTCAAGTACGGAGGAATGACTTCTTAAGACCAGGTACGGTTAACTTCATTCAAATGCTTATCTGCATAGGTATTCTTGAAATGAAAAATACATATTTCGGTAGATATGACTGGCTACCTATCACCATTTTCCCCGACAATACACGTTAATGTTGCACTGCTTGCTGTTTAACATTATCCAAGTTAGCTAGCTACCTAGATGATAACTTAACTTGGCTGACTATTCAGCATTAGCTAAAGAAATAGAAATTTGACTAACCGAATAAAACTGCGAAGATCATTTAGATCGGTCATGTTGGTTAGAACAGTTCACTCCAGAACTACTCATTTCGTGGTTTTTTTAAAATCAGTCTGAGGGGCTAAAAACACACAATCGCGGTTAGCCAGCCCTCTGAAAAATTTCAGTGAACGCAAATCTCCTGTCTACGTTCCTACTCTAGCAACGTAAAGATGGTATCCTCGAATAAAAAGTCCGCATTGGGCAGGAACCATGGCAACTCTGTCACGCACAGCAGCTGTCAATCACGCCCCTTTTCTATAGTATCAAATAAATAGATAACTGCAAACTTATTAGAAAAATGAACACTTGAACATACATCAGCATGGTATGAACTTCTTAAAAAGGCAGAAACTATTTTCAGAAAAGAATTATTTGACATGTACTTGATTCCTTTTTGTGTAGCCTGTGACCCATCCACTAACATGGAGGGAGCAGGCTTATAAATTTGTACTGCAGCCAGCCACTGGATGGCGATAGAGACATTTTGGCTTCACTTCTCAGGAGCTGTTCGACTGTCCGTATTTATATACAGTCCATGGTCACAACCATACCACAGGCGTCACAGGGGGTGGGTGGCTTGCACCAGTGAGTGACGGGAAAACACTGTTCAACTGAAGCGTCCTCAGTTTTATAAAGAAAAGCCTGAATATAAAGCAGAAATAATTATAAATAATTATATAATAATAAAGGAAAAAAACTTAGCAGATATATATTTGTTTCCATTTGGACCTGTTTGCGTACATGTTTGTATGGCAGGTCAGCCATCCATCAGTTTGCAAGGGACTATCATCACAGAGAGGACACGTACATCTCTGTTAAATATTGTAAATACATATATAGGCCTCTGATTATAGGTATGCAGCCATCAGTGCTTCAAGCCTGGGCACAGAACATAGTGGCAGAAGTTAACTGTGTCCCTGCTGGATATGTACTGAAATAGCCGTAATAATTTGGAGAGCAATCATGTATTTTCAGGGAGCCTGCTAAATGACACGCATTGCATGCTGCTGAAAGAATTGTAATCTCTTATTTCTGTACAAGGCTGTATACTTCATTGGACTGTGGGGATAGTGAGATACCTGTTTAGATGTAAGAGAATGAATCGACCTGCTTGCTGATGCTCCTATTGAAGTGTTCTGGAGTGCCTGCTATTTTGGAGTCTATCAAAAGTGGCTGTCTATGTTTTGGAGATGTCAGCCAGTATTTCTCAATTTTATTGTATAACACAGATGGGCAGAGATCCTTGCTTTTGTCCATCTTTGTTCTTTCTTTTTGCTGGGAAATTAAAAACAGCATGTTGTCCTAAGTATGCTTATTTATGAGTTTATTTTCTGTTGCCCATGTTTTTAAAGAACAAGTTGAACAATTTTGAACGCAAGAATGTACGTAAATGTGTATTTTCATTAGGATAGATAAATAAGACACTAATTAATAGACCTATTGTAAAATTCTATTTTAATAATCAATTGCCTTGCATTACACATAGAAGATGATTTACAGCCTATATTACAGTTTGTTTCTGTTAGATATCACTGCCAGTGGGGAAATACTTTGAACTGACTGAACTGAAAAGAACACATAAAAATCTATGAGCTATTTCCTTCAATGGTCTGTAAACAGACACAATGACTGCTGTTCATTACACTATCATTATCATTAAACCTGTCCGTGTTCATTCAACCTGAAGAAGCTTATATTTTGACGCTCTTATTGCTACCTTGGTCATTTTTTTACTAGAGGTTGTAAAAGTCTAAAAGGTTAAGGGACAGCTGGGTATATGAAATTGCAATGCTGTTTTCATCACCCACTTAACAGTTTTCTCCTCATGTACAGCACACAGTGTTCGGAAGCAAGATATATTTCTTACCAATCTCTCATTTTAACGTCACATAGTGTTTTACAACACATTATTATTTCCATGCACACACTGACAGGGAAAACAGTCAGAATTAGAATATGTCTTACCTCTTTTTCCAGGTGCAAATCTATACTGTTTCTTTTTGATGCAAGGAAACTTTCTCCCTGAAAACAATACCAGCGATGCGCTTCAGTTTCAGTTGACTCTATCAGTGATAATTTCCTGAGGTTGGGACAGACATGAGGGTCAACCAATGCCATTGTTAATGGGAAAATATTTGTATCTGTGCTTAAAACTGACTTAAAATTATTTAAGCCCAGACCTAATTCCCTCCCTTTCCCCATACTCCTAGTTTTCGAGTACCCTCGACAAGGCAGTGGCCCCTCAGAGCGGAGCTACAACTTTTTAGCTAGGAAATGGGACAACACTTAACCATATGTTACCATAGCAACTCCCGCTCTTAGTCCTGCCTTTTCCTGGTATCAGAGGGTCAGGGAAGTGTACACATCACTGCTATGTTTTAATTTCACACTTTGAAAGTCAGTCATGGAAATAAACTGTACTGTGTCGCACACAAACCACCGTTTAAGCGAGGTTCTGTTGACATCATCAATAGCGATTCTTGTGAAATGCTTGTCATAAAAAAAGATAGCATATTTTCACTGCATCTACATTAAACTAAGATATACCAACTACATTTTCAGTTTTTGCACGGAAATTTATGGGCTTCTTTCTCCGCACCAGCTGCCATACTTATTCAGTTCGCAAAGTTTTATGGGAAATTTTCTCTACCCCTCTGTTCATAGCCTGCATCTGAAAATGCTCTGTTTGGAGGGCCATCTGTGGGGTATTTGGGATGAACCTCAACAATGTATAAAATGGTAATGTTAGAGAAAATAAAGTACATTTGTTTGTATTAAATAGGCTTTTGGTCAATAGAACTGGATTTAGAAACAAACTAGGCCGTTTCAGTCTTGACTATCCCACTTCAGAGCACTAGATAGCAGAGAAGGTGATTAATTCACCCTTCTAAGATTGTTCAATCAAATCAAAAATAAATCAATCTCATTTAAGCAGTATATCTGCCTCATAGAATATACAGTACAAAACAATAACTAAGTCAATACAAAGTAATTATAATTAAAATTACAATAGAAACCATTATGAAATCAAAACATCATAAATTTAGATACCATTGAATCAAATATATGGTTGATTCAAAAACATGAAGGATCTTGGACGTCTTCGAAAAAGCAAAGGCCCGCTTAATTCAACACAACGTAATATTAAGACACACAAGTTAGAAAATGTTGGCTTATTGAACGTAATGTACCAGGATAGCAAGGCTCAATTTGCTGAAATAGTGTACAACAAACTGTATATGTGTGTGTGTGTGTGTGTGTGTGTGTGTGTGTGTGTTTGAACATGTTGGGTGCGCGCATGCGTGTGCGAGAGGTGAATGTGTTCTCCGATGTCTGCGGTTTGTGCAGTATTGTGGGAGCGCGTCTTTTACACATGAACAACATCAATATAAGAGAGATGACCCCTTCCTCCTGGCCAAGGGAGGGGATTGCAATTGCACCATAAAATATAAATTTAATGAAAATTGTCTGAAGATCATCCCATCAATATTTTAAACCAATAATGTTTATTTATATTCAATTCCATAGACTTTACATGTTATGCATGCTGGTTCAATATAAGATGCTCAGGCCTAATACCGATAAGGCAGTTTACACAATTGGAGGTCTGGTTAGGGGCGAGTAAGGAGGGGCTTCAGGTGATAGATGAGATCATTTCAGATTGTTTTCTCTACACAATTTGAACAGTAGTGGAAAGTGATTTTTTTTTCTAATTTTTTAAATTTCTTATTTAAATATGTTTCATGAAAAATTTGAGACAAGTCACCAATGTATCAGAAGTGCAGGCTAAAATCAGAGTTCGTTATCTCTGAAGTAGAATTGTGTGGTTACGTAAAGTGCACCCAGTTGCTGTCAGTAAGAGTCGCACCTCGCTGCCAATCATTACCAGCCCTTCTTTTATGCAATACAAGGTCTTTATAGAAAAAAAAAAACAGCTGCCACTGTTGCTAGCAAGCAGATTATTAAAAGTGCACCTTGCTTAGAGCCTTCTAGAAGGACAAGTGCTGCACAGTAATTAAGAGAAAGGTACTGTAAAATGAGCTTGAAAATAGAGAGATGTGATTCTCAAAGACCTGAATAGGGAGCCCAGTCTCATCCCTACGTGTCATATAGTGACGCTCCCTGACCAAGCATCAACATAGGATGCGAAAGGAGGTTTTTGGCTTCCTTATTTGAAGCCAGTGTTAAAACGAACCCTACCCCCTAACCCCTAACCCTTAACCCGAACTCTAACCGTAAGCATCAAATAATGATGCCAAAAGCCACCTTTTGCGTCGTATATCAACACTTGGTCAGGTAGCGTCACTATATGATGAGTCGGAGTGAGAATGTGTTGGAACAGGAGAGCGCTCTGACTTACACGTCAAATGAGGAGTGCTAAATCCAGTAAATAATTGGATATTTTTATCTGCAAAATTGAGGGCAGCAAAGTTTAAGTAAATGAGGCATTTTTTCTCTTGCATTTGCCTCACTTGCCTGTCAGCTTATGCAATAATACCTCTCAACCGAATACAGTACGCAGTGGTTGGAGATTTCAGTTTGACTGTAGTGCCTATGAAATTGGTTTGCCATATATTTTTTTCCCTTATATTCTCTCTCTCTCGCTCTCTCATTCTCTCAGAATTGCTTAGAAGCCCCAATGGAGCAGGATGTAGAGAGCCCAGTAACCGCCAGACTGCCCAAGCTGCCTAAACAAGCCAGAGAAGATCTTCCCAAGCAGCTGGTGGACATAGAAAGAGCCAAAAGGAAGATTCAAAGATACGTCCGGAAAGACGGTAAATGCAACGTTCACCATGGAAACGTGCGAGAAACGTACCGCTACCTTACAGACATCTTCACCACACTGGTGGACCTCAAGTGGAGGTTCAACCTCTTCATCTTCGTCCTGGTTTACACGGTAACATGGCTGTTCTTCGGCTTCATGTGGTGGCTCATAGCCTACATCCGAGGTGACCTGGACCACATAGGAGACAACCAGTGGACTCCGTGCGTCAACAACCTGAATGGATTCGTCTCTGCCTTCTTGTTCTCCATAGAGACAGAGACTACCATCGGGTATGGCTACAGGGTTATCACGGACAAGTGTCCCGAGGGCATCGTTCTCCTCCTGGTGCAGTCGGTGCTGGGATCCATCGTGAATGCCTTTATGGTGGGCTGTATGTTTGTGAAGATATCGCAGCCCAAGAAGCGGGCGGAGACCCTGGTGTTCTCCACCAACGCTGTCATCTCGATGCGGGACGGCCGCCTGTGCCTGATGTTTAGAGTCGGGGACCTACGGAACTCCCACATAGTGGAGGCCTCCATCCGGGCCAAGCTGATCAAATCCAAGCAGACCAAAGAGGGGGAGTTCATCCCCCTCAACCAGACTGACATAAACGTGGGCTACGACACTGGCGACGACAGGCTCTTCCTGGTGTCCCCGCTCATAATTTGCCATGAGATCAACCAGCACAGTCCTTTCTGGGAGATCTCCAAGGCTCACCTGGACAAAGAGGAGCTAGAAATTGTAGTCATCCTGGAGGGCATGGTGGAGGCCACAGGTGAGATGCCCTATCAAATATCTCCGTAACATTTTTGTGAAAAGTCTGACATAAAGCCACGTCAAGTGTTTTGCAAACGTGCATAAGTAGACAGTAAACTTGAGTCTCGTAACATATGCTAAGTTGTCTTCCTTAACAAACTGTACTATTTGCCACATTTAAATGCATACATGAATCCTTTTACTCCTGAAAATGAAGAGGTTTTCATTTGATGGTGTTATTGCGCCGACTGTGTATCTTACATTTTTTGGGATGTTTCCGATGAGCTGTAAAGGTTTTACGCTCCTCATACTGTACGCTGGGCTAACTGCTCTCATACTGTAGTGTTACTGATGGTCTACCATGAACAGTATTCTATCTGGTGCTTTGAAATATGATTGGAATTAAACTACTTAATAAAACTGTTGGCTGAATAAAAAAGTATATATGCAAAGTCCAATAACAAAATGAGCATTATGCTTTCTGGGCAAATAATGAAAAGGATTGTATTTGTTTGCTCAGTTTACCTACATACCCACTGTAAGTCAGACAGGGATGTTCAAGGCAGTGTGCATACTTAAAAAGATTTTTAGAGGTCAGAATCTTCATCATATCTTTATCGTCAGGAAGTTCAGAATGAAAATTATATTTTCATCATCAAAGGGAAAGGATAGGTGTGTCACTGATGTTCGCTCGTGTGCGTCACTGTAAATATTACGCTCGCGTCTTATTGGAGACAGAGGCAGCAAATCTTCCTTTGATATACAGGTGGAATGAAACACTGAGATCAGGAATTGAACGAGGGGTTTTTCAGGTTATGGATTTCTCAGCTGCTCTGTCCTCTCTCTTTGAGTCAGGCTCATTCGCAAGACAGGTGCATCAGGCCTGATTAGTCACTGTTCTTTGAAGGCTGTGTTTTCAGAGGTGCTCGAATACAAACCTGGATTGAGACGGGCATCCTTGGTCACACATACTGTGCGTCATACATACGAACATGAGTTTTTCTAGTTGGCACATTAGCCCAGCTAGTTTATTTACAAGCATCAAATGACCCAATTAAGCCTCAGCCAAGAGGGTTGATTGGGTTACATAAAATAATATTGAAAAAAAGAATAATGGGGCAATAAAACTATCAACCTACTGATGTCAAGTACGCTTGGAGTTATATGTAAATCAATTAAGTTCAAAAATTTAAAAGAGAAATGCTAAAGTATATCACTTACCCTGCTGGCTGTTTTCCATTTTGGCATTTAATTTCAGGGATGTTTGCACATAATTATGGGATATCCTATCATCCTATCTGAGAAAGCATATATTCAATACTGCTTTCAGCAACATCCAGATTAATGCATGAGGTGTAACCTTGCTCTAAGTTGCATAAAAGTTTATATGCTCGCTTTTTGCCAATGTGATTAAGAGTTAATGTGCAAAATGTGGGATGGAAACAGCTTAGCCGACTAAGTTCTGACGTAGCTGCCTTGCTGCCACTGTGTGCATTAATGCTTAGTTCCCACTGTCGTGCACTCCGTTACGAACGCCATGATTGGCCATTCGTAGCTGATCGTGGAACTTCTCTGAAGCTGCTTTCACACCGGATCACACATGGATTACATTCAAAGTCACTGCAAAGATGTGAATACACGCGAAACACGTGTATTCGCGTCTTTGCATTGACATTGAATGTAATCTGTTGTGCGAAAAATTTGTTTTGCCTCCAGTGTGAAAGCGGCTTAAAATTTCAGGTTTGGATACGAGGTGATGCAATGATCACGATTGACAATTAATCGTGTTGATCGTAGGAAATTTTTGAACCGTCCAAAACTTTTCTACGATCAACACGATCGCCACGACTGATCTCAAGATCTGATAAGATCTGATAGGATCACCATTACTCCACGACTAAGACCACGATTTCAATCGTGCCGCGAATCGTGATAGTGGGAACCTTGCATCACTGAAAGAGAAGCTCTATGACGATTTGCTGAATTTCATACAAAACCTGTAGACCTCTCTCCTTTTTGACAATGCCTCATTTCTCCTCCAGTTGTTTCTGTTCCGGTTATTTCACTTCAGTTTGTTTCTTTTCCATTTTGTGACCTCTTCTTCTTTTGCTGTTCGATACATGTTACGAGTGTCCTTACCACCATCTTGTCGCGAAACTGGCCTAATTTATTGCCGTTTATTTGCTCCAAGGCAGTTGATGGAAATGCAGGTAATTAGAATTTTCTTTTAAGCGGATTTTCGTAAATTTGCTAAAAGTTTGCTTGATATGAGATGGAAACTCGACTAGAGTCACAGCCCCCAAACTCTGGAACTTAGTTCAAAAAATCTTCAAACCCAATTCAACCTTAAAACCCACTTTTCAAACTGTGCTATCTGCCTTCCTCTCCCACATAATTTTTATTTATTCTGGTTGATTTATCCTCTCATGTTTCTCTCAGCTTGTTTTAATGTTTTACTCTGTGTGTCAGGTAAGGAAACCTTGAGTAGAAGAAAGGTAACTAAATGAACCCCATTATTAGTATTATAATTATTATTATGTTGTGTCCCACTGCAGAAATCAGAAAATTCCACTGTATGTAAGAGCTAGATTGTATGCGTTCAGGGTAGAAATGGCTTTCTATGTCAAATAATGCTTTGGCTTAGATACTAAGATTTGTGTATCATTAAGTAATTTTCCAGCCTGGGGAGATAGAGCT
The DNA here is from genome assembly GCA_029692085.1 of Gymnothorax javanicus. NCBI lineage: Eukaryota > Metazoa > Chordata > Actinopteri > Anguilliformes > Muraenidae > Gymnothorax > Gymnothorax javanicus. The sequence goes on along the minus strand of CM056199.1, from coordinate 121,616,919 downwards.
GCGATTGCCAGCAAAATTTCTAGCTGGTGTAGGAGGCAAGAATATGTTCTTCATCAACCATAACATGCTCTTTACCTCTCAAGCGCGCGCACACACACACACACACACACGCACACGCACACACACACACACACACACACACACATATGCACGCATGCACGCGCACTCACACACGAGCATACATTTTATATCCATCTCAAACCCCCATGTAATTGCCTGTCGTGTTAACACAATTCATCATTTCATGTTTGGTTCCATGGAAATCTTTGAAGTTTTCAGGGTGTCAATAAGCAAATGAAATCGAGCGCTCAGTGTACTTCAGTTTTGTAGCATAATTGCTTTCAGATACAAGATTACTTTCTATGAGGTAACCAGCAAAGAGTTATGCTGCTTTGAGGCATGGAATACAAATGATCTAAACAAATGATCAAATGAAATATCATTAACAAATAAGGCAAGGGATGTTTACCAAGAGAACAGACTCCCTGTGACCAGAGCACCGGAGCACCCCAAGACCGAGAGAGCATAAGACCCTTGAAACTGGGTAAGAGTAAGATGGCAATAAAATCTTTTTACAGAGATTTTTTTTTTTTTTCTGATAAAGGGACAGAAGCTAGAAGTACTCAGTTATTTGCGTTATATTGGCTTTTCAGAAGCGAGGAAATAATGAGTGAGAGGGCCCAGGGGTGGGAGAGCCGGTTCAAAGGTCAGACCCTGTTGATGAGATGTGACTTTCCATGGGAAGCTGGAAAAATAATGGTGATGCGAATGAGTCACTTTACAGCGAGAGCAGAGGGATTTGTACTGCTCCCCTGCTGAAGCACCAGACCGTTCACGGTAGAAATCATATTAATGTGAACTGTAGTAACAGTAATTTATTATTATTATTTGTTGCTGAGGTTGCATTACTGTTATTTCTTCATATTAGGTGCACTGGAGATTACTATCCAGAAGGTTCTATGTGAATGGGCAGTGTTACACTGGAATAAAGAGTTTGCACTAAATAGATGACACACTTCCTCAGGACACTGGAAGCCATTTATGTGTTTTTTTGCTGAAGAATGAATTATTTGTTTCACTCTGTAACACAGTGCATGTAATGTGATCGTCTACTATGTACGCTTATTTTCCCACCGTGCTCGAGGTTGGGTTTAGGGGCTGTGAGGCTTTCAGTGTGAGCGGGTGAGTGTTGAAAGCAGGAAATGGCGACAGGCTCCAAGTGCGAAGACTGAGGTTGTTTATTCAGTGGCTGAATAGGGGCTTCAGACACAAACACAATAACACATACTAAACGAGGAATGCAATCCCCAATAATGATACAGAATATAATGCAGGACTAACAATAAGAATGCAAGAATGAAGTTCAGGTAGATCGCTAGGTCTACACACGCAGATCACACAGGAAACAAAGAGACTTCACACTGAGGGAAGGGAGGTGCATGTTTAAACAAGCTTAATTGGATGATTGCATCCAATTAAGCGATAGGTGGACTGAGTGGAGTGTGGGAGCTGGAGTGTGGCTTGGAATCAGAACTCCGGTGATGCGGACCGTTGTGGGCGAGGCATGACATGGGCTTTCATTTTTCATCACATCCAGTACTGAGAGAGCTCGTCTGCTTGCCTTCCTGCATCAGGCACGTTGTAGTACTTGTTAAAAAAAAAAAAACGAAAATGGTTAAAGAAAAACAATATCAGCACCTTGTGTGATTGTTAATCTGTTTTATTTTTTTAATGTTAAAACCAGCAAAAAAAGGTTTATCTAATTGTATAAGCATGCACCGGTGGAAGCGCTCTTGGTTAGCGGTTGTGTGTGACTCCTTCAGCCCCAGAGCACAGAGCAGCGAGTATTTTTCCGCCCTCCCCCATAGTTATGCTGTTTATCCTTCTGCACTCAGTATTAGCTGATGCATGCAAACTCGCCAAGAGCTTAAAGCTGTAATCTTTTATTTATTTGGTTTTTTGGGTGGGGGTTTTCCCCATTTTTCCCCTCCAACAGAGCCAAACTGTTTCGCTCACTGGAGCAACCTGCTCCCATCGACTCGTGACAACTAGCCCTCGCATCGTTTGCGTTATTAAGTTGCACCACCAATCACACACTGCCTTTGCTGTCAGACGATAAAAATCAGCATTACATTTCCCTGCACAGCAGCGTGACTCTGGCTGACCAGGAGTGGCCGCTAGAGAGCAATGAGGCTAATAAATGATGACAGGCTTAGCTCCTTATCCTCGGCAGGGATATGAGGACCTCAGGCCATTGTTTCCAGAGCACTGTCTTAGCTGAGAGTCACTCGGGGGCCCCTATAATCTTTCTTTTTTTCATATTAAAACACTGTCATATTTTATACCATCTCACGCTGCCATTTTTGTGGTAAATTTGCCCTCTGTTGTTGCACCTCCATATACGATTTTCCACCGGTTATGTTGGGTGCAAATATTTAGAAACATGCACGACAAATGTGCAAGAGCGACTGCTAATTATGGATATAGATAATTGGGACATAATAGTGAGGACTTAATGTACTTCAATCTACTGATGACGTTACGGTAAAAATTATTTGATGGATTTAGACCTAGATTTCACTCAAGACACCAGTTGACCGCTTTTTTTTTTTTTTTTTAGAGGATTAACACAATTGTCTCAGTTTTCGACAAGCAAATAGGGAACCTGTCCCACAGAATACTTAAGGTTTGACACTGCATTAGCTCACTGGTATATCCTGGCGGGCATTGGGTAAGCACAATCGGCAGGCCAATTAAAATTCTCAGACAGCAGATAAGCCAGACTAGCCAATCAGTTTAAGTGGTAAAAGTGGTGCGTTCTCATGCGTCTGTCGCCTGTCTGCATTCCCTGTCGAGCTTTGCTCCTCCCTCGCCCTTCATCATGGCTTCTTGCCCAGAGGTGCCTCAGCTGTATAAACAGGAGTGCACCCATTGCTACCCATGGGAGCGAGGTTTGGCCTGCCCCCTTAAGCCTGCAGCTGCCAGTATTCACTACAGCAACTGTATTTTAGTAAGCCTCTGGCGCTATAAAGCATATTTTCTCACAGAAATTCAGTTTGATGATTACCCTGGTTCCTGGCTCAGCAACACCAGAAGTGTTATCCTGCAGTGCAGTGCTACGTCCTGCCCTCACGCCCTGTCCCCTGATATGGGCTGGGGGCTACATGTAGGCGGACGGTCAGAAACCTCCCGTACAGAGGAAAATAAGAAAATACAGGCAGACTTCAGGGTCTTTGTAGATACGTGTACACTGCCAAACTCTTCTAGTGTGTCATAAGTGATGATTGAGTAGGATTGCTTTTGAATGAGTCTGCAAATTATTTTCTTGGAAAATTCTGTTCCAATGACCTTGTAACATTTAGGTACCCAGTGTAAATATGCATCTGGCACCAAGAGCCACATATTAAAATATGGCTGCCTTCAAGAGCTGGCGTCATGCGCTAACGACTGGCTGCCGTTTATAATCCAACAAAACATCAGTGGATGCTGGCTCCAGTTCTCATATATCTCAATACTGCTGCCTAACATTTGCTTCTTTATATGTGGCAGCAAAATTTATCACAAGTAACTACATCAGTTTGTCATGGAAATGACTGCATATCCTCCAGCCCATTTGAGCAGATAGGTGGTTTGCTCATACCCTCAAATGCAACCCATGGGAGCGTCTCCGATACCGTAGGGGGACCGTTTCTTCAATTACCTTTATAGCGACATCATGGCTTAGATTAAAAAATGGTCAGAAAAACATTGGGATTTCGGTTAAAGTTACCTCTACCTAAACGTTAGTGAGGGGTCAGGGTTAGGGAAAGGCATCGTGATTTCATTAAAGAGAGTTGAGCCTTTTCAAAGATATTTGTGGCCTGCACGTGGAAATTTTAAACTCCCAGAGGCGGATATCGAACACCAATATCTTGCAAAGAAGTTCATTGTTTTACACGCCCATCCATTAACTGCAATCTCGAACCCTGTGGAATTTAATGCTATAAATTGAAATCATCTGATTTCCTCCTTTGCTGTGCATAATTACTTACTGCCTCTAGAGGACATCTGTCGCTCAAACGTAAAAATTGGTTGTTTTTGCCGCTTGCATTTACGACCTAGCCAGTCATTTTCCTGATCTTGTAAATTAAGTTTGATATGTCACTTAACATTTTCATAATGTACAAAATAGCGGACCAAATGTCTCCAAAACACTCCAGCACTGGATTATTTGGTGAGCACCTACACCCTCAATTGAACAATGCTGCATTGTTTAGGGTGTCCGGTTGCTTAATCTTGAATACGATTTTGGGATTTGAAGTAAGGACACATTTGTGGCCAGAGGTCCAGAAAAATCTGCCAAAACTGGAGAAGTAAGGAGACTGTGAGGCCAATGGGGTCTGCTGCATTAGGAGAGAGTGGATTCCATCCTTAGTGCCCCTCTCCTTGAGATCTAATTTGCAATTTGATTCAACCAAGGTTGGTTTGAAACATACCTGCACTTCGTATAAAAAATGTTCATACAGTAAACTGTACTAATAAAATTGCGTCCGGTGTAAAATGCGCATTATCATCCATGCTAAACCTATTATTCGGTCCCGATGGGCGATAATAGCCTTCGCAAAAAAATTACAACGGGGAATTGTTTAAAAATGAAAAAGGAAATTGCTTGATCGCACTCTTTTCCTCGGCAGCCGCCTTCGATAATCACCACTGAGTGAACCCATTTCGTCTGGAATCCTTGAGCTTGCACCTGCAAATATCCCAGACTTTTCCACTGTGCAAAACCACATTACAACCGCTATAGCTAAGTCATCTTGTATTGTTTGACTCACTAAGCATAGTCTACCATCTTTCCTCTTTCTCCAAGGGGGATAACTAGCACATCCTAAGTAAAATAGCAACAGCTGCTTGCAACGTATTTTTCATTAGTAATATTAAGATTCCCAGAATCAAGAGCCCATCACCACTGAGTCAGCTGGCGATTTTTAAATTTTTTTTTTTTTATGTTTAATAGTTTTTATCCAACAACATAATTGGGTGCTCTTTTTCAGTACTTGGGTGCTGTAAATATGCTCATTATACAGTACTTTTTTACGCTAGGTCTGCTGTAAGAATGCACAGATATTATTCTCAGTGAATGGATTTTTAAATAATGCAAGTTCCTGTAAAAACTTCAGAGGAACAGGAAGCATTGCTGTGAGGGTGAGAACAGAATGATGATCCCAGTAAATCATTGGTGCACAGAAGTCATAGCTGAACAACAAGCAGTGTCGTGGAATCATGGACTGGGGGATATTAACGATATAGAGCAAGGAAATTAACGATGCAGTCTTGAAAAACGTAATATAAGATGTATAAAGATATGCCCATTGAGAGCTGTGGATATGTACAATAGGGTTGGGATGGTATCGTATGAGGATAAATGCCTTTTCTTACAGGAATGTGGCTCAGAATAGGACAAAATATAGGCTGCTGGGTTTATCTCGTTAAGACACTGGGATGTAGTGCAGAGGAACTGCAAGGCAGCGTGTAATTGGTCATCATGGGGTTTGGGGATGCATGGGAGGTATGACTGTACTACCCTTATCACGCTACAGCAGCTTCACTGCCGATTACGACTGAAGAGAGGCTGGAAGATTTGGACGGAGCCATCCTTGGGGTGTCGGGCCTCTTTTGGGCCTCTTTAACTCCAGTTTTTCAAGACTCAGTCAGACCAGCGAGTGTAACCCTGCACACATGACCTATTATCTCCCAGCAAATTACAGCAAGGGCATTTTAACCAGGATAGTTTCCTACAGAATCACATTATTATTTGTACAAGTCCCATGGTAATCAATGGCCCTTAAAGTACTACAAGTTAAAACAGAAAAGAAAAGAAAAGCAGTGTTAGCTCCTCTGGCATGCATCTAAATACAGAAGAAAACAGCAAGCTTGTAATCGTTACAGTGATTGTATTAAGCTCAACACCAATGATGCATCACGGGATAAGTACTGCAAGACTCATTCTCAGAAAAGCTCAAAATAGCTTCGCAGCTCAAACAGAATGAGAAACAATGTTCTAGATGAAGTTGTGAATAATTGATAACTTGCATGCATGACTTACTACTGTGGAAATCAATTATGGAGAGGCAAAGCTAAAATGGATTGTTCTACATTGTTCTGTTTGTTGTGTTTCTGTCTGGTACCAGTGGGACAGAACAATAACCCTTCACAGTCTGAGATCGAGGGTAGTACAATTGTTAGCACTGTTGCCATGTATAATTATCAATTATAGGTGTTAGTTTTATTACTCTGGTTAAATAAGGGCTTTCAGCCTGGGCCCTGCAGAACCTTCCAGAATAGGCTTCTTCTCTGACTTGTGACTGACTGACTGACTGAATGATTTGTGTGGTTGAAACACATAGGCACAAGAAGGCTTCAGCAGGATATATGTTTAAGGTGGCAAAGCCCATAGAGAGTAAGTTCGCTGACTTCAATTAAATTTGAAAAAGATTGCCCTCATTAGGGTATGGCACTTCTAAATAGTACAACTGAGTAGACTTGCATGGCAGTGAGTGGGGCTATAGATTATCCTCCTGTTTTTTTTTTTTTTTTTTTGCCAAATACCTGGAGTCTTACAGTCGTTTTAACGCTAAATCTAAATTATATGATGATATGCAATCAGTGTTTGTGTGCATCTCCATATTTAAAAAAAAAATCTCTGGTACTGCCCTGTTGATGAAAGCTGAGAAAACAGGGCTCAATCTCGCTCCAGTTATGCTGGAGTGGCTTGAGAGGGTAAGAGAGGGTAGCAATTTTTCCTCTTGGTGTGCAGAAAAGCTAGCTAGCTGACATAACGTAAAATCAAAATGAGCTAATTTTTTTTTAGATATTTTACAAACAGGATCAGCGAATGAACATTTTTTTAATTGCTCAGTGCCATAAATACAGATATGTTTTGCAACACCAAATGCAGGCAGCTAAGATGATCATTATAGTTCTTGATCTATAAAATGAGCTAATTTGTATAAACATCTCCGGATTAAATTATTGAGAATGGAGACGAGGTGTTAACGCTGGTTTGGCTTGTTTGTTATAAGGAACTATCCCTCAGTCTTCAAATATCAATCTCATATCCGTGAACACATTAAATCACAGTCGTAAAATACAATGCAACAATAAATTAAGCATCACATGGATTTCCTTAAAGTACTCCAGTTTCCTCTCACAGTTCAATGACATGCAAGTCTGGCTAATTGGACACTATAAATTGCCCAAAGGTATGAGTGTGTGAGGAAGTGGTATATGAATGGTGTGTGCGCCCAGTGATGGATTGGTGAGCTGTCCAGGATGTGTCCCTGCCTTTCGCCCAGAGTCAGCTGGGATAGACTCCAGCTCCCCCGTAACCCTAGTGAGGAAGAAGCGGTATAGATATTGAATAATGAATGACACTTGCTCTCCTATTCTATTCATGGTATCTTATTAAATTACCACTGTTTACTTTGTGTGGGCCACTTTTGGACTGGTCATGCAAAAGCAGAAGTGCAGACCTGACTCATTGCCTCATGGTGCCATTGATCTTATGCGCTACTCTTTAATTAACTGTGATTCAATTAATTGAGCAGCCCTCAGCTAAATTAACCGGTAAATTACCGTATACTTTGCCACACCAAAATGACGCCCCTGATCAGCCCTCACTGAAATGTTTGAGATTAATCTAATTATTTTAGTTGACGCGAACATCTAATGGCCTGAAACATCATGAGTCCTGACTCAAATGATAGCCAATTGATTACTGTTTATGAAAATTTACGGTGTGAATGATTTCTGCAAATGGAGCTTTGGCACAACAGATGAACATGCGGAGAAACAGTATAAAGGGAAGAGTAAAGTTGGTGGATAGTATACAACTATTTACTTAAGTTGAGGTGAATCCAATGATTTATCCACCTTGGACAAGTGATATTCCTCGCAAATATCACTTATCTAAGCTGCATAAATCATTGGATTTACTGATAATTGAACTCAATAACTGTTTTATTATATGACCCTACATAAAAAAGGGCGACAACTCTAACGTAAAGCTCCTTACAGCGACGAAGTGACATGAAATACGGACACTGTGAGGAGCTCCTGCGGGGAAGCCTAATCTTTTTTTTATCTTAGGTCGTCGGATTGTTATATTCACCTCTCACGCACTTTTGTGCAGTGAATAACACTGTTTATAGTGACCGGCGGGGCTCGCCTAGACCAATCGAGAGATAATGAATCCTTATGTCATATAATTAAGAAAAATAGTCCGGACATAATTTTTTTCACTGGAAGTTGTAGAACTTTTGACCCGAAGTGACAGCAATGTGGAAGAGTGGGAAATTAGGAATCTCCAAAATTGCACTTTAGCGAAATGCATGGGCATTAATATTGAAAAAAAAAAAATCTGTAAAACATTCAGTTTTGGTTCTGTTATCATAATATTTGGACCTGCAGTTCAGGCTCGTGGCTCAATTGAGTTTCTAAGCTGATGAGTTTTGGTCACAGGGCCGCAGGACCAGCAGAAAATGCATAATCTGCCGGACAAAAACTTTCATTTCCTGCGCTGTTCCTCAATTTGCGTAATTTTCATACTAATTTTAGCTGCTGGAGGGCAACCTCCTGAGGTTCACCCATAAGACTTCATAATTATGCTTGTGATGAAGTGGTTCAAGGACAGTATGGACTTTATTTCAGGTAGGTCATAGCTCAGAAAAGGGTCACTGGTATGAAAGGTTAATATTTAGCTGCATCCGCTAGTGTGACATTGTCTTAAGATGGCAATAAAAAAATATGCATCTGAATGCAGAAATTCATGTCAGCTAGTGCGATTGTATGCGATAGTACACTTGCACATGAATGGCCCTGTGTGCATATTCTGTGTGCTTTTCAGCGTTTGTAATTGGTGGCACTAGGGCACACAAGCTTCGAAAGCTAAATTACAGACTTTTAATGATGCTTTCATTAATTAATATCCACCCACATTATCTCTTAAAGACATCCAGAGGGAGAGGAGGAAAGCATCTTTTGACTGACGAACATGTCCACTCTCTGCTGTCTCATGGCTTTCTCCGTCAACGCGTACCCACCCCTCGTGTCTCCCACCATCAGTCAGGAAAGAATCAAATTCAGCACAATGCAATGACTGTGGGCGTGAGAGAGAGAGAGAGAGAGAGAAAGATGAGACTGCTTGAATGAGTGGAGGTGGACGGTAGCTACAACATTGCACTGAATTTCTCCACTGACACTCTAGAAATGCTGAAAACAATCTTTTAAGATACACTTTATTGAACACCGTGGGGTAATTTGTTCTCTGCATTTGACCCATCCTACAGTTAGGAGCAGTGGGCAGCCACAGAGCAGCGCCTGGGGACCAACTCCAGTTCTAAAGCCAGTTCCTTGGTCAGGGGTACTGGTAGGAGTGTTCCTATAATGCATGTTTTTGTGGGTGGGGGAAACCAGAGGAAACGCACGCGAACACGGGGAGAACATGCAAACTCCTCACAGAAAGGGCCCAGGCCTGATTCGAACCCACAACCTTCTTGCTGTGGGGCAGCAACGCAAACCACCACCGTGCCTCGAAAGGGTCAATGTCATAGAGGTTCTGATTTGAAAGAACATACAAAATTATGAGCTTGAATAAGCCCATGATGATACAGTATTTATGTCATTTAATGGAAATTGATTTCTTGCTAGAAAACCAGAAATGTTTCGACATAAAGAACATGCATTTACACCCGAATAAATAATGCATGTTGGTCAAATACATGGGTGATACATCAAAAATGGAAATGGAAAGCAAAGATTATTGCTCCCAGAAAATGCACTTCATCGTCAATTTGATAAACAATTTATCCCACGCTAGGTTATCATCAGGATATCTGAAATGTACTTAAAGAGAGATCATACATTCATACCCAAATAAACAATGCTAATTGGAGACATAGGTAATACATTAAAAAAAGAATAAAATCTGGGATTATTGCTCCCAAAAAAATGTAAGCCACCGTCTCTTAGATCAACAATTTATGCCACGCTGAGTTATCATGAGGATAAGTACCTTTTTTCCCCAGTAATGTTACCCATTATAAACATAATTATGGGCTACCTCATGTGATAACATCTGGCAGAGAAAATGGTTCCTAAAATTCTACGCTTGACAGAAATGCGTTTAAAAAAAAACTCTCACAGGACAAACATTCACCCACCCCATTACACCCGCAAGCTCACTATCACAATAAGCACAGTACTAACCAACCCGGCGTATCAAAACGAACAAAATCTGAGCAGTCCCCCTCAGGATCTCTGTCGTCATGAGATAGAAAGGATCTTTTTCAGGTTTTTACATGCTGGACAATAGCTGGCTTGTAAGCAGAATAGGTACCTGTGGGGCAAGCCAGCAGCCAGCTGCCCTTTGCTGACTGGCTTGTAGTGGGCCCTGACAGGGCAATGTGGGTCCAGTTCAGCGGTGCTGAGTGAATGAATGAGACAGGAAAGCACTAGTAAACCATCTCTGGCCTTTTCACTTTAAATTGCATGCTTACGCGCATATAAAGCAAACAAAGACGAAGAAACAGCAGTTGCTGAATGCGCCTAAGCAGCCATCATTTCACTCCGTTTTGTTGCGAAATGATGGTCTCAGTTTGACAGATTTACACAGTCAGGAAGCAAAAAAAAAAAAAAAATCAACAACAACAGCATTTTTTATTGGCTGTATTTCACTGCGTGTCTTGCCAGCGATTTCAGGGAAAGAAGAAGAAGGGAAAAAAAGTCATTCTCTCTAGGCCAGTGTACCCTTGTTGGCAGTCGTTTAAGGCGTTGCCATGGTGACAGTAGCTGCAGTATGAGCACAGGCAGCGATTGGTCTCTGTTAGCACCAAAATGAGCAGGAAGGAAAGCCCAGTGTCATTATGTAAGTGGCATTATCTAAAAGACAGGGCACCACCAGCCAGTGGGTACCATTTTATTCTTAGCCCTGCAGCACCATGGTGTCTGCCAGTAGGCAATCGCACAGCGGGCTTCAGTTTTTAACAAGCAGTTAAGCAAGTATTTTACAGGTACATTCTCTGCCGATACGCCTTAGATGTCTGCTCTTGTACATGAGCTCTGCCCTTGTGCGAGCCTGTGGAAGTTTCAGACCTATCTCAGCTTAATATGCCCTGCTGTAATGCAGGCATTGCGCTCCTACCCTGCAAGATGGCTTGACACCGATCATCCGGGAAAAGAAACAGCATTCACCTCTCAGATTCAGGAAGTGGACTCCAGAAAAAGTGAGGTTCGGGTGGTTGGTTAGTTTCTGTTTGTGGGTGTGCATGCTGCAGGGTAACATGGTAAATACTGGGGTGATGAAGAACATGGCACATCAGAACTGTTCATCGCACACTCGCCCCAAATCCCGAGGAGACACATGTGGCCCTCGTTAAAATTAAATTCCCTGGACAAACGGAGAAGGATCATTCCTCCTGTGGCCTAAATGGTAGATATGCAGCCGTGCTGACGGCATTTCTCGTGTACCCTTTGTCAAGCTGACCAAACCACTGTCCTCCCCCGGATCTGTGTATCACCTCGTCCGTGTCGATGAGGAGTGTTAGAACCTCACGAAAGCTGCAGGGGTAGCATGTTCAGCACTTCTGTTTTTTATTTGATAATGACTGTTTGCGCACACCTACGTGTGAGAGCTGTGTAATTGTCACGTTGTTGCTTCTGATTAGCACGTTAGCGCTGGGTGAGAGCTGCGCAGGCTGGTTCAAGCCAGGCATCGGGCTGGGGTTCAAGGCTGGTGGGAACGGTGCGCCAGGGAGTTTTGGAGATTTTGGGTGGGGGGTTGTGGGGGTGTTAGGCATGAAGACTAGCACTTTAGCAAAAGGGCTAAAGCCTGAGGGATGGAGACCTTGCAAGAGAAATACCTCATATGCTTTATAAAGGAGAAGCTTGCCTAGACATCCACAGGAAGGAACAGTAAGGCCAACTCTCCGTCACAGACATTCATTTTCTTTTAAAAAAAGGTCAACAAATTCATACGTCCTGCCCCCACTTGACAGGCAACAATGGGCCTCGCGTCACATTTGATCAGCATCAACGTCAATCTTTTGGATTCACCAGGCAAGTTATTATTTCACCTTGTCATTCGAGCACTCCCCAAACCCCTCCAGCTGTCGTGCCAGCAGCTGTTTTTCACCATTAGCAAAGGGAGCAAGATATTCATGGGAAAATGAAGACGTAGGACAGCTTATAGTTGGCCCCTTTGGTACTGATGAGATGCTGCCCAGTTCCCGAAAATGAAGCCCAGTTTGGTTCCATGTCCCCATGAGCCCTATATTTGCTTTAACCTTGGTTTATATGTTAATATTTTTCTCTCTCCGCCACTGGTTCACATGGTGCTACATTTAATAATGTTCTGAAATGCCTTCCTCATTGGTCAGCTCTGAAAGCTTCAATCCAATCAGTAAAAGCTTTCATTTTTCAGGCATGCCGTCATCGTAGAAAATGGTTACAGCCTATTCAATTGACTAGCACTTCTCAATGTAAGTCGTGGGGACTCTGTCTGTACGCAGGATGTTGTTCCAATTTTAGCCATGTACTTGTGTCTTTAACACTCGTTAATTTTTTTTTCTTAATTTCAAGTTTAACCAGATTATTTTCCCATTTTAGCCACAGTGTAGCATACATTGGCAATAAGGGGTATACATTTTTACTGACGAAATTAAATATGATGGTGAATCAATAGAGTCCCAACGACATTGCTGAGCACTTGTGACTTTTTTCCTCATTATGCAATGTAGGTTTGGTCTGTTACTATTTTCCTTGCCCTCCTATATCATTACCCATTGAATGGTTGTTCTTTAGTGCCTGTACTTAAACTGCTTATCTTTGTAAAATACAGTCAAGTGACATTTTCCTCTCCTAACAAAAGTCTCTGCAAAATATTAAAATGTAAACATGGACCATTTTTTTCCCCATTCTAAACATAGTGTGGCTTAAGGAGAAAAACAATCCCTGAACGCACCTAATTAAGAAAAATATAACAACTTGTCTAAATTCCAAGATTACAAAAGTGGTTGGAACAAATACCAGCACACACAACAGGTCCCCAGGACCACCGTAGAGAAACCACTGCTATAGACTGCTCTACTGTGCAGGCAAGTACGAGCGACATGATGGTTGTCAAGTGACCAATCTGGCAGTGTGTTATTGGCCACACCGACGGCCAATAAGAATGAGGTATTTTGACGTTGAGAGCAGACAGATGGGTCTTATGAGGCATTCCTGCTGTGGTCCTGGTTTGATATAATAGAGTTATGGGGAAGTTAGATCACAGTCTGTTACAGCCTGATAACAGAGGCAGTTTGAAACATGAACACCAAGCTCAAAGACATATGGTCTCACTATTTTACCTCTGCAGTGGTTTTAAACTGAGAGGGAGAGATTAAGGGAGAGAGAGAGAGAGAGAAATGGGACCAGAAGCTGAGAAAGAAGGGAGGAGGGGGGAGAAAGACAAAGAGGAAGAGGGGGAAAGTGAGGGGGGGGGGCAATGAGAATGTTGCATGAAGCCATGAAATCGCTTCTTAAAAGCAGGAAAAAATTTTTTAAAAAATCATACAAGTCGCCACAAATAATCTGTTATTCCGTGTTGTACTCCAACCCCCACAAAACAATATGGAATAAATTTATGAGAACAATGTATACAGAAATCACTACTCTCAAGCCAATGTACTGTGGTGTTTACAAGCACATTGATAATGAATCATTCAAGGCCCCCCCACACACACAAGAAAAAAAATCTATTTTATGTGGTAATTGCAATTCTGAAATAGATACAGAGGCATTATAAATGAGTTCAATGCCTTGTAATGGGAATATTGACTGGGAGGCTGTGCGCACAGTCAATTGCTTGTCCTCAGTTTCAATATAAAAATAGAACTGAAGATTTTAAACAGTTTTTTTTTAAGAATTGTGTCATTATCCATGGCTTTCAGGTAGCGCCACTGTAACACAGAGCGTTAGTACTGCTACACTAACACTCCGGGGGGTTAGTCAATACTGGTGTTATTCTGTTATATTCACATAGGTATCACTTACACTGCGTGAGCGAGAGGTGACGAGATTGAGATTTAGTGCTGAAAAATGATCACATATACTGAACGTGTGAGGGAAAAAAAGAGAGGCGCAGGGAGTTTATTTTTATTGCTGTTGTTTAATGTTTTGCAGTCATTGTCATTGCGAAACTGTGATGATCATTGTCATTTTCTTTATTTCCCTCATTTAAATTCTTTTGCTCTTTCAGTTTCAGCGCAACTGTAGTGACTTTGTACGCCCCCCGTTTGATTATTGTGGCTCGACAGTTCTGTCATATCTGAGCATGCTTGGAAAGTATTACTGAAATGACATTGGATAGAATTAAGAGAAAGGGATAGTGTGACAGAGATCGGGAGAGAGAGAGAAAGAGAGAAAGAGAGAGAGAGAGAGAGAAATCGAAAGAGGCTGCTCTTTCCGCTGCTCCAGGAAACTCACCGCGTTTCACCAGGCCATAGGTCATTAGTCATAACATCACCTGTACCAAGACATGCAACTCTCCAGCTACGGGGAGTCCAAGAGTCTCTCGGAGTCCAGGAGTTTGGGTCCTGGTCCCTGTCACCAGTGTCATTTCTCCTGAAAATCAGTTGTGGGAGCACTGGAGATTCCCCTCACTGTAATGTTTTGCAGGGGTGGTGTGATCAGTCCATCAGAATACTGGAATTGAATTCTGCAAGGGTGTGATGTCCGCAGTACAATGCTCATCAGGGCTTGGGTTTGTGAGGGGAGAGTGTGTTACCATCCGAATCCCACACTCCTCCACACATTTATATAAAAGGGCTCTGCAGCTCTCCACCCCATCAAGAGGCCGTTCTCCGGTAATTATTCCCTCTGATTGTGTTTGCACTAAGAGCTAAACTTGTCCTCAAAGAGTTAGGTTCCACATGCAATACAGGACACACTCTCTCTCTCACGGACACACTCTCTCTCTCTCTCTCTCTCTCTCACACACACACACACACACACACACACACACACAGCTCCTCACTTGGAAAACTCTTTCCCCTTGCCAAAGACCGGGTCCCATAGCTGAGCCCTGTCAGCGAAGCATCCATTACACAGGCCTAAGTGCATTGCAGTTGGTCTACATGGACAGTAGCCTCTCGTTTACCTCTGGCCTGTTGGTGTTATTTTAAATTCCTCCTTCTGAAGCTAGATGAGTCCTGTCATCAAGATCTGTACAATGAGGCCTCTTTATGAAATGAGGTAAACAATCCGGAACTACTGTTGTTTGAGACCCTTGTCTTGCTTCTTTTCCCATCATTTCCGGCTTTTTACATGCAAAATATGTCTGTAATCAAGATGATATGAAAATTCATGTTGAAAATTCTGACTCCCTCAGATGAAAGTACAGGAAAATAAATTTATTTCTTGCTGAAAAATCACAACGGCTATTTAAGGCAATTGAAATTCAATACTGGGATATGAACACCGGAGATAAGTCGTAGGGAGGCAACATATTATGCAATGCATTCTTCTCAAAATTACTGGTACTACCAGAAAAATATTCTCGGTATTGAAAGGCAGGCTCTCCATTGCTTTTCCAAACCTCGTTCTGAATCGCAGGCAGTTATCATGCGCTCTGAGTTAAACAGCGTCTGAGCCTCTCATTTTCTGTGCATGTCTTTTTTCTCATGGGCTCTACGTCTCATCTGTGGACTGTCCATGTCCTATTGATGTCGCTGAATTTTTATTAGAGCAGCTGAGGTGAAGCTGATTGCTGTCACTGATCTCAGGTCAGACTCCTGTGTAGGACTCCGCTCTGCACTGGGTGCTGCATCAGTCATCAATGCCTCTGACAGAGGCACTGTGAGCAGGCTGCTGGAGCAGGACAAACCAGCGATGTGACATAAAACGGAGTAAAACTTGTCTTTTGGCAGAATTTTTGAGGGGTGTAGAGTCGATGTGATTGACGTGAAATGTGGACATGAATTATGAAGTGAAATGGATTTCAACACACGAAGAGTTTGTTTCCAAAATGCAATATATCCATTTCACTCATTTTGAGTAAATCAGCTTTTTCTATGTTGGCACCAATTGCATTTTATCAAAAAAACACAAACTTTGACCATGAAAAAATACTTCCTAGACTATGAATTTCTTGAAACGGATTTTTTTTCACCATGTGTAAGAAGCACAAGGCTATCGTGCTATGGTGTTACCTCAATTTTTGTAATTTTGGCACTTACTGCGTTTTGGAAACGAACTCTTCACATTTAACTGGACACTGATTGGAGGAGGGGCCGATGATGAGCAGATGTATTTAATCAGCAACATGCCCGCTAGTACCCAATGAAGGCACATTAACGGGAAAATTTCTTTCTAGGATGAGGATGAAAACAATTGCCGGTGTGAAAATACGCGTTTACGAGTGCATTGTTTCCATGAAATACTGTATATATTTCACAATGTTTTCAAGGGGTTATTCAGAATCAATAAAATTGCCTAAATTTTTATTGTTTATTTCAGCTTGTCTTCACAGGTGGCAGGAGTCGGCTAACCTCTAAAGATGTTAGCAATCAATGAGCATTCAGGATAGGCAGATAATGTTGTTAATCTTATCTGTGGACATATTGGTCCACATGGTGAGTTTGCCCACGTTTCAGGCCTTTGAATGAAAATTAGTAAATATGCTGAGCACAGGTGGCATTCTGTCGATGCAAGGCCAGTGGGCTCACGTCCCATTTGGTCGCAGCGTTTTTCGCCCAAAGGCAAGAAGCAGCACATATGCTATTGTAAACAAAGGCTGCTCAGCTGGGGCATCATAATTTGATAAGCTTCAGTCGAAAGGGTGTACAGCTAGACACAGCAGTAGGGCGGTGAGATAAAAATAGAGAGACAGATAAGCTACCTTTGAAATGATAATTGTAATGAAGGTTTTTTTTTTTTTTTTCCCAAGCCTGGCAGTTTATTGTAGGATTATTGTAACCATAAAAGTGATCACAAAAACACACACACAAAAAAAAATTTTTCATCTCAGCTAATTGTATTAAATGTGGCCACATTATATTTTATTCAGATGACAATGTTTGGAAAAATAAACATTATAGTCTATCGCAGAGAGAATTACTCTGTTCTATACAAAAGGTAGCCTTCATGAATCCTATTCATTTGCTCTCAGCCTGAAGAAAAAGACGCAGCTGTGCACGGCTGATCATTGTTCAGATTGGATGTGTTCATCCATCATACAAAACAAAACCAAGAACTAGTTCTGGCCAGCTTTTAAACGCAGATATATCGCAGCCTTTTTAACGGACTGTAAAACCTTACTGACATTTTGCGATCTGCCTGCTGAAGAACGACAAATTATACGCACAGAACAGAATGTAGTTGAACAAAGTTTAATGGGGGCATGTCTACCATATATTTTCTGAAGCAAAAAATATTACTTAATGTTCTCTGTGGAAACTGACACCATGAGGAATAAAGGGGGGAAGCTCAACCAGCTTTGTAATCATTTGACATTCCTGTGTGGAATATAGTAAAAATACACACACACAAACACACATACTGTACACACACACACGCGCGCGCGCACGGTGATCGCCTTAATTAATTGAGGTGTGACACATTTTATATTTTGGCTCTGCCCTCCGTCATATTGAGTTTGAAAGGACACAATGACAGTGAGGTTGAACAGCTGACTCCCGGCTCTCATTTAGCGTGCTGTTATCCATATCGGACGTCGTTTAGAAATGACAGCATCTTTTGTTCATTGACTCACCCCGTCCCAATTTTTGAGTGTGTTAAAAATATTGGACGGTTTAACATCATGTAGAATAAACTCGTCATTTTTGACATTCGGCCACATATCCTTTCCTGCACTGTGAACCCCAGATAGTGTGGGGCACTCAATTGTTTTGTGGAAACTGATGACCTCAAAAAAATTTTGTTTGCCAACTTAGTGATCTTGTGTTCAGAGCACTTAAAAACATGGTAAGAATAACTTTTACCTTATGTTCTTTAAGCCCCGTGCACGCAATGCAATTAAGTTGGCTTACATGATTTTTTTTTGAGGTAATAGGTTTCCATAAAACATTTGAGTTTGCAGCACTATCTGGGTTTACATTGTGGGTATCGTCCCTGCTAATGCCGCTTGGCCTGTTCTGCTGCCGTCTTCAGTTCCTGCTTATTGTGGTAAAATTTTTGCCTTGAGCCCCCACTTTTGCATGTCAAATCCAGGTTCAGCTGAACTCAGATCCGGTGATTCACACGTCCAACGGAACAAAAATAAACAAATGTGATTCAGTCCAATGAATTATTGCGCATCACACATATCACAGTGCACATTATTCCTTTGTAGAATCGGTTTTTCTATTCTCCAGATTTGTATTAGTGGGGCTATTCTCTTGTTGCAATATCCTTCATCTCATTGGCAGAGACCTCAGGCTGGTACATGTACTTACTGAGGCTTTCGCAGCCATTTCTGTGGAGCTGGTGCGACTGGACTGCAGGCCTCCTGTTTCACCAGAGGAGGCGCCAGTGCGCTTTAAGATAGACCAGCCATACCCAGGGGAGATCATGGTTAATTATGTGCAGTCAGTCCCCTTGGTGGAAAATGGATCAAAATATGACATCATATCCTGTCATGATATCGATACAAGAGGTGGCCTTCTCGCTGTCTGAAGAAAATTTCAGACGCTGTGACTAAAAATCATTGCAACTGCTGCCCAGTACATGAGATCAGCAATTTAATTGTGCTTTCTCGGTATGCAGTTGACATTATAAAAATATACAATCAACAGACTTCCAATTTCATATTATATGAAGTCAGAGCATTTAACCTTTATATTAAAGCTGGACCTTAAATGCTAAAGCAATGCAATAACTCTCAATAACAATGTAATAACAATAAGTCTTCATCATTTTTTTCTGTTAATATCTTCAGCATGTAGTGTTTTACATATAGCAGTAATTTTCACACCCTCTGCCATTAAAAAAGACCCTTTCACAAAACTGTAGCTGAGCAGGACTTAGAGAGTTATATTGTTCTCTTTTCAGCGCGGTTCATCTTGCATTCCTAATGTACCCAACATTACTAATTCAAGTCCAGAGGACAAAGTCGTTCTGCGAAAGGAGTTTATTACAAAACCAGCACAGATCTCCCAGTTACTTTTGATCCTGTAAGAATTCGATTTTCTGTTTTTAGCATTTGCTGAAATGACATTGAAGCAAAGACAAACTGCAGCTGTTAAATTGGATGTTTTAATATTGCTTCAATTGAATGCATTTATCTCTCCTGTGGGAAATTCACGTCCTGTGCTCTTTTACCCCATACTTCCTGTTTACTAAGCACGTGCAGGGGACAGAGTGTTACCTTTAAATTTTCATTCAACGACGCAATGCGATGTTAAACAATTACTGAATGGAAATATGTTAAATACATGAGTGTATTTTGGGAGTAAACAGATCAGTATCATATTTGTTGAAACCTGAAGCTGAAAATGAACCCTACAGTAGAGCAATAAAAAGGTCAGTTTTCATGCTGTAAACCCTTTTACCAATCTGTAGTCAGATATAGTGACCTAATGGACTGAGTATCTGCTACAATAACTGGATAAATATGCTCAAAAATATTCTTTCCAAATCAATTCATGATATTGTGCTGTACTCTTATCAGCTGTCACAAAATTAAATAGTATAAAGCAAGATGCAAATACTGTGGATCCTTGTGTGTGTGTGTGTGTGTGTTTGTGTGTGCGCGTGTGTACATGTCCAATCTAGCTCAGTAAGGTAAGGCCCGTTAAAAAACGGTTTTCAATTCAGCATTGAAACCGGACATGTGCCAATAAAATATAGTTTATTATTGTTATGTTAAAAACTTGTGGTCTGGATTCATATTGTTTTCTGTGCGTTGAAGTAGATTACTCTTCTGTAATCAGGATTTATGTATTCAGGATATAGGTCCCTTATATGCTGTTTTTGCAAGTTTTCATCTTCTTGAATTTCCAAAAGCGAGATTTATAAGATTTATAAACACTTTTACCAAAAAAAAAAAAAAAAAACGCTTTAAAATCCATAATTCCTACTGCTTGTTATGCCCATGCCACTGAAGAACAGACTGTTTGGAGTACACTTCCTCTCTGTGAAAATGAGCTCTGTTCTGATTGGCTGTCAAACAGCGTTAAATGTGAAAAAATTAAAGCTAGCACTATGAGAGAGAGCGAGGTATAGGGCGGTCGATCAAGGCTGTGGGAGGGTTCGAGGCACATGACAGAGCTGGTGGGAATAAACAATGAGCAATGATGTGGAAAACAGCAGGAATGTTAAAAACGCATGTTTCAAATCCTGAATTGGAAAAGGGGGACGTAATGCCTAAACTAGGAGGTCTTCAAAGTCAACTTTCTTTAGGTTGTTGGATACAATGGAGTTCATTGTACAGGTGAGCTGAGCTGTGAAATAGTATTTTCTATAATATGGTTCCTTTAGAGATAATTGTAATTGTTTAGTTCTCTTGATAAAATTCCAGATCAGTTATATACATTTCTGCTGGTGTTTTACTTTTCACAAGTTCTCCTGAGCCTTTACGAAGGGGTCCTGCTTTCTCATATAGTTTCTTTAATCACAATGAAAGTGAGTTGGTGTGTATTTGTGTGTGTGTGTGTGGGTGTGTGTGTGTGTGTGTGTGTGCATCAGGGGGAGCATGGGGACAGTGTTGAATGCTGATCCTATATCAGGTTTGTTTAGCAGAATTGCACTGAAATAATATGATGGAAAATGAACTGTCCAACTTCAAATGACACAAGGGAATTGCAAATTCAAGACAGGCCTGGTAATTTAAAAAGTGCAGTGGAAATCACATGAGATGATAATAGTTTTTTAAATTTATTTTTTGTTGTTGTCATTTTTACTTCCCCAGGCACAGCCTTCCCTATAGTCTGTACCTATATATATATATATATATATATATATATATATATATATATGTGTGTGTGTGTGTGTGTGTGTGCGCGCGCACTTTGTGTGTGTATATATATATATAAATATATATAAAAACTGGGCTCCAAAACTGACTGGCAATGCACAAACAATACAAAAAAAAACATAAACAATATAATTATAATAATTATATAGAAATGGAATATATCAACCTGTGTGAAATGCTTTATTAATGTTTTGATGAAAACAACCAAAATTATGATAATCATTCAATACAAAATAAATTTCAACAAAATCAAGGTTTCATAATAATTGGCACCCTTCATTTAGTAGGCCTACTTAGTGCAACCGCATCTGGTAAGGATAACAGCATGGAGTCTTTTCCTGTAATTTTTTTTACAAGGTTAAGGCACACATTTGGGGGGATTTTGAACCATTCCTCAAAGCACATCCTTTCAAGATCCTGCACATTCTTGGGTTTGTGTTTATCATCTGCCCTCTTCAACTCAGCCCGCAGGCTTTTAATTGGATTGAGGTCTGGCAACTGAGATGGTCATTGCAGAACGCTGATTTTGTTGTCACAGAACTATTTCTGTGTGGATCTTGAGGTATACTTTGGGTCATTGCCTTGTAGGAAAGTCCACCTATGGCCAAGTCTGAGCCTTCTGGCAGAGGAAACTAGTTTGTCAGCCAAAATATCGTTGAACTTGGTGTAATTCATTATGCCGTTAATCTTAACCAGCGCCTCTGGTCGTCTTGAATTATAATAGCTTCAAAATATGCCTGATCCACCATCATATTTAACCGTGGGTATGAGGTGCTTCTCCTTGTATGCATCTCTGTTTTGATGCCAAAGATGCCAATGCTGTCTCTGACCGAAACATGCAATTTTGCCTCATTTGATCAAAGCATCTTGTTCCAGTCATAATCTAAATGATGTTTGTCAAACTCCAAGTGCTTGCTACTGTGTCTTCTGGTCACAAAAGGCTTTCTTCCGGCGACCCTTCCAAAGAGCCTGTGGTTGTGGAGGTGGCGCCTGATGGTGCTTTTTGAAACCTGGTGACCCAACATGCCATCAAGGCCGGCAACTCCTTCACAGTGATTCTTGGGGATTTTTTTGCTTCTCTCACCATCCTCCTCAGTATCCTGGGGGGCAAAATGTAGTTGCGCCCTCTGCCCTTGAGGTTTTCAACAGTTCCGTATCTTTGGAATTTTTTAATAATTGCCCTGACAGTGCTCAGTGGCATATTCAATCATTTGTAAATCTTCTTGTAGCCATTTATGGGGGTCTATGACCATCTGCCTCTTTTGAACTGACAGTTGTGTTGTTTCCTACATGGTGTTAGATGACAACGGGATATTACATGTGTGTTACCTCATTTTTGTACCCTAGTGAAACATGAAATAATGTAATGGCTCAGTACAGTTCCTGAACACTTAGATAAAACTTAAATAAGTGGCGTTTAAGTGGTTTAATTTTGGCAGATGTTATCTGCAATCAGGTGCCATTAATTGTGAAATGTTGATTTGGAGGAAATTGATTTTTATTTAAATCAGTAAATGATTTAGGTAGGATCCTTTGGAACATTAATACCATAAAGTATTTCTGCATGTTATTATTTAGAGTTTGTCTATAAATATATTTTTTGCAATTTTTAAAGTATTGCAATACCAGTCAAGGGTGCCAGTAATTTTAGCTGAGGACATTTTCCATCTTGAACCCATGTACATATTTACAGAAAAAATTGAGAGGTCCAGGGCTAAGAAAGTAGAATTACTGCCATGCGTGTCCTGAAACCTTAAACACAACCCTCTGATTTCAATTCAACAGTTTTATATTTACCTTTTACCTTTAATTGTGCATAATTGCAAATCTAGATGATCGGAACAAAATGATTGGATGGACTTTTACTTCCTGAGCTAGGTTTTTCTTAACAAAAAATGAAAAAAATGAAATAAATAGGATGTGTATTTTTAGTGTTTCCCGGGCATAATTTATAAGGCCAGTGCAACGTATTCACAATAGAATTGCTGATCAAATGCTCAACGCTCATTCTGAAACAGAACTTGTCAGTACTGAATTGAATATACATCCAACAGATCCTCCTATTGAAATGATAAATAGTTCCCTTTCAACCCAGCCCTTATCAGTAGCGTTCATTTGGCAGTCGTTCTGTGGATTTACATCACGCACTGCTTTGTGTCGCTCAACTCGTTCTGTGCCAACTGTCAGAGACCCGCTGCCTGTCCTTCAAAGAGGGTTTTTATAGCACGGTTTGCATGCGGTGAAAGGTACAGAAGTGGAAACTGTGCCCAGCCACAGGCTGAAATTCATGTTTATTCAACCTTGTGGGACCGTATTAAACTCTGTGACTTGAAGCTGCAATAAAAACTAGGCTGCAGCCACCTCTTTTAAAAGAGGGAATCAGGTGAGGATACCATTAGCACAGGTTACGCTGAGTGTTATAGGGAAAACAGCCAAATATCATGTGTAGATGTGCTGCAGGTTCCATGAAAGTCAGGTTGAGCTGAATTCTCACAGTAGGGCCCCAGGCTTACAGTGATGCGGACGGGCACACGTTTGGAGGCTGACGGCTTTGTTTTTGTTTGTCCCCACTCTTCAGGAATGACTTGTCAGGCCCGGAGCTCCTATGTGGCGAGTGAGATCAAATGGGGCTACCGCTTCACGCCGGTGCTAACCCTGGAGGACGGCTTCTACGAGGTGGACTACAACAGCTTCCACGAGGTGTACGAGACCAACACACCCACGTGCAGCGCTAAGGAGCTCGCCGAAATGACGGCGCGGGCCAGGCTGCCGCTAACCTGGTCGGTGGCGAGCAAGCTCAACCAGCAGGTGGCGCCGGACGGGGAAAAGGAGAAGTTGGAAAAAAGCGGACACGAGGCTGAGGACCAGACGGAGCGCAACGGGGACATCGCTAATGTGGAGAGCGAGTCCAAAGTGTAGGCGAGATGGACCGGACGCACATGCAGCGAGGGCTAACCCACACATTGTCTGTTAGTGCAATGGACCCCACTGAGCCGGGGATGAGAGATTTGGTGGCTCCAGAGTCGAGGTCTTAAAGCAGGAGCCGAAAGTGCGAGCCTCGCGTTGTGAGAAGCCTTTTACCTGCCGCCAGTCGCGGCGCTGCGGTACGCTAAAGCACTCTACTGGAGACTAGCACAAGGTCTGGGCAAAAACGCATGCTATTGTAACAGCATTTTTTTTCCTAAAGAGTTGATATAATTTCTTTTATAACTGAAAGATTTAACCTTATATATACATATATAAATATAAATATAAATATACATTCTAGGGCATTTGCATTTGTATTTTTTGTACATATTTCAATACTGTAACTAGCCAATGAGAGTAAGGTTGTGTAGAAGTGTGAATGTTTGATAGGAAGCTCTTTGATACCACATCAGTTAAACAAGGGCAAGAGTCACTCTGTACATACACCTTATGTAATAAGCTTTCATTACGTTAGGGTTTTTTTTTTTTTTGTAAAGACGCATGTAAAAAAAATCTAAAGTGGGTAAATTATTCTATATAATGTACATAACAATAATGTAAGTAGTCATAGACAGAAGATTTCTCCTCAATACTGGATGCAAAAAATATAGACAAGACTATCGCTCTGGGATGTGGATCCAGTGTTGTGGAAGTGCATCTGACCCTGGCTGTGCATGTTTGCTCCGAATTCCACAGAGTCTGTGTGACCACTTGCCTATAATCCTGTTAAAGTGGCTCCATTTCCGGGTATTGTTTATCCCCTCAGTCCGTATTCCCATGCGTCTCTGTACTTCGTTGCAGGCCCTTTAATTTGTGAATCGAGTCTGGGGAGAATTAACAAATTTGAGCATTCTCTTTCTAACCACTGGCCAAAGACGCCGTGAAAGTGTCTTGCTCCCCATTCATTTATCTCTTGTTTTTGTTGTCTCTGCTGCCACTGACTGAGCAGATTTTAATTCAGCCGTCGAGGAGCCATGCTGTGGAAATGAGATGGCCGCCCGGGAGCTCGTGATGGAGTGACTGCTCTATTTTTACCCCCGGCAGAATGAAGACAGACAGCATTGGAAAGAGGGACCAGATTACTGTTTTCTTTCAGGAACGCAATTCGAGTCAGACAGTAACTCAAGGGATGGCCATTAGCTAGTGGAAGGGCTTTCAGGTTCTCTCTGAAGGACGCTGACACCCGACTCTGAAGCCTCGGTAACTGGGAGCTCAGTCCCTCAACAATGGGGGCCACATTTAGCTATAAATCAGAGTGCTGTTTGTAAATTGCACCCCCTGCTGGAAGCTCTGCAAATCCGATTCGTTACAGTCCATTCCGGTGGTTTCCTCAACAACACACAGCTGGTTTACCTTTCTCTGCTAAAACACACTATTCTTCACACCTGTGAGCTGGCTTAGCAGGCGAATTTGTAGGGGACAGGACGAATTGTGAGTCGAGGTTGAGCATTTGCTCGTGTCAGTCCACTCAGCACCGCACAGACTGCCAGACAGAATTTACAAAATGACCCTGAGATTGAGCTACAATGGCAGCAAAAGAGAAAAAAGAATTTGGAATTGTGACATTATTAGGATACATCCCCAGGTTAGATTATTGATCCCAGACGACTAAACAAACAACAGTGCTATCAATAATATCATCAGTCCTTGTTCAAAAAGGTTCGATGGTTTTCAGCCAGCTTAACGGAAGCCTGTTTGGTTTGGGTAAACAAAGCAAACTCGAGAAGTCTAAATCACTGCAGGAGTCTTTCCATCCTGGATTCAAAGACAGGCCTGTGGGGTTGCGGATAAGATGTCGCATCAACAAGAAATTTTCCCTCTTTGGTGCCTGCAGCTGCAATTTGCATATTGTGGAGTGGATCAGCTCCTCAGGTGAAGAGGTTAGCAATTACTCTGAGTAAAAAAGACTGCCTCCTCTCTCTTCTTTCACCTCCAGCGTTCCCTCTTTTAGTGAGATCTGCCAACAACTGTGTATCAGCTTTCTTCATATGGACTGCAGTGGGAGGCTCCTGTCGTTACTAAGGTTGCCAAAGCATGTGTTGTTTTATTTAGTCCCAGCTGAGGTTGGGCTTCTCTCGTATGCGTCACTGGGTGACGTGGCAGCATCTGTCCCTCAGGAGAAGGGTGTACAGGGGTAAGAGGATGAGCATAATGCCTCTCTATAGGTGCTCTTACCTCGTCACAAATCCTGGTTGTGTCTCTGGCTCCTGTGAGGATACTGGAGAGGGTTTGTTCATATTCCTGTCCCGACCTCAGCTGCTGCAGTGTGTGGATATGGGGCCTCTATCACTGCACTGAGGCTCTCTAACATGCAGTGGACAAGGAGGGCCAAGCTGCCCCTACAGTACATTCAGTACCAGCCAAAAGTCTGGACTCACTTAGCTCCTGTTATAGTGCTCTATTTGGTGAAATAAATAGACAAACAAATTCTTTCCGCTTTACAACAAGCACATTAAAATCAATCTAGTTGAGGATTTATTGGACGAAAAGCTGAAGGAGAAGACAACTGCAAATGTTAGAATAGCATGTATGTGGGGACTTCTGCAGCCATTGTGGTGTCATTCCTGAGATCACCGCTGTTTTAGAAAATATATTTGATTATGCTCAAAAAAAAATTACAAATTGTGGTTATTTTCATAAATTTAAGATTTAGATCTTTTTTTTTTTTTTTTGGTAAAATAAAAGTTGTTGGTTTATTTTTTAAGAACCATCCAAACTTTTGACTGGTACTGTACATGAAGCAGCAGCAAAATCATTAACAGGGGGGTTCCTGTGTGAGTTGGCACTCTGTGGGAGACCCCTGCTTTACAAAGTGCTGGTCACCAGCGCTACAGATCGAGCTGCTGCATCCCCCGAACACATTCCTAGGGAGACACGAACAGCAGTCAGAGAACAGGAGGCAATTGAACGTACCCAACATCTCCCGGCGGATGATGATTTAGGGAGGAAGGCCCAGCCAATGGGGTCACAGCAGGGACAGATGCTGCTGTGGGAGCCTCACGAGGTTATAGTGAGGGCTTAAGTATTTTACAACTGCTCACCGACTTGTACATACATCATCAAAGTGTGGGAGAGATCTCGAAAAAATCCACACCCACAAGTGCTCTTTAAAACTTCTCCTCACAGGCAGCGGTTCGGAGAATCCACACCAAGAAAGCCATTTTTAAAAGTAGATATACACCACACCAAGCCAAGCTAGATCTCCATTTTTTTTCTCTCCTCCAACACTGACCGAGTGTTTTTTTTTTTTCTAAGACATGACTGAATATTGCTGTGAGGAGTGAAAAGAGCATGACTTTGTTTTTTTTTTTATAGCACAAATATAAACTAATATCTCAGCCATCAAATGCTAGTCAATGATTGCTATGGTTATTGCCAGATTTTTTCTGAAATATATTTTCATCGTTTTTAATTTCATGTTGTTTTTTTCTGTTTATTTGTAGTTTATTTGATATGTTTGTGCACAAGTCTTCTGCCTTAAGACACAGCTTCAGTTTGACTGTATTGAATTTCCAATGGATTACATATGAACTGAGAATTTAGTTCCTCCAAAAAAGCCATACCCTTATATTTAGTGATTTTATATTTCTTTTGAGCTCATCCATTTTTGTTGGTATTTTATAGATATTTTAAGAAATGTTGCGGTAAATGTTTGTAAATTTCTAATCACAGCAGTAGAAAGACATGGTGAAGGACAGAAATGGCAAACAGCTGGAAAATACATTTGGAGGACAACAAAGAAAACCTTGTTCTCATTTTCCACCAGTCTGTTTATTTGCTGATGGCTATTACGCACAAACAACAATTACTCTGAGTCACTCAACTACAAATGGCAAAGTCATTCCATGCAGGAAGTTTTAAAGCTTGAGCAACTACAGTGTTCATGTTACTAACCTCCATGTTCGCATCTTAACTTTTTGTCCCTGTTAAGATGGATGATATGAATGTATTCATGTATTTCCCATTTCAAAACACCATTATATTCCACATTCTATTGGAATTCATTCAAAGGAGTGCATACATTGGACAATCAGTTTGGCTCCTCTGGGCCAACGCGCACTTTCTCGATTCACATCCAGGAACCGGGCTGTTTGGGGGGCAGCTGTACTTTTGATGAGAACATTTCTTAAATTTGACATGACACATAAAACAGGAGCCAATTTCCATGACTTGGGCCCAGAATGTCAGGTCCTCCGTCCCTGTCTGCCACCCAGTCCACAAACTACTCGACCCCCACACCCCTCCTCGCCGGTGGTGAGCCCATTGAAGAGCTAGCTCCCCATCGCTTTTTTGCGCTTAGTCCGGCCGGATCCCGGGACAATCCTGGCCACCAGGGTCCTGTTTGCGAGCTCCCCTCCCAAGCCTTGCTCCAGGAGGGGGCGCCAGTATCCCTGTTCCAGGCCAGGTTCTCATGTATCCAGAGGGCCATGGCATAGTAGTCTAATGAATCGCATTTTGTCGCATTGTTACCCCAAGAGGAGGAGTTTAAGTATCTTGGGGTCTTGTTCACAAGTGAGGGTAGGATGGAGCGGGAGATCGACAAGCGAATCGGTGCAGCGTCTGCAGTAAAGCGGGCGATGTACTAGTCCGTCGTGGTGAAGAAGGAGCTGAGCTTAAAAGTGAAGCTCTCAATTTGCCGGTCGATCTATGGTCCTCACCTACGGTCAAGAACATTGGGTAGTGACCAAGAGAAAAAGATCGCAAATACAAGCGGCCAAAATGAGTTTTCTCTGCAGAACCGCTGCTCCTCCGCGGTGAGAGGAGTCAGTTGAGGTGGTTCGGGCATCAGGTTTGGACGCCTCCCTTTAGAGGTTTTCCAGGCGTGTCCAACTGGGAGGAGCCCCGAGGCAGACCCAGGACACGCTGGAGGGATTATATCTCCTGGCTGGCCTGGGAACAGCTTGGGGTCCCCCGGGTGGAGTTGGAGGAAGTGGCCGGGGAGTGGGGTGCATGGGCCTCTCTGCTTAGTCTGTTACCCCCGCGACCCGGCCCCGGATAAGCGAAAGAAAATGGATGGATGGATGGAGGGTTGGACATGAGACAAGATTACACTTGGATTTTGCCACAGTCACTCTTTAAGGAATTATGTTCAAGTAATTTTGTCTTGTTGCTTAAGCAAATCTAATGGAGACTCTGTCAGTTGTTCGTCATTAAGATGAATGGCCGAGTATTTTGGCCAAGAAATTTAAGACAACCGCTGATGTTGTCTTAAATTTCGGGATGGAATTTGATTGCGTAATTTTGAATAACACCATACGACTTTTTATTTTGAGTTACCTGGAGGAGAAGCACCACTAAAATGAGAATTACACACCCACTGAATGAAGTGGACCGGCAACATATGTGCTACCCCCAGACTTTCTCTTACTCACTACATGATAAAGATATCCAGCCAAATGGCATAAGCACAAAGATGTCTGTTTGTCCCACTTTTCATCATCTATAACCTCAACTGACCTCCCTTCACTTATTTTTCATTATTAAATAGATCTTAATTGAACTGGTCATTCCTTATTCGAACACCATCACCACTGACCACTACCTGACAATAAACGCAGGTATACTATATATGTGCGGACAGGTGTGACCCAATCTATAGCCTGTGACATCAATATGTAGTAAATATAGGAATGTTGATGCAACAGAAAGTGTATAATGCACATTTTGTTATTGTTTATTTGAGAGAATGGGACATTCGCTATGTGACTCATTTTCCTGTCTCCCCAGTATCTTCAATTCACATCGGCGAGCGTCAAAAATATGCCATACCCCCATGAATTTGATTTCATATAGATCAAATGTCATCCTCATAAAATCAGAGCCGACAAGATGTGACAGGTCAGCAATATCCGCGGCACAGATGTCTCCAGAAAAGGTGCTGTCGGCTGCCAGCAGCCTAAGATTGGGAGCCTGTATTCAGTGGCAAATGTGAAAACAATCTAAAACAAATCATTTATACCCTGGCCTTGGAACCAGAATTCTGAGAGTATTGTTTTCCACAATGTTACCACAGCAGTGAAGGTAGAAAGTGGGGAAAAATGCACAAATGACAAATATATGTGTCAGAAACTTGAACTTAGTCTTTTTAGACCCCCAACCCCTCCATCCCCCTCATGTTATTTGGTTTTCTGTAGTTCTGAGAAAGAAATGAACTATTCAGATATATTTTGGAATGTTTTGGTGCAGGTTACTAGTAAATGACTTTAATGACACATTAATGCATTAACAGATCGAAAAAAATGATGACGGTTTCTATCGTGTATACTGAATACAGTGGAATAGACAGTTGGTGATTGAAAATAAAAGAAAGAGTAATATTGGATGTGTTGACCAAAGTCCATCTTGTCCTTGATTTGCAATTTACAGTATTTTTTTTTTTTTTACTCTCACAAAGAAGCTACATTTTGAATCCATAACTCTCATAAAGAACAGTATTATTGCAACTGAAAGCTCTTCAAAGAATGACTCTCACTTGTGGTAATTCATTATTTCACTACATTCATTATACGTTATTCCCATTTCATTAAAAAAATGGCTGCATTTGCACAAATAAATTCAGAGAATCTAGATTGTGCTCAGCAACTCACTTAGGTAAACCCACATCTCACCCTGAACCCACTTAGCATTTGGTCTCATACATAGCAGGGATGGTTCTGCCAGTAGTTAAGAAGACTCAATGATCCATGCACTATATTGTCTGTGCACCACACACACATTAAGTCATTCATTATAAATATATAGAGCTTAAAAAATTTATTAGACCACCACCCAATGTAAGGTGTATGCCACAGCTGCCCTAAATTAACAGTATTTAATTTAACTGCCAACTAAGTTATTTACTTGCATTCCTGAACATAAAAATTAGTATTAGTGGTTGAATGCAAGAATGCAAGCTGTTACCAAGGCCAAAGGAGGCCATACAAAATATTAAGTTTTTTTTTTTTTTTAAGTGTGAATAAGGACTTATTTAGTTGTTTCAGTTTATTTGCCAAAGAAATAAAATTATTTTTAGATTTAAACAAGTTGACAAATTTCTAAAACATTTGTTTTCTTGTTTTTATGACAGGTGGTCTAATAAATTTAAGCACTGTATTTATTTATTTTTTATGACTAGGCCTCTACATCTCCCAGCTCAACACTGACAACACAGCTACTCACTCTAATTGTCTAATCGGTCATTCTTTCTTCCATTAAAGTCTCAGATCGACACTGCAAAGATGCTTTATGTCAAGGTGGAAAAAACATTATCAGACATAGCATAATCAAAGTAAAATTGACCCTTCAACAGTGCCGAGTTCCGCAGAATCAGTACTTTGTTGTGCACTTTAGTCTCTGTATACAGCACTCATAAGGTCGGACTGTTTTCCTGTGGTTTTCCTGTGTAACGACCACATGGCAACTATTACTTTCAATGTCTCTCTGCACGGGAATGGAGTGAAAGCATGCTTTATACAGAAGCACAATAACTGTACAGAAAACTAATGATTATAGTGCCAAATTTTTAAATAAATTCATACAGTATGTTTAAAGACGTGTGAAAGCGTGATTCTTGAAATTTTTTTTTTTTTTTTAATTTTCTTTTATTGTAGCGATGACATTTATGACACAGCAAACAAACCTTAATGTTAACCACTGATGGAGAGCTGGAACCATAAGTATATGCATAAATTTCACTCGTCAACCTTTACACGGCCCTTGGTAAAATCTTTACATCTTCTGCAGGCACCTCTTTATTTTCAATGGCCGCGCAGCCCTTTACTTTGAGCTGATGTATGGACCATAGTTCACTTTGAGTATCTTCTTGGGGTTTTATAATGAAATAGCATTTTCAAAATCTGGCACCAAAGATCATTCGTCTTTCAAACACCACGCCACGTTTCCCATGATGCATGGCCGCATGTACAATAGGACTACAGTGCCCTCTAGTGCAGAGCTAGTGTATTAAAGTATTTCCCAAACCCCAAACTCCACCTTAAACGCAACAAATGCAAATACATTTCATTAATTTGTCTATAGCCTTTCAAAAGCAAATAATCATGTAATAAGTCAATTACATCAGGCGTGCTTAACAAAATCCTGCCCCCACACTGCCACTTACTCAGTGAAGTTGAAAACCCTGCCATTCTGCGGTACGTTTCATTCTTAAGCGTAATATAAAATGTATAATGGAATAAAAAAACTCAACAAAGCATGCAGATTAGTTTACAGTGCTATGTTACACTATATTTCCACGTGGCTGCAGAGAAAGCCCTTATAGAGCGATCCAACTACTGAGGAGACACCAACTGTAACCTTCCAGCAACACCAATTTGTGGTGTCAAGATGGTTCAATAGAATAGGTCATATGATCATTTACGACTATTTAAAAGGCACTTTTTTGGAAATGCTTCAGAGGGAACCCTGTCATTAGGATACTGGAGTTAGTCTCCCCCCTGAATGGCCCAACACATCTTCCGAGATCCAATCCTTAAGCTTCTCACTCCGCTACCTATAACACACCCCTCATTTGACGGCTAGTAACCTCACTGAGCTATCGCCTGGCTCAATCTAGCATTACAACAGGGTTACAGGATGGCAGATCTCAAGTGAAATGAGCATGTAACCCTGACCTGAGGCCTTATAAACGGTGCGTACGCACAGAAATTATGCGTATGCCAATTTCTAAGCAAATTCTGCATTCATAAAAACAAACCTGACATTCAAAAACTCGCAATACAATTATGCAAGTATTAAAAATTCCAAGTTAATCCTGGGTAATTAAATAAACATTGTACACAGTTTCATAAATTTTTCTTCATAAGCCGTTTCATTTACACAATATTTAGGTTTGAAATCCATGCAAATTTTTTAAAAACAAAGAACCCCTAACCTATACGAAATGCTGCGCGTGAAAGTAAATTCAGAATGTGAAGTTCCTGGCAAGAGACGACACCGATGAGACGTGTTCTGTAATGTCTGCAGACAGTTGGTTACGCCATGGAGATACGGGAGAGAAAGGACGGTCTATAAATGGAAGGAGGAGAAGGAAGGCGAGAGGCTGCCAGCACTGATCTCCATGGACAAGCAGTGGGAGGGAAACGTACATGTGAGGCCAAGAGCGCTGAAAGCACATTTCCGCAGCAACGACCATAGTAAAATACTGCGCTCACACACACACACACACACACACACACACACACACACACACTATGCATGCGTATAATATGCATGTCAATATAATGCATTACATATGACACGTGCAGTGGAGTGCCTGTAAGTTCAAGAAGATTGCAACTGCCTCTTTTAGCGGTGGGGTCAAATAGGTCATTCTGAACTAGCAAGAAGTTGCTGAATGATTCAGTTTTTGTTTTTAAGCAGCCAGGCTTTCTTGCATTCCTGAGGGTCAAAATATCCATTCAGAGCTAAAGGCAACATTTTATTTTTAGCTTTTACAAGCCATTTAAAACATCTTTTCAGAGCTGCAAACATTTGAAATAGAAATAGTCAGTTGTAGTTTACCGTCTCATAAAATTCTTTCTTCCAACATTTAAAAAAAAAAAAAAAAAAAAAGGCTTTTAAAATATTAATATAACTTCCCCATTTAGCTTATAAGCATGCTCCTCGCTTTCAAGGCATTCCAAACATTTGCGCGACTGAAGAAATGGAATTTAAAAAGAAAAGAAAAGAAAAAAAAAATCAAAGAAAATTTGTGGGTTCTGCCTGTACAGCCAAGGACACAATGCCAGTGGTTTTCAGAAGCCATCTAAATATAAATACATGAAGGAACTACATCAGCCGAACAAAGTTGAGGAGGAGGACAATAATGACAGCAACACAAAGAAGAAATAGGCTCAGCACAAGTTAATGAACTTTTCTTTTTTTATATCATACATAAGACCGCTTGAATATAATACAAAGGGCTTGTCCATTTTTTTTTTCTTTTTGAAACATTATCATATACACAGCAAGTCTCGACTAGGTCTTACTATCCGTGGACACAGGCAGTCATCCTTCTACCATGCAGCTGCCGTTTACAGTGCACATCGTCCTGTAACCAAACCATGTAGTCAATCACCAAAAAAACTGGACCGGGGCGGGGTGGGGGGGAGGAGGACACAGGGATGGGGGTAGGAAGTAAGCGTCCCAGAGAAGGCGGGGAGAAAATAAAAATTAACGACATTCGGAATTATGTTTGATGTTTGGAAAGTTGACGATGCACAGATTAGCTATATTGGGTAGACAGTTGTGTGCACCCACACATAATAGCCTGACTTAAAATGGACCCACTGTCGAAGCTTGTGCCAATTAAACGCAACAACAAAAAGGTTTCCTGTAATACGTATATATAATTGCTTATATATAATTATATGTATATAGAATTAAAACACTGCTGTCATCCAGGTTCGTAGACAAACACCCACACACTATACCCTGTCTAAAATACTTAAAAAGTATGAATATCTACGGTTTTCCTGGTTGAAATTTTAAACCCTACTGGACTGTACTGCAGTTTGTCAACTACTTTGGCCTGGAAGCACTGTTACCCATTGACTATAATCACAGAGACTTCCACTGAATGTTCTCCACATTGACTTAATGTAATCAAAATACCATTAGGAAAAAAGTAGTGAGTTCTAAACTTCCTTTATTAAAAAAATATAAATATGTACATAAATTCTATTTCAGCTATTAAAACAGGGGAGGGCGCGCGTGTGTGTGCGTGCATGTGTGTGTGAAAAGTAAACACCTGAAACCATTTGCCAGCTGTTCACCGATGCCATGCGTCACTCTAATCCGTGACCGGCCCATACTTCAGATCTGGGGTAAGTAACCCTGGTCCTGAGTGCCATTGCAGTTTTTTGACCTCCTGAGTTTGATGGATGGTGGAAAAGTATGGGCATGAGTTGGTGAGTATTCTGAATGGTGAACAGCATTCATGAAAGTCTAATCAATTAAAATCAACCCATTTATGAAGCTACAGGTTTGGATGGAATAAAAACCAGAAACGGCATGGGTGCTCCAGGACCAGGGTTGCCCACCCCTCCTACGGACCCTCAGAGATCGGTGTCGCCACGCCCTGCCTCCACACCGTGACCCTGAAGAGCGGCCCTCCAGCAGATTCGGCTGACTCACTGTTCTCGCTCCTCCTTTCCCTTTGGATTGCAGTGCCTGCGCGTCCTGGGCCTCAGTCATTGCTGTGGATTTGAACAGATTTTGATTTTTCCTCGACGTTTTTTGAACGTTTCGCCAATTTGCGTGCAGTGCCCTCGCCAGGTTTAAGTCGCTTCTTTGTATCATGGGATAGGGTACCATTTTAGCCACTGCCAATGATGACTGTGATGAGCACTTTAAGGCAGCAATCGCCATTTAAATAGGCACGTTTTTGTTGTGAGTGTGTGTGTGTGTGTGTGTGTGTGCGCGTGTGTTTTTTGTCAAATTGAAGATTTAATGCACTGTTGTTCACACCTTCCTCTTGCGTCAAACTCATGAGTATAAAGGTCTTGCCTTGAAACATCAGCCGCCACTTTCTAGTACTCCGGAACCTGCAGAGTAACAACCAGCATCTGCATCGACCGTCCCACGAGTCCGACAACAAAAATACATTTCTACAAATGAGATCGTTTGCTTTTCTTTTTGGAAAGAACAAAAAAAATAATAATACAACCAATTATGTCCAGGATACAGCCAAGTTAATGTACTGAGCTCAACAACGGTTCCAGTTTGCTAAAGCAATAGTTACAGCCATTTTTTTTCAACTGACATTTAAAAAAAGGTCTTGATACACCTTCTGTCAAAGTGCAGAACTGCTACATTATTGGTTACAGACATCCATGTGCTATAAAAAAACAGCTTTGGTACAATAAATTATCAAAAGGGAAAATTAATTCTTGAAAAATTCACAGCATAATTGAGGCAAAAAAAAAAAGCAGTCGCATAAAATTCTGCATGTTTTCAAGATGAACAAAAGACATTTGTGCAGAAGCTCTGTAGGATGAACCACATGCTGAAGGAGAAAAGCAAAACAAACAATAATAAAATTAAAAATAAAAAAAAGCAGTAAAAAGCAGGAAGGGACACAGTCGTAGCCAATTCCAACCGATTCCATCTGGCAACACTACTTCTGTGACCTTCAGGATTTTTTTTAGGAAGTCATGTTTAGGACACACATGTGAACTTACAAGACCCTGTAATCAAGGGGCCACCCCCTCCCCCAAAGTGATAAATTGTAGTTAAAGAAAGGCCTCGTAAATTACCATCCTCAAACAACATTTTTTTTCTACTTTTTTTCTATTTTATTTTTGTTAAGAATTAAGAGACTTCTAGAATTCAAAAATACAGGAAAGCTATTTTTCATTGTAATGATAATGTCCAGCTCCTCCCCTCTCCCCCCACCCCTCTTCAGAGTCCAAAAAAACATAAGGCCAAAAGAGTTATCTGAACAGAGTGCCACTGCCCCACATCCATACGCCGGGCCACTGCCCCTCTGACGGCTGTCCTCAGTGCATCTCCTCAGTCCGGGAGCCCGCTCTCGCCCCCTGGTGGCAGGTGGGACGATTGTGCCTGCTGCACCTTAACACCTACAGACAGTGCACACCCGCTCGCCCGCAACCCCACCCCTCTCTCCGCCCATCGGCCCCGAGCGAACACCACCTGCTCCTCCCACCACACTGTGCCCCCCCTAGTGGCGACTGGTGGGAAGAAGAATCTACGTCAGATGGAATCTTCGCTGCCAGAGATCCTTCCCCGTCGCACAACACCTTTCCCAGTACACAGCTAGCTCTTTGCGAAACTGCACGACATGAAGAGCGAGTTGAGCGAAAAAAAGCATCAGGGCGGTACACAAAAGATGACGGGGACAGAAGAATGGTGTGCTCGCCTCTTGATGGGTCTAACTGTACGGGTTAAACAAACTGAATAAAGAAAGATTTGCCTGTGACCGCTAGCAAACATTCCCTGCCGCCTCTCTCGCCCTCAGAGGGTCGTTGCTAAGCACACGAGTCGCCTGCACCTTCCAACCGACCGTTGCTAAATACGAGAAGTGAAATGGTGAATGTGGATGTGTGTCCGCACGTTTTTGACATCTCCGACCTGCCGTTCCATCATGCCTGTGACAGATCGAACTAAAGGAGAGGAATAAATAGAAGCAGACGAGGGCAGGGTGGAGAAAAGACGGGTCAAATTTGGGCTCTGCACTGCGGTTAGCGGTTCAGTTAATCTCCCTTCTGATTTAAGCAGCTTTTGATCTCTATGCACTTTTATTTATTTATTTTTTTAAAAACACCACCTTAAAAAATACACACAGGAAAAAAAAAACCCATTCTTAGTTTAGTCACGAACTAGCCACAGAACTCTGCTGAACACACACTCCGGCCATGGGCGACTCC
Organism: Gymnothorax javanicus; assembly: GCA_029692085.1. Taxonomy (NCBI): domain Eukaryota; kingdom Metazoa; phylum Chordata; class Actinopteri; order Anguilliformes; family Muraenidae; genus Gymnothorax; species Gymnothorax javanicus. The sequence goes on along the minus strand of CM056199.1, from coordinate 121,579,599 downwards.
TCCCGGTCCATGCCCTGTCTCATTAAGTGGCCCTCCGTTATATAGTGACCGGGCCCCGTGTTCGTGGCGATGGGGTACGTGGGGTGTCCTGCTACGCCAGTTTCTTGCCGAGGATTCGAGAAAGCGCCCAGTCCCATGTTCATGCTGCCGTTCTGGCCGAAGTCCAAGGTGTTGGCAGCGACTGGGCGGTTTTGGTAGGCCTGGTTGCCCTGGTTCCCGGTGGAGGAGGACGATGTGGAGGAAGAGGAGGCGGAGGAAGACAGGGAGGTCATGGACAGGTGGCCGTGCGCCACCTCCATGGAATCCTGCGTGGAGGCGCTGTTGGTGGGGGAGTTGTAGAGGCGGGGGCGGGGCCTGGCGGCCACGCCCTGTCCATGGTGATGGTGGTGGTGGTGGTGGTGGTGATGGTGGTGGTGGGAGCTGTTGCTGCCGGCGAGGGGGTGCAGAGCCTTGGGCTGCTGGGGAGGCATGTGGAAGGTGGTCTCCTGGACAGGGTGGGTCTCCACGGTCACCTGCTGGGGCCCGTCGCCGCCTGGCCAGCCCACAGGCGGGGGGTACTGATGTCTCACCTGTCGGGACGGCGCACAGAGAGGGCTTAATCCTAGAAAACCAGACTCTCCATGGATAGCTAGCTAGCTAACGTTAACTACGGACAATCATTGTAAATAATCATTATATTAACCCTTTGAGCGCCATAGGCAACTATAGTTGCCCAATGGTGTAAGATATCAAAACCAGATGCTGTTGAAAACCTATCATGTGGCAACTTGTTTAAAAGAGCTCCCGCAGGGGAGCTCTTTTAAACAAGTTGACACATGATAGGTTTTCAACAGCTCAGGATAATTACATTTTCAATTCCATGAAAATTTATTCGGCGGTTAAAGCAATATGATTTTGTTTTGCCCAAACTTAGCTTGCTGTAATAGGCATGAACTTCTCTGACATACTTTGCTGCGCTTTCGTGCATCCGAACTGTACTTCCAGATTTTTGGGACGTTATAACAAACTTGCTAGCTGGCTACCTCAAGAGCAATTGCCATTACAACAAGCTAGCTTGTGAAGTTAGGGCAGAAACCTAATGACATTGCTTAGATATGACGATTATTAACAAAGATTTTCCTTAAATAATTAGCTAGCTAGCAAGATGGCCATATAATCCGAAGAGAAACTTAATACGCGAATGCATACATAATGGTGTTGCGCAGCTGAAATTGGCTATGAAGTAATGTGTCTCAGCTTGAACGGTCAGCTCGTTCTTCAGTAAACGTTGAAGGAGGTTGTGAGTGTGGTCGCGTTGAAAGTGACCCATCAGAGTCAGCAACATTTGTTGCAGGAGCAATCTAATTGGCTGGTATGCTAATAAGGAATGTTGTCTGTGCGGAACTTGGTTGAAAATAAAAATTTCGCCGACAGGTCGTCGTTTAACATTTTCTACGTATGGGCGAATTGGTTCCGCTGTTCTGATCTGCGCGACATAATACAAAGATGAGGTTGATTTTTAAGACTTTTGGATTCTGGATTTCAGACATTTTTATAGTTTTTAAAGCCTTATTTTTGAATTTCTTAATTTAATGACTTCTAAGACTTTTTAAAGATCCACGGGAACCCTAAGAGTGATTTGCCTGTGTAACGGCATCATCCCCAAGGGCCACGACAGTTTTGAAAGGAAACATCAAGGCAGTTTGAAATGGGCTGAAGTCAATTCAAGTTTCTAAACAAAGATGAACTGTGGGGAATGAGAATTTTTATTAATTTATTTATTTTTTTGCAATGCACCAGCTTGGAATACACAGCTCTCCAGTGCTCTAGTGCACCTACTTCAGGGACATTAGCTCCTTGAATTTGAAGTTTGCCAAATTATAATTAAATCAAGAGCAAACCTACCGATCAGGACATCTTGGTTTTACAAATTTTTCCATCTGAAGAGCATTTAATACCTGCCAAGGAGCCCGGGAACGCACAGCGGACTAAGAGCAAGACCAGTTACTAGAACATCGCAGGACACAGCGCCGTATGGGCCCTGATGTTGTGAGATAGTATTCGACTGTGTAAATGAGAAACGTAAAAGTGCTTCTCCACTGCATGGTACAGACTCAGCTCAACTCCATGCGCCTTTTTCGGTTTCTCCATCCAGTAAACTTTGACGATAGTACCTCGCACTTATTTTTTGGCATCACCTCCATCGAGGTTCCAAGTGACAGGGCTCAAATAAGGATTTTTTGCAGATTTTGAAAATGGGTGCACTTGTGTGTGTTTAGGTGCACAGTCCAAAATTTTAATTCAATAAAAAAAAAAGCTGCTTTGCAGCAGTACAAAATGAATAAACAAATATTCTTAAACTCATATTCTTTGATATGCCATAGGACTACTGTAAATTTGCAGTGGTGCAACAGGTTACGGTTATTGGTGGGAAAAGATTTTATTAAAATCATGCTGTATCTAAGAAAAATAATGGAAAAAATACTTTAAAAAAACAAAGAAATCGGTAAAACTGAGTGTACTATTGTTATTTATCACAGTCAGATAATATTCAATCTATAATTTAATTCCACTTTGCTTGACTTGGCCGAGAAACTTAAGTAATTTTCCACAACTCCATCACAGGACCTCTCTGGCCTCAATAGCAGCAACAGTGCTGCTTTTTGCTGTCTTTATATTTTTACATTCTCCATAACTCCATAATTAACTCCTTAATTCCTCTCCTCCTAAATTATATTTAATCTAGAAGAATTTTTTTTGGAAGATTTTTTTAATCACCTAGCAGCCACTTACATTACATCCAACGAGTAAGTGCATACATCAACCAACATGAATGGATCTTCAAACATGAATCTCAATTACAATTTCCCAAGTGTCTACCTGAGTATGCGCGTGCATAATTTCAAGTGCCAACCCAATCAGTGTAAAACGTCATTTATTTCTCCCATTAGGCCGCAGCCCGATAGGTGGCGTCGTGATCTGTGCTGGCGGCGCCCCCTGGTGCCGCAGAGGGCAAATGTCCCACAAACTCCCTGATCCTGGATCAGGGAAAGCTTTGATGAGAAATATACATTACGCCGTCAGCCAATGATAACACACACACGCGGCCTCAGGCCAAATGTGCTCCACAGTCTTGTAGTCCCATCGATGTTGTCATTAATTCTCGTCCCTTACCGATAAAATTTATAATTTTTGGTAAGGATGAGCGCATTTGTAGAAAGAGGATTTATTTGGGGGCAGATTTTTACTAGGTGCATGCGCTGCATCCGACTTAAAATTTTGGGTGCACCTGCCGAAAACCGGGTGCATACGTGCACCTATGCGCCCTCTATTTCAACCCTGAGTGAGCTAAGGGGAAACCAAAAGCTGACGTGAAAACACTGTCGACTACTGACTGGTCAGGAAGAATCCCTGATGAAAGGTGACAAGTTCTTTTTTTAACGTAACTTTATTGTGCTTAAAAGCTTTGTTTTCTTTCGTTGGCCTGCCACTGGAAAGCTCACTTCTAGCAACCAAACTTATTTTACTCAAACTTGCGTGAAATCAACTTGTCGCAAATGACCGTTATATCCTAATATGTGCGCAGATAACTTTAGCTAGTGCTGCGTGCTATTGCTTACGTTCAGAGTTGTTGCTGCCATTTCACACCGAGACGCAAGAACGCGATCCTTTCGATATCCTCCGCTGTTGCTGTGTGTGAAGTTGCAGGCATAGTCATTAAGGACTACCCCTCTGGAGCGCAAAACGAAGGACCTGGTACCAGAAGCGAGTTGAGTCGAGTCGACTTGAGAAGGTACCAAGCAGTGTTTAGAGTTTAGAAAGAGAGCAGAGGCTTAGGCCTCGTTTGGCGCACCTGTGGACAGACGTTTTCGCAGTCCATGGCCTGCACCGCTGCACTGAAATGTCCCCCGCTATGCCTATGTTGGTGGGTGGGGTCAGACCTCGCCCGGCCGCTCGTGCTCGTCCCGGACGATCCCCCTGCGGACGCAGACACAGGAGTTAGCCAGGGCGCGCTAGCAGGAGGCCGAGGGCCTAGCTACGAAGGTGAGCCGAGAGGCAGAAAACGAGGCGGTGGCGAAAAATTACCTGAGCTGGAGGACGTGCTGGACGTGGTTCCTGACGACTGGGACTGCTCCAGCGCGGGACTGGTGGAGACGCTGCTGCTCGTGTTGGTCCCCTCGTCGGCAGTCTTCTTGAAGAAGCTGTGCTGCAGGGCATAATAGGGCTGGATGCGGCCCTTGGGGTCATAATCCAGCATTCTTAAGATGAGGTCCTTGAACTTCAAGTAGTCGGGCACAGCGTGACCCGATTCCCCAGCCCGTCGCCCGCCGGGGCCGCCCGACTCCACCCCCAGGATGGTGTGGAGCTTTCGGGACCCTGGGGGCTTATACTGGAAGACAGAGAGAGAGCGAGAGATAGAGAAATAAGGAGTGAGAGGTGGAGGGAGTGTGTGCGAGGAACTGAACAAAAACACAACTTAAAAAAAATAAGAAAAAACAATATTACGAAGGCACATTTTCACTCAAAAGTGTAGGAAATCTGGTTCTGATGCCATGTATCAGAACTTTTTTTTTTTTTTTTTTTTTTTTTTTTTTTTATGGCAGAGGAATCTGACATCCTGAAACGATAGATGAAAAATGATCAGCACCCATGTTGGGCCACTGCCTTTAATCTAAAGCACAAAATTGAAGCATCCAGACTGAAAAGGTTAGCGGAAACGTATGGGAACCCAAATTAAGCCAACAAACTAATGATGCAAGACAGAAAAAAAAAAAAAAAAAAAAAAAGGCAATCTGATACTGATAATGGGTATATATGCAATCACACTTCAATTTTTCACTCGTTATATTTTTAACTCACCCGTTTGCCGTCTTTGGTCTTCTTTACACTCCACGTGCTGTCAGACATTTTTTCAAAGAACTTCCTGGCTTTAGGTGCCTGATCCAGTATGTGACCGGGAGGGATACCGAGCACTTCAACTATTTTATTCATCTGATCCACCTGACAGAGAGTGAGAGCAACTGATGAGCAAGAACCAACACTTCACACTGCCATCCTTGTATAACACCACGCCTCGAACCAAATGATCTTTAACCACTAAAGCCACAAAAAGCACACAAAGTCATTATATTTGTATAAGAAATAGGCCTTCAAATGAAATTACAAAAAAAGGTTGCAGACACAGCCTAGAGTTCCTTTATACTGAGAGTAGTGACGTAGGGGGTACCAAAAAGAGTTGGTCACGTGACACGTGGATCCATTTTGTATCCATCAGGTTGATCGATTTATACTACTTCCTCTCCCTGCATTTCGTCTTTTGAAAACTGAAAAAATGACTGGTTATTGTGCCTTCGAGTGTACCAATAGATCTGAGAAGGGGTTTAAGATGTTAAGATTGCCTTCTGATCCAAAAAGACGACAGATTTGGGAAATGAAGGTTAGCAGAGCCGGCTGGAAACCCACTTCATCTTCGTTTTTGCATCAGGTAAGTTGCCTTGACGATGGAACAAATTTGCGTAGGCGAGTTACCCAAAATTTACTCAACCACTTTCATAACTTTCTCATACTGTTTATCACATAACTGAATCGCGTAATTTCATGGAAAGCAAATGTAATTTTCCTTAGTGCTCAATGTATGTTAGCACTGCGCTTACTACATTGCTCTGCTTACCCAGTCTCTGAGTCACAGACATTCGTGGCTGAACGAGCAACACTTTGTAAATTCAGTCAAGTGAGTAGCTAGCTAATGTTAGCTCGCTGGGTAACAAACTAATGTTAAATATTGGTTTTGAAAAAGTTTTGCGTCCATGCTACCTAGCTAAGTAACGTCAACTTAGTTATGTCAGTGGCGCTTAACTAGCCTCCTGCAGCGCTGAGCCATACCAAACCAACGTTACTCTCGGTATTTAGTTTGGCTTAGTAAAAACAGCGAGGCTTAACGCTTAGCGATTTCTTTCCCCCCACGCTCTCAGCCAATGCGATTCTCGCAAAAGTGATATATGGGGTAATATCAAAAATATATCATGAGCTGGGCTATGAGGAAAGTATTTCAGTTATGCGATGAACCTTAAATTTCTGAAGAGCCATGTTCACTCAGCAAGATCACGACTGTGCTGCCTTGGTGGAGATTTGCACTCTAGGAGTGCCTCTAGTTAAATTCTGAGCTTGTTTAGCTTGTGAAGCAGCACAGATTTCGGTAAATTAGTTTGCGAGGCTCATTTAGCAATAAAACACCAGAATTGGTTCTATATTCCGAATGTGGACACGGTTAAAGGGCGTTGTTAGGCACGATGCGCAGCTGAGTGACAATTCTAAGGATGGCGAAAACAAAAGCACGTTTTCTTTTGTGTGCATTATTCGCACGAAAAAAAGGCATCCAATCTGTAAAGACCCTTATTGTCAATATTATTATTTCGTACGTAGATCTGTGCTCGTCTAGGGGGGTGGAAAAAGCTGACAGCTCACTGTGCCATATGCACGCGCACTGAAAGATGGAAACAAGATGGCGTTCAAATACTGAGTTGTCGCTACTCTCAGTATAAAGGGACTCTGACACAGTCGTGCCTTTATCGCCCTCTACTGCTGCAACATGGCAACGTCAATCCATAACGCACATGACCTGCACATAATCAGCAATACACTTGACAGGCTTCCTACAAGTATCTCTGCAGTCCTGTAACTAAGACTTCACTTTACCGCTAGCCTGCATCAGGCTCTCGGCTGGTCTTTTAGCGGTGTTTAATCTTGAGTTTGGACTTTCAGAGGCGCATGGTCAAAAGTTAGGGGATTGGGGCGAGAGAGGAAAACGAGAGCCTGCAACGGTCTTTGTATTTTTATTTTTTTTAATTTAACCCTTATTTAACCAGGGAAGTCCCGTTGAGATATAAATCTCTTTTTCAAGGGAGCCCTGGGGGTTGAGGTGGGGAGGGAGAGGGCAATTTGCTCAGCCAATTGGATCAGGGGATGATTAGGTGGCAGGTCGAAAGAGCCAGGTTGGGAGTTTAGCCATGACACCGGGAAACCCCCCTCCTCTTATTGAAGAGTGTCATAGAATCTTTAATGACCACAGTGAGTCAGGACCTCAGTTTAACGTCTCATCCGAAAGACGGCATCTCCTTCAGTACAGTATCCCCGTCACTGCACTGGGGCATTGGGGATTATTCTGCCAGAGGGAAGATTGCCACCTACTGGCCCACCAACACCTCTTCCAGCAGCAACTTGGTTTTCCTCAGTGGTCTCCCATCCAAGTATTGACCAAGCCCACACCTGCTTAGCTTCAGCCACGCGGCTGGAGCAGATCGAATAGTGGTATGGCTGCTGGCAAGATTTGTAAGATTTGAGAATCTAATACTGATTAGCCAATTTAGAGCACGCGACCGTGAGACATGTATAAACAAACGAGACAAGAAACAGCCCCGTGTATTCCCTAGTACAGGGCTTGAATACGTCTATAAACCATCCGAGAGCGCTGTATTTTATACTTGTAAATTCTACAAAATTCAACTACTGAGTTGTTGATGCTTTTGGGTTTTCCTCCTTTGTGTTTGTAAGATTTTGTTGGGGTATTGGTTGAGTGAGCAGTAGCTCACTTTCGCTAAGTCCTGATTGGCTGATTCCATTTTGGATGATTTGAGAGTTTTTTGACAGATAACCCAAGAGGAAAGGGTCGCAGAACTCACACAATACAAAGATCACTGCAGGCGCCAGCCTCGCAAGCTCAGAATTCCTGCCTCGTAAACTCGCCAAAAATTGCCTTCAGCGACTACTAGCGCCTGTTTGCAAGCTACTTGGCCACCTGTTCGTATGCCGATGTGTAAAGCGAAGCCGGTTACCTCGTTAGCTCCGCTGAAGAGAGGCTCTCCAGTGTGCATTTCCACCAGAATGCAGCCCAGGGACCACATGTCTATGGCCAGGTCGTAAGGCATTCCCAGCAGCACTTCGGGCGAGCGGTAGAAACGACTCTGAATGTACTGGTATATCTGTGGGAGAAGGCAACAGTTTATGTACGGCCAAATGAACAGAGCAGTACCTTTGTTTCAGGATTCAGAGACCAACTGCTGCGGGTGCTTCTGTACCCACACTGATGACGCGGGGACATGCGCACTTCCGATCAATGCACAGATCAAGAGAATTTCAGAAAGCAGTCGAATACTAGCAGCAGGCACCTTCACGACCCTAGTATGTGATGACCATCGATTTGCACATTCAGTCCATGCAGAGCAGTTGAACCCCTACCCTGTTCCCAGAGAGCTACCACCCTACAAGTTATTACTCCAGCCCTAATTCAGCACAGCCAATTAGGCTAATTGGCAGATCATTGATCTTCAACTGGGAAATGAGGTGTGCTTTGCTTGGAGTGTAAAACCTCAGCACGGTGGCTCTCTAGGCACAGGATAGGAGACTACTGATGTAGGCAGACATTGGTTATGCAAGCGACAAGGAAAGAAGTCAGATTTTATAATTTTACCAATCCCAAAAGCACCGTATACTACATTAGCTTACACACAAGGGAGTGCAGCACAGCTGCTCCTTAGGCGAAGTTCAAACCACTTAAAGCCTGTCATCTTAAAGCAACGCAACCTATGCTATATCTGGCCTTGTGCTGAAATGATTGGAGGTCAATGAACGAGGCACTACCCAGCTTTTTTAGCCCTGACCCATTGACTTCAAATCATAGTCATCACAACGTTAGCATGTAGCGTGGAGTGTCGCTTTAAAAGCGGAGCGGAGCAGAGCTCTGGTTGAGGCGCACGCACCCTCTGGCCCAGCTGGCAGGAGCTGCCGAAGTCGACGATCTTGATGGCGCTGCGCTTGGGGTTGCACAGCAGGATGTTCTCAGGCTTTAGGTCACAGTGGATGATGCTCAGCTCGGGCGTGGCCAGGAAGAGTAGCGCCGTGCACATCTGCTGGGCGAACTTGCGGGTCAGGTTCAGCGACACGCCTCGGAAATTCGTGTTCCGGAGCAGGTCATACAGGTTGTACGACAGCATTTCAAACACGAGGCAGAGGTGGTTCCGGAACATGAAGTGACGCTTCAGGTGAACTGCAGCAAAAATGAACAATGAGTTAAAAAAACGAATAGAACAAAAAAAAAAAAACACGAATGAATATAAACACCTTCCCTTCTAAACTACAGTGTTTTTAATCATAAAAGCTAATCTTTCCCCTCTCCCACCACCCCAAACACCCAAAAATATCAAAAGGCACCAGTTTTGTAGCCGATCAATGAATCTATAAAATTTAGTAAAGAATTATTGAGCAGTTTCTGAGTTATGGTCCAGAAACACTTTGAGAACGCCAACACACACGCTTACGCTGACACGTCAAAAACAATATGCCCACCCCCCCTCCAGACATAATTCATGAAAGTCCTAATATTTGGACCATGTTTGGTTTCACACGTCATACAGATCCTGCTCCATATGACAACGTTTCAGAATTCAACTACTAATAAAGTTTGTTCAAACTTCCATGAGCATAGACCACGATGTTAGGTTAGCGAATTTCATAGCCTTTCGCAACAAATACGTCTTCAGAAGATAAATAGTTTCCCCAATAAAAGAGGAAATAAGTACATGACACCGAAATGCTTCATAATATTCAATGTACATCTCCTTTCACAGACCGGACAACTAAGCCATATCTATAATGGCAGGAGGAGGAGTGTTATTAAGACTGTGTAATGGGAGTAAGATCACGAGACTGCAGGCGAGACGGCGCAGGTTCCTTACCGATGTAGTACTTCATCTCCGTGTCATGTTTGTTCATGAGCTCCAGGAGACGCACTTCAATCTGGGCTTGATTTAGAAAAGCCTTCTTGTTCTTGATGATCTTAATTGCCACCCACTCCTGTTCGACACGGTCGTATGCTTTTACAACCTGAAATAAGGTGTGAAGGAAGGTCACTGAAGTCCGCTGGTGCGCACACACAAACACAAACACACGCACTTAAATGCACTTTGCGGATATAAACACTGAGAAGGAGACAACTATATTAACCCCACAAAGTGGTCCAAGATATATACACGCAACAGGGGAAATTGCAGATCATTTCACATCACCTAGATAATCAACTCCTTCATTGACCCTTGCAATTCACATCTTTCAATATTTATGTAGCCTGCAACTGACAATAAACCGCTTAACATCATCAGTATACAGCCACCTATAATGCAATCTGGTGACAGTTTCAGAAAAGCGCATCTACAACTGGGACCAAATCATCAAAGCCATGAGAGGACCAAATATAAAATCACTGAATATTGTGACCATTTTCTTCACAATTATTACAGCAAAAATTTTTATTCGAGTCCTCCCCTAGAATTACAGAAGACAAGCAAATACCCCGCTGCACTTGCATTAAAGATTCCAGCAGCAGAAAGCTCTGTGAAATAAAACAGTCCCACCTGTCCAAATGACCCTTTGCCTATTAAGGAATCAATTTCATAGCGATCCATCCACTTCTCGCCATTTTTAACAATGTAATCGTAGTTGTCGTCATCATAGCCATCGTTGTACACCTTCCTCTCCTTCTTGTGGCTAGAGTCATCGCCTTGGCCCTGTTGGTGTCTTCGCTTCTTTTTTGCATAGTATACCTGTCAAAATAAAAGCGAAAAATATATGAGTACACTACAATTAACAGCTACATTGCATAAGCACATTATTAGCAGTAACTATTACCCCTACTCAAAAATACATGCTATACATGGGAAATTTATATCCCTGCATCAACCTTCTACAAGCTTAGAGACTCGGGACCCATAACGCAACTTTCATTCCTGACTGTTCATTATCAGTTTATAGAAACAGCTTGGTAGCTGGCCAACAGTCTCCAGTGACACAGTCAAAGGCTGACTGTAAATTATCCTGACTGGCATACACCGAGAAAACTGCAACCACCACACACAGGTGAGTTAAGTAACTTCACATAACAGGATTAATTGAACTGGTCAAAAATCTGATCTTAATTAAATGAGCTGAGAGGAGCCTTTTTTTCTTTTTTCCATGAGTAGAACTTCAAATACCACACCAGAAATTACCCATGATCCCAGGAATCGGACAGCATTACAAGCAAGTAATGGTGATCAGTTTTATAGACCAGAAAACTGTAACATGGGAGAAATGTAAACGTATTTCAAGAAATAAATACTGAGGACTCTCGGTAGCCCATAAACTGACATGTCAGTGTTAAAGAAAGTTATTTATGTTCATTTCAACACCAAGTCCTCATTCTGCGGACGACCTGAAGAGCCAAGTCATAAAAGATAAGTGCCCTAGGGAAGCCTAAAACAGCAGTCCCATATTTCTGTCAAACTGTGGCTCAGGAGCGTAAATAACTGCTCTAAACAAGAGACACACATAATTACAGCAATTAACAGCTTGTAAAAATCCTACAATTGCCATTCTCGTCATCGCCAATACAAAAAAAAAAAAATACCCAGATGCTGCAATCAACCCCCAACTCCTGTGCATTATGGGATAGATTGGTGGCCAAGTTGCTTCCGTTCTCGTGCAGCTCCTTGGCAAGGAATCCCTCTTTCTGTCAAAAAAGCTTTCAGCTGGGGAACTGTCATTTTTTCGAAGTTTTGAGAAGGTCCTTCCATGGCGATATTCAGGTGATTGATACAATTCCTACAATAACGTTTGGCGTTGCTGTCAAGAGTCACAGATGACGTAGATCAGTGCTTCTCAAACCTCTCCTGGAGCACCACCTCTCCTGCATGTTTTACATCTCTCGCTGCTTCAGCACAGGTGACTCATATGATTCGCTCATGATCAATCATCCTCACAGGCTCATAACGAGCTCATCATCTGACTCACCTGTGCTGGAGCAGGGAGAGATCCACAACATGCAGGAGGAGTGGTACTCCAGGAGAGAATCGAGAAGCACTGATGTAGACGATAAGATCGCAATCGTTCAGTGTTATTATGCGCATGCAATAGGCCTACGCGCTAGCGCAAAAAAGCACACCGCTACGCACCAGATGTGCGGCAGTCTCAGAACTACAAGAAATTTTGGCAAAAAAGCTACATCCGGGTATTTTTTGCGTATCGGCGATGGCGAGAATTGTAGATTGAGCGAAAGCTGGCATGCAGTGGGGCCCCAGGAGTGACGTTGGGCACAACTAGCCATGAATGTGCACAGTTGCAACTGGGGAAGTGCTATGTCACTATAGGGTACAGAGTCGTGCATTCTACCATTATGCAATATTAATCAAGGACTTCCTCGTGTAATCAAAACGAACAGGTTAACATTCAACATTCTGAATATTTATTTTATTATTATTTTTAATAAATCTGTTTCTTGCGTTGATTGCTTTTTCCCTTTGATACTCCCTGTTTATCTTAACATAAGTTTGTAATGCAATCACGAATTGATCCAACTGACCTAAGGGGTTAAGACAGCCCACAGGCTCTTTAGCAGGAGACAAACTAACCTTACTGAAAAGAATGACCAGTATCTCTCCCTGCCAGTTTGATTTCTGCAACCGTAAGCTTCACACAGATTAACCGCCATATTTTTAGTCACCATCAGAGAACAGAAATTTAAATATTTTCAAGAAACGCGTTGCAGTAGGCTACCACTGCCCAGTCTATGGGTCACGTTGACTGCAATGATCACAAATGAGTTGAAAAGGAATCAGACAGACTTGTCTGTAAAGACAGTGAAGTAAATAATTATTGACTTTAAAAAAAGAAACCAGAGAGAACTTCTCGAGTTAAGTGTACTGATGTGCGGCAAAATGCTTCAATCGCGTAGCCAGTTGGACGAATCAGCGAGGACATCAACATCCAAGTAAACCAATGAGTGTTCATGCAGTCGCACAAAGGATCTTAATTGGCCGTGCTGCTCTATTCAGAGCAGAGACTGAAATTGGATGGGTGATCCATTCATCTGAGGCAATGCATTCATTCCAGGGTCAGCAGGGAATGCTTGTTCATACAGACCCTCCGACTACACACAATGACAATGAGTCATTCATCATTTTTAAATGAAAGTAAACTTACAGCAGTATTACTGAGCGTTAAAAATACACAGGAATTTCCAGGCTGAAGTGCACAAATCCGAAGATTAGATCACTGACGGGCCTAATAAAATGATGCGCACAGATGATCAGCCATATAAAAGAGGGAGTTGTTGGGGGTACAGGAGGAATGCTGCAGAATACACTGGCCCTTCTAATCGCTCCGCTACGGTATATGGAATGCGCCCCACAGAAATATTTTAATTTGATTGGTTTATTTCAAGCAGAACACGGGAGCTGATTGGTTTGGCACCCAGGCCTGCCCTCCACGTTCCGTGGCTGTGTGTTCAAGCGCTTCAGTAATGAAAGGAGACAAAGGAAGGAGTCGGCGTTATCATCCGAGAGATCACGGAATGTTCTGGGCACAAATATCGCAGCGGAACAGGAAACTATTTTGGGTCGGTTACAAAAAAAAAAAAAACCCTAATAAAAATAAAAATAACCATTCTGCAGTTGTGGAGGAGTAAAAATGCATTTATTTATGGGCACTAAAAATTTCTTATTCCTGAAACCAATGGGGTGTTGATCTAAAATTCAAACCTTCCTGAGACCTCAGTGAGATTTCAGACCACTGCTTCTGACACGCCGTCAGCAAGAACGTTGCGCAACATATTTCCGAAAGAAACAGGAGATGGGCAGGTCCGTTTTAGCGTTCCGAATGCTCGTCCCGGCGCTTACGGCACCGCAGCGAGCGCGGGCTCGAGGTGAGCGGAGCCTCTTACCTCGTTGATGTGTTTGTAGGTTTTGATCAGGTCAATGGAGAGCTTCCTCAGGGGAGCGGAGGCGGAGTCTCGAAAGCATTGGGGCATTCGCCTCTGTAACATCACAACATCAGGGGTCACCTTAAACACAGAGAGAGAGTCTGACATTTAGCACGGCTCGCAACGCTACACGCTTAAACCTCGGCTCACATTTCAGCGAGCGCAAGCTGCCACAGAGCATGGGCAAGGCTAGTGAGGCTAAACAAAATGGGTGCAAGTCACCAACTACAAAAAGATCATTAAGTGCAAGGAGAACATATTAAAACATAGGCGGCTAATGCCAACACAAGATCCAGTCTGACAAAACCCCTGCATGAGAAATTTACTCAAGGCCTTGTCCATCAGTATTAGGGAATATTTCTCCGATGGCTGTGATTCTACCTTATCGGACTTCACGAAAGCGCAGAGTTTATTCTGAGAGGGCTTCGGTCAAGTGATCTGTGCACCCCGAGGGACTGTCAGGATGCTCTTTAGGAAGTGCTCTTTCCAGGAACGCGTGCGAAATGGGGGCCGGCCCGAGTGGCAGCATTAGACAGGGTCTGTAGGGCCCCGGGGCGGCGGGGTCTGGTGTACCTGGTTGGCGACGGGCTGCTGGGCCTGCTCGCTGTACTGCAGGACGGTGACCGACTGGTCCGCGCTCTGCTGGTGCCGGTCACTGTACTGCTGGTGCGAATGAGGCATCTGAGTGGCCATCTGTAGCCCAGCAGCATGGAAAGAAAACGAGGGTGCCAGTCGAACGGATGAGGGTTTGCATGCTGAAGTCTCTCCTCCTGAAACAGAGCAGAAATAAGAGGGTCAGAGCTCCTCGTGCGCGACTCCGCTAACACGCACACCTGCACCGCAAGTGACCTCACTGAGGCCAGACCAGTGCTGTACTCAACTCCCCACGACGGAGCATAGCACTGTTCCTGGACTGGGAATCAAACCAGCAACCTGCTACAAGCTCTTTATCAATCAGTGAACACGTGTGACATTGCGATATGCCGTCAACACGCTGCCACTCTTCACAGGCTGCTCTGATAGGGCGACACCGGCTTTCAAGTAAAGATGTGATCGCAACTTTGAGAACATCCATTTAGCACAATCATCCAATGGGAATCGGGGGGGGGGGGCTCATTGTCTGGAGGGGAAGGATGTGGACTAAAGACACTTCTGTGCAAATCATTCAGTCAAACCATTCGGTCTGCTCAGGCAAAACGAGCAGCTCGCAGCAAATGTCCAGTCCGAACACAAACCCTGCCCTCAGTTCATCATAGTGTTCTCTGTCCTGGATTACAGCGTTCACCAACACGAACTCCAACCACGGCTCTAGAATGTTCTCTACTTCACTAGAGGTGTAGTTCATCTTAATTGGAGCCAGTTTGGCCTGCAACAGTGGAGGCAAAGCACTAGCTGACCGGCGGCTTCCAGCGATTCATGCTAGCAAACTCTTAGGTGAGATTGCATTCTGCGAAATTACCCTTGCTCCGCATTAAATACCGTGCGACATGACAGGATCCACAAATAAAAGACTGCCGGGTTCTATCACATTTTTCAATCACGCTGTTTGAAAACTCACAGGATGATAAAGGCGATTAAACTTGAGCAGGATACAGTTTCCATTGGTTAAGTTACACTTTTTAGGAGGACACAGGGAGCTCAACGGTAAACCAGCCAATAGCAAGCAAGAAAAGCAAAGCAGGAAGTTAAAGAAAAAAATAAAGCCGAGCACAAAAATCTTAAATCAACGTGTATTTTCCTTAAAAAAAATGCTAACAGAGCACACCTCTCCTGATGCAAAGCTATGGTGATGAAATGAAGGAGGCCACCACACTACATAACACTGCCAGAACAGCATCTGCATTACTCATAAATTTATTAATAAATAAATAAATAAACAAGAGGGACAAACCAAATGAGCAGCAAAAGGAACATTTGTGTTGTACAATAGGAACGTTTATATATGGTTTCAAAAGCATGCACACATGTACACAAAGGCAGTCCAGGGGGTTTCACAGAATCGCTCTTAACAGTCTACAGCTCCTCATCATTCCAAGTCCCATCATGTGACCATGCACTAGAAAGTTCTTTCAATCAGCTTTTTAAAAAGGGAGCAAAAATGATTGAATGTTGGTAAAATACAGGAAAGAGTTCAGCATGAAGTAACCCATCCAACTAAACGTGTGATCCTTAAGCCAACATCAAATTACTTAACTGCCATAAACAATCACTCCCGTTAACTTTCTTCTGACTAATCAGATATAACTGTACACACAGAATAATTAAATTCCTGACCTCATTGGGAGTAGAAGTAAAAAAATGCGGAACTTTAAGACAAAATTGTTCTAAAAACAAATGAGTGGTTTATAATTTTACAGCAGGTATTTCCTGGGATGTGTGGGACGAGCAGTTCAGTTTTATACACTGCATTTATACATGTGCATGGATGAAAGACGAAACAATTTACTGTATGGACACTGTACCTTGTGTACAAAGGCATGAAACACTGATAAGTATCACAGACACAGGGTCTGCAGAAACGCAACTGCTTCCTCTCTATTCTCCGGGCACAAGCCTACGCTCTGACATTTGCCAGCAGTCAAATGGGATGACATCAAATCACAAATAGCAACATCGAGAGATGTCACGGTGTCACGCGTCCAACTGTAAGGCCCGCTGCGGACTGGCATTGCACCCCGGGGCTCAGGTTTCACCCAAAAGCAGAGGGGCCTAAAGGACACACATCAGATCACACCACAACACCTCCACGCTCCTGACACACCGCTACCAGGCTACATCCCTTCCAATCTACAGTACAGTACAGTACAGACAGTGGGTCAGCAGTGAGCGTCTTATAATACAAACTAATGCATTAACCCTTTCAGCGCCGTGGGGAACTATAGTTGCCCGATGATGTAAGATATCAAAAATCAGGCACTGTTGAAAACCTATCATGCAGCAACTTGTTTAAAAGAGCTCCCGCAAGGGAGCTCTTTTAAACAAGTTGCCGCATGATAGGTTTTCAGCAGCTCAGGATAACTACATTTTTAATTCCTTGAAAATGTATTCAGCGCTCAAAGGGCGAAGAATGACCACTGCACAGTCGCAGAATTGTTTGGACATTTCAGGTCTGAGCGAAGAAGGAAGTGAATGAGCGCTGCTGGCTGCCCATGCCTGCCTGGGACACAGCATCCCAGAATCCACATCAGGGATGGCGCGATGCCACCTTTTCATCTCCAATACCAGCATCACAATCTAGTGCATCTCAGTCTGTAAAACAAATAAAAGAAGATCTAAAGAAGAAATACATGGCCCACGCCATGACTCAGTCATACAATACTGACTCAGCTTTTTATTTTGTGAGCCTTCTTATTGCTTGCAGTACCATTCAAATATTGAACTGAAAGGAAGAAAGTAACCAAGAGTCAATCTGTGCGAAACCTGAGCATTAAAAATTAAGGACTGACAAATCAGTGCACGTCCCCGATCACATACATTTTTTTAAGTCTGTAAAAGCCAGTAGAACTTGAATGAAATATAAATAATAAAAAATAACCAACATCAAAATAAAAAGCACCCACACTATAAAATGTGTAGTGCAACGCACAGAACAGAACACTAACAGAGAACATGAGGGGTAGAATTTTTAGCATGCGTTTGCCAGCAGGTGCTCTCAAAATGGAGCAGAGATTAGCGGAGTTTTCACAAAGTGTTAGTATCAGACCCATACCGATACTGGATATCAGATCTGCACATCCGTAACCGACATCAGTATAACCGAGCCAAACACTGGCCTGGCCTGTCCCCGCCCCCCAGCCCCTCCCACTCCCCTCCGCCTGAGAGCACTCCGGGCTGGCAGAGAGCTGCGTCACTGCGCGAGATTCAGCCCTGAATCTGCCTCGCTCTCGCTCGCCCGATAGAGGGGGAGAGCGCGCCTTCCGCGAGGTGTCCCGGACTGCAGCCGCCTCAGCAGGAGCCTCCGCTTACCAACGCAGCGTTCGGCCGTCGCCTACCCCCGAAAACCCCCGCAAACATCATCTCGCCTCGCATCACTCCAGATTAAACATGCATAATCCCTGCCAGCGCCATCGCTGCTCACTTAAACCGGAGCCGGAGTCACCAAACTTCCGAGCGCAGGGCATTATCAAAATACCTCCTGCAACGGTAAGACGTCTAATCAAAGCCTGAAAGCAGATTAAATGGTCCCATTTCCTGACTGAACGGGCTTTATGAAAATGAGATGATATTTTAGGAAGGCAAGTTAACATGCAGGATTCTTATGGCTAAAACTTACAGTCTGAGAGAAGTGTTTAACTTGGGTTTTGACTTCAGAGACAGAACTTTATATAATGAGTAGACACACAGCATTCACAACATCTTCAACAACTGTAGGGCATGTGCAACCACTGTTTCATTCACCATCCCCAATGAAATAAATGTTTGTATAATAGGTTAACAAACCCCACAACATGAAACTTTATTCCCCTGTTCATGCCCATATCTGCCTGCAGGAAACTATGATTGTTTTGAACACGTTTTAAGATGTACACACGACAAAAGTTACGGACTAAACGCAAGTGCTGAAAATGCAACATCATTTTCCCTTTTGAATTGATGAAACCATAATTTTCAATTCATAAATAAGTAAAACCAGTGGGCTAGTTAAAACTAGCCAAAACCTTTCATTGATCATGTTACCACAGTTACATAAGACACAGGACCATAAATTGATGTGTGTACTGTCCACACATGCGTGGAAAAATCATGCAATATGATTCATCGACAATATTGCATACCCTGATGGCGTATGGCAGCTATAGCTGTCACATAAAAAAACCTACCAAAAGAAGCTGGAAGGATTTTACTTTTTACAGCATCATCCACCTGCAGCTTTTTCAAAGTAACATGTATCATGACACATTTCAATGATCAGGATTTTAATAAACTGCATATGAATGTCATAATCAGGTAGAAAAGGGCATGAAGACTCAAAGCATGAAGACTGGCTGCTATTAGCGACCTAATAAATACTGGCGATGGACAGTAGACCGCGGGAGGTCATGTCACATTTAAGGAACCAACCGCTTCTTTAGTTTAGTTCATTGGTTTATTATAACGAGGACAGTCCTCATTAATTAACTGTTACAACATTAAACAGGGCAACTTTAGCCAACATGGCCAATTTTCAGTTGTTGTCCCTGGTCAACTGACAATAAGGCACCCTACCGAGAAAAGAACATTATATCACCGTGCAAATTATTTTTAAAAAACTCGGGAGGCAATATATAAACATAATAGGTGCAAACACAAACAGGATAAGGGGACAAAAGAAGCAAACGTAAACGCAGCAACAGTAATGCAAATCATGCAGTAAAAACAACACAGGGAAGCAGGGAACAAGAGGATATTCACAACAATCATCTCAAAAACATGCAGACATGCAGGCGGTTTGCAAGGACAGAGGACAGCATTAATGATCATGTCACATGCGACACTCATCACATCCAAAAAAGATTAATGTAAGCAACTGAATCACTGAGTTTCCAAAGGGCCCAACTCCAATGAATTGGTGGGTCTGCATATCTTATGACAAATAAGGGAACTTTCTAGTAATTTCAGGCAAAAGTATCCCAATGACACTCCCTTGTAAAAAATAAACAAATATATGGGTCATAGCATTTGAGCAAAAAAAAAAAAAAAAAAAAAAATCTATTTTTCCCTTTCTTGAAAAAGAGTGTTCCTTGGAGTAGGGCCCTTTGGAAACTCAAGGATTCAATTGTAATTATTGGCAAGCCTGTTTCTAGATGCTCAGTAAAAATGGAGAATGTGTCCATGTCTTTGATGTGGGCAGGTTGCGAATTCCAGCTTTATATGGCTCTAACGGAGAATGATGATAGACCAAAGGTACTTTTTCCAAAATGGGACTAAAAAGTCGCCACGAGTGGTGCTTCTGGTAGTCTGACGTGCTGTTTAGTTGAGTTATGAATGACTTAAGAGGAGGAGCTAGGCTGTGTAAGATATTATAAACCAGGCAGATGTTCCTGTATTTTATTACATCTTCCCAGCTCAGAACTTGATGTTTGTTTAAAATGGTACAATGATGGGAGCTGTCAGGCTTCTGATCCAAAACTTTAAGGGTTTGTTTCAAACCCATGCAACCTTCAGTGCACACCGTCATTATTTTAAAAACATGGCAGTTACATGGACTCAATTACACCTACACTGCTAGTCAAGCTAGGGCCACATCATTTATAAAAATGGAAAGGTACGCCTGTGCAGATTTTTACCATTTTAAATCAAGAGCAGCAATTTCTACACATTTGCATTTACTCACAGCATCCAATTCCACTAAGTCACCACATACAGTTAATCCAAAAATGATTCAAAATAAAAAAATGCACAATATTTACTCTGATGACAAAGTATCTGAAGAAAGAATTACGCACTTAACACCACACAGCAAGTAAACTAAAAGCACATAAAAATCTATAAATACTAGGTAACATACCCTCGATAAGACAAGAAAATCTTAAAGATGCAAAAAAAATAAATAAATAAACATTGTATGTATATTAAACTAATGAAATGTTACCAAAAGTGTGTGCCATTTTCATCACAAAGAAGTTTAGAACAAAAAAAAAAAAAAAAAAAAAAAATACTGACTGATACACAGCTGAGAACCTCTGGAAGTTCTCCAAAAGTCTATTAACGAATGCATGCTTCAGAGCAAACTGCTCAATTAAGTGTGATTGAAAATAATTTTGCACATAATCATGCAATTCATTCATTGCACTAGCACGATGAAGATGATTAATACTATAGGGTGAAGAGGTATGTTGTGCATGTAGAAATGTCCACATCAAATATATTAAGGAATTCATAAAAACAGACCAGATTACAAGTATAAGCTCATGAAATTTAACGGATTTAACAGCGGTCCCCAGTGGAGGAGATTGGTCAGGGTAAGCACACAATGAGAACTTAAGCAGAGAATTGGTGAACTATTCTGAATTAGTCCAGCTGAGACTACAGAAATTACTAGCATAAAAAGATTGCACTTCATGTTTCTCTTTAATAACCATCTCCAAGTTGTGTTCCACCCCATTCTGAATATTTCTGCACTTTTCAGCGTGCCTGTAATTGACACTTTCACTAAAAAAGCTAGACAAACAACTACGTAACCACTTTAGAAATAAAATTTTCCTATCAAAAAAGTTCTGTCCTTTTTCAAAAGCTAGTTTCACAACAGAAATTGGTCCACAAACTCATTGATTCTGTCGACTGTCCTTTATATTGCCGTCGTGGACACCAAACAAGTTAGCTGAAGCTGCGCCTCCTTTCTAAATGCTCGACCATTCTTCAATTTTTCTAGATGCAGGTGGTTATATTTGAAGTTTGACAACATAGAAAAAGGGCCAAGGTTCCACAGAACTGAAATCCCCCAATAAAGCTGAACGCATTTCAGTGAACTACAGCAAGCAATTTGTTTATGAAGATATGATCAAGAACACACAAGATGTAGCTTGGGGGTTGATACATTAGCGAGTAACATACAACTTGGAAACAGCAAATTTTGAAAGTTCTAAAAAATGATTCTGCATGTTCTATCACTGTTTATCTAATGGTGTGGCAATCAAATTTTTTAAGGGCCCTATTCCGACAGGATTAGCTTCATAGGGGTACCTGAGGTAATTTTTCACATTACTAATGCCCTCAGCAATTTTAGTCATCCAAATTGACCATGTCGGTGTTTTTTACGGACAAGCTCAGTGATAATTAGAGCGAATTGTTTTTCATTAAACTCAGAGGCTCTGCAACTTTCATTCATCAGAATGGCTAAATTGAATGGCAGAATGGCACAAAATTCAAACAAGAAATTTTAAATCAAGTCGTCCAGCCAAAACAATTTGACCCGAGTCAAAGAAACTTAGGACTTTACTGCCCTGTCAAGCCAGACGGCAGTATCTGCAAATTTCTCAAAATTGGGAAAACCCGCCATTGACCCTCTACAGCACCAGCTCCATCTCTTTTTAGTAGAGGTTAGCCTGATCAGTACACATCTACAGAGTTATTGCATGTGCAAGTTAGCAGTATAAAGTAGGGCAGGAGGTAAAACTCTAAGGCCAATTTTCTCAGTTTCACCATTTGCCATCTGGCTTGACAGGGCAGTTTAGTCCTGCCCATTTCAGCCACATCCAACATGTCCACAACAAAAACAGACTGCTCGCTGATCGTCTATTATATTCCACACAATTACATTCTGCTTATCACTGTTACGGGTTAATCAACATTATTCGCTTGATCTGTGAGTGGTCATCACGTTTTGCCTCACTGGTACGTGGCAACAGATTTTAAGCAGTGATTGACGAACTGCGACAGCCACAGTCATAAATTCTAAAGCTGTAAATTACATGTTTAACTTGCACTCGGAAAATTTGAACAAACAAACAAACAAACAAATAAAAAAGGCTTTAGACAATGTGACACTGAATGAACAGACCAAAGTGCCTGACATGGAGGAAAGAAATGGGAGACAAAATCTAGGATTTGAATTCCAGGTTCAGCAAACACTCTGAATGTACAGAACCAAACCTGAACCTTCTACAGTTTCATTGCCATGATGCACAAGCTGCGGTAGATAATTGTCCAGTTGTTTCCATATACAGTCAACACAGGACACAGTGATTACACACCTCCTCTCTTCTTGACACACCTACAATAGACTAAAAAAAAATAGCACCTCCTCCTCTTAAAGCAGCCAGCTTTTATTAGCCTAATGCAAAGATAAGCCCTGCTGAAGTCATCCAAAACAATGATGTGGCACAAGATGCTTATTACTAAACAAGCTGATATAAGAACTTTATAAAGCCATCAGTATGTCAAGGGAATATTTAAATCAAAACAACCTGAACAAGCAATTGACAATTATCACAATATACACACAGATCTTGCGAGAAACTGCACAGTAGAAAGGAATAATCAGCTAGGGCAGTGCACATGCAGGTAACTGGCAGAACTGGACCAATAAACACAAATACAACTAGTGCACACAACACAAACACACATCCTCAGTACAAGCCATGAAAACACGGGACGAAAATGCATGTAAAATATGAAAGAATAAGCTGGCAAGCATGTTACAGTTGCAAATATCGTCAAAACTGTGATGGCTGCTGCTGAGCACACAGACCGTCTCATGAGACAAAACTACCATAAAATAAAACTCACCTATTACCAATAAGACGTAAATTAAGTAGCGAATAGATGGCAGAAACTGCACCATGCCAAGATGTGTTGCATCCCTGGAGAACATTTCAGATGTACACCAGGAACAGTACATTCCCTTATCAGCAGATTTAGGGTTTTCAGTTAATGGTAGGTTACCAATTTCAAGGCAAGTGGTAACCCTGGATGGAAGAGCCTCAGCAAAATACTGATGAGGTGATTTATAGGTATAAACCAATTTCTTCCACTGGAATTCTATTATACACAGGGCATGTTCTCAGCTATCGAGATTCCCCTAGATCGCTGAATAGCTGTGAAATCTACCACAAAAAAGAACCGTAACATACATCTGCCAAGCAGCAAAAGCCACTCGCTAAAAACAGTAATATTTAGTATGAGTACTTCAGGAAAATCCTTCATCCTTCACTGTTAACTCTATACATGTTAAAATATACACAAAATTCATGAAAAACCAAATAAATGACTAGATGAGGGGAGAAACACGTTACTAGAATGGAGAGAATTTTAATAGACATTTCTTTTGCTTCCACGGGACCCAAGTAATCAGAAGTTCCTGTCGCTTCACAGGGCGAAATCATACGCCGTTAAAAGCAACAAGACAGAAGACGCATGTGGGCTTATGCCATCCAGCTCATCACAATACCATAAATTAATTCACTTGAAATTTTCTTCAATTCAGTATCATTTTAACACTTCATGGGGTTAATCAAACTGGACAGACCTGTTCTTTCACTTAAACGCATAAACCTTTAGTGCATTGTTTTTTGTTTATGCAATATTAGAATGTTTTTACAGTAAAACAGATCACTGAAAACGAAGACAACCAAACAATCCAACAATTTCAACTGGGATTCCTCCTTCCCAGAGTTTTACCGACATTATGGAAATAATCAGAAGTATCCCTATTAGAAAAACTAGGACACTCCGAAAACTTAGCAGAAATGTTTCAAAACTGACTGATAAATACAAAGAGAAAAAAGAAAAGTAGACTCAGTCAGTTAGGTTACAGGGTTTAATTTACTTGCTAATTACATGGTTCATCCCCCAACAGCATTCTATTACAGGGGATTTGAGAGAAGGGCAACTATTAGCGAAAAGCCACCCAGTAAAATTTACGTTTTGGTAGAAATCACTGAAATGAATGTTTCATTAAGTACTTTTCTTGACTGATTCAACTGAACAGCAAAAGCCAAGCGCTGGGCTTGAAGCTTCTCGGTTCTATTTTCAAATCTCGGTCTGTCTGCAGTGAGTGGGAATTCTGCAGATCATTAAGTACTCATTTATCAACGTCTCTCACCAGGCAACACAATGCAGCAGAATCACACAGAGCAACCACCCTACTGAACCCCAGCAACAGCACCTAATTAGCATAGCCTACCACCAGGAAGATACTGTGTGATTGGGCGAGCCTGTCAATGCACAAGCCAATCAGAAGGCAGTATGCAAATAACCTACTTTTGTTGCCAGGGCAGAGCTGCCATCTATTGTCCAATAGGAAAACAAGTAATAAACAAGAAATGAAATTGCACTTTGTCACATTTCCAAGCTAGGTTTAACACTTTAGTCCCTGGAAACAAATTAGTGGAACAGTTCAAAACCTGGCTTCAGCTGGATATAGAAGCAGAATTCAAACATCCTACTTCAGAAAATGGAGAAAAAAGTATTACTGCAGCACTGCAACAGACTGACCTATATTTTAGTGCATCAAGAGATCAGGAATATCTTTTTGCACAGAATTAAAAGTTACATTTAACCAGAAAACTAAAATAAAAAAAAATATATAAGCTTCCAAGAGCTAGAAACTTTTGTACACTACAAATGAGAAATAAAATAAATAGCATCATTTGAGAAACAAGAGCTTAATATTTCAGGGAGTTTAATTATGAAATAAAAGCTGAACTTAATGCGGCCAACATTTTATCAAAACAAAAAAACAAATACGATTGGCTTTAATAAAATAATGCCACACAGAACCCAGCAGCACAAAAAACTTACACTTTGGCATCCATATTTCATTTAAAGCAATTCACCGCAGGGAAATAACAGCCAAGACATTTATTCAATGTATCCATCATTTTTTTCCCCCAATTCATACATTCAGTAGAGCAAATAGGGAACAAATAAACATTCCTAATTATCCAGTGAGTAAAATACATATGATCACAGCTAAAACAAATCGGATATAAAGTAATCTTGTTTTTTTTCCCTTGAACCGAAGCACTGGTCTTGCTGTACACTCACAAAACACTGGATTTTTACAGTAGTTTCTGTGACTCACACTTAATACTCCCTCAGCAAAAAACATAAAAGCACAATTTAAAGCATGCTTGGTTGATTCCACCAGACAGGAGAGTATGCTGTTGGGAGATCCAACAGGGCTGAGGCAGCACATTTACGATTGCTTTTACAGTAAACTGGCGTTCCAATTTCCTTCCGCCAGGCAGGTGTAATCTAGCAACAAAAAATCATTTGGAGGGATAGCAAAAGTGGAAACTTGTCTTTTTAACACACATAACAGAACTTTCCTGGTAAAGCAGAGAAGCTGAGCTTCCCTCTAATATCTAAACGAGGAAACCTTCAAATTTTTAAATGGCACTGCAAACTCATAGCTACACAAAAAGAAGTAACAGCCAGAGCGTTGGTTCCAGATGAATTCTGAATTGGATTTAGCATCAAAACCTTGCACGAGGATATTTCAGGCAGAAACATCAGGTAACTTGACAAGCCTGATGTCCATTCTCTGCATGCCTACAGGATTATGCAACGCTTCTGGTGTACTCATTTGGCACAAAAGCTTGCACAGCTCTGCGCAGACAGAGAACTCCAAAGCTACTTTTCATTTGGTGCAGACATACTGAATAAGTTATGCAACTCATATGGAAAGACAGAAATCTATCTTCCCAATCAATAACCTATGTAGTACATACCTATTGCAGTAATTTCCATGAAGAGTAAAGAATGCTTTAAATTACCAAGCTGTTACCACAGACTCAGTGAGAAGGTCATGGGGGAAAGTTCAATCAGTCATTCAAAGCGGGACACAAAGGCTAATGTGGACTTCTTAGTATAACAGGAATTCCGTGTGAATTCAGAAAAATGCAATATATTAATAAATAAATAAATAAAGATTGATTTTTAACGCTCTCCCTGCATCACCATGCGCATTCAATGCATGTGAAATCTCGATAAAATATTTTCTTAAGAGCTTGCATCGGAGTAAGATGCTAACATTTTTCTTGACAAAGTTTGCGGACAAAGTTTGTTCTTGGACATGGTTTAAGAATTTGCATACGGGGAAAAGAGAGGTTTCTTCATAAAAGAGAAGAGGTTCGGATGTTTTTCTCCGAAGACATTGAGATGAAGGAAATGGCAGCTAACCTGTATGCATCGTCTCCTGTTAAATCTCATATCATCCTGGAGGAGTCCCGCAGCAAACCACAACCCACTATAAAGAATGAAAACACACCATTACAATCATGAAAGTGAGGAGGACACCATCACGTCAAAACGTCCCGCTATGTTCCCCCAGACTTCAGATGAAACACTAAAATTTTACTATTTCAAAATAATGTGAGTTTACTGCTAGTTGATCAGTTCAATCCTGTCCGGTTAATTGCTATAACTTCTGACAATGTACTATGATTTTTAGCAATGAAAACAAATTAAATTATTATTATTATTATGTAATTTAACTATGCTGGAAACAAAAAAGTGCTGTTTAACGAGGGAAAATTTCAAAGGCTATTTGGAGATGATGCAGTTCAAACACTGGCAGCCAGGTCATCCCATTTCATCTCATGTGAAACTGATTATTCCTAAAACTCATAAGAGTAATGCAATTTCACTGTTATAGTATGTTTTCACTGCACCTACACGTAAAAAAAGCATAGAATACCTTTACTGTCATTTACTGCCATTATATTTCAACAAGGACTTGGTTAGACCGTCATATAGATCTAGGTTGTTTCTTTTATTTTGAAATAATCCAAATTAATGTAGATCACAGGTGCAAAAAAGTTAAGATTTCTAAAGAATGACAGAAAAGAAAACTTAAGGAACATGTTTTTTTTTTTTTTTTTTACTACACTTGTTTTTCATTTGGATTGGACCATTTCAGTGAAATTGAAAAGTACTTAAAGTCTAAGAGTTGCCTACAATTAACATGTATGTCAGACTATCGTCAGAAAAATATGCACTCAGGAATGGACCTCATAAAATCCTCACTGCATAAAACATTTTAGTCCATAAAATCAAAACCTTGCCTGCAAGGTTTTAGCAAAATGTTTCATCTTTTTTACAATATGGAAGTGGTTTCACATGAACCACTTCAATTCTACGGAACATAACTTCGAAAAAGTACTTCTCTGATCCGTTGTTCCACTTTTTGTACTGAAAGACCCCACATTGACATTAAGGAGCTAAATATTAAATTTTGGACACACAAAACATACCTAAACCAACTTGCAAGTGGTTTCCGGGTGAAAATACCCCTTCCTTTACAACAGAGATTCTCACTGTTGGGTGCTTTAGTTTGTCTATAGCCAGCACAATCATTGGTGTAGATCTGCAAAGAAATGACAAACCATTCAATTTAGTCAACAAAAACTGGAAAAATTATCACTCAAGTTCAACACTGGCTCAACAAAGACAAAAATTCAGACAAATAGAAGGAAATAAGGGGGACAAAGTTCATCTCTCTCCAGCAATTTTGCCATAATACGAACACATTTAAGGTTCATAGAACATTTTTACACGTTACCTTAATATGAATGGAAAAATCTATGATTTTTCAAACAAACGACCCAATAAAAATCATTTTACTTCCCATTATCAACATTCAGCCAACCGAAAGTCTGACGGTCAGAAGCCCTCACAATACGTTTGCAGGCAAGACTACCTAAAATAATTGAAAAAAGGCACACCATTTGCGGTGGCAGGTCGTTAATAGTAAAACAATTAAACACTCATTTCTATAAAGAATATCCATTCAAGTCAAAAAATTGTAAAGATTATCCAAGGGAACTTGCAAGAGCCAATATTTCAGTGCCAAGTCCATAACAAAGCTCACAAAAGCAACTGCCACTAGAATCAGTGGTCACAAATTGGTCACATTAGTATTACGCAACTGTTGGACTAACAAGCAGAGGATGATGTCCATGAATTCAAGTAAAATTGGTAAGGCCTACCAGCAACACCAATGACACTAGCTAAAAGACCATAGTGCGTTCGCAGCAATAGCACTGCCACACATAGAAATGAATAAAACCTAATTTTCAACGTCTAATTCCATCTTCAATTGAGACCTTTGATATTTAAAGGTGAAATTTTCATTTAAGCTGATCACAGTTGAAAGATCTCATCTTCAACCTTCAATAAGGTTAAAGTCAGTCAACAATACAATAACATGACGTAACGCAATGTAACACAACACGAGTGGCCAGAACAAGCCATTCAGCCCATCTAGGCTCCCGATTTTCTCATCACTAAAGTGAAACTAACTCTTTGGATGTTGGAAGGACTACATGGTATCGAGCACAGTATCAAGCCTGTTCTTGAAAACTCCCGAGTTTCTGCTTCTGTGATAAGGCCAGGCAAGCCATTTCACACCGTGATCCCATTACAATGGGTTAATCTTGTCTTGTGCTAAATTTCTACGGAGAAAAGGACCAAGACGTTGTGTGTGAAAGCCACTGCAGTTTCCCAATATTGCAACGACATTTGCAATCCGGTATAAATTTCGATTTCCTCCCTTAGCATTTTGTGATTCATAAAGTTTCCACAACCATTTGAGAGGACGTTCAATTACTAGTGGTCATCCAATTGATGCATTTGATTTCACAATTTTCATCTCATCACAAAAAATGTCCCTGTGCTAGTCCACACATAGCTTTTAAGCAAGACATGCTATAACAATTTTGACATCCATCTTGCCCCACAGTATAATGTTCCAATTCGTCCAGATGATGGCACTCCAATAATGAAAAAAAAAAAAAAAAAAAAAATGTGGTAACCCTACATTGCCAAATAAAGTACATAATCTCTCTGCTATCCAAAACGCCATTATTTTCTACATTTTTTTCCACACCGTGTAATGTGCGTGTAAATGTCGGGTAAAAGACCGCTCAATTTTATTTTAAACGTACAATTAAGACCTAGCGTAGGCTAGTAGCCTGTAATGATTAAGAGGTGATGGTGACAAAAAGCAGGGCTCGAAATTGCGACCGCTTTGGTCGCATATGCGACCAAAATGAACACTTCGCGACCCAGTGACCTGTGTTCGGAGGTTAGTTTGGTGAGGCAGAATCCTCCCCTTTGCTAAATGAGCAATCAGATGATTAACTAGTTTAGTAAGACTATTCGGCAGACTGACGGGCCAGTTTAAGTTTCCGCGGCGTTATTACTCAGTACATCGAACCTGAAATGCTCACGAAACTGCAGATATGCGCGTACTTGCTTACAGAAAGCCAGAGACGTGTGGTGAGGTGAGGCAGTGACCCAAACTTTTATTACAGGATTTTGTGAACCCGATCCCACGTACTATGCCTGATTGGCAATCAAAACAATGAAGACCAAGCCTACAGGAAGCCCGTATACAGATGGAGGAGATAATGACAAAAGGATTAATTCACGTATACGCTTCAATACGAGACTGCAAGGATGGAAATCTGAATAATCAATTAGGAAGATTCTCGGCTCTCGGCAATTCTGTATATCGTTTGAACATTTTGTTAATCGGATTATGACTGAAAATAAACGCCCGCTTTTTTTGTTTGGGTGTAAAAGCGTGAATTTAAAGGAGAATACATTGTATATTGATCAAGCATTGAACTCTGGTCACATGTCATGAGGTGGGCCACAAAAGTGTGACAGGGCCAAAATGGTCCATTTTTCAATACTCCTACTGCATATTACATACCTTCTGCCCAATCAAAAACAGCAAACAGAAATTTATTATCTCATTCCGTTCTAATGTTATTGAGAGTAACATGTATTTAATTAACAGGTAAATGCATTGAAAGCCGCGACTAAAAGTCCGTTTTTCTCGGAATGCACCTTTTACAAAAACTAGTGTTATTTGGTTAATATTCATTCAAATTCACCCAGGTTTGTTTTATTTTGTAGATAACATCCAGTTCATAAAAGATACACTGCCTTACCCTGGAGTAATAGAACATTATAACCATAATCTAGCTGCTTCTCCGCCGCCACCGCTCCGATCCACCCCGTTATTGCTGTTCTAAAAAGGCTGCTGAACCAAAAGTATCCCACAAAATCAAACAAAGTTGGTGGCAAATGAGAGAGAACTTCAACAGCTACAATTAGATACAAAATTACAATAATAGACCTATGAATCTTAGAGAAAATACATTTTGAATAAGCAGAATCTTGGCGGAGTGTCACAGATCCACCCTTTTTGAGTGCCCACCTCATGACATGCGACCCTCGGCATAAGTCGAGCTGTTATAATATTTGTTGATGACATTACTTCGGCTTCCTGGAAGCAAGTACGCAAATCTGCTGTCTAGTGAGAATTTCAGGTTCGATGTACTGAGTAATAACGCCGCGGAAACTTAAACTGGCCCTTCATTCCGCCGAATAGTCTTACTAAGCTCGTCTGATTGTTAATCAAGCAAAGGGGAGGCAGACTAACCTCCGAACGCAGGTCACTGGGTCGCACAGTGTTAATTTTGGTCACCTAAGTGACGAGCCCTGAAAAGATTCATTTACGTTTATGCTTTGATTCGAGACTGCAAGGAAGGGAATCATAATGACTAATTGGAAAGAAATTTCAACTCACTCGGTAATTCCGTGTATCACTTTGACCTTTTGTTAATCGGATCATGAAAGAAGACTGAAAAACACCCACTCTCCCTATATATATATATATATATATTTTTTTTTTTTGAATGGCATTAAAGCAGCACTATATAGTTTTCGCCAGATTCGCTCGCGGTGTCCCCCTGCAGTTGATAAACGATATTGTCTGTAACAACTGTCCTAAAATCTGTCCACACGAGCATTTGTTGACAAGCCAACTACACCAGCGAACGTTCTGAAGCAGGACATGTAATGTGCCATCCGATCAACCGTGTCTTCAGACCAGTTAAGAGTGACTTAAAAATCGGTCTAACTCATGTAGGTGGCTAAGTCCACACTACAACTATAACAACAATGTTACTGGCAAACGACATCGTTGTGGTCACTTTCAGAGCGATTTTACGCACATTAGAAAAACTGACCGCCAATCGAAATCAGTCAGAATTTACAGGGCTTCGCGTTCAGATGACATCGCAGAGAAAAAAGGGCTCTGACACAGCTGGAACGCACAACATCAATGTTTACACAACGATATCGTTCATCAGTGTTGATGCTCAAATCGTTATGGTTATGATTATGATTACAGTTATCTCTCTCAGTGTGGACGGCTCTTTATAGCATTTTATGCATGCACTTTGAATGTCAGGAACGAAACCTAACACGGAAGTTGGCGTCCCTTACATGCACAGCTGCTACTAATCCTAGCCCTAACAGGCATCAATTCATTTTTGCTCTGCTAAGAAGTGAGTGGACGTCACTTACATGCAGAGTCGCTGTTGGAATAGGCAGTCCCTTTGTAGAATCCGACCACAAAGTCGTCATGCACAAACCCGATTAGTTTGTGCAATAAAAAAAGAGGGCGGCAGGGAGTTGACAGAAAATCCCTGAGACGACATGAGTACACGCCAACTCAGATCATTACCTTATCCTCCCGAAATAAAACATGACAAATCTTCTACCTTTAGTACTCTGTAGGGGACTGAAGTAAACGTTGTGACGAATCCGTCTGTGGCTGAGGGGGGTGCGTCCGGGTTCAATGACCGGGAAGGGCTCGCTCCTGCTCCGCCGGTTGGATCGTCCAAGTGTGAGGAGGAGAAGAATGTGGGGTAGGCAACCCGATCCATATACATAAAGGAGACGGACTCGAACTTGCGGGCTGCTAGACAGTAACTTTATTAAGGCACTCAACAGCCATGCGTAACGCCCAATGAGTGGTCCACCGTTTTCCTACTGTCATTCTCACTCTCACAAGTAATCTGCACAACACCAGATCCTTATATATCATCAAGTCGCATGTAAATACACGCCATCACATTGATTCCAGGGAACTTGTATCATTCAGTCACACGCGCATACTGGTTTATCATGCTCGTTACAACGTTTATGATCACACATTTCGACTGCCGACTAGTTTAGCAATGTTTTCCAGCTAGCAATAGAAGGGCTGGGTATTGCCACTGATTTCCTGAATCGATTCGATTTCGATTCACAAGGTCCCGATTCGATTCGATTCAATATCGATTCATTGAAGGATATTTCAGCTACAGTACCTGTTTTGCTTGAATTTGAAAGGGGGTCTTAGAGAAGTAATGGCAGAAATTATACTTTTAGTTGAATTATTAACAAGAAACCTTCTAACTAGGCACAATATTTCAAATATTAAAGTTCACACTAAAAAGTGACCCCAGACTTGTTTCCTGAAAATACTTTTTATTGACCAACACATTTGATCAATCAACATAATAAAGTGCAACATAGACTTAACAGTTAGTAGAGCATAATTCTCTGAAACTGGGTCAATATTACATGCTTCACTTTGCAAGTTCATTTTCCAGTAAATATTATTGAATTTAAATCAATATCCTTGCCCAAAATACCCCACATGGACATGTTCGACTGTACAGAAATAAATATTACGATACATTCAACAAAGAAAATAATATTGGATTTTTTTTTTGAAAACTGGTTGAAATGGTGGACGAAAATTGGCACGTTATATTACTAAACTTCCACCCGACGCTGTTCGTGAAAATATATCTCCCAACAAAAGTATTTGAGCTTAAAATAAAGATCTGATTCCGAAATTTATATCCAACGTGGATTTTGTTGTCTCATCATTACTTGTATCTCGAAAATCCAGCCTCAATTTACCGTTCCGTGCTAAACCAGTCGTGTCCACTGCACTTACGTAC
Organism: Gymnothorax javanicus; assembly: GCA_029692085.1. Lineage (NCBI taxonomy): Eukaryota > Metazoa > Chordata > Actinopteri > Anguilliformes > Muraenidae > Gymnothorax > Gymnothorax javanicus. The sequence goes on along the minus strand of CM056199.1, from coordinate 121,546,599 downwards.
GGATCACAGTACATTTTTACCGTCAACAGGAAGTTTCACATTTGCAGCATGCTTTCTATCAATGAAACACTGCTCGATGTACATTTATATGACACGTAGTCAAAATACCTCTACCTGCAATTAACTGATTCAATATTATCCGTTACGGCGGAAAATTCATTACTTAAGTAGTTTTTTTTGAGGATTTGTACCCAATTTTTTTTTTTTTTTTTTGAACTGGGACTTGTACTTTTACTCTAATACATTTAAAAGATAAAAAGTATACTTTTACTTCGTTACTTTGCCACTGGCCACTTCGCTACTCGTTACAAATTAAAATATGAATGTAATTCATCATTTAAGGATTATCTGGATTTGGCCTGTTCGAGAAGAACAACGGTGCTCGGCAGGGTATCTGAAGCGCCTTGGGCAGACGTGTCCGCCAGCAGACATGGAGCTGCAAATTTATGCATGCAGAACAATATTGTATCACTAGATGGCACTCCCGGATCAGTTATTGAATATTCACAAGCAAGATGGAAATGCACTAATAAAAGATCGATCTTTGAATAAAATGAATCGATATCGAAAATTTTAATTAAGAAAAAAAAATCGATCTCAATCGGAAAATCGATTTTTTGAACCCAGCCCTAAGCGACAGCATGACAACCTGCTAGCATGTCAGATACCAGCTAGCTAGATAAATCGCTGGAGATGATTATTTGACTGAGCATAAACAGGGTACTAGATGATTTCAATGACACAACCAGACACAAAGCAAGATCAAACACGCTAGAACCAGATCTAGAATGAAGGATTAAGCTAACAATTTGTACTTACTTGTCCAAAAGTAACAACGCCAGGTCGCCATCAGTCGGACATCCCTCATCCTCTAGTCTTTCAGCTCTCGCCAGCAAGTGAAAGCCGGTCCAATGTTGACCCTAGTCCTGGATCTTATTTTATCGCCTTCTCTTTTTCTCTTAAATGTCTCATCTGACAACACCTTTGCCTTCTTCGGTTTCCTCACCGCTTCAGCCATTACAACCATTTCCAACTCTGCTTCATTCTACATTCACTCGCTGGTCTTGAGAGGTGGGGGAGTGGGATTGTGTGACGTGTGCCGTAAAGCAGCAAGTTTGTAGTTCTTTTTGGGCCTGGGTTCCTACCCGAAACCCGAAGTTACATAGTGCCAGTGAAGGCGATGCAGGTGCGATCGAGCCATGACAAAGGTGTCATTCAACCTATTGTGAGTTGATGTATCGCCAGAACGATCTTGGAAATAGATATTTGAGAGTGAAAAAATTACATAGAGCTGCTTTAAAAAGCACGTATTTAAGGAGGAAAACATTATCATGAACAAACTGACCACGCATTGACCGCGGCATAAGAAAGGTTTTAATACTCATTAATGGCATTGCGTTAGCTTCCTGTAAGTGAATATGAACAAATTTGCTGTCTGTGACCATTTTAAGTTTGATGCACTGAGCAATAATGTCGTGGATGAAATTGGCATGCCATTCTGCCGTTTTGTCTTGTAAATTAGTTACTCAATCCTCTGATTGTTAATCAAGCAAAGTAATAGGGAGTTATAGTTTGTTTAACAGTGAGTAATCTGCCTCACCTAACTTACCTCTGACGGCACGTCACTGGTCTTAATCATCGACTCAACTTCTAATACTTATGCTTTGACTCCATACCCTCGAAAGACATGATCAGCCTTGCTGACGTCACGCACTGGTCTGGGAAGAATATTTCCTATTGTTTGATTGATCGATTATTTTCCATGGCGGCAATGGCAGATTCTGAAATTTTTAGGAATATGCGATGTTTGAAAGCACACAATGTAAAACCAATAAAAAAATAATGACTTGCCAGCAGTCGAATGCAGCAAAACCCAAAATCAGGCCGAGATTGGAAAAGCGTTTTTCTACTCGTTTTCTTTGATCCAAATAACGGTCAGTGAAACAAGTAGACATGGTCAACAACATCCCCCGCCAAAATGTCTTCTTTAAAGATACAATGAACAGAGGCTCCCAGAAGTGCCACAAGGGCAATAACTGTGGGAAAAATAATAGTGTGCTTCTTATTTTCGAACTCCATCAGGATCTTTATGGTCTTAAGCTACACACCAAATTTGGTTATCCTATCTGGAATATTTCCCGTGAAAAGTAGTTCCCCTTTACATATACCGCGAACAGAGTTGAAAAAAGTGAATCAAAGGCAATAACTCCGGGAGAAATAATCATACGTGTCTCATTTTCGAACTCGATCAAGGTCTTTATGGTCTTTAGCTACACACCAAATTTGGTTATCCTATCTGGAATATTTCTTGTGAAAAGTTGTTCTCCTTTACAGACACCGTAGTCAGAGTTCAAAAATGCGAATCAAGGGCAATAACTCTGGAAAAAATAATCGCGCTGGTCTCATTTTCAAACTCGATCAAGGCCTTCATGGTCTGAACCTAAATGCCAAATTTGGTTATCCTATCTCGAATATTTCTTGTGAAAAGTTGTTCTCCTTTATCCCGGACGGACGGACGGACGGACGGTCAAATCAATATCCCCCCGCCACTTCGTGTGGCGGGGGATAAATAACTTTTTTGGCAGCTTGATGGATGTGTATGGGCAATTCCAGCGTTACTCACGTTACAATTACTGCATTAGGCTCTAGTATGAAGTTGTTTCACTAATCCATTAATTGACAGAACTTCCTAAGTTCTACATGGTGGCAACCTCTGGCCATCATCAAAATCAAGAAGTGAAAACCCAGAATGAACTCCCAATGGTTATGCTGGCAGACTAGATTTTGCAAGCATTACTCACGTTACGCCAAAGTAACATGCCTTTTTTTCACGCAAGTTTGGTTCTCTATCCTTGTAAAATGATGCATTGTAGACTAAATTGGATTATATATCTTAAACACTTCATTAATGGAACTTCTAACACAACTAAGTTTTTAACAAAAATAAAACACTATTTTTGTACATCCGGCCTTTAAAGAAAAAAAGTTGCGTTACTCACGTTACCAATAGCTTGAGCACCAGGAAGTTCACTAAACTGCTTTGTACTTATGTTCACAATCAATGTCTCAACCACTTCTATTCAACAGAATAATAGGCCTTCATGTTCACTTACTTTGACAACTCATAATAAATGCAACTCAAATGTCCACCCTATGAGAACCTCCCTGGCACGACAGTTCAAATTTCAATGGAGGATTTTTCTCAAACACTCGTAACGCTTCTCGATTTCCGGTTCACTGATGTCCATAAATTTCACGTTCTCTGGATCATGGTTGATGACAGTGAGGGGGCCACAGAAGATCCGATTGGGTTCCACACTGCCTTCAACATTTCGCCTCTTTGGGAACGTGCTCTTATTGCCAGACTTGTGAAGGAAGGTCACCGAAAATCTGTCATCCTCAGCTACTGATATCACACGTCCAATGTAGCACTTTCTGGAGAAGTAGACTGCATAGTACCCACCAATCCACATACAGACTATGAGGCCTATAGCATGTCAACCTCCAGAGTTACCAAATATTGTTGAAAACAGCCGTCATACAATAAATCATCAGTTCTCTATAAATATTCTTGTGGCCGGCCATGATATAAACCAGTCACTGTCTTTTAAAATTTCCAGGTGAGTGGCTAAAAGCATGCCTCGGAATTCAAGGCGAGCTTTTTTTGCGGCCCTCGCTGCTCGTTCCAAGGCTGGGGCAACCGAAAGAATGAAAAAATAGGAAGTCTCTTTGCTATGATGAGCATGTTACTCCAAGATAAATTCATTCTGAGGTACAGGGCCCATTATTATGGTGGCCGACAGGGGCAAATGCACTGCAATGGCCAAAAACATCCCCAATAGGAGAAACGCGCTGCAAAAACAGAAACGATGCAAATTCAAAAACACACAAACCGCAAAAGCAAATGCAAAAGTAAAACGCTGCATATCCATGTCAACACATACGCGCTGCAACGGCCCAAAACATCTCCATTTGGAGAAACGCGCTGCAAAAACAGAAATGATGCAAAGCCAAAAACACACAAACCTTAAAAGCAAATGCAAGACGAACATATAGGCTATTTAAAGATTTCAAAAAATGCTGAAATAAATGTAACCAAATCTGCATATCAGAAATTGATTTGGGGGGGAAAAAAAGTAAGCAAAGATGAACACAAGTTTCATGCATTAAACAGCCATTTTAATACGTTTCCCCTTAATTAACTTGACAATTGGCCGCCTAGCAGCTCTTCACCAACTCTGGATTATTGCATCATTACCGATTGCGTATACACTCCAGAAATAGTTGTTTCTATGTGCGCATTAACAGTTGGGGGCTGCCGGGGATGTCTTGCAACACGATGAAGTGCTCTTGCCCGTGAAGCAGATCATCAGCAGACTGAAAAAATCTAAATAAATAAGACGTATTGACACGACACCAGGTATGCAAAAATCAGCCATTTGGTACTTTGCTAAGAAAACACTGGTCAGCGCAGCAATAGCAAAAAACTTGGTCGCTCAACAAAGATGACTTCTGTTGATTACTGAAGAATGTTTTCAACTGTGAAGAAAAAAACCTCTTTTCAATTATCGAACCATCAGATACATTGCCTATGCCAGAACATAGGCTAGAGCGAACACATTTGACCTGAAAGGAAAACTTGAATACTTTTTCTCTTTAAAGGAGAAGACAGCACCTCGGCAAAGTATATTTCAGCGGAAAGTAGAATTCTTGAAGTGTCTAAAACGCATAGTTTTATAAATTTTAATTTGGTAATGATCCAGTGCGACGCATTTTTAAACCGGCAAGTCTTCAAATCGGCGTCAATACCAGGGGGCAGACATTTTTACTTGGGGCATCTAAGGCTGCTTTCGGAATGCACACTTGTCCACTCGCTCACTTACTCTCTATATTGTTTTCAATATAGAACATTCACTACACAGTGCCCTATATAGTGGGTGAGTGTGCATTTCGAACGCATTATCCAAACAAACGCCAGTGCCGCGGTGCTTGTGCGTCATTTATTCTCTGAAGTGACGTCAGTTGTTCTCTTTCCTTTCATCTGGGCCATGGAGTAGTTCAAAGGACCTTCAGTAAGCTCTCCCTTTATGACTTGGCTGCCCGCAAGCTGTTTTTGTTTAAGCTGGCCTGATTAACAATCAAACAATTCATCGACTGAGCGACCAAGACCAATACATGACCTATAATTAGAAATGGTAATGAAAGGTGAATTCCCATTGCCAACATTTATATAATTGATATGGCATTGTAAATCCAAAACTTTCGCTGACTTCGCAGCATTTATTTTCGCCGTCCTCGGGATTGTCACAGCTCTGCAACCTTACAGCGCCCTTTAGCCGTGACAACATTCAAAATGAAAGCACTGAAGGTGCTGATGCCTCGGTGCTTACAGCAGTGACAAGTATGTCCCTTAATGAAGGTATAAAATTAGGTGTGGACATGTCAGAGTGCCCTAGCTGTGCATCTATGCTTGACATACTCAAGTATTTACCCACCAGTGGCAGTCTGATGTACATTAATGTACGCAGAGAAGAAACACACACTATTCACAGAGCCACATGCTGACAAATAAATTATGCATATGCGCACCAACGCAGCTAAAGTACTACAGTACAGGGCTCGAAATTAACTTTTTTGCCTTGTAGCGCTGCGCTCCCAAGTTCAAAAAGGTAGGAGCGCGAGCCAAAATTTAGAAGCGCACACAACAAAATCTAAGAAGCACCAATATATATATTTTTTTAATGTTTAAAAAACTACAATATATCACTCCACATTAACAACTGTCTCCAACAAATGAGAGTTATTAAACAATATGAAAGTTTTGAGTTCATTGATTAACAAAGGTTTCCACTACATTGGCTTTATGCCATATCCGGAGGCCAGGATTTAAAATCTGGTCTTCTGGCTCTCTGCCCTTCCATCCATCTCTCTGTGAGGCATCAAATATGTCCAGAGGAGGACCCTCCACACTGATCCGAATCAAATCTTCAACTGTGTTAGGGTTAAATGCAGATCTGACGTAAAGTCTTTGTTTTCGCCTTAATATTGAAATATGAATCAGTCCACAGAGGTAACGTTGCTATTTGTTAGCTTATTATAACATAAGCAGATGTTACAATGAGTTGGCTACGCTTGTTTTAAGATATATGCCACACGCCATCAATATATTATTACTGAGTTGGCGATTTGCGTAATTTCACACATCTCCTCCGAAACCAGTGAATAATGAGTCTGTTTTCCGCATACACCAGTTTTACTGTGTGACAAAGACGATGCGCCAGGTTTCGAACTCAGTTATGAAGTGAAAACTGCATTTTGAAGCCGTTTTTGCAAGTAAAACGGGCGAATTCAATCAAGGACAAAACAGCACCACAAATGTTGTATACAAGGAAATTCTATGAATGAACTACAGTATACCTCACTTGCACATGCGCACTGAGGCATAATAAAGAACGGATTCCCGCAGCCTAGCAAACTAATTTCCGCAAATCTGTGCTGCTTAATGAGAGCTGAAATTATGAAGACATCTTGATATTTTACATTGTCATTTATGCACAGAAGACGCCTCATAATTTTGTGGTGCAATGCATAATGATATCAAAAGTAAATTAGACTGTCGTCGGTTTTTACCAATTAGTCTGAGCAACTGTGGCTAATCGGGAGATGTAAACTGCGAGAGGTTAAGGTTATTAAGCATTTTTAAAGGTGAGGTTTCCGAAGATCAAATTCAAAATCAGAGGATTCCCCAAGTAAAAATGTCTGCCCCCTGGTATTGAAGCCAATTTGAAGACTCGCTGGTTTCAAAATGCGTTGCACTGGATCATTACCAAATTAAAATTTATAAAACTATGCGTTTTAGACACTTCAAGAATTCTACTTTCCGCTGAAATACACTTTGCCGTTGTGCTGTCTCCTCCTTTAAGGTAGTCAGATACACCTCCTCTCATGTTTTTTCACCTCCGCCAAGGAGCTGTATGTTTTTGCCAGCGTTTATCTGTATGTCTGTCTGTCTGTCTGTTAGCAGGACATCTCAAAAACGGCCGCACAGATTTTAACCCAACTTTGCAGGATCTTAGAACAGCACAAGAGGAACAAGTGATTAAATTTTGGCATATCTAGGCCGAAGTACAGCTGAGATATAGGCCAAAGTTCAAATACAGCTATGCTGGCAGAGATTTGAAGTCTTTCCAATGGGCTGGATTTCCAATCGGCGTGCTTTTGGGTTTTGCTGCCACCTGGCGGTGGAATGCAACACCACCCTACATCAGCCAACAAAAATACCTAATGCACAGAGTTGCCTTGGCGTGGCGGAGGTGCTGCGCTCCCTGAATACTCTTGTTACCCCACCCCACCCGAAGGGTGAGGGCAAGGGGTATTGTTTTTGGTTCGGTTTGTTTCTGTGTTTGTGTGTTTCTGTGTTCGTTTGTTTGTTAACACTCTAGCAGCAAAACTAATGGGCACATTCACCCCAAATTCGGTGTAGGGATTGCCACTGAACCAGAACAGATCCCTACTGAATTTCGTACAAGTAGGTGAAAGTAAGTGCGAGGGGCGGGGTTTGTTGTTCCTGGCACCACTTGTTTAATGAAAGCACCAGAGGTGCTGATGCCTCGGTGTGTATTCTTAGCCACTACTGATGTACAATAGTTGTACAGTAACATAAAAGCAAGCTCGAATACATAAACAGTCAACAGAGTGCGGTCCTTGTGCCAAAATCATGTGGGTGTGGCTTAACATTATGTACACAAAACGTGTACACTGAAACATGAAGTGCTACAAAAAATGAACTGAATCCTTTTTCAAAATTCTGGCACATTTAAAATCAAGAGAACAGTGTTTGTCACTCGTTGGCATCGTTACTTTAGCTTGGATGCACACGCTGTCGCAGTTATGATGGTAACAGACAGACAAACAAACAAATACACAGACTGAGTACCGTATGCTCGCTGTGCGCATGCGCACACCGAGGCATAATAAGTGATCTAATTTTTACCAGAAGGAAATAGGTGTCAACATTATTGACATCCCAAACAGTTATTGCAATAAACTCAAGCCTGAATAGGCACCATCTTTTTATTTCGTCTAAGTCTAAAGGAAATACATTTTCATTGCATCATGCAGTTGGACTCAGGCACAAGAATGAAGCAAGTTCGCCCAACTCCTTCGTCAACCATCACCAGAAGAAAAGGCAAAGAACTGTCCATTCGAATTCAGATTAACGGTCTTTAGATTCAGTTAATTCAAATTCACAAGTCTGGTAACTGGCTTCAGATAATTCAGAAACAGTTAAACATGGCACTTTGCATTGTGATGGAAAAAAGAAAACAAATGCAAAGGTGAGCAGAGCTCACCAATGCCTTTGACTCCCCGTCCTTTCCCATGTTTCTGTTAGGGGCAGTGGCGGCGAGTTGAAACTAATTGGCTCGCGGGTCAGCAATGACATCAAAATCTGGGACTGAATCTTCAAAGTAGACAGTCCGGTCGGCTGCGATCGCATGGTTGTCGCCCCCAAAAGCCCGCTTCTCCCCTTTTTTTGGCATTATTTGGCCAATACTGTCTCCATGGCAACCAGAATCAATAAGCGTATAAGTGAAGTATATCACACGTCCATACCAAACATGAAAGTGATCGGTCAAAAATTACAGCGTCCTAGCTCAATGCAGAAGGAACTTATGGCCATTTTTCAATTTTCACAAAAAGGCCCCCGGTGGCCACAAGAGGAAATTAATTTTAATTCTAAATGCCTTGTGTACCCCTCTGGGTCACTACCTTACACACACCAAAGTTTCAGGTTGACTGGTCTAACGGCCTAGGAGGAGTTACTGTTTCGGACGGACAGACGGACAGACAGACGCCGAACTGTATTACAAGATCTCCTCGCCTTTTCGGAGGCGCGGAGATAAATAGATTTGTCCAATGATTAGATCATAGAAAAATGTTTTATGAAGGGAGATGCGAACAGTCTTTGGTCATTCCTGATAATTTAAAGAAATGTGCCTGAAATGTCAGATTTCATAAATGGTTAGGCTAATTTAGACAATCAACTAATTAAGGTGTGAAAACCAGGGACAGATACGGCCCTCGTTGTCCACCTCTGAGCTAGACTGTCCCTTCAACTTCTCCACTCAAGCTATTATGTGGATGAAGTCTTATTTAACAAACAGAAAACACTGTGTGCTATACCCCTTTGGTTTTATTTTTATGAAATGCGTGGCAGTGCCATGTTTAAGAAAAGTACTGAATGGTAAAATGTCAGTATGACAATTGTGTTACACTTAAGAGTGTGACTATATTTTAGTAAATGTGAGGCAATGCCATGTTTAAGAAAACCCATGTTATAATGTCAGTAACAACAATTTGTTACAGTAAAAAAAGAACAATATTTGATGAAAATAAAACACATTTTCAAAGTAATTGTAAGAATTGTACTGGCATTATAAAATACTCATATCAGTACTCGTTATCGGTAAGTATTTAAATGTAAATACTTGTACTTATACTCAGTCTAAAAAAAGTGGTATCGGTGAATCCATAGTTTCAGAGGTCAAAAGACATGGGACAAAGAGAGAAGTCAAACTACAGGCCATTAATTTGTGACCTACTAGCCATGTGCCATTCAGACTGGCTATGGTAAGACCAGTCTAGATCAAGCAGTCAGACCTTGTCCGTACGTGCACGTATATTTTAAAAAATTAGGCTTTTTCCCCTCCTTCGCTCTCCGAAAAATAAATCTCTGAACACAAGAAGACGCAAAAGCACAACTAAATCACTGTCGAAAGAATGGCAAAACAGCAGGAGGTGATTATACAATTTCATGCAAGACCATGTAGACCAATCACAAGCCTTAAAACCTTGCTCCAAGCCAAAAACTCTTCCTCTCGAGAAGTAAACATTGAAAATTAAGTTTCTAGAAGTCATCACCTTGAAAGGTCTTCCCAGAAGGTCCGTTATCACAGAGTGAAAATGCAGTTTGCCAGTGGATCATTACGCAAAGAAAATGCTTTGTTTTCAAAAATACCTGTGTACGTGTGGTAGGGTCCAAGGTGTGTACTTGGAATCCTGATTAGCCTATATCCCTGCAGCAGTCAAGAAGGAATTATTACAGTCACTGTCTTTTATTTTGGCATAAGCCTTGTGGCGCAAGACCATCAGCCTAAAAAAAAAAAAATTGAGGTGAGGGAAAAAACGTGCGCCTCCTGGAAACTAGACTGGTTCCCTCTCCATCGTTACACTCCGCTGGTAGACATTCCGTATGATACAGAACGGTAGCGCCAGCACTGCTTTGTAGAAAAGATGGGAACAAGTCTTCGTAGATACTGGGAAACCAAAAGCGAGAGATACCCGTTCTGTGATTGGGCAACCCGCACCAAGTGACCCTTTTTGAACCAATCGCCTATGATTAATTTTCGCCTTCTGAGTGTCTGTAGATGGCGAACATAGCCACGGGACCTGCCATTAGGGGGTATTCCGAGGTGAATCACGGCTTTCGAGAATGCTTGTCTACAGAGCAGATATGTACATAAATTAATGATTCTCATTCCCAGAAATTCATTTGCTGTGGACACGCGATTTGTTACTTGGCTAAAGCGTCAGTGGGTACTATGGATGAGGTTTAGACAGTGACGTTTGTTTAGGTTTCCAAATTTGGTCAGGTTACGATACGGAGTCCACATGCATGGTTTGTTAATGTAGCCAAATAGCAACTACCATTCTGATAGTGATTCAGTGATTCTTTTGAGCTGTGTCAGGTAAGCAGCTATTGAGGTAAGCCCCTATAATGCAACTGAGTTTTTTTATAATTCTGACGATTTTGTTTTCATTGTATTCCTTCTAGGGGTGGGAACGTGTACAAAAAAATTCTAAACGTGTACACGCGCTGTATAATTGCGTGTACACGTGTCTTCAGAGTTAGTGGATTTTGACCGCTGTACAACCGTTAGAGGGCACCGTCACCATTCCAATAACACAGTCCAGACACCCATTAACGCAGTGATCAGCCAGATACGTTTATTAAATCAATAGACGGTAACAGCGAATTTATAGGTTACCCCAATACAAAATTACGGCCTACATCAGATAGCAGGGCTAGAGCTGGCTTCTGAAACCTATTAGTCAAATGATTAGCCAAAAAGCAATGTCAATTAGTCAAATAACTTTACCCCTAGTCACTTTTTTTTTATCTGATGTCCAGTTGTGAGGGTCTCTAATGCCAATCAATTTCTTGTTGGTTTTGTTGCACCGTCGTTGTATTATTTTTATCATGCTTTTACTTACAACAATGTGCTGTTAAATGTCCTATCTGACCGTGTGCTTTCCTCTGTCCTTTCTGACTTAGCCTCGCCTTCCTTGTTTCCTGTGCTAGTAGCATGGTTTTTTTAGTATTAACCCCACCTCACTTGGGACTTTCTCCCTTAGCTTGCTTCATTCCCAGTCTGCTTTTTGCATGAATTATTTTTTTAATCTGCAAGTTACTGACACAGGTTAAAGAAGCTGGTCCCAAGTCCAGAAGAAGAGGAGGGGGTTCAGAAGGCTTTGGCAAAACAGAAGAAGCTACTGCCTATGAAAGAAATGCAAATAAAAAAAGATTTATGCAAAAAACAACTTGCTTTTTATTCAGTACAAAAGACCAAATATTGATAACAAAGTACTTTCAAATGTTCTTTACTGACCATTGAGCTTCAAGGAACAACTGTGGTGTTACGCTGAGTGAGAACTGAACACTTGGACTTGGTAAAATTACATTAACATGGACTACATGTGCAACATCACCATGTTGCATAAATCCAACCACATCAACTTGCTTTTTATTCAGTACAAAGGACCAAATATTGATAACAAAGTACTTTCAAATGTTATTTACTGTCCATTGAGCTTCAAGGAACAACAACTGTAATCAGTACCACTAACAGCTGCGTAGTCTATTGGCTCGAGCATGAGCTGGTGGGTGGAGTATTCGTCCTAATAATGCTGCATTCATGTGATGTCGGAAGGTCGGAGTTCCCAAGTCGGCAAATCGTTCTTCCGACCGTTGTGTTCATGTGCTTTGAAGTCATAATGTGGGAAAACATGGATGCTGCAAAGACGCTGAGTTGTATTTAAATGCTCGGAGCGTTTAAAGAAAACACTGACAGCCGTTTCCAGTTTTTTCGTGACACTGAAGAACAACCGAAACCGATCAGGTGATCCATGAAATATGATTGATTTCATACATATGTATTTTAATCAGAAAAACTTCCACATTTGCTTAAAAGTAAACTACACATCCGCCATTTTTCGGTGAATGTGACGTCAAGTCGGAAAATCGGAGCTCTGAAATGATACCCGAGTTTCCGACCTGTAATTTCCGAGTTCGACGCCGTTCAATTCATTTTTGACAACTCGGAGCTCGTTTTTTCCGACTTCCGAGTTGTTTTGAACGCAGCATAAGGGTACAGTAGGCTACACGCGGTTCTTTTCGCGCTTCTTCATGACGTTCCTGGAGCTTGCGCCCCGGACGGGAGACGGAGTGCGGCACGCGGAGTCGGAGAACCAGAGTCGGCTTGTGAGTTGTGTTTTCTTGGCCGACCCTATATTATATATTAACATCCCCCCTAAATATTATTGCAGATTTGCGCAAGTCTCGTGACCCCACTTTTGAAAGGTCTTCGTCAAATTTATCGTCAAATGTGACTCACAGATAGTCAAACTGCCGGAGAGATCGTCAATTGCGAATTGACGAACGGGTAGCGCGAGCCCTGTCAGATAGGCATAAAATCACAACTAAATGAATAATGTTAGGCCCTCTCACCAATGTAAATGAATTAACCATAAACGAAAATAATCATTTTGACAAGCAAGAACATGGACATGAATGAATTCTAACAGTTTAGCTCTGCTTTTATTTGTCATTGTCCTTATTATTGTACCTTGTTTTTGTACAATTTGTTTTGTGAATTTAAACAGCAAACTGCATCCCTCACTCACAGCGGGAGCTGCGTCTCACTATCGTTACGTTTCATAGGGTCATTAAAGTGAATTGTAATTGAGGAGGAAAAGCCGCTGGATAAAGTAAAACTAAACTGAGAAACACTTTTTACATCCACAAAGCAAAAACAAAAAGAAATGTAAACTGCGTTTTACGTGTTCTCATTCAAATAACAAAATGAATATCGTCGGCCTGCTGATACAACCTCGTATCTTCAAAATGATAAACTTCACAGGAAAATAAAAAATAAATATAAAATTAAAAAAAGAAATGATAAAAAATTATAATTATATAAATATGATTTAAAATATAAATAAAAAATGTTTAATTTTGCATGTAAGAATAGTGGACATACGAGTTTTTGTTTCTTATCAATTTGGAGATACGAGGTTTTATCAGCAGGCCGACGATATGCTTTTCTTTTAACGAGCAGACGCGAGGATGACATTGTGCATGCAAATACAGGGCCATGAAAAAGTATTTGCCCCCTTCCTGATTTCTTTTTTTTTTTTGCATATCTTTCACACTTAAATGTTTCAGATCATCAAACAAATCTTAATATTAGACAAAGATAACCCGAGTAAATACAAAATGCAGTTCTTAAATTATGATTTCATTTATTGAGGGTAAGAAGCTATCCAAACCTACCCGGGCCCATGGGAAAAAGTAATCCCCCCCCACCCCGTTAAATCATGAATTAACTGATTAACCACATTTTTTAGTTCAATTTCACTAACCACACTCAGGCCTGATTACTGCCAGACCTGTTGAATCAAGAAATCACCTAAATAGAACCTGTCTGACTAAGAGAAGAAGGCTAATGGATCTCAAAAAGCAATACATAATGCCGCAATCTAGAGAAATTCAAGAACAGATGAGAAACAAAGTCATTGACATCTATTAGTCTGGAAAGGGTTACAAAACCATTTTAAGGCTTTGGGACTCCAATGAACCACGGTGAGAGCCATTATTCACAAATAAAGAAAACTTAGAACAGTGATGAACCTTCCCAGGAGTGGTTGGCCTACCAGAATTACTCCAAGAGCGCATCAACGACTCATCCAGGAGGTCACAAAAGAACCCAGAACAACATCTAAAGAACTGCAGGCCTTACTTGCCTCAGTTAAAGTCAGTGTTCATGATTCAATAATAATAAAGAGACTGGGCAAAAATGGCATCCATGGGGGAGTTCCAAGGCGAAAACCACCGCTGAGCAAAAAGAACACAAAGGCTCGTCTCACATTTGCCAAAAAACATCTTTATGATCCCCAAGACTTATGGGAAAATATTCTGTGGACTGATGAGACAGAAGTTGAACCTTCAGGAAGGTATGCGTCGCGATACATCTGGCGTAAAACTAACAGCATTTCATGAAAAGAACATCATACCAACAGTCAATCATGGTGGTGGTAGTGTGATGGTCTGGGCCTGCTTTGCTGCTTCAGGACCTGGACGACTTGCTATAATTGATGGAACCATGAATTCTGCTCTCTAGCAGAAAATCCTGAAGGAGAATGTCCAACCATCAGTTTGTGACCTCAAGCTCATGTGCACTTGGATGATGGAGCAGGACAATAATTCTAAACACACCAGCAAGTCCACCTCTGAATGGCTTAAAAAAACAAAATGAAGGTTTTGGAGTGGCCTAGTCAAAGTCCGGACTTAAATCAAATTGAGATGCTGTGGCATGACCTGAAACAGACCGTTCATGCTTGAAAAACCTCCAATGTGGCTAAATTAAAACGATTCTGCAAAGAAGAGTGGGCCAAAAATTCCTCTACAGCAAGGCGAAAGTATGGCGTTAAATTAGTCTCAAAACTCGAGCGCATAAAAACTGAGCGCGCAAGACCCTCTTTAGGTGCTCGCAGCTTCAAAATGCGCGCAATTTCAATATGTGCTCTCAATATTAAAACGCGCTCGCTTGCAACTTCAACACGCGCTCTCAATTTCAAAATATGCTCGCAATATCAGTATGCGCTCGCTTGCCGATTTCACTTTTGAACACGCGCTCTCAATGTCAAAATATGCTCGCAATATCAGTATACGCTCGCTTGCTGATTTCACTTGTGAACACGCGCTCTCAAAGTCAAAATATGCTCGCAATATCAGTATACGCTCGCTTGCCGATTTGACTTTAGAGACTTTGGAGGCGGGACTTTCAATGCTAACCATGAGTTCTGATTGGATGTTTGATTTTATAACTGGTTTTCAACTGCCGTAAACTACAGAATATGAAATCAAAGACAACCATCATTATCATGTTGGAGCAAGAAAGTTTTTCACAAAACGAAATCTTTCATTGATCTCATTTTAATATTGTTCGAAGGTATTGGTTTCATTCACTGTGCGTAGCTACGATGATGTTGTATCATGGCTAGCTAAATATTTTATGTTAGAAAAGCTCTCTTACATCAGTCCCAACATCAATTATTTTACTATGCTATTTTAGCGCCAAATTTCAGTAGACGGACACTTAGCTCACTTAGGCCATTTACGTAGCAATATAATTTTCCTGAGTTGTTCTTATTCATCAGGTTCTTCAAGCAATATTCTTCTCTGACGCTGAAGACCCGGTAATCTGCCGATTTGTGCAACCCATCTATAGACAACTAGATGCTGCTTTGCGGTTCAGCCCATATACAGACCCAAAATCTCGGGCTGTTTCTTCACTGACATCATAAATATCTTTATAGCTATATCTTTAAAATATTTTTTTCAGTGCGCCTTCCTACCTGTAAACATTTGGATACGTGCATGTACACACTAACGTTTCCTGAAAATGCAGGAATTAGACATGCAGCATTTTATCTTTGAACGAACGTATCCAGCTCATTAAAACATGAGCGAATGTTATAAGAAGTTAACAAAAATTATTTTGCAACTGTGGGCTGATTCATAGAGCAATATTAAAGGCGAAAACAAAGACTGTCCGATCGTAGTGCGCGCTATGGTCGTATTTTTAGTTGAGGTAGCACAAATCGCCAGAACACCGGACGAGAATAAAGTTTTCAGTTTAGTACTTGAGCAGAAAAAGTGGAAGAATGGCGTAATGACGGCGAAGGGAAGGCAGTTTTCTTGACCAGACGGCTAAAGCCACGACATAGCCGCTTTTTTAATATTTGCAATATACTATTATGAGCAATTGGCACACTATGGTGTCGCCATTGTGCATTGCTTTGTTGGGATGATATGTGACAGTCCACAGGAAAAGGGTGTATAAGGGATATTTTGGTCAAATTGAGTTAAGTGCATCTGATGATCTCATACCATGTACTAAACATAGAAAAACAGTTTTTCTCTAAAACGTAAAAAAATCCCTTATAGGCCCACACCCTTTTCCTGTGGACTATCACATATGGTTCGGAAATATTCGCTATATTCAGGTTAATGCTTTCAATGCAAGTGGGTTATAGGTACTGCTGCTGTAGACTAATACAATGTAACAAATAAATAAAATAGGCCTAATTTAAATGTTTTAGGCGTAAATAGATGCCAGTTTGCGATGAGAGCAGTGGAAGTGTAAGGGCCAAAGGCTATTTAAAATATATATAAGCGCCAGTACATAAACAGTATAAATTTACTGAACAGTTAACATTGTAGTTGTGTACAGCAGCAGTAATAGCGTGTCTATTGCTCAAACGGCATCGAGTTGTAATTAAAGGCAGAGAAACGTTGAAAGCATTAGCCTGAATGTGGTGAATATTTCCGAACCATATCATCCTATCGAAACCTAAGCGTGCCAAGAGCTCATAATGGAATTCTTGCAAATATTAATACGCTGCCCACGGTATTAGGTTCGCTTGTCAAGAAACCTACCCTTAGTCCTTCACCATTTGCATTAAATCACTTCCACGTTTTTCAGCACAAATAATGAAGCGAACTGAAGATCTTAACACTTTCGGCCGGGTCTTCAGCACCAGAAAAGAAATATTGTTTGAAGGAATTGATAATTAAGAACAATTCGGGAACGTAGCATTGCTATGTAAATGGTATAGCCATAGGTAAATTGATGCTAAAATAGGCTAGCTAAGTACAATAATTAGCGTGGGGGCTGACGTTAGCCAGCTTGAACGTGAAATATTTAGCCAGCTATTATCTTAGCTACGTATAGCAAGTGAAACCAATACCTTCAAACAATATTAAAATGGAATCAATGAAAGATTTAATTCTGTGAAAAACTTCCTTGCTCGACATGATGGTTGACCTCTTTGATTTCTTTTCTTATTCTGTAGTTTCGGCAGTTGAAAACCAGTTATAGAATCAAACATCCAATCAAAGCTCATGGTCAGCATTGTAAGTCCCGCCTCCAAAGTCTCAAAAGTGAAATCGGCAAGCGAGCGTATACTGATATTGCGAGCATATTTTGAAATTGAGAGCGCATGTTGAAGTTGCAAGCGAGCGCGTTTTAATATTGAGAGCACATATTGAAATTGCGCGCATTTTGAAGTTGCGAGCACCTAAAGAGGGTCTTGCACGCTCAGTTTTTATGCGCTCGAGTTTTGAGACTAATTTAACGCCATACAAAAGACTCAGTGCCAGTTATTGCAAACGCTTGATTGCAGTTGTTGTCGCCGAGGGTAAGTTTAGGGTCAGGGGGCAATTACTTTTTCACATAGGGCCAGGTAGGTTTGGATAGCTTTTTTCCCTTAACTAATGAAATCATCATTTAAAAACTCCATTTTGTATTTAATCAGGTTATCTCTGTCAAATATAACAATTTGTTTGATGATTGGAAACATTTTAGTGTGAGAAATATTTAAAAAAAAAAAAAATCAGGAAGGGGGAAAATACTTTTTCACGGTACTGTATAGGCTTTTGGCCGACAGAATGTCCACCAAAAATGTAAAAAAAAAAAAAAAAAAAAAAAAACGCACAGTGAGTGAACAATATGCGAGATAAAATAATGAGCTATTAACCAATCGTACTTTAAAGCAACATAAAGAGGAACTGAGCGTGGAGACGACGGCTGCGTCCGAATAGTCTTTTTTGCTGAGGAAAGTTCCTAACTCCTAGAAAAAGATCCCTAAGTATTTAAATGGAAGTCATGATAAGGGTGTTTGAATTCTTTAAATGTAAAGGAAAGGTGCCACAATGCTTCTTAATTTATCACCTTTAGGATAGGGTGCACTGAAGCATCCTTTTCGAAAAGAAAGGAGGAAATGCTATCCCGCAATTCCGCGATGACCGTCCATCCGGCCAATCACAAAAACAAACAAACATGACGGGCAGGAGGCGGGTGATCACTGTGCCTAGTGTCAGTGCATTCCCATTCTCATATTAGCGCGGGTCTCTTGCCAAGCTGTAAAAGAGTTCCGTTTACACCTTTCCTTTATCTCATGACATTTTACACAGGTTAAAGAAAAGCGGTTCGGAATTGGACAATTATTTATTTATTTTTTTATTAACTTTTCGGACACAGCCGATGACTGCTGTGTACGCGGTTAGTGTTTTTTTATATAAACATTTATGATTGACTAACCGTGTACATGTGTACACGTTTACAAGTCCCACCCCTAATTCCTTCTTTAATTTCAGATAAATAAGTTTTTTTTTTTTTTTTTGTAAATCTGCACTGTTTCAGTAATCTCAGGATAGACTTCTATTAGGCCCATGCAATTGCATTAAGAGGTTTAAGCTTATATTGGAGAATAGGTTCCGGATGCTTCTCAAAATCTCAGCATGTTTTGTGTAAAAGGTAAACTAAGTTTAAACTTGATATGCATCATCATGGGCCCTGTACCTCAGAATGAATCCATCTTGGAGTAACATGCCCATCATAGCAAAGAGACATCCGATCTTTTCATTCTTCCAGTTGCCCCAGCCTTGGAACGAGCCGCGGGGGCCGCAAAAAAAAGCTCGCCTTGAATTCCGAGGTGAGCTTTTAGCCACTCGCCTGAAAATTTTAAAAGACAGTGACTGATTTAAGGCAGCCATCACAATTCCCTCTACAAGGATGAAGAGTAGATAAACAATCGATTCTGAAAGTTAATTATATTTGTGAACGCAAACAAGTAAAAAATTGAGAAGTCATGACACTTGAACTTCGTTGACTTTTTGCCGTAGTTTGTTGTAGGGCTGCGCGATTAACCAAATCGGGATTATTTTAAGCGCTATAAAAGTAACTGCCACGATGAGGCAGACAGACGTGCTTGCTTATTACCTTTTCTATGACACTTACCTAATGCGGTCATTTGAAATGCTTCCAGGAAGAAAACTGATTTGAAGTCCCCTAATTACCAGCGAGGTTAGACAGTCTCCATCACCTTGGCATAATTAGCTTACCTTCAATCAATTCCGATGTACTTTGCCAAACCTGCAATCAAGCCATTTATTCAGCCAACTGACTAATCAAAACCAAAATGTGGCCTATAATGATTTAGAAGAGATAATGAGAAGCAGACAGACCTAACCAGGCTACCATGTTCGATTGAAAAAATGTCAATAATCTGAATTAACAGCAGACCTCTGAATTCCACCTCTCCAATAATTTTTACATATCATTAAAAAGATTTCTTAAAAATAAAATCATTTTAAGATGGTCCTGGTTTTTAAGCGTTTCAAAACATACGCAAAGAGGAAAACATTTTGTGAAGCATATCAAATGTGAAGTGAGAGAAATGATTGTCGCATTGCACGCAATAGATAAATTCAGCGAAGACTTGGCAAACACATTCAGGTAAATTACGCGCTGAACAACACAAAGTTAAGGTCTGCGAAGTCATCATCGTCTACCCGACAATTGCTCACACCCCCTTCCCAATAACTTTGTTCAATTTGCAATTAAACAGTTGATTCTCTCAATTAGGCTAACGATTTAAATTGGTAGATAGTTTGATTTATTTAGATATCATTTTTGATTGTCACATTTTGAAATTTAAATTACCATGAAACATGACAGATTTGCCTGAATGTGTTTGCTAGATTATTTCTAAATTTACATTCTGCCGCACTGCATGCAAATGTGTTAACAATTTACTTGTGACGCTCGATACGCTTAAACAAAATGTTTTCCACCTTCACTGTTGGCTGTTAGATGCTCAAAAGTAACCAAAATCAAGAGCTATGAATTATTTTATTTTAAATTAATCTTGTTCAATTATCAAATAAAAATGCAACAAATTTGCGGCACAGATTCGCCTGAACTTGTTTGCCAAGTCTTCGCTGTATTTGTCTAATGCGTGCAATGCGAAAATATAATTTCTCTCACTTTCACACTCAAGATCCTTCACAAAATGTTCTCCACTTCGTGTATGTTTTGAAACGCTTAAAAACCAAGGCCATCTTGAAATGGTTTATTTTTAAGAAATCTTTTTAATGATAGGCTATGTAAAAATTCTGCGAGAGGTGGAATTCAGAGGTCGGCTATTTATTGAGATTATTAACATTCTTTCAATCTAACATGGCAGCCTGTTTAGGTCTGTCTGCTTCTCATTATCTCTTCTTAATCATTATTGGCCATATTTTGGTTTTGATCAGTCAGTTGGCTGCATAAATGGCTTGATTGCAAGTCAGGCAAAGTACACGGGAATTGATTTAAGGTAAGATAATTATGCCAAGGCGATGAAAGCTGTCCAACCTCGCTGGTAATGAGCGGACTTCAAATCACAGTTTTCTTCCCAGAAGCACTTCAAATGACCGCATTAGGTATGTGTCATAGAAAAGGTAATAAGCAAGCTCGTCTGTCTGCCTCATAGCGGCAGTTACTTTTACTGCGCTTGCGATAACCGCAATTCCGTTTATCGTGCAGCCTTAGTTAAGATTATGCAAACAGTGGTCGAGCAATGCTCCGGACAAAAAGTGATTTTACATCCAAATGGACAGGCAGACGGACGGACAGACAGGAACATTCCAAAAAGCACCACTTCAGGACCTGAGAAGTAAGTGTGCAAAGTTTCGCTAGGATCATGCAAACGGTTTTGGAGTTACGCTCCGGAAACAAAGTGGGAACGCTAACGCAAACGCGAACGCGCACAGGAACCGAGCCTAAAACAACAACCCTGCCAGACTAACTTTTGGACCTAGGAGCGCATGCACTCCCAACCTGAGAAAGTTGGGCGCACAGGCCAAAATTTAGGCGCGCAGGCCAAAACTGTGGTCAAGCAGAGTACCATGATACTTTTCTGAATATTTAGTACAAGCCCAAATAAAGAAACCTGAACAGACTATCTGTTGCTGCATTTATTTAAGAAACATTAACAGAAAGCACTTTGTGAACTGAATAGTAGATATTGATGTTCACAAGAATGTTTGAAAAATGTATAAATGCAGTGATCATTTTGGAGAGTTATCATACAAGTCTAAATGTACGTACAAGTCTCCATTTCTCCAAGGGACAACTTTTCATCAAACCCTCCCCAGTACATAAACTGAATCATTCATAGAAAAATTGTGACCAAATTTAGATGAGCACCCCCTAAAACCAACATATGGGGATAAATCAATGAGTAACTCCCAATTATCACAGTGCTAGTTCGAAAATTTATAACTGTTATTGTTGCTGCCATCCCAAGGAACAATTTGACACCAAACATGGCTTAATTGCTTTGAAAATATGAGACCCAGGAGGAATTGAAGCCGTAAAAAGCATAATTCGGCCACATTTTTTTCATCACAAATTGAAAGTTTAACATTAAAATTAATATAGTTCCCAAAGTGATCCACCTTAAATATTTGGTAAAAAGTAGGTGCAGTATGCCAAGTTCGTTAGAACAAAGTTTCAAGGAATTATTTCACTGGTAACAATGTAGTAGGACGGCTTATTATAATAATAATTATTATTTACCAGTTTTTTTTTTTTTTTTTTTTCGCTGTGTAGGCCTAGATTTTGCACACTTCGAAGGGTAATGGAAACGCACACAGAGAGTGAGGACGATGTCCGATGTTGTTAGCCCCAAAAAAACAGTCTGCTTCGTGACCGTACACTGTTCGTGACACAGACTCATATTTGAGGCATTGCGCTGAGAAGCCTATGGTCGTCGCAGGAGTACATTGGACAGGCGTCACCAGTTAGTTTTTGAATCAGTTTTGAACATTTGTTGCAATCGACAAAATACTATTCCTCTGACAGCTGGCCAATTATCGGAACCCCAAAGAAAACGGACTATAAATCTATAAGAACCGCAGCTTTTCTCATCTTTATCATACTCTAATGAAAATAAATAATCTTACACTCGGACCAACCAGTCACCGATTTCATACATACTGCATGAATAATCATGTACATGCGGAACTTCAGATCAGAGTGGAAGTGCGCATCCAACCTAATCCATCAGGATAGAAGGTTAGCGATTGATATTGAAACGCTAAATAAAACCATTCGCCACTGGACGCAAGCACCCATAGCTGGTATCAACAAGACTCAAAACTGCGTCACGAACAGTTTACGGTCAAAAAGCAGACCGTGTTTTTGGGCGAATAATGTTGGACATCGTTCTCACTCTCCAGGTGCGTTTCCATTACCCTTAGAAATGCGCAAAATCTAAATAGCGAAATAAAAACCGGTAATGAAAACACTTCTGATATCATTAAATTTGCTCTCCGATCTGCAGAATTAGACACCGAAGCCAAGGCCTACTACGTAGACTATTGGACTTCTGCAGCAGACCAGCTAGTGTACTTGTAATTTCGCATATTGTGGAGCATTTGCATCGTTATTGTCAGACAAGGTTTTACAATTTTGCCGCGCGACACAACTCAGCTGACAGTGACAGAGTCGACTGCTTTGCCATTCTCATCGATGCATGAGTACAGCCAAGCTGTGATTGGCTGATTGGCACCAGCCGATCTGTGATTAGCTGATGTACGTAATGGTACCAACCGACCTGCAGAAAAAAATTTGCGGCCGACGGCTGATAATTAGGGAGTGAATCGCAGTCCAGAATAGGCGCACAGTGCATGAAGTGCTGGTCGCGCAGTGCGCGACCGATGTGAGAATGTAAGTCGCAAAACGTAAATCTTGGTCGCAAATGCGACCATTTTGGTCGCAGTCTGGAGCGCTGAACAGTATGTCTCCCCTCTCCCTCTGGGTGAGGGGGGAGACATAATTACAATGTTCATCTGTCACAGACAAATCCATTCACAAAATGTAAAAAATGATGATGTACAACTCAATGCAAAGCGTTGATTGCTACGCCTCTGCCGGCCATAGCTTCATGATCCCCAGGAGTTGATCTTCGGCCCCCAGTACGACTGACCTTAGGAGACCTTGATCCTGCGGCCAACAAAACCTTACCCGTTCAGCCACCATCTGTGAGGAGTTATGTCTGATTTTGTTACAATCCCTCCATAGTGCATATCGCGCGGACAAGCCATTTGTGACGGATGCACTCACGGACTAGCAACCGGAAAGCAGTTTGTATCCCACCCATTGTGAATGGCGGACACATAATAAACGCAGACACATTGACAATTTGTTTGATAGATCTAGAGGGTACATAAAGGCATATTTCTCACAGCCCACTTTGCTATTAATTTGCATGGGCGCCAATAATTGTGGCGTGTGTAAAGTTAACTAATGATAATCCTCCTGTCAGCTTGCACCACAAATAGAATCCAATTCTGCTGGAAACACTGAAGTTAAATCCACAATGAATAGGTCAAAAGTAGACTGGTCATTATTTTCCCCAAAAAGCATTCCATGAGATCTCTGAACTTTGGCGGTCTAAATTTGAATCAGGGACAGCAGAAATGCCAAACGCATGAATGACCATGATGTTACAAACATGATATGGTTCAATCACACGGAGGCAACTGCCTACACTGACTCACCAGTCTAGATCAAATCTGAAGTCGAGTCAATTACAAGACCGATTTTGGAGAAGTATGTATGGAGGTGTGTCATCACATACAAACAACGGCAGAAATATGCAACAGTCCAGCGAAGGGAACCTCCAAAGAAGAAGACCATTAATGTCTCCCTCCGCAGCCTACAAAAGCAACGCCTGGGTTTGGCAATCTCTACCCCCCATGAGCATCAGGCAAATTACTGTTACAGCCTACCCCAGCTGTTACCTCAATTACATACCATGGAAACGCTGAAAAGACAAGATAGTGGTCGCCATTTTCAAATACCAATGCTTCTCCTGCAAAACCCTGCATCCAGAGGCCAGAGCTGGATCAGATTCAGCTCAGCCCACATTCGGTTGATTAAAGGTGTGCAGTAAAGGTAAGGTCTGAGCGTTAGTTAGGGTTGGGGTTAAACCAATTGAGCGGGACAGTGGGCGGAGCTGAATCAGCTCCAGCTCCACTCACTAGTTTGGTCTGCTGCGAGAAATATCTCGTCATATTTAGTATTTAGATCATCTTCCAAGAAGAAAACGCATTGCAGCACAGTAAAAAAAAAAGCACAAAAAAAGTTTCAGAACTAATCAACCAAGGGTTTCTTCACAACACACTATCATCAAGATGACATCTTACCAATTACCTTTATTTCACAAGATACCGAAAGATGAAATACAGAATGAGGATTGACAGCCTTTCTCTTAAAGGGATTGTTCACTTTTTTTGAAGTGGGGTTGTATGAGCTACAAATTGCCACTACTTACATTAGATGCAGTAGAAAGCTCTCTGATCTCCTCCAGGTAGCCGCACCAGCGCATAGTGCTGGGTGGAAATTTAGGCGATACACTGTTGTGAACGGGACCAGGGAAACAGCGTATTTTTGTGGCCTAAAAGAGGTCCTACCTGAAAATAATACACCATTCCAATTGTACGGTATATTAAAAAAAAAAAATTACAGCGCTTTACCTGCTCGGAAAAAAACATAGTTGCTCTTGAACTAACCAACTGACGTAGTCCTCTGTGCGGCGCATCGTAGTTAACTGCATGCTGTAGCGATCAGCTGTTTGGGTCACAGTAAAGCTGCTTGCACACTGGATGCAAAACTAATTTTTTGCACGACAGATTACATTCAAAGTCAATGCGAAGACGCGTCTTCCCGTTGACTTTGAATGTAATCTGTCTTGCGAAAAATTTGTTTCGCGTCCAGTGTGCAAGCGGCTTAACTGCGGTTGCGAGGTCGGACGGTCGTTAAACTTGTGCAAATATTTCAAAAATGGTCCGCGTGTGTTGCTTTCCTGGACGTGAAAGCAAAGCTGTCTCCTGGTGCAGTAACAGCTTCCACCGCATTCCTCTGCGGGATGGATTTCGGCAGCTGTGGCTAGCTGCGCTCAACATGGATATCGATACGCCATCCATATCCCGAAAAGAGCTCCGTGTTTGCAGTATTCATTTTTCCAAAGAGGATTTCGTGAGGCTGCATTCAGGGAAATCTCAACGGTGCACACTGAAGAGCACTGCTGTACCCATGCACCAGGTAAGAGAGTGAAACACCTGTGAAAAAGTCTAATGTAACATCGCAGCACAAATTGATATCGTATAGGGTCTACGCAGCCACTTACTGTGCATCTGCTGTGCTGGTTATTATAGGGATTTTTTTTTTTTTTTTTTTTTTTTTTTTTTTAATTTGAGACGCAATTCTATGTCATTGAAATGCTGTCTCTGCCACAAACCGCTCAGAGTCTGACCCAAACGGCTGATCGCTACAGCGCGCAGTTAACTCCGATGGAATACATCAGTTGGTTAGTTCAAGAGCAACTGTGTCTTTTTCCGAGCAGGTAAAGCGCTGTAATTTTTTTTAATATAGCGTATAATTGAAATGGTGTATTATTTTCAGGTAGGACCTCATTTAGGCCGCAAAAACACGCCGTTTCCCTGGTCCTGTTCACAACAGCGTATTGCCTAAATTTCCACCCAGCACTATGCGCTGGTGCGGCTACCTGGAGGAGATCAGAGAGCTTTCTACTGCATCTTATGTACGTAGTGGCAATTTGTAGCTCATACAACCCCACTTCAAAAAAAGTGAACAATCCCTTTAATTTGGGTTGACAAGCATTGGTTCTCAGGTGCAATATACCCAAAACTTAAATTAAGGTACAGAATAATACTAGTAAACTAAAGACACTCCTTGGACTGGGGCCATTTTTCATGGTTTGGGGTTGTCCACTCATTTCAACTGAAAGAAAATTTTCATATTACACGCAAAACACAAGGTCCATCTATAGATTGTCAAGATCAGAGTTGAAGAACCTCAATCAAACGCCACAACATCAACTGTTAAGCTGACTGAGTCAGGCCAAATCACCTCCCCGATGCTCTCCGGCAAGACTGGAAGTAAATCTTCGCGGCAATATACTGACATCAAGCCTTACCAGAGGAACGAAGGCCATTACGTGACACAAGGGGATAAATACCGTATTCTAGCCCAGCACTTTGGAATAGGATTACGGTTGAATGGGTGGCAATATACTACACATCCGACAAATATAGTAAAAGCTCTTCCAGACATTTTTGCTTAACCACATCAAGCTTCCAACAGAGCTGGGCTGTATACCGCTTCACCTGGAATACCAGTTTTAACATTTCTTTCAGTAAGGACTTTTCCTGTACCTCCATACTGGTACATAAGTGATTGGTACAAAATTTGAGGGGTTTAAAGTGTTGCATTTAATAGCTTTCATTATTATACATAACGTAATTAATACTATGACTGCTAGGTGGCGCTGTTTAATAGAGCAGCACATTTATTTTTAACAGGAACAGTGTGGTTGCCATGATCGACCTGAGAAACAGTGATGATGAATTGCAGAAGCTAGGAGGCAATGCCTGGGGCCAATGAGTACTTTCTACAATAATACAGGTAAAAGCCTAGAAAAACATTGTAATAAACAAACTGAAATCTGTGTCGAACAAGCACACTTACACCAAGTTTGCCTATAGGCTTGGATGCAATGTCCCAAAATCATTAAAATGAAATGAAGCCAAGACTATCACGGAACTTTGTGACAAACTATCAAACTAAAATGTAGTAAACAAATGGTGTAATATAACCCAACTAAGAATCCAGGCCTTTTTTAATTAAAGGTGCGCATTTGCATGCCCAAAATTGCATTTTAGCTGCACAAAAAATGCGCACGTATCCAAAAACGCTCCGTTTTTGCACGCCTAGCGATCCAAACTGCAGTGCCATCAAGACATTTCACAACTCTCTCAAATAGCGCACAAAGGCTCATAATTAATAGTGTGGACATAAGTGTTTCTCATTGGTGGATTCCCAGCCATGCGAGACTTCTTCAATCAATGAAACGGCACGTTGCATCAACTAGTAAAGATGGCGAAGCAGGCTGGGCATAGCCACTGATCTCCACTAGATGATTCAAAATTAAAATTGAGTTTTCAAGCATATTTTGGCCCCCAAAACATTTGAACAAATGATTAGGGGGCACTACAGATTGGCTGTGCCACACCCAAGCCCAGTTGCGACACCACATTGAGGACCATTACTCTAATATACTGTGTGCAAAGGTATGCGAGTTTTCGAACATCCTCAGGCCTCCAAATACATGTTTGTAAAATCAGGAAAAAAGTAGGTAGTGGCTCATAGCTCACTTCCTGCTTGTAAAAAAATGTTTTAATTTTTTAAAATCCAGTATGATGAAAACAATGATCCCACCAAATTTCATGAACATTCAAGCAATATTATCCCAACATGACCTCAGCAAGAGGGCGCTATGGAGTCACCTGGCCACGACCAAGCTCACATCAGCACGGAGATGTCTTCAGTAAGGGACTGTTATCAAGCATGTGACGTTTCGGTCAGATCGGACAACGAATGTATGAGTTACACTTACTTCCCGTTTCATGGGGAGACATCAAAATTTGCCGCAACGCCACTGATGCGCTGTTCCATTAATTCAAAAAAGCTTTGCAATTTGACATTGGCAAGGACTTTAGATGTCCCGCAACAAATTAAGTTGCTTGTTAAGTTGTTTGTTAAAGTACAACACCTTTCAATGGAGAAAAAGTGGCAATTTCAATTCAAAATAGTGGACTTCCTGTTGGGTTTGGGTCATGGCACCAAGAGACTTTATTTTGCCCTCTGATGTTTGGCACTTACGGCAGCCGTTCGTTCAAGACTGCATCAAGTTGAATAACAGAAAAGGGCAAACTCGGGATGTTCGCCCCATGGCAGCAGGGGGTCTTACTACACTTAAAAAGGAGGGGAAATAAATAAATGAATAAGTAAATAGCGGTTGAATATCGTTACAGCCAAAGTAAAGATATGTCAGTGTGTAAACTACACAAGTTAGCAGAGCAATTGTTAACTAGAGGCACTCGTAGAGTGCAAACCTCCGCCAAGGCAGCACAATCCAAATGTGCATGAGTGGGAGCAAAGTTGAGTTATCGCGTGCGATAGGATTTCAAGATGGCTGCCGTGGCGGCCATATTGTTTCAATGATCACGGTCAAAATCAATAGGGTCCATCCTTGATGTAATAGCAATTCACCCACAAAATTTCAGACAAATCCATGCATTACTTTTTGAGTCATGTTGTTCACAAACAGACAAACAAACAAGCAAACAGGGGCGAAAACATAACCTCCGCTCCAACTTCGTTGGCGGAGGTAAAAAGATCAGTGCCAAGGCGCACCAAGACCCCTCGGCGCACATCTGTGATGAAACTGGAAAACCCTTTGGTGTGAACAGGTATTGCACCTTAGGAGCGTGTTTCGCGAATTCGTTATGGACAGGCATGCAAACGTACCATCGAACAAGCAAGACCACAACAAAATGCGAAAATTGTACTCTGCAGGGCCAGCAAAAGCAATTAACCACTATAAACCTATAAAAGGCTGAGTCATGTAAAAAAAAAAAAAAAAAAAAAAAAGAAATAACAATTATTCTGATATAACGTGAAACCACCAGAATCTCAAAAATAACTTGATATGAATTTTTGATCATGCCACCTACAACCACGTTCTAAATATTAGCAGCAATTTAACAAAATATACCTCAATTCCATCATCATGCAGCTTCTTCAAAGTATGAGCATCATAAAGGTGGGGGAAAAAAAAAAAAAAAAAAAAAAACTGACCATAAGGTCACTTTTTGACTAAATTTATTTATCTTATTTTATTTAACCAGGGAAGTCCTGTTGAGATTGAAATCTCTTTTTTCAAGGGAGCGCTGGGGGGTTGAGGTGGAGAGGGAGAGGACAAGTTCCACAGCCAATTAGATCAGGGGATGATTAGGTGGCAGGTTGAAAGAGCCAGGTTGGGACTTTAGCCATGACACTGGGGAACCCCCTACTCTTATCGATGAGTGTCATAGGATCTTTAATGACCACAGTGAGTCAGGACCTCAGTTTAACTTCTCATCTGAAAGATGGAATCTCCTTCAGTACAGTGTCCCCATCACTGCACTGGGCATTATCAAGCTACTGCTACCCAAACACGCCAACCAAATTACAGGCCACATATGAACAAAGTCCCCTGCAGTCAGACTTATGAAAAGAAGCCTGTTCAGAGACGGCATAAGTCCCTCACCAAAGATCAGACCCAAGCACAGAAACACATACCCATGCAAGCACAAACGGATACAGCCCTGAATCAATGGTAACTCAGCCTACCCTTCAGGTGGCCGAGGGCCGATTCAATCCTTGTGCTGTGATATGAGGAAGTACAACTGCTTGTTACGGCGTCAAAATAGCACCAGATCAGAAAATTACCTCACTGAAGACCCATTCACACCAGGGCGGAGCTGAAAAGCGGCACGGATTTGCGGAATATTCGCAGCACCAAATTTCCGCGTTAAACCATTCACACCGAACTTGGTGCAAAATTTCACGTTCTTGTGTTCCAATTTCGCACAGCAGAAAAACAAATTCGCGAGTTATAATTTAACCTGAATGAACCATGTTAGCAGCAGCAGCGACGATGACATTGTTTGAATGTATCGGAACCATAACGTTAGCCTCGCAGTCTACTTCTGCACTGATGTAGCCAACGTACGTTTTCCTTATTGATGTCTGGACCTGGGGCTGTTTCAATAAACTTAACTTGTCCAGCCCAGACAAAGCTCCGTCATAATTTGCACCTCAGCGACGCACAGCTTCATGATTTGGTGCACAAATTTTCAACATGTGAAAACGTTAATTGGGAAAAAAAAAAAAAAAAAAAAAAACTGATTAGCTAGATCTCTAACTACTACGAAAAAGTAAACTAACTGCGCACATAGCTATGAGATGTCACGTTAAATTTAAGTGTTAACTGAATACTAACTATCTAGCTAATCAAAAGGTTCGAATGCTGTGACATCAGTAAAAACAAATCATTTAATTGGCTAAAGTACAATTTCGCAGGCGGATTTTTGCAGAAGCTTAATTCCGTGCGGATGGTTTTTCTGCCGCACGGAAAATCCGCCTTGGTGTGCAAGCTTACATTAGAGCCCATGGAATTAGCTCCAATAAAAATCCGTGCGAATAATCCGTATGGAAATCCGCGCTTGGCGTGAATGGGCCTTAAAGCAGATCAGTTTTGAAATTTATAGACAACATGTTAACAGATGTTATTTGTATAAATTAAGCCCTGTAATACCTCCATGGCTCCAACATGAATTACAAAACTTTCAAGAAAGTAGCTAGCACATTGCTGAATTTAAACTAAGCAACATTAGAGGACATGCTCCTCTAATGTCACAAAATGCACCATTCAAGAGGGAACATTTTCATCACAATATCCAGCCAGTAACCAGTGCTGGTGGGGGGTTCCTGAGGTGACAGCCATCTGTACAGCATGCTTGCTATAATATTAAAAAAAATTTTTAAATTATTGAAATATAGTAGTTTTCAGTATGTTAAAAATAGTGCCATGGACACTGTAGCTCAGTTGGTTTATTTCAGGCTTTAGCGTGATGTAAGCTCACAAGTGGTAGTATTTTTTATGCTTGGGTCCAACACTGGGAAAATGAAGACACCTTTTGTAATTTGTGTCGAGAAAAAAAAAAACAAAAATTAGCCAACATTCAGCATCATGGTTTGATGTTGCATCGTGTCCTTTTTTGCAGCTCAGTGCTCTTTTCATAATGCAACTTGATTGAAATATCAAACCCCAGACACCTGATCACTGTACCCAGCATTAAGAGTTAACCAATTGGCTATTGGGCTTAAATGTGTTGCTCAAGTAGGTAATACTGCAGCAACTTAAGAGCTTAAGTTTCAGCATTCTAGCTGCTTTAAACGCTCTCCAGCAACATATAGTGCCAACTTATATTTGGCTGACTGGCGGCCATGTTCGATGTCGAGTTTCAACTCCTTGAATAAATTTAAATCTATACATCCATATGTACCTCCCCACCAAATTTCATTGATCTGTTCAGTGGTTTGGCAGAGGAAAATCAAAGTTAACGCAGATGCCAACGCACCCATGTGACCCCATATGCTCCTTTTGGGACCAAGTGAGCTAAACAAAAACTCCTGCGTGATTGGAAAAAAAAAAAACCACATTCACAATCGATAAAGAAGGAGAAAAGACAAAAATGATACATCAAGAGTGTTGGCAACTATTGTTGGCAACTAAACACTGTTGCATAGCATCACCAAATCTGATACGCCTGCTGAAAATCTGTAAATAAATGGGTGCAAATCTTTTGATGAAGGGACAAAACACAATTCCATATTTATCCAAGAATTTTGCTGGAGTGACACTACACCATCTTTCATCTTGCTGTGACTCCTTTCCCACTGAAATGAAGCACGTCACAGAACACGAACATACAGGAGGTTTGCGGTTAGTAGGTATTCCCAGCAGAATTGCTTGTGCTTCGGTCACTTAGATGCACATACCAAACTTGAGCAAAAGCACGTTCAATAAATATAATTTTCCTCCTAACCATACCAATATAAATCGCCACAAACACACGTAATGATTACCCACCACGCTTTTGAAGCAAGACCTACCAGTCCATGTCATCACCATTGCATTTATTTTTGCTGAGGATTTTAAACATTAAAGACACACACACACACACACACACACACACACACACACAAACCTCTGGACAAAAAACCAATCCCAAAAGCACAATGCTGGCTTATTTGGCTTCTTCGGACAGCGTGTATCCGCATTAGCGCGTTGGGGTAAAGCAAGGTGGACGTGATAGAAAGTCGTCTGTTTTACAGACCCAATAGAAATTGGTCAAAGTAACACAGCTAGCACTGGAGAAAGAAAAAAAAACAAGAGCAACGCAGAGTGTGGCATATGCCCCTGCCCGTATGTTTAATTGGGGTTAAGATATTATAGGTTGCTAGATTAGCATGGTGAATCAGTGTTTCCCCTAGGTTTACAGCCTTGGGGGGGGGCTCACGTGTTACTTTTAAAAACAACAGTCGATTTCTACAAGATTATAAATATATCAATTTATACAATCACTACGACTATTTGAGTGATGTCTGTGTCTGTCTCCCTCTGTCAGCAGTGCATAGCGCACAACGTACGTTACTGATCGTACGTCATTACGTTACTGTGAGATGAACGCTGGCCTTATCATTTCTCTTCTCTTCACACAGGCTTGATTCAGCCTCACTTCGTTTCACACAGCCAGACCCCAAGTTTGCAGTGCTGGCTTCAGTCAGTCTGGAGCAAACTCAAAGGCCAAGGTGATCTTTCGCTACAAATCCGAGCACATTATGAGATTAACTATGAACACCCCGGCTAAGTTAACCGCATTCGCTAGCGAAATGCTTGCATCGGCTACACTCAAATTATATAACCGTTCATCTGTACATTACAATACGAATACGTGCACATGCCCAAGTATCACAGAAGTAAAGCCAAGTTGATCTTTCGCTACAAATCTGACCACATTATGAGATTAACTATGAACACCCCGGCTAACTTCACCGCATTTGCTAGTATAATATAACTGAACAATTATTTGAACTAAACACGGCTCCTACTCACTGCAGAGTGAGTGTTAACATCCTGACCAGCCTGGGAGTGTTTAAAACGCAGATGTTTTGGCTCTTCAGACAGCTGACGTGAAATGTTCTCCTCCTCTCTCTCTCTGTCCGCTGCTGGGAGTGTGCTTGTGTGCGTGCGTGCACGCACGTGTCTCTGTGTGTGCGTGTGTATGCGCACATCAGAAACAGAAATGACAAGCCGTCGTATAAATGCGATGAATAACATAAGGCTATTTAGTTTGTTTAATAAAAGGACAAGGTCTAGACCTGTTCTACAGGACAGGTAACCTTAAATGACTTCTGTTGCGATCTGGCGCTATATAGAAAAAAAATAAAATTAAATTAACTCTACCTTTAAAGGGGGGGGCGGGGGATTCCGTTGGGGGGGGCTCTCCCTTAATATAATGGTAGGGGAAACACTGGTGAATAGTGAGAGCAAATAATACTGAAAGTTAAACATGTTAATAGAAAACTGGTTTTCGAATGAAGATGAGTTATTTAGTTATTGCGTGGAAACAAATCAAGATGGCTGCCGTAGCGGCCATATTGGATATCGCACGGCACTGGTTTTCGAAGGGAACTTTCCTCTACCCACCCTGCATACACCACCAAGAAATGAGATGGATCGGACGAGGCATCCTTTAGTTATTGCGTGGAAACTGAAATCAAGACGGCTGCCGTAGCGGCCATATTGGATATCGCACGGCATACTTTTTCGAAAGGAACCTTCCTCTACCCGCCCTGTATACACCACCTAGAAATGAGATGGATCGGACGAGGCGTCCTTCAGTTATTGCGTGGAAACTGAAATCAAGATGGCTGCCGTAGCGGCCATACTGGATCGCACGGCACTCGTTTTCGAAAGGAACCTTCCTCTACTCACCCCCCATACACCACCTAGAAATGAGATGGATCGGATGAGGCGTTCTTTAGTTATTGCGTGGAAACTGAAATCAAGATGGCTGCCGTAGCGGCCATACTGGATCGCACGGCACTCGTTTTCGAAAGGAACCTTCCTCTACCCACCCCCCATACACCACCTAGAAATGAGATGGATTGGATGAGGCATTCTTTAGTTATTCCGTGGAAATGAGAAGTTTTCAGCCGGACGCCCGGACAGACAGATGGAATGGGCGTTGACATAATGCCCCTGTTCATTCGAGGCGGGGGCATAATAAAAAGAGAAAACTCAGACATGAGAATGAAAAAGCGTGCAACATCCCACGATAATCACACCATATGATTTTAACAACTCCAACCACACCAGCTAGATTTATGTACACCACCAGACAGGCCAATGATTCAATGGCCTCCAGTGTGGCGGTGGGAAGCAAGCAGTACTGTGCCATGTGGAGAGCACCTCGACTGACAGAGCAGCACTGAGGGTCAGGATTCAGAGTCACCCCACTCAGTTTAAACCTGCCTGGAATCCATACATATCAAGTGCTGGTCGCTCCCAACAGTCACTCACTGATATGTCTGGCCTCAGTCGGTAGGCCAGCGTTTGACTTTCAAATATTCGCACAAAATCCATGCGTGATATGTGATTGGCTCACAGTCGCAAGGGTACCCCACCCCTTTAGACAGACTTGCGGTGGGTCCTGAATGAATTGATTCCAATGGGGAGAAGTGAAGTGAATATGAGCACAGATTATCACCGATTATTTTGCCCCATTGTCATAGAATTAAATAATGGACTTATTTTTTACAGGCCACACATCCTCCAAACATTCTGGTGCTGCAATGGCATTTTTAAGACCAACAGATCAGGAGAAATTGAACTTTGTTTGAGACCTGTGTCTCTCTCAGCAGCGGTCACGTAACATCTGGCAATACAGAAATACAGTATGGACTGCGGCAAACTACGAATTAAACTTTAAAACTGAAATAATGCTTGTGGGGCTGGTCAAGGGGAAGTAACGGACGGACACTGTTACTTAACAGTGTACTTCATTTATGGTATGCAGGATGATGAATCTTTTTGTTTCAATTCAGTAAGTTGGCCTTGCTTAATAATTTCCCTAATCTGCAATAGTGTACAATATACATAATGTGCAAAATAAACTTGGTAACGGACGGACAAATGTTCACTTCCCCTTGACCAGGCCCTTGTGTTTATATGTTCAGTGATACCGTTATTGCCATCGATGTTTAATCATTTTTAAAGGGAAAAGGAATATATTTGACCGCTATGATCTTGTACTGGATTGATGTCAGATATTAAACAAGGGGGGGAAAGCGGCAAAATAAGCATTGGCCATCCACGTTAAAAATGCCGGAACGTTGTGCAGCAATAGGTTGCAAT
The DNA here is from genome assembly GCA_029692085.1 of Gymnothorax javanicus. Classification (NCBI taxonomy): domain Eukaryota; kingdom Metazoa; phylum Chordata; class Actinopteri; order Anguilliformes; family Muraenidae; genus Gymnothorax; species Gymnothorax javanicus. The sequence continues at coordinate 121,511,535 of CM056199.1, read as the reverse complement.
AATAGGAACAAGCTATCCATCTTCTCTTTTCCGAAGAATTTAGACAGGCAAGGAATAAATTAGCAACTGTCGTATTATATACAAGCTTCATAGGCTTAACCTCGCTGATGCAATCATGCCCTTCAAGCTATAGCTAATGCCAATTACAGTGAAATACGTTACGTAACTTGAGTATTATTTAATTTAGCCTTTATTAAACCGGGGAATCCCACTGAAATAAACAAAATGCAGATATGGCCAAACATTATCCTGTTCAAAACCTAACAACCACTCCAAGAGTAAAAGCAAGCAAGCCACAATCTAATTTTTAAGCTCATGTCAAATAACATTCACGAATGCCGTAGCTGGCCAGCCAACTCATATTGGTAATGCTGAGTACAGCCGTTAGTTGTGTTGTAAAATGCCTGATGTAGCAAAGTAATTTTATACCCGCAAAATGCAGATATAAGATAGATACTTGTATATCCCAATGTTTAATTGCTCGCCTACTTAGCTACCACTTCTGACAAGATGCGATGGATAACTCTGTCAGCATTCATTCTGCAAATGGCGCCGCGCGATTGGTGGTTCTCGCCAAAAGGTCACCCAATCAGCCAAGAGCAGAAAACATGAACATTCATATAACCAGTTCATTAGTGACATAAGGGCTAAACGCTGGCCTATATGACTAAGGCCAGACTATATCAGTGAGTGACCGTTGGGAGCGACCAGCACTTGATATAGATGGATTCTCCCACACTGACTCAAATGACCCATCCCCCAGCAGCAACAAGCTGCCGTCCCAGCGCCTTCTCCCAATAACTGCTATCTTTCAAACAAACGCTGCCCGTTTGGAGTTCTTTGTGACAAAGGCAAGAGTTGGAAGAAAACTGAATTTAATCATCCACTGCAAAAAGATATTAGTATACAAACAATTATTGTCTTCACATGGTTTAACATTTCACCAATATACTGGCTGTAATATGAAGTCTGACAATGTCATCATTGTACAAACTGTACTTTTACATCAAATCCCCGGAGCAAAAAAAGCGAGCCAAGATGCATTTGGTTTGGAAATTCCATTTGCCATCAAATCAACATTCACCTGAAAATTTACACCATCGGCCAAGACTCTACATGAATTTTTTTTACAGTGCATCACAACTAAACCGTAGAATTGCGGCCTTAAGTTTTGAGTAGGACGCCCATTGAACAGTATCTCTTCCATGCAGTCAATTTCAAGACGCAAGCCAAGGCAACACGGATCATTGTGTAGATTCATGGGATTTTTCACATAATGCAACCTTTTCAATTATTTGGCAACAAAACATGGGTGCAGAGATGTCCACACAATGACAGAAACAAATAAAAAGTTAACGATAATGAAGTGCCACAACCGTAGCAGCACAAGTTAATGCTTACATAGTGAGAGAACCACAAGTATCTGTACAATTATACCTTTAAAGGGATGCAATCACAAATCTGAAGACGGTTCACTTGTATTCACATGGGCATAAATAGCAGTGAACTACAGGGCATTCTGTCAGTGAGGTTTCTTTGGGTTTATAGTCAATGGTAGCAGTCTGTACGCAAGCACCAGAACAAACAACCGAGTCTAGATGGATCAAACTAAGCCACGTTTCACTGCCACAACGAAACAAGTCAGAATTCTGCATTTGCGTCCAGGAGCCATAATAGGCTTTGCACTTTTATTTTTTTCCTTCATTTTTACCATTCCACACTTCTCCTAATATAGCTCATAAGAGCCAGAGAAACCGCTTCTTCAAAAGGGCATTCCATGAGAATGAGTGGCAATTGCTAAAATCCTACAAACAAAAAGCAAAATCTTGAGAACGCACGGGACAAGATTGCACACATCAGCCTTTTTATAAGCTACACACAAAACGAAACGAAATGACAGCGTGGTTACCCACTTGAATAATGACCATATCAGTAATTAATAAAATATGGCTTGTTTGAAACAATGAATAAATAGATAAATAAAATAATTCAACTTTCACTTACACTAAAATTGTGAATAATATTTCAAGTTTAAGTTAACTTTCGATGGGCCAGTACTTGCAGTCAGTTTTAGTTCGTCTTGGAAAGACGGCTCAAGCAAATAGAAACTAACAAGGCAAGTAATCAATATCAACCCATCCTACCTAACGTTTATGGCCAAGCAATCAAAAACTTCCATAACATGGCTCCACTACCAGCTCCTCCAACTTTGCTGCCATTTTCACCGTTTTGATCCATTGATGTGACAAAGGAAGCAAGATTAGGTTATCTCCGTCAAGGAAGTGAACTTTGCATGCATGAACAAAATTCACTGCATGAATTTAACTTGAAAATCAGTAGCCCACTGGTCGACATGTATCCCCGGACCCCCGATAGCAATCACTCCTAAAATTGATCAGGCTTTGTGACCTTACCGCAAACAAGCTCCACGTCAAATATGAAATGAATAGGTTGAAATTTGTGGCCTGTGGAGTGCTCACTAGCAAATCTCTCCGGACCAGTCGGACGCGGCAGTGGACGAGGCATGATGATCGTTAATCCACAGTATCCCTGACTTGTCATCCGAGGATACAGCAAGAATATTTGAATGCTCAAATTTAGGTTCAGACCTTTCAGAAAAAGACAAATTCCAACAGTGTTTGAAATTAGAATGTTTTGTCAGCCCGACTGGACATAGATAAAAATGGCCCAATTTAAATTCTAGGAACCTTCTCATTTTTATATTCTATTTAAAAAAAAATTCAGCAAGCTTTCAGTAGATGTAACAGATTCACCAGACGTATGTCTGTAAGCACGATTACAGAAAAAATTTGGGACCAAAACTGATGAGTTTTTGGGAAGGTTGTACATGACAACAATTGGAGATGGTTAGAGTTGGGCTGCTGGGCAGATTGTGGAAAAGGTGAAAAGGACGGTGCAGGCGGAGGCACTGTACAGTCTACCAAGTGAGCCCTCTTTGGTCACTGACACAGTGCCTGTGAGCAAGACTTCGTTTACATTGTACAAATGAATATAGCCTAAATGAAACAAAACGTGGGCTTCAGCATTTAATGGTCAAGTCAAAACATTCCATTCTCCACATAATATCAAGTCATGGATTAAGTTTTAGAATGATATGCAAATCAACACAAATTCAAGGTACACAACTGCTCACAACTCATGAACCCAAATTTAGAGTAAAGCCAAGTCAGACAGCCATCAGTAACTCTTAATAATGTCCTCAGTACTGCACTAGCTAGGGAGCACAGAATGAATTTATTTTCCCACTCTGATTTATGATCCAATTTTTGAGAGATTCAGACAAAATCAGACACGTTGGATTGATGACCCCCCTGCATTTCGCCGATTTTTTATTTTTGAGATGGGTGTAGTACCCAAACCTCAGAGCCCAAACCGCTCCTCTCTCGACTCCTTCTGTGCCGAGCTGCAGCACCCCTTTTTTTTTGGCCCTTTTTGGCCAATTTAACAAAATTGCAAGTTCCCACCTCTACAATTCTGAACTTCAATGGTGTCCCAGCTCAAAGTTTATAGAAAGTGAGTCTATAGGGAGGGCAGATTACCCGAATGTAGTTATTCACCCGAGGCACCCCTGAAGTTTGCCAATAGGGGGGGCTCAAAATACTCCAAACCATTTTTTTTTCTTAAGTTTGTCATGGATTTTCTCTGAACTTCAAAGGTATCCCAGTTGCCTTTTTGCAGGGATCTTTTAGCTGGAAGGACCTTAATTCAAACATACTATTATTTTTGTGGGACAACCTTGAAGTTTGGAGAAAAAAGGGCCTAAAAAAGGGTCTCAGACCAAAAAAGGGGTCATTCTGGGACCCTGTTTCTCAAAACTTCAAAGAGGTAGCCAAATGCTGATAATTACACATGAAAGCCACGTACCTATATATTACAATAAAAGAAGAAATCAGCTGGGATATTGTCTCATTCTAGTGTTGGGACCGCTCCACATTTGAAGCTCTCAAACAAAACCAAAGGGCAGCACAAGGAGGTGTATGAAGTTAGCCAGGCGGAGCAGACATTCCTGCTCGCTCTCGTGCAGTGATAGAAAAGAGGACTTCTGAAATGTGGCAGAACATTTTCCTTTCACTCATTTGTCACTGTTGTGATAGAAGACAGCTCGTGAAAACATTGCATGTAACATTACTTTTTCCCTCCCCTCACAAATGGATACACGCCAGTGCTGGAGAGAAAATCATGCAAGGGGGTACATGCTGGGTCACAGATATTGAACTTGCTTTGATGCGAGCCACCTGCTGGTTGAGATGGGCGCATTGTGCCAAAATTTGGGGGGGGGGTGTCAATGTCCAGTTCTGCCCCCGGCACCCATTTCCAATTTTTTCCTCAATGGTGCTGCAGTATTAGGCTTTGGCATGGATGTATTATAAGAACTGGATACTGAACCGAAAATGGCTGCCCATTCATTTCAATGGAAATTGCTCAGTGGCGCAGCACGCCGACGTGGGGCCATAGTTCCGGGGGCACGCGGACATGCGCTGTGTGACTTTTCGTTCACACATGCGTAGTGTGGGGCTCGTGAACGCGCTGACGTCTGAGGTATCTATGACAACGGCCCGCGCCCGTGGCACTTCACGAAGGACGTGTGTTCATGACCAGTGTTCTCCGGAAATGTAGCAAACTATGTCCACGGCGAAACCCATGCAACAGCTCTGAACCAACCGCGCAAATAGCACTCGGCTTAAATAGTTTGGAAAAACAATTTATATACCCAATAGGGATATAAAATGTTGATGAACTATTTTTATTTAACAGGCAAAAAAATTATTCACTATCGCAAACAATGTCAGCAAAACAGTTGACTTGCTACTGTATAAGATGACAGTTCAATCTCGTTTTCCACACAGTTCAAAGCTAAATGTATTCGTAGAAAGTGAAACGCTTCGAGCTTGTAAGCTTGCAGCCTCCTCTATTCTTACTGAATTAATGACGATAACCCAACCGCACAGAGCACTGCCCGTGCTTCATGATCTGGCAAGTTTTATAGTAGATGACGTTGATCAAAGTATATAGCCAATTCTGACAAGCGAAATTGCTTTTAGTGTACGAATGCTCAAAGGTCATTAAATCCATTCTTTCTCTATACCTGGAACTGGAGCCCATCCCAGCTGACTCGCAGGGTGCACACACCATTCATTAGAATTTAATTTTAATATTTAATATCGCGAATGCATATGCTGCGCATACTCTAGCAACCCGGTGCGTCATCTGTAACATAGCTGATGCCGTTATATGCTATTACCACATTTATCAACACTAGAAATTAAACTCTAAATTTTCTTGACTAAATTCACGCTTGCGTTTTTACAACCTGAATGTTTCTCTGGGCACTCAAACATCAAGGTAAGCTGAAAAGGTGCTGACTTTATTCGATATTAGTGAAATTTGAATATGGAATTATTTTCCTTCCCCTTATACAGGATTAGCAAATTCCTAAGTCCTCACATGATCAGCAGCCCAGTTATAAAATATAAAGTCAATCTTCTTTTCATTCTCATCTGTTTCATTCTTCTGGGACTCCCGTATTTTTTCTGCGCAGATGGAGATCAGCTGCATCCGCTGCATCAGGGAATCTCCACTGCATCACTCCCATACACTGATGCCGCACACGCACAGTGTGTCGTTCACTTCACAGGCTGAACAACATATACTGTCTGTTTGTGCAGTGCTGTAATGCAAGCTCGGCGCATGCATAAAATAACAAAAACTTCATATTTTGTATCTTATCTTAAAAATTGCTGAAAAGTCACGACATCAAGTATGCATATCTGCTATTGCTTTAATAATCAAGAATGAGCATGCAATAGTAAATAAATGATTAGCTGTGTAGTTTTTTGGGCTGAATTTATACCATGCTGAAAGTGCACATATGGACGTAGTCAATGCTGCTTAGCCAGCATATGATATATGAAGCAGCAAAGCACAGTACCGTGAATCGGTGCAAGATATTCAAAGTGATAGAAATGAACAACTCAGCTTAGGTGCATCTTGAACATTTTAATACAAAAAAGCAAAGCAAGTGTTAGCTACATGCACGATTATAGGATGTCACCTTCAATAGCTACCAAATACACGCCCGTTATCCAACCTAAGTTAACCAACAACAGCCTTTGCTACCTTACTGCATATTCTGTATCGCTACATGAAAGATAGGTGAAGCAGTCGAGTCGCTACATAACAAAGCCATTCATCAAATACAATAAATGAAAACACTGGTGTCGTTACACCTGCTCACTTTACCGACTTGGTAATAATGTAAGCCGACAGCACGAACTCTCCACACCAGTGCTACATGCAGAGAACCGCAGCTGCTGCAGTGCTTACGAGAACGCGCTTAGAGACAAGGTCCCCTTAGTGTTCGCGTAGCCTGAATTAAAATAAAAAATTTTGTCACTGCCGTGGAAAAAGGCACCAATGATTTAAAAGAGAAAAATCAACAGATTATATATTGATCACTTGCGGTAGTCAAAAAAATTTATTCACGGGTTTATTAGAGTGTCTTTTTCAATTGTTCCCGATGGAAAAATGTTCTTTTTGCCCCCCATGGCATCATGTGACCTGCAATATCAGCTTTACCGCTAAGCCCTTGTAGGCGTGCGTTTTCGCCCTGGTTCAGTATCCAGTTCTTAGAATACATTTTGGCAGGAGCCAAAAACTCCCTATGCAGGAAAAACCCAATTGACCTATGGCTAAGCCCTGCCCCCTCCCCAGACTCGGACAAACAATTAACATTTTAGAACAGGCGCTAATGGCTGGTATCACAGTCGGAGATATTTTTCGGGATGCTATCAATGATTTTTGGCGATAGAAGGCTCAAATATCATCAAGACGTCAGCAAAAAGGGTTACACTATGCATTGGAGGGATACATTAATGAATTTAGAGTGGAGAAGGTCAACGAAAAGTTTAAATGAGAAGCTAAAATTTTCAGGTCTCAGTGCAAACGCGATCAACCGCATCTCGTTTCCGTCACCCTCTCGCACAACAAGATAGAGGATCAGCATTGTCCGTGCACTGCAGGGTAATAAATTTAATTTACGAATTATTATTGTTACCGAATTTAAGAAATATAACCTGACGTGACTGAACTCCTTCTAAGTAAATAAACAAGGTGACATGGTGAACAACGCAGCCAGGAGCTCACATTAAACCAACGTCCGTCAGCACTGAAGTTAGCCATAGAGTTAACTAACTTTAGCTAACGTTAGCTAAACTTGGCAATGTAAAAGATAACTTTACATTAATCTCCAACGAAGTGACAAGTTGTCACCTTAAACATGATGTTGACTTAGCTTGGAACAAATGTAGATGTCCTTGTTGACCTTTGTTAGCTACGTTAAGCTGATAGTGGGGTTTTCCACAAAGCTTTATCCAGAGGAGACACTTCTCTCGGTTATGATGTGGCTTTGGGATGGGTATAAAATACACCCCATCGCCCAGCCTCTCGGGTTACCTTGTATAAAAGTTACATTTACCCCAAGAACAGCTTTTGACCATTTAGAAACATTTTAAAACCCCATAAAAGCGAACGATTCGGAGTTTCCATAATGCATTTCCATGGAACTTTAGGCTCAGAATGTCCGAGTATATGGGGAGAGAATATGCTCTGTGATTGGCTGATCGCATTTGAGGGCGGGGCTTAGCCATAGGTCAATTCCAGCTTTCATCCACTCCTGTAACAGTGATAGCACGCAAATTCTTTCATATAGTAGCACAATGGCATTTGTGGATTGGATCACGATCATTATGCGAGCTACTGTGACTTGCTTTAACGTAAATTGAGATAATAGTGTTCAAAAGCCATGAGGAAAATTGTTAGAATTTTTTTAATCACATTGAATACAAATCTATTATCAAAGTCAAAATATGCTTTGGTTATTAAGACATAGCCAAGTGTACTCTTTCTTGGGTTAGGAAGAACGCTGCCGTTTTTAAGGTCTGACTGGATAACATGAAACTTGATCATTTTGTTCATTCTAATTCATGAAACATCGCGCTTAAAGAATAGGCCTACCATTCATGTATACCGAAGGGCGGGATATATAGCCAACACTGATACAATAACATATAACATATTTGTGCACGTAGGAAGCTTACTTTTTCAGTTGAGCTGTTTATTATGCATAATTTCACAGAACAGGTAGCCTATTCAATTCATTAGGTTAAAGACATTCATTCATCTCCAACAAATATAAACAGTTACGTTGGCGTTTTACCTTTTTGAAGTCAAGGAGCTTCAAAACGGACCATTTAAATTTAAAATGGGCATTTAATTTCATTTTTCTGATTAAATGCGTTCGCAAATGGGTGGGAGGACATGTCTTGCGATATGTCCCAGGGCACTATTGGCGCCTCCTTTTGAAATCGTTCTGGGAAATAAAAAGCAGATAAAGAGGTTGGCCACAGAATTCTTTCCATGTTGACAATATTTTATTCGACACTCGGACTAGTTTGAAGACAAGTTTACGAGTCCGCCTTAATTTTCTATTTTGTGTGCATTAGCGGACTACCGCAAATTTCGAACCGTGTTATTATCTTGTAAGTGCAACACTGAATCTCACCTTAAAAAAATCTGTCAATTGGGCCCTGATTCTTCCATTTGTCCATCTCTCCGCTAGCCGTCTGCACGTCAGCTACACTCGTGTCAAAGCATAATACATGTACAATAGGCGGATTGCTAGGACGACCACCGCAGACGACTGGGTCGAAAACGAAAGTTCGCTATTCTGACAGTAACATAAGGGGGGAGGGAGGGGACATATTTAGGGTCATTTATGTTTTGTTTCTCGCTGTTTTATTGGACACTGGATGCATTCGTTTTAACTGATCTTTGAAAAAAAGAGTGCCGTGCGGAAAAAGCACTTTTTGGGCTGAGTGGTGGTCGGTGGATTCCGAGTGGTGGTCGGTGCATTCCGAGTGCTGGTCGGCGCCGCCCACCGCCAACCAGCAACGGCAGAACCCTGAGTGTTTGTCTTCTGCCAATAATTGATAATACTTATGGTTCATTTACTAGTGTTTAATGTTAACATGTTCATTTTGAGCTTTGCTAGTTTCAGGAGTTGATATTTTATACATTTTTTTTCGTGTGAAGAGACTGCCACTCTTGACAGAGAAAAGTTAGAAAGAATATAGATATAGCAAGCAATGACACATTTGAGATTTGCACAGTGCTTTTGACATTGGCTGTGTTGCTGTAATTCCATTACCGACTTCATTACTCACAATATTTACCCATTGAATGATGCTGGAACACTGTTACAAAGTAAAAACAAATATTTCAGATCCAGTCAGTAAATGAACAACAATTTTCATGCATGTGACCTCGTATATTCATTATAAGCTCAAATTTTGGTTCAGAAATGAGTTATTTTCATCAATATCATGTATTGCCTTCCTTTTGCCCAGACTTGTTGATCAAAATTTTGGTTCAACAGGTGGCCTGTTCAGCAACACAAACATCATTTATGATACCATTTTTCAATTGCTTTATTGTTTTGAGTATAATAAATTTAGTAGGTTATCAGAAAATGTAATTCCGTTACCATTTTGTAATTCCGTTACCGCTGTCTCTTTCTCATAAATGGCATCCTCCAAAATGTCTGTGAACATACCAGTCAATATAAACTTACCATGGCCTGGTCAACATCCTAGGCCACCAACTTAAAGGTGCACTATGCAAGTTTGTTGAAATCACTTCTGTTGACATTCGAATTCAAACAAAACAGAGGTAGCTCGCCCCTCCCTCCCATAGTTCCCTCCCTCCCATGCTTCCATAACTGTCAACTTGTCAGAGATTGGCTGGAACGGTTTGTTATGTTATGGGGCACAGCCTGTGCCCCTTGTGTTTATTTGCAGTTTGTGACGCCTGTGCGGCCTGCAGAGCCCGGGTTTTCTTTTTTTTTTTTACTGCGAATTCAGGGGCAGGCAGCTAGCGGATCATGGGGAGATGTCGGCAAATTGAGACAAAAATATATTCACGCAGAAAATAAACAAACTTGCATAGTGCACCTTTAAGCTTAAACCTACTGCCCATCATTGCCAGATTTCAGAGAAATGCCTGTCAAAGTAAAGGCAAAAACAATGGCATTTTTTCCGGCCGTAATTCCGTTACCGACACTTTCACCTTCGTATAGCCTTCTACAAAATAGATTATCCCAAACTTTGTGTTATACACCTCAGTAGGCATGCCAGTGGAACTGATAAAAGCACAGGCAAGTAGCTACTGCATTAGAGTAATAGATGGCAGGTAAAATGACATGAAAATTACTCTTGATCGTAATTCCGTTACCGTGGAATTGCCCTGTTGACAACCAATGGGCCATTGGTCCCTAAAACTGAAATTTCCAGGGGCCAAAATATTTGGTGAGGAGCCACTATATTTATTTCAAAATAAAGTAATAGAAGGACAACAAAATACAGCTGCATTTGCTTGTCCCAAATAATAACTCAATTTATTACATTTCAATTCACATGCAATGGTAGATTTACAGTATTTCTTGTCACAAAGGAAGACATTCAAATTTGCTTATTTCAGGCCACCAATAAAGCATTGCAAATAAATTCACACATAAAAATTCAATGCATATGAGCGTGTTCACAATGCTGGTCATCAATTCCAGTTTACAACTTTTTGAAGCTTTAGAGAAGTTAATATCCACTTCTTGTGACAGATATGGGGCATTTTATTTAACACCCAATGCCATCAAGCAGCAAAGACAATTCTAGGTATAGTGCATGTTCCGTCTACCTGCAGCAACCATTTATAATCCAAAATATGCCCATTTTCTGGCAAAAAAAAAATTGTAACATTTGAAAAAGAGCATCAGTTTACCTGTGTAAAAACCTTATCTACAAGTGAGGAATAGTGTTGATTTTGATACCGGTGGATCCGTAATGAACTCTACTTTCCAGTGATATATAATATGTTACCTCTATGTTGAGATTTCAAGTACTCAGGATGAAATTTTACTAATATGTAAAAACTGCAAAATTTGACCCCACCTTGGGCACTGAGCATTTAATTCAATCATTTTAGCCAAATTACCTGCTTACAATTGCTTAGAATACCACTTTGTTCATCAAAGATTTTGTAGAATCGTACATATTCTCATTATCACATCCTTTTTTTTTTTTTTTTGGTAACCAGCCTGAACATACCGGCTTAAGTTTTCCGTCCCACGGTGTCAGTCCATAACACTGCAAATTTCTCCTTATTGGAGAGTGCTATTGTAATTATACCACAGTGGGAGAAACATTGCCAATAAGGAATGTGTACACAAGGTTTGCCCCCGAAATTCTGACTGGCCCCTGAACCACAGAAGTTTTACTCTTTCCGTCCCACAAAATGTCCGTCTATCACATGCGTGATGGACAGACATGCTGTGGGACACTTTCACTTGTGCTTATATACCTTATTTTTTTTTGCAGTGTCTCTTGGTACTAATATGAATTCAACAATTTCCTGATGGTTAAAAGGGGTTTTAGGATAAATTCATTCATGGTTGGAGTAAAATGAGCATTGAGCAGACAATCACGTTCACCTCCGATTGCATCAGATGATCAGCAGTGATTCATGCCCCAATTAATCCAACCTATACCCTACTGATCAACTCAAGTGTGTCAAAGAATCAGAATCAGAAATCAGCCCCACCGTATCATCCTATTCAGATCTCGCAAAACCGGACATTTGCCACAGAGAAATCTCTTGAAATGAAATATGTGCAATGGATACATAGCGAGAACAAGGTGGTACGGTGGGGCGCCACCTATTGGCCTTACTAGTTAAACCAACATAGTGGCAAAACAAAATCAGTGTTTTCACAATGTGCATAAGACATATTCCATTTCAAGAATCTTCTCCATAGCACATGTCTAGTTTTGTCACATCTGACATATTGGTAACAGCACCCCCTATACTGAGATATTTTTGAACATTCGTCCCCTTATATCCAGACAATTAGCAAAGAGTGCCCTAAAACTTCCTTTGGCACGTTAAAAAATCCTGAAAGGGCTGGAGACTCGACTAATTTCAAGGCTCTATCTTCTTGGTTAACATTTTTATGGGCCCCTGAACATCACTGCAAATAGGCGAATTGGAGATCTTGTCAAAATGTCTGTAGCCGCTGCACCAAGATGGAGTATAGAGCCAAAGATGTTTCTGCTGTCTTTTGTTTAGCCCAAAGGAAGGTTCAAATTAATGGTCTCCCCATCCCCACAGGTGTCTGGTTATTCATGTTAATCCACTGTACAAACAGAAAAAAATTAGCCAACACCAAACTTTGGGAGTTAATATCTCAAAACACCAAAAAAAGTGCCAGACTAAATACCTCGAAATTTTTCTCATCTTTAATGTCTGAAAAGGAAATGGGTAAGATGAATTTGGTACTGGTCTGGTTTAAAAATTAAACTAAGCCTGAATTTGTAAAAATATTTTTTCCCGTTATACACAGATTTCTGGTCATTGCACATATAACCATCATGATCACCAGGTGGCACTTTCACATTTTAAAAATTTGGGTATCCCAGTATCAAATACAATTACAACTTCTTTGGCACATTGAAGCAGTTATCCACAATATTCCTTCAAAAAAAATTTTTTTTTTTTTTTTTTTTTTTTAAATGCTCAATTTGGTACCCGACTTGTCCACTTCTAGGTGGCGCTGTAGCCATATCGGTAAAAATTGTGAGCACAAACTCCGGGATTTTCTGTTACACGTATATGGGCTCTATTCTGCCAAATTTCATGCAATTCTGAGATGTCAACTTCACTAAGTAAAAGTGCAATTCTCTCAGAATATGGCTCTGAATTCTTGGATAGTTTTTGTGAAACAATATTTTTGCATTTATAGGAATTTGAAAGGAAGATGGAGGTCTTGGTCCATTCACCCAAACCAATGGGCCTAGTGGCAAACCCTAAATCCAACAGTCACCACAGAGGTTTGGATGAGCTGACCAAAATCAAGAGTGAAGCCAAAACAATTCTTTCAACAATATTTATTACATTTCAAGATGACATAATTGAGGTTCTTAGTTTTATAAGACTGTTTGCTACTAAGATGAACTGATACTAGTACTAACTGATATCATAATTTTTCTCAAATGTTCAATCAGGATTGGACTTCAATTCGTCATGTGACAAATTTCCAATGTGGGACTGTCCCACAATGTCTGTCCATCACAATAGTAGAATGAATGGCGCTGTGTAATGTATTAAGATGTACTTTGATCTACCTGAGCCCTTTCACCTGTTTGGTGTTACTGTGGTCACTGAAGTTAGCAGAGTAGTTGTCTTTTATTTCCTCATTTGTATCTCAGTGTTCATTCAAAACAATGTGATCTCGTAACTGTCTATGAACCTGAGGCCGATAGTCATGTTGAGGGCTGCCAGATGTGCGCACAGTTTTCAAATTGTTGTTCTTCTGAATAAAAACATCCATTGCATACAATAATAGTTTTTGTTTGTTATGGATTTTACTGCTGATCATAAAACTGTCCCCCAGTGTCTGTCCCTCACATGTCCACTGTCCCACAAAGTCTGTCCATCACACATATTTAATCCATTTTGGCTGCTTTATGGTAGACTTCCTGGCAAAAAGTTTTCCATGGGGCTTTAGCACTACTAAGTTATAGTAACCTGAATGAAGTTTCTACTTTTTCCTGCACAGTAGTTAGTTGGAACATAAAATGAAACAATGCAGCTTCTTGCAAATGACAAAATTATGGAGTTGTCCATACCGACTACCCAATATTGAGAAAGAATCCTTCATTTGCTTACCTCCGATAGAATTGCCCATACCCTAAACTAACTTAAAAAGTCGGTCTTATTCCTCTGTGCGAACACTCTGCTTTGTGGTTCAGTGATATCTAATGTGGCAGGAATATGAATTTTAAGCCCATTTTCAATAAACATGAAGCGTAAATTGATTGTTTCCACACCTCTTGCTCTCAGTTGCATAGGTTATGCACTTCTAAAAAAAAAAAAATCAGAAGTTTTTGGAATATAGAAAGGTTTATTTTTCTCTCCCGGTGTTACACACATGATGACCAACATTGTGAACACCCTCATATGACATCATTCATTGATGTTCCACGATGAAACTTGCACAATTTAATCCATAACCAAAAATTGGATCAATAAAATTACAAATGAAATCATGAATAGACTAGAACATACTCATTTCAACTTACAGGTGACCGTGAATGTACTTCATGCTTCACAATTGGGACTCATTTCAATCGACAGGTGGCAACTTACAACTAACTATTCTTACCATTAATATATTCCATGTCCTCCGTTTGCTTGCCACTAATCCATTTTACTCACTCTGTCCTACTACAGTCATGAGAAAAGACATAATGCCAAGAGGGAAAGACATTAGCAATCATCTTTGAGAAGTAACTGTTGCTGCCCATGAATCTAGGTAGGGTTATAAGGCCATTTCCAAACAATTTGAAGTCCATCATTCCACAGCAAGGAAGATTATTCACAAGTGGAAAACATTCACGACAGTTGCCAATCCTCCCAGGAATGGACGTCCCAGCAAATTCGCCCCAAGGTCAGACCATGCAATGCTCAGAGAAATTGCAAAAACTCAAGAACAACATCAAGGATTCTACAGGCCTCAGTTAGCATGTTGAAGTTCACGACAGTACAAGTTGATAAAGACTGAACAAGTATGGCTTGTTTGGAAGGGTTGCCAGGAGAAAGCCTCTTCTCTCCAAAAAGAACATGGCAGCATGGCTTAGGTTTGCACAGTTGCATCTGAATAAACCACAAGCATTTTGGGACAATGTCCTTCGGACAGTCGAGACTGAAGTGGAGTTGTTTGGCCATAATGCACAGCGCCACATTTGGCGCAAACCAGACACAGCATAAACACAAACGCCTCATACCAACTGTCAAGCATGGTGCTGGAGGGGTGATGATTTGGGCTTGTTTTGCAGCCACAGGACCTGGGCACCTTGCGGTCATTGCGTCAACCTCTATGTACCAAAGCATTCTAGAATCAAACGTGAAACCATCCGTACGACAGCTGAAGCTTGGCCGCAATAGGGTCATGAAACAGGACAATGATCCCAAGCAGACCAGACCTACAACAGCATGGCTGGAAAAGAAAACAAGAGGCCCGTGGGCCTTAACGGTCACCTGAGTTGTATAAAAACTGATGTTATTGATGTCAATGAACCAAATATACCCAGAAGTATCATTTTGCTATATAAAGTATAGTAAATTTCACCCCCTCTCCAGGGGCAAACATGGAGCTCGAGGGTCATGAAGTTCACAATTTTGATAAAGCACCTCAAGAGCCTTCCATCTATGAAGAGTATTGTTTTCCAGCATATCTTGGTCAGAAGAAGATTTTTAAAATTTCAGGAAATTTGACCACTTTTAGCCCCGCCCCTCAGAGCCCCTGGGGGTGGGCACCATATAACTCACAATTTTGGTGCATATTTGACCAAGGAAGGTTCCTGCAAAATTTTATTGAAATCGGATCAGCGGTTTCTGAGAAGAAGTCGAAAATGTAAATTGTTTACGGAAGCACGACGACGGACAAAAGGCGATGAGAATAGGTCACTTTGAAACTTCGTCTCAGGTGACCTAAAAAATCAAGGTGTCGCAAAAGCCAATTCAAAGTCCATGCCTCAACCTGATTGAAATGCTTTGGGGGGGACCTTATGAGCTGTGCATAAACAAATGCCCCCTAACATCAATGAACTGAAGCAATGCTGTAAAGACGAGTGGGCCAAATTCCTCCACCATGATGTGAGAAACCGATAAAATCATGTAAAAGACGATTAATTCAAGTTATTGCCGCAAAAGGTGGTTCTACAAGTTATTGAATCATGTGGTATACTTATTTTTTTCCACAGATGGCTTCTGCATTTTGGCCAAATTTTGGTTTATAAATAATGGCATGGCGGAATACGTTGTGTCTTGTTTCACACCTGAGGCTAGATTTATCCAATTTTAGGACCCGATATGGTCCAGCTGATTTTTTCAATGTCCTGATCGAAAAACTAAAGAACTGAAAAAGGGTGTACTTTCTTTTTCTTACGACTGCATGTATGGTCTGAAGGAGTATAATGAGCTGACGGATTTGGTTTTCGTCCTACTTTTACCAGCAAGCTGCCACAGACATGAACTTATTCTGTGCATCCAAACTGTACTCTCCGATTTACTTTACAAGCTAGCTCCAATAGGTGCCAACTTATCTTATCGTGTGCCAACACGTTTTGCGGCACTTTCGTGCATCCCAACTTTAATTTTAGATTTTTGGGACGTTTGTTAGCATGCCCAAGCTAGCTCAAGAGCAATCACGGTTACAGCTAGCTAGTGAAGTTAGGGCAAAAACCAAATCACAGCGCTTAAATATGACGACCATTTCCAAACATTTTCCATAACTAAAATTAGCGAGCAAGCTAGATGGCTGTATAATCTAAAGAATAACGTAATGCGCAATCGCATACACAACAGTATAATGCTGCGAATGCGGACTACCCAAGAAATATCATGTCTCCGGCCAAACTAGGCCCTTGCTGTGTTCAGTTAACAAGAGGCTGTTAATCAAAGGAGGCCACAAGGGTGTGATCAAGTTGAATGTGACAAATAAGAGAGCTAGTGACCTGTATTACAGCCAGTCAGAGCTGTCAAAACTTCCATCGCAAATTTGCACCCTGTAAAGTTCAACACTGCTTGCCCAGGAGCGAGAAAGATTACAACTTTGGCTAAGACACATGAGCCATTATTGACTATCGGGCAATTCCAAGGCATTGTCAAGCAAATGTACCCTCCGTGACAGACAATAAAATGATCCCCAAATAGAAATGGAGGGAAAAATTGAGCTTTTTCCTCCTGAATATAGTAGTGCACTATTATACTGACAAATTGTAAAAAATACTTTTTAATACAACAATAGAATTTTGTTTGGGGGACGGTTTAGTGCCTCGTCACAAAGGGGACATTTAGTTAAAATACCTCGGAATCGCCCTATCAGCACTACAAGGCAGCTAATAACAAGACTCCAACGTAGTGGCTAAAACTGAAAATGACACCACAGTACTGCATAGCTTACCGAGGCATTTCATGGTTCCATTCCATTTTATCTATTCCACTGACGTTTTCAACAATTTACATAAAGGGAGAAATTCAGCGAACATATTACAAAAGTCAACAGAGATCCTTACGAACAATTATTGTTTTTTATGACCCATCCCTACTGCATACACAATTTACATAATTCATTTTTATGTGGCGTTCCCAGCTTTCTTTCACAAATATGGTGAGGTTAAGGCAAAAACATGAAAAAAAAAAAAAATTAGGATTTACAATGCCCCTACAAATGGCTTAATATTTCTTCAAAATAATTTCAACCATCACCCACCACCAACCCTCCCCAAAACCCAGTCAGGACCTAAGCCCCCTGAAAACCTGGAGAAACCCCCCTCACCCCCGAAACTACATTCTGATAACTCAACTGGTAGCTCAAACTCTACACTTTAAATGAACTATAATGAAGCAAGTAATTGCCAACGCAACTAAAACTTCTTAAACTTACAATAAGTTATTATTTAGTTACCTAAACACAGCATGAAAAAGGAACCAGTCAGTCAAACTGCCAAATCATATCAATGGTGAAAGTGGTGAATGAATGAAAGCAGGTCAAGACTAATCAGTTTAAACAAAGATCCCCCCCATTAAATTGGGACTACTAAAAGAGACAAATTTCACGTAAGTTTATCAAAATTTTCAGTAAGTCTTATAAGAACTGCAGCAGGCAGTTCCCTGAACTTTAAGATCATTTTTAAAAGTCCTCTTTTATTGATATCAGCCCTGAAAAAAATCATATCAGTCGATCCCTAGTCTTCAGCTCTCTGTTTGGAAATTGTTTAGCTCCAAATCACTTTGCTAAATGGAAAGGAGGATAGATTGGCTGATTATTGACAAGGATAGTGCCCTTGCAACATTTGAGTGAAACTTTGGAGCAACTTGCAACTACAATAGCAAAATCATGTTTTATTGTTGCATTACGTTTTCAAAGACAACTTGAACCTGGAAATGAAAATGATCAGCTCCATAAACAAAGTCTCCTAAATCAGTCTACAACAGTCTAATCAGCTCAAACCATCTCAAAGCAACTATATTTTAAATTAATTTCTCTCAAATAGATCTGCCAAGAAACATCATCGCCGCATTTTTGCCTAGCTTTCACAGACCTCTAGCGAGCGATGGACCAAGATGGTTCCACATCTGATTTGCTCTACTGTTACGTATTTAAAGGGGAACTATGCAGGATTTCAGCCGTAATTATTGTGCCTCGGAGTCACTGTGATGGTTAAGCGACTTGTTATGGGGAGAATGGGGCTTATCTGCCCGCTTTCTAGTGTATCTTGGCTGAAAACCGACCTTGCAAGATCAGGTCCACTGCCCCAGTGTCCCAAATCTCATCGCTGGATGGAGCTATCGCGAGAAACGAACTGCTTTACAGTACGAGACAAAAATACTCCCCGGCTAGTAATAAAAGGAAGACAGCCTCTCTTCACTGGTGTTACAATGGCAGAGCCGGCGAAAAAGAAGAGGTGGCCGTTGTCAGAGGAGGCGAGGAAGAGAAAACAAGCATCTGACCGAACGAGAAGTCAGACACGAGTAAATCTTAGTCGATCTTTTTCAGAATGGAGAGAGCTCAAGGAGAAAGAAGCATGCAAATCAGATGCTGACCTGGCGTTGTTGCTGTTGCACTTGTAAGTATCGTTGCGAAAAAATTTATGTATTCCTCATATTCATATGTCGTTGCTCACTCTTCATGTTTGCTGTTGTTTGCAAAGGCCTTTGAGCGATTATTGTATGAGTGGTGCTTGATGCTTGTTAGCTAGCAGAGATGTTAGCATAGTTACCGGTAAACAAGTTTGTCACGTAGCTGTTATTTTAGTACATCGTCCTGTTTCTGCCCCAGGAGTGTAATTTTACTATGACCCACATAACTTCATCAGCCGAATCTAAGTTTTGTGAGTTTTGTGCAGTTCGCTATTTACATTGTGTAGTTCAAGATTCGTCAGAGGAGCAACTAGAAGAGCGTGTTACGAAAACATTACGTCTGATAAACATCGGTGCTGAAGAAAAAAAAACTCAGAAAACATTAACAAAAAAGCCGCAGTTATCCTTAGCCTTTTACTTTTTCCCGTAATTGTTTTGCTTATGTCAGATATACGATGTAAAACTTGATATTGATATATATACAAGGCTACAAACCTCGGTAGACATCGTTTCAGGACTGCCTTCTCGCCGGCTTCGTTGTAAACAAATGCACATGGACGGGGGGTGGAGGAGGTGGTTGCCATGAGATTTTTACGACAGTTGTGTGAAATTTGCACACCGGAACTATAGGGGGAGCTGCGATTTCCGACCAACTTACATAGTGCCCTATAATGTTACATAATTTGCTGGGATGACTTGTTTAGATGACGTTCAATAAGTTAAATCAGCAAGGCTTAGTCACCACTTTGGCAAAAGGTTTGGTTGTAGAAGTGATAACTGTTGAATCAGTAATGACCATTATTTTCGTTTTCGACACTTTTTAATGCTTCACATTTGACGATATGAAATACACGATCATGTTTTTTGAGTCTACATTAAAATAATAAAATTCTATGAAGGAGAAAGTCTCACCCCCCACCCCGCCTTTTTTTTTTAACAATTTGTACCTGAATAGGCTACCAAAATCTGCGAAACATAGTAATTCCATTGTCACACAATTACGTAAACATAATAATAATTTAATTAAATTAAAAACCACAAATCAAAAGGAGAAATTGATCCGACATGATAATACCAATAATACCAATTCTGTCTAGGGTGGTTCATTATCCAGGACTGGGGTAAGGATTGACTACAGGCCTTAAAAAAAAAAAGTTTGTTTGAAGGAAGGAAAAAATAAAATAATAATACCACCGACCTCAACCCAAATTCTTGATGTCACCAAAAATACCAGATTTTTTTTTCTTTGACCTTATTAGCCTCCAACAAAATCAGTATGCTTTAAATGTAAAAAAAAAAAAAAAAAAAAAGAATTGATAAATAGATAAAAACAAAGATACGAACATTGAATTCTAACAATTCATTTAGCCAGATGGCATAAGCATACTTTAAATAAATAAGAACATTCCTGAAAAAAAAATATAACACGGGCTGAAAAACTGCAACCTCAGCCATTTTTACTTGTGATTGATGCCCTTAGGTTAAGTCCACCAGTGCTACCAAGAAGTGAGAGGCCAGTACTGCAAAGCAACGCACTGTGCAGCTAGATCACATACCATCCAGTCTAATCACTCCTCACAGCTGGGAGGAAGGGTAGACAGTCAATTATAAGCACACATCATTCTTACACCTGTGTGCCATTCTCCAGAACCACACCAAATGAGCAGCGCTGAAACACATCACAGGCATGATCAGTTGTCCATGCGACTTCAACTATACCACAGGAACTTTTTTATGGGCCATTTCATCCCAACATATTCAAGTGTATGAGACAAGAATTTTTTTTTAACTTGAAATTGGTCGCAAGTATGGGCGTCACATGATTTGGCCTCGGTCAGTTGATTTGACTCACAACAGAACATGACAGAAAGCAAGAGAAAGGCAGTGAAGAAAGGAGGCTGACATTGTGGCTGAAGCGCCAAACAACCAGAGTTGTACGAAACCGTTTCACACCCCTGCATATCAATGCATGCGTTTCCCTCAGATCCCACTTCGAGGGCGAATGAGTGAAACTCATGAAGCAGCGCCGCATTGATTTCGGCAAGCAAATTTAAGTGAAATGGCTCAAAGCTGAGCCACATTGAGACAGCAGTCAATATCCCTGACAACATGAGTTAGGCGTTCGGACCCATTCTCTGGGACAACTGAATCGTTGAGTTTCCAAAGGGCCCAACTCCAATGAACTAGAGGTCTGCATATCTTCTAACCACAGGGGGAACTTTCTTGTCATTTCAGCCAAAAGTATCCGAATGACACTCTTGTAAAGAAATAAACTAAAAATAAGGGTCATAACATATGGGCAAAAAAAAAAAAAAAAAAAAAATCTATTTTTCCCTTTCTTGAAAAAGAGTGTTCCTTGGGGTTGGGCCCTTTGGAAACTCAAGGATTAAATTTTAGAGGGGGAAAAAAAAAATGTGCTTCGCGGGGGCAAAGGCAATACCCCTCAGCCCCGACACACTGAATCAAAGATGAAGGTGTTTGAGCCAGAGTGAAAGGTCATTGTGGTACAAAACCTGGACAAGGCACGCCCACCCACCAACGCAAGTCCACATACATGCAAAATCAAGTTCCTAACCCAAGCGGTTTGAGAGAAATGGCCCAGACAAAGTATTAAAGGTGAAGGTCAGTGAGGCAAGGTCAAAGTTCATTCGGGTATGAAACCATGACGAGACAAGCCTACCCACTAAAGCAAGTACACATATGCAAAATCAAGTTCCAAACCCAAGCAGATACAGGAAACGGTCTGGACAAAAATTTTCCCCACCCGCCACACGCCGCCCATCCTCCCATCTGCGAAGGGAACGACAATACCTCTCTGCCCCTTTGTCGGGCTGAGGGGTAAAATAAGGCAGCAACATGTAACAAAATATTTTTCTTCATTTCTAAAAAGTTTTTGTTTATTGCATATTTCAAACAACCAAAAAAACAAAAAAAAAAATTGTGTCATGTGCGCATGAATTTCTAACAGACCTTTGCGTTTCAAAGTAAAGTGTATATTCAGAAAAACTTCAGAATCTCAATTCTGAAATGACAAGCAACTCCAGAAGGCTACTGTGACTAACATAACAATTAAAAACCCATTTTCAAAAAAAAAAAAAAAAAAAAGCCAGATCTAAACATTTCACCAAGTTCAAAAACATATCAGATTTTAACAAAAAAAGCACCATTTTTCCTGAGAAAAATGGGAAACAACTACTTAACATTCCGCAAGCCACCAGCTCCAGACTTAACACCGGACCCCACATTACCTATCCTAAAATGGTACAATCTCTACATGAGGGTCACAGTTTCAGTCAGTACTTATGCTGTGTGCGTGTCAGGCTTAAAAGTTAAGCACTTATTTATTCAGCATTTCCTATCAGAGCAGTAAATACAGAAAAAAAAAAATCCTCAGAATGAGGAAAATCCTCCTTAAATTCTGAATGTCAGAGAATCAAAATTACTCAACTAACATACTATTTTTAAATGACTTCACCTCATTCGAAGACATCAAATTAAATCGATCCAACAAAATAAAATGTCCTCAATACAAGCATGAATATGAAAAAAATGACAGTGAGTCTTCCGTGGAGTTTCAAACCAGCAGCCCATCAGAGCCTGTGATGCACAGGAATAACAAGATGGGGGGGGGAGAATCATACACAAAATGGGGGGATTCTTCTTGCTATGTCACCTGCAGCTGTTGCTGCCATGACCTAAAATAAGCTTCCAAAATGCATTTCAGAAGTACACTCAATGTTTACGTAAAAATTAGGCATGCATATATGGGTCTGATTAGATGTTGCATTTTGGGGCAGCATGGCTCAGGAGGTAGCGCAGGCGGCCTAGGAATCTGAGGGTTCCGGGTTCGATCCCCGGCTCCTCCAGAGAACGTGTCAAAGTGTCCTTGAGCAAGATACTGGACCCCACACTCCTCCTGATGTGCAGGTTGGCGCCTTGCATGGCAGCCTCCGCCATCGGGGTGAATGTGTGGCATAGTTGTAATGCACTTTCGGGTCATATCATGTGACTAGAAAGCGCTATGTAAATGCAGTCCATTTACCATTTTGTCCATATTCCTTGACTGTTTACATAAAAATCAATGTGATCACAATTCCACATGACAATTTTTTTTTTTTTTTTTTTTTTAGAGGTGTGTTCTTATGATCTGGATAAGTAAAATTAGACAAGTTTATGAAAGCTTTTCCACTTTCAATTATTATTAATTTAACCAAACTTACTATTTCAGACAATGTCTGTAAGGAGGAGCTGGCTAAAACAATTAGCTGGCAAAAGTTATGTTTTCTTGCAGAAATACTCACTGACATTTACATGCATGGTGCCCATCATATATCATATTAGATGATTTTACCAAAGAGACGTTTTTGCAATTTCAGAAATTAGGTCTCTTCGTAAAAATGGGTCAGCATGACTTTTTTGACATTGGCAGTGCAAACCATTTTTGCAAAAAAAAAAAAAAAAAAAAAAACTATATACTGACCCCCATACCACGAAAGTGTGTGAATCCCAGAAGCACGGAGAGAAATATTCTCTTCCTTGAATATATGAAGCTGAAAAAAGCGAGCCCAAACCAATCAGTCCTTCACAATATGCAGCAGCAGGTTAAATCCATACGTTTGCCTACTATGAAGTCACCAAACTGCATGTGACTTCCAAAAGAGCATTTTGTTGGGTAGGGAGCAGACACAACAAACCAAACTGTGCCAGGCTGAAGTAAACTAGCTAGTATAAAGGTTAAAAAAAAAATACCATCAGCAATTACACTATGTACCCAGGCTTTGTTAACGTAGCTAAACCCATCCGAGCAGAAATAAATGTAATGCCTTCATAAAGCACAAAGATTCAACGCTAAACACTCTTGAGACGAACCTGAAAAAACAATCCATTTGTCACCCTCAACATTTTAAACCAGCGAATTTCACGTAAGTTGGCAAGCGCTGGGCCAACAGCGTCCGTTCACCCCTTAAATCCCAGCCAGCTGGAAAACCCTGCAAAATAGACGTAGCGGAATAATAATGTAGGATGCGGTCTCCTGATGAAGACCACCAATTCAGCGAGGCCGCAGCTGTAAATATCGCCCCTGTTACTGTGACAATCTGCACTCTTCCCCATAAAATGGAACCTTAACTAATGTGAGAGTATCTAGGTTAGCGATTATCGTTAGCATCTGTCAACAATAACTAAGGCATGCTGTTTTAGCTAGCTAGCTAGTTGTTTAGATTGCTGACTACCTAGCTAGGTCGCTTACGGGGGTGTAAAGCCGCTTTCACACCGGACGCGAAACGAATTTTTCGCGCGACAGATTACATTCAAAGTCAATGCAAAAACGCGAATACGCGCGTCTGCGTATTCGCGTCTTTGCATTGACTTTGAATGCAATTTGTCCTGCGAGAAATTCGTTTCGCGTCCGGTGTGAAAGCGGCTTAAGACTCTTAAACCAGGCCTCATGTTTAACGAGCAAGCTATCCATCACGTAAGAACATTGATTTTGCCATTTGCCTAACTTGACAAGCCATCTAGCTATAAATAAATGAACTTGGGGTGGCATCGACGCTAACATTGGCTTCATTCGCAGAACGACAGCTAGCTGACAACAGCTAAGTGGCTAACCTTAGTTCGTTAAACACGGCTCCCATTAGGTCATGTGTCCAAGTTTAACCGGGCTTTGGCTAACCATAGTCATATGCCCCTGGTACAGAGATTACATGGACCTCAAGCTGGTTGACAAACTAGCCATCTTGGCAAGTGTAAGTTAATTGAGATTAATGACTCCAGTTAACTGCGCCTACAACAAGAAAATTGACCAACAAACGTTCTTCAAGTTATGCTGAGCAAAATTCAGTAATTAGTCAGGTTATGCGGGCAGCTGCCGTGACACTCGCCAAATGCAATCAGAGGATAACCCCGTTATGATCGTGTTGACTTTGGACAACTGTGGACTACCCAACCTGGAGAGCTGGCTAGTTAGCTAGCTAGCTGCGCGACTGCGCAATGACGTTAGCCTACATCTTAGCCATATGATCACAGCCAAGTCAGCAAGCGTTAGCTAGCAAGCTACATTGAAAATGGCAAAAAATCAAAGAGGTAACTCGAACGTCAGCAGTTACTGCCAGTTCAACTTTGTTGCTTAGCATTAGCTAGCCAACTACTTAATTGCCATCATTTTGAAGCTAGCTGTCCAAACCATAATTTTCAGCGTACCGTTAGCTAGCTAGCTACGTTACTCAGTCATGCCACCCATCTGTGGCACCGCAACTGATAGAAAAAGCCCGTCGACGGGCTTAACTTCACTATAACGGCACTCCAGCAAAAGCTAGTTAGCGTTAACAGGTGCAGGTCAGCTAGTTATGGCGAGGTTAGGTTACACACCGCGAACATCATTCCTGATGACTGTTATTAGCCTGGCTAACGTTTCCCCATTTAAAGCAGCCGCAAGTGTTTGGGCTTTGAAAGTTAGCGGACTTTAATTTAACGTTAGTGTGCATACAGACTTAAAGCCGCTTTCACACCGAACGCGAAACGAATTTTTCGCAGGACAGATTACATTCAAAGTCAATGCAAAGACGCGAATTATTCCCGTCTTTGCATTGACTTTGAATGTAATCTGTCGTGCGGAACATTCGCGGGTAGGGCTAATCTTCTGAAAACATTCTACTGAAAAACTACATCCATCAATACTTTCCTTCATAATTTCATTATTTCTTAATATACTCTGATGAAATTTTCGCCAGTCATTCTTGATATGTGCATCTATCAACATCTAGTTGAGTTGATGTGAAAAAGAAGAAGTAGTAAGCGAATTTTCATCCGAATGTTTTCAGCAGATCAGCCCTACCCAAAATTCGTTTCGCGTCCAGTGTGAAAGCAGCTTTAGCTAGGCACCCAGCTACTTAGACAACCTACGACTCATTTGCCAATACTTAGCCAAAAATGACTTCACTGATGCTTGCAAGCAAGTCTGCCAGGAAACTACCGACAATTTGTCCGAGTAACGTTAACGGCAGCCACCACTGACACTCTAGTTAGTGATAGCCAAGTTACGTTAGCCGCCTAGCTATCCATCATACACTACGGACAACCACATACTCAAGCTAGCTAGCGGGTTAGCGAGATAACGTTCGTCTAAGGATAGCTTCACTATCGAACACCTCCCAAATCAAATTAACGTTCTCGGCCAACTAGCTAGCTAATTAATTAGCTATAAAAAGATCACAGTGGCCTAAAGGCTAGCGTCCCTCGGAAGCGCCAGCTTAACGTTAGCTAGCTGGTTGGCTACTAACGCCGTCAGTACACATCTATCGTTAGCTAAAGCCGAGAAATCCCATCACCGGAATTCAATTCAACCACATGCAACATGTCATCCGCAAAAATGCCAACATGCGACACGGCCGAGCGCAGCTCATATGCTGCCTGGCTGCCCAGCTGGCTAAGCTACCTGATTAACACCAACAGCTGAGAGTGCTACTTAGTTAGCTAGCTAGCTAGCTGGCTAGCCAACAAGCCACATACCCAGATAGCGGATTGCAACTCGTTAAGAAATTCAAATCCATTAACTTGGCTTACAGATGTTAAGCAAAGGAACTCACCTGTGTTGGTACGTATCACTTTTTCTATTTGTAAGAAACGATCCTCGTTTAATGTCCCGGAACCTGTAGGTCGAAGTAGGGGATCCAGCTTCTCTTCTCCAAGGAGCCCCCCAGATTTCCCAACAAGCAGCCCTCACTCCTCCGACTCGGTGTCAATTCAGTTTCCCAATCAGCAGCGCCTCTCCGTCACCTAACGCTAGCCCGCTAGCGCGCTAGCTGAACATAAACTTACTCGATCTAAGCCCGAGGAAACGTACATTCGGAGCTAACCGCAGAAATTTTTAATCCTCGTTGACTTCGGTCTCCAACCATATACAGTATCCAAAACAGATTTTAACGGCGAGGCTTTTGGTAATAAATCTTGTTTCCTTGGACAGATTTTTTTGTAAATTTCACAAAATGGCGCGCGTTCCAAACCTGCGCAGCGAACCGGCCCGGCGGACCATAGAGACACGGACAGCCACTACGCTCGGCGCCGCCTAAAAATATCCACCGCGTTCGGTCGTGAAACCTCGATATTCTTAATCCGATTGTTCCGTCGGGTTGGTTTTACCTTTATTTCCATAGTTAAGAAAAGGTAATTTCATTGTTTCAGGCGGGAAGCTAAATTATTTGAAAAAAGAAAAAGCAGCTAACAAAATGGTGGCTGACTGAGAATGTTACCATGACAACTGTCAATCAAACTACGAAGTTCCCGGATGGACCAATGACGCAGGAACTGACAGTGCAGTTGTCATAGAAACTGCCAATCATATTACGTTTAAAAAGAGGCGGAGAAAAATGGAACGTGCGACTGTTGCTGGACTCCTCGGCACGTCAGATGGCATTCACTATGTATCATGAGAAAGACTACGACAAACTTTTTGTTGTTATGACGAGAGAAGAGTACTTTACATCCGTGACATAAGTTTGTAATAGTCTATATGTTTAAATATTTGGTTATCGACACATAAAAGCTAAAGAAAAGCACATAGGATGCAGTGTACAATGAGTGGCAATTCAGAGTGTGTTCACTCCCAGTCCTCGTTCGACATTGTATGTGGTTGTTGCTTAGCTTGAGATCTGTCTTTGCTGCATGTTGCACCCAATTTGTGCCAATGCAAAAAATGTGGTGACAAGATTGGTTATTTATGCTATCACACTGTGGATTCTGACACTTGTTGCTGTAGACAACAGCATCTGACAAATGCCTGCAATGTGTGATACCCATCGATGAAATATGCAGCCACATTCATTATTTTCAAACATGACAAAGTTTATGGTTTGGGAACTTCCACTTTATCCAGAGTATGGGTCCTTCAATGCCATAGTTTCTCATCCACTCAAGACAAAGGCACATTTTGCTATCCATAAAAACAGGCATAGTTAAAATGCATAAAAATTATTTCAAAGGGGCTGACTTCAATGCCCTCCAGTGCCTTTTAGCCATTGTGCCTTGCTATGAAATACAATCCTAAAGTAGCATCCAGTATTCTTCCAAAGATGGGTTTTTTTAAATGTTTATGATAAGTTTTTATCCCTGACTATTAATAACAAACTAAGTGAGAAACCTTACAGTAGCTATGTTTTGGGGGGAAAAAAAGAAAATCATCTCATATTCCCAATAAAAATTCAAGCGAACACAAGCTGGGTTCCAAAATGGATTAAGATGTGTTTCTGATACTTCTATCAGGTCAGTGGCTGGTCAAAGCTGGTCTCAAGTTGAGCAATGCTGAGGCTAGACTATGCCTGATTTTAACGATGATTCACAATCGAACCAATCTGTCCTCGTCTGCTGCACTAGTTGCAGACAGTTGGCATGGCATGTTGGCACAGAAATATGTGAGTGTATGAAGGGGCTCAGACTTAAATAGGCAAGCGTGTGAGGAGAACAGACCCCTCCCGACTTCAGTCAGAGCCAATCAAACATGTTTGATTTTTTTGAGCCGACTCTGGACGCAATCGAATAGTGTATACTCGTTACCATCCAAACTGCAAACAGGTGTTTCCAACAGCCAATGAAAACAGAGGAGGTGGAATACAGGAAATTTCGTCAGAGGACGCAGACGTCAAACTTGATCATAAACTAAAGTGAGCCCAATGTGGAAATCTCTAAAAATTGCATATGTTTAATGGCCAGCAGATGTCGACGTCGGTGGTTGCAGAAAGAAGTTCAATGCTGTAGAAGTCTATGAGAAAATGACCCTACTTTCCCACCTGATTTATTATTTCAATAATGATTTTCCACATTATTTTATGTGACCTATCGCAAGTTTCAAGTCTCCTTCGATATATCATGATGTTCATTTTTGTAAATTATGGTCCCAAATAGACTAGAATAAAGGAGTATTTCCGTGAGAAAATCATACGGGAGAAGTGAGAAAGGTAGGGGATATTGAAATTGCAAGGTCAAAAACAAACTAATGATATAGAATAATTGGTCCCAAGCTAATTGTATCTTAACAAAGAAGGAATTGAGTAAACAATTCACCCGATATTTCATTACCTAAACAGTTTATCTTGCTGTCATGATCCGTGAAAGAAGGAATGGGTTAGAAACGGAAATTGAAAGTCAACATTTTTGCATCAATAGTGCGTAATGTCCCCATTATTGGCCAAACACTCATTCATTTGTCAAGGCATCGTACGTAGAAGTCTACCTATGGTGATTTGATGCGATCTGTCCCATTCTTCCACCAACGCCTGGCCAAGTACATCTAGCATGGCTGGTGGCCTTTCACATTGATGCACACGTCGGCCCAAGATGCCAAGACACTTTCAACGGGGGAAAGGTCAGGGCTCATTGCTGGCCAGAGCATACCATGGATATTGTGCCATTGAAGGTGGTTATTGACTATTCTTGCATGGTGAGCACGGGCGTTGTTGTCCCGAAAGACAAAATGCCGCCCCTCACATCGTGCAAACGGGACAACATAGAGTGTCAGTATGTTGTCCCGATAGTACTAGCCAGTAAGTCTTCTTTACACGATATGGAGTGGGTTTTGGTTAGTCAGAGACATCCCACCCCACACTATAACAGACCCACCACCAAATATGTCATGCTGCCTCAGGTTAACATTGGCTTGGCGTTCTTTCGACGTCGCCAGATGCGAACATGCCTATCAAGGAAGTCTGAAGTGTACCGGGACTCATCTGAGAACATTACATGTGACCACCGACGATTTCCCCTGTTCCTGCGTTGTGTCTGCCATTCATGTCTATTGGCAATGTGGCAACTGGTTGATGGCGGCACTATACAAGGCCATCTAGCATGAAGATGGGCATCGTGTAGACAATTTCTAATCGTCTGACCTGTCACTCAGACACCAGTAGCCTGGTGTAGGTTTGCATCGATCTGATTTGCTGTTTGAGTGAGATTTCTCAGAGCCTGGGTACCAATCAACCTATCCTGGCTCTTGTTGTTGACTGTGGATGCCCTGAACGGCATCGATCATCAACATTATGAGTTTGCTGATACCTGCTCCATAATCTACTGATCACAGACTGGAAAACATTGAAGAAATTGGCAAACTCAGACTGACGGCCGCCAGTTTCAAGCATACCAATTTAAGACCCTAGTGCTAAAAGTACTTAAGTCACAAAATTTCCATTCTGAGTAAACTGAAAATCAACTGAGGTAACTATAAAATACATTTTCACATCTTTACCTCATGGTGTGTGAAAATCTGACTTCAGTACTTTTAGCACTTGGGTCTTCAATTTCTTTTAGACAGTCAGCACGTTGGAGACGTCGCATTGCGAAAAAACAATCAAAGAATGTCTCAGATAAA
The DNA here is from genome assembly GCA_029692085.1 of Gymnothorax javanicus. Classification (NCBI taxonomy): domain Eukaryota; kingdom Metazoa; phylum Chordata; class Actinopteri; order Anguilliformes; family Muraenidae; genus Gymnothorax; species Gymnothorax javanicus. The sequence goes on along the minus strand of CM056199.1, from coordinate 121,481,408 downwards.
CAAAATCAACAAAGGATTACAGTCAGAAGCTATCAGAATGAAAGAAATCTCGAGTACAAGGGAGCAGATGACCTTTCTCTTCAGTGTCAAATTCGAATATGCACCCCGGCCATGTGTTCGGGATTTCCACATGCTGCACGTGTGCACTATTGGATGTGTTTTGGTGCTCTGTTTTAGAACAGTTCATGTTATCTTCATTGCAGGCAGTTATTGTATCCAAAACACAATGATTATTTTCTGATTGACCTTGAAATTCCAATATCCCCTACTTTTTTTATGGAGTGTATATTGTTCAGCGTTAACGCTGTCTTCATAGCTGTGCAAGTTACCCATGCCATGTACACTAATGCACCCCCATGCTATCATGGATATGGTTTTTGAACTGTGCGCTGATAAGAAGCCGGATGTTCCCTTTCCTTCTTGGCCTAGAGGACGTGGCATCTTTCATTTCCAAAAAAATTTCAGTTTTTGATTGGTCAGACCTCAAGATAGTTTTCCACTTCATCCGAGGCCATCATACAAAGTAAATGAGCTTAGTTCCAGAGAAGGTGGCAGCGTTTCTGGATCTTGTTTATTTATGATTTTTTTTTCTTTGCATGGTAAAGTTTAACTCGCACTTGTGGATGGAGTAACGAATTGTGCTCACTGAGAATGGTTTTCATAAGTGTTCCAGAGCCCATGCATTGATTTCCACAACAGAATTTTATTAATTTTTTTTAATGCACTGCCTTCTGAGGGCCTAAAGATCATGGCCATTCGATACTGGTTTTTGACCTTGTCCCTTGCATACAGAGATTTCTCACGATTCTCTGAATAATTTTATGACATCACATGCCATAGATGATTAAATCCCCACTTTCTTTGCAACTTCATTCTTAAATTGTTGAACAATTTTCTCATCCAGTCTGTCACAGAGTGGTGAGGCCCTCACCATCTTCTGAAAGACTCAGCATCTCTGAGATGCTCTTTTCATACCCATTCATATCACTGACCGGTTCCCAATTAATTTAATTAGCTGTGAGATGTTCCACCAGATGCATTTTTTTAGCAGTGTAAAACATTTCCAATCTGTTTTGCCCCTGTCCCAACTTTTTTGAAACATGTTACTGGCATCATATTCAAAATGGGCAAATATTTTCTAAAAACAATACATTTCTCAGTTTCAATATTTGATATATTGTCTTTGAATCATTGTCAATTAAATGTAGGGTTTAAATGTTGTGGAAATCATTGCATTCTGTTTTTATTTTCATTTTACACAGCATCCCAACTTTTCTGGAAAAGGATTTGTAAAACGTGGAAATCATTTAAAAACCAGAAAGCAGAGCCTTCCTAAATTAATGCATGGCCTTCAAAGATTTAACCATGTAGATAATATTTACAGAGCTATGAAAAAGTATTTGCCCCTCACTGATATCTTCTATTTTTGCATTTTGTAACATGGTTTCTTTTTGCGCAGTATAAATAATAAATCCTAATATTATTATCAGAATTATTATATTTGTCACAAAAAATGTTTCAGAACATCAAAATAATTTTAATACTGGACAAATATAACCCAAGTAAACACAAAATGAAGTTTATAAATGATGATTTCATTTATTGAAGAAATAAATTCAAGAATGGATGAGAAAGTTGTTGACATCTATCATTCTGGAAAAAAAGCCATTCTTAATTCTCAGAGACTCCATTGAACCATGATGAGAGCCATTACCTTCAAATGAAGAAACTGGAATGGTGGTGAACCTTCGCAGAAGTGGTCCATCAACCCAAATTCCTCAAAGAGCAAATCAACATCTCATTCAGAAGCTCACAAATGAACCCAGACTAATATCTGAAGAACTGCAGGTTTCACTTGTCTCAGTTAAGGTCAGTCTTTGTGATTCCACCAAATGGAAGAAACTAGGCAAAAAATGGCATTCATGGGAGGCAAAAATCATCGATGGCCAAAAAGAACACAAAAACTTTTCTTACATTTGCCGAAAAAACATCTTGATAACCCCCAAGACTTTTAGGGAAATATTCTGTGGTCTGATGAGTCAAAAATTGAACTTCTTGGAAGACCTGAGCCCCTTTGCATCTGGTGGAAAGCTAACACAGCATTCCACAATAAGGACATCATACCAACAGTCAAACACAATGACGGTTGCGTGATCATCTGAGGCTGCTTTGCTGCATCAGGACCTGGGTGACGTGTCATTGTCGATGGAACCAGGAAGTCTGCTTTCTACTCAAAAATCCTGAAGAAGAATGTCCAGTCATCAGTTCCAGACCTAAAGCTCAAGCACAGTTGATTTATGCTGCAGGACAATGATCGGAGGCACACAGGCTAATCCACCTCTGAATGGCTCAAAAGAAACAAAATTAAGGTTTGGCCTTAAGGAGTGACCTAGCCAAGCTCATGATTTGAATCCAACTGAGATTCTGTAGCATGACCGTTGACAGGCAGTTCATTTTTGCCAATCCTCAAATGAGGCTGAATTAAAACAATTCTGCAACAGGGCTAAAATTCCTCCACAGTGATGTCAAAGTATCATTTCAGTTATCGCAAACATTTGATTGCAGTTGATGCCCCCAAGGATGGAAAAAAACAAGTTATTATGTTTTGGGGGCAACTATTTTTTCACAGGGGTTACGCAGGTTCCTTTTGGAAATTGAAGGGTTCGGATTTTCAATCTGGCTGCCACAGCAGCTATCTTGAATTTGTTTTCTGGTGATTTTGAGGTAAACAAATGATCCAATCAAATTCTAATTTGTTGTGCATGTCGGGGGTGTGTAGCGGTATGTTCCTTTCTAAAATGGGTGAACTGCAGTTTTCAATTATGGCCGCCACAGCAGCCATATTAAAATTGGTTTCCTTCAATAGGCTACTATCAAAAATTGCTGTGCTACGATTTTCAAAATTTGGTTTCTGTTGATTTTACCCTGTAACTCCTTGTGATTAGAGTCAGTGTTCTGTGAATCTATATTTTATTTTTGGTTTTATTTTAAGTTCTTTGGAAACGTTATCTTTGTGATAATTTCAGCTCTGTTAGGTTCCCATGTGTCTTTGTGTCCTTTTGCTCTCCCCATCAGCTTTCCCCATACTGTTTGTTATTAGTCTGTTCATTGTTTGATTGTGTCCTATTTGTAGCCACACCACCCTGCACCTTTCCAGCACATCTCACCCGCAGCCCATTGTAATTCGTTTCTTAACCTCCCTACATATACCCCTTTGTTCAGTCTGCAAGTCGCGTGTTTGTCAGCCAGTTATCCTGTGTCCACAATACAAGCATCTCTTGAATTCCTTGGTTATGGTTTGGTTTGCTTTCTTATTTTACAATTCTTTCTAGCCTTCGTGTTCAATTGATTACCCATGTTTGATTTCCTGATTGGCCTTTTTAGATTATCAACCTGTCTTTGACTATGGCGTTGGCGTACCTCCTTCCTGGTTTTTGGCTGATGGTCTGTGCACTAATTACGTTTCTGGATTTGATCACCTGTACTGCATTCCTTATGCTTGTGTTTGAAATAGATTGTCCAATGACATTTTTCAATAAAACCTCTGAATTGGAATATCATCTTCGCTTGAGTTCTGAGCCAGCCTCATGTCAGTTTCTGTTAATTCTGTGGAAAATGGATGATCTGATGAATTTCAAATTGACTTTGTGTGTTGCGGATGGGCAGAGTGAGGTTCCACTCAAAAATGGTGTGGTGGGATTTTCAATATGGCTGTCACGGCAGCCGACTTGAATTTGATTTTTGTTAATTTTAGGAGAATGGATGATCCAGTCAAATTCAAATTCATTGTTTTTTTGGGGGTGGGGTGGGGGGGTGCAGAGAAAGGATTTTAATTTTATATTTAAATTTATATCATACCATGGTCTGGGTGAATACTCTTTTCTGATTGGCTGGCAGGTATGGGTTATAACCGTGGAACCGCACAGGTAGTTCGGCCTACGGTAGTTTCACCGTTCAAAATTCATCCGCTAGTCAACCTGTAACCATAGCAACGTTAGAACACTGGCATTCGGCTGAATATAACAGAAACCTAGCTACTCATTTATCTCCAGTAAATTTGCCGGCGTCAGATTAGTTGCATCCTGCGGGGCGGTTAACAATAGATACTCCAGTGATAATGAGCATAAATATTAAAGCAGTGAAGTAATCACGCTTTATTCATTAAATGATAGTAATTGTGTACGGTTAAGAAGGAAGCTAACATGTCCACTTCATGTATCAGCAACTGTTGACAGTTCGCTAGCTACATGCTATGACAACAGACTGATTTCAGCTTGCTGGCTCAACGGAAACCGTAATAAATTCATTGTAATTAGGGGTAGCAAGTTAGCTACAGTCTGCATAATCGCGCATAATGTTGTGTTATGCATAATCTCCATTTCAGCTGGAATTTGTTACCAAATGATTAGCTGGTAAAAGGATGTTAGCGTGCGCTAAAAATTCTCTCTCCATGAAGGTAAGCTGAACTAAGTTAGCTGGTTCAATTTAGCTTGGCCTATAGTATTGGCTATGAGAAGGCACGGCACCTGCTTAATTAAATTTTTGGTAACACTTTACAATAAGGGTACAACAATTAACATTAATTAACATTAGTTCATTAACTATCAGTTAATTAGCAGGTAACTAATGCATTAGATAGCCAAATAAGCATTATGCAACCATAATAGACATTTATTAATTTTTTGTGTCTCCCTTATTGTGAAGTTGAAAACATCCCTTAAGTATCCCCTATGTAGCACTTCAAACTATCAAACCATAATTTATGAATTAATACCTTAGTTGAAGTGAACATCATTTGGAAATGATTACCAGGTCCATTAGTTACATATTAATTACCTGTTCGTAAATGCTTATTAGTGAAATAACTAATATTAATTGTTGTACCCTTATTGTAAAGTGTTACCAAATTTTTTTTTTTCAATTCAATCTTTATTCCAGACTCAAGGTCCAATAAAATAAAAAACCAAAAGAACAAGACACAACAAACAACACTAAACATTAAAAAGATAAAGATAAAAAGTAAAATAAAGAAATAAAGTAAAAAGGCAACTAAAGAAGTAATGCATATGTTTATGCTCTTAAAAAGAGACAACTATGCCATTGTCCCCTTAACTGAGACTGACACCGTACAGTGCTGAACCTGATATTGGACAAGACCTGGATGACCTCATTTTCAGAAGCATTAAGACGGCAAATAAATTTATACACCAGGTTTCTAATTACAGCTTTAAGTGTGTTGATGCGCGCTTTCACAAACAATTCACTAGCACTACACCATCTAGGCCTTTTAAGTAGAATTCTCAAGGCATCATTATATGCTACCTGTAATCTCTGCATGCTTCCTTTCCTGTAGTTTGACCACAAGTGTACAGTATATAGAGGTGTACAGTATGCTTTGAACAAAGATAACTTCACCATCACAGAACAGAAACAACCTACGTGCAAGAATATTTTCTTGAGCATAGATCTTGCAGCACTGCCTGTAAATATCATCGTCATCAGTCATTTTATCAGTAATAAAGTGTCCTAGATATTTTACCTTATTGCTGACATCCAGAACATTGCCTGCCAGATTGAAAACTGGAAATTTCAGTGTCTGATCCTCTTTGGTGCGACTGATCATCACAACACTCTTGTCAGCATTATATTTGATGTCATTATCAATCCCATACACAGAACAAACCCTTAACAACTGCTGGAGACCAGCACTACTAGGGCTGAGAACAACAAGGTCATCTGCGTACATAAGATGGTTCACTAACCAGTATTACAGGCATTCAATTGATCAGACAAATCATCAATATAAAGATTAAAAAGAACAGGGGACAATATCCCACCTTGTCTAACTCCATTGCTCACACCAAACGGGGAGGACACACTCCGGCCCCATTTCACCTGCATCTTCTGATGGGCATACCAATAAGCCAAAATTCTTACTAGGTGGGAACTCCTCTCTCAATCATTTTAAGAAATAGCTTTCTGTGATTAACTCTATCAAAAGCTTTAGAAGCGTCAATAAAACAAAAAAACTGATGAATTTTGACTTGATATTTGTTTACGATTTCCTTCAATGCATATATGCACATATCTGTGCCATGATGGGATTCTTGTTTGGTACCAACAAGATGGACAAAATAGAGTCTGGTAGTAGCCCATGAATCATGAAGCCAGTGAAACGGATAGCAAGAAGAGGAACAATCCTTGGACTCGCATATTATAGATGCTCAGCAGAGATATGGTCCAGGCCACACGCTTTGTTATTTGACAGCTTTTTAATAGCCTCAATCACTGCATGTGAGTTGATCACAATAGAGTCATCCCTCTCTACACTCCCAACTTTAAAGACTACATTATTAATACAATTAAATAATGGGTAATAATGCTGTTGCCATAAGTCTAAAATGTTATCTGTACCTGAGATGCCATCCACAGTACATAGTAGAGATGTTTTACTTTGGCTAAGACTTCTAACTTCCTTCCAAAAATCAGTGACATTCTTGCATAACAATTTCTTGGCCAAAGAATTAGCTCTCATCATCTGCTCATTCCTATGTATGAATCGGACAGCATACTTGTATTCTGCATTAGTAAGTTTCTTCTGCTCAAGCTCCAGCCCCTGTCTTGGTCTGCCAGCCTCCACCCATGATTTAAATGCTTCATGGACTTCAGCATGAAACTCAGCTACAAATTCATTCCACCCACCCAGGTCTTACATTATTTGTCTTCCTTCTATGCCGATGCCAAGGCTTACTGTCTTCATACAAAGAGCTTACTATAGCATCATACATACAGCAGAGATCCCTCCCATGCTCCACATTACAATTCACATCACTACACATCACAGCATCTCTATTTAATGATTACCAGCTCGTTTTTTTAAAGTGCGAAACTTTCACCAAAAATTTCTGAATGCTTTGATTTGATATTGCTGGCAAATGGCCATGGTATAAGCGGGATAATCAACTCGTAGGTGTGCATTACACGGTTTTAAAGCACTTCGTGGAGGCAACTTTGTGGAGGTTGTTCGCTTCCGCGTCGTGCCTTAAAACTGTGTAATGCACACCTACGAGTTGATTATCCCTGACTTAAATTATGGCCATCATGGCTGCATCTTGAGTTTGGTTTCTGTCAATTTCAAGGAAAATGGATGATTCAAACAAATTTGAACTTCCTGTGTGAGTTGGGGGTGCACTGAGGAAGGTTCCTTTTGAAAATGGGCTCACTGCAATTTTCAATATGGCCGTCACAGCAGCCATACTGAATTTGGTTTCAGTTCCGTGTCAGTTTGTTGATTTAAAGGAGATGTAATCACCGAATCAAATTTGAATTTGCTCTATATGTTGAGGGTGACCTTTACAAAAAAGAGGTATACACCAAGTTCATTTAATTAAGCAAACTTGAGTAAACTTCAAGTATATTTTACAAGTATACTTATGTAGTAAGTATTCAAATATCAATGTACACTCACAAGTAACCTACTACTTCAATACTTCTTGGGACTAAATTGATCGGCACATTTCACATTTAGAAAAGTTAATTGTAAGTATACTTCAAGTGTAAAAGTAGAAAACTTCGAGTACACAGCTAGTTCACTAAATTAAAAAAATTTTACTTTATGAAAGTATACTTTGAAGTATACTGCAAGTAAACTTAGAGATACTGTATACAGTTAGTTTACTAGCTATGTAATACTAGCTGTAATGGTCAGCGCGTAGGCCAGGAAAATGTGGACTGGATTAAAGTGCAAAGGTGGATTTGGTTGTAGAGTTTGTCTTCCGCACAAGCAGGAGACAAACATATAAAAAGATACAAACAAAAAGGAAATGAGGTTCCAAACAATTAGCGAACACTGTAGTAATACTATGGCTAAGAGAAAAGCACATTATGTATTACAAACAGTAAGCAAAGGAAAAAGGAAACGAGGTTCCTTCTGGTGATGGCAGTATGACACTGAAGCAACAGTACGTGCTTCAAACCTGTAGCATAGAACCACTGTTTCAAAGCTTGCTTCGGAGCTGAAAAAATCACGTGACATATGACATCCGAAGCAGTAACCGCTTCGCTCCCTGAATGAATCACCTGACTGGTTCGAGTGCGCCAATCAGCTGATTCACTGACTGACAGGTGACAGGATGAGACAGTTTTGAATTTGAGCGCCATAAAGGCTTTATAACTGCCGTAAAGAATGCAGAATTTGTGGGTTGTAGTAGGAGGTGTGTTTTTGCTGTCGAGTTGTTGTTTGTATTGCGTTGTTGTGGTGAATCATTATGGAGCCAGCCAGGAAGAGAGGTCGTTCTGATATGTGGGAACACTTCAATCTGATCGCTCCTGATAAGGTAGGTGTGCTGGCTGTACGTAAGAAAAGTAAAGTTACAAATACAACAGCAAATATCAATACAGTACTAGTCTATAGTAGGGTCTATCTCAAGTCTATTTTAAGTAGCATTACAGTAAATGTATGTATGATTAGTGTTGCCATAAGGCTATAGCAACCTATTCCATATTTCCCCAGCACTCTCCTCAATAACACAAAACACTCATTCATCGATCTTTATTTGTAAATACAACATAATATACTGTGTGTGTGTGTGTGTGTGTGTGTGTGTGTGTGTGTGCAATTAACCATCCTGTCCACTGACTAGCCAGCCTAATTTTGACTGCAGCCTCACACTTGGCCAGGAGAGGTCACCCTTACTGAAGCTTCGAGTACTGAACCAATTTTCGAAGCAATTGACTCAAGTGGTTCAACGCTTCACAAAAGCTTCATTTGCCCATCACTAGTTCCTTCTAAATAGGCTATTCTGTGTTAAAACAAAACAGCACAGAAGAGTAATAATTTCGAGTTTTAGAATGTTTCGCGAAACGAGTAGAAACAACAGCATAGGTGTGCTTTTACGAGACTCAGCAATCAACAATGGTGTTGCTGCAGTTTAAGTAGCCACTGCAGGGCCTCTGTGGCAACGAGGCACAGGTGAATGTGGTGGCTTGATGAGTGCAGCAGCTGATCTGGGTCTTACTCAGGCGGCGCGCTGGCCCTGGCAAGGTGAGACCTTACACTAGCCCAATGATGAAAGTATATTTTGAAGCGCTGCAAGTAAACATGGATATACTAATAGCATTTCTGTATTTACACTGCAGCGGAATAATCTAGTGCTTGAATTCTAGTGGATTTCGGTTACGCTCATCATTGAATTTGAAAGCAATGACTGATGTGTAGATTTGTGCTATATAATGGTATATTACTGGTCTTTTCCTATTGCTGTGTGATCATATGGCCTCAGGACACTTGGACTACACTGCTGGGGTTGTATGGATTAATTGCATGGTCATTTTTGGCTGTTTTCTGGACTCAGAAAAAGTAACATGGCCAAGTCTCCATAGACTTCAGTTGTTTTGAGGAAGGCTGCTATGGAATTTTGGTGGGATAGTCCAACTGTGTTGTTCAGATTAAGAAACTTCAGTTGCATTTCAACTGGCATGGGGGTGAGTAGATAATGGCAGCATTTTAATTTTTGGGTGGACTGTTCCTTTAGAGCAGGGGTGGGGAACCTTATCCAGAAAGGGCCGGTGTGGGCGCAGGCTCTCATTTCAACCAAGCAGCTACACACCTGATTCTACTAATCAACCTCTGGAATCTTTGCGAAGGACCTTGATTAGTAGAATCAGGTGTGTAATTACCTGGTTGGAATGAAAGCCTGCACCCATACCGGCCCTTTCTGGAAAAGGTTCCCCATCCCCGCTTTAGAGGACTAATTGACACGGGAAGTGAACAGATCCTTGTTCAATGCAGAAACGTTACGTCTCGTAGCATCTGCAGAACTGATATTATACCCATCTGCTGTGTTCATGAAGAGCAGAGGCAGTATCCTCCAGCAGACATTCAAATAAAAGGGGAAAAACGTAGCTGTCAAATGTTAATGCCATGGATAACTTATTCCCTGCTGTCTTAGGTGATGACCTGCCAGTATTGTCAGTACCCCTGACCAAGGCACTGGCTTTAGAACTGGAGTTAGTCCCCGGGTGCTGCTCAGTGGCTGCCCACTGCTCCTAACAATAGGATGGGTCAAATGCAGAGGACGAATTACCCCACGGGGTTCAATAAACTGTATCTTATCTTATCTTATCTTGTCACAACCTCAGAGGTGTAATGTTGTTCTGACTCCGGCGCGGGCAAAGCAGTCACAGCTCTGGGTGATTTACCATTTTATAATGCTGAGATTGGCGTAGAGCCGGCCTAAGAGCATACGTCCTGCAGACAGCAGAAGTAAGAGAAGTTCCACCCTATTGGTGAATCTTTGCCACCTGCATCTGAGGTACCGCTGGATTTCAAGATTCCTGGGAATATTTTTGAGCTGCAGCACCAAGATGAGAGCCTGGCTGAGTGCCTCTAGAAAGCTAACGTGCAAGAAATGGAGGGACAATGCGTAACGCTAATATAATGACATTCATTTCAGATGGTTTAGACCAGTGAAACAGCTTGTGGTCTTCAGAGTAGCCAAAGACACTTCCCTGGTCTTGGACCACTCTATTCCCACAGCTGGCCACCTGGGAAAGCATAAAACTCCTGCACATAACAGTCAATGCCTACACTGGCCTGGTTTATGTAAAAATGTTAGGCTACCACATTTTGTAGGATTAGCTGTCAATGCCAGCTAATGCCTATGTAGGTTCCCTGCCAGAGCTCCCCTCCATCCTCTTCCAGCCATCAGCACCCCCTTTGAATGCCTGAGTATGGATGCTGTAGGCCCAGTGGAGGCAAGCACGACAGGTAACAGATTCATGCTGTTTATTACAGATTATGCTACAAAATACCCAGAGGTGTTTCCCTTAGAGTAGGTCAATGTTAAGGCTGTTGCATTTTGCTTTTTTCAGTTTTTTTTTCATGGTGGGGTTATTTCCCAGGAAATATTCACTAATTAGTGTACAGATTTCATCATAAAAATGCCTTAGGATGTTTAACAACTGCTTGGCATCAGCGGACTGAGGATGACTCCCTATCATCCACAAACCGATGGACTCACAGAAAGGTTTAATCAGACTCCATTTTGGTAATTTTGTGACATGAGGCAGTAGCGCAACTGTGGTGCTGTTATCAAAAGAGCTGGACTAAGGCAATTTGGCTGTGGGAATGGTAGGGGTTTGGTTCTATTCAGGCGAATTAGATCAGCAGCATTCACTCCCTGTAAAATCTGTGTGGTAACGCCATAACAAACTGGCAATTTCATCAAGTGAAGAAAAAGCACGCCAGTGGAGGACACAACTACTTCCACAAAGCAAAGCGTGAAGGTGTCAGTACTTCTGCAGGTGCTCCCTCTGGTGTTGTCTTAGTGTCTTGTGTTGCCCATGGTGTTTGTTTTTTGTTTTCAGGATCCACGTGTTCCTCTACTCCACCCTGTTCTCCTCCCTCTTATCCTTGCATGTCTGCTCTGCCACGCCCTGCTCCTGATTCTATCATTATTCTCCGCCTTTCCTGCTCACCTGCAACTCATTTGCTCCTCATCTGCCTTCTTACTCTTGGCTATTTAAGATTTGCCATTTCAGGTGTTTTCTGCCACATCTTGCCAGTTACTTCTTTGTGTCTTCTCTCTCTGGTAATTAGAATCGGCTTCAACTGAGGTTACTTAAAGGCTGTAACTCCCGCAGTCTGCTAGAGTGCATCTGAGTAACGCGTTGATTCGTGAAGGCAACCGATTCGGGCTAAGTATCTTTTCCTATTCTGTGTTGGTCACTAGGTAGTTAATTGAACGTCACTGGGCATTACTATTCAGTCGGTCTTTGATTTAGTTTCGGTGTATTGTGAGCTTTGAGTAGTTTCAGCTGGATAATGACTGTTTTGAGCTGATTCATTGGCTAGCTAATCTGTTTTTTGTTGCTGTGTCAGAGGCTGTTGTCCAACCCACGTAAACTGTTCACCACTTTCTCCTCTCTGCTTACCCCCCTTCCTCCCCTCCTCTCATCTCTGTCCGCAGATGACTTCTTGGCCCACTTTGAGGGGAAGGTGACTGCCATTCGGAACTCCTACTCCCACCCTGTAACCCTTCCAGATCCACCCAGCAATCCCGTTCCTGTCCTGTCCTCCTTCAAGACGCTGGAGGCCCCGGACATACTCCACCTGGTCACATCTCCCCGTGCTACAACCTGTGCACTTGACCTGATCCCCTCTCCTGTACTGCAGTCAATATTCGGTGAGCTCGTTCCTTTTTTATCCACCATTATCAACCGTTCCCTTGTCTCCGGTCATGTTCCTTCTGCATTTAAGATGGCATGTATTACACCGTTCCTCAAAAAACCCTCTCTTGACCCTTCTGATGTGAAAAATAACCGTCCTGTTTCACTACTACCATTCCTGTCTAAAACTCTGGAGCGTGCCGTTTTCAATCAGTTATCCTCTTTTCTCCAACAGAATTGCCTAATTGATCCCCACCAGTCTGGCTTCCGAGCTGGCCACTCATCAGACTGCTTTTCTGTCTGTTAGGGATGCACTCGCCACTGCTCGTGCTTCGTCACTCTCCTCTGTCCTGATTCTTCTCGACCTGTCTGCTGCTTTCGACACCGTCAACCACCAACTCCTGATCACCACTCTGGCAGAGATGGGGGTTTCCGAGACTGCTCTCTCTTGGTTTGTCTTGTATATGGCTGGCAGGACATACCAGGTGTCCTAGATGGGATCTGTCTCTTCCACTCAGCCTCTCACTACGGGCGTCCCTCAGGGATCTGTCCTCGGGCCCCTGCTGTTCTCTATTTATATGAAGTCTCTTGGATCTGTTATCACATCCCATGGTTTCTGTTACCACTGTTATGCTGATGACACTCAACTTTTCCTCTCTTTTCCCCCTTCTGACACACAGGTCCAGGAAAGAATATCAGCATGCCTGGCAGACATCTCTACTTGGATGGACAGACATCATCTGAAGTTCAACCCTGAATAAAGACGGAGCTCCTCTTCATCCCTCACCAAACCTCCCCTCCACAACAGCTTGCCATCACTGTTGATGGGACTGCAGTGGCTGCTACTTGCTCTGCAAAGAACCTGGGGGTTGTCCTAGACAACCAACTGGACTTCAAGAAGCACATTGCAACTGTAACACGGTCCTGCAGATTTCTTCTGTGCAACATCAGAAGGATTCAACCTTACCCGACCACCTACTCGGCCCAGCTCCTAATCCAAGCCACCGTGATCTCCTGTCTAGATTACTGCAACTCCTTGCTGGGCTGCCATCCAGTGCCCTCAGACCCCTGCAGCTCGTCCAGGATGCAGCTGCTCATCTGGTCTTCAACATCCCAAAGTTCTCCCATGTGACTCCCCAGCTGAGATCCCTGCACTGGCTGCCAGTTGCGGCCAGAGTTAGATTCAAAGTCCTGACTCTGGCCTATGCTGCAGCAAACAAGACAGCCCCTTCCTGTCTGCAAGAGATGATCATCCCGTACGCACTTGCTCAGCCACTTCGTTCTGCAGCAGCAGGACGACTTTGCCCCCGAAAAGCTAGTCGTTCTACCAGTTCACTCAGCTTCTTTCATCTTGCTCCCCAGTGGTGGAGTGACCTTCCCACCTCCCTACGAACTGCTCCATCCCTGCTGCTTCCGCCGTAACCTTAAGACTCACTTGTTTAGACAGTTTCTGACCTGATCGCCTCCTCCCCTGCTTTTATTTAAAAAAAAAAACCTTTAATGTTTGTCTCCATTTGCTTTGTTTCTTTTTCCACTGTGTGCTACTGCCTTCTGTAGACTTTGCTCTACATGTTCATGACTCCAGGTGACTAATGCTCGATGTGAATTGTACCTTGTCCAGTCTGTTGGGCTACAGCACATGTCAAACTGGTGCCATGGAGGGCCAAGAGGCTGCAGGTTTTCATTACAACCAAAAACTCCAGCAGGTGATGTCACTGATTACCTCACCTTCAAGCAGAGAGAAGGGATTTATCAGTGAAATCACCTGCTGGAGTTTTTGGTTGTAAGAAAACCTGCAGCCTCTTAGCCCTCCATGGCACCAGTTTGACACAGTGACTTTACCGTCTGCACTTACTGTAAGTCGCTAAAGCGTCTTACAGCGTCTGCTAAATGTAACGTAGTCAGGTTTTATTGTCCTTCTGGTTCCCTGTGGTTTTTGGACTCTGCCTGTTCTGCTTTTTCTTGTTCTGCTGCTGTGTTGCATTTTTGGAATTTTGACCTGGCTGCCTTCTGACTTGGCTGTATTCTTGGATTGTGAATAAATATTCCTGAAGTTACTCCTCTGGTCTGCACTTGAGTCCATCATTCCATCTGACAGAAGCGGCCTACCACCACAGTCATTTAAGTGCCAAAGATATGAACAGCCATCGATGAAAGAAAGTTAAAAATATAAAGAGAGAAAAAATAAATCAATCAATTCATTCAAAAGTAATAATGATAATACAGACTTTGAAGTGTAGAGATCAAAGATTCAGGTGATGGTACGCACCTGAGCATAAAGTATTCAATGCTCCAGAAATCATTAGGCAAAACTCTTCACCTGTACATGAATTTAATCGCAGGCGAGGTGTATAAACCGACACAGATGTTTCTGCGAGCCAGCATGACTCTGGCTATAAAAATCATCACACATGAAAGGAACACATACAAGTGTGCAGAGTAAAATGCCCACAGGAAGTGGAAGAGCTCATCAGGGAGATGGAAAAAGGGGGGACTTGAATGCAGACTCCCCCCAAAAAATCATCTTTTGTTTAGATTTATCATTTACTAGAGGCCAATTTGTTCTTTGTAGATTTTTTTTTTTTTTTTTTTTGATAGGTTGTCTATTGGGATATTTTTTTAACCTCTTAATCTGACTTGTTCACTTTGGTTTTCCCTTACGTAGGGCCAAAGTCAGAAAAAGCATTTTTATTATAGTCTAGGACAATGTCACATACATATTCTGTATCTGCTGGTTGCTGCCCTTCACTGAAGCTACATGTTACTTATACTGCGATAATTATTCAAACCAAGGATGCCATGTTTTTGTGGCCACAGCATTACATCAAATGGAAAATTTCTAGATCTTGTACATCATTTCACACATATTTCTAAGTAATTCAGAGTAACATATTTGGCATCTTTGGAAACCTTGGGATCTCCACTAGAATTTAACCTCCTAAAGCCCAACTTCCCCCCTATCAGTAATGCCGGCGTTACGGGATTTTCAAATGACATGCCGTGAACCTCTGACCCTTAAATGCATAATTGCTTTCAAGGTGTCCGCATTCAACATTGCTTGATTAACGATCACGCAATTTATTACTGAATAATCAAGATCAATATATAAGCCTGTAATTATAAAGAAAGTATTAAGAAATGATAGATCAATGAAGGGCTACATTAACAACACACTTAATATTCTGTGGATGGAATGATATTCTATGGATGGAAAAAAAATTTGAAATAACTAATTAACCTAGTGCTTTTCCTGAATTCCATCTGCCGTTCTAGGATTTTATTTTTATTTTTTTTTGCTGTGCAACCTAATTTATCTTAAGATTGCACTTAATCAAAATGTTTTCAGCATTCAAAAGAATAGGCTGCATTTGTGGGGGACTTTAGGTGCGCACTGGTTACCGTGCTAAGCGATGATAATTGCAATGTAATTTATTAAATTACCAATGCTTTTTACGTCAAAGCGTTGGTAATTGAATAATGTAGTAAATTAGTTTGTACAAGGTGAAAGTTCAACGAATGAAATGCATTTAAAATCATCTAAAATGTGTGCCAGGCTTTGAACATTCAAGGTACCAAAGTCATTCCTGACGTCTTTATACTCCAGCTTCAGGGAAAGTTGTAGGAAGGCTATAATATGAGATTATATGAACGGCAATTATCTTATGAATTGATTAGAAACAAAATCTAAACTTTATCTAAATACAATCTTCTGCAGCATTCACTACATATTATTCTCCTTTAAGATGGAACTTCAAGAAATTTCAGTTAATTGCCGTGCATGCATGCAATCTCATGTTGTAGCCTTCCTCTTTTGACGCAAAGCTGCATGTCTTAATCATTAATAGCAACGCAGCTTAAACTATTGGAAGCCGATTTGTGTAGTAAATTCATTCAATTAATTATCTGATTCTTACTCGGAAACAGGTTGAGTGTTTGCCATTATGGTAATATCACTGGTTGAAGACAAAGTTTTATTTTTACATAAGCAAACTTAACACGCAGTCATGATTTGGCAACACCGCATTTGTCGAAAAGTTTGCTCAGGCGTATCAGACACAGACAAGGAAAAAATATACCTTTTAAATGAGCTGGAGGAATTCAGAAGCTTTCTAAGGCATTGACATTTTATGTTTCCATTAATGTGGATAGAAAAATGCTTGATAATTATTGCAATGACCGATAATGCAAACTGAGGGGAAATGGATTGAATCTCGCAACTGAACAAACTAACACTCATTTCTAATTTGGAAACCTAAATGGGAATGGGTTTGAAGATGTAATGTGCTTTAAGGTGAGGTGAGGGCAGTATCAAAGTCCCTCTGATGACAAGTCCGAAGTGGAAGACGTTAAAATAGACTTGAAGTTCCTCAGGTTTGAATTTAGTGGCTGCGTTGAACGGATGCATATATGGGTTTGAAGGTTTTATGTAGTTAAGTTGGATGTTGTTGGTCAAGTTTCCCCTGTGCCTATGCTAGGATGATCCATCTGTGTCAATAATCTCCTTGTGTGTCATTTAGCATTCGCCCATTAGGCCACAGGAGAGACGTTGCCTCACTCTGTGCCTTCTACCGCCACTTTTTCTTTTATCCATCCAATGAGCTTTCAGGAATTCTGCTTCCCAGGGTAACTTTAAAGAGAGTAACTAGGTCCTCAGCTAACAGCCATACCAAAGTCCCACACTCAACTTCACCTGTCTTCTTTAATACCTCTTACTAGCCAACCATGGAGCTCTCTCCTAGTAACGTTTTTTCCCTCTATCCCAAATATGAATGCTTTAAAGGCAAATTGTAATGCTTATTTGTATAATGGTTGCTACATGTACAAATGTGAAGTCATGACGCTTATAAAAGGGCCGCTTTTCATCTATTTTATGGCACATATATTGTAAATTATGATCTAAGTGTTAAGCGCTGCCCTCGCACGACTAAAACGTTGGAGAACCTCTTTTTTTTTTTTGCCAAGAGCGCTGATTGGTGTCACATGAATGGATTCCCACGTCACGTGACATGAAACAGGAAGTAATACATCGTTAGCCAGAAGGGGTGAACGCCAGCACCGTCTTATAAGAAACAGATTGATTCAGTGTTTTAGAAAATGAGTGCTAATTTGGATATACGGCTTAAACGAGCGAATAAAGTTTATCATGAGGGGGTAAGTCATTCGCATATTTGTTTTATTTCGGCTTGGAAGTTGGAGACTAACATTAGCTAGTGAACCCCTGTGCCGTGTTTACGCAATTGCGTTAGGATAATTTTCACTTAAGCTGAGCAACGTTATTTTATATTTAGTTAGTTACCTCTTTATCTCACTTATTTGGCGATATGCATATTGCATTTGCAATTAGATGTGAAATTCTATTTCATTTCATCTACTGGACTTGTTAACATTCGCTGACCGAAGGAATGGTATGGTCTTGAATTGTCAGCACTTCTGTTACTTGGAACAGGCAGTTTTAAGTTAGATCTGAAACTGTCAGCAGTTTGCAGCAGTTGAGTTGGTTATCACTTGTGTGGACCATCCTTTATTTTAGTCAACCATACCTGTAGAGCTTCGGTCATTCACATTATTTCGTGTGCTAAAAGTGGAAAATTCAGATCCTGGTCGTGTGGTATTGTGTGCTATTGTTAAGGGCTGCAGCTACAGTGTTGGAGAAGACGTCTTGTCACTGTAGCTGAGACATAGATACAAAGCTGTCCTCTGAGCCCCATTCAGCATAATCTATTGCTAAAGACTGTTTCTTTTGAAGCTCCGATAGGAGGGCCTAACATAGATGTTCGTCATAAAGATTGATTCCTCTGTTGTCGGAACATGACAACCAAGCGGAAGACTTGCGCATAGCCAGCTTACAAGAACATCAATGTCACAGTTAAACCGGAATACCCTGCCACATTTGAAGGACCCAGAAGTGAAAGAAGTTGGTCTGTATTCGAGCTACAGGCTCCTCCAAGTGCATTTGACGCTTCTGGGGAAAAAAGAAGAAAATTTATCAGCCTTCAAGGCAGCGCATTTATGTTTATTTGAAGCAGAGATGCTCACATACAGTGAGGTGGAATATCTGGCCTTGAAATCCAAGAGGTGACGGGCATCATTTAGTTTCTCATAGTTTATGAAGCCTCTGTTGTTGGTTATAAGTACCCCTCAGTGGATTCCATGAGCACTGTGCTTACTTTGATTGACAGGAGAAACCTGGAAATTGACTGTTTTAAACACATCTGGAATTGAATAATCTTTAATGAATTGGGCATGCAAAATGAAATGATGGTGGGATGTTGATGATCAGGGAGTGAGGCTTTAACAAGCCTTTTTCAGGCAGCTTCTGTTGCCCTGCCACAGTTATACTCAGGGAAGGGAGGGTTTCAGTCAGCAAGGATGATGGTCTCATAGTTCATTGCTTCCCAAACTTATTCCGGGGGATGATCTGGGCCTGCTTGTTTTGGTTCCAACTACAAATGCAAACCCAGAATTTTAATGAGTTTCAAATTTCTCTTTATT
Organism: Gymnothorax javanicus; assembly: GCA_029692085.1. Lineage (NCBI taxonomy): Eukaryota > Metazoa > Chordata > Actinopteri > Anguilliformes > Muraenidae > Gymnothorax > Gymnothorax javanicus. The sequence continues at coordinate 121,462,748 of CM056199.1, read as the reverse complement.
CGGCCGTTCATGATTGAAGGGATCATTTACCCGTAAGCCACATTCTGTCAGAAATGGCTGTGCGTGCCCTGAACATCTCCATATTCAAATATTTCCATATCGCAAATAACTTCGTGTTGCATAAAAAGAGGGGCAAATTGTAAATCTTCAAACTGAAGAATCAGTTTGCTTCTAAGTGATGAAATTGTGGACCCCAACAACTCTCCCATACCCTGGGTAATGCAGTCACCAGCTGAAAAACCTCCTACTCTGCTGGACACAGTCTGCACCAATACGGTCGAGTTAGATCTGTACTTCACAGTCTGGTGCCTCAGCTTTGTCTTTGGGTGTTTGATGAACTTTAGTGTGATCATCTTCAAACCTGTATTTCTGAAAAGATGTGACTTAGTACTACAAAGTGAACAAAATATCTGTTAAATGCAAGAAAATAATAATTCGAGAGGTTAGTCCCAGGGAAAGCATCCAAAATCAATCCTAATACAAAAATTTTTAGGGGGGAATTTTTAAATTTGGTCTTCATCAGGTTTTATCATTTTGGACTTCACCTGGACTTTTTAGGGTATGCTCTGACTGCAGATCACTATAGAGCACTATTCTTCACAGGAAGTGCTGGCGGGGGTTGTTGTGATCATCAGTAAGGAGGCTGTCCAACATCAGGGCATTTTTCTGACAATGGAGGGGATTGTCAATCTCCAGCTCAGCTCTAAGAGTGTGGGCGTCTTTGAAGCGTTTTACAACTCTGTCAAGGTGAGCATCACATGGCACGCCGGAGTGTGCTACTGCGCTACAGTTATTGGAACGTTTGACCTCTTTCCTTTATATTTAATGAGTCAAATTCCCCTTCCAATGCTTGAGTGTTGATCATGAAATGTTTAAGCACAGGAACCTTTGACACCTTGCCTGTCTTTAAGTCTCCTTATTCCTTTTCTAGCCCATTCAGTTAATCTCCAGCAATATTGAGGTGGTGAAACCAGGCAAGGTCCCAGGGGGAAAGACCGAAATCCCCTTTGAATTTCCGCTCATCGTCAAGGGCAACAAAGTGCTCTACGAAACTTACCACGGTGTCTTCGTCAACATTCAGGTACAGGCTTGTTACGAGCCCAGGGGAACCCTGGAATGGCTTTGTTTTGACCCAGATTTCCCTCTGAAAATATGACACGGCCAACCACCACGGTCTCGGATCGAATTGGGCTGCACTGGAGCCGACTGTTGCCAGCGGCCTGGCGACATCAGCACATTATTGGCTGTGTGCTGCTCAGAGATATGGGAGGGATGCAGTCATGGCCAAACCTTCTCCCTTCCAACACACACAAACACACCCTATCCTACTCCTTCCCCTAATGTGGCATCAGCATTTTCTGTTATTATGATCCAACTCTTGTGGGTGATTGAGGCGGCTAATTTCTGGAATGTGTTGTCAGCTATGACAGTCCAAAAACTGCTATTTCTGTTGACTACTGTGAATTGACAATATGTTCAATGTTTTTTTCTTTTCCAAGTACACTTTGCGCTGTGATATGAAACGTTCCTTGTTGGCTAAAGACCTGAGCAAGACCTGCGAGTTCATGGTGCACTGTCAGGTGGGTGCAGCTGAATCAGCTGCTCTACAATTAGGAGAGGAACCTACAGTTTTTTTCGAACACGAGGTATTTATCGTAGGATAGATACCTGGAAATTTCATTTGAAACCGAGCGCTCACTGAGTGCTCGAAAAAAACGGCAGGTTCATCTCCATTCTACCATGACTCTTGTCAACACCCCTCAAGAACTAGCTCGCTAACAAGTATGACAGTGTATGCATTGAAAGTGAACTGCAGCCTTTTTAGCTCGCTAGCCAGTTGGCTATGTAGCTAAATACATTGGCGCGCTAGCTATACTATTGCTAGCTAGGTAGCCAACTAGCTCGCTGGCGAGTAAGACTGTATGCAAACTGTAGCCTTATTTTGTCGGCGTAATCATGACGAGGTCTTGACCCAGTGTGAGGTAGTTTACTGGTGAATAGATACCTGGTGTTAACCAATCAAAATGCAGAATTCGCTGGAATGAATGGTAGGATATATGCATCAACCTGCAAAACTAGTATAGAAACTGCTAGCATTTGTATTAAAAAATATATCGGCATTAAGGCTGGCAGATATGGACAAAATCAAATATCACAATATTTTCGACCCAATACCTCAATATCAATATTGTAGGGATCACTACTGGTGCTTTCACAAAGTGTTCCCACATGCAATTTTTTTTTTTTTTTAATTGGCAGTCAATAATCATCAGAGAGGATTATGATGGCGTAGCTGGTACAGGCAACAGCTAGAACAGTCTAAAAAGTGCAATTGCAGTCCTTGTGAGGGGAATGGCTTTTTTATATTCATTTTATACATGTGCTCCGTGATTACTATGATCACATGATTCATTGGGTTGTCATAGATGGGTTTGGGACTGGCGATGGTCACTGGCCCGTCTCTCGGGTCTCTCTCTCTCTCTCTCTCTCTTCCCCCCCTCTCTCAGCCTCAGAAGGGGAAGCTGCTCCCCACCCCTGTGGACTTCAGCATCACCCCGGACACCCTGCAGAACGTCAAAGAGGTGAGGCCAGCGGGGAAACAGTTTTTAGTGTTCACACTGATAGCCAGGCCTCTGTAGGACAAGCTGGCATAGAGACCCCCCCTTTACATCCATATCCATGCCTGCACTCTCATGGGAGGAAAAATCCTGTTTGAGAAAATAATTTCTGCCCTGCTTTAGTCCAATCATCCGGATTTACGAATTTATCCTATCCTGCTGTTTTTTTTTTTTTTTAACAGTTTCCCATTTATGCTACACATTTGGAGGTGGTTAAGTCCGAGGGTCAGCTTTAGATTGTATATTATTTTAGCGGTTCTGTTATACCCTGATAAACAATGTGTACGTTTTAAGTCATGAGTTCGGTGCTTTGAAAATAAGGCGGTATTGATGCCAGTGTGCATTAAAGGAGCTGTACATTAGCATTATATTTACAACTTGCTATTTTGGCGCCACCTATCTTTAGTTTAAACAAATTCAGATGAAGTTGGTTGAATGTATCCACCTTATTCCTGAGGGCGCTACTGTAGATATGATGTTGGGTGCAACTTCCGGCGGAAGTAGTTTTTAGCGAGTGGCTAGTCAAGAACAGCGGCGTTTCTTTCAGTTAACTTGGCGATTACAGCTCATTTCTTTTTTTTAAACAAATTAACTTGCTTTTCTTAAAATGTCCCTTCAGAGCTCTGGCACCTATTGTGCTGTTCGAGGCTGAACTAACAACCAGAGGAAGCGAAATTTATGGTTTGATCAACAGTGTTTTGAACGCGCACCCAGAACATAGGGGATTGTCCTTGTGTTCAGCGAAACGGTTTCCATCGCCTACCTACGGAAGAGGAAGCCAGAATTTGGCTGAAAAACCTGAATTTGAAAAGACTCCCGAAAACATTAGGTGCTCATTTCATTATGTCAACAAACAACGATTCCTACTTTATGGCTAGGCTCAGACAGACCACCGCAGAGGAGACGCTGGGTCCTCAGAAGCATTTTGACAGCAGTGCCAGGAGAGCACAAGGTATGATTTCACATGTAGGGAGGACAGAAAATTGTTCTATTCGTCCGATTATGCCAGTCAGTGTAACTAACGTTTCATCCTGTACAGTTTAAGATGAGGCTGTAGAAGTAGCAATAGTCTTCTACAATTTGAAAATAGCCTACTCTGTTCCAAACAATAGTCTTGCACTCCAAACCTCATTTCACTAAAATTAAAAGTATGGGGAAAATGGATTCACTGTGTTTTACATGTTATAGTATTGGATTAGCTAGCAAGTTGATACCGTATAATGTAGTTGGCTGGAGTAGAGCTAATTTGACTCGTACTGTCGGATGGCTTAATTTACTCCAACAATCCATTACGTTTCATATGTAGAGCAATATTTACCACTGAAATATAGTGTTTCCTTCATAAATATTCTCAGAAAGTACTTTTATATCTGTTTTAAGGTACGTGAGGTCGTATACTACCTCCTTTAACAAAACGCGACTGACCTTGTTGCTGTGGAAGTACTGCATACGCTTCGGAGCTTTGTAGATTGTTCATATCTTCGCAGTCTGTGGCAACGGAGTCGCTAATGTAGCCAAATGCGCTAGTGTGGCCACTGCTTCAGGTCGTTCTCCCATTCTTCGATAGTAGAAGGCAGTGGTACCGTAACTTTATCCCGTCTGAGGGCTAAAAGGTGATGTTCCCTCATATATTATTTTCCAATCACTTAAAAAAAGAGGATTCGCATGAGCCGCTACCATAGTAAACAGCTCAGTGACAGGATGCAGCGGAAGTTACGCCCAATATTCGCACAAGGGATCATGGGACGTGGGAATAAGGTGGATTGATCCGGCAGTTTGCACGGCCATAATAACAGCACAAGATGCAGACACTCTTCTTTCAGTCACACCTCTTCATGGATATTGTTAGGAAACTGTGAGCCTCATGAATGGGAGAGATCAGTTTTCCGTACGCGCTCCGTGCAAATGACGCTTAAATGGACTGAAGTGTATGTTTGTCTTGGGCTTGAAATTTGCTGGTCTTCGCCTTTCAGAGAGGCTCTCTCCCTAAATTCCTGATCCGCGGCCGCCTGAACGCCACCAGCTGTGTGATCACGCAGCCACTGACAGGGGAGCTAGTGGTGGAGAGCTCCGAGGTGCCCATAAAGAGCATCGAGCTGCAGCTGGTGCGAGTGGAGACCTGCGGTGAGCTCCAGTCTGCTGCGTGTGGCAGCCGAGATCCTGCTCCAGCCATCACTGGCCCTGAAGACCATTCATCAGTGCTCCGCTCAGTTTATCTGCTGTTCTGAATATCTCCTATCATGTCACCAGATGAACAGCTAATTAACCATTTCATAATCTGTCCTTGGTGATGTCACAAGGGGGAGAGGCCACCCTGAATAATGAACGAACTGATAAACTGGTTGGTTGAGGTTGATCAGTATTTTCCTTTGGGCAGTCACTTCCCTGTGTGATGTCATAAAAGAACAGGTTTTGAAATGCATTGTAATGGCTAATTGGCTGCACACCTGGTGCATTATTGGGGACATTGACGTAATTCTTGTGATGCCCTTTAATATGTTGGAATGCGATAGTGATTGGAATGTCCTGAATTGACATGATCATGACAGTGATTACTTTGGGAATACAATAACAAAATTTGCATCTCAAAGTGCTTAGAGTGAAAGAAGTAAATGCTTGAGAGACATATACTATGATTCATACAGGGCAAAATAGCTGCGCAGTGATAAAGCGGTTAATTGCAAGAACACCTTGCAGAAACTGTTAAAGATATTTAAATGTAATGGAACATTACTTCCTGCTTTATTAGTAATGGAATATATGGTTTGTCCCACATTTTTGGGGGTTGGTTTTCATAATGGAGAAAAGGTACTTCGCCCTCACAGAGTCCACTCTGATTGAGGGTTGGTGATTGGAAACGACCCAGAGAATTTTGTTTCAACGCATGGCAGAAGAGTTGCAAGAACAGGCTATTTGGCCCAACAAGGCTGACCATTTTCTCACCACCAAAGTTCACACAACTCCTACAATCGTAAGGACTAGATGGGATCTGGAACTATACCGATCCTGGTCTTCAGAACTCCTAAGATTCTCCCTCCACAGCAAACCTAACAAACAGATCTACACTGTAACCCCTCTCTGTTTGGGGGAAAAGAAAATCATCTCTGCAGAATTTGCCCTTGTTGTGAGGACACTGATGTGAGATTTTGTGCTTCTTCGGCTGCAGGATGTGCTGAGGGTTACGCCCGGGACGCCACGGAGATCCAGAACATCCAGATTGCAGAGGGGGACGTGTGTCACGGCCTGCCCATCCCCATATACATGGTGTTCCCCCGGCTCTTCACCTGCCCCACCCTGGAGACAACCAACTTCAAAGTGGGTGAGTTTAAATGAAATGCTTACTGTAATGTGTGCGTGTAGGAACCCCATGCTCTTGCATCAAATCCAGCCTGTGTCCATGATCATGGGCCAGTAGCCTAGTTGGGTGCCATTATTGCCTTGCCCTAAGTATGGGAGAGCACTAAAATGGATCCACTGGTCATCGCACCCGAGCAACCCAGCACTGGTTCACTGGATACCACTGGACTGCATGCAAACTGTACCTACAGCTGGTCTTCCTCCAACTCCACTTAGCACTACAAGCAGGCTGGCAGCACCAGAGTTTGGTGCTCTATGGGGTTTCTATGCACTTGACCAGGCTGCAAATGCTAATAGTTAATTGTTCATGATAAATGAACAGGAATGATTAAACATCTTTCAGATGAAACTAGTCCACTCTCAGGGCTGCACACGCCAGGACGACATGCGTACTTACTCATAATCAGCATAAATTTTGGAAAAATCAGTTTCAGTCCCTGCTTATGGCAATGCTCAATGCTCATGTGTAGTTTCAGACTGATTGGCCATTCCTCGGAGGTGAAAAATGGATTCAGACAGATAGACGGACAGTGTGTTCCTCAGTATCCCCCGCCACAAAGTTAACCAGGGTATAGGAATGAGTGTTGTTCGTCCGTCATTTTTCTTTTCCGGCTAGAACTCCTGATCAGTTTAATATTTCTTGACAAAATTTGCCTACATCTTACTGTACAGATATGGCTTTTCATACTTCCGTCCCTTTGTCCATCCGTCCCCCACGTTTGGTTCCCAGCCCAGATATCAGCCATCCCACTGTGCGTAATCTGGGCATTTCACGCCTGTTGTATCATAGAATTGCATCAGTCTTATACAGATTTTAATTGTTAAACATAAAATTTGAAGATGGTGCCTGATTGTACACACTACCTCAGACATCCCTCGACATTTAAAGTCAGTCTTTATCGAGTGCTGTCATTTATGTAGCATACATTACAGCTGAGATCTTCGCTTTTCCCTCAGAATTTGAAGTGAATGTGGTGATAGTTCTGCACGATGACCACCTGATCACGGAGAATTTCCCTCTGAAGCTGAGCAGGGTGTGAGGGCTTCGCTGAAGGACTGCTAGCCTCTCGCCCATCCATGATGGACCATAACCTCACTGTCAGCACACAGGCAATGCTGAGAGCGGATATAAATGCACAGACTTGAACCAAGAGCTGAGGTCATCTAAGGACACTTGGCTTTTGTTCCAGATAATGTTTCTATTACACTTTGATGACTTTTAACTGAGCAAGAGAAATGGAATTTGCACTGTGGATTTCAAAGACTTGTAAGCACTCTATATTGATGGAGATAAGGCTGAATGTACCCCACCTACATTGGCAAACATACAAATGCTTGAAACCATACATCTGCAATGATTAGGACAGAACTCCCCATCCTGGAATCCAAGTACCTTTAGATAGAGTCTGAAGGTGTGAAAGTTCACCTATTCCTTACATTGCCTAGCCAAAAAAGTCCAACGTTAATTTTTTTGCTGGACTGCTTTCAGCTTTGATTATGACATGTATTTGTTGTGGCAGTTTTGACCTTACTCGGTGTCACAATAGTTTCTCATCCAGAGTTGCATTAATTTTTGGCAGAGATCTTGTATTGACGACAGAAGAATCGAACCGCTCCATTAAGCCTTCTCCAGCACATCCTGAAGACTTTCAGAAGGGTTCATGTGGTGGTCAGTTCTTAACCTAATTCGTGGTTTCAGCAACCTTATTGTTTCCTTAGCTTGATTCAGGCTGAATAATTTCCCGTCTGAAATGGTGACATTGGTTTCATGACCATGAGATACATCTTCTGACAGGTTTAGGAATTGAGAGGTCATACACTGCGGCAGTCCGAGATGAACATTTTTCCACTGGCAACAATTATTTCGTCCCTGTACTAATGATCCAATCATATGCTATGTATTTGCTTATATAAATACAAATGGCAACATTATGTTTTGGTCAGCCAGTGAAGGTACAGTGTTGCTTTCGGACTAAATCAAGATGAGGCAATCACTGGAGACACAAGCAAACTGGAACATGGAGTGTTGCTCAGTTTATGTATCCTCAGGATTTCTGCTACCATGTGAATGAAACAGCCCAGCCAGAACACGTCAGTATTGACTGAAATTCTCTTCACTCCCATTTTGTACAATTCCCAGTGTTTAAAATCATAAGTATTAAGAAGAAAAAAAAAAAAAAAAAAAAAAAAAAGTCAGATGGCCCTGAAGCTCACTGGCCAGTCTGGGCAAAATCCTCGTGAATCTCACGCAGCATACTGAGCAGCCACTAGAGGGCATAGTCGCATCGCTTTTAGGCATAGCTCAACCAGCAATATTTTCTATAGGGGGAAACTTGCATAATAAAAAATTAAAAACTACAAAAATGAAAGTGTTTGAAAACCGCAAGTATACTTCAGAGACATGGTCCCAAGGAAGCTCTGTACAAAATATGAAGTGAATCTGGTAAGCAGTATTGGAGAAGGTTGTGAAAGATTTTGGTAAAGGAACAAGACTGCAATGATGACTGATGCACAGATGCCACCTGATTCCAAAAGCTCAGGCTGCCCACTGGCCAGTGAGCTTAAATAAATACATACATTAAAAAAAAAAAAAAAAAATCATTTGGGAGGGAACTTCGGGCTCTGGGGTGATAACATCTCATATTGAGCCAAACTGCAGAAAGCGCATTTAAAAAAAAAAAAAACCCCTAAGTCAACAGTTTCAAGAATTTAATTTAAAAAAAATACAATTAAAATCTTTAAATTAATTATACCATTGCATATTAAAACAGCGCTAAAAGCACCAACAAAAGCGGTTTAGAATAAAGAGCAGTTGGTCATATTTAATACAATAAGCACTGGGCAAGAACAAAGTTAAAATGGGTGAGAAGGAGATTGGAGCAATGAATTCCAGTGACTGAAGCAGAGAAAGTGGGGTTACTGGCAGCACAAGCCCTGATTGGCTGAGTGGTAGAGAGGGCGGGGTTCAGGTGGTGGGCGTGGCCGAGGCCCGGACTCTGCGGTTGCGGCCGGGCAGCAGGGGGAAGTCCTCGGGCAGGAGGGCGTGTTCCCTGCAGGTGGGGCAGGTGCTCTGTTCCTTCAGCCAGGACTTAATGCACTGCAGAGGGAGGAGGAGAGCGCTTCAGGGGACACGCTACACTCACGCGCCTGCAGGAGTTTGACCTGTGACCTTACCCAAGATTCCCATCAAATATTTTTACCAAAATAAACCAATCATCTAAACAGCCTCTTCCTCATCAGGGTTGCAGGGCAGCGAGAGTCGATCCCTGCCAGCTATGGGCGAAAGGCAGGGGGACCCACCCTGGACAGCTCGCCCCGCCGCTGGGGACTGCTACGCACTCATGGTTTTCATCTCTGGAGAAGCTACTGGAAGTTTATACTGATTTAGACCAAATAAATACTTCTGAAAAGAACAGCGTTTTATGATTGGCCCTTCCAGGTCAGGTGACTGACAGCACGCAGTGGTGCCCCTCATTAGCTCATAAAATCCCATCAGTATCTGACCGCACAGGAGAGCAGAGCCACCGTTTGGCGCTCGGACGCTGGATTCCCTCACCTCTCTGTGGAAACTGTGCCGACACGCCAGCACACACAGCTCGTCCTGCGCCATCTCTTCATGACAGATGATACATGGATCTTCCACATTCAGCTGTGTAGGCAGATCAAAAACACCATCATCAGCCTTACAATTATTTTAACAAAACCGTGCACTGCATGAGCCAGTATGGGACGCCATCAAACGCGTCGCTGTTTACTCCGTACAGAGCAGACCTGTTTTGATTTAGGAGGACATGGCAATGCACGCATAGCTAAGCTTATCTTAAGATACCATAGGCACATATTCTGAAAAAATTAAACATGCGAAAGCTAACTCCACAGGCCCACATTACTATGGAAACCCCTTAAAAATGGAAGTTGGATTTCGGTGAGGGGAAAATACAGTAGAAACAGAGCAGAGACTCTTACCGCTTTGGAAATCCCCGGTATGGAGTTTTGGGGTCCCACGTTCTTCCAGACGTGCAGCGGTGGGGGGGTGCCGGAGGCGCGACCGGCTGCAGGGGAGTCAGACCGCGGGGGCGGGGAGAGACGGGCCTGGGCCCCGAATGCACTGGGGTCAGGTCTGCGGCCCATTTGTTCCTGTAAAGGGAGGAACCAGTTTGTCTAGATTCAGAGGCATAATCTGACTGCAAGACGACATGTATCAACGTATGGACTCTATGGGATGAAGTGGAGGCACAGTTCTCTCTCAGCAGGTGTGACATAGTAAAGGTGGCAGCTTATTTCAAGTGAAATCAATTTTTTTGGCTCGCAGAAACCTAAGAAGTTCCAAGTGGACGAAATCGCTTCGCACTCGATGCGGTTCTGCTCTCAGCACTGAATCACCCCCACCCAAATGGAACAATAGTATGCTTGGCTACTGCGTGCATGCAATAAAACTATCAATACCGCTACTCACTCCCACTTTGAATTTCTAACCAATCACACGCAAGTTTCGCTCCAGTGTCTTCTTGTGTGGCAATGTCAGCAAGTTAGAGAATCACGTAGGTGCAAGAGGTGCCAAAAAAGAGCACTGGAAAGGTGATGTGTTTCTTTGTTTTCTCTGCATTCACGTCATTTTGTTCTTGCAAACTTCGCCAAAGTTTGTTTTCACAAGAAGTATGGTGCCCGCTTAAACAAAAACTGCATCCTCAAGGTGCGAGTCACAGGTCAGTCAGTAGATTACAGTTATCACACAGATACGAGACCAACGCTCATCGGTCCCATTCACTGCTGTCTTACTCTGGCGTTTTCCTGATGATCCAAGATGAGCTGAGCCACTCTATTGATAACTTCATCATAGGACAGAGAGTTCAAATATCCGCCGTTGGCAGTACGTACTTCTTGGATGAATTTTGTGAGACTGCGTCTGAAACAAATTTAAAATTAGAACACAATGTGACAGTTATCAATAGTATCTTGTAATGAACCATACCGCATTTCAAGAATAAAATGGATTCGGGGCGCCCCGGTGGCTCATCGGTCTAAGTGCGCGCACGATAAAGGCTGTGCCCTTCTCGCGGCGACCCGGGTTCGATTCCGGCTCGGGTCATTTGCCGCATGTCTTCCCCATTCTTCTCCCCAACTTTCCTGTCTATCTCCACTATATAACTGTCAAAGGGAAAAATCCCCAAAAAATAATAAATAAATAAATAAATAAATAAAATGGATTCATATCCTGTGATATTTGACAGCCATACCAGCCTGCCGAGTGCATGCTATTGCCAATTTAGGCAAATCTGTCGCTTCTTCACAATTGAGCAGCAAAATTTATTTTTTTGCCATTTTTAAGCAAGGAAAGTTGTGGATCAATACGAGTTCCAGCATCATCATTTAAATTCAAGAAACAGCCTAATGGACGTGGACGACTGATCTAGACGTCTGCTGTACAGTGTAAGCCCGCAGCCCTCGGAGGACGGTTACCTGCTGTAGTGGGGAAACATGCTGGTGAGCCGGTCGATGATGATCTCAAAAGCACTGGTGAGCTCGGAGGGGGCGGGGCGGGGGCCAGGCCGGGGTCCTCTGAATGGCTGGAACGCTGCAGCCCTCGGCCCCACGCTGCTGTGGGCTGGCTGTGCCGGGATGGGCATCCGGGCCCCACGGTCGGGCTGAAAGCCGGGTTTCCCCAGAGAGGCCTCCGACAGGACAGGGGGCGCTAGCGAGGGCCCTTGCAGCTGATGCCTGGGGGTCAGCAAGACCCCGCGAGCTGCAAACTGTTGGTGTGTAGGGCCTGGTGGGTAAACTACCTGCATCACGGAGGGGTCGTTGATGAACGGTGCCTTAGGCAATATCTAAAAACAACCAGACAGTTACATATGAGATATGGATGCAACAGGGCGAAATTAAATTACTCTCAAAAACTAGTAACAGTGAAATGCATTTTCCAAAAGCCTCAAAAACACAAATTAAAATTCACGAGCCCTGCAAGGTGTATCTGAATAGATACCTGCTGCAGCCCTTGCAGTAATGATAACTGGACAGGGGAGAGTTTCCCAAAAGCGTAGTTGCTAACCAAGTTAGCAACTTAAATAGTTTGTCCATTACCGGGTCCAACCATGTAAGTTAGCGTCTGTGATTTTGGGAAATGCATCCCAGGCCGGTCGCCCGCGACCAATGGGTGTAGCCCTTGATTGCCCACATTTTTCATTCTGGCTTATTTTTCGACACAAAATTGTCCATTTTTTAGTGAATAATGATACCATCGCAACCAAAATCTATAGTCGCCGTGTCCTAACCACTGCCCATACACATACCAAATTTAAAAGAAATGGCTTTAAATTTGCAGCCTGTAGAGCGTCCAGAAGGAAATCTCTACGGTGGAGGTGGACGTGTGACGAGGCCAAATCCATAGCAGCCCTGACTTCCTCTGGGAGCTACAGCAAGGCCCAAGTTCAAGCAAAGCCTTGATTGCCATGACTCCACCAGGTATAGCTTCATTACTCCAAAAGTGGATCTTTGGTCCCCACGTACGGCTGACCTTTTGCAACCTTGACCTTTGACCCAATAACCTCCCAAACCTAATCAGTTCAGTTACTCTTTCCAGGGCGTTACCACGTCTGATTCGGTTAAAGTCCTCCATTCCATCAGTCAGGAAAAAAGGAAAGCTAGCAGCGAGTGCACTGAGCCAACTAGCAGCTCGGGGATTGGTGGGTGCTGTAAACCACCCGAGAAAATAGTGATTATTGAGGCTCCAAGGTGCATCTGAGGCATATCACGAAGAAACTCTGATCTCATCCAAGATGAATTGGAGAAGTGGAACAATAATTTTGATCCCACCAGCTTTAAAGAAGTGTATTTGCTGTACCTGTACCTGAGCTCGTAGTCAGGCCCACCTTCATGGCTGAATACCTCACCAGCAAGAGGAGTACCGCAATAACGTCGCAAAATGATTTTGTTGACAAACGAATACTAACCGTACGCACAAATAAGTTCCATTTTGGCCCATTAAAGAGGAGGATTTCCGTTCTCTCTAAACCCTTTAGAGGCAGGCAGAGATCCTCTGGGTGTCTTTACTGCAGACTGACAGGAGCACTCACAGCAAAGGAAACCAGACTGACTTCCAGACGACGTTACAGGAAATGAGCGATGCACTTTATGGGAATGGTGAAGAGTGTAAATGCTTACTGGCAGCGGTGGAGGAGAGCCAACAGAGGGAACAGTCACCAGGGGAAGAGAGCACAGCCTGGCTCCTGTCTTCAGCTGCTCCAACTGCTCCTGGTACTTGGCCTTAATCAGGAGACATTTTATTTTATAAGGATTAAAATGGGAGTCACAAACGCGGTCCACACGAGAATGATTTTTTTGAAAACGCATGAATATTTTATCGTTTTGGCCTTGCGTCCACACGGAGACGGCGAAAACACAGCCTGAAAATAAATATATATATTTCTTTTTAAATGGGTTCCAGAGAGAGAAAAATCTGAAAACGCCACCCCAGCGTTTTCGTGTGGACAACCAAATCGGGTTTTTTTGAAAACAATGACGTGATCCCCCCCATCACAGCCCCCATCCCCTCTAGTCTGTGCACAGAGCGCAAGCTTTATGCCCATACTCACCGCCGCCTTCTCCATTTCTGACCCATTGCCGTAGAAACGCTACAGCGCCACACACAGGCTTGGAATATTTACTACAGCATTTTGGGTTGTTTTAGGCGTCTCCTTTTGGACGCAGATATTTTTAGAAACGATGCTGTGTGGACAGGAGATTTTTTAGAAACGACAAAAAAAAAAAAAAAAAAAAAAGTTTTCGAAAATCACCGTCTCTGTGTGGACAAGGCCGCAGTTTACAAAATTCATCAAAAACTGGAAGCAAAGGGTTTGCTGTACAACTCCCCTCACTAGTGGTGATGGACAGAGGATCCTTTGAGAGTCACAGTGAGTAACAGCTGAAATAGTAAGCTTGAGATTAGTACCGAAGCCCACAGCAACCAAGGAGCTCTCACTGAAATAACCAGCCCTCATTTCCCTTGAAGCCAGTCACAGTCCCTAATAGAGCCCACCTCTGTCTGAAGGACTTTTTCTTTGGCGTCTTGAATAAAAGCTTGCCACTTCTCCATGTCGGACTGAAATCCAGATGAGGGGAAACTGGAAGCACACAGAAAGGTTGCCATCATTACTAAGAACATTTGTGTAAAAAAAAAAAAAAAAAAAAAAAAAACAACAATGAATGGGTAACCTCACTTCCTAGGCGCATGAAAAAGGAGGGTTGCAGCTGTGATGAAAAACTACAAATTAGAGAAAAAAAAAAAAAAACAAAAAAAAAAAAAAACACCCACACACTTCCAGAAGTAACAGTCCAATAGTATTATGCTCTTTGATATGCTCATGTTAACAGCTCTAAGCAGTTGAAAACTATTTAAGTCAGTATTAACCTTTACAACTGAATCAAGATGCATTGCATTGTAGGATAAAACTGGCTTGCAGGTCATTTCCAATCAGGTGGCGGCTATATCATTTGATAACATAAAATACAAACATTTCTCTTTAAAATTTACTTTTCTGGAAAATATATGTTTGGAAATTTCAGATGTGCCCTCATCTTTGATGCACCAACGCAGAAGACAAAAAATAAACAGTCAAGACCAAATGTACATGAAACAAATCTGTATAAACAGTGCTGTATATAATTTAAAATATTCATCATACAAGAGGCCCGTGGGCCTTAACGGTCACCTGAGTTGTATGAAAACTGATGTTATTGATGTTAATGAACCAAATATACCCAAAAGTATAATTTTCCTCTATAAAGTATAGTAAACGTCACCCCCTCCCCAGGGGCAAACATGGAGCCTGGGGGCCATGAAATGAACAATTTTGATAAAGCACCTCAAGACCCTTCCATCTATGAAGAGTATTGGTTTCCAGCCTCTCTCAGTCTGGAGAAGACGTCTGTTGAAATTTTTGGCAATATGACCCCGTTTTGGCCCCACTCCTCAGCCCCTGGGGAAGAGGCAGGGTCAAAAATGTCATAGTATCAAACTGTCATCTCATGGTTATAATGCCAATCAGGTTTGAATGATTTCCAGTAGAAAATGAACACAATATACCCAAAAGTATCATTTTCCGATGTAAACTATAGTAAATTTCACCCTCTCCCCAGGGGCAAACATGGAGCTTGAGGGTCATGAAGTTCACAATTTTGATAAAGCACCTCAAGACCCTATGAAGAGTATTGTTTTCCAGTATGTCTGGGTCTGGAGAAGATTTTTAAAATTTCAGCCAATTTGACCACTTTTAGCCCCGCCCCTCAGAGCCCCTGGGGGTGGGCAACATATAATTCACAATTTTGGTGCATATTTGACCAAGGATGGTTCCTGCAAAATTTTATTGAAATCGGATCAGCGGTTTCTGAGAAGAAGTCGAAAATGTAAATTGTTTACGGACGCACGACGGACCAAAGGCAATTAGAATAGGTCACTTTGAGACTTCGTCTCAGGTGACCTAAAAATCTTGTCAAAAAAGGGCTATTCAAGTCCGACAAATCTCACCATTCTCCCAACACTATAATATAGACAGAATGTTTGGTTTATATGCGGATAAGGCGGCATCCATGTATGAAAACCCCAAAGTTTCTGTCTCCCCCAAAAACATGCTATTCCACACCATGTGAAAAAAATCCTTGCTAAAATCTGCAAAATTTCTGACATAATATTTGGATGGATGAATGGATATGGAAAGATTGGCAAATTCGGTTTTGATGTATTCCAATATTTCAGTGCCTACAAAAACAACAGAAGCATCAAGTGCCGCAATTTTGCCACTACCCCGATTTTGCGCATCCCATTCAGAGATGGCAAATGAGAACGTAGATGCCTGGGCATTGACAAGACACTCTACAATAGGTTGTACAAGCTTCCGAGACGTCCAATGCCGAGAAAGCAATAGCTATGGCAATTCTAATCGTAATCTGGGCCAAATATCCCCAAACTTCAGAAATCATTTTCTTCAACCCATCTAACAAGCCAGTAGCATTTTGGATAAATAACCTAACAGACAATATTGTGGGCTAACAGTGTAAATGCAAATTTAGCTACCCATCTAGTTCAATGTGGTAACTAGCCAACTAGCTATTTTCTACACTTTCCAAGACTCAGTAGTTCTTATCCCTCACAATTGCCAAGATCAAACTGTTGATCTGATCCTCAAAACAGCTCAACTTCCCCACAAGCCCTGATTTACTTTGGTTCTTGCCCCCTATATCACCTCCCTCACTTCCTGTTTACAAAATCAAGGAATTTTGATAGCTAAGCCAAATAGGGATGTCACGATACCAAAAATTCAGTAGTGGGTGCCAATACCAGTAAAATTACACGATTCTCGATGCCAATTCGATACCACGGCAAAAAAGGAAGGAAGGATTTTCAAAGATCCCATTTACTTAAACATGAACATCTTTATTAGAAAATTAGCAAAATATTAAAATGTAATTTCTATGAGCAGACATACAGAACATAACAGAATACAGTACAATCACTTCAGAGAACTTAAGATTCATACCTTCCAGAGGTATCATTTGTAATGGATACTTTAACCCTGTCTTCACCGGTTCAAGTTTTTTTTTTTTCGAAGAAACGAGTCATTTTGGTGTACATACGCAAGAAGATAATATACAGCATCTAATTGCAACCATATCACATACATGTAGGAGGACTTATCTGTGCAGTGAATAAGCACAACTCGGGAAACTCAGACAGTATTAAGCTTTTAACATCTTCATTTCTAACATTTTTTTAGGCTTAGAACTAGTGCCGCACGATTAATCTAATCGCAATTGCAATCGTAATTTCAAACTGTGCAACTGCATAACCGCAAAAAAGGCTGCGACTTGCGATTTAATCTAAATAAACGTGTGCGTGCCAGTGAACATTACTACCTCTCCTTTAATTGTATGGAGTCAGTTGACGTTACGCCCACGAGCTATCCTGGGCTTTGTCCGAATTGTCAAAAAATTACGTCCAATACACTAATTCCAAACCACTGTTCTTTAACCTATGTGGAAAATGTCTGAAGATAAAGGAAAGGTGTAAAAGGGAATTCCCACCGCTTAGGAAGACGACTGCGCTAATTGGAAAATCAGAATGCACTTAAAGCAGGCAACGTGATCGAGACCCCTGCCCATCACATACGTTTCTTTACGCGATTAGACGGATGAATGGTCGCCGCTTTAAGTACTGCTGCTGCGCTGAATTGTGGAATGGCGTGAT
Source organism: Gymnothorax javanicus (assembly GCA_029692085.1). Lineage (NCBI taxonomy): Eukaryota > Metazoa > Chordata > Actinopteri > Anguilliformes > Muraenidae > Gymnothorax > Gymnothorax javanicus. The sequence goes on along the minus strand of CM056199.1, from coordinate 121,445,534 downwards.
CTCCTTTCTTTTCGAAAAGAATGCTTCCTGTACCCTATGTTAAAGGACGTAAATTAGGAAGCACTGAGACTCCTTTCCTCAACATTAAAGAATTCAGAGGCACTTATCATGGTTGCCACGTAATATTTTCTGGATCGTTTTTTAGGAGTTAGGAACATTCATTGGCAAAAAAACAGACACAGCTCTGGCCTGTGAGCACGTATGGTCACGTGACTACTTGCTACAGTTCGCAGTGACCAACATGAACGCCGAAGAAAAGGTCTACTTTTTCGTGACCTCCTTCTGAATGCAAGGATCAACTGGAACACTCTGAAGCGCTGCCCCCATTAGTTCCGGAATAGTCACAGCACTGAAACTGACCGTGCCTCGGTACTTACAGTGCCTCAAAATAATAGGCATCGTCGGTGTTTTTTCATTTAAGAATCAAATGGTATCGCAAGTATTGGTTCTTGTGACATCCCTAAAGCCAAACCATGATGGCCAACCACAACATAACTTTTCTCAACTACCTTGCTAGCTTGTTCATAGCCATACTTAAAACCCCAGCCTGAGATAAAGAATCAAGTGGATCACGGGACTCATACTTTTAAGGCTAATAACCGAGTGAGCATATCAGCAAAAATCATCCTGATGTAAACCATCATTGGTTTCAGTCAAGAAAGGAAACATATTGAGCTACCTGGGGATTATGATGCTAAATCTCAAAATCACTGGCAACCTAGAAATAATGGAAAATACTAATAAAGTTTTTAAAAATGCATTTAGCTGGAATGAACTAGGAATTTCACGTCAAGGCAAGTGTCAGGGTTCGTACAGCCCGGAGCCAACAAAATTCAAGGACTTTTTAAGGACCCATCAAAAGCTCTCAGGCACTTCACTTACTTGTAAATTATACAAAAAAATCATGAATTACCAACTTAATTTGTTCATCATCATTTCAGTGCATCCAATGCCGCCATTTATTGTAACATTAGTTTGCTAGCGAGGTAATGTTGGCTAGCTACTCAGTGGACCAGAGGTATTCAACTTCGTTCCTAAGGGTCCACTGTGTATGCAGGTTTTTGTTCCAACCGCAATTATAACCGCAGGATTTTAACAAGTTGTTAATAAGTATTAATTAGGTGTATTTTATGTTTAGAGCTGTTAAATACCCTCTTTAGACAAATTTTTATAGAAACATCCATACATGCCATGATGAATGAAATACCCTTGAATGAAGGTAGTATGTTTATTTCTATATTGCAAACAATTTCAAGTAATATAATGTTTTATACAGATCAAATTAGACACTGAGAAAATCAGTAAACCCCAAATCACGTTTCAGGACATGTTTAAGTTCTTTCAAAAACTTAATGTGAACTTGATCAGATTAACATAACACAAAACTGGTTTGACTATCATTTGCTTGTTGAATAAATTTGTTGTAATGTGCTAATTAGTTTTCAACAATTAGGAGCCCACTACTTTTTTAATTTGATTGGCTACATCGTTTTCTGTCATTTTATACAGTTTTTCCTCAATACAACGCAATGTGGGAATGGTTTAATTGTTGATGGCATACGGGCCCGTCAAGCAGTAACGGAGTTACAAAATTGGTCCATTTTGTATCATGGCTCGAAAAGTAAGTAAGATAGAGTTACAATTTAAATGGCTTTGTCTAGGTCTTCCATAGTACTTCAAACAACAAAATGGCTAATTATGTTAATTTGATTTATTTTGGGTGAAAACGGCAAAAAACTGGTTGGTCACCATATTGCTGCAAGACTGGTTTGCCGCTAGGGATGCACCGATCCGATATTGGTATCGGTCCAGATATTGAAGAAAATTCCAGATCGGGTATCAGCGACAATGGGCCCGATCCATAGGGGCCAATCTATTCAGTGTAATTCTATGCAGTGTGCTGTGAGTGACGTCATGCGCCAGCAACATGCTGTGCGGAGATTAGCACAAGAGGCAAAACTTTGGTGCTTTTTTGACAACAGCCACTAGGTGGCGTCTGGTACCGCTGCCGCCATTTTGGGATGATAAGCCAGGTGCTGCGCACTGGCCAGTGTAGCGAAATTGATTTTGGGCTTAGCTTTTCGTAAAGACGCTTATAAATATTGGTTGTTGCAGGCTGCGGTTTTTTGGGCTTGTTTCCAAAGTGCAGTTGCTCATTTGGGCTTGTTGCCAAACAAAGCATGAAATCAAGTTCGAGTGAGTTATATTCAAGCAGCTTGTTTGGTGTCATTCAAGCGCATTGCTTCCCCCACCCTCTTACCCCATAGACAAGGCATAGGGCTAAAACGGTAAATGGCTACTTTTTGGTTTCGGCTCGTTCCATGAAAAAAATTCAATTTCAGGCTTCTTCAGTCAGATATACCAATACACACATTATACTGAAGCAGCAGACATCGTAATTCCTTATTAATATGCAATGAATGAAACTGCTTCTGAAAGACAGCTAAGGGAGCGAAGTGCACCAGCAACGCATAAAATGAATGTCTCAACTCTTGCTGCGCTCGACTTTGTGATTTAAATTCATACCAAGTGTACTTGGCAGAGCATGGCTGTACCTGTGCCTGGTCTCATGATGCTAGCAATGTATGACGCGTTGGGATAATGTCAGTCCAAAGAAGAGAGCTAATTTCACTGATAGCGAAATAAGAAAAATGAAAACTTACAGAAACTATTATCATCAACAGTAGAATGATTTATGACCCGTGTGATCATATTATGTAGACCTACCACATTTTTTTTGTTATTATTTATTTATTTATTTATTTAATTTTTGGCCAGCGGGTTTTTAAACTTTGTAAGAAGTAAAAAGAAAAATGTTGCAAGCTGCAGTGTTTTTGGAATGGTTGAAACAGAAAATAAACAAAGTAAAATCAATCATAGAAACTGCGTGATCCTTCTTTTGGACTTGTTTTTAGAGGCCCAGTTGCTTGTTTCTCGCTTGAGATCGGGCAACACCAGCCGAAAAACGGCGCAGAACCCCAGAGAAAGCTCGGAGAAGCTATCCAAGTGGAATAAAAGAAAGCAGTGTTCAGCGACCATCTGCAAGAACTACCATTGTGATAGTGTATAATATTTCATAAGTGTACATTTAAATAGTTACATAATTACATATTTAATTGACTAGAACAGTCATGGTTTGTCTCGAGTATAAAGAAATTAGTTTTATTTGTGTATGGGACTTGGTTGGCGAGACGTTTCACTGGCGTAAATAGGTTCATTGATATTACGTTAGCATAGTAGGCCTTTATTATTTATTTTACATTGGGTGTTATAACTCCTAATTGCACTGACTGAGGCAGGAGAGGATTTTTTACATTTTTTACATGTTTGACCAAGCTTGTGAAGCTATTGGTTCATTTAAGATTCCTGTACTGGTGCACAGTTATTAAATACGTAATTCAGTACATTTATATCTGTTTATTTGTAAAAAAAAAAAATTTAAGAAAGATATGTTTAAGTGAAGTCTGATGTTGCCTTGCACAAATGAATGATCCCAGTCTTTTTCACACAATGAGACATACCGCTTGTTAGGTAATTCAGCGCCGTTTTCTGTATCGGTTCGATATCGGCCGATACTAAACCTCTGATATCAGTATCGGTATGTATAGGAAGTGAAAAAAGCGGATCGGTGCATCCCTACTTGCCGCCATGGTGTAAACACCAGCGCGAGCGTTTGTTGACGTGCTTTGACTTCAAATGTGGAAGTAGAAACAAACACTTCTGACATGCGCACTCAGGACCGCGAGCTCGCTTATAAGATTCCTAATCATTCCAGGTTCGCATTTCGATCGGTACGAAACAAAAGATAATTTTAAAATACTAAAGTTTCTCAATTTTGTAAATTTCAGCCCAAAATAAAAATGTCAAGTATATTTTTCATATTTTCATGTACTTACTCTAAATTTTCCAGCACGATTCAAGGACTTTTAGATGCTATTTCAAATTCAAGTAGTTTTCCAATATCACATGTAAAGGACAAGGACTTCGCAAGGCTGTGCAAACCCTGAGAGTGTAGTGAACCCTGAGTGTGTATTAGTCATCTCGATACTCAACGAAAAACAGCGGGCCCACCTTGCCACCATCTCCTTTATCTTGGCGAGGATGACGTCCCCATCCGACACACACTTATTTAGGCCACGCAGTCCTTTCCGTCGCCGGTTTTCCAGGATAGATATCTGAAATGATAAGTGAGGCAAAATTGGGGACAAAGCAATAATTTATGCGCGTGTGTGTGCATGTATCAGGGGCATATGAGTGTATGAATCCAGCGTCATGGTCTTCTTCAGCAGGTAAACAGGTCTAACACCAGAGAGGTCTTTATTTTCTCCTTACTTTAGGATTTTGGTCCTTACTGACTGAATAGCCATTAGGATCTTGTAAATTGTTCATAATGCAAACTCATCCCAGTGGTGCCCGACTGCTTTTGTACAGGCCTTTGAAGTAAGCCGAATTCAGTGTCAACGTGTAAAGCCACACTGAGGGGGTTTGGTGCCATTTTGTGGCACCATTCTGATATTGCGCAGCATTTGAGGCAGGGAGAGGGCGAGGCAGCAGCAGTTTCTTAGAGGCGTGAACAACATCATCTGGCAACAACTATCATAACATGGTCAAAGTCACACATCAGGCATTCTGTTGAATGAAATGTCCAATCACACCAAAGATAATAAATAAGATCACTTCCCATATCAGCAGGTCCCATGTTCTCAGCTACAGCTACGTGATTCCCCGATTGCCCAATTGGGGGAAGCAAGCCATTTGTGCCAATGCGCAGGTGTGCCTAATAAAGGGGCCAGCACGTGTACGTCTCACCTCAGCCGCCTGCGAGCGCTGGGCAGCCTCAGCACACTTCTCCCTCTGCCTCTTTATCTCGTCCTCCAGGCTGGCCTTCTCAGCGGCCCACTGGTTGCTGTGGAAATCGCACAAAAAAAAAAAAAAAATTTCTTTTTCTGTGCCTCCCAGAATGGCAGTGGTTCACTGAAAGCACAGCTGTAGCGACCGTCAGGAGGTACCTCTCTCTCGCAGAGCGCATGCAGACTCTCCACAAGCAGCCACACGGAACAGAGAGACATAAACATTCAGCTCGACTTTCACACACTTGCCTTTTCTCCAAGAAATCATTGAGAAGTTCTTTGTGCTTTGAATTCTTCTCTTTAATGCTCTTGGAAATTCTAGAGGGGGGGGGGAGAGCATCGTAAATGATACAGCTCGACACGTCAGCTTGTGTAGTTACCATAGAGATCAACATCAAGTTTTGGATTCGGTTCAGATTTTCCCCACATAAAGCCGCTTTCACACCGGACACGAAACTAATTTTTCGCACGACGGATTACATTCAAAGTCAATGCAAAGACGCGAATATATTTGCATCTTTGCATTGACTCTGAATGCAACCTGTCGTGCGAAAAATTTGTTTCGCATCCGGTGTGAAAGCGGCTTTAATGTTGCCCTTAACGACGGTATCCCTGTTCACAGGAGAAAGCGGCTCTCGATGGTGAACAGCCATTTGAGGCAAATATACATCGTGTAGGCAGGAAGTTAGTGTAGCACTTTGCTGCAACGCACAATACATCAACACCCAATTGTCAATAACCCCACAGTCTCACGGTGCCGCGAAGAAATGGCGCCGTTCTCATCTCCGAACAAACAAAGCACTCACGTCTGATTAGATTCAGATAACTCCTTCATTTCGGCTTTTAAGGTCTTCAGAGCCTCTTGGTTTCCTTTTTTTTCCTGTTGATCCTTCCTCACCTCCTCTTCCAGCTTCTGCTGAAACAGCTCCAGCTCTTTATTGGTGATCTGGACACGAGTGCACAGACACACGCATACACACAGACACAAACACAGACACACACACACACAGAGACACACGATATACACACAGACACAAAAAATCAGCAAAACTCCCGAGCAACTCCCCTGCACAGTCCACATTCTGAACTCGGAGACCCCTCCGAACGGGGACCGCTGCAGCCTTACCCCAGTACTAACGCGAATCGTCTCCAGCACAGCTTCAAGGGCACAAATCTCCTCTTTCCTTTTCTTCTCTTCCTCCTTACAATCTTCTTTCATTTTATTTATTTGTTTTTCAAACTCAACATTATCTTTTTCTTTTTTACCCATGTCCCCCTAAAGCAGAAAATGAGAAGGGAAAATGTTTGCTTGGAATTCCTTTACACATTTCTCGTTGAATATACCAGATTAATTCGCCTACAGTGACGAATGCCACTGCATGCCGTTCGGTACTCACTGCATTAGTTTCAAACGGTTTATAAGGTTCGGTGTTAACAGCAACATGGTCCTTTCGATCCGGCACCTGCAGGAAGTCGAGGGAAAGATTATGAGGCCATAGAGGGAATTTTTTTCAATGATATTTAAAATAAAAAAAAAAAACAATAAATAGAAATTCATACCCGAGCATCAACCATCTTATCTGCAGTAGCTGGGGAGTGCCGTCCAGTTACTTGCGGTGGCACAAATCCAGCCCCATCAATATAAGGAGCAGTATCTTCCATTATAACATCAGTATCGGCCACATCTTTTTGAGGACTCACATATTCAGAGGAATAAATATCAAAATATGGATTTGGAGCATCTGAAAACACTGTTCTTTTTCATCATCATCATCATCATCATATAGCTCGCTACCATCTAAGTTCATGCTCGGGGGACCAAACAGGAAGGGGTCAAGACACGTGGAGTACAAGTCGGGTATTTCGGGGTAAGGAAATGGAGAGTCAGAAGTGAAGTCGAAATGGTGTCGCAGTCCCGGGTCTGCCGTCCCCTTCATATTGAGCGGTGCTGTATATTCAAAGGAGGCACTGGCCTCGCCATTAGTCTGGACTGGGCTCTGAAAGAGAGGCTGGAACTCTTTCGCCGAGGGGTTGAGCGAGGTTCCCCCGGAGACGGCACCGTTCTCAGAGCCGATGTAGAGACGGTCGAGGTCGTTCGTCACTTCCTGCAGTGAGACTGCGTGTTTCATGAGCCCGATCAGGTTGTCGGTCTTCACAAAGCGCAGAGACTCCAGGAGGAAAGGCTGAAGTCCTCCGGCCTCCTGGATCTTCAGCTGGGCCTCGGCAGGGAAGTTCTCCAGCTCTCCCACCAGCAGCGGGTCATCGGCCTCCCGGGGCCCGTGCGTCTCCAGAATCTGCTCAAAGTAGCTGAGAGCGAACAACAACAACGGAAAAGTGTCTCCTCTACAAAGACTCAACAAATACCTGCATAAAATAACCAGGCCAGCGCCATCCAAGACCGAACTCGTACTCACTCGTATAAACTCTCTTTAGTCGAATCAGGATTATTGTCAAAGATTCTCCTGTAATGACTGCCAGGATAAATGCTGCTGTATCTATCTTCGAATTCGGCGACTTGATCTCGAAGACGGTCAGGAACCGAAAAAGGATCATTGTGGTCCAGCAGCCTTCTGTCAAGGGAAATGCAGGAGGCTCAAAACTGAGCATTTAAGGCAAACCAGCAAAGAAAGAATAATAAAAGGTCTGACCCATGACTTACAGCGAATCTTCATCTGAGAAATCGTCTCCATCATCGAAAGGCCCACCCCACGATCTTGGCAGGAAAAATACAGGCTGTGTAGTGGGGGGAGGGAGTGTCAGTAAAAGATAATTTTTTGTGAGCTAAATTCCAAATTTTCCCCATCCTGATTTTTACTTCCTCCCACTTTAGAATGACAAACACATTCTCAGGGCAGCCCATTGTAAAGTCTGGTGGCCACAGCTTAGGACGGCAAAACAAGTGCGTCCTCTCCTCTCTCTTAACTTTCAGAGCGGCGCAGTAACTGCACCCTCAGGATGCAGGTTGCAGGTCGTGTACAATCAGAACAGAGCCTACGGGCCTCAAATAAACACAGGACAACAGTCAACAGGGTCACGCCATCTTATCCCAAAATGGCCGCAGAGGGTGACTGCTTTCATTCCAACCAATCTTTTACACAGCAGGTTCTATAAAGGGCATCTAAAGTCGATTCTCAGATGGGACGTTGAATGTCTAATGTTAACAAACAAATCACTTGCTTTTGCTGACATCTTGCATTGTCACATGACCAATTTCATTTACATAAACCAATGTTATGTGTACATGCGTAGATAATCCTTCTATTTCGGTTCGTTTGCGCAGGTGCGGCTCGCTGATTAGCCAATAAACAAAAACAATGGGAATCGACTTTAGATGGCCTTTAAGCAAAGTCTCCAGTGGGTTGGTTAGTGCAATTAGTGATGTAACTGCTTGGTTAGAACGAAACCCTGAGCCCATACCGCCTCTTTCCAGACAAGACCAGGTACCACTGATCTGGGCAACATCAATTATATCCTGCAGTGCTACCAGCCAGTGCCAGTGACCGTGTGACCCAACAGCAAGCTAAAGCTTACTGTGCCAGTTATACAGAGCACTTCAGTAGCCCGACAGACATGACACTGACTACACTTTCACAAGGTCAAGTACAGTACCTTCGGCTCTTTTGATTTCTTCTTTCGATGTTTGTTCTTACTTTTAACCGGAGAGTTCTGGGGGGGAAAGCACATTTAACACATTCACACAGACAAATAAACACACAGAAGGAATCACGGTTCGTTAAAATGAGGAAGCATTTGCATACTCTCCGGCAGCTCAAACCAGTGCTGCGCAGAGTTTAGTTTATGTTTGGCAAATGTTTCTCAGGCTTAAACTCCTACAGTGGAAATGCCGTCAACAATGAATCACAAGCGTATGCTTTCCTCCCAAAAAAAAAAAAAAGACAAGAAAAAATTTGTGAAAAAGGAACAAAAAGTGAACAAAATGTAGATACTTACATGTTCACTTTCATGCTCCGGCTTCTTTATCACTAAACACGTCCCATCTGGGGACAGGAATAAAACCCAGCATTTTAAATCACAAAATTACCCTCGGACTTTTTACGCCACTCTTAAACGGCCAAAAAAATTCAGTGAAATGGTCCAAAGAAGCAACACCGTCACTTACCCATTATATCAAAATACTCATTCAACGCATGGTGAAAAAGTGGATACAGGTGTCGATGCTCCTCCAACGTCCAGATGAAAAGGCGGGCCTCACTCGGAGGAGCTTGCTTTAAGTAATCCGTTACGGTGAAACCCTTGCTAAAAATCTCTGGCAAAGTCCCAAACTTCTCGATGATGGCGTCCTGCATGGGGCCAAACTCCAGCAGCGGGGCCAGGTCCAGCTCCTCAAGGTGCTGAGCGTAGCGATTGAAAAACGTCTCAGCTGCTCGCAGACCTGTCAGGAACACAAGGACGCCCCCAAATCCCTATTAGCCGTGCTTTATAAATAACTCAAATCTTTTTCTTTTTAAATTATTACAACTATTGAGTTTCATTATTGAGTTCTACAATCAAGCCTTTTTTTTTTTTTTTTTCGCGCCTGCACACGGAAATTTCCATATTATGCGAATTGATTCCTCTGCCCGAATACAGATTTTTCTGGTTTTTTTTTTTTCAATTGCCTTGGGGTCCTCAATCTTATCTAGAAAGGGCCAGTGTGGGAGCAGGTTTTCATTCCAACAAAGCGGTTACACACCTGATTCTACTAAATCAAGGTCTTTAGCCAAGATTCAAATTCAAACTGATGATGAAGCTCTTAAATATTTGCTCTGCATAATGTAAAATTTGCAACATTTTGCTGTAAATCAATGCATCCACCTTGAGATGAACTGTATAACCAATAGTTCATTCTACCCTTTCATACCATGAAACATGGTTAACTCTGAATATAATAAAAAAACTTGCTGCATATAAGAAATGGATATGACTGCTCTTAATTTACTAATGCAGTGCAGTCATGTTTGGTTTTGTACAACCTGGGTGTCAAAGGTTAACAAGCATTTCTAGCATTTACTGCTCTGCAAAAACACTTTTTTTTTTCAGAAGGACTAAGTCAGGAAGTATTACACTCAGAGCTTCAGTTGCATGGTGACTTTAAATGCACGAACAAACACAACTGTTTTTCCCCTTTAAGTATATATACCATTGTCAACATACAGCCCTCACGCATATTGTAGAGGTGGGCAACGAGGGCAGTATCTGTTTCTGGGCATCACAACTCCTGGCCTTTAATAACCCAATTAGCAAAACCATTTATGAAATCTTGCATTTTCAGTGCATGAATTATACCACGTCCTAGCGGCAATTGCCATGGTTGCCCCCCTGTGTGGTCGTCATGCCCGACTACCCAAACGGCCAGTTTGGCTTGCCCTTTTTCAAGTGGCCGTGGTGCCCAAAAATTACCTAAAGTGGCGATTTTCGACACAGCGACTGAACTGTGCGGCTCCCGTCGTCACGCTGTGCTGGACTTCTGAGCACTTTGTGCGACCAACGACACGCCCACTCACTCACAAATACGGCAACATTGTGTGAGGTTCGAATCCTACAACTATGCATCCTTCTGGCTTGAGAAAAATCAGCTCACAGTATGTTTTAAGCGCAAGCAATTAAATATTGTTGGTTTCAAGTATAGATGTGTTTTTGGGCTAGGTGAAAACAGTGGTTGTATAGCTTTCCTCGACAGAAACTAAACTTTGAGAGCAAGCTGGAGAGAGCATTCGCCTGCAACGTTAGCCTGTGCAGAGCGTCCAGTGTCGCGCCAGACTGCTCAGCAGTAGCGGTCCGTCGGCAGTGACATAGGCCATCGGAAACCTCATATTTCAATGCTTGATAACCAAAACCTCTCCGTTTACTTTTCCCGGGTAGCAACAGTTGCTCAGACTAATTTGTTGAACGACGGCATTCTAATTTATTTTCGACAGAATTGTTATACATGATTGCACCATAAAATTGAAGCGTTTTCTTCCTCACATAAATGACCACGTAAAATATCAATATCTTTATAATTTCTGCGCTCGTGTAGGTCATGAAACTGCACAGATTTGCTTAAGTTAATTTGCGAGTCTCATTAAGCAATAAGTCCCGAGAATCCGTTCTAGATTCTGAATGTAGTCATGGCTAAAGGACGTTGTCTGGCTTCATTTCATTTTATTTCAACACAGTAAAAAGAAGAACTTGCTTCAGCCAATGGCCGTTATTCTGCGAGTCTTGATGGACAGCCGAGTGACAACTGTAAGGATGGAGAAAATAAATGCCGCGAAGTCAACAAAGTTCTGGATTTTTGCATTTATATTATCATCCTTACAATGCCAATTATATAAATGTTGGCAATAGGCATTCACTTTTTCATTATCATTTCTAATTATTGGTCATGTTTTGGTCTTCATTGTTCTGTAGATAAATTGCTGCAAGTTGAATAAAAAATTTAACAATTTTAAAAATTAATAAAATATTGGTTTTCAATGCACTCCTAATTATTGATTTATACGGTCTTATCTACATGTCATTATCGCTTATTTTTCTTGCAAAATTGATTAATTTGGTTTCGGCTCTGGTTCCCTACATTTTGGCAGTGATGCCCCAATTTTAAAAGGCCAAGTGGCCGTGCCCTAAAAATAACTTAATTTGAGGCCTGCATTTTACTGTTTACTGTTTTTATTTCCCCAAGAGAACAATTTTATTGTGATCTAATCTGTGAGTAAACTCATGTTTGCTTGTAGATCGAATCAGCCAAATTAGTCAGGATACTTGGCAGAAACAAAAAACCTGGATACACACCAGCCCTCCATAACCATAGTTGCCCATCCCTGATCAAAAATGAACCTTCTGCTCAGGAATGTCCAGCATATAAAAAACCATTTTATTTGGTAGCTCCTCTCTCTACCCCACCCTGAATTGTTGGGAAGACTGGGCACAAGAGATAACACTTCAATTGGCCAACAGACACTGCTCAATATCCACTCCTGACCACTGGTTCCACAGCTACCCACCAAAATGACGGCTTCAATCAAAACCAGAGCACATGTATTCAAGTAAGACACAATAAAATCCCATTCATTTCGGGGGAAGAAAGGCCAGAGATCTCAGATATTCATGTTTAAGGTGATGACTGAAGCCAGGCGAGTTTGCTCTCAGAACTCCCCTCAGTGCATAAGCCAACAGGACACTACAGTATAAGTGTAGCCAAGGGGTCACAGAACGACACACACCTGCATTATCCAGTTTCTGTGCCCAGCTGCGCAGTTTTGGGCTGACATCCAGGGATCTCAGATACTGTATGAATATTCTGGCCCAAACCCGATTTTTCTGCTCCAGCAGAAGGTCCACCAAATCTCCCATGGTCACTGGCTCCATTAGACACAGCACAGAGTTCTCTTTCCCCTTCTCCCATTCTCTCCAAGGATGAAGACATTTCATGAAAGGAGAAATATCATGGGTATCCTCCTTTAGAAGGTCCTTGTTCTCAAATATTTGATGAAGAACTCGGTCCCCATAAAACAGCCAAGACTGGGAAGCTGAAAAAATAAGGGAAAGGTAAGTGGGTGGAAAAAAAAAAAAAAAAAAAAAAAAAACAAGAAATTTAGAAAACCAACTTTAAGAGTCAAATGGTAACGGTCATTGCCATTATAGCAAATCCAAATTCATACTGTCGGCGCCTCAGAATAAAAATAAGATTAAAACTGCAAGCCATCCCACTTTCAACTTTTTTTTTTCTCTCTTCATAAATTTAGCATCTCCAATCCCACCTGAATCTGGAATGCCCAATTCGAGAACTATGTACAAGCTTGCTCATGTGCGACCCCATGTTGCCAACTCATGAGAGGGACAGTTCACGGTTGTCCTCCGAATCACGCGCCCGTCAACTACTGCTTCTTAACACTCATTGGTCGAAACTTCAAGTTCAGAACGACGGAGGAGGATACCCAAATATGGGCAAGCTTAGAATCTTACGGAAGAGCGGCCGGCTGGCCAACAGGAGAGCCTGGAGCATCGAACAAAGCCACAATTCTAATATCCCAACCCAGCAGTCCCATCCCAATTTATTTCCCTGCAGTGCAAAGCCAATTGTGCGCTGCTCTGATAAGGCTACCGACCACTGCCGACTGGTACAACCGGGGATCGAAGCTGCGTCGTGGTGGTCACCACTGCTCCGCAATGCGGCGCCTTAACCGAGAGATCCAACCCGGCAGCCCACTTTCAACTTTCTGACCTTTACTCATATCTTATCCATCGTCTTTACACCCCCCCTCTGCCTTATTCAGAATTCACAGTCACCGTGTTGTGAAATGAGCCATCGTTTTCCATATACCCCCCAACACCTGGAGCCGTCCCCGAGTAGCTAATCGAGGCTACAGCCAAGCAGGACAACAGATCAACCAGCCAGGTACCACTAAAACAGAATCACATTGAGGCTGCACAGTGTATCACCAATCGAGTGGCTCACCTCAGTGATGCCACTCGAGACCATTTCAAATTCCGACAAAAAAAAAAAAAAAAAAAAGTCTCTGACACTCATACCATTTTCATGACGTCCTACTTCCAACGTCCCATTCTTGTCCAAGGGTTCACACTCAGATTTCTCTTGTCTTGCTTGAGAGGCCATTTGCCTTCGCTCTTTCCGTCTTATTTTTCGATCTTCTTTAGATTTCACCTTCTTGAGACTAAAGTCAAAGAAAATAAGTACATAAGATTACGTTCCCAAAAAAAAGAGGCAGATTGTTCAAAGAAAACTGTAAATTATTCATTATTTTCATGTAATCAAGGTCAAATCAACATTGTCGATGGTAGGAACTGAATGAGTATCCAAATGTCCAATCCAAAGATGGTTCCTTCCACGGTCAATCTAAAAGGGGAACACAACTTCCATGCAAAAAGAAGCTTCTATCCAGTCGCGACTCACAAAGACACGAAGAACAAAGTCACCAAAATGCAACAGCCCCGAGAAATCCCACTGAACAATTACAGCTGTGCGCCACAGTCACATGCAATGCGACTTTAACTTTAGTATGTAAACCAATCATTAATACTCTAGTTCAGGGGCCGTACTCATAAAGGGACCATATTGTTGTTGAGGGGCCGCTGAAGTCTAATGTCTGTTAACTCCAAAAAAGGACTATTCGTGAAGGGACATTTGGTCCTATAGTCCCTCCTTCGAGTCCGATAAGTTGGAGGCAGGAGGGTGAGTCAATAACTCAATGAAGGAGCAACAGCGGAGGTTTAAAAACAGAGGTGGTGTCCACTTATCTGAAACGGAACAGACGTTACTTAAGACATCGCGTTTCTCCATTTCTCTTGGCATTTCAGAGAGGTTCTGTTCGCCACTCCGAAGGAGAAACATTTACTTCTGTGAGATTCTCCCACACTTCCTTTTTCTGTGCCGACAGCGAAAGGCCACATTCGAGGCATAATTCCTCGAACAACAACGCAACTTCGCTATGTTGCCCGTTCAGTACCCGTGCTCCACTGATCTCTTCTTGGGAAGCATAACCTAGTTTTTTCTTTTTATACGGCATGTTTCTTGCGTCTTCTCTGGCACTTTTGTTCTTCTCTGGGAAGCTGAAAACATTTGATTGAGCATGCGCAGGGGGGGAAACAAGGTCATATTCTCAAAATAAAAGGGCATTTGCGGTCGACCCCGCTGAATGCCATTCGTGAATACGTCTCCCATCCTGAAGGTAACAGTCATTTTGCTATTAAAAATTAAGGGTTAATTGCCCCAAAGGGTAACAGTCCCTCCATGAATAAGGTCCCTGAATGTATTATCATCCAGAAAGAGCTGGATTGATTGCAAGCTTCATTATAAACAAGCAGTCACACACCAGATTCTACCAGTCAAGGTCTTACCCAGAAAAAGGCCCTTGAGTCTTTGGTAAAGAGTAAGTACCACTGGTCTAGCCTAATATGCCATATTTATCCTAGCATGTGAAACTGAATTTTGCTGAGAGGCAACCAGTTTGCATGACTGAACGATGCAAAAGAGGTGGGAGAGGAAAAATTTCTCACCTTGTGCATATCTGTTTGACTCTGGGCTTTGCAGAAACAGTTGTTTTTTTAACAGGGGTCTCAAACTGGATGAATAAAGGAAAAGCCATGTTTACACAATCATAACAGAAACTCAGCACATATAAATGGACTCATCAGAAGCAGGTTCTCACCTCACATTTGATCAACCCAGTTGAACCAAAAATAACTATATGGCAGATTTTACCACGGCAATCTGGAGTTAAACACGTATCTAGAAGAAAATCCTGCGCACCAGACAAAACAAAGGGTTTAGGACACATGCAGTGATAAAGCACCAAATGGAGAAATGTGACTTTCTAAGAATTATGATTTCCAGTAGTATCCGTCAGAAGAGTACCTTATCATTCTTATCATTAAACTCGACTGCTTTCACCTTCTTCCAGCAGCTGATGTGAAACTCCACACTGCACTTTTGACAGCAAATCATTCGAATGAATCCCTGAAAACACATCGAACACAGCGCATCAGTTTCGATTCGGTATTCCCATCCATTTTTGTCATAGGGGCATGCTTTGTCATACTAACCAGAGGATGCTTTCCTCCAACCATGGTTTGCACAAGTATTTAGAGCCATAACAGTGCCAAATGAACTTTGTGCAGTAGGCTACAGACATCTTAAAAAAGAATACATTTGGGTATACATCCAACTATACCCAGTAAGTGGGCAAAAATTAATTAAAGTGCACCTACTATGTGACTTTACACTGATCATTCTTGTATTCTTGAACTCTACGAAAAAAGATTTAAATGCGTCATTGTTTAAAAAAAAAAAAACACTTGTCCCCCCGCCCTCTCGAAAACCCCAGTGTGCTGTGATTGGTCAACTTGATCACTCACTTGTGATTGGTCCACCGTTCGCGCCCCTAGTCGCGCCCCTTACCATAAATGGATTCAAGGGCGTGCCAAACTACAGTATCTGCTTGGCGCAAAAATTCAAATGGTGACATCCCTAATTGATGAAAAAAAATGGCCAGAAGCGATTGGGTAGTTTCAGTCAGCTCTGGAGCTGTGAGTTTTGCGACAGAGAGCACTTTTTCTGGAGGTGACTTCGAGTTGCTTTCCGATACAGACCTTTTGAATGCGCATAAAAACGATATGATTCACTCTACGACATTAACATAATGAAAAACCCTAACAGGTGCACTTTAAAAGAAGGCTGAATTTTACCCGCTACTTCCAAATGGGTTCTCCAAAATCCAAAATATAATGAAATCCCATTGATGGATACCTTAAAATCTGGGTCTGTGAAGTAGATTTGAGTTTTTGAATGGCCCTGGCACCTCTCGTGGCGGCAAACTGCATCTGGTTTGGGTGGAGACTTGCACATCTCCACAAATTCCTCCAGAAGCTCCTTCAGGACAGAAAATGATTCGCACGAAATATTAACCAGCTACTACTGACTCAGCTAAAGAATACAACAGCCTTCACATGAGGGCGAGACAACACATTTTAAAAATCAACCGCAGATAAATGTTCTCTTATTGTATTCACAACTTACTTAAAAATGCAAGAACTACTAAACCATCAAAATGTAGGTCATAGTAGAATCAAAGTCCAATATAGGCTACTTATTAAAAGTCTGCACCTTAAAATATTCAGTCCGAGTTTCTTCAACAATAGTTTTGGTTGTGGGCCACGTCAGTTTCCCCGGTGTGATCTGAAGGTTGATCATCTGCATCGAGTTGGAGAACTGCTCAAGGGCGTCCGAAAACCTGATCAAGCACAAATCAAAACTGCGGCAATAAGAGCTCTGCCATGAGACTTCGATGAGAATGCAGTTTCCTGAAGGCCAGGATTTCATACCTGTTCTCTTTCAGGCACACCTTGCCAATTCCAAAGAACACCAAACATTGAAAGCTCCTGTCCGCCATTTTCCGGATCTTTTCAAATTCCTCTTTAGCCTGAATCAGTTCCTGTGCAGAAAAACGAAAAGGATGGTTTCAGCAAAACGTAGCCTCCAATACTGATTTCAGGCATTTTAGAGTATAAATTTTGAAATGGCAAGCTATGCGAAAACAGAAATTGGAAAGTGAACTTACTTCAGGTTGCCCAGTTTCTAAGAGAGCAGAGGCGTGTCCATACTTCAGAATAGCAACATCAATTTCAGAGATGCCCATCTCCTAAGATAAAATAAAGAAACCCTCTCAGCATAACAACGAAAAAATTGAAGACTAGAAAGAAAAAGTCATTTTGGCAGCAAATGTAGACATATTAGCAAGGACAGACCATTGAAGATTTTGAACTAATGATGAAAGACTCCAGATTTGCAAATTTTCGTAAAAACGTCTGGCTACTCCGTTGTTTGAAAAGGACACATAAATTTTGGCTAAGCAAGCACGCTTTGCTTATTATCCAAGATCGTAAAACAGATAACACGAGCTCATCAAAATTCTTGGATAGCCATTTCGGCATCTGCAGCCATTCGGTCACCCATGAGCCTACATCAGTCCCATATTCCTTAAGCTCCCATAATTTAGGTTCGTAAAATGTACAAACATACTCAAACCTATGGAACTGAAATTAGAGCTGGGAGCCAAGTTTTCAAAAGATCCCAAATATGTCCTGCTAAATGCGCACACAATGATACACAAGATCTAGACATTCTCCATTTGATGTAATGCTGCCGTCATAGAAACATGCTGTCCTGGATTTGAAAATTTCACTCAATTTAAGTGTGATGTAGTTCAGTGAAGCACTGCAATCTGCAGACAACAGCATGTGATATTGCCCTACCATAGGAAAGAAAATGTTTCTCCGACTTTGGACCTACTTAAAGGGAACTTCAAGCAAAGAACTGAGTTTAAGGGGTTGAGTTTAAATCTAGTTCTGACTCTCGGGGGTTTTTGGAACAAGAATTGTATTTCCAAGCCAGTTCAAAAGAAATTATTGTGGCAATAATGACCAGAAATTTTCTGCTTGCCGATTCCATCCTCAACAGCGCCCAAGACAGAGGAAGTGTTTCTCAGTCACTCATAAGGAGCACACGAACAGAAAGCTGAGGAACATGTACCTTCGGTGTGGTGGAATCCAGCAGGCAGAGAGCTTGGGAGAAGGCCTGCTGTGCGTTGCGACAGCGTTGGTCCTGCAGAGCAGTATGGGCGTCCTCGATCGCACTTCTCAGCTTGTTCCTCAGATGCCCACTGTCTGTGCTGTCTCCCATCTGAAACACACCGTAAAACAACACTGGAAATGTTCATACAGTCAACTGAATTAAAATGGACCCATACTATGGGAATGCTTCAGCTCGGTTCAGTCCACCTGTACGGTGGTCTTCACTATAACCAACAGCCCAGGACAGGGTGGCTTTAATGATACCCCAGTGAAGCAAATAAAGCCCGCTCTTAAAATTCAGTGTTTGAAGGGCACCGTTTGAAATTCCTATTGTTTATCTACGTCATAAACAGACCCGCTCAGCAAAGTTCATGCCTACCAACTCGGTCCATGTGACCTGCTCCCATTACAGTCTTCCCAACTCCTCTGATAGCACTGACGATACTTTTTTTGCCTTTTAAGTATACTTGCTGAATTTTTGAACCTGGGCTCTAATTTTTCATCTTTTTGCATCTAAATGAATACTTGGGACATGTTCTTTCCCCCCCAGTCCCTTCAATATTGAGCGAGAACACAAAAAACCCTGAATCCTCAAAACAACTGCAATGTGGTCCAACGGGGCTTTTGTCTGCATCCAAGTAAGTTGGTGTAAAGTGCATGTTTTTGCCACTGTGAAGATGTTTATCCAGATTCACGCTCCTTGGACGAGTAGTTTCAAAGATTTTTATGGCTATTCATGACATTTAGAGGTATGGTCCTATATCCTAGGTCAAATAAAGGTTAAAAATGTACTGCACACAAGAAAAAAAGGACAGTATGTGTGTGTTAATTTGAGTCACGCTGCTTAGTACATACATAACGATGAGCGGAATGCCTTCAGAAACAAATTATTGGCAAATAGGTCAAAACAGCATTTTCAATACGGCTGCCATGACTGCCACATTAGAAACTGGATCGCAACAATTTATGCAAACTTTGTTGTCCTAACTGGCTGGAAGATGTCAGCAAAGTCTCCACTTTATTGGCCGAATAGCTGGGAAAGATCTATGTTTACGGCCATATGACAAACCACAAAAAAACCGGCAAACGACGGACAGCCACCCCATAATCAGCCCACAAGACCAGCAGGTCAAACGAGCTAAAAATTGGAAAACATTATATAATAAGCACAATAAACACATTTGATGGGCTGCAAATAAAAAAAAAAAAAAAAAACAGCAAGTGCTGGCTTATAAAGCATATACTGAAACAAATTCTTCATGCCTGCCAACTGGAAAGTAAGGAAAAAGAAATGACCATTTCCCATCAGCCGAGTTGCACTGAGATGAAACTACATCTCCAGATCGTTTTTTTTTTTTTTTTTTTTTTAAACACCATTTCATGAGAATAAAGACGCAACATTTAATTAGCCTGCAGATGAACTCAAGCATACAATGATCAATTCAATGGTGCATTTTGCAAATAATGGATCTTTATATTAAGCCTGATTGCACCTCTACATGAAAGAGTTGGTAAAACAGCTCTACCTTTGCTTTTGGAGGCGGATGCTTCGCTGCAGTCTCAGGTCTTTCAGCGCTCGACTCCCCTCTGCGGTTCTTCTTCCCTGGTGTTTCACTACAAGTTCAAAAACAACAAGTTTGCAAGTGTCAGAACGCTCATAAAATAATAAATCAAGCTTCAGCAAGGCAACAATGGAACCAAATTATTCTGTGAATTCTGCTTTCTCATAAACTTGCTCAGCCAATTAATACTGGACCAAAAAGTCTCTAGAAAACCGTAGGTCAAGCAAACCGAAAGATCTCACATTATTGCCCACATTATTGCCCTCACATTAATTTCTCTACAGACACATTAAATGTACTGTATACCAGTCTCTTCTGCATTCCGTGGACCAGAAAATTCAAATTCCAACGGACCTTTCTCAAGAAATATTACAAAAAAGGGATGAGCTTCATCTCCACACAGAATGACATGGGGTCAGTCCACGTGAAGGCATCCAGAAAATCAGAAAATTCCTGGGTCACGCCCTCAGAAATTTCTCAAAAAAAAAATTCATATAGGTACTTCTGGTGGACTTATGAAATAATATCAAGTATTAGACCAATATCCCTAATAGTTTTGAAGTGATGGCCTGTCACAATTTTAAGTTTTTTTTTATTTTTTGACTTAAATTGTGTTTTCGTCCAACTTTGGGCTTCCACTGCTCCTCTGTTATTTGACCTACAGATCAGATTTTGGGTCTCCCTGGCCAACTTTTCCCCTAGAATCAGAATTTCTGGTCAGATTAGGTGTATCTACCTTGGTTGCTCCACAACAGGGCTCCAAATTTGGCTGAAAAGCCAAAAATCGCAAAAATTGCCGTACTTTTTAAATGCTACAGATTAGAAAGTTTAGGGAATTCAAGCTTGAAATTTTTTTTGTGACCATTCCTGATACCTCTCATGGGTAATCCACTTTAATCTTGTTTGTATCTTGGCAGGAATGAGAAGAAAGAAATTTTTATTTTGCTCGTTTTTCATTTTACGGAAAAAATAGCAATTTTGAAGTCCATGGTTCACCATGTGCGCAATTGACCACATCCTTCAAATCTTTACCATAGATTGCTACAGTTGTCAACTTCATCTGACAAAAAAATTGGGATGGCAAAGTACAACACATGTCCATACCAAATATGAAAGAAATCGGTCAAAAAATTACAGCCTGTAGAGCGTCCACAAGACGTCTACGAGAGTGTCTACAAACGCGGACGCGGTGATGACAGCCGTGAATCCATAGTAGCCGCCCGACTTCGTCCGGGGGCTACAATAATGCACTGGACAGTTTGTAGCCCATTTTTAGTAGTTTCAGCAGTCTCCTCAGTTGCTTTCTTTGCCTGATGCAGGCCAGTGATTTGACCCTTCTGAAACAGAGCAACATCTTTTCCACGACTACAGGATTTGTCTTCCGCCGTAGTTTTTTAGGATACGAGAAGCTGCTCACTGCATCAGTTAGGGTTAAATCACCCGTTTCCAGCTGAAACATATTAATCACTGCAGTAATTATCAGATGGAAGGCTCCAACCTATTTGCTAAGTTAAATCCAGGTGGTGACATTTTTTTTTTTTGGACGGGCAGTGTACAAAGCGTTTTTCCAACTGGATTGTTTCCTTATGACAGGACAGGGAGGGATAAATTCTCTCTCTCATCAGAACACCAATATCCTAAGTGAACAAGATTCTGGCAGAACCAAGTCGTTTAAATGCGGCTGAGTTCGCACAGAATTATGCTGTTAGTAATACAGAGCGCCAAAGTATAGACAGAACACTGGAACATTTCAATAAATAATGACTATCGGTTTGGTTACCACCACTACATGCATATTTTCACATTAGTAAATATCTAGAAGCCAGCTGAGCGCAAGTTGACATTAAAACTACTGATGTCATTTCAAATATATGTAAATAACCGCCAAAATTGCCGCACCAATGCCTGCTGGGGCAATTGTTTACATAGACACACAAAGAACACTGAGTCCAGAGTTTTTCAATCACCATTTAACCAGGGTGTTCCACAAGCCCGGCAGCCGGCGATTTCGCAGAGTACTCTGTACTCTTCCAACGGCTACTTTCCTGAGTCTTGAGTCGAGTTTCTATGCGTTTCATTTTGATAAACGCTTTTCAGTTGGCCTGCTGACCTTCTCATTGCTGACGTATTGAAACGTTGTTTTAAGCCGCGCTGTGATTGCTCGAGAACAATTTCAACATCCAAATATAGGGCACTGGCGGCCCCAGAAGCTCCCGCCATTAAGATAAACAAAATGTCGAAGTTTTTGTTGACGGACGCACGCATGGATGGACGCATGCACGGATGGAGCCCAATACCATAGCTCCTGTGCCACCAGGGCGGCGGGAGCCAATTAGGAGCCAATTAGGAGCCTGTAACTGAAAATGTTGATAAGATAAAGCAAATTGTCGAAGTTTCTGGTGATATTTTTAGGCCAGTGACCTTGAAAAAAATAGGCCAAGGTCACCTTTAGGCATGTCATTTGTAGGCCTTTATGAGATGCATGTCCAGTAAAAATTAGGAGCCTGTTACTGAAATAGTTGATGAGATAAAGCAAAATGTCAAAATTTTTGTTGATATTTTTAGGCCAGTGACCTTGAAAAATAGGCCAAGGTCACCTTTAGGCACGACATTTGTAGGACTTTATGAGATGCATGTCCAGTAAAAATTAGGAGCCTGTAACTGAAATAGTTGATGAGATAAAGCTTGAGAAAAATGTCAAAGTTTTTGGTGATATTTTGAGGCCAGTGATGCATGTGTAAAAAAAAATAGGCCTGAAATAGTTGAAGGTCATTTTTAGGCACAAGGTCATTTGTAGGCCTTTATGAGATGCATGTCCAGTAAAAATTAGGAGCCTGTAACTAAAATGGTTGATGAGATAAAGCAAAATGTGTTGACGGACGCGCGCACGCACACACGCGCGCATGCACGGAGTCCAACGCGAGCAGCGGGAGCTAATAACTGCGTCAGTCATATGAACTTCAATTATTCTACTTCCGTCCGCTTCGCATCCTTGTATTTTCTGAAAATATTTGAATTTCATTCGGTAGCTAGTTGACAGATGCAGCCCTAAAAGAAGAAGGTGGCATCTAGCGGGCAAACATTACTGAAATCCTTTGTAAAGAAAGATAATTTCAACATTATAAATTGATGAGATTTAATTCTGCTGAGAGGTTGGCCCATGAGCGATGATAAAGTAAACGCCCATATATTCATTTAGAACAGTAGCCTTCTACCACATTAATTCCCCAGTGTTACACTCGCAGCCTCTGTGCGATCATTACATGTATTTAATTACCAGCGGTTTCGACGCGAGTTTTCAGGGTATTGAATCGACACAGTGTCCTGAAGGAAACCTGAGTCGAAACGAAGGTAAATGCACGAATAATTACCGCGTTGTGGCTGCGAGCGTGCTCATGCATTTTTCCACAGCTACTCCATGCCCAATCACTGATTCACTCATCTGCAAAGACTATACTGTAGTATACCCAACGACTGGTATATTTGGTCTTAACTAGCATTCCTGTTCATTTAATCAAAGACAGTTATCTTATATTTTTCTTGAGGACATTAAACGACAATTGTCTAGAATATTCTGAATCCTGTAGCTCGTAAGACTGCGCATAGTTTGCTGGGCGAAGGCTGTAATACGCAGTTTAGCGCCAATGTTCACAGTTTGATACGCTCAAGATGATTCGCATTTTAAACTTTTTTTTTTTTTTTTTTTTTACACCTCTGAGGACATTTTGAATATTGAAGTGCCATCTTAAAATAAGAGAAGAAAATGCAAAAACGAGCGCAGTAATTTATGGCAGTTTTTTTGGAGTAACAAATTATTTGGATAAATGCCATCCTTACAATATTGCGTGTAGGGTATGTACGTTGTTAGTGTCACCCATCGATGATCTTTTTTCCATTCATTTATAATTCCTTAATCATTATAGGCCTATGTGGCGGTCTTGATAATACAATTTAAAAAACTGTTTGATTGTTACTCAGGCGACCTTTTACAGGAACCAGTTTAGTGCAATTATGCAAAAAAAAGAAAAAAAAGCTTGAGACTCCACCCCTCTGACGGTCTACAGGCTTCAGAAGATCAGTCAGAAAATCCGGGGCATTCAGGTTGAACAGGTTAACTCTTGCTAAATTAAATACACATTTTGCCCCCCGTTCAACGATGTTGATATAAGGTGGGGTGAGGTCCAAAACTGAAATCAGTGAATTTATTAATACTTACTGCAGGCACATATATTTTGTGGTTAATGATGTATCAGCTTATGTTTGCATTTTAAATGGGACATACAAAAAACTCACTTTTTCAGCAGTGCTTACCAACTCAATAACTGAAGTAATGAGTGATTTAATGCTGAAAAATATTTGCATTAAACTGCCTAAAGTATGGGAGCACGTGCCAAAATGCACCTTTTAAAAAAAATTTCCTGAGGGAGCATACCTAAAGACCCCCCTACAGGCCAAGTAGTGGTGTGGCACTGCATGCAGTTCTTGACTGGCTACTTGATTAATTTCACCTTCTACTTTCATTTCTTGGGAACACTCTGTTTAACTTGAGAATTCACACCAAAGAGGTTCAGAAAACCTTTTACAGTTTCATTTTCTCTTCATTAGCCTCCCATCGTTACTTACTTTCTTCCACACATCAAGCCACAGAATATACGCTATCCCTTTTCGCTTAATTTTTCAAAACCGAAGCATTAACAATTCCTCTGGAACAAAAATGAAATTAACTGCATTTTAATTAAAAAAAAAAAAAAAAAAAAAAACACAAGTCCACATCAGAAACCCACTGCCAATAAATACCCCAAAAAGCCCAAAACATTCCAACTTTTTTAAAACTTCAAAATAAATCTAATGCAGAACACCATATCATACTTCAACTTGACAGCCAAACCTGCAAGATTCTCCCTCAGTCAGAAACCAACTGCAGAATTAATTTTCCCCCCTAATGAGAATAACAGTAGGTATGAAAAGACTAAATTTACCTTGTGCCTGTGTTGAGGAGGACACACTGTCAAATCGACTCCGAAATAATGAAGCAGGAAAAATTAAGACTCTTAAAAAGCGCAACAATTCCTAAAAAGTGCCATAATTTAACCAAAGATGTAAAAATACCAAATTTAATTTAAGTCCTAGATGTCAGGGGACAGGGAGTCTGACACCCAGCAGCAACCACCTTTTCTAAAGCCAAACAGCTCCAGTGAAAGTGACATATTAACCAGCCAGGAAATAATTGACGAAATAAACACTTCTACATCTAAATCTTAGCGCTCCTAAGCACAAATAACATAATGTTCAGTCCATAGCTGATGAAACTGACCTTAAAACTGCACATATTTACAAAAAAAATCTCATGTGTCATACTGAAAAATAAGATGATTCAACCACCATATACAGGCCCAGTTGCTGGGGTGGGAACAGATGGACATGTTGGTATTACCAACGCAGATGTGCTCCATATTCCGATTACTTAACACGACAGCAGAATTAAACATCAAAACAATCCATTTCAGTGCAGAC
The DNA here is from genome assembly GCA_029692085.1 of Gymnothorax javanicus. Lineage (NCBI taxonomy): Eukaryota > Metazoa > Chordata > Actinopteri > Anguilliformes > Muraenidae > Gymnothorax > Gymnothorax javanicus. Next base: position 121,420,537 of record CM056199.1, on the reverse strand, counting down.
AAAACACGTCCCAAGATTGCTATAACACATACTGCAGAGAATGCAGGCTCCCTTGTTGTTTACACAAGTCAGAAGCTCAGCGTTCACTGCAGATGCTCATGGTTAGTGCAGAGGAGGACCTGCATGGGAAGTAACTGTCCATTCTGTTCCAGTAGTTGCCAGGGGGAGATTTAAACCCTCCAATCATGTTCAAATGATTTTTTTTTAGGTTTGAGGTCAGTTTGATCCCCGCAACGTAAAATTACAGAAGATTTTTGAAGCTGAAAGTGTCACCCAATCTCCTCTCAGCTCATTTATGCCTTTCTACCAATCATTATAACAGCCAAGTAAATAACCCCCGACTCCCCCATCCTCCCCTTATACATCAAGCATTGATTTTACATGATTAGAGCAAAATGAATGAGACCAAATGTGGACTGAATGAGAAATTAATTTGAAAATGCCCTCAGTATTAGGCAACACTGCAAAAACAAGATCAAAATGATGGCATTACGAATAACATAATAATAGAGGTCAAAATGATCCTAATAACAACACCAATGCCTACAAAAAGTGTACAGGACATTAAAATTTTTTTTTTTTTTTAATTAAATTCATGTTTTACCTGTAAAGTTTGGGGAAAAAATCTAGCTAAAAAAAAGAATGACAACCATGTTTTTAGAGGATGTGAACATTGAATCGGGTCAAACTGACCCCAAACAGAATCTGGAGGGTTAAAACCCTATAGGCAAAATAAGAAAACTTCAAGGTCCAGAACAAGGACAGACATAATAAAAGAAATATTACCTCTTCACTTCTTTGGGCCGTTTAGTATTTCCCTCAGTCTGCGTTTCTCCTTCGGCTGTAGCTGTTAAACAGACAGCAAATGTCAGTCTTTGAATGAATAAGAAAAGAGTACCCGGCTACAAACTGCGCGATGTGAACATTTCCGAGAAAGCGCTCATCTAGAATTCACCTCAATGTCACAACATGCAGGAACATCTGAAATGCGATTCACAGTTTTGTCATCTGCTCAGCCACTCCTTACTCGCTAGTCAAATAGTCAATGATCTGCTTGCAAAGCGGGAAAGCAGAATGACAACATGCCTACGGGCTTGAGAACAAGTTCTGCCAGCAACAATCCGGTAAATTGCACTCGTGTGTCATTCCATTAAAATCAGCCACTATGACCAAAACCTCCACCCCACTTGCCAATTTTCACCACTTTAGCAGGAAATATTCTCGTCCAAAATTACTGGACCCTTGTTAAAGAGGAAAAATGTTGCACATAAACACAGACAAATTAACTCAGTAAGTCGTGTTGGTTCGAAACACATGGGGTAGCTACGCTTATTGAGCAATTCAATAGGACCAAACATCACACCAATATCGGCTAGGGCTTCCCTTAACACGGAATGCACAAGATGTTGGCAACATTCCCTTGAGAGTCTGGTCAATGTTCACATGATTGCATCACAATTTCCATGGATTTTTCAGCTCCACATTCATCCAGTAAGTCTCTCATTCTAACACAACCCAAAGGAGCTCTAGTAGACTCAGATCTGGTGACTGGAAAGGCAAGTGAAGCACAGTGAACTCATTTTCACGTTCACAAAGCCATTTTGAAATTACTTTGCTTTGCGGTATGGTGTGCCTTCATGCTGAAAGTCAGTGCCACAGTTTACACATTTGAATGTACAGTATGTATTAATAACGGTTATCCCGTTAAAAGCAGCCTTTTTTCTTCATTTTTAATCAAGGGAACCAACACGTCTGGACCTTTCAATATTTGTTCATTATGAGGCTGCAATGGGTGATTGGTAATCACTGTGACCAGCAAGAACCAAAAATATATTTTTTTTTTTTCATATAAAACTAGGCACACGCAACCTGTGCCAACTTTGTCTGTAGCAGCCACATGCTCATCTTCCATGAGTTTATAATGATTTAATGTTCTCAAAAAGCACACTGGACACACCCTCAGTCTGAAACAGGAAATGTCGACATTGCCTGGCATCACAGCACTTCCATTCCAGGCATACATTTAAAACACAAAATGAAACTCACCTGGACAATCGCCAGAACCACTTCCATCCTCGATTTCCTGATTGGACGGAAAAGATAAATGTTTGAATAAGAATGTTTACCCCCCCTCCCTCTATACCAGGCATTTACGCACAGCGAAACGTTGTCCAAATACGCTTCCAACAGCCTCAATTGAAGCTGCTACACCAGCCACGTAAGCCGCCGACTGACTGTTCGCCAAATCAGAAACTGCATCATCATAACTCGAAAAATACTTCATGCACATGAGGTCCATCAGCGCAACACAGCAGGCTCCCAAAACTCAGATCAAACTACAAAACTAAGCAGCACTGATCAAATATCAATCAATACTCTGTTACCGCAATGCCCATTTCTCAACCAAAATGTTTTCAGAAACATACTTCAGCATACAGTTTAGCTGAGCTGCAACTAAGTTTGAAACCCAGCCACCATGTTGAATGTGGCTGAGCAAAAGCAAGTACCGCTAAACTCGCAGTTACGTCACCCATCAGCTGGTGCATTCAGCTGTCCATTGCATCCAGACGCATCCTCGCCAGTTTGTTGAGTTCCCAGTTCCCACCTTTACTGTCTAAGGTCTGTCAGCAAACCTCGACAGGCACCGTTATTCTGAGATAATCAACCTAATTAGCTTCCTCTGAGAGTCGATGTTTCAGTTCAGAGATGAATTTACAGAGCATTCGAGTGCCAGTATCATGCCAATAACAGGCCCAACATGTCTGCTACCTGGGTAATCAGTAAGGGTTTTTGCATTTGCATTGCTCAGCGTGAAGGTGAATTTTAAGACCACTATGGAAAAATACTACTGGGGGCAGGGTCTCTGGTTACAACTGTACGTAAGGTTTCTTTTAACCTCAAGACTGTCATGCAACATTCTCTTGGTGTGGATGAAACTGCATCTACAGTCACCACCAACATGTAGCTTTCACGGTAAAGGTCCACCTTATGATTCCTTATTTTATGCACATTTCATTCATACCATTTGCTCAGATCATTACAGAAATGGCTTCTGCCGTTGAAGCAGAGTGACGTGCACCAGCTGATTTTTACTCACCAACTGTTGCGCAAACTTTGGTCCTGCAGGTTTAGAGTAAACGTCACACCACGGATGCAGCAGAATCGGAGCTGGTGTAGCAGAAAGTGTCAAGCTGCCCTACTAAGATGCTGCTGAGCATCAATGCCTGGTGTAGTTCTAGTGTAAGCATTACAGAATATGTCTGCATGAAAAGAATACTATTGGGAGTGATAGAATAAAAATTTTACAGAAATAAACACAGCTCATTCCTCGAGTCCCTCCTCACCTCGTTCTCCGGAGCAGAACCATCCCTCACATTCACTGATCTCCTAGTAGGATCAGTATTGAGTGGACTCTCTACGCTTGTTCTCGGAACAGAGTCCATCCTAGAGAAAACAATGCATTAATGACGCACACTTCTAAATAAACGAACAGACTCTTTACCTTAACGCTGGTATAAGAGCACAAGGACAGCGTATACCTTTTGCTCGCATCCTTCTTCACCATATGTTTTTTCCGCTTTGCATTGCCTAAAAAGAAAATGACTACATTAGACCAAACCATCAATGTGCGATCATGGTTTCTGAAGCGGCAAAAATGTTTCCCAAATCACAAAACTGCACAAAAGGTCAAAAAAAAGAAAAGAAGAATCACAAAGATTGAAAAACTGATTGAAATGATTCAGTCCCTATATAGGAATGTATTGATTCCAAACATCCTTACATACCCTTTCACCTCGTGTAGCAAGTCACAGATAGAAGCTGAACCACCCAGCACACAAATGGAATCATACTTGGGTTTGTGAACCACAAAATTCACAAAAATTGATTACAAATGTTAAAACTGGAAGCACATGACTGGTTGTGGGAATGCCAGCTCTGCCCCTCGCCTCATCACAGGGACTGTCTAATACCACAATATTACTACATCTCACCTCTGTGCACCACAAATACTTTTCTGGTTCCTGCAGCCCCTATGATGGTGCTCCATGGGGGGAGGAGGCCGCATAAAGCTCGTTTTAAGTTTGACGCATCACTAGGGTTACGAGGGACCTCGCGGCCAGAAATGACACAACACTAATAGACAGGCCTCTTCGCAAAGATTACACACGGCAGAGTTTTTGCCTGACTGCATACATCTGAAATTTTTCGACTCCTTGGACACCGAAGTGCAGAAAATCATCAACTTCAAGGCATGTCCAGTGGCAGAGGTGGGGAGGTACTGCATGATTATGTAGCTTACACCACAGTCTGGCAGAATGTGCCATTTTCCCCTTCAGGTAAACCAACAGACTACATGCAGTTGTAAAAGAAGATTTTTTGCCCCCTTCCTGATATTTTTGCATATTTGTCACACTTGAACGCTTCAGAACATCAAACTCATTGTGCCGTAAGACAAAGATAACACAAAATAAGGTTTTTAAATGATAGATAATTCCATTTATTGAATGATAAAAGCTAACGCTACCTGGCCCTGCGTAAAAAAAGTAATTGCCCTCTTACTAAATCAAACCATTAAATAAAAAAATTTTTCGATAATTGGGTCAAATTTCACAAGGCACACCAAGGCAAGATTACAGCCACCTCAGTTGAGTCTAAACATTACTTAAATAGAATCTGTCTGCTGAGAACGCAAAAAGCAGCACATGATGCTGCGATCTAAACAAATTCAAGAACAGAGGAGAACCAAAGTTTTCAACATTTGCCAGTCTGGAAAGGGTTACAAAGCCATTTCTAAAGCTGAGGGACTCTAGCACACCACAGTGAGAGCAATTATCTACTAATGGAAACATAACGCATTGCTGAATACCCCTCGGCCCGGACACGATTTCCTGCCTTAACGTTACAGCGTTAAGGTCAAAGGTCAAATCCAGCAAAAAAGGTGACGTTGCACATCTATGTTTCACAGTGAGTTACCATACCAAATTTGGCGAAGCTGCGATCAGTAGTTGCTGAGTACTGACCCATATAAGATTTCCTGCCTCAAGGTCACAGCGCAAAGGTCAAAGGTCAAATCCAGCAAAAAACATGACATTGCACATGTGTGATAGTGAGTTACCATACCAAATTTGATGAAGCTGCGAGAATTAGTTGCCAAGTACTGACCCGGACAAGATTTCCAGGGTCAAGGTCACATCGCTAAGGTCAAAGGTCAAATCCAGCAAAAAATGTGACGTTGCACATCTATGGGTCATAGTGAGTTACCATACCAAATTTGGTGAAGCTGCGATCATTAGTTGCTGAGTACTGGCCCGGAAAATGTCACCCGGACAAGATTTCCAGGGTCAAGGTCACATCGCTAAGGTCAACGGTGAAATCCAGCAAAAAACCTGACGTTGCACATCTATGGGTCACAGTGAGTAACCATACCAAATTTGGTGAAGCTGCGATAATTAGTTGCCCAGTACTGACCCGGACAAGATTTCCAGGCTCAAGGTCACAGCGCTAAGGTCAAAGGTGAAATCCAGCAAAAAACCTGACGTTGCACATCTATGGGTCATAGTGAGTTACCATAGCAAATTTGGTGAAGCTGCGATCATTAGTTGCCGAGTACTGGCTCGGACAAAATCATGGACGGACGACGGACAACTGACGACGGACGGACGACAGACGGACACGCAGGTGACGACAATACCTCTCCGGGCCGGAGTCGGCCGAGGGGTAAAAAACTGGGAATAGTGATAAGCTTCCCAAGAGAGGCCGACAAACCAAAATTTCTCAAAGAGCGCATCAACGACTCATCCAGGAGGTCACAAGGGAACCCAGGCTAACATCTAAAAAACTGCAGGCTTCATTTGCCTGTTAAGGTCAGTGCTCACAATTCCACAATAAGAGAGAGACTGGGGAAAAAACTGTATCTATGGGAGAGCAGCAAGGCAGAAACCACTGCTAACTAAAAAGAGTGCAAAGGCTCTCCTCAATTGCCAAAAACATCTTGATGAGTGCCAAGACTTTTGGGATAATATTCTGGCGATTGAGGAGTCAAAAATAAAACCTTTTAGAAGACATGGGTCCCCTTACATCCAGTAAAAAGCTCACATAGTATTCCACAATATAACATCATACCAACAGTCAAACACGTGGTGATAGTGTGATGGTTTGGGGTTTCTTCGCTGCTACAGGACCTGGGCAACTAGCCAAAAATTGACTGAACCATGAATTCAGTGCTCCAACAGAAAATTTGAAGGAATGTGCCCGGCCTCAAGTTTGTGACCTAAAGCTCAAGTATAGTTGGGCTACGCAGCCAGGCAATGATACGAAGCTCTCGAGCAAGTCCACCTCTGAATGGCCAAAAACAAACAAAATTAAAGGGGAACTCCAGTGTGAAATTGACTTGGGGTGTATTGAAACATGATAACGAGTACTAACTTTTGTTGAATACCCTACCTCCGTAGGCACCAAACATTTCGAAATGCAGGGCTTTTTAGCCGAAGCTCCCAACAGGCTAACAATGGTAGTGAATGGGGCATAGCGTTGCCATGCAAAGAAATCGCTATTTTTACATCATTAACAAGGCTCAAAGTAGCTCCACACTTCATCGGTAGAATTCCGAGGGCCCTGACGTTTAAAACGAGGCACTGAGGACTTTGAAAATGCACAGGTAGTTTATTAAAAAAAAAAAAAACACTGTTTATGCAGACAGTACCTTGAGGTAGTTTCCCGTCGCCGCCATCTTGAAAGTCACGAGAAGTCGATTGACAAGCACGAACGAATAGGTAGGATAGAGGAACAGATTACAACCTCAGATTGCAATAGATTGCAAAGCCTCGTTTTAAACGTCAGGGCCCTCGGAATTCTACCAATGAAGTGTGGAGCTACTTTGAGCCTTGTTAATGATGTAAAAATAGTGATTTCTTTGCATGGCAACGCTATGCCCCATTCACTACCATTGTTAGCCTGTTGGGAGCTTCGGCTAAAAAGCCCTGTATTTCGAAATGTTGGGTGCGTATGAACGTGGGGTATTCGACAAAAGTTAGTACTCGTTATCATGTTTCAATACACCCCAAGTCAATTTCACACCGGAGTTCCCCTTTAAGGTTCTGGAGTGTCCAAGTCAAAGTTCTGACTTGCATCTGATAGAGATAAAGTAGCATGACTTTGAACAGCTTTTCATGCTCGAAAACCCCCCCAATGAGTCTGAATTAAAACAATTCTGCAAAGAAAAGCAGGCAAAAATTCCATTACGGGGATCTTAAAGGCTCATTTCCAGTGATCTTAACCAACTGACTGCAGATCTTACTGCCAAGGGTGGCACAACAAGCTATTAGGTGAGTAAAAATAAAAGAAATCAGGGAGGGGGCAAATACTTCAAAGCACTGCACAAACTCCAAATGTGCGCTCCTCCTGATTCCCCTGATGCCCAGAGACCATACATGCGGAAAACATAATTCAGCCTTACCTTTGCGTTCCTGAATCTCCTTCAGAAAGCGATCCCTCTGTTGCTGCAGCACCCGAATACCCTCCACGTCCTCAGAGCACAGCCCCTGGCCTCTCGCATTGGCCTCAAGAGCTGGCTTGTGTTCGCCGAGAGCAAAAAGGGCATCACAGAAGTGATAGTGACCCTGAAAAAACCAAGATGGACACATTGACTGAGGTGCGGTTGCCTTTGCCTGGCCTGCTAATGCTGAACACCAAACCCCATTCCTGCAAGCAGCGTCTGCCAAGCACACGCAGGTGACAGTACTTACCTTAGCCCAGTCCGGTTTTATTATAGTAGCACGTTTTCCATCGCCAATGGCTTTCCTGAAAGTGAGAATCTCTTTTAAAATGTTTTTTTCCTTTCAGATTTTATGCATAACACCAAATATCAGGGACCCATCCAGGACAGTAGCAGTCAAAGGTTTGGACACACTTTACCCATGTTGCGGTACTGAAATTTAAGTGTTTTAACTTCAATAACATCAAATGGGGCAGGACAAGAAAAGACTTGTCAGATGTTAAGCAATAATTTACTTGTATGAATTTGTCAAAAAATAGAACCAAGGGTCCTGTAGTCCAACAGCCAAAGACAGAGAATTTCGAAGAACTTTGAAAATTTTTGCGACAAATAGGCACTTTGAGGGTCAAACGTCATGGGACCAACTATATTGTCATTACTTTGAAACAGAAATGGGTAATAATATCAATATGTAAACTTGTCCACATGATAAATCAAAGAGACTGTCAGGCCATGCAACCTTTGTCCAGCTGAATGACATGTAAGAAATGGGAATTATGAACATGAAGATGACAACAGTACTCATGAAAAATTCATAAATTCAAAAAGCAACGTTTTCCAACTCATAGAACAAACCTGGTGGACATCGTTCCTCGGATGCTGCAGAACAAATATCATGTCATTGTGGCTGATGGTTTCAGAAGTTTTTTCAAAAATTTCCACAAAGTGAACATCGGTTTGATCTTCAAGGTCAATCAAGGTCAAAGGTCATGATACCAAAAACCCATACAAGACTTTCTATCCTTTTGTCAATACTATTTATATCAGCATCTCCAATCGTTTCCGTGTTATAGCCCATTGAAATATGACCAATACTGAGCATATGCGAAAAATCAAAGTCATTCAAAAATTCAAAAAGGAATATTTTCAAATTCTTTGAACAAATTTTCAAGGCTTTGTCACAAGAACGAAGTCTTGAGGTCTTTGTCACAAAGTCTTTCTGCCTTACCGTTTGAGAAAAAGATTACAAAAATTTGCTCCAAGTGACCTTGAATTCGACATTTCAAGGTAACTCAAGGTTACCCAAATGAAAACCCTCATGACATCCTATCTGTTGACAATACTATTTATATCAATATCTCCAACAGTTTTCATGTTTTAGCACATTGAAATATGACCAATATTGTATGGGAAAATTTAAATTCTCAAAAATTCATTAAAATAAAAAAAAAATCTATATTTTCAAATTATTTGAACAAAGTTAGGATGCCTTATCATAATAATGCTCCAAAACAAATATCAAGTTATTCTGGCAAATAGTTTCAGAGAAGAGGATTCTTGAAACATTGCCAGCGACGACAACGACAGAAGGATGGACAACAGACGCTACATCATGCAAATAGTCCATCGGCCCATCCAGCACCACTGGAACAAAAATTAAGATTCTTTTCATTTTTCCATCAGACAGTTAACACGTTGACTGCCGACTACAAGATAACTCGTAATGGCGGGTCAGGGCCAGCGCCAGAAAAATTCGGGGGAAATTATCCATCCCTTTATCGACAACAATTGGTCCTGGCTAATTCTAGATGGTTTTCCTTTATTAACGCGTTTTCCAATTCAAGAATAAGCAAGTGGTAATTGAAGACACGGCTTCTCTCCCCCATGCGATCTAACAGCGACAAAATAATGGGCTACATTCAGTACAGAAAAATCTTTTAATTATAATTAGGCCTATGCACTGGCAAACGACGACGGCATTTCAGAACTCTTCAGCGAATGAAGGCAATTTTGGTGACTACTACGTGGTCTTGTCCGTTTACATTTTCCAATCGGACAGCTGTCCATTTTTTACAACAAGTTGCGTGACCGTGCTGCAAAAACAGGTGTACGTACTTGTCTAAATAGGTCTATGCACTGGCACTCAGTAACGGTAATTTTTTTTCCAGCGAGAGCAGCATTTCAGAACTCTTTTGCGAATGAAGGTAATTACGGCGACAAGAACGTACACCTGTACACCTGGCAAGGGGGGAGTCTATGGGGAGATGAGTCAAATTTGAGACGTGCAGTTGCCGTTTTCAAACTTTTGGAACTTCAGACCCATTTTAAATTCTAGGGGAGATCCCAAATATGCCCTGCTGAATTACAGGGAAATGTGTATAAGGGTCAATGACGTGACATTGTCCGAATGCACTACTTTGGTTTAAAATAATTTTAAATGATTCATAATAAGCATCATTTTATTCCATAAAACCTGTTTAATTTGAACATATTTCCAGTTTATCATAAAAATGATATATATGTTATGTTTTGCCATCTCAAACCCTCAAAATGTCAGGTGGCACAACCGTACGAGCAAGTTAACACTGTGAAATGTATTAAATATGTAATTTAAAATATGAAGTAATATAATATTAATATTGGGACATAATTTTATATTGAAAACCTTTCAAATAACCAAAGTTTAATAGTTTAATTGTTCTTAAATTGTTTGGAAAACCAAAATACCCGCCCCCTACAATAAAGAATCCATATGTTATTTTTAATACCCAGCTCAATTACAAAATAGTGTTTTAGGCAGAGTAGACGCTCTCAGGTATACTCACTAAAAAAAAAAAAAAAAAAAAAAAAAAAGAGGGAAGTGTGTTTTTTTTTTCCCCAAGAAACTTTTGGTTGCGCCACCTGACATTTTTTGGCCGGTGAAATTGCGAATGAAGTCTAAAACTGTACTAAAACCCTGTAAGTGTTGTGCAACCATTAACGACTTGTTTAAACACACTCTTCCAACTTCAAATAAACGTATTCTGTACATTTTTAAAGATTTATTAAAAAAAAAAAAAATATTTTTAAAAGGCTTATTTGTCATTGACCCATAAAATGATGTGCGCAATCTCAACATTTTCCATTTCATGGAATGCTAATGCAGCATCCTGGGTTTGAATATTTCTCTCAATGCAAGTGATGTAGCCTCAGTGAAGCACTGTAACCCACAGATACAGAGGATGAATTTGGCATTGTCCTACAATGCGAAAAAAAATTATTTTCTTCGAACCTACTGAGGGGAAAGTGCAAGTGAGAAGTTGAAGTTTAAGGGGTTAAGAGATTTTCTTTTTTTGCTGAATTATTAGTGCATTATTTTGTAGAAAAAATACTTACTGATATTTTTCACTGTTAATGAAGCACTTTGCCCTATTCCCATAGAGAAAGTGGTTGTCTGGACTGGTGGGGAAAAAAAGTAAATTGCACATTAGCTCAATACAGAAGTCTATAGATAGAATGAATATGATACCAGCTGTCCATGACACTGCCTCTACTGTGGACAGTAAATGTGATGAAATAATGGAATTCAAAATAATATCACGAGGCACAGTTATGAAATATAACTCACTGGAAACGGATTGCTTTGGTGTAGTATTTTACAGCAGCGTCATATTTTTTCCTCCGGAACAAATCATTTCCTCTATTTTTCATTTCTTCACTTTTCTGAAAAGAATGTAAAATTGTAGGAAATGGGTATTACTGTCCTGCCAGACATACAGATATTCAGTGATGTTAATTATTTTTCAGAGCAGAGCTACAGGGTGCAGATGTCACAACATTAGTGCAAGCAAAAAACATGACTGGCAATAGCACTACATTTGTATCACATATGACAACAAACCACTAAAAAAAAAAAAAAAAAAATGCAGGACACTCCAATATATAGCACTACAACCAAACTACCCCAACAGCTACCTCAACTGAGGCACATGAGAAGAATTTGACGAACACATTTTGGTGGCTTTTTTTACAGTTAGTTTCATGATTGATAACCATCAACTAAACAGCAACCAACAAAGTGCAAGACAGAAATATTGTGCAAGTTTCCTTCAGTTTCCTTGCTTTGGACCTCAAACCTCAAATTGCTGTTTGCCACTGTGAAGTGACGTGGTAATCAAGAGTTATTTCATGTCAATGCACCTGAAGAAACAAGGCTTTGACACCCACCATCTCAGATGTTGCTGAAAGTCAGTCAGATAGTTTACAATGATGACAGAAATGTACTCTAAACATTTTTTGTAAAAATGTATGGTGGTTTCACAAATAAGAGTTCATTTATTTGGGGCAAATCAGCCCTCTTGACTGCAGATTTTTTTTAAAATGTCAATAACTTTAAAATTAAAACTCAGCTTTTGACTAGCTTCAGCAGTATTAACCCCTCACTCAGCCTCTGAGATCGGAGATTCTGTCATTAGCATAACCCCGCATACAATCGTGTGTTTCAGAACCAAAGCCTTTGCAAGTTTATCTTTAGCTACAGTGATCCCAGGTATTATTTCAAGAGATTTTACTTGCAAGATTTGTATTCTAGGAGAATGTATATTTTTTATATATATATATATAAATTGGGCCATCTAGACGGTCAAATAGGCCTCAAAAAAACCATAAATTGCCAGAGTAATTTCTTGACATGCAATAAAATGCCACCGTCCCTGTGTCCCAACAATACCACCCAAAAAGAAAATGCCACGATGCGAGCAGGAGGCAGATGGGAAGAGTCCTTACCTTAACACAACACTTGCAGTTTGCAGTGACTAACCGCTCCATAGTATCATCTTTATCATATGCCATGGCGTGAATATAATGGGCATCTTGACAAAGGAAAACAACATAAAAACTAAGATTAGCACGTCTAAGAGGCATGACAATGATATTTTCAGCAAGCAAATCAAGCATTAACTCTTCAACAAAAGAAGTTTATCCCTTTCCAGTCAATCCAGCCCAAAGTATTCATATGATACAATTCCAGGGGGTTTCACATATCATATAGAGAGATCAGATAATCAACTCCTTTCTTCTTCCAATCCTTCCGTGCTTCCCTGAGAGGAAGGCCACTTCCTTCGGGGACTGTCTTCCCACATCACTGTGAAAAGCTCTGGTAATCATTTGCTGCATTCTATTACTGATTTATTAAGAAATATTCCCATTGTGTTTCCTCAGTCTCAGAAAATAGTAAGTTGACCAGGGAAAATAAAACCAATATGAATTCAGACATCCTCTATTATTTGGGCACAGCTTTGTATAGATGTGACAAAATGAATGCTTTAAAAGTATGCACTAAAATCCTTATATATTGAACCTCATAAATTAAAATGGTGCCATACCACAATTTCATTAAGACACAATATTAAAAAAAAAAAAACCATATCTTTCACCCTTATTGCAGCTTTTCTTTGATGCATTTCCATTTCACGAAGATGTCTATTTGTGATGTTATCATCATTTCAACTAGCATTTCTTTGCTGTTGGAGTACCACAAATATCTGCCTGAAGCCAGGTGTCATGAGGTTTAGAGTTCACTCATGGAACATTCTAATGAAACATTCCTTCAATCGGCATACACAGCGCTGCCCACGCGCTGGTGCACAGACTTGTGCTATCCTCAGCGTTTAAGATGTCAAGAGAGGACTCGAAGTGGAATATGCACAACGAATGAGGACTGAGCATTGCTTACAGACTCATCCTATGACTCAGCAGTACTCACATTCCGTGAACAAATATGAGAGGGTGAGAAAACGAATTTTCTGGGTTCCCAGCCGCATGACCTGCTGGTGGATCCCAGGTTCTCCGGTCCTCTCCAGCCAGCGCATGGCGCTGTCCATACAGAATGCGTACTGCATAGGAGCACACTGAAAGCAGGAAAAAAAAAAAAAATTGGTGATATACTGCAACAATCAATGGTCACTTTAAAAGCTGCACAGCAAAGGTGGTCAGCCCTGGTCCTTCAGAGCCACAGGGTGTGCAGACTTTTGTTTTCTCTACTCAGTTTCAACCTAAGACACCAGGCGGGATAAGGGTGCAATCAACAGTTTTATTTCATCAATCAAGTGCTGAGTAACAACAAAAACCAGCAGACACTACGAGTCTCCTGAGCCAGGGTTGGCCACCCTTGCTGTACATTGTAAGTATTCAAAGGTCTACTTAAAAAAAAGGTACTCATTACGATTCAAGAAAAATATAACTGAAATACTGCAAATAAAATAACTGACTTCCTCATTTCAGGCAATTTAACCCCAAACAGGAAATTGACCTTAGATGCAAAAAGACGCGACACTAAACTTCTATCTGGCTGATGTACACTACCACCACCTCCAAAAAAACGATGTAAAATGTTTTTCTAATTTCAGTTTGGAAAAAGCACCCCGAATTACCCAAAAATAGATTAACGGGCCACAGAATGATAGTTACTTGAGATGGCACTGTCATTTGCTGAATGCACAGTTAAAGGGAAACTATTGTCATCATGCTAAAAAATGAAATAATGTCAATCGATAGTTTATAATGTATAGAAGGTACGTACAAAATTTCAGTGCTATCCGAAAGCAGTTTGTATAGTTTTAAGCCGATTACTTAGTACATTTTTTATACTCTCATAGGTGCAGCCATTTCGTCCAGTCACATGACCGATCTCAACGGAAGCGACGTCAGTTGTGCGTATTGACAGTAGTAATCTCCGCTTTGTACCCACCGATCTTTATAGAATAACAATATATAGTTATTCTATATAGATCAGTGTTTGTACCTCGTGTTCGTTTGGTTTCCTTTGTCCATCATTTCATCGTGAAATGCCGTATTGTATCGCTAAACACTGCGCTGTTTCGGATAGAAACAATCCGCGAAATGCTAGATTTCACAAGTTGCCAGCCGGCAAAAAAAGGAAGCGTCTAAGGATTCAGTGGCTTGCGAAATGTGCACGTCCTGAACCAAAAGATGAACAGGTCCACGTTCGTAGCGAACACTTCACGTACCCGGAGGACTACTCGAATAATCTGATAAAGCATTCCATGGGTTTCGCAAGTAAACTGATACTGAATGACGTTGCATCAACAAGCCTACTTTACTAGGACCTACTGCATATGAAGTTCAAGGCTTGTACCTTGCTCCGTGATTGTGGATGTGTTAACAGGCTAGTGATGGGCAAAAATGAACGAACCATTCTTTCTTAACGACTCTTTTTAGTGTCCGATATGTACCGGATCAGCATGTCAAATGTCCGAGTGCTAAAGTGAATCCTCGAATTCTCCCACTAGTTAGACTCGCCCACCCGTACTGCTCACCAGCTCCTACGGTACGTTACTGCAATCGCTTGAAAATGCGGAAAAACGAATAAACGAGCGGGGATCAGACGAGGGCTGCATCGCAATTCGCTTAAATTAAGGGAGAATCCCATTTCACCCCTTGGCCCTACCACTTAGCCCTACCCCCCTTCGTTTTTTGGCGTTCATGTGTGTTGTCATGGGTAAGACATGTCTCCACAGTATCACGCGAATCATCGGCAAGATGGTTACCAACGCCACAGAGGCATCGAAAGAAACGCATACATGTAAATAATTCCTTGGTAAATAAAATATGAAAACCACTGAATCACCTTAGTTCGGTTGCGTTTTAATATTTTATGGAATGTTTGTTCGTAACAAAAATCGCTAGTGGTGTACATGTGTCTGCTCATGTCTCTAGCTAAATAGCTAAAGTTGGCATTATTATAAGGCTGATTTTTGCTCGACAGTGCTGCATTTTAAGATGCCCAAAATGTAACTTCTGTTCAGCAGCGAAGTTGCTGCACGGTACCGCTCCCCCAGTATCAGTGCGCACTGGCAGGGTAAGAGCACAGATCTCTGGAACATAGCAACATTTGTCAGTCGCCAAGCCTTGATCATTTTTATTTTATGATTAACGATCGATTAATAGCATAAAACGTGCGAGTTGCGAACGAAGCGTTCATGCCATTTCCATCTGTCAGGGAAATAATGTCATCATTGCCATAGTTGGGAGGCAGAGCAGAAAAATCGCGCCGGAATAAAATCTTGGCTGTTTTCAGCATGATTCACGTATCCTTTCATGCCCTACAAAATTAACATGCCTGTTATTAGAATAATCTGGGTTTGCACCCTTTATAAAGGAAGCTATTATCATTTGTTTCTCTGAACAAGTTTCTTTGGCATTCCCGTGTTCTGTCATTGCTGGGGCTCCAGAGAGTTCCCGACAGCTCATTAGGTTCCGAGCATACATACAATGCATGTGTAGCTACGGTCTTCTGTTTCATTATCCTCGCTCACATATTATCACTCAATCAAGAGACAAATGAAAAAAATAAACTCTCTTTTATTTGCGATTATTGAGTGAATCCAGTCGACTCGACACTCAAGACAGCAACGTCAAATGAACGAGAAGGATAAGCGACTAAATGTGCTATACGCGCATGTGACGTCAGGGCCATGATTTATGATCATGTGACTCGCAGAAAATGGTTAAAATGGCGGCCTCCGTGGAGAGCTTTGACAGTTCAGCGAAAAAGTGTCATAATATCAAAATGCCTGGGGGAAATGTTACCAATTTTTTTCATGGTAGGCTTAGAGAACGATACTTCATTGAAATATAGTGTTTTATTAGGTATGTTTAATGACTGGAGTGTCCCTTTAACTTGAGGTATTACAAAAATACAAAGGCTTACCATGTCGAACCGGGCACCCAGAGAAACCATACACCTCGTCATATCGTCAGACAACTGTGGAGGGGAAATGAATCATTACGGCATGATCTGCGACTTCAACTAAATCGGCGCCGCCCATGTTAAACATTCTGTACCCGACAATAGCAGTGAGATGGGCAGGAACTTACACATCCTCTCTCCAAAGCTCTGAACAGAGATTCCAAGATTTCTATTCTGAAGAGCCGCCTCAAACTCAAATCACTGGTTACACTGTAGTGGAAAAAGCAACACCACAACAGTGAAGAACTGACCAGCACCAAACATCAGATCAATCACACTGGACTGCATGATCCAACCATGGACAGTGTAGATTACATGTGGCAAGGCCCTTCCTAATGCACCTGCATTCACTCCAACTAACAATATGCCATATTCGGTCATCTCTGGACAGCAAGGGTCTCATCACATAATTTTAAATGATCATGTACCCATACCACAGTATTCCAGGGGTTTGCAAGCTTATCCAGAAATAGCCAGTGTGGGCTGAAGCATTCATTCTAACCACACAGCTGACCATACAAACCAAGAAAAAAAAAAAAAAAAAAAAAAAAAAAAAAAACTCCAGCAGGGCTCAGTCTTCCCATTTTGCAAAAAAAGTCACTAGCCCAAAGAGAATTTTACAAGCCCGATTTAGTTTTATATTTATGAAAAACACTCACTGTTTAAACAAAAGATTGTTACATACATCTGATGTTCAACAACTGCCCAGCCAACAAAAAGTCACCACCTGGATTTAACTGAGCGAAAAGATAAGAGCCTTCCATTGGATAATTACCATGGTGATTAATATGTTTCAGCTGGCAACAAGTTATTTAACTCCAACTGACGCAGTTTGTAGCTTCTCATTTTCTGAAAAACCATGTCAGATCATATCCTGTAGTTGTGGAAAAGATGTTACACCGTTTCAAAGGGGTCAAATTACTGGCCTGCATCAAGCAAAGAAAACAACTGAGGAGACTGCTGAAACTACTCAAATTTGGTTAAGAACTGCAGTTAAGAACAAAAAATTTAAATCGAGTAAAGAACCATAGCTATCGAAGCTCACTACCCTGCCAAGACAACGGCCATTAGCATATCCTATTGTATATACTCATATAAGTAGGCAAAAATGAGAAACATAACGTTACTGTGAAGAGCAGGGAAATGACGTAGATCTAAGGGAATGGGCACTCCCTGACTAAGCGGACGTGTGTAAAACCCACTGCAAACTCTGGAGTACCTATATCAGCGAGCCCCCTTTACAAAACCTGAAAGGAATATCGAGGGTTTGGAGCACAATAGTGACATGTCCAAATTTTGTGATTTTGAGATTTTTACCTCCTGTCACACATTTCTATCAGCTAATTCTTGGAGCACAATAATTATATCCATGCGCCTCAGTTTTAAACAGAATTCACATTTTCATTTTGTGGTATGTCCAACAAAATCTGCTTTTATGAATTAAACATTGATATTTTGGTGAATAAACATGAATAGTATTACAGAATCATCTGTCTTCCATTGCAAACAAACTTAACTTCAATATATCACCATTGTGTTATGTCACATCAAGTGCAAGAATTGTTGGAGCACAGAGGTGACATGTCCATTTTGGAAATTTTGGCCATGATGTTGCAGTACCACACTTATGAAAACTTACATTTTCAGCATACTTCTGAACCATACAGTAAAAGAGTGACTGACATAAAAATGATGTAAATGACGTACCTGTTTTAACAGAACATTTGCAAACCTAAAAATCTATTTTTCTCAAAACCTCTAAAATGGACATATAACCATTGCGCTCCAAACCCTCGATATGGTGCGAGTGAAAACCGCAGACCTCAGATCTTGCTCACTCACTGTAATGACACTGTGCCAGAGACCAAAGAAGTGACGCTGCCGATGACCAGTAGAAAAGTACAGAACTCCAAAGAGCCACTTAACTGACACTGCATTTCATGCGTCAGTATGTGCTATAGATGATTTATCGATATAGCTAGCTAGCAATGAAACTGGAGCCTTCAATATGCAACTACAGCACCAAGAGCATCCTACAACTAAATCCAATCTGGCACTGTACTTTAGCAGAAAGCATACTGGATACTGCCGAGTCTCTGTTTTAACCACGCATTTTCGTGTACAAGTTAATTTGCATGTGCGTGAAGTACTGCACCAAAAACACAATTTTTCTTTGTGAGCGAGTTGCTTAGCTAGTTCGACTTTGCCGTTTCTTCCCCTCGAATGTGTGTCATCATTTAGTGACCCCTGGCATTCTGAGCCATTAGGCCATATGAAGTTAACACTGAAATTCTGAACAGCTCTTACACCTGAAGCCACTGAAAGGGCCAAGCTAAAATGTATAGCCTCACTAGCTACATGTATTCACACAAACACTAACACATAAGGAGAAAAAGTAACACAATCATAACTAACAATAGCATTGTTAACTACACCAAAAAAAAAAAAACCGCAAGAAATTAATGAATGCACTTACTGAAAAGAGCTAGCGAGCTAGCTTATGGTTAACTGCTGAAGGTTAATATGATGCACTTAAATAAACTGATAACCAGCCCAAGTTCTGGTAAATGTTTTTGGGCGTTTTATTTATTTTTATACAATTGGGTGGATTTAGAATTAGAATCCATTTTGGCAGTAAACCATACCACCAGTCTGGCAACACTGAGCAAGAAATGAAGAGAAGGCGGCAGAAATCGTTCTAACTTGTGACGTACGTACAAAGATCAATAATACAGTAGGACTGTCCGAATATTCAATGGGGATCATGCAGAATTTTCACTCGCCAGCCAGGAGAGGAGTCTGAGCTTATCCGGTCGCCCAAATAAATTTTCGATCGCCACGCATCTCGGGCGAGTGTGAAGATCTAGCTCTGTAGAGGGTTGATAGGTAGAATAAAGTGTGTATCTACATGGCCCCCACCCACACAGGCCCTGTCAGGATAAATTTGAGATCCACTGCTAAATTCTCCTGTGTGCAAAGCAGTCATAAGCCCTTAGGAAAGTGCAAGGCAAGTCAGCCCTTCTTACATGTATATGGACTTCAGTGCCGTGACTCAGGAGGCACATCACCTGAAACAGAATATAAAACAATATAATAACTTACTGGGTATCGAGGAAGCCCACTTGCATGGCCCACTGCGTGACACTGGTTTTGTCCTGCTGCCGGAGCAAAATGTTCCACCAGAATACCCCCATGTGCATCAGGTGGCCCGCTCTCTTTTTCTCCGGCACAGGAATCTGTCCCCATCGCTCAAAAACGTCTTCAAATGCAGAAACACCCAAAACAGGAAAACAGAGGGTTAAAAACCCCACCACCTCAATATCGCTCTCATCTTTCCTGCACACTGCAAGGCTTCAAATGGCAGCTTGGGGCATGCAATTTCCTAGCTGGCGTCATCAACCAAATACCAGCAGGACAAAATTCACTACGAACTTTCAAGCATTGTTTCATCCTGGATTCTAAGCACTGGAACTTACCAACAGATTTTAGTGGAGTGGGAATGTTCTTTTCATAGGCCTAAGGAAAAATGACAAGTAATTATTTCGCAATATTTGTTTCCTACAATTTGGGATAAAATTCCAACGATCGAAGGTCACAAACTAATCTCAAACAATGTAATTAATGATGGTCAAAACAACGGAATACAGTGCAGAAGATGACAATTCAAGCACTGCACTACCCTGCCATATCGCTTTATCGCACAGGTCGACAAAGAAAGGCGAATGAAGATTTACACGCCGAATTTCACCACCTGCTTTTACCCCCCCCCAATAAAGCTAGTTTTTCCCCACACTTCTATGTGAAAATGAACCACCAATTTACGACTCACCCTTTTTGCCCGGTGTGGAGCCTCTTCTGGACCTTCCTCGATGTCCGATTCTACGTCCGAATCTGACATTTTCAAAAGCTTGTAAAAGAAAATAATATCATTTAAGTGTGGTGTCCGTCAAAAAAAAAAAAAAATCAGATAACGTACAAACAGATGAAACAAATGACAATATAATGCTGACGGTGAGAGCACACCTGGGGCTGGGGCGTGTTCCAGTGACAATAGCAGTCTGCCTACGCTCAGCTGACGTACCCTAAACAGATTCGCATGAGGCAGCGTTTTGGGGTCAGAACCACACCAAAACCGACCGAAAGGGGGTCATTTTTTTTTTGGCAAAGAGACACCAAGGCTAAATGGCAAACGTAGCTAAGCCACATGAGTCATTTCCTTTCCATCTTTCGAGAAACCACTTTACAACATCATTTCCGTAACTGAAATAAAAATCCGAGCAAAAAAAAAAGAAATATATATGCTAGCTATTTCCCCATTTCCCCAGTGGCGTAGCTAGCAAGCCAAGTCAGACACATCGAGGATGCGATAAGTCCACTCGCCAAACCCGATCATAGCGTGAGTGTCGCTCGTCGCCAGCTAATATTTGACGTTACTGACCATCAGCTATAGGACGTATGGAAAACCAGCCTTCTAAATATAAATCGACTAATCGCAGACCTTCAGCTGACAAATTACTACGATGCCAAGGCCGACAGTTCATCTAACATTAGCTAGCAAAACAAGAACCGCAATTGTCAGTAAGTTGCGACGTCAGACATTTTTCAGTGGCGGAAAGCTTTGGTGGATAATTAGCTGCCTCGCCAGCCAGCTAGATGGCAACTAAGAGCGCGACAACTAAGAGCGCGAAAATACACCCCATGGTGACGTGAACAATAAAGCAACGCGTGTATTCGCGTCTTTGCATCGACTTTGACTTTGAATTTAATCTGTCGTGCGAAAAATTGGTTTCGCGTCCAGTGTGAAAGCGGCTTAACGCTGATTTAGCCAAAACTTTGCCAAATATTAGGCCTATAGCCTTAGGTTACGCCAGAGGTTCAAATTAAAAGGGGCGACAGATTGGGAGAAAAGCAAATCCTCTCCTGTTCAATCTCTCATTATTTGCCTCGCAAATGTGCGAGACATGTCCCCGTGTCGCCAGCGCGCATGCTCGGCCTACAAGTCTCTTAACATCGAAACTTGCCAGCTAGCTAGCAAACGCTTCCTTTTCCCATTCGCCAACTCGACCAGATAGCGTTACAACAGTGCCATGCATAGCTTGCTATCAAGCAAGTCATCACGTAATCTTCCTTGGCTAAAGGGCCAGCAGTTGATGACTTCCAACGACGTTACTTGTGGACTGTACCTGAGGAACAATCTCAGACGTGGTAGCAAGCTAGCTAGCAAGAAAAAGTAGTTCAATACGATTGTTGATATGTGGCTAATATTGCAGGACTCCAACTTTCTGAACAGCTCATCCAGTTCACTTCCAAACGAACACTTCAGAAGCATTAAACAATGTTTTGTAGGTTTCTACACCTCGCTGCGATCTCACTTACCCTCACCGACTAGCTCAAGGAGTCACAGTACGTTCCGCCTGTCTTCAGCTCACACTATACGCTCACTTTAGTTCGCTTTGGGACAATAAAGGGAGCAGCAAAGCTTAATATGCGCGTCACGTGACCGGAAGTAAAAGTTCTCCAGAAATCAAAATAAATTTTTGTTAAGGACAGCCAGTCAGCGACGGCTGACAAAATAATATTAGCTACGTATGGTATCTGCTGACGGTCGATTCGCTAAATTGGCGCATAAAAATAAAGGAAGCGATTAGTTTGTTCACTAATGTGAAGCTGAACAGTACCAGCTATCTTATTTTTTGATAAAATTTACTCTCAAATCAGACAGAGGCAGCATTGGCTACGCCTTTATTCCCGTTCAGTTCTGTACAGTGCGCTGTAAGGCGCCAGTTGCTGACGTGAGCGGAGAACTAATACGTGTATTTTCAGTCAGTCATGAAAGCACACCCTCTGTCTATGGAATCAGATTTGTGTCAAAATTATCGAACAAAACTTTTTGGATATCAAACAAAAATTGAGAGAGAATCTAACTCACTGAAGAAAAAAAGTTACCTCAAAGGTAAAACATAACTTGCAGTCAAATTTTTTTTTATGATGGAGTAAACCATTGTTCTTCTAGTTGTTTGATAAATCGTTCTTTAGTTCACAGTGGCCTCTGCTGCTTTCGCAATTATCAGATTGGCGATTACGCTTCCAGCTCTTGGTTGACACCTCTTGATTTTTTGTTTGCAATTCTGTCACAAACGTCTCGTGTGGCTGGGATTTTTTGTGTGTGTGTGTGGGGGGGTGTCTGACCTCATTGGCTAATGGAATTTTGGGGCTCAGAGCATAGGGAGTAATGGCTGCAGGGTGAAGTAGCCTTCAGCCGTCGACTTCCAGGCTGCTCAGCCTGTCAGGCTGCGTAAACACCCTCCCCAAGTACAACCAATCAGATCGCGAGCTAGAGTACAACCAATCCGCTCACGAGGCAGCCAATTAATTCGAATTCCTCTCCGCGAAGCGGAGCGAGCATAAGAACATCAATATTGTTAAATACGAATGCATTTAATCGTGAGTTTTCTCTTTAAAGAAACTGATTAGTGAGGTAATGTTAGATATTTCAGCTATTTTGATTATGTTAACCAATGCAAACAAGTGCTATTTTTTTTGTCTTACAGTTAACTTATAGACCTAACCTTAGCTAAACAGGCAGCTAACGTTACAGCAACTTGCTGTTGAAGTTTTTTAAGAAGCTCACCAAACAGCTTATTGAAGAAAATGTCTCACAAGTATTTTATGTTTCAAACAGAACATCTATGTTTCAAACAGAGTTATACTTGAAGTTATATTGCAGAAGTGTTTAAGTTAACAAGTATGACCTGTTTAGGTATTAAGTCTATAAGTTAACTGTAAGTAAAAAAAAAATAGCAGTTCTTTGCATTGGTTAACATAATCAAAATAGCTGAAATATCTAACGTTACCTTACTAATCAGTTTCTTTAATGAGAAAACACGATTAAATTCATTCGTTTTTAACAATATTGATGTTCTTAACCCCTTCAGACCTGATTTTTTTCTGCTGAGCAAAAAAAATTTTTATCCAGTTGCTTTTTACTCCTCTCCAATACAGAAATGCATGAAAAAAAGACATTTTTGCTAAGTCAATTTTTTATTAGTATTTTTACATGTCCATTACAATGGACCCCACGACTGAATGGGCGTGAAATGTCATTAAAACTTAAGAAAAACGCGATATATTTTTAACATCTGGAAGTGGATGTCTGCATGTGTGTGTACATCTGTGTGCAGGTCTGAACATGAACAACTTCACATATGTATGATTTTGGGTGACATAAAATCAAGACATCAGTATTGATGTCTTTGTCAGTAAAATATCATGAACGCATTGCCATATTTTTTAAAATAGTAGGCTACATGTAGCAACTGATCACACAAACTATTGTAACAGACACCAGCTTGTGGATACTTTTATCTTTTCACTCATTTTCGATGAGCAGCCTTGAAGCAGTTTCTGTGTGGCATAGAGCACAAGTGGAAGTTGCATTTGTCACAAAAGATGTGTGTTTTCCCGTGCAGGAGGGCCTCTTGTATCTGGTGGCCTCTCTCTTATCATCATAATTTGGATCAAGGAAGTCTTCTACTTTATACTCTAAAGGAACATTACATGAATTTAAAAAAATATATATGTATAATATATAGTATATAAAAATAAATAAACTGTCAAAGTTTAGCTATTGAATGCTCACAGATATTCCATAACTTCGCATAGTGAAACTAAATAATGATATATTCAGAATAACTTAAAATATCATCACTTTGAATTGTTAGAATTATGCTGAGTGCAAATTGATTAGGCTACAATCAACATAAATTAATATTTATGAGGCAAAAATGGTCCTTACTACTCCTCCTGTAGAAGGGGAACTCAGGGCTAAATCATAATGCTGTTTTATACAAACATAATTAGAAAATAAATATTGTAAAATACAAAAATGTGGAATTTTTGTTTTCAAAGATGAGATAAATGAGGTTTTATTCCCCCTAATTAGTTGTCGTCTGCTTAAACGGTCGCGTGATAATGATGTAACATCGCCCAAGAATGACGAACCACCGCCCTTCGCCTAGAGGTATGCGCTGTTATTGTGTTGGATAGTGTGATTGTCCCAGTCCATTATTTTATGACAAAAGATCTTTCAATATGGCCCATTGGCTAGTTGCACGAGATGGTGTTAAGTACTTTCTGAAATACGCAGGGTTGCTTCAACATTAACAGTTTGCTTCTGTCACTTATCAGCAGTGGCGGGCGGTGGACAGAAAACTGGGGCGGAAAACATCCCTTGAAATGGATGAGATTAGTGACCCGATTTCAATCATGGTTAACATGTTAGTTTCCCTTATAATGAAATGTTTAGGCGAGTGAATAATAAATTCTATAAAATGTTTAATTCACATGCCTTAATAGGCAACTCTTCACGAAAAAAACACTGTGGATTTTCCGCATTAAATTTTGTCGCATCCTAAGCAAGTCGTCAAACCTGTGCTTAATGATTGTTTAATTGAAAAAGATTGAAATGCGCTCTTTTTTGCGTTCAACTGGTGCGTTTGATTTCTCATCTTAACGAAGACAATTAGCTACACCTGAGAGGGGAGAGTTCAAGTGTCTTTTACCAGGGAAATTGACTGATAACAGGTCAAGACTAATATGCAGTTTAAAGACATGTTTATCGCCCTCATCGTTCTCTGTCCACCGCCCGCCACTGAAGACAATGCTAACTCACATACTGCATCCATCACAACAGCATGGATTCGCTGGAGAAGAGTCTGGGTGCTGAAATGGTCTGCTTGCAGTTCAGACCTTTTACCAATAGAAAACATTTGGCGCATCATTAAACAAAAAATCTGGCTTAGAAGACCCAGGACTGTTGAGCAGCTAGAATCCTACATTAGACAGGAGTGGGACAACATCCCTTATCCAAAACTCCAGCAGTTGGTCTCCTCCTCACTTCCCAGATGTTTACACACTGTTGTTAAAAGACGAGGGGATGCTACACAATGGAAAACATGGCCCTGTCCCAACTTTTTTGAGATGTATTGCTGCTATCAAATTCAAAATGAGCCAATATTTTTCATGAAATGGTAAAATGTCTCACTTTCAACATCTGATATGTTGTCTACTTTCTATTGTGAATAAAATATGGGTTTATGAGATTTGAAAATCATTGCATTCTGTTTTTATTCACTTTTTACACAACGTCCCAACTTCATAGGAATTGGGGTTTGTACTTTTTCCTGGGGAATTTGATCAAATTGATGAAAGGTGAGGAAGAACATGTGCAACCAGAATGATGTAAATAAGTATGGTTTAATACATTTGATGGGCCTCTGATTCTGATGGTCAAGTACCCTGTGAATCAATATACCCCCCTGGTCTTGGAGCCCTGGGCACTCGGCTGAATGTGCCAAACTGACTAAAGAAATGGAACAAGTGAGGTTGCGGCTATTGACTGGACCTATAATCATTTAGGCCCGTTATGTCTTGTACATCAGCTCATAATCTTAGAGGAAAAAGAAAGTCAAACCATTCTGCCATTATTGTGAAGGATTTTACGTGTATTTATGATAGGGAGGGCTTTTGCACCACCCTGAGAAATGGGGCTTCTGTGGTTGGAACGTGGTCTTTCGTGGAGCTAGGAGTTTGCACTTTGTGTCAGTGACGTATGATAAGGAAGGAATGAGGCCAAATCTACTGTA
This sequence comes from Gymnothorax javanicus, assembly GCA_029692085.1. NCBI lineage: Eukaryota > Metazoa > Chordata > Actinopteri > Anguilliformes > Muraenidae > Gymnothorax > Gymnothorax javanicus. The sequence continues at coordinate 121,394,649 of CM056199.1, read as the reverse complement.
ATGTATTGTAATTTCAAATCTTAGTGAGAATTTCACAAGGCTAAATTCAATATTATAATTTTAACTCTATTGCTTTAGATACCCTGCCCATCCAAAAAGAAAGTCGCTGTTTGGATTTAAATAAGCTAATACTCAAGAGCCTATGATTGAATCATTGCGGAGATGAATATATTTCAGTTGGCAGTAATTCTTTTAATCCTGACAAATTCAGTGTGTAACTTCTCATTTCTTAAAAAAAAAAAAAAAACCATGTTGGAGGATGGATCTCATGGTCGTTGAAAAGATGTTACTGTGTTTCAAGAGGGACAAATTATTGGCCAGCATCAAGCAAAGAAAACAGCTGGGGGAGATTGCTGAAATCACTGGAATTGGGTCAGGAACTGTTCAAAAATGTATAAAACCTGAAAGGATAGTGGTGAACTGTCAACTTTGTGGAAGAAATGGGTTGGAGGAAAATCATGACTGATCCTGATCGGAGATCACTACAGTGCTCTGTGAAGTCTCATCCTAAAAAAAAATCAACTGTAGAACTCATGGCTATACCTCATTATGAAGGTAATTCATGGACAATACAACAAGAACTTGGAGGATTGGGACTAAACTGCTGCACAGCTGCAAGAAAGCCACTTGTTAACTGCATGGAGAAAATTTTGAAAGTGGAACTTCTATTTTGATTTGATGTTTTGTACTTGGGAAGGGGGAGCCAGGGAATAACAAAGTCAGGAGACAAATATTTATTCAGAATAATGTTGATTGCGGGTAAAAAAGCTATCACCAGGAAGCAGCTGAAGACGAGGCGCCTAAAAGTGAGCATTGGGTCGAAAGTAATGTATAATATTTATATGATGGAAAGGTTGACTTTCTCCGCTAGACTAGAATCCGATAAAATAAGAATTTCTGGAAAAACTGGGTTGACTTTGTATCACCTTTGTAGATTTTATCTGGTAAAAACATTGTGTTATGTGGACCCCCTGGTTCTTGCTACAAAATTTAACTGTTCTGGTTCCGTTTTGTAAAATTAAAAAAGTAAGTAAATATCTACGAAAAGATGCAAGTCCAAATGTAAAGACAGTCATTTTATAAATACCAAAGTATCATATTCTCTAATTTTATGGATTCTTGGGTTGTAGTATATATATATATATGTATAATTTAATATATACTTGTTTTTTATGCTTATTCATATTATTTTAGTGTTATTAATAATATAAATTTTCTCCGGGGTTTTCATGTTTTAAAAAATGCTAAGAAAAATGTATAACAGATGTTTAAATGACTGTTAAACATGTGAAAGTATTTCAATAAAAAAAGAGAATTAAAAAAAAAAGAAAGCCACTTGTTAATGAGGCTTATCGGGAAAAATGACTAGGGAGCAAAAAGATTCACCGGACAAGCATTGGAAAAAGGTCATGTGGTCTAATGAGTCAAGATTTACCCTATTCCAGAGTAATGGGCATAAGAAAGGAAGCCCATGAAGCGAATCACCTGTCATGCATAGTGCTCACAGAACAAGAGCACTATGATCTGAGGTTACTGCAATTGGTCAATTCGAGGCTCAGCATTGTTCTGCAGTGATAAAATGAAATCAGCAGACTACCTGAATATAATGAATGACCAGTTACCCATCAATGGACTTTTTCATCAGTGCGGCGCAGGCTTATTCCAGAATGCAATGCTAAGATTCATTGGGCTCAAATTGTGCGAGAGTGGTTCATTCAGCATGAGCAATCTTTTTCTCACATGAATTGGCCACGTCAGAGTCTGGACCTTAACCAGTTGAAAGACTTTGGGGTGTGCCAGTGCATGCCACGAGACGGGCGTGATCGCGCCCGTCTCGTGGCATGCACTGATGTGCTGGAGAAGACTTAACAGAGTGGTTTGACTCACCCATCATCAATACAATATCTTGGCCAAAAATTTACGCAAATCTGGTCGGAAATAAATGTTGTAAAGTTGTATAAGAAGGTCGAAATAATACCACAATGAATGTGCGCCGTGATCAAAGCTAAAGGTGGCCCAACAAAATATTATTGTGTGCGACTTTGTTTTTTGGATGGGCAGTGCATTTTCCCCCATGCCAAAACTGGTGCTTCCTTTAATATGAGTTATACAGCATTCACTGTTTGTTATCTATGTACTTTCACAGACCAAATGTAAATTTACCGTCAGTATTCTAAAAATGACTCTTTGTGTTGGTTTATTTCTCTCTCTTTGGTTAACTGCATACCTGGTTGTAATTTATCTCCTGTGTGTAATTGTGGCTGCTCTGATGTATACAGTGCAGAGTGGTTAAAGCTGGATGTTTTTATTTTGTGTCGTAGACAAATACTGTTGGTGGATGACAGCCGGATATATCTCTGAAATGAGAGCATTCTCCCCATGCGCAAAATTCATGGTTTTGCTAAGAGGATGCACAAAAGGAAACGGTATTGGGTCAAGAAATTTAGAAGGTGTACAACTCTGGGTTCCAGGAATGATCCCAACAAATTTTACACAAGTTTTTGCAATTCGTAAAAATGAAAACTTTGGCCTGGTGGTGGCGGTGCAGCAAAAGTTATAGAAATATCAAAAACACCCCATCCCAATGCCCCAGAAACAATCACAACAAGAGGCTCCTCAGAGCCTGTACTCGGGTGCAGGACAATCACGACCCCGAAAAAAAAAAAGAAGAACGGAGCCGAAACTTAGACTCGTGGCCTGCCGGCCCGAGTAAAAAGTGACATGATTCCAATCAAAACTGTTTGGGTTATTACATTTGGAAATGTTCAATTTGACCTAGTAGTGGCACCACTGGAAACACAGATGCCACAATCAAAAAAATTCCTCCTCTATGCGGAAATCTTGAAAGCAGATTTGACATGATTCCTATAAAAGCTATTTGAGTAATTGCAATTTTCAAAAATGAAAAGTTTGGCCTGGTGGTGGCGCTACAACAAAGGTCATTGGGTGACAAATGTTAATAACAGCCATTCTTTATGCATTAGAAAGGGTCACAAGTAGTATGACATTGTCATCAAAACTGATTGAGTAATAGCATTTGGAAATGGGAAGTTTGACCTGATGGTCACGCTACAATAAAGATTGTATGGGCACATGTTGTCTCTTCCCAAATCAAAAGTTTTCATATTTTCGAGGTCCCCTTGTCCGTAAGTAATTGGAGAAAGACAAAATCCTCAGAAGTTATCAAATTTTATTCCAACCTTGAATTGTACAAAAATCCAAACCTGGTGAGTAGTCCTTGTGCAAGGAGTACTACTCCAGTGATTCCAGATGGCCATATTTATGAAAATAAGTTAGGATTTGGCATGAAAGACGCCAGGCGCGAGATGAAAAGGAACAATGACTGTTTATTACAAACAGAAAACAAGGCACGAGGGCCAACAAAAAACTACACCCAATGGGCAGATAAGGAAACTAAGGTACGCTGCACAGAGCTAATAAACTGAGAACCAAAAATACCAAAAGGGAAAAAACAAAACTAGGAAAGCACAACTTGGCAAAAAACAAACAATACTAAAAACTGGATAAAGGTAAGTGGACGTTCAAGAAACCACTATGAAAGACTAGGCTCGTGAAAGACATGAAGCAAGTGGCAAACAGGCAACAAGACACAGGGTTCCGTCTGCAGCCTTCTTCCAGCCTCTCCCAGATATAGGCAAGAGGGTGGGACAACAGGAACGAGGAACTCCTGGGCTGCACGAGGAGAAAGACACATGATGACAAGACATGGGGAAACACAATGGAGATGTGGACTCTGACAATGACCAAGCAATTAGACAAGGACAAGCTCATTAAAAGTAATGAACGTGATAAGCATAGGAGCACCAAAAAGAAGATTAAAGGAAAGCAGAGAAGTGAAACTTTGAACAGAATAGCACAGAACTGAAAATAGTGAATGTGGGAATTTAATTTCTCAATGCCGTAACTAATTTAGTAATGATCAGTAAGTGCCTATCTAATAAAACACCTTCCCGTGCGTTGTTAGTAATGGGGTTTATAATTAGTATTCACAAAAAGATCAATCAATCACTCAAGCTTAGAGCAGGCCTGAATATGAAACAGCTGTAAAGGAAGTAAGAAATACCAAACGCCACACCTGAATGCCGTGATGAAATGAGAGACTAGGAGATGACAAAAACATGAGCCAGAACGTAGACTTGAAGAGTGGAGTCAGGCTGGTAGACCAGGCAGAGAAAAAGCTGAAATAAACAAACACACATTACTAGGGCAAGGCAAAAAATGAACAAAACATGGCAGAACACAACAATAACCTTATCAAATTTTGTTCCAATCACATCACATTGGTTATCTTTTATGCCTTTTCATTTCCCCAGTTGGTTGGCATGCTCTTTATGGGATTTTCTGGAAAATATTGGTGGCGCACAGAAGTATTGTACCCATAAAGAAAGGAAAGAAATACATTAAAAATAGAGAAAAATACATTTAAAGGGATAGGATACAAGTAGATACATAAATGATTGATCTGATTGTATTTTCAGTAATAACTAATGATTTTACTGGACAAATATTGATCAAAGCTACAGTAATCAAATACATTTAAATGTCTCACCTGACTGTTTTCAAATCAACTGAACAGAATAGATACTAATCAAAGCTACAGAAGCCAACTGCTTATGCGTGTGTGAACTGCTTGTGTGTGTGTGTGTGTGTGTGTGTGTGTGTGTGTGTGTGTGTGTGTGTGTGTGTGTGTGTGTGTGTGTGTGTGTATTACTGCTGCTTACATAATATGGTAACTGATTATGATTATTGATTATGGTTATTAATTATGGTCATTGATTTACTGATGAATATGATGAGAAATATTGAAATATGATCCTCAACACACACCAAACAATGGAGTTTGTCTTTATGACTCTCTGAAGAGCTTTCCGGTCTATTGTAGAGCAGCTGACAAACCACACCAGCATGCCGTAGGTGAGAATTCTTTCAACGGAGCAGCAAAAAAAAAAGGACTGAAGCAGCTGCTGGGACAGATTGGCGCCTCTCAGGGGGGTGACTTTAAAGTTGGTGTCAAAATAAAGTGTTAACACTGACACTAATATCTAGGACTGCCATGACAGCAACTTTGAACTCAAGCCACTAACACTTGGTTTACACTCACACTATGTCTCAAGCAAGTTCTAAGATGGTGTTTTGTTTCGTGTAAACACGCACACCAACTCTAAGAGTCTGCAAAACGCCAACTCTGAATTTGCGTCACAAACACTAATTTCACATGAACACCTGGACTAAGCAGAGTTTGAAGTCTGAGTTAGGCGTTTCTTTCCACCAACAGAAGCTCCAAATGTCATTCTAAATTGAACTTGTTGTTTATTATTGGTAGTTTTAAAGACACTTTTCATTTGCATTTACAATAAACCCCTAAGGATTAACATCAGTGGGAGTTCAAAGCTGGTATTTAATACAACAAAACAAAAAAAGAAAGAAAGAAAGAAAACCAAGCTGTTCATTCCATTTCGACAAGCAATTGGTGGAGGCCACACATGCAGCTTAAGGAAGGAACCCAAATCAAAGTTTTAGTCCTACTGAGAGTGTAGAATTAGTAAAACGTCATATGAGGTTAATTGGGATCACCTTCAGTTAGATATGGGTGGATTCAATGCACACAGGAAGTGAAGTTCTCACCCCTGGTGTTAACATCTTCGCCGCATCTGTTTTTGTCAAGGGAAGCTCTAACTCCTGAAGAATGATCAAGAAATAATTACGTGGCAGTCATGATAAGCGCATTCAAATTCTTCAAATGTTAAGGAAAGGTGTCTCAGTGCTCCCAAATTTACCTCCTTTAGCACAGGGTACAGAGAACGATCCTTTTAAAAAAGAAAGGAGATAGCGCTATCCCACAATTCCTCACGGCAGTAATATTTAAAGCGAGACCATTCAACTGGCCAATTGCAAAAGGAAATGTATTTGACAGGCAGGGGACACATGATCATGTTGGCAAGTGTAAGTGCATTCAGATTCTCTTTGCAGCGCGGTTGACTTTCTAAGCCATTAGGAATTCCCTCTTACACCTTTCCTTTACCATATGATGTTTTTCACAAAGGTGAAAGAGAAGTCATCAGGAATTAGTGGATAGGACGATATTTTTTGACTATTCGGACCCGGCCCAGGACTCGGAGAAGGGGACCTTAGATTAACACTTCAAATAAACGCTGACATCTGGTGTTGACCCTGGCTGTTGCTCCAAGTGTTCATTGTGGTGTTCACCTTAAAGGTCCCATGTATTCAAAATAATTTTGTTCATTTTTACATGTAAATATGCATATTGATCAATATTTTTGCATGCTTTGTGTGTGTAGTCACTACTTTTGAGAAATAAACTGAAAGGTGGAGTCCCATTAAGGGCGTTTTCTGGCCCAAACCACTGATTTTCAAAATAATTTTCAGCCTTGATAAACCACCCCATGGGGTTCATGAATCCACCAGAGAAACCTGCGATATCAATTTTCTTTATGACAAAAAATGATATTTTTAACATTTTTTATTTTTTGGGAGGGGCCACCCATTCTGGGGCCCCACACAGTGTCACCAATGATTATAATCATGTGCTTATCAATGCACATTGTAGCTGATATATTTTCCTAATGAATGAAGAAAGAATTTGTTGAAATTGATGTCATACTGCCGAGATAGGAAGATATTTGTTCAAAAAATAAGTTCTGAAATGGAGATTTCCGACGGCCACGTGTGTAAACGACGGTACATTTGACAAAGTTCCCGGCCATGACACACTAAGTGAATTTGCTGAAATTGGCCCTAGGGTATGGCCAACATTCAATGAAAAAACCAGGATGTGTCGACACCAGTAACATCTTCATCTGAACACTTGCATCAACCGACCGTTGTAAACTCAAAAATGGGGTGTGTTGATATGAAATGGATTGTGTGAGTATAGCTCTCACTTATTTCTTCTGGTTTAAGTTTTTTCAGATATATAGTTATTAACTATGACCCTCATGATGTTTATGGTTAAAATTATTGCCTATTCTTAGACCTTCAAACTGGAGGAACCTCAAGACCACGACATGGTGATCGGTCCCCTTGAGGAATAACTACCATGCTATCATGCCTATTGTGAAGGAATTTTTGTTGTTACTGTTATAGTTTTAAAATTCCTTGTTGTAGTGTTTAATGCACTTTGATTTTATTACATTATAGTTTTACTGCTTAAAAATAATAATATATACTTGTTAGAAATGTAAATGCTTACTTTGTACTCAGCTTTAGGCTCCAAGAAAACTATCTGTGGGAAAGTACTGATGGTAGGGGTGCATGCACCTGGATAGGAGTTATGGACTCATGTCTGGGAAATGTCCCAACTTAGCAAGATAACAGAATTGTTTCTATCTGTACCAGGCCTTGAAACTGAGCCCTAAGTACAAAATGTGACTCCTCCAAGCGCATCCCTAGAGCAGAAATCTTCAAAGAATAAAATGTTTGTAATTTTGTGATTGATTGCTTGAAGGATGCCTGGCCAGAAGGGTATAATAATTGCTTGTGAAAATTATTCAGCAGAGACCAACCTCTGACTGCTGTGGGCACAGAGTCCCTGTTTGCTCTATCATTCTGCAGAATTATATTGCAATAAACTGTTGATCATGTTTCTTTTAACCTGCTCTAAGACTCTCTTATTATGACTCAAACTAAGAAAATCCTCCAAACCTATTTAACATATGATATATTTGATAGACATTTGACTAGATTTCACACAAATTAAATAATCTATTTACAATTTATCACAGATTTGAATTTGGCTGTTTGTAGCTGCATCTTTGTTTGTTACTGGTGGTAGAGGTATCCAGGATAATACAGGATGCTGGCCACATGGGCACACATTCCGATAGTACGCTTACCTGTTGGACAAACACAATAATAATCCTTGCGAGGATCATCCTCTGCAGAAGAGTCGTATACAATCTAGACATTATATTTGGTCTGAGACCGATGTGAGTGAATTTGACCTCTGATAAGGTTTGGTGTATACTGGCACACCCACACCTCAAAGTCTCCATCAGGGGTGAGATGTTCTGAGACATAACCTGGTGCCTGCTTGAGCTGGTATACCCCACATGTGACTGTCTTTAGGTACTCTAACTGTAAGAGAGGAAACTGTATATCACTAGCATCTATTTCTTGCCAAATAACTTTCGCCTTTTGAGTCAAGTCTGGGTCTGCTTTAACTCTATCTGCCTGGGAGTGTGGCCTGGTCAAGTGAGACTTCATCCTCAATGCGATCGCAACATCTGCTGCTTTTCGCTCAAAATCAGGTTGGTAGATAGCTCCACGAGCAGCATTGAGACAAGCAGTTGTTCCTCGGACTGAGGTTCCAATGACAGGAATAAAATGATTTGAGGTTAACCGCCCTTTGAAAAATGTCAATTGCTTTAGCCTCCCATGGTAGTTCTCTTGCACCCATCTGGTTTTCGTGCAGAGGCAATCAGCATTGGCCTTTTCAGTGTCATGCTGTGAGTTGCCACTCAGCACAGATGGCAAATGTGCATCATAACCATGGAACCCAAGAACAGACATGACATCCCTGAAGCCTCTGTCGACAATCACACTGTCGTGCTCTTCCATCCAGGATTTCAGATGGTCCAGTGTGTCAAAAATGTGCTTTGATATGCTTGCATCATTTTAACTTCCATAATACGGACCAGCTGAATCCAAGACATAGCCATCAGGGAGCACGACATCCATGAGCGTAAAATAATTTAGTTTTTTGTGTCCGCAATAGGACTTTCTCTAAAGTTCATGGTCTTCACTCTTATTTATATACAAATATGTCCCATCCATAATGATAGTGACTACCTCACCGAAGAATGTGTTTGTGAAAGGCGTGTTGTGTGATATAGCATCATCTCTTGATATATGAGCAGGAGCGAGATGATGAGGAATAATGGTCGTCTCCACTGCTTCAGTCACAGCATGGAATGACTTCGAGAACTGCTTCTTATCCAGACTACTCATAGCACTTATCAGATCCCAAGAAAGATTTGTCTTCAACTTTGTCTTCAAGGGGACCTATCACCTTGTCATGGTCTTGAGGATCCTTCAGTTTGAAGATCTAAGAATTGGCAATAATTTTAAGCATAAACATCATAAGGGTCATAGTTAAGCTATATTACTGAAAAAACTTAAACTCGAAGAATTAAGTGAGAGCCATACTCACAATCCATTTCGTATCAACACACCCAATTTTAGGGTTTACAACGGTCGGTTTATGCAAGTGTTCGGATGAATATGTTACCTGTGTCGACACATCCTGGTTTTTTCATTGAATGTTGGCCATACCCTATGGCAAATTTCAGCAAATTCCCTTAGTGAGTCATGGTCGGGAACTTTGTCAAATGTACTGTTGTTTACACATGTGGCCATTGGAAATCTCCATTTCAGAACATAGTTTTTGAACAAATATCTTCCTATCTCGATAGTATTGTTATGGCCCCAATTTGTTATGGCGTCAATTTGTTATGACGTCACGGACAGCAAGGGATGACAGACAAAATTCTTAAACTTCAACAGATTTAATTAAACAAACACTTAGAACTAATCTACAATCTACCCTACTGACCAAGATTGAAATAAAAAAAAAGATACTTACAGTCCCTTGGTAATTGAGATGGGCTGCTATGTTGCGATGTCCTGGGACAGGAAAATGCTCCAACACAGGCAAATATCCACAAAAAGCTTCACAGGTCTTGAAAAGAGTGACAGGTCTGGTCAAATGTTACCTTCCACAATTTCTCCTTGCAATTTCTCCTACTACTTCTCACTCTCTCAATTTTTCTCCTTATATACTCTTTTCCAGCCCCCTCTGAGGCATGCCCAGGACATGCCCCAAACCTAGCTCCAGACTGAGCTTGTCAAAAAAAATGTCAATACTGCCATCTAGTGGCTTTTTTTTCACATTACACCTCCATTCCAAAAGGGGAAAAAATTTGACTCATAAAGGCAAAATGTTTCTTTTCAATACAAAAATGGTTAAGTAGACACTTGTATATATATACATATAATACAATAGGCTAATAAACACATGTGATATATATACATATACTCAAACACGGGATAAGCAATCAGCAATTACATTGTCAGTACCCTTTACATGCTTAATTTCCAAGTCAAACTCCTGTAAAATCAAACTCCAATTCAACAATCTCCGATTCTTGTTTTTCATCTTACTCAAAAACATTAACGGATTGTGGTCAGTATATACAATCATTGGCTTTTGCCCTGTACAAACATAAACCTCAAAGTGTTGTAAGGATAGAACCAGAGCCAACTGCTCCTTCTCAATTGTGGAATAGTTCTTTTGGTGGCAATTGAACTTCCTGGAGAAGTATGCCACGGGATGCTCAATGTCATCAGAGTCACTTCTCTGTAGGAGCACAGATCCACAAGCTTGGTCGCTAGCATCGACCGCCATGGAGAACGGTTTGTTGAAGTCAGGAGATTTGAGCACGGGAAGTGACACAGCAGAGACTTCAGGCGATCGAAGGCTCTTTGGCATGCTTCATCCCAAGTGAACTTTATGCCTTTCTTCAGTTGGTTGGTGAGACTGAGAGCAATCTCAGCAAAGTTCTTGCAGAACTTGCGGTAGTACCCGATCATTCCAAGGAAGCGGGCGCAAAGCTTTTTTTGTTGTCAGGAACTGGAAAGTCCATGATGGCTTGGACTTTAGCATTTATGGGTGCCACCTTACCCTGGCCTATGACGTAGCCAAGATACGTGACAGTAGCACAACCAAAGTCACTCTTGTTCAGGTTAACAGTCAGGTTAGCCTGGGTCAAGTGCTGGAACAACGTCTCTACATCTTTCAGATGTTCTTCCCAGGAGTCACTCCACGTGATCAGGTCGTTGATGTACGCGCCCGTGTGTGGCAATCTGGCGATTGTAGACTGTATCATCCTTTGGAACGTGGCTGGGGCATTTTTCATGCCAAAGGGTAGGACTTCATACTGGTATAACCCAGATGGTGTGGCAAAAGCAGAGATGCTCTTGGCCCTCTCAGTTAAAGGCACACACCAATAACCCTTCAATAAATCAATCTTGGCCAGAAACTTTGCTTGCCCTACTCTATCGATACAATCATCAATCCTAGGTATTGGAAACACATAATTTCTAGTTACAGCATTGACTTTGCGATAATCTGTACAGAATCTAGTACTTCCATCAGGTTTTGGAACTAGAACACAGGGTGAACTCCAATCGGAGTTAGAGGATCTGATAATATCATGTTCTAACATGTACTCAACCTCTTTCTCAGCAATCTTTCTCTTTTCAGGATTCATCCGGTATGGATGCTGTTTTATTGGTTTGGCATCACCAACATCTACATCATGAGGGGCTATAGAAACTCTCTTTGGAACATCAGGAAATAGATCTTTATATTTCTTGATCAACCTCTCAAACTGATCTTTCTGTTAGGGTTCTAAGTGCTGGAGTTTTACATCAAGATTTTGCAACACTTCAGAATTTGACAATTTACATGAAAGAACTTCAGCTTTAATTCTAGGTTCATCATCTTGAAACTCCCCCTCATCTTCACAAGTCTCGGCCATAGGAGGATCTGAAGTGACAGCTGCAACCCTAGCATTCCTATCATGATAAGGCTTCAGCATGTTAATGTGACACAACTGTTTTGGCTTTCTCCTATCTGGAGTCTTCACAATGTAATTGAGATCATTGAGTTTTGTCAGAATTTCATAAGGACCATGAAATCTAGCCTGCAATGGATTGGACTGCAAGGGAAACAAAACAAGGACCTTGTCTCCAGGTTTAAACTTCACGGCTTCTAGCCTTATGATCATATCAAGTTTTCATTTTTCCCTGACTTGATTTCAAGTTCTCTTTGGCTAGGTCACAAGCTGCACGCAGTCTTTCCTCGAACTTGCTAACATAGTCTAACAGACTAATATGTGGCTCTTTCTCTTGCCATTGTTCACTCAACAATAGCAAAGGTCCTCTCACTTCATGGCCAAACACTAGCTCAAACGGACTGAATCCAGTAGACTCCTGCACTGCTTCTCTAGCTGCAAACAACAGCAAATGAACACCTTCATCCCAGTCTTTCTCATGGTCATAACAATAAGTCCTCATCATTGTCTTGAGAGTGGAATGAAACCGCTCTAAGGCACCCTGACTCTCTGGATGATAGGCACTGGAAAGAATCTGCTTCGCACCTAGTTCATACACAACCTGCTGAAACAATTCGGAAGTGAAATTGCTACCTTGATCTGACTGAATTTCCCTGGGAAGGCCAAACAACGTGAAGAACTTTATCAAAGCCTTCGAGATTGCAGTTGCCTTGATGTTGCATAGAGGTATGGCTTCAGGGAATCTGGTAGATGCACACATGATTGTCAACAAGTACTGATTTCCAGATCTAGTCTTGGGTAATGGACCAACACAATCAATGATGACCTTGGAGAAGGGCTCCCCAAATTCTGGGATAGGCTGCAATGGAGCAACAGGTGGGTCTAACTGGTGTTTTCCAACTACCTGACAAGTGTGACAGGTTTGCAAAAGTTGGAATCATCTTTCCGAAGTCCAGGCCAGAAGAAGTGTTTCATGATTTTGTCAACAGTCTTGTTAACACCAAGATGACCTCCTAAAGGCAAACTATGAGCCATTGTTATGATCTCATTCCTGTAGACCTTCGGAACAACAATTTGCTTGACCACTGCCCAATCTGCATTAGCAGGGATATCAGAGGGCGCCACTTCGCATCAACAATCCATCCTTGAGATAATACCCAACTGGAACTGCGTCTATTTCTTCATCAGGAAGGGCTCTCTTCTTTAGTACACAAATTTCAGGATCATTGGTTTGCTCCTGAATCAACCGCTTTCTGGACAGAGACAAGTCTCCAGACACATCAGAATCACCAGACCCATCTGGCTGGCTGAACAGAGAACTGATAAAAGTGTCTGATAAGTCCTCAAACGGAGAAACCATAGTAGGCTGAACAGAGTCATGAGGCGAACCACCTGAGTCATGACTATTCAATGTGCTGGACGGCACCACATCATCTTCTTCTTGAGCCTTCTTGGCCATAGCACGAGTCACTGCACAGGAAGGATACAGAAATGGGTCTTCATCGCCATCTTCAGTGCTCGGCTGTGAAGTAAGATGAACAGGGGGAATTACATTGCCCCCAGCCAGGTCATTGCCTAGCAACAGAGAAACACCCTTGATAGGTAGACTTGACATAAGTCCCACCTTTACCTGTCCTGTAACTAAATCTGACCTCAAGAATACAGAGCGCAGGGGTACAGATACAGTCCTCCCTTCAATACCTTGTACAAGTATGAAGTCCCCAGAAGCAGTCTCATCACGTAACTCCAAGGAGTCCATCAACAAAAGTGACTGAGAAGCTCCGGTATCCCTTAGGATATATATGGGTACAGGAGGAGAATGTTCATTCAGAGCCACAAATCCCTCTGACACAAATGGAAGAAATTCCTCCCTCACAAAGTCAGCAGTATCAGGCTTCTTAGCCTCACAAGGAGCAGGCAATTTAGCAGATCGGTCATCTACTACAGGGGTTTCTAACCTTGTCTTCACAAAGGCATTGGGTTTGGTATCCTTTTCTTTTTCTCTTTCTGCTCTCTCAAACTCTCTTTGTTTTTCTTTTTCTCTTTCTGCTCTCTCAAATGTTCTTTCCTCTCTTTCAATCTCTAGCTTTTTTAATTTAAGGTCCATTTCTACATTTGGATTTTCCACTGGAAACTGTTCTAGATCTCCTGGTGCAAACACATTTTCATCAATGTAATATTCCACAATCTCTCTAGCCAGTCTTGCTTTTTGCATGGCTGGTTTTACATCTGTCAGCTCTAACTGTCTGCATATTTCTAGCAGTTCTGTCTTTTTAAAAGACTTCAAAACCTCAACGGTTGGTGATGCCAAGAAATCATCCATTGCTGTTGATCTGTCAGTATAGATCTAGGAAAATTCAAAAAACAATTTCACAATTTGAAATTTTAGATTTTCAATAAATGACTCACACAATGTTCTATCCCGGACGAGCCCCCACTTTGTTATGGCCCTAATTTGTTATGGCGTCAATTTGTTATGACGTCACGGACAGCAAGGGATGACAGACAAAATTCTTAAACTTCAACAGATTTAATTAAACAAACACTTAGAACTAATCTACAATCTACCCTACTGACCAAGATTGAAATAAAAAAAAAGATATTTACAGTCCCTTGGTAATTGAGATGGGCTGCTATGTTGCGATGTCCTGGGACAGGAAAATGCTCCAACACAGGCAAAAATCCACAAAAAGCTTCACAGGTCTTGAAAAGAGTGACAGGTCTGGTCAAATGTATCCTTCCACAATTTCTCCTTGCAATTTCTCCTACTACTTTTCACTCTCTCAATTTTTCTCCTTATATACTCTTTTCCAGCCCCCTCTGAGGCATGCCCAGGACATGCCCCAAACCTAGCTCCAGACTGAGCTTAACAAAAAAAATGTCAATACTGCCATCTAGTGTCTTTTTTTTTTCCACATTACAGTATGATATCAATTTCAACAAATTCTTTTTTTATTCATGGGTCATTCCATGCCAAACTGAACAGGGCTCCTGGCCTTACCCCCTCCTTAGCCCTCAGGAGCAATCATGCCCTTAGGACCAATAATGAGTTGCCCAAATTTCAGCTCTAACGGTGCAATAGTTTTTGAGATACACACCTTTGAAATTTGCTGACCACGCCCATAGTGCCATTTTGCTTGATCTGAGGCCAATGTTTAGAGGGCCGTATGCTGATCCGTGTGCATCAGTGCAATTCGCTAAATCTTTTCCTACCTATGACAATACATTGTTGGCTTTTGGAATTGAACATCAGAAATGTTGTCGGCTGTGTTATGTTAAAACGAGAATTGTGAAAAATGCTAGTAAAATTTGCATACCAGACATTTTTCAAAGTATTTTCCAGACAGATTTTTTCTACAGCATGTTCAAGATCTCAAATCTGTCTTTCTAGTCACACTGTATATCGGCATGGTAAGTACCAAAATGCGTTGTGACCCTCCAGTCCATTTGGTTTAGTAAAATCGAAGGTTTGAAATGTTTCATGTCAGCAAAAATGCTAAATTACCATATTTTTCAACGTGGTTAATGATAATGTCGACTGTTCAAATTTGCTGAAAAAGTTTCATACAAGTAATCTCTTATCCTTTATGTCCATGTATACCAAGTTCCATGGACTAGCCGAAATTCCCTCAGGTAAAAATTGTTAGGTCAACTATCCTTGATCACAATGAAAATGCTAATTAATCCAAGGAGTGTTTTTTTATCTTAAAAAAAATCATAATCAATACCATAGACTGCAAATGCTCTGATGAAGGCTTTGTGCCGAAACACGTTAGCATTTGGTTTTTTACCTCCGCCAACGAAGTTGGGGTGGAGGTTATGTTTTCGACCCTGTTTGTTTGTCTGTCTGTCTGTTTGTCTGTCTGTTTGTGAACAACATAACTCAAAAAGTAATGTAAGGATTTCTCTGAAATTTTTGGGTGCATTGCTATTACATCAAGGATGGACCCTATTGATTTTCACCGCAATCAGTGAAACAATAAGGCCGCCACGGCAGCCATCTTGAAATTGTATGACATGCGATAACTCAACTTTGCTCCCACTCATGAAGATTTGGATTGTGCTGCCTTGGGGGAGGTTTGCACTCTACGAGTGCCTCTAGTTTAGAGTTTGTTTTTTGTGATGTGAGCCAAGTAAATAAGTGAAATGTGAGTATTTTTGTCCTCCTTGAATTGAAGAATTGAGATGTGCTACCCTTTTCTTAATATATAAGACAATCAGCTGAAAGAACATTTAGCAAGAAATTACGTTAAATGGCATCAGGTGTGTAACATGATTGGCTATAAAAGGGATGTCTTAGAGAGGCTGAGTCTCTCAGAAGTAATGATGGCCAGAGGCTCTCCAACCTATGAAGGCTTGCGTAAAAAAATTGTGGAATACAATTCCACAACATCAAATTGCAAAGGTTTTGCAGGTCTCATCATCGACAGTGCATGACATCATCAAAAGATTCAGAGAAACTGGAAAAATCTCTGTGCGTAAGGGACAAGGCCGAAGACCTTTACTGGATGCCCGTGATCTTCGGGCCCTCAGACGCCACTGCATCACTCACCAGCATGATTCTGTCATTTACATTACTAAATGGGCCCAGGAATACTTAAAGAAACCACTGTCCGTAAACAAAGTCCGGCCTGCCATCCACAGATGCAACCTAAAACTCTATCATGCAAAAAGGAAGCCATTGTTGAGCATGATCCAGAAGCGCCGCCATGTTCTGTGTGCCAAGGCTCATTTAAAATGGACTATAGCAAAGTGGAAAAGTGTCCTGTGGTCAGATGAGTCCAAATTCGACATTCTAGTTGGAAATCATGGGCGTTGTGTCCTCCAGGCTAAAGAGGAGAAAGACCACCCCTCCTGTTATCAGCATTCAGTTCAAAAGCCAGCATCTCTGATGGTATGGGGATGCATTAATGCATATGGTGGGGACACTTGCATGGTTTAAAAACCAACATGAATGCTGAAAGGTATATAAAAGTTTTAGAGCAACATATGCTCCCCCCAGACGACATCTATTCCAAGGAAGGCCTTGTGTATTCCAGCAGGACAATGCAAAACCACATACTGCAGCTATTACAACAGCATGGCTTCGAAGTAGAAGAGTCCGTGTGCTGAACTGGTCTGCCTGCAGTCCTGATCTTTCACTGATTGAGAACATTTGGTGCATAATTAAACAAAAAGTTCGTCAAAGGAGACCCAAAACTCTCCAGCAGCTGGAAGCCTGTATTAAACAAGAGAGGGATCAAATTCTGATGGCAAAACTCAAGAAACTTGTCTCCTCAATGCCGAGACACCTCCACTCTGTGTTTAAAAGAAGAGGGGATGCAACACCACGGTAAACAGGCCCCTGTTCCAACTTTTTTGAGACCTGTAGCAACCATCAAATTTGAAATGAGCTCATTTTGTGGAGAAAATTATACAATTTCTCAGTTTCAACATTTTCTGTTATCTCTGTTCTATTCAGTATGTTATCTAACATACTGGCTGGTGTGATTTGAAAGTCATTGCATTTTGATTTTATTCAGAATTTACACTTTGTCCCAACTATTTTGGAATTGTACATTTCTGGGCAATGAGAGGCAGCTGGCATGCATGCCAGACTATATGTAATTGCGAAGGTTGATGCATCTTTGCAAGTCAAAATATGCACCATCACATGTCAGTCAGCAAGAATGCACAATGTCAAATGTCAATAATGTTACCTTGTATGTCTAAGCAAGCTACAGTTATAGCTATGCCACAGACATGGCCATGGTCATACGAGTACTGTGCACCAGTGAGGGATAGTGAAATAAAAATGATGAAGCACTGAACATCCCTTGAAAATAATTATTAGTCTAAAGCTGTTTTCAATCAGTAATTTATTTTAACATTATGTGAACTCCAAAAACACTGAACATTATCAGATTCAACAAGTTTTCCCCAGTAATTTAAAACAAAGAAAATGTGTCATTTCGACATTAAATTCCATTTCAATCAACGTTATTCATTTGCGTATTTTTGTTGCTAATTTTTGCTTTCTTTGTTGTAATTAAGAGCCATTCCATGAGAGATTGACATTCAGTGCACAGTTGACCCCCCTGGAATTGAATGAAACTTAGCACATAGGTAGATATGGGTGTCTCACAGAAAAAGCCGAATTTTTAGGTCCGTATCTCACTTTGCATGCTGGCAGCGCCATCTGGAAGCCACTTAAGTGGCTCAGTTTTGCTGTTAACACCATATTTTACATCAACTATCACGACTTAAGGATACACAGTACCAAATATGTTATACTTTTATCATGATCTGTGGCACTTCAAGTTTGGTTAGACTTCAGCACCACATCAGCACCAAGCTGTGTAACCACGTTATCGAGCAAGAAGTATTTGAGAAATAACAATAAAAATTGAAAATGGGAATGGGAATAAAATAATATCCCAGACATATACCAAACTTGAATGCCTTATTATGTGCTTACTCATAACAAGACTATCATTTTCAGTGAATAGTACCTCGGTATCTTGCTATGTTTGTGCGATGGATGGCCAGAAAGATGGTCGAAATTCATTTTTGGAGCATGTTTGCGGTATATTTTCTCTGAAACCCAGATTTGTACTGTGAGGGTAAATGCTGTTTGCTGTGCTTTTAGAAACTCTATTTTCGGGAATACCAAGCATTTCTTTGGTATTATCTACATTTTCAAGCTAGATGGAGCCATAGTTGGAGGAAAACTCAAAATGGACCATTTCATAGCAGATTGTGCCTATCTTTAGGTGGCATTATTTTGTTTACCCAGCAAGATAGAGATCTGAAATTCTCTGGAAACATAGTCCCTTTGGGGTATATTACTGCATTAGTAAAATCTCAATGGTAGTATTTTCAGTGTAGACGATATTCATTGTCAAACGTAGGAAAATTTCGCCCCCTGGGGGCACTGTAGGCTGCATGCAAATACTGGCTATCCCCAGCAATGTACCAAATAAATCATTTTTGAATTGTGATACATGCAGCTGGTTTTCTCTGAAAATGAAAAGTTTAGCTTGGTACTATTCTGGATGGACAGCTGTCTGACCAAAGGTGGCACTCTGAAGAGCTAATGTTCTACTGACCTAATATTCCATATTCTCAGACCTATACCAAAGTTCTGTCTTTTGACATATATAAAGTACATGCACAGTTATACATAAAATTTGTAATCTCTTCGGTATAAAGCTGGGTTGGTTGAAAATTGGAAAAGAATGTTGATGGTGATTGTAGCATTGTGTCAACATGCAAGACTTTTACCAGTAGTCAGTACAGTGCTGCAGCCCGCTATTTAATTCAGAGACAGACAAGCTCACTATCAACGGCCTGTAAGCAGCCCTGTAGAGACCCAGGATGCAGTGTAGTAGGGCTTGCCTCGGGCTCAACTGCCTCCTCGGGTAACATCAACCCGAATCGAACCATGGATGGCTGCTTAGGGCCAAGGCCAAGGAGCACCTCTGGCGCGCACCACCAGGTGCCGCCAACCCACAATCGAATTCCAAAAACAGACTGATGGATACAGCCAGTCAGGTGCTGTGTTGACATCATTTTGCTTTGGATAACATCAAAAATATGAAACAGTTTTAACTTTTGTACTAAACATTCTGTCTTCATGTACATGGTTGTGTGACGAAGATTCTTTTTTAGAGTTCAAATTATGGACTGGTATTTTATGTAATTGTTTGTATACTGTTGATGCATGTCTTCATTTGTACTTATGGTGGTACGCCTTTTACATTAGTTCTTTTTCGGCATTTAAAAATTTTGGACTGGTCATATTTTGTAATGTGCTGTACATTTCTGACTGTGCTGTACCCGTACTTGGTAACAGCCCATGGATTGTGCATTTATAACACTCACAGTCACCACCAGTTTACAACCAAATGAGCTTTATACCAAAGGGATTACAAATTTTATGTATAACTGTGCAAGTACTTCATATATTTCAAAAGACAGAACTTTGGTGTATGTCTGGGAATATGGAATATTAGGTCAGCAGAACATAAGCTTTTTAGAGCGCCACCTTTAGTCAGAAAGCTATCTACCCAGCATAGTACCAAACCAAGCTCCTCACTTTCTGAGAAAACTAGCTGTGACTGTGAATCACAGTTCAAAAAAAATTTCTCTGGTACATTGCTAGGATGGCCAGTACTTGCATCCAGCCAACAGCGCCCCCTAGAGGCGATTTTTTCCGACTTTTGATGTTCAATATCATCTACACTGGAAATACTACCATTGAAATTTTACTAATGCTGTAATGTACCCCAAAAGGATTATATATCCAGAGAATTTCAGATCTCTATCTTGCTGGGTAAACAAAATAATGCCGCCTAAACATAGGCACAATTTGCAATAAAATGGTCCTTTTTGAGTTTTCCTCCAACTTTGGCTCTGTCTAGCTTGAAAGTGTAGATACTACCAAAGAAATGCTTGGCATTCCTGAAAATAGAGTTCCAAAACCACAGCAAACAGCATTTATCACCATGGAACATATCTGATTTACTGAGAAAATATACCACAAACATGCACCGAAAATTAATTTCAACCATATTTCCGGCCTTCCATTGCACTAACCCAGCAAGATACCAAGGTACTATTAACTGAAAATGATAGTTTTGTTGTGAGTAAACACATAACAAAGCATTCTTGATTGGTCTATGTCTGGGATATTATTTTATATTTTATTCCCATTCCCATTTTCAGTTTTTACTGTGATTTCTCAAATAATTCTGGCTGAATTACACAGTTACCCAGCTTGGCACTGATGTGGTGCGGATTTCTATCCAGACTTGAAGTGTCAAAGGTCATCATAAAAGTATAACACATCTGGTACTGTGTACCCTTAAGTCATAATAATTGATGTAAAATGTGGTGTCAAAAGCAAAATTGAGCCACCTCAGTGGCTTCCAGGTGGCGCCACCGGCAGACTAAGCTGGATATGGACCTTAAAATTTGGCTTTTTCTGTGAGACTACCATATCTACCTATGTGCCAAGTTTCATTCAATTCCAGGGGGTCAACTCCTCAACTTCTTCAAAAGGTGCCATTTTCTCATGGAATGGCTCTTAAAGAATCATGAAGCTAAGATTTGATAGAGCAGAATGTGCTTAAAGCAAACGCAAAAGTTAGCATCATATTTTATCTTTTTTGTAAAGTGAATAAAACATTTTCTCTTTGATCGCTGCAACATTGCATTTGGAAGGAAGCAGTGCATTTAACTCATTTGACTGACGATGTCTTGTTTTTATCACAGGAAAACGTGTTCATCAAGGAAAATCATTGAAAACAGATTGAGGGTTATGAGTGCTTGTCTTATCTCATGGTTAGTTCCCACTGTCGTGCGCTCTGTTACAAACGCCACGATTGGCCATTCGTAGCTAATCGTGGAACTTCTCTGAAGCTGCTTTCATACCGGACGCAAAACGAATTTTTCACACGTCAGATTACATTCAAAGTCAATGCAAAGACATGCGTGTCATGGAAAAAATTTGTTTCGCGTCCAGTGTGAAAGCGGCTTAAAATTTCAGGTTTGGATATGAGGTGATGCGATGATCATGACTGTCAATTAATCGCGTTGATCGTAGGAAATTTTTGAACCATCCAAAACTTTTCTACGATCAACACGATCGCCACGACTGACCTCAAGATCTAATAAGATCTGATAGGATCACCATGATTACTCCACGATTAAGACCACGATTTCAATTGTGCCGCCAATCGTGATAGTGGGAACCTAGAATAACCAAGCAGAACTGGTTACACCTGATGGTCCAGACTCTTTTCGGAGTTAATGTAAAGTCAATTTAAATAAACGATTGAAAACAGGTCAAGACCAATCACAATTTAATCATTATTTTCAAGGAATGGTCTGTGCTTCACCAATGTTCAGTTCACTGGGCACCATTGTAACGTAAGCCCCCACTTTTGCCGGCTGAAAAACACCAAAATGACTATAATTGTTTATTTTGCTTCACATTGACATTGCATTGACTTTCTAAAACCTGCTTCTACCTCGGGCTCATGACAATACGGCCGACTTATTCCAGCTGCCTAAATTCCAGCTTGAATTTCACGATTTACTGACAAACCTGACATTTCTGCGGGCTGCGAAAACAAAGTATGTTCTCTCTCATATACACTTCTGTCGTTGAAAGTATTGCACATGATTTATATCGAATTCAAATGTGAAAAATTCGAACATTTGTTAGTAGCTCGAGACAAATGTGTGAGGTACTGCATGAAAAACCACCTTCCCCCAACTCCGCTCAGAGTACTGTCCTTCTGGAGATGACGTTACATTTTGGTTTTGATTTGCATTTTCACTTCTCGTAAATAGAAGTATGAAAAACTAGTGTCAGATTCAAATTCACACACCAAAATTACTGTGGAAGAGTTTAAAAGCAATTTTTTGGAAATTTTGGGTATTGTAGGACCTTTAACCTTGTGTGTGTGCCTACAGATTAACACTAACTCAAACACCAAACACCAAACAATAGCACCAACACAATCTTAAAGTCATCCAATGTTCTGAGAAAAATCAGCCGCTTCTGTGCCTTCTTTACAGTGAGCAATGATGTATCGTCCATGTGAGGTTTGGGGAGATGCATGTGTCAAGGAATTTAAAGAGAGACACTGTCTCCACTATGTCTCCTCTAATATACGGTATAAGGGAGCACGTTCCTCGCTCTGTTTTCTGAATCTCATAATCATCTCCTTTGTTCTGGAGAGGTTGAGTGCTGGGTTGTTGTTCAAACACCATTCTATCAGTCTACATACTTCATACAGACTGCAGACTCATTACCATTGCATATCAGTCCAACCACAGTGGTGTCATCCGCAAACTTAATTATAGTGTTTGTGCTGCGTGTCGGATAACAGTCATTCGTGTCGAGGGAGAACAGAAATGGACTCAGCATACACCCCTGGTGTGCTCAAGTGTTGAGTGTTAGGAAGGAAGAGTGATTGGTCCCCAACCTGACCATCTGTGATTGGTTAGTTAAAACCAGTTAGTCCTCCACTCACCCATTCCTCTCTGGAATCAAGAGGGCAGTCCCAGACAGAACTAGCCCTCATTAGTGGTTCACTGAGGAACAAATACCTGCTGAATGAGATGTAGTGGGCCATCAGTCGATGATTTTTTTTTTTTTTTTTTTTTTTTTTACATGGTAGAGGTTACAAGCCTGAGGTTTAGACCTAGTTATTTGCAAGCCTACAATTAAAAATGAGTGATATCATCAAGACGCAACCCAAAATTGCAATATGCGGGACATTAGGGGCTAGTTTTTCAGTGTGAAAGCATTCACTCGTTTAATTTGTCGTCATATCTCCAAAAAAAAACTAGAGCTAGTTCAAATCCTTCTCCCAGTACCAAACACACAAGAGCAGTGATTCTCACTGGTAGAATTTTAAAAGGTCAGTTTTTTTCCAATTTGGAGTTTTGATTTTTGGAGGGATTATTTACCTTCAGTCATGCTATTTTTGCCAAAAGTAGGTTTGCAGTGTGACAAATACCCTGGTTCATATTGTGCTTAGTTCAGTATTTGGCTGGAAATGTTAGAAGAGGTGACAAAAAGAGATTGAGGTCAAATAAATCCTTACTTCGTGATGAAGATATCATTTCAATTGTAATTTTCCCTTAAAACTCAACACAATGCAGGTTTGCCTCATCATCTTTTGCTTTCTCTATACTTAAATAAATAAATAAATAAATAAATATGGCTCAGTTTGGTGGCCAGGGGTCTGCACATTTACCAAGTAGGATTCACCTCTGTCTTTATTTTGAGCAGTTGATCATTTATACTTCCCGTCTTTCAATGTAATTTTATGCTTATTGAAATGAATGCCTCGTTTTCAGCTTTGACCAAAAAGGAATGTATGCCCACAGAAACGTCATTCTTCATGCCATCCACGGCTATTTTCGTAGAATGTCATTTAGCAGTTTGAGTCAAGGCAAATCATTTAAAGTACCAAGTTAAAAGAAAATAGCAACATTTTAATGAAAATTCTGGGACTGCTCTTGCGGCTGAGCCAAACCCCAGATTATACAGTGGTTCTCCAAGACGGGGGCTGATCATAATTCATCTCCACGCGAACCCCGCTGACCAGGCATTGCACTGCCATTTAACTGAGTGTGCACTCCCGCACAGTAGGCGGCAGTAGTAGCACGTAAGGTTACGCCGTAGTACAACCAGAGAAATTTGAAGCCATCGGTAGTGTAGTGCACCTATCTCGTTGGAGTGGTGAGTAATGTTACATCTGTCCTGTCCCATGGACTGATCTGTGAAGATGGTTCGGAGTAATTAAAAGCATGCATTATATATTTTTTGTCGACAACGTCTCTTCCGGGCCCGCCTGCGGGGTAAGATTCTATAATGATATAATGCGTCGTGCTCGGTGTCCAGGAAAGATTTCAGTTGTTGTGCCATTTTTCCACTCCCTGCCCGAAAATTCTAAGTGAACTTCAAGATGACTTAAATTGATGTTGTTAATACCACAAAACCAGCATTTAAGGCGGGGGTCACAGGCGGAATATCTTTCCAATTCCTTGAAATTTGTTTTCTCTCAGATGGATTGAAGATGGTGGAAAACTCTCCGTCCCCAACGCCTGAGAGAGCCATTTACGGATTTGTCCTATTCCTTGGTTCTCAGTTTGGGTTTTGTGAGTACTTTCACTTCATCGAGCTATGTATATTTTAGTTTAGTTAAATTAAACGGGTCGTTTAATCAGGTGAAGTTAGTCAGCAGAGTGTAACGTCATATGTCGTTTTTTAGCTACTGTGAAAGATGTGCATGCTATGTTGGATGTATACTCAGCAGCGAAAATTGAGCAACACTCAAATTTTAAGCATTGATGGAAAAAATATAATGAAATGGCGAATTATGTAGTCTTCCGAAACAGAGCGTATCGCACCAGCACGCCAAATTGCGCAGAATCTGGGACACATCTTCATTTACGTGTGCTTCGCACAGGATTTTGTACGATTCGTGGCCCACGTGAGTCCTGTCACTCGGATCCCTGTAAAACCTGGCTGACACGTTAGGGATGCTCTTTGTTGAACGAATAACTCTGAAAAACGCAAAATCAAAATTATGGGGCGTCTTAGAGGAATGCCTGAAAACGCCAGGCTTGAAGCCATTGGCATGTTAAGAGCATGGATGAGGTTGCGACAAGTTTGGCAGCACTTTAACGTCAACCACAACAACTACAGTCTTCAGACGTATGGCACAGACTGGGGCTGCGTCCAAATAGTTCTTTTTTTTTTTTTTGCCGATAAGTACCTTACTCCTAAAAAAACTAGAGGCACTCCAAGAGTGCAAACCTCCGCCAAGGCAGCACAGTTGAAGTCTTGGTGGCCATATGGTTTGATGCAGCGCGTTCCAAACTGATGGCTTCGTTCCGTGATGCGAGACCAATCAACCCACAAAATTTAAGTGATATAACTGGGAGCAAAGTTCAATTATTACGTGTCATGGGATTTCAAGATGGCTGCTGTGGTGGCCATATAGTTTCACCGATCGCGGTCAAAATCAATAGGGTCCATCCCTATTTTAATAGCAGCCCACCCTCTAAATTTCAGAGATATCTGTTCATTACTTATTGAGTTATCTTGTACACAAACAGACAGATAGACAAGCCGACGGCGGCAAAAACAGAACCTCCTTGGCTGAGGTAGTGATCCAGACCAGAAGTAATTACGTGGCAGCCATGATAAGTGCATTTTTGTGTATGTGCCTCCTAATTTACCTCCTTTAGCATAGGGCACTCAGAACCATGGAGGTAATATAATAGAACTGGAGAGAGTGAGGAAGTACCACCCCTATTACTTTCAATGGGAGATGCTAGGCTAGCTACTTCAGCCCAGAAAGTATGGAACTGACCGACGCCATCTATCCATGGGTGCTTATTTCCGGCACCATTTTATAAGATTGCCAATCTGATTACACAGCACAAATTGCCAAGAGAGTGTGTCGTCTGTGCGGATTGGCGAATGTTTTCGGGGGGAAATGATGAGCAATGCTGTTAATTGGGAACGCGCACCCACTTCCACTCTTTTCGTTGAACTGCTGCAGTCAAAGCAACAGCTGGACAACCAAACTCGTGCACGAGCTGTCATCGAGCTCTAAGTATCAGTTCTTATTTTACAGGCCCTCTTGAAAACATCGAACAGTTGCGTCAGACAAAGAGTAAAATAATGAAGGATTACCGAGTACATTTGCTTTTGTTTTCGCTTTATTTGGCAAGAAAAAAATGCGCAGTTTTCAATTGGTGTCTATGGAGCTGCCGCGTCTTTGGCCACAAAATTGTTTCCAGTGGGAAACGCGGAAGCAGGAAGCTAACATGCTAACTGGCTGAAGGAAAGGTATTTCCTCATTCTCTCTGGTTCTGTTATATATCTCTATGCTCAGAACCACCCTTTTCAAAAAGAAAGGAGATAACGCTATCCCACAATTCTGCGCGGCAGCAAAATATAAAGCGACAACCATTCATCCGGCCAATCACAAAAGGAAATGTATTTGACAGGCAGGGGACACATGATCATGCTGGCAAGTGTAAGTGCATTCGGATTCTCTAATTAGCACGGCTGTCTTCCTAAGCCATTAGGAATTCCCTTTTACAACCTTCCTTTACCTTATGACGTTTTCCACATGGGTGAAAGAAAAGTGGTTAGGAATTAAAGGATAGAACGTAATTTTTTGACTATTTGGATGCAGCCTATGACTGTCAGATCGACCTCGCAGCAGTAGACACATAAAAGGAAGGCACGTGAAGATTGCCTCATTGTGATGTCGTCACAACGTAACCAAATGACGTGGTTCAGCGGGCGGTGGGCGTCACACTCGCTACCGAGGGACAGGAGCAGTCTAGCAGGAAACTGGTCAACCCACCCCCATACATTCTGAGGGACGTTTATTCATCTCACTGATTTTATTGGCAACTGTGTCAGGCATTCATGGATGTCTAATTGTTCCCTGAATTGGTCCAGACAATTCAATACACATTGCACTGCTGTTAACTCGTTTATTTGTGCATTTTTGTTGCTGAACTTTTGTTACTGACTTAAAACGTACGACGCATATCATGAGTCACCAAGTAGGACTGAAAGACTGTTTTCATTTTTTAACTTCTCAGTCCTGTATTTGGTATGGGCCTATGTTCCAGAATCGTGGCTGCATTCAATTGGGCTGACATACTGGCCTCAGAAGTAAGTGCAAGTGACTGCGCTGCTTTATTGTACTAAATAAATGGAATTAGATGGTGTGGGAGTGTTTAACATAATACAGTGTTCACTTCATGTTTTGTATTTTAGGTACTGGGCACTTGCTGTACCAATCTATCTCCTGGTCGTTATAACTATTAGTGTCATCTTTCTGTTTGGCGTGAATATGATGAACACTGCACCCCTCTGCTCTGTGGACACGATCACAGGTGGGACGTCCATTTTTGAACATGTTCAGAATGACTAGTTTACGCATCAATCAGCCACAGCATTACAGGTCCCCTATTAAGTCATCAGGTGCACGGCCAATTAGTTATTACAAGCTATTTCAAAATCTTTCCCCTCCTGACATCACATGGGGAAGTAACCAACCAGAGGCATGAAGAACTGATCACCTTCAGCCAAGCAGTCAATCAGATTTCATTATTCTGGGTGGTCACTCCCTCTTGTGTGTCAGGAAGGGGAGATTTTGAACTGGCTCACACTTGCTAATCAGCTGTGCACCTGGTAGCATAAGCTGGGACCTTTAACACCACTGACAGGTGAAGTGTGTAGCATTGGTTTTTTCATTACAATGGCACCTGTGGGGGGCGGGACGCGGCATATGATGAAGAAAGTGAATAGTCAGTTCTTGAAGTTGATCTTTTGGTGGAGCGTAAGGATCTGCACGACTTTGACATGGGCCAAATTGTGATGGCTAGACTACTGGCTCAGAGTGTCTCCAAAACTGCAAGTCTTGTGGGGTTGTCCCATGATGCAGTGGTTGGTGCCTTCTAAAGGTGGGCCAAGGAAGGACCGCTGTGAACAGACAACAGTGTTTATAGGCTCACTGATGCACACAGAGAGCGAAGGCTTTCCCATCTGGTCTAATCCCGCTGAAGAGCTGATGTAACACCAGCTAGCCATGATGGAAATTTGTCAGAACACGCAGTACATCACATCTTGCTGCATATGGGGTTGCATGGCCACAGGCCTGTCACAATGCCCATGCTGACCCCTGTCCCCTGGTGAAAGCCCCCACAATTGACACCTGAGCGTCAGAACTGGATCATGGAGCAATGAAAGACGACGGCCTAGTCTTATGAATCAAATTTTTTGAAATATCATATGGATGGCTGGGTGCGTTTGTGTCATTTTCCCTAGGGAAGCGATGACACCTGGCTGCACTTTGTGAAGAAGGCAAGCTGGCATATCCTTGTAACGCTTTGGGCGATGTTCTGCTGGGTGGGAAACCTTGGGTCTTCCCATTCATGTAGACGTTACTTTGACACGTACCACCTACCTAAACATCGTTGTAGACCAGATACACCCCTTCATGGCAGTGGCATTCCCTGGTAGTGGTGGCCTCTTTCTTCAAAATTACGGAGGTGGGCTAATGGGCATTCACTGGCCTACTTTCTGTGGTCAGGGCCTCTGTTGAAATTAATGTCTGCTGTTTGAGCATGTATCTGCCTCAGCCCAATGCGTCTGGGCAGAACTTGCTTAATTATTCTATCGACTGCTGTCATAAAATGAAACCGATCCATTGGCCGCGTGAATACTGCCTAAACACTTAATTTCTGAATGATGTAATTTCAGTTCTGTGTTGTGATTTTGCAGATGGTTATGCCCGAAGCCAGCAACCGATGGAGTCTCAAAAGGAGGCCGTACCCAGGTTAAAAGACATCTCCATTAGCGAAGTAAACAGAAGGTTTTATCTCTCACCTCAAGCATATCATTGATGGAAATAAGAAAAATCAACTGACTTTTTGCTTATTAATTTTTCTTCACAACCTGTCAATAAATGCCGAACGATTGCTATGTACCTCTGCCTTAGTCTCAAGACAGAGGGCATTTGTATATTCAAAGATCCGCGGCACCACAGTCAGTCACTCCTTTTTTGCAGTGCTATTCTTAATGTGCCCGCTGTTACAGTCATGTCTGGTCTCTCCTAAGCACCCATTTTACCCACGGATCTTCTGTTGAGCAGTTAGCTTGGGAAATCCTCACCAAGTGAAATCCTCTCTGTGGGTTTAGAGCACCAGCATTAGAGTGCTGAGAACTTGACCTGGGAAGGAAATGGTGAAGAAAGCAAACTCAACAATGTGTGTCAGCATAGTATATCTTTGACAGCTGTTATTGTCCTTGTGTCTGCTGTGCTTCAGATGACGGACGCAATACTGGGGAGAAAGCTGAAAATTTAAACCTCATTTGAAAGAGCCAAATTCATATGGGTGTTAATGCTCTGCAGGGTATATTGGCAGTTTTAGAGGTTTAGCTCCTGGGTCAATGAGTGTGTGTGGATTTTGCAGTCTCTGAAAACTTGTCATATTTCACAGCGTGCGGACGTGTATTTTTAACAACACGTCTTGTCACCCCCAGTTCCTGTCAGTTGGCCTACACAGCATGGAGTTATTACATTGGGCGGCTCTGTCGCCTTGTAGATGGAAGGTTGTGGGTTCAAATCCGGCTTGAGACCTTTCTGTGTGGAGTTTGCGTGTTCTCACTCTCCTTTAACTCCGGTTTGCTCCCGCAGTCCAAAGGCATGTGTGCTGGGCTGAATGGAGACTAAATTGCCTGTGCATATGAGTATCTGACTTAACAGTATGTGATTTGATTCCTGCGCCTGTTTAGAAGGGTACAACGGATGACATGATGTCGCCCTAAAAAATGTGCTGAAAGTGTCATGATGATGTAGTTGAAAATGTTGAAGAGTGAATAAATAAACCTGGGATGATTAATCAATAGAATCTGCATTGTAGTGTGTATGAAGCGTTTCTTTGGGGTATTAATGATATTAATTAAATTCGACTCATGACTCCAGGTTGTAATTATCATGCATGCATTTTAATGTTCCATGAATTGCACTGAGTGGTGAATTTTAACTGATCAAATTAACAAGTGAAAGTGCGAACACCTGGCCACCAAATCTTACCCTCTGGAATATGAAGAACTCAGAAACAAAGCAGGTGATGCGGGCAGACTTGTGTTGAACTGGATTATGGGGGAAAAAATATGAAATTTCCATGCCCTATTGGCACTTCCGATAAATCTTGGCTGAACAAGCTGTGAAAAAAATGTGGTTGCAGTTAATCCTTCCAATCTTCCATTCAAAATATTGACAAAAATCTTTAAAAACAAAAAAAGTGATTGAGGAAAAAATAAATCGTCATATTAAAATAAAAATATTTCCCAAAAATGTCTGACAATTAATGGAACCTCTGGAAAATTTTATATGAACAATCTAATAGGAGTGTATTCCATTTGTGTTTATTAGGTTTTCTAAAGTTCACCATGATGATTAAGAAAACCTTAGTGCTCATTCATAGACTTTTTTTTTTTTAATCTCCCTGGGTTACTAATATGAGGTGATACTTGGCCAATTTTTTTTAGATATCCATCATTATTGATAAGACAAATGATGAAAGCACTGATGTGCAACAAAGTTTTTGAGCTTCACAAATGTAGAAATTGCTGTAAGACAATAGCTAATAAAAAGTTGAAAATGCCCATTTCATCTATCAGTAGTTTACGGCATATGGCAATGTTAAAAATCCAAGTGGATGAGGACATATGCCTATTTTGAGTACATGGACTGTGAGGAGCACGGTTCAAGATGTAAAAGAAACTCCAAAGATCACAGGACATCTCAGGATCACGCAGTGTCCTGTCCAAACGTACGATCAACCGCTGGCGACATGACTACAAAATATTAAAGAGCCGAGGATTGCCAGAAAAAAGATTGTATTGTCATCAAAAAAAGAAGAAAAAAAAAAACTTGTGCACCTGCAGTATGCCAGAAGGTACTGGAGCTTCCCATAAGACTGGGCTCCATGGTCAGATAAGAGCAAAAATAAGCTCTTCTGCAATGCACACCAGGGATGGCGTAACGACAAAGAGAGCCATTCCTGACAGAACCCCATCCCAACTGTGAAGTACAGTATTGGATCTTTGGTGCTGTGAAGCTGCTTTTCTTCCAGAAGCCCCAAACGACTCCATGGTATCACAGATTCCTTGATGTACCAGAAAATATTAAATGAAAACCTGGTTTTCTGGCTAGAAAGCTTTAAATGGGCTGTGGTTGGATCATTCAACAGGACAATGATGAAAAGCTTGTGTCAAAATCAACACAAAAAATGGTTCACCAACCACAAGATCAGGATTTTGCATGGCCTTGCCAGTCCTTTTTCTTAATCCCAATAGAAAACCTGTGGTACGAGCTGAAGAGGAGAGTCAACTAAACGTGGACCAGAAATTAGAACATTCTGGAGAGATTCTGAATGGACTCAGAATTTCAGACCCCTTACAATGTATTGTCCATCCTCATACACTTTAGGAGGTGACTCAACACTATCATTTTGGGGTAGGGCGGCTGCATAAAGTATCAATTGAAGGGGATTCAAAAAGTGGTGCTCATTTTTGATAAAAATATTTCATGTTGATGATGATGATGATTCATTTATTCTTTCATTATGGTGGGGCAGATTACTGCAGTTTTTTCATGGAAATCGTTCAAATGTGGATACAAGCGCCAAAATTTGCACAATTGTTCAATGGATGTTGCTCTTTCAATAAATAACATTAGCCATCGCAAAAACCCCTCATACCAGCCATGGCAGCCATTTGAATTTCCGACATAGTCAAATTATATATTTTGCATAATCTCTCCTGAACAAAACATCAAAGCACATAAAGGATGATGTCTACACCTATGTTTTGATGGGCAACAGTTACAATAATACCACAGACAACATCAATGACTACCTCTTGCCAGCCGTGGCGTCCATTTTGCCTTCCACCATAACTGAATTATGTATTTTGCCTCATCTATTGAACCAAACACGATAAATTAGAAGTAGTGATTTCTACTATGTTTTGATGATCAATGATGCCACATACAACACCATAAACTACTCCGTTCAATACATCTTAATTGATGTACTGTTTCTTTTAGTAAGAGGGCATTTCTTTGGAGGTGATCGTATGGCGCAAAGTATGAGGTAAATTTTATCTTACTTTTAGATGGCCTAATAATGCATGTTTAAGCCTGAGGATAAAGTATTTTGAAAAATAAACTCCATCAATGTAAAGGATGGAGTTTAAGGGAAAAATTTTATTGATAGTTGACATGGTTGTTCATCACCTTCTCAGCTGGCCAGATGTTTGCTAATTTGCGAGCTAACTGGCTAACTACATTATGGCTATACTTGTTTGACTAGAGAGCTATCTTGAAGATAATGAAGCCATGATTTTAAACGTATATCATCTAAACATCAAAGGGTGCAAATCAGTCATTATGTCCTTATGTCATGACAACATTTCTTTTTGCTATCTACATAGCTATCTGAGGAAACTATTTTAACACCAAATGTGCTTGTAGTGGCCAAAGAGGATCAAGTTGTCAGCAACCAGTCCATCAGCCTAGATGAAGTACAAGTCCATGTTGTCATGAGGAAGCTGAAACATGGATCTTTGTCCACGACAAGCATGCAGTCGAAAATGGTTGCAAAAACCTCATGGTCAAACCCAGCGATACAGACATCCTTGTTATAGCTGTGAGTGTTCTGCCAATTCTTCAGGAGGTAGGTCTACAACAAATATGGATTGCTTTTGGACAAGGACTGAGTCTAAGGTGGATCTTTGTACATGACCTCTATCAACATGTTTGAAGGAAAGGAATAGAGGACTCCTCTTCTTTCATGCCTTCACAGACTGTGATGTCGTTTTGGCCTTCCATGGTGAAGGTAAGAAGACTGCTTGGCAAACGTGGAATGTATTTGATGAGGCCTCTGAAATCTTCAGCGATCTCAGCCACTATCCTCCAAGAATTGATCACGAACTCTAGCATAGCAATCAGGCTAATTTGTTTACAACATTTAATGGCTGCTATTGGCTGCTTGTGACGTAATATCACGAATACCATATATGGAAAGTGGGGATTCTGCCTGTCATTTTGATGATGAGGATTCTCCTGCAAAAACGTGGATGAATTTATTGATGAAACTGGTTAATTGATGGCTTTGTTCAGGTACTTTTTCTATCATGAAGTGAACTACTGTTTATAAATAGCCAATTTTCTAGCATTAATCGATGTTTTTACAGCAGGAAAGTATACCAGGTGGAAGTAAAGTAGCTGAAAATGGTCAAAACTATTTTTTGAAAATTTATGTCTTTGGGCACATAATATTTGGCATTTACTGGAAAAGCATAAGCATGACCTAAGACTCATTTTGCTGTAATGGGAACTAAGGATGCCAAAATTAGTGGAGGGCACTATACCACCTATTCACTAAACTAGAGTCTCTTGCTGGAGGACCTCACACCAACCAAGTTAGGAGTCAACAATCGTGTTGCCTCTTTTTGTTTACCTGTTGGCCTCAATATGGCCTTGGGGATTTTATTCTTAGTGATCTTGCAAAGCATGAGGATGTATAGAGGGGATATTTGCCTTTTTAAATCACTCAAAGCACTTCATTTAGAAAAACAAAGGGAATTCTGGGATTGCAGTTGAGGTACTTAAACCAGTGGTTGAAAACCGCTGTTTGAAACCACTATTGGCGCATGTACGGTTTAAGTGGACTCCATGGTGTTCGAGAGGCCTTACATGAGAAGCTCTGAAATGAAACAATTTTTATGTAGAATCTTTGTATTGTTTCATGTTAGATTAGTTTTTAGCCAGCCGCCATACTAATTGCGGGCTTATCAGATTGCTTTTCGTCCATTAACTGTTCACTCTTATTGTCACTGTTATTCCCATAAAACTGCTAGATGAATCTCTCTCCAATCCTCTGTGCCGGTTCTACCCGAGGTGTAATTGTACACCATGTGTGTGTTTTTTTTTTTACTTCATTTGCATATCAAAATGGCTGCCTGGCCATTATGTCGGAATTAATTTTTTTATTCCTATCCCAAGAAAACTACTGCATCAATCTTCAACAATTTCTGCATACAGGTCCCCCTATGGTACAGCTGTGCACCTTTTTTTTGTCTCATTTGAATATTCAAAATGACCTCCAGGCCATCTTGAAATTTGACAGATATTTGACAATTCTATTCCATTAAAACTGCAGGATGGATCTTTCTGAAATGTTGCAAGCAGGTTTTCCCCAAGGTGTAATTGTGTACTTTCTTTGTTGTTGTTTTTTTCTGCATTTGCATATCAAAATGGCTGCCAGGTCATCCTTTTGAATTAGGTTACCACGAGTTCTAGAAAACTACCGAGCAAATCTTCAATAGATTCTGATTTAATTAACTATTAATTTAAAGAAAATAACTTAACAAAAAGTGAATATTCCTCTCAAAAATGTGCACACTGGAGCCCCTAAAAAGCTTAATATGAAAAATCTTAAAGAAGGGTATTCCCATTTGTATTTATCAAGTCTATTGATGACGTTTCTGTTTCCCTGGGATATGAACAGGAGGAGGGTACACAGCCAACTTTCTTTACTCATCTAGTACCTTTGTTGAGACAACAGATTAAAGCAATGATGTGCCACAGAACGTTTTTGAGCTTAAATGTAGAAATGACTATAATACAGTAAAAAGGTGAAATACCCCCTTTGTCAGTTAGAAATAACTATAATACAATAAAAAGGTGAAATACCCCTTTTGTCAGTCAGGGCAGTAACAGGCATATGGCAATGTTAAAAATATAAATGTAAAAAGGATGTCTGCCTAATCTGAGTGCGTGCACAATGAGGAGGATGGTTCAAGCTGTGAAGGAATGGAATATATTCTGCATACAGATCCCCCGTGTGGTCTGGTTGTGCACCATCTCATTTTTTTTTCCCTTTTTTTTTTTTTTTTTTGCCTCATACACTTTCTAAAAGGCTGCCGTCTTGAATATTGGCTCTAAAGTTTGTCACCATTTCCATGTAACTGTTTGATGGATGTTTGTGAACATTTTTTTCACACGGGTTCCCCCTCAGCTA
The DNA here is from genome assembly GCA_029692085.1 of Gymnothorax javanicus. Taxonomy (NCBI): domain Eukaryota; kingdom Metazoa; phylum Chordata; class Actinopteri; order Anguilliformes; family Muraenidae; genus Gymnothorax; species Gymnothorax javanicus. The sequence goes on along the minus strand of CM056199.1, from coordinate 121,359,904 downwards.
TAACTATGCTTTATGTTGTTTTAACCTCATCTGCGCATTCAAAATGGCTGCCGTGTCTTCATGTAGAATGGATTTATTTTCGCTATTCCAAGAAAACTTCGTAGTTGATCATCGCCAAATCCTCCTACAGGGTGCTGTCGAGTTGTGCTCCATGTAGTATCTATTTTTGAGTCATTTGCACATTCAAAATGGTCACTGTCAAGTTATTAGCTTTATTTCAACGCCTGCCCAACTTGAAATGGCCTGGTTCCATAAATCCCAAAGGACGCCAGTACAACTCTTCAATTCCAACTCAATCTTTATTTTTACTTTCTTGTTTGGTGACTTAATTGGTTGGATTGCATTAGGTTGAAAACCTTCAAGACACAAAAGAAACAAATTAGTTACAAGTTAGTCATAAAACAAAACAAAGCATCCACCAGTTTGACATTTTTTGCTTAAAACATGACCAAAATGATCAATTAATCAAAACAGTTACAGATTAAACCCAAAATTATCCTCCACAACCAATTTTCTTAGTGGAATATATATATATATATATTTTTTTTTTTTTTTTTTCCAGTGCATCAGTCAACTGGTTGATCATTGCCAGCAGCTGTTGCATTCAGGCCCGAGTCATTAGCAGAACCCACGGCAGTGGTAGAGTTCTCATTCAGATACAGACCATGGCATGGATGGTCTTGGAAAGAAAGAAGTCACATCAAATTCCTTGATGCTCATGTACCACATTTACAAGCAAGCTAGTTAATGCAATTATACTTTCAACAGTTAAATTACACAAAAAACAAATGCAATTACCTCCAAGCATCACTGCACACAAACATCCAAGCCATTGTTACAGTACAAAAGTACTCTGAATATTCAACCCCAACTAAGCTGCACATTTCCTAAAAACAAATTCAAACTGAAATACATGCAGCCAATTAAACAAACAAACAATTCCTACAATTAAGAGAAAAATGTATGTTCCCTGTAGTTTATACATACATTTACGAGATGCACAAAGTGAGGAAGTAATTGCCAATTTGAAAATTCAAACAATTAAATAATTCATGAACAAACACAAATATCACTAACATAAAATATCATCAAATCAAAGTTTCAACGATACCAGTGATGTCTTTGGGAGGAACCATGTGTTGAATTGCCTTCTACTCTTGTTGAGGTGTTTTATTGTCCATCTCCAGTGCAGAGTGAGTGCTGCTTTCCTCACAGGTGTCTCCACTTCAGTGATTAGCAGCCTGCTCTGCTCAGTGATGCATTCTGGGACTTGTAGTTGTGATGAGATGAACTGAATGATCAAGGGGTTTTTTCTTCTCTGAGATTTATCTCAACAGTCACCAGGCCCTCCATTTTGAATTCTAACACTGAATTTTGTTCTTGTGTACGCAGGTTCCTTGTAAGGTGTAGCTGTGCATGATGTGGTTTTATCCTTATATGCATATTCAAATGGTAGCCAGATTGCCATGTTGAATTAATTTGTTCAACCTGTTCCTGTAATACTGCTTAGGGATTGTTGTCAAACTTGGTATGTAGGTCCCACCTTGGATATGCTTGTGCCCCCTATATTTTTGCCTCATTGCATATTCAAAATGGCTACTGTGCTTCCATCTTGAATTTTGACCATTAAGTTTTTCACTGCTGTTTCTGTGGAACTTGCTCAAGGAATCCACAGGTTGTCCAATATTGGACACAGTTTCCCTCAAAAGTGTCCCTTTTTTTCTGCGTAATTTTTGACCTCATTCACATATTCAAAATGGCTGCAGGACACGCTTTGTCTGCAGTCTTTTCAAGAGCATATACTAACCTGTGTTAAGAAAAAACAGGGTTAGAGATTTAAGGCTACAAAGAAGTGGGTCATGCGTCATGAGGTGGGTACCCAAAAAAGGTGGATTTATCACACCTGAAATTTTTTTTGGCCAAAAAATTAAAAATTCATAACCAAAAACCAGGGCTATAATAGTAAATAAGGTGTCATTTTGTAGCTTTGGATCTCTGCTTTCAGATGGTAGTAGACACATTTGCCTTCAGTTTGTTGTGTTACAGTTACAGGCTGATGAAGCAAAAAAGTCAGGGGTGGATTTTTTGTGGCGGAATGTGGCGGAGGTGGAGGACAAATACACTGAACTGAAAGCTAATGCATAAAACCATTCCCACTGCTCTTTATAGTTCCTAAAAATCATGTCAGGTGTCTCTACTGAATCCCTTAATTGGCAATCAGTGTCAGTCGGCTGTCAATTAATGTCAATTAAGTTCCATGTGCTCTGGAGAAGCCATCTTTTGTTTCGTGGAGTGGAAAGATTTCACCACAATTTTTCGGTACATTTCACTCATGGAAGGTATGTAAACTTTCTTATTTCTATTCAGTGAATCGCAAACGCAATGACAGTGTATACAACACAGTTCCAAATAATAGGAAGCTTCATTCCTTGATGTCAGTAGGTGTAGATGGGGTGGTAAAATCAAGGGAATTGTCATGTTACTGCACTGCCTGTATTACTGAGGATTACAGTGCCTGTGAAAATCGAGAATATGTCAATGCTTTTAAGAAGGTTGCCTTCTCAGATGGTTCGAGGGTGCACTTGAAGTAGAGGATGTTGTTAATGAAGCAGATGGCATGAATGTTTCAGAGGGTGGTGAAGATCTCTTGTCATTGATTTGTAAGGGTACAGTTGTGGCTATTATGCCATGGGCCCAGTCTTTGGATGACTACTACTTGCTCGTAGCTACTTCAGATGGAGTTATAATGCTTGACAAAAGTATGAAGTCTGGCTATGGCCAATCATATCCTAAGGGGTCTGAAGGAATTTTGGGTAGCTTTTACAAATTCCAAAAGGCTACTAAGGGCAGTCACTTGTACAAAAGAGAGAAGAAACTGGCAATTGTGCGCAAAGATTGTATCTTGTATGTAGGAGTTGAACTGAAAAGCCATGAGAAGCTACCGGATACATACTGTCTCTCGAATTCTGATCTTGAAGACATACTGTGTACTCTTTGTATGAGAACCTAATTATTAGTATTCTTGAACCAGTAATCTATCATGTGAACAGTTCTTATAAGTCAGTAAGCATTTGTGTGTAGTTTTGATGCACCCATCATCCAAATTTTATGAGAAAGATGTCTCGCTTTGTCAAAAACCACCAACTTCATCGTAATAAAAATCCTGTATTTCCATCAAATTTTTGAATACAAAGTATAAATCAAACAGAATTTCTTTTTTGTTTATTGAATAGCATTTTATCTGAGGATCATTTTGATCCAAACCAGGTCTTGTTTTGACCAATATTAAGGATTTTACGAGGTTTTGAAAAAAAAAAAAAAAGGGTCACTTTGGAGAAAACGGCAAAAAAGTGTTCTGGCCGTAATGCATTTTCTATTAAAAGTTCATTTTATAAACGGCTGTACAAGGGTTAATATTGAAAAAAATAAACCACCCATGCCATTTTTCTATGCAGTTTAACCTGTACAATAACATATTCAAAAATTGAAAAATGGTCATTTTTGACCCTGTGACGCAAATTCCCCCCACCTCATGACGCATACCCAGTGACAAAAAAATTGACTGAGTAATGCAAGTACAAATATTAGCAATTGTTACCTTTGGCTATTTATTGAAAAATGTACAAAAAGCAACAAAAAATAAAAAATGTATCATGCATATGGTCTATAAGTAAGGTGATTTAAATATTTCATAAACAAAACGAGCACTCCGAGAGCGCAGCACCTCCGCCCAGGGCCCTAACCCTGACCCCTCCGCCAGCATAGCTGGATTTGAACTTTGTTCACTTGTTCCTCTTGTGCTGCTGTAACATCCTGCAAAGTTTGGTTGAAATCTATGCTGCCATTTTTGAGATGTCCTGCTAACAGACAGACAGACAGACAGACAGACAAACAAACCAATGCCAGCAAAAACATACACCTCCTTGGCAGAGGTGAATTAAATGCTGTTGTACCAATTAGCTAAGTTTCCAATGGTCAATAGCAGGCACAAAGATATGTTCACAAATCTCTTGTCTTTATACTGTATAATTTCTGTTCTGATTTATAAAATCCAATGAATTTTCTCTTTTAAACTTCTTAGGAGTTAATCTCATTTGCAATTTTCAATGACTTAATACAGCAATATTTAAAATATTGTTGAAATTCTCTCACATGCATATTTGCTGTTACTTGTATGTTACAGTTCTGGGCACAATTATGTCCCTGAAGTACGAGTTTCAGGGATATCATGGTTTCGCCCCACCCGCGTCCGCAGATTTTAGCCGTTAGCGTGATAACTCACAAAATACTTTACATTGGCTTCTCATTTTTAGCATATGGGTAGATATGGTAGAGAGGATGAACTGATTAGATTTTCGGCAAGTATGCACTCCTAGGTTTGCCCCCAGGTGGCGCTATATATTGAAAAAAATCTGTTTTTTAACCATATCTCTGGAACAATTACTTACACAGACCTCAAATTTGCCTCATATTGTAGGTCTAGTAAAGGGGAATCTAATAAAGGGGGCTTCGAGGATTGGGGAATTTCGGGGATATACCCCTTGGTGTCGGCCGCCGACAGCGTAGACCTAGTTTATATTGAACCTTAGTCTCACTGCTCTTCTGGGATCTCAACATTTGCTCGCTAATAAAAATGACATTTTTGTACCCAGTCAGCCTTATGTCTGTTTACAGTCGCATTCTGGGTGGTATTTTTCAGTGTCATACTAGTTCAATTCACTGCTGTGTCCTGTGACCTTGTTCTCAGTGGGGAAACAAATTCGCCCCATGTCTGTGGTGAATGTTTCCAAGCAGGTGAAAGATGGAAATAAAATACAACAAATTTGGCATATGATAAGAAAATACACTGTAAGAAAGGAAGAATCAGGGATTCACTTCCTAAACTAATTATGTCTTTTCATGGGAACTTAACTGAAATCACACTGTGACACCCTGGTGCCCAAAGATATTACATGAATGAAGAAAGACCCGAGTGCAGGGACATACACTTATTAAATAAATACAGTGACTTAATAACATAAACACAGAAGTAAAAGAGGATAACAAAAAGGGAGAGCTCTCAACTTAAAAAGTGTCACAACCTAAGGCTACCTGCCAGTGATGGGGAAATCTAAGGTTTAAGTAGGTAAAGGAATGATAATCAGCTAATGAGAACCAGGCGTGATAATTCGGAGGGAGAGCAGAGGAGATAATTGAGTAATTCAATAAGGTCAGGTAGCCAAAACTCTGGGATGCCTAGGGGGAGGGGCATTACACGGCCTTCGAGATATTAGGTGGGTATGATGGCTAAATTCCCGAATTATACAAAAGCAGTTTCAAAGGTCAATGTTCAACCTACTTAAAAATTGTTCTGCTCTGCTAACCTAATGATCAAATACCCAAAAATTAGCTTTAATTTTGCATTCAAAAATTGCCCAAAACCTTCTACTCGCATCAGAGAGCTAAATTTGTAATTTCCTTTAATCAGCTTACCTTTTATTCAGAAAATCCTTAGTTTTTCAGTATGTGGTGTGAAATAGGTGGGAGGGGGCGTATCTGGTGACCTAGTGTTGGCGTGCAGCCCTACCTGGCGTCTCTCCACACTGAGGGAGTTTACTAAGGGTTTGGATGCAGCCATTCCATCACTTACCTGTCACAGGACAAAGATTTGACTCGCAGATGAACCCCGTGTTCTGGCTCATCATAAACTCATCAGCTTCTGATGATTGTCATTATTATTAGCTTCTGTTGCCAGTATATTGCTCTATGCCTGACAAGAAAAGAATATTTTGTGCATGTTTGTATTTTGAACTCTTAAACCTCTTAGTTTATTTGGCTGATTGATTAATCTGTATTATCAGGAATACGATTTGGTTTAAGCTAAAGGCGTAAGCGATGTATGGAGATTTGGCATTCATCCTGTAAAACTGCATGTGATTCACAGTTATAATTTACTGACCATTACATGGAGTTGTAAATGGGCAATTCCATTGTAATGTCAACCTGAACACAAAAAAAGTAAAGTTACTAACTCCCCTAATAAATCTTTTACATGTACCTTTTAGGCTGTATTCTTTGGAGTGCAAATTTCTTTAGGCCATTGTACAAGTGTAATTGCACGTTATTATCATTAGTGTTGGATGAACACTGTAATGAAGTAAAAAACAGGGACATAAAGCAATGGTGTCACATCCATAACCTTCATGAAAATACATGAAAAATAAATATATTTTCAAAATTGCCAATTATGTTCAACTAGGCCTCCTGCATTATGTGTGTGTGTGTGTGTGTGTGTGTGTGTGTGTGTGTGTGTGTGTGTGTGTGTGTGTGTGTGTGTGTGTGTGGAATCCCCAACCTATCATTTTTTTTCGTCACCTCCATAACGTAGGATATTTGTAATTGTTGTTTACCAAGATTGTTTTCTTTGCCTTTTCACTCATCCGAGTGTGTGCGATCAGAATATGCTGCAATTTTTTTTATGATGTCAGAAGAGCAATTCTTTTCAGCTATTTGTTTTTTCATTTTTACATTTTGATTCCAAATCTCACATCTGTAAGGCTAGAACTGGCCGAATACAATGATCCACATTTAAGCTCTTATGGTTTTCTCTGTTCGGAGTTGGGAGCCTGTGCGTAAGGGGTCATGGCAGTTCACGACCTTTCGGACTGACCAGACCGCAAGTGAAATGTTGGATCCCTTATCTCTAAATCAGCTGCATTTTCACCGGGGCTCCTCAATCAGTCTGACTGTTGTCGCCAAACCCCTGTCCAATGACCACCCTGACCCCCCCCCCCCCACCCCCCCACTCACCCCCCCACTCCAAAATGCTTGACCCAGTCGTTGCTCCAGACGGTGGCTCCTCTTTAGCCACTGCAGGAGATAAGGCATTAAAACCAAACAGATCATGTGACCAGGTAACATTAACCCTATGTGCGCCACCATGTCCCCTGACTGGCGGTGAACTGGGCTAAAACCTCTGTGGTCCCTAATCATCTCCAATGGTGACTGACCTCACTGTAGGCCGTGGACTAAACTTGCCCTTAGGCTAACCTCAAGCCTAGGCTTTGATCACTGACCTCTGGCTTCACATAGATCAGTGGCAACTGTCCAATCCATCTTTGCATTTTTTTTCAACCCCCTCATGCAATTTCTTGAAAAGCACAGTTAACAATCTGTCTCTTACATTTTCCATAGCGAACAGACAGAGCAATCAAACTCAGAATTTGCAAACTATTACATTACATATAAAGAGGCATCATAAATAAATAATATTTCGTCAAGCCTGTCAAATGGAGTTGAGTATTTGAATTAATTTATATCTTGAGAAATATTTGGAAAAAATTATCTCTAGTAGTCATCTTTAGGAATGATCTTCATCCTCTGGCAATTTTTATTAATAACAGATAGTATGTAATATTGTGGTCCTGCTCAAAAACTGAGAAATTTTGTGGCTACAATTTAATTTCTTAAGAATGTAGACATTAAGAAGTGGATTTGTGTTCTGCCAAACATTAGATTGTGTGATCTAGTCGAATTTTGACCACGGTGCAATTGTTTGCAGCACGTGTGAATCTCAGAAATGGCTGCCCATTACAGTTTCTATGTTTCGTAGAAATGCGATGGAAATCCTCCTGTGATTGACTGTTGTATGGGCATGGACACTGCATCATTCCATTCTTAGAGAGGTCAGCGGAGAATGCGTAAATCAGTTAGGTTAAGAGAAAGTCAACAACTTGTTCATATCAGTGGGGTGTATAAGGGCACCTTTGAACGTACAGTGTATCATATGTGGAATGAAAGACCAAGGTCAAATGAGGTTTTGTTTCGTTTTAGCGAGTAACAGGAGGAAACTATTTTGGGCATGTGATCAACCAAAGTAGATAATTGAAAAAACTCAACAGATCTGTTTAATATCAATTTTGCCATAACATTGCTTCCTGAATTTGTTTTAAACACAAGCATGAATTGGATCCATACTGCTTATTTTAATGGTGCAGTGTGTTAGTGATAGTTTCATTAAATTAAAAGTGTTCTCTTGTCATATCTTTTTAGGTAGTAAGTGTCACTTGAATACCACATCATACCTGATCATTGTTTATAGCCCCGAAATATGAGTTTTGGGGCTATCATGGTTTCGCCCCACCCGCCGCCACCGCGTCTGCAGATTTTAGCCGTTAGCGCGATAACTCACAAAATACTTTACATTGGCTTCTTTGTTTTACCATGTTGTACCATGAGATGTACCATCTCCTCATGGAACTGAGTCCACATTACATTGAATCCTCCTTCATTGGATATATTTGCCCAATCAAATAGTCACTGAGCATATATACCATGCAAAAGGACATTTTGTTCATGTCTAAAGATGTGAAAAAGCACGCAAGCATCGGAACGGTTTGGCTCATACACTACAAAAAGCAAATTTGTCTTTTCGATGAGTCAAATGTGAAAAGATGTCCTGAGTTTTGTCATGCAGTAAATGGGTGTTTTTTTTCTTTGATAATCCTTTCATCTAATCGTGTGGAAAAGGCAGAGTTCTTCAATTTCATTTCACTTATGAATTCCCTGTGAGATCTCAACTTAATATAAATACAATCCTAAGTTATGATATCATGATGCGAACTAACTTGATTTCTGAAAGTGTCATCTGTCAACAGAGGTCAAAAGGTAGATTTTAAGTGTCCGGGAAAACCAGGGTTTTCCTGAAGTTGAAAAGCAGGTAAGAAGAAACCTTTGAGAGGAAGTAACGGAGCTTCTCGGCTTTCCTCTTTGCAACACCAATCCTGTTTCTCATAGACTGGAAATGGATCACCCTAGTCTAGAATTCTCCATAACCGAAGTTTGCATTGTCCTGGGTAGAGCAGGAACGGACAGGGAGGGCTGTGACCTGGGGGTCCTAAGTTCAAAGGGTCAAGCCCATCTACCTGTCTCTGCACTGGCGAGTCTGGTGTCTTTCCAAGCTCCAGATCAGCCAAAAGTTTCCGTCTCAAATTACAGAAGTTGGTGATTCATCACTTAGTGGTAAGTCTGTTAATATGTGTTTCATTAATGCACCAAGCACTTCTCACAGGGTAAAATATATTATCAGTGCAATACAATGATGTTTTCCTGGGAGCGATGCCTGTTTTGCCAGAATGTTTCTTGTGTCCAACTCCACATTTGGTATTTTAAAGCTGTCACTTAATGACTGATAGTCTTTCTCTTGAATAAGAGTAAACATATTTGGTATAATAAAAATACAAGAGAACATTTTGAAAATGATTTATTTCTCTAAAATGCACCATGACATCTAATACCAGGTAGGCATCTACATTTCAGAAAAGAATAATATATTTCAATGTGTCACTTAAGCAGTGTATTTTCAAATATCTAAACATCTACACAAAAATATTACACTGTAACAAATAGGAAAGTAATCAAGATGTGTTTTACGTGGTTCTGTAATCAAAATGTACCTCTGAAATATAGACATCCATCTGCCTTGAAAACCAATAAGAACATTAAAAGAACGGGAGGTAATTATAGCTGTAAGAAGGAATCAGCACTGCATTCACATGCATGCTTTTTTTTGTCAATACTGGCTGAGAGAAGGTTCATTTCCTCCATATCATGTTCTTTGGTCTTCCATGTCATCATCGTCCTCTTCAGAGCTGGAGTCATCATTGTAGAAATGGAGGGTGGCTTGTATGGGGAAACTGGCCAAAACCTTCTTTCCTAGATGAGACAGGTACTCTTGAGTCCTAGATTTAGGTATGCAGAGCCTACATGATATAAACAATGGCGTTACTGCAGAATCACAGGAAGTAAAGACAGCTGCGGCAAGGATATTTTGATTTCCTGACTCAACGTGATTTCTATGAGCTTCAGTGTCAAGATGCAGACTTTGAAAACAACATGTATGAGCAAAATAATTATGCTCAATATCTTCAAATCTTTAACATCTTTATATTTTAAAATGGAATAATATCCTATGAGAAACTGCCAATAGGAAAAAAGTAATCTGCAACACACACACAAGCATCCTTGTACTTTTATCGTAGTGAGAACATCATATTGACTTTCATGCATACTTTGTTGTGTCTCTACATCCTTTCTGTAATCATTCTTACCCTAATCTTAAACGACCCCTAATTCTAACCTTACCCCCAGCCTTAACTCATTATCCACAATTTGCCTTTGTAATTGTGAAAATGTCCTCACTTCCCAAAATTGTCCCCACTCCGTAGGAAAAAAAAACATTTTCTGGTTCTCACTTTGTAGCAAGTACAAGAACACACGCACACACAAATGACAAGAATAATATAGAATTTAAAAAAATTAATTACAAACCTCACAGGATGTTGAAATCCTGAAGCACCTCTAAGTGTTCGAGTATTGAATGATTCCACCCCACCTGCTTCACACTAGAAACAGGAAGAACACACAAGTACACTTGCAGGGCATTCAAAGAGCGCAGACCTCCTTGAAGGCCAATAGTCCACTCTTCTATGACATGCAAATGTGCAAGCACAGCCACAGTGGAGTCATCGGATTTCTACTGTTGGCTACGTTTTGTCACTTTTGAACCTCCCTACCACTAACTGGTTCTTAAGATGTTTGACATTTATACTGCAAATGGCTGAATGCCCTATCTCATAATGCTTACATAAGTGAAAAATAATATTTATATCTGCCCTGTGATTCAGATCCGAGTTTTTTTTTGGCCCATGCCACACTTCCCCACCAAGTTTGATGAAAATTGGGCCAGTACTTTTTCCGTAATCCTATTGAAAAACAAAAACAAAACAAAAAACCAAATAGAACCAAACGCATAACCCCAAGCAGAGGTAATAAAAGACTGAACATATTCCTACTTTTAGGATAAAAGAATCATATCTTTGAGTTTCATTTGTACTGTAGATGCATTTGCAACCCCAACTCTGAAAAAAATTAGAACAGCATGGAAAAAGCACAAAAAAAATCAGAAAGCAGTGATTTTTAAATTGACTTTGACTTGTATTTCATTGTAGACAAAGTGAAGGCAATATCGTTAATGTTTGGTCAGGTCTACTAAACTTTAGTTGTAAATGTACATCTTTTCCTGTCATTTAGGCCAGCGAGGCATACCAATAAAAGTTAGGATGAGTGCAATTTAGGACAAGCAATCATATTAGAATTTTGAATAATGATTTGATGTCAGCAGGTGATTGTAGTCATGATTTGGTACAAAAGTAGCATCCAGGAAGGGCCCAGTCCTCCAGGAGCAAGCAGGAGAAATGGGCTGAGGATCACCAATGATGATACAACCACATGAGCTCAGGATTACTTTGGCTAACCCTTGTAAAGTGCCACAATATGTAGTTATATCCACAAAAGACAGTTCAAACTTTACTGTGCAAAAAAATAAACTTTATGTTAACAGTGTCCACTTCTCTGGGCTCGGAGGCATTTGCAATAGACAATCGCACAGAGGAAAAATGTGCAGTGGTCATGAAAATCAATATTTCAAGTATTTTTTAAAGAAATGGATGCCATGTGCTCCAGACCAAAGAAAAGGACCATCCAGACTGCTGTCAGAAACAAGTCCAAAAACCACTCTAATGGTACAGGGTTGTGTCGGCACCCTTAGGAGGGGTACCTTGCTCTTTTGTGAATGTACCATTAATGCTTAAAAGTACGCTGAGACTTTGGAGCAACAAATACAGCCTTCAATAGATCTTTTTCAGGGATACCTATGGATATTCTGACAACGCAATGCAAAACTGTGTTCTGCACGCATTACAAATGCAGGATTGCATAAGAACAGGGTGCAAGTGCTGGACTAGCCAGCCTGCAGTCCCGACTTGTTCCAAAAAGAGAACGTGTGGCACGTTTTGAAATGCAAGTTGCGACAACAAAGTACTGTACTGTCACAAAATTTAATAATTGTCTGCAGAAAGAATGGGACAAATTATGCCTGAAACTCTTAATCTTTTGGTTTCTTCTGTCCAAAAACATTTATTCAGTGTTGTCTTGTAAAAAGAAATGGGGACATTACGAAGCGGTAAACTGTCCTCTCTTTTTTTGAGATATGCTGCAAGAATCAAAGTTGTTTCTTTTGAAAACATCAATAGAATTCATGCAATGAAACATCAAATAATGCGCTTATGCATTGTTTTCAGCAAAATACAGGTCAGAGATAATTTTTTAAAATCATTGCTTTGAATTGTAATTTTACATACAGTGCCAACTTTTTCTGATTTGGGGTTGTAAAAACAATAAATGCATTTCATTTTAAATTTATTGTCTGATACAAAATCAAGAAGAAACTCACACCTATCACTTTCACTTCTGTGCTTCTCGTGTAGACTGAGTGACCTTCATGCATCTCGGGATATTTTCATTCATCAGCAGTAGACTTTTTGGGGAAAAAAATTTTTAGCAATATTTTGTACCTTTTCTTTCCGCTTTCCAGCCTCTCTGTGCGTCAGAATCCACGGTCTCCATATGTCAGGATATCTGAAATGTGGGAGCGGACAGTTGGAAATAAATTTTTGAGCTGTTTTTTACATTTTTAGTAACGAGATGTGACCGTACCTTTCCATTTTCCCATTGTTGACGGGAATTCCTGCGGCTTGGAAACTTTGAGTTGGCTTAACCTGGTGTCCTGCAGATTTCATATCCAAATTGAGCGGAAGCATCCTGATCCTCGGACCTGCTCTCCCTCGGCAAATTCCTGAGGTAAAGTGCGCTCGGCAAGGTAAGCTGTGTCACGGAGGTGAGTGGGTGTGTTGTTGCGCGTGTGTCGGGTGGGGGTGTGGCAATGTATCTGAAGCGCGCAAAGGGGTGTTTTTGAAAAACAATCGAGTACATAATATATACCGGTTTCTTCCAAATGACCGAGCAACGGTGAGCGGAGAGTTTTTTTTTTTTTCGTCCGCTTGACACCGTGTTAGCTATAGTAATGTGAAGCTAAATATTTAAACATAAATTTCCTCATTATTATTATCATAATTAAAAAACGCATTCCAAACGGTACTGTGTGCAATTTCTATACGCCCTCTAATGGTAAATGAAAAAATTGGAAGGGCGGTGATTTCCACTGAAAACGTAACTTGCGTTGGTGGGATGACGATTCAGACGATGGGCGGAGCATTCAGGCAACAGGGAAGCGTCAATACAGGCAATTGAGACTTGTCTACCTGACGTCTGAAGCCAGATGGGCTCCAGAATAGATTTTCCGATGAGACAAAAATGCTCATTACTCTGTGTTACGTCTATCTTTGGGTGCGCTTTCAGAGGTACTACACTTTGGTGATCCGGAGTACCGTGCACAGGCTGTGCGGAACAAGAAGCAGTTTTACCTTTTGCTCTGTGAAACCTGCGGCTGCACTGAGCAGGCAACACGCTGGCGATCAAAGTTTCGTTTTTCAGCAACCTTCTCCTTTGCCCGAAGATGACATTTTTCTGAAGTTGGGCGACAAGGTCATTTACATCAAAGAGCCACAGGTGATTGCTAATATGCTAACTCGCTGGTGGTAGCTATGGTTTGCTTTCATCCGTCCTGCTCAGGCCTTGTCAGTCAGTCTGTGCGAGGAGATGGGTATGAACGGTCAAGTGTGGCTGCATTGATTGTTTCCCTTTCGCGTTTCAGTTCTGATATGTGAAATTACTTATACCTGCTGCTGATTTGTTAGTGTAGCATTAGCTATATATGAATTCTTCAGATCGACGACCTTTTCGATAAACAAATTAATAATGCCGGGCGCATCTGCCTTTGGGAGCAATTAAGGTAACAGTAACAGGTCATTGAACGCTTAGTTACGTGAATGGATTTAACTATTGAGTATGCTGGTTATGATAACATGTTTGTTGGCTAAGTTGCTGGTTATGATAACATGTTTGTTGGCTAAGTTGCCAGGGTTTAATCTTACAAAAACTAATGTCTTTTGGTTTACTTGGTATAAGGAGAACTAAGAACATTTTGCTGCTTCTAGGCTTGTGATGACATTAGTAAGTGGACATTGCTGTTGGGATCATCCTTGACTTACGGTCCAAGGGCAGAAAACATTGCTTTTGTCATAGAGGCTGCTTCTGAGCCGAGAGTGGACAGAAATTCACGGACCTCGTCAAGCAAGAAGGTATAGTTTGCTTATATTTTCTTATTTCCATGTAATGGTTGGATTAGCTCTGAACACGAACAATACCATAACTATGTGATGCTGCACTTAATAATAGCGAGTATAAATAAACATTTGATGCACAAATCTCCAGTTATGCTCGTTGTGTGGTGATGGCTTTTAGAGAAGTAAGAATTTCGGCTCTTCTCTAGCATGGACTGGGTGCAGGGTTGTTTTGTCACCCCGAATGATTTAAATGCAGAAGTTGTTCTCTGTACTCAGAGGCTTCCAGTGTTTTCAGGACTTGATGTATTTTCCTACCCACCGCTTAGTTTCACTGGCAACAGGATGTCAGGCGCATAGTATTTAGTATAACTTCGTGAAGATGTCATTCTCAGAGTTTTGAACTGACATTATGCTTCAGACATTGAATAAGTTGTTTGGTTATTTAGTTTAAGTCAAGACCGGTGAAATTAAAATACTTTAAACTGTTCCAAACACCAATTCCATGCAAAGCTCTCGTGTAATGAAATTAATTACAGCCTTGGTGTTACATTCTCTGACTGGTTAGATTCTACTGTGAACTCAAAACATCAGAAAAACTGTGTTTGATCACAAGGAAAATATTGCAGATATTTTGAACGACTTCCAAACTTTTTTTTTTTTTGGAATTTATAAAACTCTGAGCAAGTCTTAGCACGATATCACCCATTAGTGAGAGTCTTGGTCCAATTGTTGTTCTCCGTTTATTTTATCTTTTCACTGTGGTGTTACAGCCATTGGCGATGAACATTTCTGTGGTTGTGGACAAATCCAGCAATCGTGCTTTTTTTTTTTTTTTTGTCCAGGTACTTAAGTGGTCAGACTACTGTTTACCTCTGGCTTGTAGCCCTGGCCAGCCATATAAGGCAGTGGCTGAAGCCAGCGTGGAGAACTTCAGCCAGCTGGGAGTGGCCTTCATGGAAGACCGCCTGTGGATGGACCATGGGCTTATACCTGAAAAGATAGTCTGTGAGTTGAAGCCAGGGCTTTCCATTTGATTCTGGGGCCCCTGTGAAGCCCTTTCACGTATAACTGGCCTGTGTGTGTCTGCTGTATCTGGCAAATTGTGAGTCTGTACAGGGATAGGTTGATCAGGTGGGAATTGCTTCATTGTGCAAATGAGATCATGTGGAGTGCAAATGACTGCCCTCGCTGTAGTGTAATGAATTTAATTGCAACCTTGACTTTAGCGTTTGGGTAGGAGAGAACAGTTATCTGTCAATCATCCACATGAGTGATTGCCCTACTGGTTTTCCCCATTATATCATAGATTGTGGGCCTCATAGCCTGTTACCTTTTATATATTCATGGCTGTCAGTGTAACAGTGCTGATGCTCTCATCATCAGTTCAGACCATCTAATGTCTGATCCATTGTGAGGCCCATAGCATGTGACTACTGACAGTGAAAGTATCCTGCTGGCAGCTCATCAAAGATCAATATCTTCAAATTTTGGAGTGATTCCACTTTTATTTTGGCAGTAGCTGATGCGCTTCAGGCTGGATGTTTACTCGAGGACAAGTCTGTGTGCTGTGAGGTGGTTGGACAAGGTCCTTCTGAGTACGAGTGCATTATCTGTTGGCCTGTGATGCGGAAAAAACACCTTACCGACTCACTGGCGATTGAACTGCACTCTGGTCAAGCTTTAGCTTCAATAAGGTGTACATAAGAGGGATAGCATTGGTGATGTTTATGATTTCACATCTGTGAGATGACAAGGTAGTACGCTAGTATGTGGACGGACCGTTCATGGTTTGTGCACAAAATTGCGGGCATTGAGCAATGGCTAATGGGGCAAGAACATTTGGCTGGCCAACCAATGGTGTTACTTCTTCGGTCGTTCACTCACTCGCTCTTTCACCCACTCTCTCACTTCTGCACAGACATCTGCAGATGTAGGGCCAGACCTTGCCAGCCCAGAGGAGTTTTGTAATGGGCAAATTTGGAAATGTTTTTAGCTTGACCCTGAGGGAATTGCAGTAAAGAAGAATGAAGCTAAAAATCCTCTTCCTCTTCTGGAGGTTGTGTGAATGTTTTTAACTTGTGTTTACCACTATATCTGTCTTCCTTTTGTTTTTCAGCCGTCTTACTGAAGGACTCTGCACTGCAAGAACTTGTTGAGAAGAATCGGCCGGAGAGCCGTAAGCCCACGGAGCTCCTCTCCGACCTGCCAGCGGAAATCGTCCTGTCAGAACCTTCGCCGTGCGAGGGGGAGGGCGGAGCTCCTGCACAAGCAGCTCTGGGGAATATTCTGTGGACGACGGAGAGCCAGCCGGGCCTGGAGGAGAGGCCGGTTCCTGAGGATGGGTGCAGCTTGGGCCCCGGGGCCGAGCAGGAGGAGGATGGGGACTGTGACTCCACCAGGGCCAGCCACATTGAGGGCCACCCCCACCACCTCCATCTGTCCAGCTGCCACGAGTGCCAGGAGCTGGAGAACAGCACCATCCTGTCCGTGAAGTTCGCCTCGGCCGAGAACATCCCCGACCTGCCCGACGACTACGGCGGGGAAGAGGGCGAGAGCGAAGAAGGCGAGGCTGAGGGCGAGGGCTTCGCGGGCCAGACCAGGAGGACGAACCCCACTGGCAAACCGCCCAACGTGCTGGTGTACGCCGGCGGCTGCCAGGAGCGGTTTGAACAGGTGCGCTCCGTCCTGGCGGAGTGTGTGGACATGGACAGCTACGTCGTCTACCCCTTGCGGCCCCAGCAGGTCCTGAGCGACCCCTGGCTCCAAAGTGCCCTCTTGCTGGTGCTGGCCTCCGATGAAGCGTTCGCCCCAGAGCTTCACAAACGCTTTTTGGCCTACCTCCAGCAGGGTGGGAAGGTCCTGGGGCTCGGCTCCATGTTCTGCCCTGCTCCCCTCACCCTCGCCCCCCGGGCGGGCCAGAAGAACCTGGTCCAGCGGCTGTGCTTCACCAAGGCTGACTCCACGGAGCTGGAGCTCAGCGTGATGGGCAGCGGAAGGGCGTTTGAGCGGGAGGCAGGACAGAGCGCCGCAGGACAGGTGGAGCTTTGGGGGGAGCTGCTGGGGGACGCCCGGGACATGGCCATCGTCAAGGTGGCACACGGGGAGCAGGGAGGAGAGGCCATACTCTGCCAGGTACCCGCTGGGGAGGCGTCCCGTCTGGGCCGGTAAACCCAGACTGTCTGGCAGACAGTCTACATAACGGCTCCAGCATGTTTTTGCTGAAGTAATGTCAACAGTTTGACCAGTTAGTGAGAGCAACAGATTATGTATAAATATTAATGAATGTGAATACTTTATATTCAGGCAGTGCTGAAGAAGGTGTCTGTGTTCATTGGCTACACTAGGTGAAGCCTGCAAAATAATTTCAGAAACATTTTCATGGGTCCTATTTATGTATAATTAACAACACTAATAGGGTCTTTTGCATTTTGGCAGTTTCTGAAAATGGTGGGCTTTTACAAACAGTTACTGTTTGGTTTTTGAAAAAAGGAGAAAAAAAAGTTAGGCTTATTCCGTGTATTTTCTGTCCTTGCTTCAAAGCCCAAAGTGAAGACGACCCACAGAGCAGGAAAGCATTAAATAGAGATCACGTAACAGTCTTAAAATTCCTCTGCTATTAAGATAGAATAATTCAAAGGATTAACTTCAACGCCATGCACTGACCGCTTACAGTTCCCCATGGCAGAGTTCATAATTACACCAGCGAACTAACTTTGTATTATTTTCTTACTCTGATTTGCTCGCGGTTCGCTCTTTTCCCCAGGCTCTCATTGGGTGAGGGGTCCTGCCTGTGTGTGGCCTTCACTGTGGCCTCAGCAGTTGTTGCTATTCTTGGCAATAATGGAGTCCAAACATCAGCAGTGCTCCTACTAAGTACAACATTTTTGGCTGGAAAAATAGGGGATTTGGTGGCCTGATAATTTTTACTTGTAAGCATAATTCCAATGTATCTGTTTACTGTGTCTCTATGCTGACTTTGTGCGAAGCAAGACCTGAGCCAAATAATCATAGTAATGGCTCATTTGGTCATTTGCAACATACTTCGCTGGAGTTTAAACCTGAAGTCCCGAGGGCGATTTTAACTGTGCCAGCCGTTAATATCTATGAAAAATATGGTTGGGTGTTAAAAATGTCAGTGCACTTCTGCAGTAAGGAGGTGAGAGGGGAGAAATGAGGTGAAAGCTGTAGTCAGTGGTCTGTATTTTGGGGCTTGAGGAATAGGAGTAGCCAGTGGGAGACAGAGAGTACCCGCACTCTCAGATCTGTTAAAAGAATTATTACAAAAAAAAGGTTGGCAATGTATTCAACTTCACTGCAATGAAATTTGTGATAATTGTTCAAATTGATTTGTAAGTTTGGGATTTAATCTGAAATTTAAAGGCTAGCCAAGCGTGAAAAAATTGACATGTAAAACAAGTTAAATTTCTCAACCCCTGCTAGGTTTTTTTTTTTTTTTTTTTTTAACCCAGCTCAGATCAGAATGTCGCATCCTATAATCTCGTTGATGAAATTTCTGCTGATGATACTAGGTTGGCCAGGTTGTCATGTGATCATCTGTAAAATCCATTTTTTATTTAGAAATGCATAATGGATGACAATATTTGGAGATCTGAAATGTGTTAATGTCCACCTCATTCCCTAATTTCCCTGTGCATTCATAAGATAATGTTTTTCCAGTAGTGAAGTTGCACCTCTGAAGTGAATGATTTAAATTCATGAAATAATCGGTGTACGTTGCGTTCTAATACCCCTGCCAATCAATACTTCATGGCTGAATCAGGCAGTAGCTTCTTGCCCTTCTCAGACCTTTTTTTAAAGTGAGTGTGGAGTAATTCAACCATATGTGTTCTTACAATTTAAAACTATTTATCTACTTCACTCATAAAATGTCTAACATTTTTAGAGTTTTAAATGACCTTCATTCCAAATGGGTTCATATTTGTGCGTTCCGTTGCATTTCAGATATGTTATTTACTAAGTCCTGGTATCTATCACCTGTTGCAGCGAGCTCTTGATTGAGTTAATTCTGAAGTGTCTCACTGGTGGACGTCTGGGCCTGGAATGTCTGAAGTACTTTGAAATTTTGGCCCTCTGTGAGAAGGGCTATACTGGTAAAATCGGACAGAAAAGCCTGCAGGATCCTCCTACTCGAGTATGACTTCGATGGACCATAATTTAACGGAGTGTAATTGTCATGTGATGCCAGTGTGATTGGTGCTGCTGGATTCACCAACGGCTTCTGTCTCTGACCTGCACCAGGTCCGGTTGGAGACGGCACCTAACTCTCAGGAAGTGCTGAGCTCTCAGGATTTCGACCTGTTGAAAATGAGCAACGCCCTGCGTTACGAGGTGCTGACCGAAATGCTGAGCTACCTCGGACTGAGCTGTGAGCTGAACCAGGCTCCACCTCCAAGCCCTGTCTACCTACTCTCCACCAATGAGGTAAGGCCCAGCCTCTTTAACTCTGACCCCATCTGCTTAAGATTCTTTGTATTTTTTTGTTTTTTTTTACGCAGCAGGAGCCATAATAAGTTAACACTCTACTGAATCTACATCATCCCAGCAATAATTTTGGAGTGTTTTGAAGTCTCTACTGCTTTCAGTTACCTCACAACAGCAACAAATGCGTACGCACCCCAGTTTTGCTTGTGTTCGGTCCCTGAATCCAGAAATATATCTGGATCCAGATCCATTTGAGGTATTTTTTTGACCTTGTTCAGATGATGCCCCCAAATTTTTCTCATTTCAAAGAGTTTGTGAAGATGTGACTCAAAATTTTCATTTGTCACTTAAGGTAAAGAATCCTTTAAAAATCCTTCTAAAATATTCTGTATCTAGGTCTGGATCGCTCCCGAAAACGGATCAAGAAGTAGCGCCTAGATCCATCTCTGGTTATGTTTTCCAGTAATTCTGACAATTACTTTTTTGGTAATCCTGCTAATGAAGCAACAAACACCGAATCCAACAAACGACCGATTCCATTACTTTATTGATGGAGGTAATAAGAATGATGATTTTTTTCCTGGAGATTAGCTTGGGATTCTGTGCAGCCTTTTATTTGTCTAGTTTACTGATTCCATTGCAATCAATAAGTAAAAGTGGACATTATTTCAGTGTATCGCCAGCATAAATAGACTTGATGAACGTCAACTTCTTTTTTTGGCTTTGTTGCTGGTTTTTAATTTCACTTACGTCGTCCATTTTGTTTTGATTGGCGGGAACGTTTTTAGTGCAATTAGGCATGTTTTATGGTCGCCAAAGTGACCTACTGGCATTACAGTCTGAGGTGCTGAGGATTTAATTCTCAGTGCTCCAAGGTAAAGAAGCACTTTGCACCTCCAAAGCAGTTTGTATGACAACATTATTTTTTCTGGAGGCTCTTTGTGTGAGCAGGTTCATTTTTTAGCCGTTATTCGCTGTGAGCTATTCTGCCGTTATGAATACAAGTCCGTGTGTTTTTGTTGTGCTTCTCAACTTGAGTGCTGTGGTCTCGTGTTGCCTGTGCTGACGGGAATTGTTAAATGTATTAAACTTCTTTTCCTGTAGAGTAATCATGAAACGTATGCATTTTCTGGAGACATGCAATGACTGTATAATCTGCTTTGGGGTTACTTGTGTTTTCTTTTAGATCAGAGTGACTTACACCTGTCATTGTAAAATCAGCATTTTATCAGAAACTATTAAATGTCTCAAATTTACTTTGTCGAGCACAAAATTGTTTGACCCAACCAAGAGAATACGCAAATCATCCCACCCAATCAAAAAAATTGACATAGAACTGTCTGAGCCAATCAAAAACATGCTTGAAAACCAAAATCGTATGAAAATTTACGGAAATTTAACTAACCCTCTAACGTTATCTTTAGTTTTTCCTGGTTATATAAAAACTGGGGGCAAGTTGGAGGTTTATCAAGTTTCCAAACTCCTTAAATTTCGGGGTTGCAGTGCAGGTGGGTTACTTGACAGCTAACTTCTGGTTCGACTCCCTGATGGGGCTTGAGATTCTGACTTGCTTCTGAAGAGATGAAGTTGGGAGGGACTCTGCCATTCCGACCTTGAGTAAGGTCCTTAACCCCAACAACTACTCAAGGGGCTTTACTCCTGTTTCCGCTCATCCGTCCCCACTCACAGCTGTCCTGTCTGGCCTTTCTCTCAGGGAATCCTTTAAACAGATAAGCACATTCTCAATGGACCTTTCCTGCTTAAATAAAGGAAAAAAATTCAAGTATTTAGACCAGTATCTGTATCTAGAGATACAGTTGAAGGTGTTCACAATCTGATTTTAGTCTTCTTGTTTATGTATATTCCCTTAATTTTATTTTTGTTTTCGTGGTGTATAAAAGCATGGTCTGTGGTAGTGTGAGTTTTCTCAAAGTTCTTTGGTTTCCTCCAACATCCCAAAGACGTGCATACCGGGATAACTGGAGACTAAAAATTTTCATGTACATTTGAGTTTGCGTGTACGGCCATGTGATCCCTGCGATGTTTGCCAGACTGTGCAGGGTGCGTTTCTACCTCTGCCCATAGTATGCGGGGATGGACTCTGGCCCCTTAACGACCTTTTGCAGGAATACGTGGGTTAGGTCATGGCTGGATTAAAAAATGTGGCTGATGATTGAATCGGAGGAATGGCAGCCAAATCCATCTTCCAACGACGCTGTTTGCCTTTACATCGCTGTTCGCCGATAGGCCCTCCGGACATATAAACTCCTAGCCCTTGCATATAGGGCGTACATTTGCATGCATTAAGAATCCAACATGTTTCCATATGCCAGGCCTGTCCAGGCCAGTTCTCTCCTTGGCTGCCATAATAAACATTTACCCGGGCAATTATGTTCTGCGTGGTGGAAGAAAGCAGTTAGCGAATAGTTACGGGAAATGTTTATGCAGCAGGACTTGTTGCAGCCAGAAATTTTCACCCAGTCATCTGCCTCAGTGAGAACCTCTCAGATTAATTCCCCTTAGAGCCTCTGTGAGCCCCCATTAATACTCGCCTAGTTACTGATGACCGTGACTGTCATGGTCTTGTATAACCATCATGCTATTGTGTAATCATTATGAAAATAGTTTTAAATTTCTTGCATTTGGTCGACTACATAGCGGATAAATGGCTCCCCTTTATCAGAGGGTCGTAGTGCCTGTAACTCGGTCCTTGTGTACTTTCTCGGAGTGTGGTTACATGAAATCTCTATCTTGACTTGACTGCTGCTATATAGATGTATATTTTGTTAATCCCACACTCTCCCCATGGTGTCGCTATTCACAGCCATAATGTAATTTATGAGTGGAGATGGCCTTTCTGGTGGTGATCTGTCTTGACAAGTAGATATGCAGGCCATGGCCAATGAGCAGCTTTCATGATTCAGCTGCGGGTCACTGGTGGAGCACAGGAAGCTGCAAGTCGCTGGAATCTTGGACGGTTCGGAGCATCTGTGTCTGACACGCGTTTCAGTCATTTCTGATAAAGAAAATTCAGGGCTGTCTGACGGTGAATGAAGCACTGATGCTTACAGGTGGATTATGTTAATTTGGAATGGTTTTATCATGATTTCAGTTTAAATGTTTGGAATGGTCTTATAATGATTTCAGTGGAAATTTTGCATAAACCCCATCATTGCTCTACCTTAATATCTTTGCCTGGAAAGGGAGTCCAGCCTCAAACTTTGCCAGAGTTGAATATGACCACTAGATGGCAGCCAACGTCTACCGAATGTAAAATTTGTTCGGTTCTGCCTCAGACGGTCTATGCGTTCTACATGACTTTCTGAAGAATAGTCGCTCAACGCATGCGTCAAGATGATTAAAAGACGATATTAGTTTCGACTCTACAACTTTAAGCCATTAATCAATGCTACAGATGTCAGGTTTTTTTTTTTTAAGTTGGCTCATGTTCGTTCACATAATCACAGACCTTCCTCGGTTTCAAGCAGTTTACCATTTTCGAGCTCCGCACAGTGCTGACTCTGTGGTGTACCTCAAGGCTATACTGGAAGCCTAGCATGTCCACACATAGCACTTTTCCCATTTCTGTGTAATTCCCCATGTGTCACTTGAATGGCTCTGACTAGTTACTTATTTGTACATCCACTTGGCCCTGCTGGCCTTTTGAGCAGTCACGATGAACAGTGTTTCCGAAAACTGTTGTAATTTTTTTTAATTTATGGGGTTTGTTTTCAGTTCAGGTTGACCTCTGACCGCTGCCCTCAGCCACTTTTGCTACAACAAACACGCGGCTGATGAAAGCGGCTGCATGGGGGATTGCTTCCAGATTGGTGCTTGCAAATTGCAGGGTGAACTGTGAGAGGTTTGGGCACCTTACTGTCACTGGAGAGAGACTGCATTTCCCCTCTCTGACAATTGCATGCCCTAGCCGTGCACACCGAAGTGTCCTGGTACCCCACGAGAGGGCTTTCTGAGTTTGTTTTTTCCTTTCATGTCCAGTCGTTTGGTCGCCCACAAATTGAGTCAAATGGCGGGAATTTGGCATTCCATAGTTTTGTCAAGTATTTGGCCAGTGACGCAGTTTTCTGGGGTGTAATGCCTACACTGCTTATTTGACATTGATGTACTCTACCGCTCAGAACTTAGGAATCACTATCGATATTCACATGAATTAAATGGTAGAAACTTTTTGCTTCAGCAAGACAAATCCAAACTCTTTCTGGAACTTTCTGGAAAGGAAAGAACATGATGGCCAATTCAAAGACATTAATGGCCTGATATAAACCCCATAAAGCTGTTGTGGGATCATATGGATTGTGTAGGTTGTGAGGAGTACACATCCAATGGGAAATTTTGCTGTCAATGTGAAAATTCATTGAGAACTAAGCAGTTACAAAATTATTATTCAGAATGGCTAGGATTTGCAAAGCAGCGGTTAAATCTCACTTTGGATCCCTTGATGAGAAATTTCTAAAATGCATAACTGGGTTATTTATCATGTCAAAATATTTTTGTCCACAAGTGCTTAAAACTAAATTAAACATCTGAAAATTTATTTCAGTATTTGTTTCATGTAATTTTACTATTAAGCAAACCCTGCTATCGAATATAATGGTAAAGAAGTACTTAAATGTAAGTGCTTCCAAACATTTGAGAGGTAAGGCAGATGCCCTGAAATTAAAGCTGACAGAGTACACTTTAAATGAATGGGCACATTGAAGTGAGTGATGAGGACCTATTTTTGATTTGAGTGAACACTTGAAAACGGATCTCTTCAGCATGCGCAAACTGCTATTAGAAAAGGAAAGTTAAAAGGTAGAAATTGCGTCAAGTGAGTGATGAGCTATTTTTGATTTAAGGGAACATTATAAAATTGAATTGACCTTTGTGGGCGATGACTAAAATAGGAAAAATTGGAGGAAACTGAATGAAATGAGTGATTGCCGAGTTTTAATGCTTGATACACTAAGGATATCCTTGGGTTTAAAAGCACCAAAAAAAAAAACTTGGCTGGAGTTTTTACAGTGTAAGTCGAGTATGTCTTACCTCCTTATGTTCAATTCACCCACTATAGTTCTTTTTTTAATTTTTTATAAGTTCCACAAAAAAGAAATGCCAGAAATAGTGATTTTGTGGGTCACTACTAAGCCGCAGAAATAAAAAGTGAAATCAATATCAGCTGAGCATAAGCCAAGGTTTGATTCTGTCTGTTTGGTAACCCTCAGAATTCTAAATATGCCTTGAAAAGGACTTGCTTGGATATGTGATTTGTGTGTTCTGTTTCTCTCTTTATGAACCATTTTTTAGTGCCAACTCGATGAAAATGTAAAATAAGTAAGGAAATAAGTCATGGAATACTAGTTCAAATGTAGCACTCGGGCAAGCTTGACTGAAGGTGTCCACACAAGCCATCATACCACTCTTATTCTTGGTATATACAGTGAGCAGAGCGGAAATTAAAGGTGAAACCTTTGTGCTTGTCTAATATTACTGCGACGAGTTGTTACGGCCACTTTTTCCTGTTGATGTATTGTTAGTACTCCGATGTTGGAATCTGCAGTCGCTGAAGAAGAGTCCCGGACTGAGTCTCGCCTTCACAGTGTGCACGGGGCTGTGCTTAGCACTCCATCAGTCCATTCTCCTTGGCTTGAGAAACTGATGCATCCCCCACCTCCAGATAAAAGGGAAGAGGGGAGTTTGGGGCGGGGGGGGGCTTGTTAACAGTGACTGAATTAGTCCCATGAGACCCCCTTCCCACCATCCTTTTGTAATTTGCACAAAGCGGGTAATTGAAGCTTGCAGATAAGCGAGTCTAATTGATTAACCATCACTGTATTCCCTAAATATGGATTTTACCTAATTAGGCTATCATCCTTGTCCTTTCACGAGCAACCCCCCACCCACAGTGGTAATCACGCAGTGTAGGACACCAGATGGTGTCTGAAAGGGATTTCTGTTTTTTCCTTCACCTCATTTGTTTGATGAAAGAATTGGGAAGAATATGCCTCACGTCCACGTGCCCCTCCCAGAGCAAGGGGAATCGTGTCCAAACATCTTCCAGACGTACATCGGCTGCCCATCATGCCCCCCCATGAGAATGGCACCAATCAGCAAAAATTAATTTCATCCTGGATGTTTTCCCTATTTCTTATCATTTATTTTAGTGGCTTAAACCGCTACTTTTCCAGCTAGTCATTTAATGGTGTCTTAAAAAAAACTGTGGCCGGATTTTTAAAGCTCTCTCTCTCCTACCTTACTCAGTCCTGTGGTTTCAGAACGAGGCCCATTTGCCTTCTCCTCCCGCTTTCCCCTCGCTGGGCTGTCTCCTTTCCCTGCTTAGGTTAAGCGGGGCTTTTCCAGGAGAGGCGGCAGTGATGGAGTCTCTGTGGTCCTAATGACATTACTCATTTTAAAGGATCTCCCGTGGGCGGTTTCTCCTCAGTGCCAAGGTTAAACAAAGTGCAGCTCTGCGGGGCTGATGAGCCGCTGGATTGCGGCGTGCTGTTAGAAGCATACCACCGGGGCCGCTAAACAAGCACTTACAGCTCACTGCATTTGTTCTCTTCTGTGACTGCTTCAAGTGGTTTAAAGATGGGGAAATTTCAGGACCAAGCGCAGACTCTTGTGGGACCCCGAGAATCTAAACTATGAACGTGTATTCATTCATACATGTCATAATCCCTATCTGTTACTTTTTTTCATACAGTCAGGTGATGTATGTCACTGACACAGTAAAAGTCTGACATGGGGGAGTGATGGCAAATGATGCTTGATTGTTAAAATTTCTCTGGTTCAAGTACATTAAATATATTTCAAATTTCAAGAAATATAAATGATGTAAATGATTAATGCAGTCATATCTTCCTTGATTCCAGGAGCTAGGTATTCACATGTAATTCATGTAATTCTTGAATCATTGAATGGTTGAAAATTGTTCACTGGCCATGTATTTAACTTCCCTGCTATAAAATTTGTAAAAATTATTCTAATTGATTTGTCAGTTTGGGATTTCTCTCTCTATCATTGGTATTGAGGTGTAAATCTGAAATTCAAAGGCTAGATAAGGGTGTTCAATTTATGATTTGGCAAAGTACTAGCTGTGTCATATTAACTGCTACCTTTCCATCACAGATTGTTCTTAGATATGGGCCCAGTGAAGTGTTAGTTTCTTCATACCGCAGTATTAGTAGGCTGCTGAGAATTAAATCAAGTGAAATAATGCATGCAATAAACCATTAACACTTGACGCATTTGTGCAAATGAGCAAATCCATTTTAACTCCCTAAAATGGGTGACCTTTGAATTAAAAAGACTTTTTATCAAAGTATGACATTGTTATTGGTTTGTTTTTGTTGCACATTTGTGCTGCTTTACGAAGAAATAGTTTCGTTACAGGGTTCTCACCAGAAATTTTTGACAGCGTGGTGGGGTGGGACATCACCCAAACTGGTCGGGCGTTTGGGGGTCGCCGAGGACCCCAACGGGGTCCAGGGACAGAACCCTGGTGGGGAGCCCGGGGGGGCGAAGACCCCCGGAAGCTCTGGCAATTTATGGTTTTTTTTGAGGCCTATTTGACTGTCTAGATGGCCGAATTTAAGGATATATATACTCACCTAGAATACAAATCTTGCTTGTAAAATCTCTTGAAATAATACCTGGGACCACTGTAGCTAAAGGTAAACTTGCAAAGGCTTTGGTTCTGAAACGCAACGATTGTATTCGGGGTTATGCTAATGACAGAATCTCCGATACCGACTGACATGGTAGCACGAGTCTGGAGAAATAAATTAGCCTACATACGACCCCCCCGTTCTTTCCTAAACAATCTCATCTCACGATGTGCACATGGTTGTTTCTGTCAAAACCAACCGTTCGCTATTCGTTGGCAGCGAAGACGATTGTAGAGAAATGAGTTTTTTTAGGGAAATTTGCACATATTTTACTGGAAAATATGTCAAATTTTGCAATCATGCAGATTGAAAGACAGCGTAGCGGGCCAAGACACAGCGTATTTTTTCAGGTAACAGCATAGCAGCCCACTATCCTGAAATACGCTGGCGAGAAGGATGAGTTAAATTTTAAATGACTTTATTTTATAACTTTTTCAGCATGTGTTATGTCAGGAATTTTTATACCTCAGCCTGGAGGTAGTGTGTTTTCACAGGCGATTTTGTTTGTTCCTTAGTTCATCAGTTAATGGGATGTATCAAAAGGTTATTGATGGATGTCAATTAAATTTGGTGTGTTGATGGATATTGTGCCGAGAAGAAACGGATTATATTTTGGTGATGATCTGACTCAAATTCTTATCCAGGATCAGAAAGAATTTTTGAGCTTGTAAAGACAGCTTTGGTAATGTCCTATTGTATTCTAACATACGGCTGTTACATAAGATAATACATAATACTGTGCCGCCACCGTTAAAACATTTTTCAAACTTTGCTCTGAGCGAATGGGCAGAGCTACTAGATCTATAACAAGGGGAGACTGTAGTTTGCCTGAGCGCTGCACTACCTTTGCGCAAACAGCCTTTTCTTTTAGGGCAATTAAAGCATGGAACTCTCTTCCTAGCAGCTTAAACTGTGCAGATTTTTGTGTTTTCTCTAGAGAAGTGAAAAAATGGATTTTAAACAGCCAGTCTTGTCAGCACTAATCATACACTTTCATTTATATGTATGTTCTCCAATATTTATTGACTTTATACTGTTTTGAAGTGTTGGGGGGGGAATTTTATATTGTTTTGTGGGGGGGGGGGTTGTTGTTGTGGGGTTATGTAAATATATGCTTATACTTCTTTGTATTACCTGCTCAGGGACTGCGGATGGAAAATAGCTTATAGCTAAATCTGGTACAAAGCATCTCTTCTGCTATGATTAATGTTTTTGTACCAGGTCCCTGTAAGAAGTAAACCAAAAATAAACTAAAATAAATAAACAGCGCTGTTGATTACTGGTGTTGATTTCAAAGGTTATCCTGACCATGAACATGGCTCTAAAGCTGCTTTCACACCGGACGCGAAACGAATTTTTTGCACGACAGATTACATTCAAAGTCAATGCAATGACGCGAATACACGCAAAACGCGTGTATTCGCGTCTTTGCATTGACTTTGAATGTAATCTGTCGTTCGAAAAATTTGTTTCGCATCCGGTGTGCAAGCAGCTTTACTCCCTCATCAACCATCAGGTTACTTCTTTGTGCAGATACTTCATTCTACGACAAATCTGCATCCGGCTTCCTCGGGCCAATGAATTTAAAAACGGCAGAGATGCCTTGTAGTGTAAACTATGGATTGTGAACCTTAGATTTTTTTTCCCCCATTAGTTTTGGGAGAATTGTCTGATAAAGCCTGGTGCTATACATATACATTACTTTTATGGTCCATTTTTAATAAAAACGTAGACAGAATTTATGGTCTCCTAAAGTAATCTTGATTAAACTGAGAGACATTGAATTGCAGCATGTCATAATCACTTAATTTGTCAGTTTATCAAAAATTTTTAACTACTGAGCAACAGACTTGTTTTGTATAAAAATGGTTCAAATCGTAATAAATCGCAGGGAAACGACGTCCTTCTAGATCTCTTAATTTTCCTCCATAAAAGTGAGCATGTTTAAATTTCTGTTCGTCGTAATGATTGAACGGTTACTTTCATATTGTCATTAACAGCTGTAATGCAAACATTCGGCCATCGGAAATTTGAAGATAAGCTGTGCCGCTCTCCCGAATGACATCTGACGTGTCCAACGAGTCTCTTAAGTGGTTGAGAGGAGAAAATGGCCGGTGCTTAATATGAAGCCTAAATTCTGTAATGACTGTGTAGTGGGTTTGGGTGGAGAGCGTAATGATGAAATGTTTTTTTAAACCTCCTTGTGCCCAGGAGTCCCGGAGGCAGCTGTTGGAGTGGCTACTTCGGCAGGTGGACGCAGAGGGGTTACTGAGGTCTCCCAAAGTGAAGCTGAAAGTGGTTTCGCGTGCGGAGCCCCAGCTGGTCCTACCGGAGGGGGTGCTTGCCCTGGTCACTGAGCCCCCAGAGGTCGTCCCTCAGCAGTTCAGCCTGGAGACCTACAGCCTCCACCTGCAAACTCAAACTCTGGGCCGGAGCCTGCTGTACGCCGAGGTCACCCCCACCACCATGGACCTGCTGGAGGGGTAATGTACAGATGTTGTAGGCTGTGAGGTGTGGGGGGGGGTGGAGGAGAGCGAGTGTTTTGGGGTGGTGGGATATCCAAATCAGGCCTAGTGTCTGCTTTCTTCACTTCTGCGAGAGATTGACTGGCAGTATTATTGTTTTATTAGCAGCTGCCCTTAAGCAGCTAACAGCTGAAACTCCTGTAGGCTTGGACTGGTGTAGCTGTTTGAGTTGTCAGTCCGAAGTGATCAGTTTTATTGCTGAATCATTTTAAGCACCATATAGTCAGGGAAACTGAGAGGTAGGGAGAGCAAGCCCCATGATGCAGTTGGGGAGGGGGGGGATTGGGGGGGCAGGCAACTGGGCTGGAACTAATTTAATGCCTGAATGACCTCGCAGCGGTAGGAGCGGGCTGCACCTAATAGAGGTCTTTGTCTACATCTCTACATCTTACTGGGAACTTGCCAGTCAACAGACAGGATCCCAGAAACAGGTGGAAGCTATTAGACCTGTCATAAAGTTTGAAAAATGGATTCTAGACCTGCGGTGAAGTGATTTGAACTGACAGTGTTGTCATTAAGGTTGTAAGGTAATGAAAAAGGGGGAGGAGGTGTGGGGGGTAAAAAGGCAAAAGTTTGATTTCACATCCTCTTGATTATTCATTTAATTTCCAGATGTCCTGTGCCGTGGTCTGATTATATGTCATTATTCTTGATACGAGTGTCTGTCATGGACTCATTTTTATTATTTTTCAACTTCATGCATTTCCAAAATGATACGCATTTATCTTTCATACCCTTTTATTATTTTTTATATTTATTGTGAATATTTTAAAATGAATCTTTTAGTTTCCTCTCTTCCCTGTCCATATTAGTCAGTTTTTACAGTATGATAAAGCGCTACTTTCTGGGTTACTTTGCCCATGGGAGTGACTTGCAGTTCACGGGTTTGGGTTTGTGGTTTGGTGTCAGTGTTATCGCCACCATCTGGTTGGCACTATCCTGGCTCTGCCATGGATGCAAGTTTTATTGCCACTTGACTTTTTGTGGCATGGGGGGGGGTGCTGTTTGGGGGGCATGGCCCATCAATCCTTTTACTCGAAAATGGTAATCTGGGCTGTCGCAGTACAGGTGGTCACAGGAGAACGGTAACCGGCCGCGTAAGAGGGTCTTATATAGGTTTTACGTTGTTTTCTTTGGGGTGTTGCCAATAAACCCTTCATTTCTCCTGCTTTAATGACCATTTCCTTTATTATTAAGTGTTTATTTAATAGAAGAGGGAATATTGCCGATGCTGGAAGCGGGGAAAGGACTCAATGGCCAATTGTTAGCGCAGAAATAATTGCACTTTATTGCCTTAACTGCAGTGCCCCCCCCAGTCAAACCTGAACCTGGGAGAAGAAAAAAAAACTGAAAAATTTTATATATACATAAGTATAAATAGAAAAGAATTTAATATTTTATTATCCTGATTAATAATTATGGATATAATTGATCTGGTTTTGAACAGCACTTGCATGACATTCAAATTTAAACATTATTATTAATTATTATTATTGTAGTAGTAGTCGACGTAGTAGGCTAGTTGTAGTATTGGTAATAGTGCTAGTCGTGGTCAGAGTAGTGGGAGTAATGGTTGGTATTAGAAGTAGTGTCGATATTGGTGGCACTATATCTGAATGGTAATATTATTATATTCTATGGTCGGGCAGTTAATGTAGCCAATATTAGGCGATACTTTGTGTTGAAGTAAAATTTGTTCAAGTGGTAGCATTATTGTATTCTATGGCCGGGCAGTTAATTTGGCCAATATTAGATGATACTTTGCATTGAAGTAAAATTTGACAAATTTTGTGGTGCATTTGGTTTAAGGTGCAGACAAAATAATGGCTTTTTCATAGAATGTAGAAGAGAAAATTTTCAGTCTTTCCTTAATTTTTGAACGTGTTCTTTGTGATCACTTCCCAGATAGCAAAGGGACATTGATTCAACATAGAAATATAGTTGGAAGCATTGATTTTTCATCAGCATTGAAAAGTCAACATTGAACAGGGAATGAAATTGGTCATTTTTTTTCAGCATTGAAAATGTTACTTAAGTATTGTGTTGATTCAATGTTGATGTTTGGTTAGGCCATGAAATGCTGAGAAAGCGTTATTGAATCGACATTGATGCGAGGGAAGAATTTAAACGTTGAACAGTGTATTTCCTTCGGAAGATGAATCAACATTAATATTTTTTTTTTTTTAACTTTAAAAATGTGATATTGAATCAATATTGAAGCAATGAACAATATTCAATATTGAAAAGGTGCTTGTTTTCCGAAGATGAATCAACATTGATATTTATTGATATTTTTTTTACATTGAAAATGTCAAATTGAGTCAATATTGAAATCATTGAATGGTTTCAGCGTTGAAAAGGTGATTGGTTTTTCAGTATGAATTAAAATGGTCCTGTTTGTAGATTTGTAGAATCAACGTTGATTTAGAGTAAAAACTGGTCAATGTTTCAATGTGGATTAAATGACAGAAACAACGAGCAAGATCAATTCCAAATCAACATTGGAGATCCAGAGTTGAATCAACGTTGATTTTTATTTTAGAAATGGTCAGTTTCTAGATGTGGAATCAATGGCAGAAACAACGAATAAGATCAATTTGAAATCACCGTCAGGGATCAACATTGATTCAACGAGTATGCCTGACATCTAATCAACATTGATTCAAATAATCTTTGCTATCTGGGTTATCAAAATATGGTATTAAGTAGCCTAGTTGCCCAGGTGGTGGTAGCTGCAATTGTAGTTTTTTGTTTGTTTGTTTGTTAAATTTGAACGAATGAAGGCTATTTCAGTGGTCAGTTAATGACATCTCTCTGAAAATTTCCCTCTGTTTCACTACCAGATATTTTAAAACTGTCCATGAATCTTTAAATCTTAGCTTTCATAAAGGCTTTGTGGGAGATGATTTGCGAGAAATTAATAAAATAAGCCCTGGTTCTCGCGGTAAAGTGCTATACGCGATAGGCCTATGCCGGGGAGCTAATGAAGACTTCAAGGCAAATCGTGACAGCAGTGACGACCGGGTGTTTGTCCAGGGAATTAGGCTTTTGTTTGGCCAAGAGTAGCTAATAATTGGGAGCCGAGACGGAATGATCGTGTTCTCACAAGGTCGCAATCGAACGGGAATTGCAATTCCCCGCAGTTAGCTCTGCTCGTCCACCGGCCTGACCACAAAAACTCGCTCAGAATTTCCCCAAATCATCTTCAGTAATGTAGACATTGAGATTCAGGGTCGAAGCAGCTGCAGCAGGTAGTCCTTTTCCCTGCAAGGCTGCACACATCTTAGCATGCATACCTCATTTCCACTGTAAAAATAATTGCGTATTTTAAATATATTTCTCTTGCGTCCAAACTGCGTGGAGGCTCCTCTTTGCCATTGCTCTCATCGCAGACCAGACGTGAGCATATTTTATTTTTGATAATTATCCGCTCGCATTGAATTTTTGTGCGTTCGCTCGGAGCTTAGTCTACCTTTTAAAAACAGAATGGGGGATTTTGACTTGAGTGTTTTTGAAACCCTGTTTCGCTAAAGACACTTGGTTCTCAGAGTGGTGGTTAGGTGTGTGGAAGTGTTTATTTGTTAAGCATATGTGAGCCGCCAGGATAAGACCCACGGTGTTCCTTAGCACGATATGGCCATGCCGGTAGCCGTTTTAATGATGTTTTTCCTGTTCTGGAAAATACGATCCTTGCGCCTAGAGCGGTTTGCCTCTTTTAGACAGTGCTCCTCGCTGTCCCTGGTGCAGTTATCCAGGTTGTGTAGGCTAGGCCTACATATAGCGTCCCAAGGGTCTAATTTCTCATTTTATTCATTGGAGGGTGATGTGATGTATGAAGAGGGAACATTCGCCGGGCGTCCCTAAATGCAGATACAGAAACGAGGGGTTGCATTTTCGGAAAACTTAAATATAGGTTTTAAATTTATTTTGAAAAAAGGAACATGTTGGCACGATTTTGCGGCTGCCCAGTCCACTAAGTTTACATTTAGGCTGCTGTAATGGTTCCATATGAAAAATACAGCACTGGTAGTTATGTTCTGTAAACCAGGAGAAATGGTTCTGCCGGCCAGAATTATACATAGGGCCCCATTTTAAAAATGAAGCCCTAAGCCCCCACTCTCGCCAAAAAGAGGAAGGGGTTGCTGCTGGTCAGAATGCTCCAGTTGTGCCGTGAAAGGGTTGGAAATGAGAGTTTGTTTTGACAGGGAATCCACAATCAAAACTGACACAGAATGGAATTAAGTCCTGTTTCCTGTGAAAAATTCCGACCCTGTTAAAAGAAAAGCATTGCAATAGCTGCAACAGGTTAGTACACAAAATAAAATTGGGCCAATTGACCTTGCAAGCTCTGTCGACAATTATGTCAAATTGTAACCAGATGCCCGAAGTCTCATTTCATATTCTCCCAACATCTCCGTGGAATGCTAAGGTAAAAGGTTTGCATGTACATTGAGCTCATACTTGCAGTATCAAAGCCAGGCCGGTGAAACTTGTGATAGGAGGACATCGGGTGGTGTTTTGTCAATTTAATGTAAATTAAAAAAGAAAATTTGAATCCAAGTTACAGTGATAAATCCCCCTCTCTTCATTTTGGTGTAAGATGCGGACCAAAAAGTTGCCATAAAAAAAAAAAAAAAGCATTAAATGACACTTAACTTGTATTCAAGAGTTTGTATACAAACTTATCTGCATGTAACAACTATTTAGTTTGTATTCAAATTATGTGTTGATAACAGCTGAGAAGTCAAACCATTTATAGTAAAGGTCTGGATGGGGGAAAACATTCACTGCACCAGAAGTCCTTACCTATGCCAGGCATGTAGACAAAGATGTATCTGTACGGCTGGCTCAGGTCAGCGTTTTTCTCATGACAGTAGCACTATGGAAAATGGGAATTGCGCCCTTGCAGTCCCAGGTTACAGGGGAACAACCCCCATTGATCAGTGGGAAGTGCGCCATTTGAAAAGGATGGTTTGGAAATTGCACTTCGGTAAACAGGATTATGCCAATTAATCAAATTTACAGATTAGTTTTTACTTTTATTGATTATGACGTCTTTTTATTTATTTATTTATTTATTTGCCCCTGGCCAATCAATACAAATATGTTTATGCTGATAACCACAAATCCAGTTTTTAAAATGAGCATTGATGTGGACAATAATCCCTGAAAGCTCTTCATTTCAGATGTATTTAGCTATATATTGGCCGTGCTTGAGAAGAGGTGATGGTTGAAGTTACAATTTGTCAAATAGGATATGAGGTAAAATTAATGCCTTTTTGTCCTCAGAAAATCTGCAGTGGGCTCCTTACGATTTTAACCTTCTGATTTTTAGCCTTCAAACTGTAAAACTAAGCTGCTGTTAATGTATTGTGGAGACTGCCCTCAGAAAACAACCAGTAGTGCATATTGAGTGCCGCAGTTTGTCAGAGGATAACTACACTTATTGTTTCCTGCCAAAGATTGCGATTGCTTATACTTTTGCCAAAGCCTGAGATCTTGATGAATTATGAGATGCGCACGCTTGGCAATGTCTTCTTCTGGCGTGTTTGGTTTTAAATTACATAGCAGTATTTAGTTTGCACAGTTTGTACTTGTATGTACACTGTGGTTTGTGTGTGGGTGTTAGGCTGTGAAGTGTGTGTGCTTGTATTGTCTGGACGGCCGTATGGTTTGCATGTTAACATGTGAGCGGGTAAGCAGCGGTAAATACTCGAGCCTGGGGTTCCTCTGGACTCAAATCTTCTTTGTTGGGCATTCTCGGTGTAAGTCCCAAAAAAGGTGATCGGTGGGCTAATCCAGAACTGAGGGAGTGTCCTAGCCTGGGCATGTCTGTTACCACTGCTTTCCCACTTGTCATATGGATGACTTGGGTGGTGATCATTTATCCCAATCCCTGACCAAAGGCTCTGGGTGGGTGACCTTTGGCAGGGTGATTCAGCTGGTTCCCAACAAAAGCTTTAGAGAGCTAGCTGACTTAAAAGCTTTGGTCCTCTTTTGGGATGATGTAGCAACTGTCTTTCATCCTCAGACATGCAACTTTGTACGTCTTTGTTCTGTACTTGTTGTAATTACTGGGGCGGGAATGATCCCTGTGCTAGATTTTAGCGGTGATGAAGAAGTTGACGGGGGTGACTGCTGTGTCATTTGCCTGTCTGTGCCTCTGCCTGCACATGGATGAAGCTCATTTCTTGGTGTTCACTGGAGAATCGCGCTTTCCGCGTTTTTAAATAACTGGTTTTAAGGCATTTCATCAAACATCTGGCTTTTACTGTAGCGTAAACTTGAGCCTCTGTTAGTGCTTCTCTTTGCTGGTGAGTTTTAGCGGGTACTCCGTTGAAGTGGCCATTTCTGAATCCATATGCAAGTTCGTCCACATCGACACGGGTTCAAGCACTGTCAGTGGCTCCCTCTGGTTTGTGGTGATTTTCTGTCCGTTACCCTGTCTGCTTTACTCCTGCTGAATGATACAAAAAGGAGGGCAAATTCTCAGTCTTTAAAGCCTCAAATCAGAAAAGTCTGGGGGCGGTATGTGAAGTTAAAATTAAAACTGAAGCAATGATTCGTAAATTGCCTTTGACCTGTATTACATTGAAAACAATACAACAGCAGAATATTTGTTGTTGTACTACCTGAATTTTGTTCATTTTTTTACAAAATAAATGCATTTCAGTGTGGATTCTTGCATCACAAAAAGTAGGGACAGTAAGGTAATTTGTTTCAAGTGTAATTTTGTTCCATTCTTTTTGCAAAAAAGTCTTAAGGCGTGATACAGTATCGGTTTCAAAATGCACAACGCATTTTGTGTTAAGGACATGTCAGGACTGCAGGCAGGCCAGTCCAGCACCTGCACCCTCTTATGCAGTCATGCCTTTGTAATGCATGCAGAATGTGGTTTTGCATTGCCATATTGAAATATACATGGAGGCCCTTGGAAAGCTGTTGTCTTGAAGGCAGCATATATTGCTCCAAAATCTCTATGTACTTTACAATATTAATAGTGCCTTCAAAGAAGCTTGAAGAAGCTTTCAAGTTTCCTTCTCCAAGGGCACTGACACAACCCCATTCCAGAGATGGCTTTTGGACTTGTTGCTGGTACCAGTCTGGATAGGCTTTTTTGCTTGTTCCAGAGCATTTGTCATCCATTTCTTCCTTATATATAGATTTTTCTGATTGCGAGACGTTTCCTGCATGTGGTAGTCCATTGCTGATGCCTGCGAGCCCAGAGAAGTTGATGGCACTTCTGAACACTGTTAACACGTTTGTGAATTTTAGACGCCCGCGGACATGGAGCTGCTCTATTTATGCATGCAGTTACACTATTCTATCAATAGGTGGCACGCCCGAAACGGTTATTGAATATTCACGAGGAAGCAGCGCCTGTTACTGATTTAGAATATGGATGAATTAAGTCCCATCCCTGTTTCTCAGAGATTTTATGAATTATACTCCTCGGCCAAGCCTGATGTGTAAACTGCCGGATATACTTGCCCATAGTATCTATCCAGCAGTAAATAAAAATGATCTCTTGCAACAGAAAAAAAATTGTCGTCCTTTGTTGCAACCACTTCAGCTATTATAGGCCAAAGGTATCCCAATTAAGTAGTGAAAAAACAGTTTTCTGAAGCAAAAATTCAACATTGTATTGATACTGTATGATTCTACAATCAGTTATATTCATGAGATATTAGAAACGCGGGATTCCCTACCATTACGCGTAGATTCACCCCATGACAAATTCACTTGTTCCTCACAACCTCATACTATGCCTCACTGATATCCAGGCTCTCGAATGTTTGCTCAGGCTTATCTTATATTATAAACCACGTTATTGTTCAGGCCCACATAAATCTTTCCCAGTAATCACCTGTTGATTCACATGTTTTTTATCCAGTTCCAGGCAGTGTAAACTTTCCTCAGTAATTGAAAGACATTGATTGGACCCTCAGAAAAGTACTTAAACACTTGCGCAGCAGCAAGTTAGTTTGTATTCAGTCAACTTTGCGCAACTGAAAAGGACATGATTGCATAGAAAAAAAAGACTACCAGAACCAGCCCTGCAGTGCTGAGGTTATATTCGTTGGATGGAAATGTGATTCGGAGATGAAAAAAGGCTGTTATTCTGAATGGAACAGACTGGAGGGCTGAGGCCCATGATTCTTGGAGGAAAATTCAATGATGGAGTTTTTCCTCCTGCAGTGTGAGTAAAACTGACTTTGTTTGTATTAACTTTAAATAACATAACGTAACATGAGTGGCGAGAACAGGCCTTTCAGCCCAGCTAGGCTCGCCAGTTTCGTTTTACTATTGGAAATATATCACTTTGTATCTAGCTTTATCTTGTCTTACTTCTTGCCAGCTAGCTAACTGGCCGGCTATTTTTTATTTTCGGTTTACCACCATGATCACGGAGCTAGTTTGCCACATTAGCTAACAAGAGTAGCTGTTAACCTCTGCTAATAATACTGCTTGTGCTGGCATTTTGCTTAATGTAGCAATCTGTTTTAGAATTTACCCCGCATTCAACGAAATAGAATGCCTTGGATTTTCACTCGTTTAAAATGCAAACAACTTTGGTAAATCCCTTGCTTCAATCATTGCACTGACAACTCCGTTCAATCTAGGGTAGCATATTGCCTGCTATTTCCTGATGGTGGAATGTCTATTTTGTTAAAATAAGGAATGTTTCAGATACTGCCTTGTTAGTGAGTAATACTTGCTCCTTTTAGGGTGTGAAAAGCATTTATACAAGCTTGTGCTTCGCTTGGATGATCTGAATTGTAAACAGCAAGCTTTCCGTCTCAGAGTGAACATTCTGACTGCAAAGTAATTAGTTCCTTTAATGAGTACCTGTGCTTGGTGATGCGGCTTTGTAAAAAAGTGGATGCAACTCTAAACTTTATCATGGAGAAGAGGCATGTTTTTGGTTTGGAGAGGTTACTGGTGACTATTGATGTCCGTCCACGCCTATATTGATAAATTCATGCTAAATTCCGCCTGAAAATCATTGATTCATATTGAACTTGTGTTAAACGTATGATTATTTCATGATTTGATGTTGCACTATATTGAGGGCTCTGACAGCATGGGGAGCCACTTGGAGAGCTGTTTCATTTGGCTCATAGAGAGTAGATAATTTTGAAAAGCACTGTCCAATGAAGTACCCTTGTGGTCAAGGAGTTTATGATCCCAGAAATGTATTGTTTTTTACTCCCAGCCATTTTTCAATTCTCAGTGTAATTTTTTTAATTATTTCATTGCTGTATTTTTGTGAAGATTTTTTTGTGTTGTGGCCCTGACTCTGAACTAAAATTATGAAAAGAAACTAAAATATAGAATTCTAAATGCTGCAGGTATCTTGTTTCATTTTAGCCATTTCCCCCCTCTGTGTGAAGCTCAGATCTTGAATTATAAAGCCTTAAATTGGGTAATGCATAAATAGCCATATTTGGCTTCTGGGCAAAGGAGTTGAGAACCATCTCCAAAATCATACCAATTACGTCACGCTCTGACCTGAAAAAGGTCATTCATGCATTCACTTGACAACTGTGATGCCTTCCTTACTGGCATTACTCAATAGTCACTCTCTTACAAACGATTTCAGAATGCAGCAGCTTGGCTTCTTCCCGGATTTAACAGGTGACATCACATCACTCCTATCCTGGCTTCTCTCCATTGGCTCCCTGTCTGTTTTAGAATTGATTATAAAAATTTTTCTGATGACTTCTATCCTTTGTCTGGGTCTTTCCTCAAGATACATAGCAGAAATGTTGACTTCATACAAGCCTATTCACAGCTTTGGATCTTTGGGTAACTGTGATAGCCAGGTATGTTCTAGAATGGCACTGATGGTCTGTAATTATAGCCAAGGCATTCATTTTGCGCGTGGATGAAACATACTGAAATGCGGATTTTTTAATTTTTTTTTTTTAATTGAGCGAGTGGCTAAAAGCGGTTTTCTCCTGTAGCTACATAGTTTTTTTTTTTTTTTTTTTGCTCACCTTTCTGAGATTGTGAGCTCCATGATGCTTCATTTTGGAATTGAAGTGTGGACTTGGTGCTGCTCAACTCTTCCCTTTGGGCGGCTGAAGGGATTAGCGCACCACTCCTTCCTCCTGCTGGCTGGAGACTCACGCTCTGTGTCCAAGGAAGGGGGGTGAATGGGCGTTTGGAATGGCTGTGTTTGATAAGTTGCACTTGTGGTGAAAATCGCCATTGTTAGGATCTAATTGCTAATTGTGTGCCTTTTTTCCTCTCTCCTCTATGTCTTTTGTGGCCGTTATTGAGAATTTTTTTAATGGAGTTTCGGTTTCTCGGCCACGGCCGACCTTAGTGCTTCTTGGTGGATGTGCTTTCAAAATGAGATTAACTTCTAGAGGAATGCATTAGCATCCAGCTGCCTGCGCTGGCTGAGCTGGCTTATTATAGATCGCTCTTCACTGGAGCCCCCGCCCACACCTTTCTCTCCCTTATTGACAGTCTCTCATTGAGCGCATAAGAGCATTACTGTGTTTAGGATTGAGATGTTTTGTATGATCCTGGGCTGATCTCATATTTGTGTCTGAGAAATTAATTTGATGCTGCTTTGCATGATAATCTGCCCAGGATTGATTTCAAAGAGGACACTGGAGATGGAATGAGATTGCAAAAGAGACATTTTTGTGGGTAAAAAATAAGCTAGAATGGCTCTTTTTGGGCCCCAGGCAATCTCTCTAGTCTGACCCAGCTTCCCGCACTGATTATTCTGCCAGCAGCAGACATTTCCGTCTCCCTGTGTTGAGAAACTATTTCATTAAAGCACTTAAGCATCCATCACAATACTACAAATGCATCTCTTCAAATTTGTTGCACTGTAAGTAGACAGACTCGTAGTTAAACTTTATTTTACGCTAACAAATGTATATGCAAATCACACTCTTGTATTATTGTTATTTAATGATTTTTAACAGGACCCATTTGTCTGTTTTTGTGCTCTTATAACTGATAAGAGGATAAGCACATGCAACAAAGCACAATTTGATTTGTATCATGGTGCCAACGCATTTAAAATTTTGAAGAACCTCTATATAACCTTCAACAGTAAAATTTCTGTCAAACTGAGCACACGAAGAGCCAAATTTACACAGACCTTTTTGCAAGCAAAGTTTTTTAGTGCTTCAAAACCAATTGCTTGACCAGTGTACCAATCATTGGGCTTTTATTGGTTTTGCATGAGGTCAAGGGTCATGCCAATGAAAACATCTTTGCAAATCTCATCCTAATTCTTCGTAGACAAAAATGAGTTGGTGCTTTTCTTTGGTAGGATTCTTTGAGTCTGTTTTGGTTGCAGAAGCTTGTAAGAGGTGTGCTGAATTGAAGTCATGTGGTGCTAGTTTTTAAATGCGTATTATTCCTTAACCCATTCGACTTTTTCAGCACTTCAGGTATAAATAGTTTATGGTTTGATACTTGTAGTTGTGTTTACATCTACACAGAAATTAATGCAATCTTTTAAGTAGTTTCTTACTACTTTGTTTTTAGCCAAGTTATGATTTATATTTCATCATGTATGATTTTCTTGTCGTTTTTGAAGATTATTCTTTAAAAAGTACTCGCATTACTCTGTTCTGAATCTCTGTCACATTTATGTACACCTTGCCCAGTAGGAAAATTGCTTTTTAGGTATTTTTATTCTCTGAGTAGAATCTTTAGGGTATCACACGCGTGCATGCATACTCTGCACACACTCCCTCTCACACTCCCTCACACTCTCTCTTACACACACACACACACACACACACACACTCACAGCTGTATCATATGCTCCCTAAGGTGCAGCCAATTTAGTCGCTGCACAAGTACACTAGCGGTTGGACTAAGAGGTCATGACTGGCCTTCCTTGCCTTGTTAGGCGCTGATGTTCTTATTAAAAGTTCATTTATTTGGCTGGAGGACTCCAGAGAGCCAGCTGGGCCCCCTGTCTGTGCTCGTCAGGGCTTGATTTCCGACGGAGCTGCCATCGTCACGAACAAGTGCACAGGGTTCTCCGGTGGTCCTGCCAAACAGTGAAAGCTCTCAATTAGGCGCTGCGCTCAATCGGTCTGCTTAACCCGCCGGTGCGCTCAGGAGGTCATGTTCCTGCAGGCAGCTACAGGAGCCAGCCGGGGACGGCCCTCCCATCCGCACTGTGCCCATTGTTACAGCAGCCCCACAAACCAGGGGAAACGTGTGTGTGTGTGTGCGCGCGTGTGTGTGTGCCTGTGTGTGTCTGTGTCTGTGTGTGTCTGTGTGTTTGTGTGCCTGTGTGTCTGTGTGTGCGCGTGTGTCTGTGTGTGCGTGTGTATGTGTCTGTGTCTGTTTGTCTGTGTGTGTGTGTGTGTGTGTGTGTGTGTGTGTGTGTGTTTTTTTTTTTTTTAACTCCTTGTGCATGGTGCATGGTTATGTGTATAGATGTTAGTTTTCCCTCTTGATTTGTATATGTAGAAGTCTGTGCATCATATTTGGACCGTTATCAGTAAAAGCTATTGTTGTGGTTGGGGCTGCGATGTATTGTCTGTGTGCGTGCATATTATACATTGGATTTTGATTCACTGCTGTTGCTTTTACACCAAGCAACTCAGATGCACGCAGATTCAAGCTCTGTCAACGAATAAAGGTGAAAAATTAACATGATTTGTTTCCCTGTTTATGATGCCAGTGATTTAGCTGGAATTTACTCAGGTTGAGTGAGTTGGGGACAATGTGTGTTTCTGTTTCAGATTGTCGCCATAAATTTGTAGTGGTTTGACATCTTGGCAGTTTTTGATGTTTGTAACCGCCAACATTTTCTGTTGGTTTTCCCTCAGATACTGTCTGGTGGCAGCAGTTTGTGTCCAGCATGATTGCCTTTTTTTTTGAGAGTAAAGGTTCTTCAGTATGCAAATCAAAAATATCCATTTTATGCCCCCCTTTCTCAGTTCTGAGAGATTTTTTGCTGTTGGCCTGGTTAACCTTTTGTTTTGCTTCATTGTGAGATACTTTGCACAGACAGTGAATTATGTGGCAGTGTGGTAGCCTTCGCAAGAGAAAGTCCATTCAGTGGTAAAAATATCTTATTCTAATTTTTGAAAAATATTTTATTATTGACATCCTCATAGTCCATTGATGTAGTTATCAGACTCCGGGTTTTGCCTCGTTCAGGCATTGTGGAGAATGCAGCATCCTCACTGGGAAAAACCAGCAAATCCATCGGTAATTTGAAGCTGCCAGTAGCTTCACTAGTTGTGTCTGCTTCATTTTCATAGTCAGTGTTTCTTGGTGACGTGGAAAAGTATGTCCCTTTTCTCGCTGGAGTTTTGAAATTTGAGTTTCATCTGTGGACAGCATCGAGCTGTCTCTTAATATACAGGACCACAAAACGGTTTTCTTTCGAAACTGTTTTTGTGGACGGCGAATTTTGGGGGGGATTAATCATGAACGGGTTAGTCTGCCGCCCGACACAGTTCTTTTGCATCATAAAAGCGTGCATTCCCCTTTTTCTTTCAGCCATGCCAGCTTTTCACATCTTTGTTAACTTCCAGCTAAATGGATGGCTTCTCGCCTAATCTGTTGGGTAAATTCATTTCCCCTGTAAATGACAGATTTTTGCCTCGGATAACCGTCAGTGTATCCCGCATGCCCGTCGGGAAAGTGGAAGAGAGAGAGGAGGGTATTTGGTAATACACCCTGATTGGCGGAGGGACCTTTCCTAAGGCTGTCATATAGGC
Source organism: Gymnothorax javanicus (assembly GCA_029692085.1). Classification (NCBI taxonomy): domain Eukaryota; kingdom Metazoa; phylum Chordata; class Actinopteri; order Anguilliformes; family Muraenidae; genus Gymnothorax; species Gymnothorax javanicus. Next base: position 121,316,480 of record CM056199.1, on the reverse strand, counting down.
TATACTGGAGGCTGAGCCACCCCTGAAGAGATGAGAGGTAAATGGAGCTGGAGAAAGTAATTATACTGAAATCGCGACCCCGTGTAAAGCACTTCCACCGGTAGCACAGTGTTTTCCGTGTGCAAACCCAAAGATCCCTCCTTATCCGGAATAGACCTGTGGAATAGATATTTACCGTTCTCATTTTCTTGAGTTCAGGCATTTTCAGGATTTAATTGCCTATTTATTTTTCTCTTCCTGTTCCAGTTAATTTTATAATTATAATTTCACTTGTTAATTATAATTAATTATAATTATTCTGGACATTTACTGCTGAACCCTACAGTGTATCATGCCCCTTGCTATTTTCTGATGAGTGTCAGGACCTGGTGAAACTGCAAAAGGGTGACCTGACTTTTGAAACCTGTGAACGACAATGATTGTGCTTATATTAGCATTTTTGCTTTGGTCTTTTTTGATTATAGCTGCATTTGATGCTGGTCTATTTTTGGCAGTGTTATCATTGCATTTATAAAATTCAGCGAAAGGCACATAAGAAGCTCATTTCCCACTGCCGGAACAATATGACGTGGGCTGTTGATCTTCTTTGAATTGACTGGGGAAAGTAAAGTTTTGGGTTAAAATTTTAATGTTTAACTTTGATGAACATTGCGTGCCCAAAGGTCTGCTGAAAGAAATGGCCTAAGGCATTAATTTAAACAAACATTAACCTGGAAATATCTTGTGCGCAGGAAATACTCTAAGAAAACATTGTTGGTGTTTGCAGCTGATTGGTCAGTGACATATCGCTTTTCCTCCATATTCTGAACAATGCATTCAATGTACATGAGTGAGAGAGAATGGTGGTGTGATTTATTTATTTATTTTTTTGAGTAAATTGGGGTGGTTACAAGATGGAAACCATCTTTGGGTACTGTTGTGTCACGCTCATTTTTGGATGTTTAGAGATGCCGTCGGTTTTGCTCTATAAAAAACTTTCCTCATTACCCAAGGCTAACAAACTGTGTCACTTCCAATGAGCCTTTACAATGACTTTGTGTCATTTTTTTAGCATGACAAAGTTAGAATTGAAGTCATTTGGTGCAAGCAAAGTGACTGTGGGTCTCCTCCATCAATCATGTGCCAAGTTTGTACTTTTTTCCGAGTATGTGCCAGTATTGTTCATTGCACAAGCGCCTCCTACTGCGCATCCAGGGGTCTCTGTAGAAGAAAGTTCTAGTTTCCAACACCCTCATTCTAGGTATGTCAGGACTGTGACCGCAGTGTGGAAAAAAGCAGCCGCGGCCTATGTTTTTGATTAGAACCCCAAAGTATTTGTGTTGTCCTATGATGAGCGTGTGCAAGTCGTATCTGATCTTCTCAATAAACTATGAAAATATTAATGCTATACGCACTGGATGAAGTTTAAAAGCAAGAGAGAGGCAACATTTTCCAGATAGGAAGGGAATTCTGGCAGGATTCAGATCGTTTCTCTTTGGGAAAAGTTCCTCATGGTGCATTTTGATTGGCATCCTGGTGTCCCCACACTCTAAGGATCTCCTCAGGCAGAGGGGAACGCGTCTGAGGTGAAGCAGGAGGTCAAATGGGTTGCTTTCTTTAGCTCGAATTTTATTTGACTGCTGCGCTGGGATGTGAACCTCGTGACGAAGGTCGTGGGTTTAGTTGAAGTCCTGGGGGCATGGAATACTCCAGTGGCCTTCACTGGATCCTGAAAACTGGATTACCACTTTCCTTTGCTCCGTGAACCTGTTTCACAGGAAGTGGGTTCTCTTTAAGGAGCTTATAACTGATGAGAATTCAGCTCGTAAACATCAGTCAGCCAGATGACAAAACTAATGGTGAGGGGTGATTTTTCTGCCAGTTTATCCTCTGGCAGAAGTTATTGTTTCATTGTCACTGTTCATCACTTCTGGTGTTTTCATTACAACTGAATGTAGTTTGCTGATCCAGTGAAGTGACGTCTTTTGATAGACATCGGTATCCTGGCTTTTCTCTCCCCCACCACTATCTGCAGGTTGATGCTCCAGTTGCCACAGGAAGTGGGGTTAATAGCTGTAGCGGCCCGGCAGACTCGGGGCAAAGGTGAGTGCTTTTCCATCACTGCCACCGATCGTCACTGTTTTTCCCACCTCTCTCAGTTTGCTTAACATTCACCCCGCAGGCGGTGAAGACCCCAGGAGGTAATTTCTGAGTGGAAGCCGTTATTGGAGAAACTCGTCCAGCCCTGAGCGTTTCCCCGTACTCTCAAGTTTTGCATTACTTGTGCAGTGATTACCAGTCTCTGCCCTTAATGAGACTGCTGTAAAATTATGCTTGAGTAAACCTCTCTATTGTGGCACACGCTGTTTGGGGGAAAAAAACTTTTACAGTAGTATGAACAAAACTGCTCATTAACTGAATCTCACTGAATGTAGCCCTGACCCACCTATCGTGACATCTTTCGCCTGCATTTTGTCTTTATTGTAATACGAGTACTCAATACAGACAGTGCCGCGATATCTTTGCGAGCATTGGAGGACTGGATTAATGAAGCTCTTGATTGGCTGCACGGCAGGTCGCGGGGGTAACGCCTGGCTGAGCCCGTTGGGTTGCGCCATGTTCACCGTGCATGTGCAGGTGCCGGTCAGCTCCCGCCTGGGCCAACGAATCCCCTTCCTGCAGCACCTGGCAGCACTAGCGGTGGTGGAGGCCGTGAGGACCCTGCCCGGATACAAGGTAACCTGCCATAGCGGTCGTCATGTAGTTACTGTGCTTTCCGGCAGCAACCTTAAATCCCATCCTCACCAAGAATGTAATGACTAACAATAATGATGTTTGTATTCGCACTGACGTGCGAGTACTTTTCATGCTATGTAATGTGCTGTTTTGAACCTGCCACCCTGAAAAACTGAATATATTTTACTTCACTTTCATAGTGTTTCTATCATTCATCCTGCTGGGGGAAAAATGCTTTGAAGTGATCCCAGCGATATCGTTTGTAACTTTAGCTTTTGTTTCAATGGTGGGTTGAGCGTTGCCATCTGCGTGAACTGAAACATTTTCTCAAATGGGTTATGGTCTCCCGCCACTGCGGTAGCGAGCGGAGCATAGTATTCAGCACCGTCCGTCCATCTGTCCGTCCGTCACATCCCGTTCGTTGTGAACGCGACATCTCAAGAACAGTTTGACTGATTTCATTCATCTTTGGCTTCAATGTGTATTCGGTGATACGCCGACCCCGGTCGATTTCCATGACCTGGCGGGGGAAATGGCCACGTTTAGTGGCAACGCTTGTTAATAGTTAGCACTATAGTTATGGTTCATGGTGTGGATGTGTCTTTAAGCAAATTGTTCTAAGCCATTGTCACAGTCTAACCAAAGGGTGGTCTGATGAGCTGATCGGATTGCAGCTTGTCACCATCAAGCTATGAAACTGACCAAAGCAGACACGTAAATATAATTTCATGATGTAATGCTGATGAGACTGAATTTCAGTATTCTCAGGGGAGTTGTGCGCTTCAGCGATCTAGTTTACCTCTGAATGTCAGTTGAAGGTATGTTAGAAGTGTTACCGAGCTTCATGAAGATTTTTTTTCATGGAAATTGTCATATATGGGTACCCAAGTTAATTTTTATTACTATTTTGACAGGACATTGATTTGAGACTGAAGTGGCCCAATGATATTTACTATTCTGACCTCATGAAACTGGGCGGAGTTTTGGTGAACTCAACACTTATGGGACCAACATTTCATTTGCTTGTTGGTAAGGCCTCTACTCTATTTTTGTGATGATTGTTTTTACTTTTGTGGGGTTTTGGTTCTTCGCCATTGGTGGGAAGATGGATCAGAGCCTTTCTGATGTTGAAGTTCCAAAACCTGTCCAGTCAACATATCTGTGATGCAACATTTGACAAAGCTGTGACTAAAGTAAATAAGAGCAAAAAGACTTACTAGCAAAACACAACTGTTACACTCTTAAAATTATGAGGCTGTAGCTTAACTGGGAAGTCTGAAGCAGTGGTAACCATCTCTGTTTTTGGAGATCTGCTATCACGTGGGTTTTCAGGCTAACCCTAATTTAGCCCACCTGACTACAAATTCGCAGCTCCTCAGGATTCCATGCTTTAAAATATGGCGCATTTTATTAGGGTTTGAGAGAGAGCCTGCAAGATCTCCTGTGGCCCAAGTTTGGCTACTACTAGTCTAGAGCATGTATCCATAATGACGGAAGATACTGATTCTGTTGCATTTCTCTCAGGCTGTGGATTTAACGTCAGTAACAGTAACCCCACGATTTGCATCAACGACCTGGTGGTGCAGCATAACCGCGAGCAGGGAGTGGCCCTGCAGCCGCTGACCTCAGATCAGCTGATCGCTCGCACCGTCACGATTCTGGAGCAGCTCATTGCCGACTTCCAGGAGCAGGGGCCAGAGGCAGTCCTGCCCCTCTACTACAAACGATGGGTGCACAGGTAACTCGCTTGTCCACTGTCATGTAGTCCATACCAGTCAGACATTGCATGTGTGTGTGAATGACTGTGCCTTAGGGCAGAACTAGTCTTTCATATGTGAGAATGCTCGCTGTTCGTCTGTAACCCCTTTGCGCAGTATACAAATAACGCCAATTTTTCCTGTTGTGCATGAGCCTACTTAAGGCTTTATAACTCAGTGTTTTTGTCACAGAGACTCTGGAAAATTATTCCGGTGAAGCAAGACATTTGGAAATTCAATTACAGAATTATTTAACAATTAAATTTCGGAATTTACAGACACCGGCGTCTAAATCTGCGCAGCGGGGTTAATGATGCACTTGGTGTTACTTCAAACAATAGCGAGCTATGCAAGTGCTTTTTCGTCAGGAAGTAAGAAGAGCCCTCGCGTTTGTTTATCAGAGTTCAGGACGAGCTTTGACTGAACGGTGGCTGTTGTGTCTGGCTTAACACTCCGTGACCTCTGACCTCCATTTTCCTGGTCTCAGCGGCACGCAGGTGCGGCTCTGGAGGGAAGATGGCCCGATAGCCGCAGTGGTGGGACTGGATGATAGCGGCTTCCTGCAGGTGCAATCTCAGGAGCAGGGCGCGGTCTCGGTGCAGCCTGATGGAAACTCTTTCGATATGCTGAGGAACCTGATCATTAGCAAGCACAACTAGACCACTTAGAACAATGGAGCCAAGTGCCACCTGGAGCTGCTTCGAAAGTGTTACACGGGCGGCAGACCCTTGGTTTACAACGTAAGGCTTTGTTGATCACGAAGTCTTTTTTTCTTGATTGGGGAAGAACTCTCAACGATGTAAGCATGGAACCTGGGAAAACCTGAGCAAAGATGGAACTTCGCTAATAACTCTATAAAATGATTGTAATATTCAAGGAATTGAGTCATTATTTTTTATAGAAATGGACAACAAATGGGTAGCGATGCTAATTGAGGGTATTGGGCTGTCATTAACGAGGGTAAATTCATTCATCTTAACAATAGCTGTTTTGGTTTTTTTTTTTTTTTGTGTTATCAAAAGTTATGAGTGCAGCCTTACTTTGAATTTGAGTTCAGTATGTTTGATAATAGTTTGATTGAAAACTGAATGGTAATTGGTCAATTTAATTATGAGCACTTAAAGAAGATTGTATATTTAATTGTTTGTAAAGCAGAGTATTAATATGTCTAATTACGCTTAAACACTTGAAATTCACAATGTGATCAGTGTCCATTCAGTGATTTTTGCACCTGTAAGTGGTCCTTCCTTGGGCCAAAAGTGTGTTATGGACCTGTTTATATTTGGGGATAATTTCATCTGCTTAAATGTTAGTGCTTTAAATACTAGACATCCATCAGAATATTAGTATCTACATATACAGCACAGTAAATCCACAGTTGCATAGTGGCTCACATTGTTATGGTATCTGATTTGCTTTGACATTGAAAAATGGATTTCTTTTGATCCGGAGGTGTAGAGAAGTGTTGAATGTGTTTGTTTCAATTTATCTAGAGTGCATCTGTCCTCTCAGCTAGTTTTACAATGGTGGTCTAGATTACCTTCGCAGCTCTGCTGAATCATCACACTTCAAAAGCTGTTCGCTGTTGTGGCACTCATTGTGGCTTTTGCATTCAGAACTCTTGCCCAAATGCAGTGTTGTAGTTACTAGTGAACTGATTTTGTGCACAGCTGCATTGAAAACCACAATTAGGTCAGATGCATTTTTGCGCTATTTCTCTGTTAAAGCCGGGCTCAAATCGAAGGCTAATTCACCCAATTTTGGGACTGATTCCCCCCGCATCCAACAATCTAGAGTAAAGCTGATTTTTTTTTTTTTTTTTTTTTTTTTCTACAGATCATCTTGCCTGATTTGTTTGTGGCGTGAGGTGTATTAAAAGTGTATTTAACGTGGCAAGATTTATTTGGAAGCCCATTGGGGCTGTACTAATTTCAAGTCAGCAAAATTAAACATGTTCAGAATATACAATCTGCGCCCCGGTGGCTCATCGGTCTAAGTACGTGTACCATAAAGGCTGTGTCCTTCCCGCAGCGACCTGGGTTCGACTCCGGCTCAGGTCATTTGCTGCATGTCTTCCCCCATTCTTCTCCCCAACCTTCCTGTCTCTCTACACTGCATAACTGTGAAATAAAGGAAAAATTCCCAAAAAAATAATCTTTAAAAAAAAAAAAAAAAAAAAAGGATATACAATCTGATATTGGGTGGTGTGGGGTCCAAATCATTAAGTGACTGTGCTCTCCACACACCAGAGAGAGGACCAAAAAAACTTCGAAAATTACAATTTTATGTAGTTATGTACCGTTTGTTGCCTCTCGCATCTAAATTTCGGTTAAGATTTCAAAAATCTGTTTGCGCGGGCCAGGCATTAAGCGCCCCTATGTGTAGTGTTGCTGTTTGAAATCTGTGAACATTGAAGTGAGGTTTTAAGCCATGGAGCCCCTCTGCAGATTTCTTCTCCTTTTTGTTATGTACTTAAAACATGGAAGTTGCTGACCAGTTACTGTATTGAAACTACAGCCAAGGGTCACACTCAGCCAAAATTGCATCACTACCACTTAAAGGAGCTGTGTCACGATTACTGCGCATGCACAGATTTTTGAAAGAAGTAAATCCGCTCAACTGCAAGTCGAAATCCAGAGGGTATTTTTCTTCTATAGTTATTAGTGATTGCAACCAGCTTCCATTCTTCGTATCCCTTGGCTAAGGCTTAAAACAGTGCTTTGAATCCTCAAATTCCCATAGAAAAGCTCCTTAATATAGAAAGCATAATGCCGGAGTAACTAAAATATGTAAATATTTTGTACAAGGCAACACAAAGACGGATTGGCAAGGATGGAATCAGATTATAACTTGCAGTCAAGCAGATTGACTTTCTCGGGATGCACGTTCTGAGCATGCACAGTAATCATGACACAGCTCCTTTTAAAGCTGGATTTATGGTTCTGCGTCGAACCGACACCGTCACGACGCAGAGCCTCTGCAACGACGTGAACCCCCACCGCAGAGCCTCTGCGTCGCCTGCCGTGCACCGCGAAAATTTTCTAACTGCACGTCAAAGCGATGCAGACCGCAAGGGCACTGATTGGTCCGACCCGAGCCTAGTGACGTGTGTGATTCAATGTCATTCAAGAAAATGACAACGGTGGCTAGTGGCTACCTAGCACACAGAAAGCTGACGAACCTAGCTTGATGGTTTACTACAGTCGACTGGCTATCGTTAGTTATGTCGTTTTTTATTTTTATCCGCGGCTATTTGTTGCCTTATGAAAGCGATGCGGTTGCTTATAAAGCTACCGCGAAACCGATAAATGGCCATTGAAAACAGTTCTCCCATGAACTGGCTGTGTTTGTATACTCTTGCTTAAAGGGGAACTCAGGGCTAAATCATAATGCTGTTTCATACAAACATAATTAGTAAATAAATATTGTAAAATACAAAAATGTGGAATTTTTGTTTTCAAAGATGAGATAAATGAGGTTTTATTCCCCCTAATTAGTTGTCGTCTGCTTCAACGGTCGCGTGATAATGAAGTAACGTCGCCCGAGAATGACAAACCGTCGCCCTTCGCCCAGTGGAATACGCTATTATTGTGTTGGATAGTGTGATTGTCCCAGTCCATTATTTTATGACAGAAGATCGTTCAATATGGCCCATTGGCTAGTTGCACGAGATGATGAAGTACTTTCTGAAATACGCAGGGTTGCTTCAACATTAACGGTTTGCTTCTGTCACTTATCAGTCTATATCAGATGCTGAGCAGATGACAGGTATATCATCCCGGATATGTGATTTTAGCTATCGCCGATATTCCCAGGATTTGGCTTGATTAAGCAGACGACAACTAATTAGGGGGAATAAAACTTCATTTATCTCATCTTTGAAAACAAAAATTCCACATTTTTGTATTTTACAATATTTATTTACTAATTATGTTTGTATGAAACAGCATTATGATTTAGCTCCGAGTTCCCCTTTAAGCAGAAAGCAGCAGCCGCGAAATATGTCGAAGGACATTCCAAACGACCGTTAATCGAAAACCCTACTCCCTGCTGCCCTTCAGAGTTTTCACTACGAAGGGAAGTGACTTCACAGGGTGTAGGGATTATTGCCAAGGATGGTCCATGATGTTATTACCCTACGGAATGAAATACAGCCCATAACGTAACATAAAACACTGTACCAACGAGTCTCACGTGATTTCACGACAGGTCCTTCGGAAACCTGACACCACCTAGCGGTTTGGCAGTGAATTGCTTTGCGGCACAGCATGACACAAACGACCTAAACGCAGAACTTCGAAAGGTCCACAACGGCGTCGAGGCGATGGCGTGCCCTTTGCGTGGAGTCGACGCAGAACCATAAATCCAGCTTAAGTTACCTACTAGACTAGTGACAACAGTGTAAATTTGATTTCCTCACTTATCTTATTATCTGCTTAAATTAAAACCCTACTGGGAAAAGAAGCATGAGAATTCTGGAAAAATAAATTCTTGCTGAAGAAACATTTGAATTGGTGTACAAAAAATTTCATCATTGTAACACTTCTGTGTTGTTATTGCACCCAAGACTCCTGGCATGTTCTGTTCAAAGCAGTGTGTACACTGATGTACACTGTTTAGTTTTGTGGAAGTAGTTTACAATGAAGCAATGATGAACATAAGGCTCTGTGCATTTTCATTACTAACCATGGCATTGGAATTGGAAAGGGGTATTGCTGTAAGGTTGTTCAAATGTTCATTTTTGGTAAAGTGAACTTCTTAAAACCATTGTGCATCAGGACAGGTTACGGGGGTTATCTATAAAACTTGTCAAATCCCACCAAAATTATTTGAACTTATAAAATGGTGGTCTGGGTAAGTGTTAACTTACCAATTTTGTGTGTAGTGCCCCTTTACCAGTGCTCTCATAGTATTGACCTGAGGTCAGGAAGTTCTATGCAAATGAATCATTTTAGATGCAAACACACTTGCACTCGCAGAAAGGCTGGCATCTCTCCAGAAACCAGGAAAGTGCAAATAGATTATTGTTTAACATTTGTAGTTTCAGGCCTGTAAATAACCAAAGGCCTTTATGATCTTGCAAGTGATTTTATACTTAGAAGATCCAGGCTAATTTCCGAGAGCATTTTTTCTGGGGATGGTGAGCCCCAAAATTCTTTGGACAGTGACACTTTTTTTTTTTTTTTTTTTTTTTTTTTTTTTGTTATTTTGGTTTTGTTTACCGAGTAAATCACTGGATTAGAATCCAGTTGGACATGCACTTTTAGTGCCGAAGAGGAGACTGAATGCGAAAAGTCCCTGAAACAAGCATGAACTGAAGATGGCTGCAGTACAGGCTTGGTAGAGCTTCAGATGGGAAGATAACCCTGCATCTGGTGATGTCTAGGTGGTGAAGACATCTTACAGACTCTGCATGAGGCGAATAAGCTCCTGAATATGAAAGATAATAGCTTTTTTCCACATTGTTTTAATGTCCAATATTATTGATACCCCTGCAAATGGGAGGATGATGTACAAAAGGTGCCATCATTTTTAAATGATTGATCCCATATGGATTAAACCACAAGCCTGACAGTCTGCACTTCAACTTTATTCTCAATGCATCCTTTTAAACTCTGTGCTACCGAGCCAAAATAAAAAATGTTTAGCTGCCAGTGAGGTATGGTGATAACCGTATAATCGTCTGTCAAATTGTGCCTACCTATTCTCTCTTATACTGTAAACAATGTGCATGCTAGACTACTGGTCGTTCAATAATGGCTTTGTTTTCAGCTACAGTGTTGGATTATTCTTACGAAACAATTGGAAGACTTCTCACATTTATATTTTGAAGTGATTGTTATATTTGAAGTAAAATCGCTGTATGGATTCTTATTGACTTAATTCTTGTGTTGTACTAGAATAAGTAAAATGAATATAATGATTTCTGAATTTTTATGGTTTTCATGCATTTCCCAGAACTCACACCAGAACATCATCCATATCATTCAGTCTATCAAATACACATTAACACAGAATAAAAGGTGAGTGCGGAGCAGCGGAGATGTTGCCGAAACCGGAAACAGACTTTGCTTTGCCTCAGGACTTGAGCTTGTGTAACTGAAGTGTAATATTAACTGCAGGCCAGAGTGTGTTCAGCTTTGATTTGATGGTTTAGATATCCAATTTACAGGACTTTATTGAGCATGGAGCCTCAATTATTAGACCCGATGCAGTCTCTTTTTGCCTGTATTTTTAGCATTTGTTTAGCTAGACAGCAAAGATGTTGGCTTATTTTCTCCAAATTTATTTGCAGGAGAATAATGAAATGTGCTTTTGGTTTAAAAAGATAGTTTCAAAACTTTAGTGCTTGCGGTCCCACAGCGGCATGTACTTTCTGGCAAGACAAGTTTGCTTCTAATTGTCAACCCACAAAAACACTGCTAACAGATTAAAATCTAAACAATCATGCCACTCATGAAATCATCACCTCTCTCCATAAGACAGATTCCAAATTCTTCTGTTTGGCTAAAAAATTAAATCTCAATGAAATGGATTATCATGAGGCTAAATATCAGAGTACATATTTGCTTTGGCACTGCCTGCCTATAACTTTTGTTTCTTTTTTTAATAATGGGATTGGTTTGCAACACAGAAGAGCAGGCCTCTCCTATCCTCTGCTTGGTGCATTCTCTTGCTGGATGTAGCAGATATTGCCTGTTGGAGAATTGCTAACGAGAGACACGATTGAGTTCCACTATTCATCCATGCGGATCTCGAGTGGAGCTCTGCTGCACGACCTGCCACTCCCACTTCCGGTCACAGGTAATGAAGTGTTGGAGAAGCCTTCCTTACAGGTGGACTCCAGGCGAGTCCGGAATGTTCCCGTGTGGTGAGATGGGAAGGCGAGGGGCAAGCTGCACTTGGCTGATCGCTGTTGTAATAAAGGACACTTCATTTGTCTCCGGCACCTCAAGCCGGGCCTCGTCTCTCCCAGATGCGGTGAAAATCTGTATATTGGCCTTCCCTAACTTCTTTAAGCTGAATATCCAACCTGGATCTCTAATTCAAACCAAAGTATGGCCAGTGGTTCCTTTCTCACAGGCAACATCTGATTATTTTATATAATCTCCCTGTGGTTTTTTCATGCCTGTGAGTTGCGCAACCCAGGAAATAACATTCTCCTGCTTTAGCCAGACGGAGATATGTGGGTGGAGCTGTCTGGTCTGGTCTGGCCTAACCGCCGTCTGTCCTACATGCAGTATCGTGCCTGTCTGAAGTGGCAGCTCAGTTCCGATCCTGAACCCTTGGGCTTGATGCACTTTTCAAAGTTCATTAAGCAAATGGCTCACCTTCGGATCCATGAATGTGGCCATCTCAATATCCTATTAAACAATTTGGCTGAAAGGTGTCTGGGGGTCAAAAGAAATCTATGCTCTTTAATATTGACTGCATAATACCATATCTCAATCTGCCATCCCAAGAGAACGAAGAAGTGCAGGAGTGCACAACAGACCCCTTCAGCTCACCTTCAGAATAATGTCTTCATATTTTTAAACATCCCTGTGTGGTTCTTTTTTTATTCTTAAATTCAGTGTAACCCTTAGAGCGTTGAAATGAATTAATTGAATTTATATAATATATATATTATCTTGTGCTGTTAAAAACCTATCATGTGGCGACTTATTTAAATGAGCTCCCCTGTGGGAGCTCTTTTAATCAAGACGCCACACGATAGGGTTTCAACAGCTTTGATTCTGATATCTTACATTATTGAGTGACAATAGTTGCATTTAGCGCTGTAAGGGTTAATTTATTACAGCTTCACCATGCTAGTTATTTCAACAAAGCTCTGATTAAGTATTTTTTAAAAAATAATTAATTCTGTTTTAAAAACGGAGCAAAAAAAAAAGAAATAATGAATGACTCAAATTCTCGGACACAAATGCGGAATGATAGGCATTCGGCTGCTATACGCTGTGCTGCTTTCTGCATGAACAACACAATAATCATTGCAAGCACTGAAACATTACTATACCTTAATGCCAGCGGAGGTGAGTCATTGGAAATGCAACTGTATGCTAGCTTGACCTTCCTGACTGACACCGTCCCAAAATTTTGCTCTTATGTAGTATGTAAAGATGTGTGATTTTTAATACTGTGGGAAATAGATATTCAAAATGTTTCATGACCTCATATCCTGGCTTTAAATGTATGATCAAGAAGACTTTTTATGGGCCTGGAACTTATGTGTCTTTCTGAACAGTTTTTGCTCACTTTAGCTCAGGCACAGTCTCTCACAGATGATGTGCTGGCGTGTTCAACTACGGCTTATTTCTGTCAGTACTGATAAACACAGCACATCAGTAAAGTTCCTTAGAATGTCTTTAAGCCCACGGCAGATTACCTCACTCAGGGCGTGGATGTGGATGAGTACCCCACACTCCAGCATTGATTTCTGCAGAAGGGGAGCCAGGTGGACTGTCTTCAGTGTCCCTGAGGAAAGGCTTCAAAACAGAAAATGGGGTCTTTCAAGGAAAGTGCCTGTGATGCTATCCAGGATGCTTCTCATGATCTATGTGAGCTAATGCAAAGCAGTGGCCAGTCATGCATTGCACAACATGAACCTGACAACCTGGATGCACAAGTGTGTGTGTTTGTGTATGCGCATGCGTGTGTGTATGTGTGCGTATTGGAGGCCTCAGTTGAAGGTCGCTGAACCTAAGAATCGGAATGATGCAGTTGTGGCCAATTTGCTTACAATTGTGTTCACAAATTTACACACCCCTCGCTGAATTTGTAAGATGTTTACCATCTTTAGAAAATATGAGCATTAAAACAAAATCATGCCTTTTATGAATAGTGCTCAGATTTAATTATGACAGAATTCTGAATTTATTATTTCATTCATATTAGTAACTGAAATGACACACAAAGGGTTACACAGCAAAATTCTCTTTCTTCTTCTGCAGTTGCTGAAGGGTCAACGTTGCCTTGTGCTTTGGATCGTCGTGTAAGTGCGCATCTTTTGGGTCGATGCATGCAACATTTTCTCCAAGATTTTTTGATAATTTGCTGCATTCATTTTTCCTTCGTTTTTCTCCAAATTGCCTGTGCTCCAGCAGAGTACAGTACTGTACTGCTTACACACCCTTTAATCACGAGAGATCCACTGACAAGCTTCATGGTGTAGAGATGGTTTATTCCTCTTCATATACCAAGTTGACTTCTGTCTAAATGTATGGTGGTTGGTCATGACCATACAGGAACATTTTAGTGTCATCACTCGAAATTTCTTCTTTTCCAGATCTCTCGAGTTTCTCTGCATTCAGTGTGGCATATTTCAAGCAGGCTTTTTTTTTTTTTTTTTTTTGTGGTGTGGGTGCAAAATGGCTTTTTTGCAACTCCAGCATGCAGTCCATTTTTAGGTATCGTCTTATTGTACTCATTGAAACTGCCACACCACTTTATGTCACAGAAGCTTGTATTTAACAAACCAGAAAGTACCAGTGGGATTTTCTCTGCATCTCATACAATTTTCCTGGCTACTCTCACTGAAATCTTCCTTCATCTACCTGATTATGGCTTTGTATCCACAGAAACACAGGTCTCCTGCTTCTTTATCTGAGTTACAATGCTGCTGATTTACATTTTCAACTCTTGGGATATCTTCTTGTGATTTTCCTGATTCAGAGTGTTGAAGTACTTTTTTTTTTGCACATCTTTTACATTTTTTTTTTTTTTTAGCTTTTCATTTTTACTTTTCTTTTGCTTTCCCCATGTTACAGTATAACGCTGCTTTCACACCGGACGCAAAACTTTTGATTACATTGACTTTGAATGTAATCTGTCGTGCGAAAAATTCATTTTGTGTCCGGTGTGAAAGCAGCTTCAAAGAAAATTCAGAGCAGATATACACTACATGCATGAGATTTCCTTAGAAACTCAAAAACACACTGATAATTTATATACTCACACTGTTTACAATCTATAAAGGTACAGGTGCAAATTTTTAACCTTCACTGATCCCAATTCTGTTTGTGTTAACAAGCCCCTAGTATTATGATTAATATGAATAAAATGCTGATTTGGTATAATAAACAGCTTCAACTCAGCACTCCTAATTCATTGAAAAAATGTGTTTTGCATCATTGCATCATTTTCTAAAATAGTTTATCTTACAAATTCTCACAAATTCTGCCAGGAGTATGAAAGCTTATGATCCAAACAGCACACAAACATATATGTAATAATATTTATTTGCTCAAAGTAGTAGGTGGCATTGAGAAGGACATATGGTGAGTAGGTGTTGTTACCTTGAATAAAATATGCAATAATGAAAGAGCTTAAATAAAAATTTTCACTTTAATGAGGAATGCAAGCAAACTACCATTTCCCATGTTTATTTTTCAATGCAGTTTTTGTTTATGCATATTATGACCCTTGATTTACCTCATAAATAAGCCAAGCTGCTTATTGCCATCTGAGCATCAATAAATGTATGCACATAAGGTTTTTCATCATTAGCAGCTGCCAAATTCCAACAAATGGTAGAGTCATAACTCAAATATTATATCAAATATGATTTGGTGATTTTAATAGCACAGAAGGCAGTACAATCCCTACAGAATGATAATCCTGCACATGATCACAATCTGGTTTTCCATTCTTTGCTTATTACATTCTGGAGAAGAATTTATTGAGGGAGTATAAGAAATTGTTATGGAAATTATGTACCTTTTACTGTTTTCTACCTTAGGGAGTGCTTTAATGAAATGACTAATTTGATGATGTTGCACGGAAATACTTGATATTGATTGTGATGTAATCTTTTCCAGACACAGAAATTCACATTTGCCTTGAAAGAAAATGTGGTCGACAGATGAATTTTGCCTGTGCATTGACTGAACAGAGCTATGAGTACTCTTGCTTCAACTGATGCTGTGACATGGCCTTCTGCTCAACCATCCAAAATATCTGAAATTTATTTGGGTGCT
Organism: Gymnothorax javanicus; assembly: GCA_029692085.1. Classification (NCBI taxonomy): domain Eukaryota; kingdom Metazoa; phylum Chordata; class Actinopteri; order Anguilliformes; family Muraenidae; genus Gymnothorax; species Gymnothorax javanicus. The sequence goes on along the minus strand of CM056199.1, from coordinate 121,301,032 downwards.
TCACAAAATGAAAAGGCACTCCTTATGTTGATCATTTACAAGAGATTGGTAGGTCTTGTTTTTTTTCGTACTTTTTTTTTATACGTCCTTGGCTCTTTCCTTGAAAAGCCATAAATGTACGCCAACTGATAAAGCAGCATAAATTTGCGTCTGTGCGTTTCCTATAAGATGTGGGCATGAATTTAAAATGAGACTCAGTCCGTAATTGTCAAATAATGCTGATGTTTTGAGCTGATCAAGAAATAAGCAACAAATGACTGAGGACAAACACTAGCAGATACAACACCATGGTAAATGATTACAACAATATTTCACCAACGGTTTCACTTCTGCTGTCAACAACTTTCAGCCAGATTGCAAGTGGAGGTACAATAAACTCTCAATTCTCCAGCAGTAACATTTTAAGAAAAATAACTGTTAGAACTAGGGTATGACGATACATTAGATATACTATGTCATAAACCAGCCTGCAAAAAATATGTATAAAATGTTCAGATAATAAACCTGAAAATACTGTTATTGTTTATTGCCCTGATAAGGTGGAGCCTTAATGTTGTTGGACCAATTATCATGCGTACGAAACATACATCAAAAATTAATGTTGACAGGTGCGTGCGTGATTGCGGGCCGAATTTCGGTAAAACGTCTCACATTTGTAGCAGTAATAATGACTTCTGGTATTGTATCAGGAATAATTCATATAATTAAGAAGAACACGTCCCTGGGTGTGATAGACGAGCAGAGCCAGGCAAAATCTACTACACTTATAGTGTGTCACCTCTCATTGGTTATAATAACGGACGTGCCAATGTAGTGTGGGATTTCTCTGTGAACCTCTGGAGAAGAACTGGAGGTGGGGCTTTGGTTCTTGTAGAAGTAAGGGTTCGTGTCCGCACTCCTGTATCCGAAGCTGTCCGTCAGGTGTCCAGCAAGCGTATAGGGCGGCGTCTGGAATGAGCCGTGCTTGGCCAGAACGCGGTGAAAGTTCAGCGACACGTAAGGCGCCTGTCCCATTAGCACCCTCTGCTCCTCCTCCTCCTCGCTCCTGTGCTCCAGAGTCCGCAGTGCCCCGCCCCCTGTCCCACCCCCGTGCTCCCCATTGGTCTGTGCCTGCTCCAGGCTAGGGTGGTCCCCCAGATGGTGCGCGTATGGAGACTCCATCATGCACAGTCTCCGCCTCTGCTCCAGCACCACCTGCATGGGAAAATGCTGTCCGAGGCCATGCAGCGGCCGGGGGTGGTCACAGCTGGCTTTGCTCAAATTGGGGCTTCCCAGGGCCCCCAGCAGGGGCTTTTCCCTGCAGCCCGCTGAGTCTTTGTGGTTTCGGACGAATTGCATCTTGCTGTCCTCCTTAGTAGTCTGTGGAGGAACAGGCAACCTGCCCTCAGTCTTGGGCTGGTCGACCAAGCTGTGTTCGTAAGGCTCTTCTTTCAACGTGCTGTTAGGTCTGGGGGTCGAGCAGCTGGAAAATCCATCGTGTGCTGACCCCGTACCTGCGTACCTCCGGCTTGCCGTGGACCCTGCAGTCAGGAATGAAATGCTACATTAAAAACGAGCTACTGTCTGGCTGAAGATATCAGGTCGGGGGAAAATGAATTGAGCAATACAGCGGTTTACTGCCCCATCCCCCACCATCAACCTCTGTTCATAACTGTAGAGAAAATGCACTTTTTACCAGTGAGGGACAGTTGTTAGGAATTAATGGCAAGCCAAGAAAAATGGTAATTTCTGACCAACACCTGCTGTATCGTCCTTTGTTTTCAAGCCCACCATGCATTATGAAGCCATCACTCCATTATAACTGTCACTGTCATAAAGACAGTGTAGCTGGATACCCAAAGCTTTCACAACATTAAACTATGTTTTTGATGCACAACTCTTCATTACAGTCATTCAGTAAGGTGTTTCATACTAACAGGTAATCAGCGAATGCCATTGACATATGCAAGACTGTCATTTTTTTATCTAAAAAAGGCAGCTTGGGTCATTTTAGTGATTCCAAAATCAACTTGTCAAAATACAGTGAGCACCATATTTCATTGGACAGGGACACATTATTTGTTATACTGGCTCTGATGGCCAAGTCAATCACTGGAGCTGAATCCAACTGAACATGCATTTTACTTGATGAAGAGATGACTGAAGACAAGACATCCCCAAAATAAGCATGAACTGAAAAAGGCTGGAGTACAGGCCTGGCAGAGCATCGCCAGGGAAGATACCCAGCATCTGGAGATATTGGTTATGTTGAAGGACTCAAGAACAGAGGACAGGGCTGACAATGAGAATCCAAATGAGAGTTTAATAAATAGGATGGAACAAGAACAACTCAGAAAATAGAAATACTAGAATAGTGAGCCTCTGACCCTTAAACACATTAAGGCTTTCAAGCTGTTCCTGATTAAGATCACTTAATTAATAATCACAAAATTTATTTAATGAATAATCAAGACCAATATATAAGCCTGTAATTATTAAGAAATAATCAAGAAATGACAGAGATTACTGATGAGCTACATTGACTTAATAATAATATTGTAAGGATGGAAAAAAATAATCCAGTGCTTTCTCTGAATTCCATCTCTCGTTTTAGCATTTTTTCTGCTTATTTAATTTATTTCAAGATTGCAGTTAATCAAAGGGCTTTCAGCATTTAAAAGAATAAGTTACATTTGCAGAAAGCGCAGTTGCACTCTAATTGCCGTGATGTGAGAATGAGTAGAATATTAAATTACCAACGCTACTTTATGTTGAAGCGTTAGCAATCGATTACTTTCACAAATAGGTTATTAAATTATCGTTAAAATGCAATGCATAGTATGCATTTAAAATCATTTAAAAATCCTTGTCATGTGTTGAACAATCATGGTCGCAAAATCATTAATGAGGCATTTATAGTCCAGCTTCTGGGAAAGTTATAGGAAGGATACAATATGAGATTGTATGAATGGCAATGATCCAATTGATTAATTAGAAACAAAATATTAACCTTATCTAAATGCCATCTTCAGCAGTATTTACTTCATAAAATTCTACGTTGTATTTCAAGATGAAATTTCAGGAAATTTCAGTTAATTGCCATCCATGCGATCTCATATCGTAGCTTTCGTCTTTGACGCAATGCTCCATGTCTTTAACATTTATGGCAACGCAGCTTCTAGGGAGCACATTTAGTAAATTAAATCAATTAAATGTTCGAATCCTAATCGGAAACAGGTTGAGAGTTAACCTGCATTATGGTAATGTCACTGGGTGTAGACAGAGTTTTATTTTAATTATAGTAAACCTAAAACGAGGACCCGAGTCGGCAAAACCGTATTTTTTAAAAAGTTTTGCTCTGTGTATCAAGCCAATTGGACACTGACGCAGGGAAAAAATACACATTTTGTGAGCTCCAGAAATTCAGAGGCTTCGAAAGATGTCAATGTTCAAAGTCACCATTAATGTGGATAGAAAAATGCTTGATGATTATTGCAATTAATAATAATGCAAGTTGAGGGGAAATGGACAGCAATTCTACCGACTGACCCTCACAACTGAATAAATTAACGCTTAGTTGCTAATTAGGAAATATAAATGGGAATGGATTTAGAGAAGTAACGTGCTTTAAGGCGAGGTGAGAGCAGGGCTATCGTCCCTCTGATGGCAAGTCCAGGGTGGAGGAGGTTAAATGCTATTAAATACTGACAGTCTGCACTTCTGCCTCATCATTGTTTTACGCTTTTAAACTCATGGTGTGAGTGTACATAAGCAAAATAAAAAAAATTAGTCTCTGTCCAATGAACTCTAGTGCTCAAAGTATGTTTGAAACAAAACCTCATACATAAGGAACCATGTTGAACGCTGACCTTAAAGAGGTTTCACAACCATAAATTTATTGCTTTCGAAAGCAAGACTGTTGATAAGCACGAGACTTAACTCCTCAGTCTCACATGCCTTGAGCATGTGGTAACAATGAGAAAGGATCAACAGAGCAATCCAGAATACAACAAACAAATCATGCCCAGCTAATTCAAGAAATGACCTGAATCAAGATTGCATGTTTCACACACTCACTAACGAGTATGATTGATTACGAGTCATTCTCACAAGGTCATAATGTTGCATAATGTAGGGTAGTTTTTGTATCTAAATGTGCAAGTTCTTTTTAAAAGGCAGTGGGCTCTGTAAAATAACTAGACAATAAACCAATGCTGATCACAACTTGTGAAAAGAAATAAAATTTCACATTTAAAGTTTTCCAAAAAGTCAACTTACCTCTTTGGACTGAAAAAGAGAGGGACAATGTTGCTGCATAGGCTGTCTATAGTAGATGGCAAAGCTATTTTGAACATGACTGATTTGAGAAAGAGTAGCAATATATACTCCGAGTCCAAATTTTAACTGAACCTGGACGAGCCCCCGAGCAGGAAGCAGGAGCGGCAGCAGTACCTGAGAATGTGGCAGCGCAGGGGAGAGGGGAGGAGCTGTGGGCGTGGCCGGGCGGGGCCTTCGAGGGGCGGGCGGAGCAGGGGCTGGTGCAGCTCCAGTACCCGTCGCCCCGGGCCTGTAGGGAGCTCAGCAGCTGGCGCGCGGCCTGGGACGGTGAGCCCTGAGGCGGCCTTAGCTTCCTGCTGCTCAGGGTCACGGGATCAGTGGAGTACTGCCCATACGGGAAGGGGAAGGACAGCCCATAAGGCACCTCGCACACGACCTCGCCCCCCTCCGGCACACTGCTAGCATCCTGGCAGGGCGTCAGTCCAAACGGGGGGCTTTCTTTCCAGGTCCCAGCTGGCGAGGCACAATCCATTTTGTCCAGATTAAAGATGCTGTTTGGCTGGAGGATCAGTGGATTAGAGAAGGGTTGATAAAAACAAACAGTATCGCAGGTAATTATTCATGCGCACAGCCACACAGGTTAAAGTAAGCAGCAGTTAAATTGGGATCCTCAAACTCCAGTCCTGAGAAGCCGCAGTACCTACTGGTTTTTGTAATTTCCTTTCAATCATCCGCCAATTTATACTTCTTACACAAGGTGTGCAAACCCTATTGCCAATAAATGGTATGAAAATATGCGCTACGGTGGCACATGAACAATAAGCAGATTCAGCAGCACGTCTATTTGTGATTCTTGGCTTAAATGGACCCCTGATATTATTTGGCAATTCTAAACTACACAACAATGATTTTTGTATCTTTCTCTGGTGTTTCCAACTGTACAAACATGCCCACCTGAAGGGCAATTGACAGTGTACCATTTTGTTTTGAATTTGTTTTCCTGATTTTGGCCCATGCCAGGAAGTGGAACCTTACCTGAGGGTAGGGGGCCATTTTGGGTTTATTTTTGATCTTGACGGCTTTGGCTTTGAGTTGTTTGCGGGAATCCGGAGGGGATGTGAGTGCGGTTTTGAAGGCAAGGCCAGGCTTATCAGTCCTGCTCTGGTCTTGGGAGAGTTGCAGGTCTTTGTATTCAACATCCCTGTGGGAACATGGAGCAGCTTGTTTTAGCATCACAGCCAATAGTTGGATGTCTGGCCGCACTGGAGCAGTTAAAGGCTGGCAGCACGCAGTGCAGCTTGTTTTAGCATTACACTCTGCAGTGAGCGTGTAAGAGCTGGAGCTGGAACTGCTCACTGCCCAATCTGTTGTAGGATTCAATACCATAAAAATACAAGAAACCTAGAGCTCCGACAAGCAGTTTGTCTGCTGCTAAGTTTAGCTGAGTGGCTGTGAAACCGCAACATGGGCGGTTACTGGAATCGCACTCCACAGACACCATCGAAATTGTGGAGGACTACAACTGCCTAATTGCAACAAGCCCAGAACCTGGCCTGTATTCAACATTACACATCCTAGATCGCATGCGAGAGACAGAACATTTGGCTGTAGTGGAATGAAGGCACAGCTTGTCTTAGCTTCCCACACTACCGACAGCATTTTAGACCCACAGCTGCTAGCTACAACAAATCCTGTCTAATACTTGCACCAGCATTCACTGTAATCCCTGATAAGTGTGTTGAACTAAAATGTTTTGTGTAGACCGATTACCTCAAAAAAATTGTGTATGCCAACTTAATGATCTTGTGTTCACAGCACTTACAAACATGTAAAAAAAAAACTTTGCCTTATTTTCTTTAAGGTCCCTCCACACAGTGCAATTAAGTTGGCCAACACAATTTTTTTTTGAGGTTATCGGTTTCCACAAAACATTTGAGTTCACCACACTATCAGTATTAACAGTGCAGCGCACCAAAGACTGAGTGACACCTAGAGGTGCACATTTTAGTCAGCGCAGAACCAGTCAAAAGTTTAGACGCTCCCACATTTTTCTAGCAATCAGCAGTTAAAAAGAAATGGACAAATATAAAACTTTTAAATCATTCAAGATAACCATAGATTTCAATAAAAATGTATTCTCATATTTTATTTTACATGGGAAGATGCATTTTTGAGAGTTCATACCAGCTAGACTTCAGGAGTTCCCACATATGTGCTGCACTTGTGGTTTGCTTCTCCTGTATCTTTCTTTCCAAAAGTTTTCTAACAACCTTAATTTCAATTCACTGATTGATCACGAAAATAATATGTTAATCTGTTCGTAAGGCCAGATATGACTTTTTTTGAATTCTAAAATTGTACACACTAACCCTAAATCATTTTATTGTCAAACTTCTGGCTATTTATTCCCTACCTTTTTTGCCACTTGAGGTTATTTACAGAAGTCAGACCACTTAAATGTCATGGAAAATAGCTCTCAAACACCAGTAAAGTGTGTCCAAACTTTTCACAGTACCGTGTGCAGCACACAACACCCTACAGAGTAATAGTGGTAAGGGACAGGTAAGGGACTGCAAACAACGTCTGGGTGTGTCATGCACGCATGGTACGAATCAGGAAATAGGAGTTCGGCGCTCACGTCAGGACGTAGTTGACGCTGACGATGCAGTGGGGGCGTGAGGAGCGGCTGTTGTGTACAATGGTGGCGTAGCTCTGCACCCACACCCAGCCCCCGTGCTTGGACAGCAACCGGTAATACTTTGTGGTGACCTGGCCTTTCACGAGCACTGTAAGAACAGAGCAGAGATTGTGTCCAGACATGTTTCCCATAGTAACACTGTTATAAACTGACTGAATTTAACAGCTAAATTAACGCATTGTTTCCAGGTTATTTTAACTGTAAGTGGAGTCCTGCACGCATTTAACCGTGGTTTACAAATAGCATGCAAGAAACTCTGCTGTAAACTTATTGTAAAATTACATTTAAATAAATGACAAAAAAGGTGCCAGTTAAATTAACTAGCAAAAAAGGTGCCAGTTTATAACAGTGCATACCCATTATCCTACCTAAGCGAGCTACAGTGAGGAATAAGAGTTAATATGCCATTTTTATCACAATATTGAGCAAAACTTTAGTCGACGCGGACGTAAAGCTGACACAAAACTTTCATAGACCTCTGTTTTGCCATCTTGCGAGAGCTGTTACGCCAAGGATATGACAAATTCATATCAGCCTTTTGTCGTGAGGTTCACACCGAATGTTTTTTCACCCCAAAATAATGAAAAACATACAGTCCATGCAATTTTTGTATTAATAAGAAAGGTAAATAGTCAATAACTCACAGATACAACCCCATTTCCAGAGAAGTTGGGATGCCGTGTAAAATGTAAATAAAAACAGACTACAATGATTTGCAAATCATTGCATTCTGTTTTTACGTACATTTTACGCACCGTCCCAACTTTTCTGGAAATGGAGTTGTAGAAAAAAGAAGAGATGACAGCTGAGAAGTTGTGATAGAGTTGATCAAAGCGCAGCCTGGGCTGGGAGATAGGGCTGGAGAGAGCTCTACGAACTGTGTACATTGTTAGCCGTTAACCTGTTCGAGCTTAATCAAATCTTGTTTACTCGAACAGCGCTTCACAAAGGAAAGTAGCCTGTGTCTACAGTTACTGAGAAAGCTTGCCAAAGAATGTGTAAAATAAATCAACGAACAACTTCACGGTCACTAGATTCAATAAGGTTTTTTTTTTTTTGTGTGTGTGCGTGTGTGTGTGAAAGTATATTTGTAATTCAAATAACCAAGCTTATTGAGAGCCACCGTGCCTACAGGCACCGCGGGACATGTTATCTTGGGAATTAATGAAATAATAGAAAGGAGTGCTCTGAATGGGCTGATTAGTATGCAACCCTTTGCTTTCATTTTAGGCATGATCCCATTCCTGACCCGCAGTATGTCAGAAACTGAGGGCTTTTGGCATAAATCTCACAGTTTGATTCCAGATCATAATTTATGGAACCCTCTTGGAGTTTCCACAGATAGAATGAGTGTGGTGCATTTAACTGGTCATCGCTATGGCATGGAATATCAATACTTGCATTTTATGGGAACATTTTGCGAGAGTATGTCCTTCAAACTCGGTAATGGTTAATCCATAACTGTTTACAAAATGTCAGTCGTTGAAGCGAAGTGAGCCGAGTAACCCCCAAGGATTCTGGGAAAACTCACGTAAGTGATGCGCAAATCTCAGGTGGAAAACATCACAGCCATGGACGTGGTGATACAGGGTTTTCTCGATCAAATCCTGTGGCTCATAACCAGTTAGCTCAGCCACCCTGGGACACAAACGGGGACGAGAGTATGAGAAAATAGGGAAAGGCATGAGAAGGCCCACTTATTTAACATTCCCCTTACACCACCATTATGATACAGCCGTCAGAACAACATGGCCAACAATTAACTGACTCCTGTTTGATATACTTCCTGTCTGGAGCCATGGCAGGTCTAAAGTTATCTCCTAAGAGATTAGGGTCCAAAAACAATTGGTGCAGTTTACAGCAAGTTTTTTTTCTGTTCTTTTCTTTTCTTTTTTTTTTTTTGTTTTTGCTTGTTTAGGAAGAACCAAGCTTTAGACAGGGATTATGTTACAACAAGGGTAGGCTTACCGAGAGTCGAGGAATATTAGTTTGAGGTCTAGGCTGGCGCGGAACATGAACATGTTGCTGTGCAGCTTGATCTCGGTGATGCCACTAGGGGGCAGTGAATGGCCCACTGCAACCAGCCCCACAATCTGGTAGCAGGAGTCATACAGAGCCATGTCCATGACGTACTGGCGGATCTTCAGGTACCCACTGCAGTGGATCACCTGTAGACCAGGAAGAATGATGTGGGGGGTAGAGAGAGGTTGAGTCAATTACCTCCTTGCTAACCTGAAGGAGCAATTGCAAAAGGTGTTGTTCGCCTCCAAACTTTCTATTTAACACAATTCTATAATGTCATAATTTTCTCCAAAGAAATGTATAAAAAATGTATCTGTATAATGCAAACTCTGTGTTAAAGGACTCCCTATTGACAGTCAATAACCTTAAGAGGTTCAATCACATTATTTAGATTTGATTCCAACATAGCCCCTGCTCCTACACTATTTTTAAAGCTCCTTTCACGGGGATGTCCAACCTAGTAGTTATGACTGCTTCAGGCTGTGCTGTGTGATTGGTCCAAGTGTGATCTAAAACCTGGTCAGCATGTACACATCTGTAAAAAACTGATTATTTCAGCCCCGTTGCTCAGCTACTGATCATATTGAACGTGGCCCAGTTTCTTCAGGTTGGGCCTACAGTGCTGTGAGAAAGTATTTGCCCCCTTCCTAATTTTATTTATTTTTGCAAAATTGAAACAATCAAATGATTCAGATCTTCACACTAATTTTAATGTGAGACAAACAACCTGATCAAAAACAAAATGCAGTTTTTAAATGATGATTTCATGCAATGAAGGAAAAAAATCTTTTCAACCCAATCTGACCCTATGTGAAAAACACATTTGCCCCCTTATTAACTAAAACAACCAATTTAACACATTTAATTAATAATTGGGTTAATGGGTTAATTATTTCTCTAGTCACTCCCAGGAATGGTTACATCCAGCCCAGTTGAACTTAAACGTCAACTAAAAAGAACTTGTCAGCCAATGTGAAGTAGGCAAAAACCAGCACATGATGCCACGATCTTCAGAAATTCAAGGACAGATGAAGAACAAAGTTGTTCACATCCATCAGTCTGGAAAGGGTCATAAAGCCATGTCTAATGCCTGGGACTCTAGCAAACCACAGTAAGAGCTGTCATTTACAAATGGAGAAAATTTGGAACGGTTCTGAACCTTCCAAGGAGTGCCAGTCAATCAATAGTCCTTCAAGTACACATAAATAAAGAACTGTAGGCCTCACTTGCCTCAGTTAAGGTCAGTGTTCACACTTCCACAATAAGAAAAAGATTGAGCAAAAATGGCACCTGTGGGACAACCGCAAGGGCAAAAACTACTGCGGACCAAAAAGAACACAAAGTCTTGCCTTGAATCCAATTGAGATGCTGTGGCTTGACGTTCGACAGGTAGTTCATTCTCAAAAACTCTCCAATGTGGCTGAATATAACAATTCTGCAAGAGCGGGCCAAAACGATGTGAAAAACTCTTTGCAAATGTTTGATTGCAGTTGTTGCCGCCAGGGAGGCCCAACCAGTTATAAATTTTAGGCAAGCAATTACATTTTCACAAGGGTGAAATGGGTTTTGAATGACTTTTTACCTTCAATAAATGAAATTCTTATTTTAAAGCTGCATTTTGCAGTACCTCCCGTTGTCTTTGTGTAATATTATAATTATTTAGATGTTTTGAAACACACAAGCAAACATACAGTAGTGTTAAGTGATGATTATACGCCACCACATTCATCTAAAAGGGGTCCAAATATATTACTTCTCTATAAGATTTTGGTGAAAATGTATTGAAAAATACTATTGTAGGCAATAAGAAAAAAAAAAAATCATTCCGACAAGTATATTGAGGAAAAAATATGGGTAATAAACAAAAACACTGAAAAAATATCTTTTATAACAATTGAAAGGTGTCACAAATTTTTTATTTTTTTACAACCCCAATTCCGAAATAGTTGGGACGAAGTGTAAATTGTGAATAAAATCAAAATGCAGTGACTTTCAGATCACGAGCCAATATGTTATTTACAATAGAACATAGATAACATTTCAAATGTTGAAACTGAGACATTTTACATTTTTATCCACAAAATGTGCTTATTTCAAATTTTCTTGCTACAACAGGTCTCAAAAAAGTTGGGACACAGGCAAAAAGGGCTGAAAAAGCAATTAATATATAAGAGAATCAGCTGAAAGAACATTTAGCAAGTAATTAAGTTAACTGGCATCAGGTGTGTAACATGATTGGCTATAAAAGGGATGTCTTAGAGAGGCTGAGTCTCTCAGAAGTAAAGATGGCCAGAGGCTCTCCAACCTGTGAGGGTTTGCGTAAAAAAAAAATTGTGGAATACTTTAAAAACAATTTTCCTCAACGTCAAATTGCAAAGGCTTTGAAAGTCTAATCATCGACAGTACATAACATCATCAAAAGATTCAGAGAAACTGGAAAAATCTCTGCGCGTAAGGGACAAGACCGAAGACCATTACTGGATGCCCGTGATCTTCGGGCCCTCAGACACCACTGCATCACTCACCGGCATGATTCTGTCTTTGACATTACTAAATGGGCCCAGGAATACTTCAAGAAACCACTGTCTGTAAACACAGTCTGCCGTGCCATCCACAGATGCCACCTAAAACTTTATCCTGCAAAAAGGAAGCCATTGTTGAGCATGATCCAGAAGCGCCGCCATGTTCTGTGGGCCAAGGCTCATTTAAAATGGACTGTAGCAAAGTGACAAAGTGTCCTGTGGTCAGACGAGTCCAAATTTGACATTCTTGTTGGAAATCATGGGCGTCGTGTCCCTGGGCTAAAGAGGAGAAAGACCACCCCTCCTGTTATCAGCGTTCAGTTCAAAAGCCAGCATCTCTGATGGTATCGGGATGCATTAGTGCATATGGTGTGGGACACTTGCATGTTTTAAAAAGCATCATGAATGCTTAAAGGTACAAAAGTATATAAAGGTTTTAGAGCAGCATATGCTCCCCTCCAGACGACATCTATTCCAAGGAAGGCCTTGTGTATTTCAGCAGGACAATGCAAAACCACATACTGCAGTTATTACAACAGCATGGCTTCGTAGTAGAAGAGTCTGTGTGCTGAACTGGCCTGCCCACAGTCCTGATCTTTCACCAATTGAGAACATTTGGTGCATAATTAAAGGAAAAGTCTGTCATAGGAGACCCAAAACTCTCCAGCGGCTGGAAGCCTGTATTAAACTAGAGTGGGATCAAATTTCAATGGCTAAAGTCAAGAAACTTGTCTCCTCAATGCCCAGACGCCTCCACTCCGTGTTAAAAAGAAGAGGGGATGCTACACCATGGTAAACAGGCCCCTGTCCCAACTTTTTTGAGACCTGTAGCAGCCATCAAATTTGAAATGAGCTCATTTTGTGGATAAAATTGAAAATTTCTCAGTTTCAACATTTGCCATGTTATCTCTGTTCTATTGTGAATAAAGTACTGGCTGGTGTGATTTGAAAGTCATTGCGTTTTGATTTTATTCACAATTTACACTTTGTCCCAAGTATTTCGGAATTGGGGTTGTACTTATGCAGGGCCTAAATGCATGTTTGACGGCTCATTCTTTGATTACTGATGCAAGAAATTAGTTTAAACTGAGGCTGCATTATTTTGTAAAATTACCTCTGATGGTCAGTTGTTCCACTACATAGGGTGACATGACCTTTGTGCAGTCTCAGTGTTAAACACAATGGCACAATGGACGGAGCTCTCTGAGATTGTTCGTAGCCGCATTGTGGCTTTACATGATTCTGGAGATGTTAAATGCTGCCAAGGCACTGTAAGAAACACCATCAAGCGTTTCAATGAGTCTGGTTCGCTGAAAACAAATGGCAATACTGCTGCAAAACGAAAATGCCTCTGATGCTCATTATCTGTGTATGACAAGTAAAAAAAAATTTTTAAATCGTCAGTTGACAGCACGACAACTCCGTGATGATATTAATAGTGCCAGAAATGAAGAAATGAAAGTATCAAGATCTACTATTTCCAGATGCCTGTGTGAAAATGGTCTGATTGGTCGTATTACTGCTGCCAAGAGCCGGCAACTTCAAAAAAAGATTTCCGTTTGCCAAGAAATTCAAGGACTGGACACCAATGGACTGTGAACAAGTCCTTTGGACCAATGAATCAAAATGTGAAATTTTCTCACCCAAACACAGAGCGCACATGTGCACCATAGAGTTGGAGAATGTTTCAAAAATGACTGTTTAACCCCTTCAGTAAAAAATGGAGGTGCTAATATTATGGTTTGTGGTTCATTCTGCATGAAAGGAGCCAGTGTTCTCATAAAAATCGGCAGAATCATGGATCAAACAAAGTATCACAGCATCCTTGTGAGGCGCGTATTGTCATCTGGAAAGAGACTGATTGGTGGGGGATTTTATTCTCAACAAGATAATGACCCTAAACACACTTCTGTTGTGCAAGAATTATCTCAGTCGGAAAGAAACATCTGGGGACATAAAAGTTATGACTTGGCCTGCTCAAAGTACAGACCTTAATCCGATTGAGCAAATCTGTTGTTACATCGAAAAAGTATTTATGGAATGAACTTCAAACCATATGGAATGGTTTAGCAAGTGAGGAAATCAAAAAATATGTGAAAACTATGCCTGAAAGATTAAATGCAGTAATCAAAGCAAAGGGTGGCCACACTAGATACTGACTTTTTCTCACAAAAAACATTATTATTTTTTCTTACTGAATATTGTTATCTCTTTACTTATTTTCATCTATATGATCCAATATAACATGAAATAAACACTTGAATAGCACTTGGTGTCTGATTTATTTTCATTTTGTTGAGTATATAATCATCACTGCTGAAATTGGGAAGGGGGCAAATACTTTTTCACAGCACTGCATGTCCTATTAAATGTACAATGTCAAGACTAGATAATCCCTGATGCTGACAGACTACTGAGAGCCAATAATGTTTCACCCACCATATTAAGCAAAGCCCAACATGATTTGACAGTTACGCAGTAATAGGAACAGATGTATGGTGAACTAGGAGAAGCACTCAGAGACAGACGTAAGCCCGTGAACACTCAGAGACAGACGTAAGCCTGTGAACACCTGCAGCAGAGGGTGACCTCATGCCACAACTGTTCATTCAGGGCGTGATTAGTTCCCTTGGCTTGACTCCACTGACCTCTTGCTAAATGAGCTAAATGTGTTGCTAGCTGTGCACTGCAGGTGCATATAGCTGTAAATAGTTGTTTACACCAGCTACATTTTGCGCTTTAGGCTATAGGGTATTTTTCAATATTATATCCTTGTAGTCACCTAGCATGTTCATCACTCCAGCATCGAACAGAGATTATTACTGCAGTCTTAACCCTCTGGGCCGAAGACTGACGCATGCTTCAGTGCGGATGGGAATCTGTCAGTCGGTATTCAGCTTTCTCACTCCCTGGTTACTGGGCATTCAGCAACACTGCTGAGCAGGTGATGATCTGTGCCCTATTCAGCATGAACACAATGCTTATTGCTAACTCACACCTTCACGGATATTTTCAAAGCCTGATTTATGGAGAGCCCTCGGTGGGAGGAGCTATAATTAATTATTGTCACATGGCTATTTTATTACGAGGAAGATACTGGGAAAGTAATTCGGTGGATTCATTGAAAGGGGAATATTTATTTTAGGTGACGTACGTATGTACGCCAGCAGTCCATACTGAGGTTTTCATAGAACTTTGTAATCAAATGGTCAGCAACCCTCATAAACATGACCCTCTATTCCATTTAAAACATTTCAGTCGCTTTTTTTCACTCCACTACTCAAGTTTGATCAAGCATCATGATACAAACAGATTTTTTTAAAAAATGCTTTAAATGGAAACCAGGAAAAGAGAATAAATAAATTTAATCACGGACTAGATTCAAGGCCTTTTGACAGGATTAAACACAGTGTATACTCACCTTATAGCCCCCGCACGTGAGTCCTGCATTTCGCTTGGCCAACACGCACTTCATCCTCAAGAAGAACGAGCGCTCCATCTCGTACTCTGCTGCGGTAACGAGGCATGTACCAGACCGCCAGACCGCAGCAAAACAGAAATAATAACATGAGAAATTTGAGCATCAGTAGGACTTAAGCTGTCACACCCCCTCGGTCTTGAAACGACACCTAACGCATTAATGTGGTTTGCACACGTGCATCGCCATTTCCATGGAACAGGCTAACCGGTGTTCTGTTGATTTCAGAGTAATCCAGTCAGGGTGCTGTGTCTTTTTGAATTTCGCACTACAGCTCGTGAGAGCTGTTGATGAGTAATGCCACGCACCATGGCTAATAAAACCAGTGACCACTACATGCCTACCTTTGGACATGCAGAAGGAAAATACATTTACATTTTTTCCCTCCAGCTTTTGAGCTGCATTATTTTATCATGTGTATTGAACACAAGTAATTTATGACAAAGGCCTGAACCAGCCATTCACCTCTCCCATTCAGCTGCTGTCACATAAATTCCGCTTTTTTAAGGAAAACCCGTCAGTTCTGACATGCTGCAATATTACAATTGTCTTCGAGTGTAACTTAAATGAGGCCGTGATTGCTGTAGGTTAGTGGTCACACTTAAAATTGGATGACAATACTTTTGCAGCTCAATTTTGTACTAGCTGCTGAACCCAAACTAATTCACCATGGTTTCTGTTCATTAAAATGGGTAAAGCTTGAGTTCTCAGCCGTGAGGCCAACCCTAAAACAAACTGCAATACAAAATTCAAGACAGAGGAGGGTAATAAACCACCTGTCAATAAGTGGGAAAGAGAGAGAGAGAGAGATTAACAATAAAAGATGGTTGTTCGTAAAAAACTATTTTTTAAAAAAATCCCTGGTTTTACATGTAATGCGCCCACTCAGAAAATGGCACCTCAACAGTCCTCAAGTGCAGAGGAAGTGTGATCTGATATTAGCAAAGCTGATTGGCTGCTGGCTGTACCTTGCAGGAAGTGAGGATGGAGCGGCTGATGGGCGGTCAGTACTGCTGTCATCTCATCATGGTCTGATGGGTGGATGTACTCAAAGATGCTGTTCCCAGTCAGCTCCACCTGATACAAGAGCAGAATCAGGCGTCAAAGTATGAGTTGTGAAAATAGCCTATATTAAAGCCGCTTTCACACCGGACGCGAATAGAATTTTTCGCACGACAGATTACATTCAAAGTCGATGCAAAGACGCGAATACACGCGAGACGCGTGTATTCGCGTCTTTGCATTGACTTTGAATGTAATCTGTCGTGCGAAAAATTCGTTTCGCGTCCGATGAAAGCAGCTTAAGTCTCATTTCAGGACTACAACTGCCTATCTTTTCTATCATAAGTGTGATAAAGTAAGAATGAGAAACACATACAGAAAAGGGATACATTTTTTCAGGAGCAATTAAATGTGATTCATCACATCTTGTGGCTTCTTCTTATAATAATAATAATAATAATAATAATAATAATTATTATTATTATTAATAACCGTGCAAGGTGAACTAACCTCTGCCACTGACTGGTAAGGGTGAGAGCAGTTTGAACAAATGAAATGAATATGTTCTGATGGTCATTTTTTCTTTATATTTTCAGGGTAAGGTAAACTTATTTGCATATGTAGTGGCATCGTTTCATTTCTTAAGTTGACCAGTTTGGAAAAAGTTTATTGTTCATGAATGACTGCAGTGGGTGCCTAATTGTGAATGTGTGTCCTCTCATGCCAATGATTAACGATAAACAACCCCCCACACACACACACACACACACACACACACATAACTGCTGTAATCGATCTCAGCAACTCACTCTACAAAGAGCTGGGGTTTTTACAGGAGATTTTAAAAGAGGCTGGTGTCAGGGAACACAGAGGTTTCAATTTTTTAGGGGGGAGTGATTTGCATGTGAAAACAAAACAATGCATCCCCCTCTGGCTAGTCGTACTTTGATCTATTTTTCCTTCCAGACTGGTGGGTTGGATCAGACACCACTGTGGGTTGCCGCTCAACACTTGAAGTACAAATTGGTTTCTTCACAACGTCAGTGCAGTAGATTAATCCTAGCTTTGTAGTAAAAGGGTATTGTGGTGACAGAACTGCTCTGCTTTCAGAGTACGTAAAGTGCCCCAGGATCACTGCTGGGTAATTGACCTGGGAGATGTGTGGGACCTGCCTGGTAGCTGTAGTCACCAGAGAGACAGTTAAATGTGCTGCATACCATCACTGGCAAATAGGCACTTATTTTTACCAATGAGATCACAATATTTTGCTAATTTGCATCCCAATAAACTCTATGTTTAGTGAAAAGCAATCCCCTAAGAACAAAGGTCACTCATACCTGAAGGGTAATTTTAAGATCCCCTATCATGTCACCATTTGCACAGCTAATTAGCCATTACAAGCCATTTCAAAACCTGTTCCTTTGTGACATCACATGGGGAAGTGACCACCCACAGGCAAGAAGGAATGATAAACTTCAGTTCCTTCTATATTCTGGGTGGTCTCTCTCCCGTGTGATGTCACAAAGGACATACTTTGAAAGGGCGTGTGATGGCTTATTGATTGTGCACCTAGTGACATGATAGGGGACCTTTAAGGTATTATATAATACAGTGGTTATCAAACTCAGTCCTGGGGGACCATTGTGTATGCAGGTTTTCATTTCAAATACAAATGCAACCCTAGAATTTTAATGAGTCATTCATTTTTCTTCTTTACACTTTTAAGCAGTATTGTCAAAAAGAGGTATGCATGCTATAAGCAATTCAGGTTTCATGTTCACATGCTATATGGGAAACAGCAGAATAATAAGAGAGAAATTTAAACAGATGTACTAATAACTTTCAGAATATCTGTAGGCTCTTGATTAGTTTATTGATGCATGGTCACTAAATTGGACCATTTATTTGATGATGAGGAGTTAGAAAGCAAAGCAATTGACAATGACTCACACCTGTTTTGTGTTTATTTGGGGAAAAAAGAACTTTATGCATGTGTGCAGCAACGTGTAGGACATTTAACTTTTGTAAGACTTGGATCAGTAGATATATTCGGCCTTGTGCAATTACTTGTATTGCAGCATTATAAACACAGTGTGGACATTGGGTTTTCATTTCTCATGGCAGGCATTGCATTTCTCTCCTCATGTGAAGTTAGGGGGTAAAAAATAAAAATAAATAAAAATCCGACTAATTAAGACACATCAACAGCTTAAAAGATTTCTGGGATTGCAACTGTGGCTGCAATGAAAACCAGCACACACAGTGGTCCCCCGGGACTGAGTTTGAGAACCATTGATATAAAACATGCCATCTGCCCGCTAGTTCATTTTAGAAGTGTTTGCGCCATGGTCTTTTCTCATATACTGAAGGGTATTAAGCTCAACATGGCCCAACCACACAGAAAGCCACTGGTGAGAGTTGCATTTGAATGCTTTATCCATCACAGGTGTCCTTGTTGCAAGTGTGACGCTAAGGCTATAGGCAATTTGAATACACATGTACTGAGAATAGCCTCTGCGGCTGCTGCTGTTTTAACTATGTAGTGCCAGTGTGAAAGAAAAAGTTCTCTCATTGCCTGACACCTTTAAGCTCTACACTGAAGGCAGTTTGAGCAGTCTGTGAGCTCCACCTGTCAGGTCACACATCCTGCAGTTTGCTCAGGTGAGGCATTCAGAACTCCAGTCATGGAAGCCGATGTTCTCCTTTTCGCTATTAGCACGTGCTCTTTACTTTGGTATGTCTGACTTGCTTTATTTGCCCCCAACAAGAAAACAGAATTAATATTAACCAGTCTGTATTCATTTTGTGCTCATCTATGCATCTGTATTCTTAACCTGTTTGAAACCTACCAATCAAGCTATGGAGCATAACAACTGGCAAGAATAGCATTCATTTGAACTTGCTGATCAAAGTTACTTCGTCAATGGGGGCCTTGACATATGACAATACAGTAGTGTGCAGTGATGATTATATACCACCACTTTTGTCTAAAATAGGTCCAGATATATTACTTCTTTTTTTGGTGAAAATGTTTTGAAAAATACAATTTGAGGCAATAAGAAAGACAAAAAAAAAAACATTCCCACTAGTATATTGATGTAAAAATATGGGTAATAAACAAAAATGCTGAAAACTTTTGCATAGCCTGAATGCATGTTTGAAGACTCATTCCTTGATAATTGATGCAAAAAATTTGTTTAAACTGGTTTGATGCAATATGATTCTGCAAAATTGACTCTGATAGTCAGTTATTCCAGTATATGAGGTGACATGAACTTAGAGCAGTGTCGCAGTGTTAAACACAATGTCATGACGGAAGGAGCTCTCTGAGATTGTTAGGAGCTGCATGGTGGCCTCACATGATGCTGAAGACGTTACATGCTGCCATGGCGCTGGAGAAACACCATTAAGCCTTTCAAGAAGACTGGTTTACTGAAAACGTGGCGATAGAGGAGCAAAACTGAATTTAACTGCCTCTGATGCACGTTATCTGTGTGTGACAAGTAAAAAAAATCAGCGGTTGACAACACAACAACTCTGTGATTATATTAAAGTGCATCTAAAGTCGATTCTCCGACGGGACGTTGAACGTCCAATGTTGACAAACAAATCACTTGCTTTTGTTGACATCTTGCATTGTCACGTGACCAATTTCATTCATATAAACCAATGTTTTGTGTACATGCGTAGATAATCCTTCTATTTCGGTTCGTTGGCGCAGGTGCGGCTCGCTAATTGGCCGATAAACAAAAACAATGGGAATCGACTTTAGATCCCCTTTAAAGGCACCAGAAGTGAAGAGATGAAAGTATCAACATCTATTATTTCCTGACACCTATGTGAAAATGATCTGATTGGTTGTATTGTGGCCAAAAACTGGCAAAATGAAAAAAGATGAGTTTGCCAAGAAATTTCAAGGATTGGACACCAATGGACTGGGAACAAGTCCTTTGGACGAATGAATTAAAATTTGAAATTTCCTCACCGAAATGCAAACCTTACGTGTGCCGTAGAGCTGGAGAACATTTCAAAAATGACTCTGTAACCCCTTCAGCTCATAACGTGGAGGTGGTAATATTATGGTTTGGGGTTCAGTTTCCTCGAAAGGAGTCAGTGAATTCATGAAAATCGACAGAATCATGGATCAGACGAAGTATCACAGCATCCTTGTGAGGCACGCCTTGCCATTTAGAAAGAGACTGATTTGTCTGGGATTTTACAACCCCAATTCCAAAATAGTTGGGACAAAGTGTAAATTGTGAATAAAATCAAAATGCAATGACTTTCAAATCACACCAGCCAGTATTTTATTCACAGTAGAACAGAGATAACATAGCAAATGTTGAAACTGAGAAATTTTACAATTTTATCCACAAACTGAGCTCATTTCAAATTTGATGGCTGCTACAGGTCTCAAAAAAGTTGGGACAGGGGCCTGTTTACCATGGTGTAACATCCCTTCTTCTTTTTAACACAGAGTGGAGGCGTCTGGGCATTGAGGAGACAAGTTTCTTGAGTTTAGCCATTTGAATTTGATCCCACTCTTGTTTAATACAGGCTTCCAGCTGCTGGAGAGTTTTGGGTCTCCTATGACGGACTGTTCGTTTAATTATGCACCAAATGTTCTCAATTGGTGAAAGATCAGGACTGCAGGCAGGCCAGTTCAGCACACGGACTCTTCTGCTATGAAGCCATGCTGTTGTAAAAGCTGCAGTATGTGGTTTTGCATTGTCCTGCTGAAATACACAAGGCCTTCCCTGGAATAGATCTCGTCTGTAGGGGAGCACATGTTGCTCTAAAACCTTTATATACCTTTCAGTATTCATGGTGCTTCAGAGATGCTGGCTTTTGAACTGAACGCTGACAACAGGAGGGATGGTCTTTCTCCTCTTTAGCCTGGAGGACACGACGCCCATGATGTCCAACAAGAATGTCAAATTTGGACTCGTCTGACCACAGAACACTTTGCCACTTTGCTACAGTCCATTTTAAATGAGCCTTGGCCCACAGAACACAACGGCGCTTCAGGATCATGCTCAACAATGGCTTCCCTTTTGCATGATAGAGTTTTAGGTGGCATCTTGGATAGCATGGCGGACTGTGTTTACAGACAGTGGTTTCTTGAAGTATTCCTGGGCCCATTTAGTAATGTCAATGACAGAATCATGCCGGTGAGTCATGCAGTGGCATCTGAAGGCCCGAAGATCACGGGCATCCAGTAAAGGTCTTCGACCTTGTCCCTTATGCACAGAGATTTTTCCAGTTTCTCTGAATCTTTTGATGATGTTATGCACTGTTGATGATGAGACCGCCAAAGCCTTTGCAATTTGACGCTGAGGAACATTGTTTTTAAAGTATTCCGCAATTTTTTTACGCAAGCCTTCACAGGTTGGAGAGCCTCTGGCCATCTTTACTTCTGAGAGACTCAGCCTCTCTAAGACATCCCTTTTATAGCCAATCATGTTACACACCTGATGTCAGTTAACTTAATTACTTGTTAAATATTCTTTCAGCTGGTTCTCCTGCATATTAATTGCTTTTTCAGCCGTTTTCTGCCTGTGTCCCAACTTTTTTTGAGACCTGTTGCAGCAAGAAAATTTGAAATAAGCTCATTTTGTGGATAAAAATGTAAAATGTCTCAGTTTCAACAATTGAAATGTTATGTATGTTCTATTGTAAATAACATATTGGCTCATGTGATCTGAAAGTCATTGCATTTTGATTTTATTCACAATTTACACTTCGTCCCAACTATTTCGGAGTTGTATTTTCAACAAAATAATTCAAGAATTATCTCAGACAGAAAGAAAGATCTGGTGACATAAAAGTTATGACTAGGCCTGCTCAAAGTACAGTCCTTAATCTGATTGAGCAAATCTGTTGTGAAATCAAAATAATCTCTTTGGAGTGAATTTCAAACCATATGGGACAGTTTAGCTAGTGAGGAAATTCAAAAAATGTGAAAACTATGCCTGAAAGATTAAATGCTGCGATCAAAGCAAAGGGTGACCACACTAGATATCGACCTTTTCTCTCAAGAAGACATTATAATTTTTGTTTTTACTATATATTGTTATCTATATTGTTATCTATTTTCTATTACTTATTATCATTTATATGATTCAATATTTCATGAAATAAATACTTGAAGAGTACTTGGTTTCTGATTTATCTTCATTTTGTTCAGTGTATAATCATCACTGCACACTACTGTACATTCAACAAATACACTCAAACGGCCTAGGGAAACATCTATCCACTGGCTTTGTGAGCTCTTCACTTAAACTTAGTTCCCTGTTTTTTTCTTCTACATGGGCGTCTCTAGTGGAAATGGTGAGCTACATTGACACAGTGCAAGGACACGCATCCAGAGGGCCAGTGCACCAGCCTAGTGAAGACCCGGCTTGCATTCCACACACATCTCCTCATTGTCTACACCTGTCTGTGATTCCCACTGAGTGGTAGCAGTGGCAATAAAGGACTGAGCTTTGCACTGCTCAGTGCAAAGTATCGTAATCACAGTTTGTGAATCATTCTAAGTCGGTATAGACGTATTTCTCCACATACTTGCATGTTAAAGCTAAACCTAAATATGTTATTAGTGCTGTTTGCCTATTTTCCAGCACTTACTTAAAGGAACCTTGATTCCTTTTACAACGTATTTTTGTGATTTTCATTTAAGAACCTTGTTTCCTTTTAGCTTTCTACTTTGTTTGTTAATGTTGCACCGCTGGCATTGTTAAAATAAAACAACCATTTCCATCTGTGCATCTGAGTCCAGTCCATGATTTCCTGACCTCTGTGCACCTGCACTTTTGTGAAGGGTACAAACGTTACACGCAGCCGGCATATAACTCATAAACTCTAATACTTCAGAAAGGTGAGAAACTGGGGTTGCCATGGTGAGGGTTTGTGCAAGCCAATCAGCAGATGGGTTACATTTCTTTCACTAAAACTGCACAGGAGACCATATCAAGCCCCACCACTGCATCAGGCTGGGGAAAGACACTGGGGAATCCTGCACAGTCACGGGAATTCAACGGACTGCAGGTTCTTAGAGGCAAAAAGTTAATATCTTTCAGGCAGGAGAAGCCAATATTTTACACGCAAACATTCCTATTGGGTCTCAGTTGTAACCCTTACAAAGGCTCCTCCCAAACGATACATGAAGGTTTACTAACCGTATGGATTACAGTTATCAGATATGTACTTTTTGTCATTCATGTAAAGTTCTACATTTGGGGCTGGGATGTTTAAACAGCATGATTAAGTGAATGTTCAAGAACAGAAAGACTTTAAATGTTTTAGGGGACCTATAGCTAAGCAAAATGCCAATTTTGGTTCAAAATTTTAGTTTTGAGGTAAGAACATGAAGTGGTCCTTCAAATAGTCCGTAATATGGAGTCGTGTTCCGAAGGAAACATTCGTCACGAACACTGTTTTCAAGGTTGGAACAGCTATGAGTGTGGTGACTTTCAGTGATCACCAACGAGAAATTGCCTCCATTTTTATGAAACTAGGAATAAAGGCAGGGGCATACTCAATGAAAGGCTATCATGAAATGGATAGAAAGCGTGTGAAACAGAGTGAAAAACGCGCACTAGAACTGGAAAAAAGAAACGATTAGACGCTCGACAAGCACATAAGGGAAGAAACAGATTGAAGACGAGGGAGTTATTTATGAGGCTGGTGCCTTTTAAGGAGGTAAAAAAATCCTAAAAACTACTAAAAACAAAATACTAAATGTATTCCTCCAGAGAACATTACTGTCAAACTTCGATCATATTATTACTGCCGAACTAAAATCAAGTTTTTCTAAAAATACAGATTTTCAACAAGAAAATACAGATTTCTCACCAACTGTACATCCAATTAACTTCACATTTGGCAGTTTTCTCCATTTTGTGATGATCGATGTCTGTACTGAGCTCTTTTTGCAATACATACCTCTGAATATGAGTAAATCAAAATATGCATATTTAATTAGCTGTTTCCCGCCAAAATTGATTTAGGGGGGTCAAAATCAATACTAGAACGTAGAAACCTGGAAAAAAGCTCGTAGTGACATTAGGAATGTTTTTTCCTTCACATTACAGCTGAAATTATAACCAAACACTAGTTATCTCAATAACTGTGTTTCTCTAAGTATCTATATATTCATTAAAACAGCCGTTGCCATGGCAACCACTGATGTGATGCTACAGAAACTCAGCATTTTAAGTTGCAATTTCTAATAGAATTATTTAGATGATTATTCTTTGTTTAAAAAGTGAATATCTTGGAAAAACGTTTGCTTTACTATAAGTCCCCTTAAAAACCACATTCAGGAAAATGAATTATTTCTCATCAATAAAAATGTATAAACACCACCAATAGAAGGAATACGTTACATCTGAGGGTACGGAGTAGAGATTCAGGGATTGATCTATTTAGGTATCAATTTGTGTTTGTAAAATTCCATTTACAATAATGGACAAGACAATCCCCAAGTGCTCAAGACCAGACTCCTGAAGACATACACGAGGAGGCATTAAAAACGCATGCTAAAATATACTGTTTTACAGCAGTGGTTAATGGTTTCTTTTGTAGTTGTAAAACACGGTCTCAGGAAACTGCGCTTTTGGTAGTGAGACTTGCCCTCACTGCTAATGTTACAATGGAGGCCAGTTCAGCAGTTCTTATGCATTATCTGACATGGCAGAAGACATTTTATGGAATCAGTTTTTGTGATGTCACAGATGATGCACTATTTCGGGGACGATGGCTGACACATCTGGTTATTCTGTGTCATCACTGCAGTCTGGATACAGTTATTTAATGGACATTAATGCGTCCAGAAATCATCTTTGACGCTGGCCATCATTCAACATTCAAAATTTTTGATTCTTCTGAGATTCATTTGTTTATGGCATTTGAAATGGGAATGATGTGACTTTCTGAATGTGTGTTTTTATTGGCCCTAAACTTGAAGTTTTCATGTGCAAAATGGTTTTTCTCAATATGTGATTCAAATCCATTATCCAGGGAATTTTGTTGCATTTAGGTAATTGTAATGAGGTGTTAAACCAAGAAGGGATTCGAACCCTGACACCTGACATTTTGCAATGCTTACCATACCTGGTCATCATTTGAATCAGCTAACGGAAAAACTATCAGTTGTCAGCTGAGACCATAAAAACCACTAGGTGTTTTTAATGCCTCTCAGTATACATTCAAGTTCAGCTCAAGAAAGCCTTGTCTTCACTTCAGGAACATATATGATTGATGTTTTAAACACTAATTATTGTACATGTTAAAAAATGGTAATTTTGTCTTCAATTCAAAATAACCCGCGCAGTACTTAAGGTTTTTTTTTTTTCCATAAAGTCTTCTGAGAAGAATTATAACGTGCAGTAAATTACAAGGACTGCACAGATCCTTCTGAGAGAAAAAGAATAAAACAAACAAAAAATGCAGAATATTGGGCCCATGAGAAAATAGATTGATAGACAGGTCACATATTTGGCACCACAAGTCCAGGCCATGCAATTTTCCTGCACAATTACTGCACAATATTTTGATTTCTCCATTACTCAGACCCTTAGAGTCATCCCAACTAAATGGCAGAACATATGGCACCAATGAGAACCAGGATTCGCGAACTTGGAGGCATTCCAATGAACTTTCTAAGAGCAACTTCCTTTTCAGTTTATATGTTTGCCAACAATATGTTGTCAATTACTGCAATGAGAAAAGATAGATTTGAATGTACACTTAATCCTCCTCCAGAGGACTTACAGTAAATCTCTCCACCCCAATGTTCTCTGAAGGTGCTGCAACATACTTCCACAGATAACAGAGAAAAACGTAAAATATCCTTTGTTGTGTCAGTCTCATTGTCCCAGGAGCAGGGCAGAACTGAAACCATTGATACTGCTGGATTAGCTTAATCCCCTGTCAGTTTAGAGCCCTGTCAATAACTAGTGTCACTCTGGGCTGGCATGATTGAAACAGGTTCCATTCTGCTGGCCACTGTACCACAATAGGACCCTCCATTTTACACGTAGCATAAGACCCCCGTCAGAGCATGTACAATTTACTGGCTACTACAATACACACTGTTATAAACTGACTGAATTTAACAGCTAAATTAACGCATTGTCTCCTTGTTATTTTGACTGTAAGCAGAGTCCTGCGCACATTTAACAATGGTTTACGGTTAACATACACGGAACCTCTGTTATGAAGTGATTGTAAAATAACAGTTAAAGTAAGTGGCAAAAATGGTGCCAGTTTACAGCAGTGGATCCTTTGAAAAAAATCACACACTTCCAGCAGAGCAAAATATCTGCTGTTAATTCAACTCAAAAATGGCACTGAACAAACCAGAGCTGGGCCATATGTACGACTGAATGAGCTGATATAACTACACGTGTGCTGGCTTTCGTCTCAGATTAAGGTTTGAGCCCATAGGGGTTTTCCGCATGAAAAGTACAAGCTCTTGGCTGAAACAGAAAAGGTGGCCGTGACGTCAAAGCCCAGACCTGCGGAATCATTCTCGCTGTCGACACCTTTCCCTCGACTCAAGCTTATCTGCATCACTAAGCCTCTGGACAACCTTTACTTTGCATTGTCTGCTCTGTTTTACATGCTGAATGAATGTTTGAATTTGGACAGCTGAGGCCAGGTGTTCCTTACATGACCTCAGTCTGAGCGACGGTTCCAGATACTGCAAAGGCTGTACACACAGACACCCCCCCCACCACCACCCCCCAAGATTCTATTGCACTGTTTCATTAAATTTACACATAAGGAGCTCCATGCTAGTTTTGCTTAAAGTTTATCTTTTGCACCTTCATACATTTATTACTGGTATTGCATTTTTGAAGAACCAAGTGGACTATGCGATTGAGCATTCATAGTTCTAAAAACAACATGTAGACATTTCTTTCTTTCACTATACATAGAATTTGACATAAGTCCAGTGGCACGTGCTCAATGGGAAATTTAAGGTGTTAATTAAATTTTATGGGAAAAACATCTCAGTGCACTCACCTGAGATAACCCCAGATGAACAGAGGCCGTTTCTGAGATGTACATGATTTTCCCATCCGAGGCGACGACGAACACAAACCCGTCCAGAGTCTTTAAAACACACACAGTGATAATTAGAGAACTTGTCTACAGCCCAATATTCCCAAATGAGCAGCGAATGGAGAATTATCTGTAATTTCAAAAACTCTGTGTTGCAGTTCTCTAATTTCATAGTTCTTATATCTCATTATGATACTCAATTTTCTTTTCAAGAATATAAGATAACGACAGATAATATCCACAGTCCCAATTGAAAACAAGTCGGCCAAAAAAGAGTGATGTGAAAAGTCCGTCCATATTCTACACTGATTATGCAACAACAGCGCATCATTTAACTTGTGAATTTAATTGAAGACCACAAAGAAAAAACGATCAGAGTCCAAATTTTGCATTTTTGTATATTTTATGTATTATATATTATTATAATATTTTATATATTAAATATTTTTTGCATATTTTTTCAGTGCTTTGTTTCTAAGATCGTTCTGAATTTTTAATTCATCATTTCTCCACAATCTGAAAATGTGATCATTTTTCCATTGTGGTCTTCAGTTGTTTATTGAAAATACATGCTTATCTCACATCTAATGACTGCAACAGACTCCAAAAAAGTCGGCACAGGGGCAATGTAGGACTAATAATGATGTGACAATATGCAATAATATGGTAATGTGAAAGAGGTGATGTTAAACAGGTGAGTTGAAAGGAGTGTAGTGTAAAATGAGCCTCCAGGGAGGCATGGTCCCTCAAGAACAAACAAGGATCGAGGCTCATCAGTTTGCCAACAAATGCTTATAATCACTTTGACAACAACAATCCCCAGAGAAAAACTCATAGGATTTTGCGCATTTTCCCCTCTACATTTTGTGATGTAATGAAAAGATGGAAGGAATCTGGTCAAATCGCGGTGCGTAATGACCAAGGCCAAAAACCACTTCTGAATACGTGTGATCTCTTGATCCCGCAGACTTACAGACTACACTCTATTAAGGCCTTTCATGCAACTGCAATGGATATCATAAGATGTTCTCGGACTCAAATAAATCATTATCTATTTACTGATGCATCCACACATGCAAGTTAAGGCTTTATTATGCAAAGCAAAAGTGATATATCAACACTGTCCAAAAGTGCTGCCGACATCTCAGCACCTGCTGTCATCTGAGATGGACAGTAGCACAGTAGAAGAGTGTTTCTCAGTCTAACCCGGCGAGTCAACACCTCAAATGGTTTTTAGAAAAAACATTTGAGGATGAGGTTAACTTCAGCTGTAATCAGCATATAATCAGCATTTCTCATGATATGAAAGGTGTCACGGCACATGGCATTGGTGACTTGCACATTTGATTGGGCACCATTAATGCAGAAAGATCTGTTCATATTTTCGGCAAGACAATGCCACAAATGGCGCCATCTCAACCATTCCAGGTGCTTCCCTATATTTTCCGGCAAGACAATGCCAGTATACTTTCTGCTTAAATCACACGCGCATTGCTGTATAAGTAGAGAGTGCGGATGCAAGATTGGCTAGCCCACAGTCCTGATCTGTCCCCGATTGAGAATGTATGGGGTATTGAGAAGCAAAATCTTTGGTAACAAAGGCTCCATACAATTGTGAAGCTGAAGACCTACTTAATGGAAGAATTGAGGAAAATTTTGCTTGCCAGACTTACTCAACTAGTGCCCAATTGCTTATTGAGGGTCATTAAAAGACATGGTGATATTGCACAGTGGAAAGAAGTTGACTTATCCGACTTTTTTGGAATCTTTTGCAGTCATCCCATTGCACATTTTCAAAAAGCAGTTAACTTTGTGTTAGAACATCAAATAATGTGTTGATGCACTGTTTTCAACAAAGTTTAGGGTTAGTAGACTATCCAATTTGTGCATTTTTATTTGATTTACATTTTCCACGATGTGTCAACTTTTTTGGAATTATGGTTGCATATATAATAATATCACATCAAGTCATTATTGATTTTCTCAATTATTTTGTCTCATAAAAAATTATAGGTCTAAGACTAAATGAAACACAAAAATCCTCGCTGAGATTGACTTCTTTTTGGTTTTTGTCATGACTATGCGCTGTCAACTAGTGCTGCAAACTGCAAAAATATAAACTGAATTGATATTAACCCTTTGAGCGCTGAATAAATTTTTAAGGAATTAAAAATGTAATTATCCTGAGCTGTTGAAAACCTATCATGTGTCAACTTGTTTAAAAGAGATACCGCATGTTGCCACATGATAGGTTTTCAACAGCATCTGGTTTTGATATCTTACATCATTGGGCAACTATAGTTGCCTATAGCGCTCAAAAGGTTAGCATGAACTGGTTCATAGATTCATCTTGAACAAAAATTGAGGATGAACTAATATAAAAAAAACACAGAGTCTGTACACTGGAATTCTTGGCCTTTCTGTCTTACTCTGCTGATTTGCAGTGAGTGAGCGGTGTGCTCACCTGCAGCAGGTGGGAGCCCAGCTCTTTGGCCATGCTGTCCAGTGGGCTTATTCGGCAGGGCTGTCCCCATGCCTCCCCCAGACCTGTGAACAGCACAGACAGGACAACCATGAGCCTGTTCTCCAAACCCAAGCGAAACACCACGGTAACACTGAGGTCCTCCGCAGGCTTCACAAAACCACTGTGCTACTCCAACGGGTATGCAGCAAAATGTTTGGTGTCATTTCAACTCTTATGATTTAATTAAATCATTGAGTTTCCAGAGGGCCCAACTCCAGTGACTGAAAGGTCTGCATATCACACAATAAAGAGGGTAACTGCCTTGTAATTTCAGCTGAAAGTATCCCAATGACACCCTCTTGAAAGGAAATAAAGTAGAAATATGTGGGTTGCAATATATGGGTAATAAAATGAAGATTTTTTTCTCTTTGCTGTAAAACAGTGTTCTTTGGAGTTGGGCCCTTTGGAAACTCGAGGATTCAATTGTCTATTTGACTCCACTCTTCTGGAGTAAAACCAAATGGACTCTTTAAGAATTGGTTTAACTCAACATTTTTTTGCAGAACTTAAGTCACGCGTGCGATCAGTGACACAATCTTCCTGCTTTCCTATCCATGTTATTGAATATCCCAGACAAACACTGCCACAGAGGGTCTTGCTCACTCGGCCGGACTGCATGGCTACTCTCAGCATGAAAGCCAATTTCTGCTGGAGTGGTGTTGGTGGTGGGAATTGAGGGAAATGCAGGGAACATTTGGAAATAATTGCCGCTCACAATTCATTTACATAGCAGATGTTGAACGTCCCTCTTCGGTTATTTTTCAGAGGGTTTTTTTTTTTTCACCCACTCCCCACCTGGCTCTTCCTTTGTGACTGGCTCTCCTGCTCCCGTATGAAATACACCTAATTCATTGATGAGATTTCACGCCTTGCCAACAAAATAATCTCAGCGTCTTCGGCGCTGGCACAGCTGATTTGTAAAGGCGCACACAGCGCTGTTAACACTATGCCTCCAGGTCCATGTTGCCCAACGGATCGGAGCCACACTCAACAGCAGAAGTGAGTGCTCTAATGACACTGGTGTTGTTGTAGAAGTAGTCACCAGGAGTTCTGGAGTTTCTTCCTGTCGCCATGCAATCCAATGTGGCAACTCACCATAACTGCAGTGAAACAAAATTTGGTTTTCGCGCGAACATGCTTGTGTAGGAGCATGGGTCTATGCCACGGCAACGCTCAGTGTTGTCGCAATTATCGCTACTATAAATGCTTTAAATATCGTGTAAGTTTGAAAGAGGCTGCAATGGATATCATCGAAATTTTGAAAGATGGTAATGAAGCAGTAGCCTACTGAAATTTCGTTTTAGCCCGTGTCATGGACTGTGAGGATTGGGAATGAAGATTAAAAACATAAAAATTGTCACAGCATTTGGGGAGGTAATGACGGCTTTCATTCCTGCTCTGCAAGACTAGTATTAGGCTAAAACTCATTGCAGGCACTGAAAATAGCATATTTGCTGGTTTCGCTCATGCTTACTTTACACTACATGGCTAATGGGCAAAATTAGCATTATTATTTTGGAAGGGGTAAAATAAATGAGAGAGTAGCTACTGTCAGAGAAAAGTGAGGGTCTGCAATGCCTTAAATTAGATGAAATCTGACTGACCGAATGTTAGATATTTAGTATATGCCTTGTAGCCTTTTACTGAATTTGAATTGTTCCATCTAACCCTGCTTCATGACATAAAAAGGAAAGAATTCCTTCAATTCATCAGGCATGCTTTCGCTCACTCTTTTCACCTGCAACAAATGCCTCCTGCTGCCATGACCGACGGAAAGGTATAGTTGCACAAGCTTTAGACATTAACGCCGGACCGGGGATAAAAACAGGAGCCGCT
Source organism: Gymnothorax javanicus (assembly GCA_029692085.1). Classification (NCBI taxonomy): domain Eukaryota; kingdom Metazoa; phylum Chordata; class Actinopteri; order Anguilliformes; family Muraenidae; genus Gymnothorax; species Gymnothorax javanicus. The sequence goes on along the minus strand of CM056199.1, from coordinate 121,269,620 downwards.
CTACAAGCAGATGACCACAATATGGAGGAGCTGCACCTCCGGTCTTACAACAAGAATTTTCCTACGGGCACCCTTTTGCAGGATCTGAACTGTAGAGAACGGTTTCATGTCTTCCCCATGCTTGACCATTAAGGCGCCTGCATGCAGACGTATCCCAAAACAGAAATAAAGACGCGCAGAAAGGAATACTTTCTATGGCTTAATACAACTTTAAATTACAATTTAATTGCTATGTGGAGAACCTAAAAGCCTGAAACGGAACAGATGCGATCAATTTGCAGATTAGGTTAATGTAGATGTGTTACGAAAACTCACAGAATTTCCATATCTCCCCACTCCGTGTTCTATAGCATTTGGGCGGAAATAGAATTTGCCATTTGAAAGTATTTAATTTTGGCAACACTATGGTCCGTACACCTCTTAATTAATAGGAAGAGGCTATTCGCCCCACAGCGCTTCGGCGCGAAAGTTCAGAGTGGGGCGGAATATAGCCTAAAATTAAATCTCTTATTGGCCCAGCTGCGGGGGAAATGGCAGAAGTGCTTCTCCTATCCTCCCCGCCAGCCGCCGCGGTGCAAATAGCAGAACTGCTTCTCTTGTCGGCCCGTTGCGGGGCAGATAGCCGATCTCTTTCCCCAATTCATCCCGCTGCGGGGCGAATAGCCACTTCCTAATTGGAAAGCCTAATTTTGTCGGAAGATGAGGTGAGCAACAGGCCCGCACGTTTCTTGAACCACGAGTGGGCCTACTCCTTTCATCACAACCACTGTCTACTTTGCCCTACAATCATGAAGTCGCTTAAATGTTTTAATTAGCCTATGAAGTTAATTTATTTCCCATTGAATAAATCGTTTGGTTTTCCGAATTTCAGAGACGCTCCCTCCTCTTACGTTTCTTTCTAACATACAGATGCAATCCAGCTGTGCCAGATGTTTTCTTTTTTTTGACGCCAATAACTTGTCAGATTTTTGGCATGGTCTTCAGGTCGGTATTTATCATTGTGATTACATTATTCACTGCCTTAATAACAGAACAAAGCCTCTGTTTTCTTTTCTTCAATGAACTACGCAATTCGCCAGATTGAGGACTCAAGTCCTCACGGTAGACCTATAGCCGACTGCATGCAATACTGAAAAACTGAAGTGAAACACAAACAAAATCAAATCCGTTCGTTTAGATTTCCATAGACCGTCATATGCACAGTGAAAACGTCGTGATTTTTAACGCTGGAAGTGACCACGTGTCCTCGCAACTCTAATCGAGTCTGTCTCGGTGTTTCCCTTGTATTCATTGAGGCACGATCTCCGTAGGCTTTTGGGCCGACTGTTTAAGACATTGAGAAACACTGAAAAGGTGTTTATTTGCAACGTCAACAATAACTGAGTTATTTAAAGAACAAATCGAAATATTTTTACATTGGCCACAAATTGCTTCATAAACTGAAGTGTTAAGGTTTGTATCACAGTTGGCCTACATAGCATAACGAGGAGAATTGGTCGTGCCCTGAGCACAAGGTCATGTTCTCAAAAAACAGCGTATTGATGGATGTTGTTAGCTGTCAGTTGCGAGCTTGTGAGCTGTACCTCAAGGTGATTCTTTGTCTTTGTCCATTGGCTTTGTCTCTAAGCAAAACAGGCCAAGTCCGAAGATTGACCGGGTAATTGCCAAGATGATGGGTTCTGCTTCATAACAGCCGATAAATTCTTCTGCGTTTTGGCCTTTAAAGATGCATTTTAGTAGTATGTCATAAGAGGCGTCGACCTGTTCGGTGTAATAGGCTACGTGGTGCCGATAATGTGTCATTTGGACGTAACGAGCTCAAAAGATGGCCAAACGAATGACGCGCTGGACAGAAAGCGTCTCTGGCCCTTCTGCAGTTGGCCTTTACCAAGTTCAGAGGATTTTAGAGGTAGGCCTATATGGTTTATAGTTTCATAGTCTACAGTTGTTGCACATTAAATAACGGAAACAGTCCCTGAACCTCACAAATAGGTCTAGGAAAAAAAACATGTCCATTACATCCTCACATTTGACGCCCAGATGGATATGCGAATTTCCAGAGCAAAAGCAATCTAAAGCCTATTACTAACCTCAATGCTCGCGCTCTCATCTTATTTGTTTTAGAAAATGTTGTGCGGTTGAGTTTAATTTCCACGATTTTTGTGTGAAATATCACGAGCACAATGAGCAGAAATTATCTTCAGAGAGACTGACAGACTTCAATACACACCAACACGTGAAGCAAAATGAACGCTCGTTAAATGTCCTGCTCACTGTTCAATGACCTTAGAATGAATTTTTAGACACTTAGTCAATCGCATGGTAGGTACGCTGGCCATCTTGACACTGTCCTTGAGCATAGACAGATGTCTCAGCTGGTTTATAATCTTGCGAAAATGATTCAACGAGGCTGCGTAACAAATGGCAAATCTGCAACTTGTTGGAAAACGACACATTTCGCTCTAACAGACATTTTGATTCATTCGTTTTCATCGAAGCTCGAGAGCAATTAATGCACTGAGCTGCTCCATTTTCGTGTGTGACTGAGATGGGAGAGAGCATCGCGATTACAAAAACTGGATGTTTTGAAATGAAATTGAAATCTCATCTTTCACCACCATTAGCCTAATGTTGGCCTGCGGAGATAGTGGACTGCATGTTACCATCAAGTAGCCGGGGGCTTTTCCAGTTGCTCCAAACGCGCAGCCTATCTATGATGTCACGACAGCGGCATGCTTTCAAGATAAATGTTTGTGACAACCGTTCAAACAACGTTCACCTGCAAGCACTTGGCATAACGATCGGCGCTGAGACATTCCTGCATTAAATAATGGAGGGAAGAATTGGAAAGGGCCTCGGAAATTACCTATGGTTGCACATTATTTATGTAATTTGTAACGTGTGCGGCAATGCAGTAATGTATTCCTCTGAAAAGACAGCTTTGGGTATGCTGTCTGTTGCAGCTATTCGTCCGCTATTTGGCCACTACGTCCCTTCTTCTTCTTCTTCTTCTTCTTCTTCTTCCTCCTCCTCCTTTTCTTCTTCTTGGCGCAATAATAATAATAATAATAATAACATTTTGCGATTTTGATTTGACGCATATTCCCGGCTGTAGCCCTCTGTAGCATACTGCTACGGGCTACTGTTCAGAGTTAAAATAATTTTATCAGCTTGCTGTCGGCATGCGTTTGTGACTGACCTTTACAGAGTTTGACGGCAGCCTATGCTCAAAAAGGCCTGTAAAATACTTCACTAAACTTCACGATAACCTTAAGTTACAGCGAAGGAACTTAAAGGGAAGCATAGCACTGAAGCCGACTTGCTTGCGCGGGCATGCTTGACCTCAGGTCCCTCAAAGTGTCAGTTCAAATTAGCCTAACAACCATAATTTGATTAAAAAATCACATTGATTGCCTCAGAATTTGGGAGATCAAAAGTAAAAAGCGTAGATATTTCACCTCTTAAAATGGATCCCATTTGACACTGATACACTGCTCAAACATTTGTATGTAGAGCATGTGGAAGATTTTAGTAGGCCTAGCCAATGCTACACAGCTACACGATGACCTTTTTTAGAGATCAGACAGCATGTCCGAAATTTCAAGGTTGAAATAGCCCTAAGCTGTTCCAACCTAAGAATAAATGGGAGCGGTGTACTCTTCACTCTGAATCCTGTCAGAAACTTTGACATTTCCCATTGTAGTAGCCGATAACTTTTGCAAACTTTCAATTCGGTATATTTATTTAATTTGTCCCAGTCAGTTATTACATATAAATATATTACAAGTTATAAAATTACTTTTATTTATTTATTTATTAATTTATTTATTTATATTTTCCGAGGAAAATTAACAGCAAGCATACTTCATAATATCAGTATTAGAAGTCTCGTTGCGCATCATATGAGTAAAATTCAAACGCCATGTATAATGTAATTTTCAATCTGACCAATAAAATATTAACAATAACCCAACTGTATATAACTGTTTCCATCTTTAAATAAGGAGCATCTGATTGTTTGAATCACAGGAAAAACACAGGTTTTTCTCATTTTTATTTAAAGTGGTCATAAATCTATGTTCGAATAAAAATGCGCAATTAATATCGGCCACATATTCATTTGCTACATCGCCCACCAAATGAACCAGATTTATTAATGCATTGGATTGGACTAGAGTTTTGACAAAATAATGAGATGCAGTGAACTTTCAAATTTTTTGTCATCATTTGTCTCTTTTGTTTTAGCATTCTAAAGTCGCAATATTGAATATATTTTATATTTCATATTTAGAGTAAGTAAAAACAGAATCATTGCATTACAAAATTAGTCCTCCGTGCGTGTTATACATCAGCTGAAATGCCATTGGGATCGATTATGAATTTTGAGAAGTTTAAAAGAGAAAAAGGAACGATTAAAAAAAAAAACTTTACAGATTTACTGAGGACGACTCTCATTAATATATAGGCATAATTATATTTTTTCTGTTCACAGTTTTCGGGTAAGTATAGCCACTGTAAATTGTATTTAAGAACTATTTGAAAAATAGCCTTTGCAATAATTTGCAGTCAGTCACTTTCTTCCGTTTTTGTATTAAAAAAGATCACGTATGAGGATAGCTAGCTGTCCTATAAGCAAATATTTAATGGAATAGTTCTTATAAACTTGAACGATGGCTATCTGTAAGTTAACTGCACTTTTTCCGTAGTCAACCTAAAAATTATTACGGCAACTCTTCATGAAAATGCATAAAAGTAAGCAATTTTCTTTACTGTTGTATGTCATCTCATTGTATAAAACTCACCCTCAGGAAAAACGGCTCTCATCTTCAGGTAGCTGGTTGTTAGCCGGATTATTGAAGCCTTGTCCAGCTGCGAGGTGATGGCCGAGGGCAACGGCAATAATTTCGCCAGTTCGTAAAATTCTCCGTTTTCCTTTTCACGTCTCGTCTTCGCCGCATTCTTTGACTTTTCCTTCATCTCTGACTGATGCAAATTAATATGACTTGCATAACAAAGCACCTTCTTCCTCGATTCGAAAAACACTAATGTTTATATCGCTCTATCTTTGAATTAGAAGACTATTATACTATTTGTCAGCGCGGGACGTAGCTTTGGCGATACATTGTGTATGTCTGTTGTAATTTCTTGAAACATTGAATGCGTACGGTGGTTTCTGATTATTCGCATTATCAGTCCTCCGAATAGCATGCCTAATGCTTTTCCGAAGGGAACGTGCTCGCCACTTTTATGACATTTTATAATACCATTGTATATCATGCAAGAATCAAGAGGTCTGACGTTCAATGGCTGATTCTGTTTCGTTAAATATATTATTATTATTATTATTATTATTATTATTATTATTATAAGATATACAAAATAACAAAATAACTTTTGTCTTATGCTATGTGTCATTCAACCATGTCATATACATGATATGCAATCAGAATTTACAGATCGAGCGGTTTTACGTGTTCGTTTAACTCAGTTTATAATGATAGCTTTGGTCACTGCCGACGATGGAGTAAACATCTATCCTGGAGCGATGCGCGACCAGTTTTCGAATCAGAACACGAAATTACATCCAACACTAAAAAGTAGGCTTACACAAAAGTGCACATAATCACATTTTGACTTTGATATACATTCCTTCCTAAATTGGGCTATGAGAAAAAGAAGTGTTTTTTTATCCGTTATTATAAGAAAGCTGAATCAAATAAACTGAAGATGCAAGGTCCAGTGCAATAAGACTTTTTGTGCCAATATCCAATGCAAATATTGCGCCTTCGGTTTTTGCAGAGCGACATTTCTTGAAAACTAGAGTGACTTTCAAAAGCGCCCATGATGAAGAAATTTCTGCTGCTGAAAGGTAGCCAAGACTTAATTTCTTGATTCTCTTGATTTCCTGAATTTCCCCAGTTTCGCAGAATATACTTCTACTAAACGCTGTAGGACAAAAATCCCCCTTGGCTTAGACATAATTCATGTGAATATGTGCCCGTCATGCGCAAAAAAGGCTCCTTGGTTTCGCATAACCGCCAGAAATTCATTCCAGAGTCTCGGTCTTGTCACTGCAGCAGAATATTCGCAACTCTGTCCAGTTGCTATAGCATCGAGGGCAAGGAGTTCCTCTACTGTCAGTAATTGAACTCTCTTAATCCTACGACAGACTTTCACGCCTGCATTGTCGGGGTCTGTAATCCTAAAAAATGGAATGATATTCTGAACACCACCCGCTAATTCCTCTCGCAGAAGTGAAAGCGAACTGAGAGAGAGGAGGCGGTGCACTAGCAAGAACACTCGCTTCCAGTTACGTCACTGTCTCCCTGCCTCTGTTGGTTAAGTGAGGTAGGCCTGTAGAGCGACTATGCATCTCCAAGGGTTTATCACTTTTACGCATAACAAGAATAGCCTTAAAGGGATTATTCGCTTGCCAATGTTTGAAATATTTTGGATTGCTGAAAACGATTCTAACGTCTATTAAAAATAGGAATGTCTAACATTTGTCATTATTCAGTTTTAGACTTGTCTGATGTGGATGTAGCCTAATTAAGTCTGGCTTTGCCTTTTTCTATAAGGCTCGTTTTAGTTTTCATCAAATTAGCCTCAAATGTCATAAATCTGCATTTATCAAGTTTTCTAACGTACACATTACAGAATACATGAATCTGTTCTAACATATTCTCAATACTATCTGAGCTACTAGCCATTTTACCGAAGAAAGTAACGGCAGCAAATATTAGGAAGAAGGCACGAATCAATATTTACTTTTAACGCACTGTTCCTTCGGGGAAACTCTCCTTTTTATTTTACATCATTTAAATTATCACTATTCACCATTATCACTATTGCCAATGATCTTCAGGTTCCAAATTAACGCCTATTCGTGCCTTGAGCCTTGTCTCATTAATAATATTTAATCTGAGTTTATATTCAGGGTTAATCTTTGAAATATCTTGGTGCACGCTTAGATAAGCCGTTTCTTCGGCTACTGCACTTCCAAACATTATGTGGAGTAAGGAAAGTGAAATTTTGCTATATCCTGCATCGCATGATTTCACATGCATACGAATTCCTTGATTAATATAGTGTTCTGTCTTTCGATTATGGTTATTACAGGATATACGTACTACTTAAAAAATGACAACCATATCGTTAGACTGCCGAACAAGCTGTCTCCAGTTTTTTTTTTTTTTTTCGGCGAGGCATGGTGTGTGATCGTGAAGTTCAAGCTATGGAAATATTTGCATTTTGACCTATAGGGGCCTACAGGATCTCATAACTAATCGATTTCATTAATGGATCACCCAGGTCACCTTTGTTTCGAGGGGTTAAACTGTTGATATGCACTTTTACAATACAATAAATACACTCCGTGGTCCGGATGACCGGGCTCAACGGACAAATCTTGCGTTGGTGACGAAGTGCAAGGTGTTTAGTGAGAGTGGTTCAGAGAACTGTATTTTAAAATGAAATGTATTCCATTTTTGTTTTATTCCTTCAAGAGGATGTGTACATCCAAAGCGAATTCGTCTGCCTGACGGCCTATAACCATACGTTACGTCTGAGAAATACCAAAATTGCCGTAAATAGGCCACAATGGATTGTGTGCAGGTCTATTCTGACCATTTTCATATTCGTCTTCATACAGCATAAGTTATAGCATTGTCCTAATATTGCAATTGAAGAAAAAAATAGCATGATACAACATTGCATTGAATCTTAAAAATGTGTGCGATATCATTTTTCAATCAAAGATGCAAGAGGCCGTCTTACCAAAAATTGTACCTTGCGCCGTCACTAACAAATTCTTGGGTGTAACACATTTCACTTTCTTTCAAATATTAAATGAACACACGAGCAAATAAATAAATAGATAAAAAATAAAAAGGTTCTAGGTTTACGTTAATTCTGACCACTCAAATTGTAGCCACCCAAATCTTATGGCATTTACAAGATGAACATTTTCAATTAATTCCGTATTCGAACGCACATAAAAAGCTAGTGTCCAGGATGCCTTGATGGGGACGGGCTACCCTTATGAAAACTTACTATCGTTCCAAGCTATAGCTATCCCGTAGTAAATGGATGGTATTTTCGCCAGTGATACTACAGTTATCCATACAGTTGTGTGGACTATAGTAATATCAGGGTACTGTTGACTCTGGTAATAGGCCACTAAAGTTACAATGTTATGGCTATAGTAGCCTACTACTTTGGTTATACAATGCAAACTATAGTAATACTATAGTTATGCCATTAATACTATAGTATTACTAAGAAATAACTATAGGATATTTTCATAAGGGTAGTACGGATCTATTATTTCGTATGGGCTGAAGGTCGAACAACAGTGTTCGTAAATCTAATCCTTGAATACCAACACGGAATATAAACTATATTAATTTCTGTGAAGATTCGGTCAAAACCTCAGTGGAAACCATCTACAAACTAATTTTAATGAGCTACCATTTGCGTCTGGCATGTTTATTTGTGTGTGTGTGTGTGTGTGTGTGTGTGTGTGTGTGTGTGTGTGCGTGCGCGCGCGCCAAACGTTATGCGCTGGAAAAGTCGACACGACGATATTAGTAACATAGGGTAAAGTTGCAAGTCATCTCAATAGACGAAGAAACAAAATTGTGTTGCATCTTTCCATATTTCTCAACGGCAGTGCGGCAAAATAACCTTATATTCTTCTTCATTAATGTAACATTGTTCGGCCAATATAATTTTCGCGAAATTCACAAAACACAGCCATCGGTCAGAGTCAATGCAAGTCTTACCGACTGTTTCTCTGTTTAAATTTAAAGGTGAAAACTAAAATGTCATTACGGAACGCAGTTGGGCTCTATTGCAGTATGGAAAAAAACGTCCTCATAAGATTGTATGTAAATAATACGCATACCTACCCAGAAAACCGATGTGCAAAACGGCGGATGGGGACATTCAGGTAAAAAAAAAAAAAAAAAAAAAAAAAAAGGGCAGGTAGGGGGGTTGCAGAAAACAGAAAGTCAGAAAGTGAGCAGTCGACCACTTAAGACAGAGATGAACAGCACATACAGACGTGTGTGTGTGTGTGTGTGTGTGTGAGAGAGAGAGAGAGAGAGAGAGAGAGAGAGAGAGAATGTCTCAGAGAACAAAGAGAGGTGTCAACTGAAGCGATGCAGTGATTTTAAAGCTAAATTAATATTCACGATAATTTAATAATCTACTTCACTTATCATGGCAGAAGGACCGAAAGTTAAATCAGAGGCCTGTATGATATCACACCTGGGTTTCTCCACTGATGTCAACGGAAAAGCAGTGGGCCTGATGCATCTGGAGTGAGAGCAGGCCCCGAGGCGTATGCATTTTATATTCACATATGGCACGTTAAAATATATTTCAGAGGGATAATTGCCTTCGAGAAAAATCCGTGTTTTTTTGGGAGGAGAAGGACAGCCTTTTAAAGACCGTAATCAGTTCGTTTATTTATGTTTTAACGTAGGCTGTGATATTCAAGATATCGCTTTCGATGTTGCTGTCACCGTTGATGGATTATCACAAGTGGAACCTAATATGGAAAAAAAATTGTGGCTGACTCCTGCCCTTCACTCGCCAAAACCTGTGGTTTTCTAACATTAAATTTCCGCACCAATTTCAGCCCATTTCATAAATAAAATTATTAATTGTTTAATGATTGCACAGATTTCATTCAATTCGATACTGCACTATGATTCAGAATTCCAAAATTTCGACCTTACTGAGTTGCGCTCTTCTCCCCCTCGCGAAAACCCCGAGCGTAGTCGTACCATGGGAATTGTACTAGACTGTGAGAAAACGGACAAGGAGATTAGGTGAGCTTGATTCTGGAGTCAGCCGACACACCCCGGCATTAATTTCTTTGAATTCTTGAATAGTTTTATGTAAGGATACTGAAATTTCGATTTCATGAAATACTAAAGTGTACTCTTTAAGTTGAACGAATTGCGCATGTCGGCTAAACTACTGTGGGGTAATTGCCTACACAGGCTACTTACCAAGCTTAATCCCTGTCTTATCGTATACGATAATGCTGTGGACTAAGAACATGTCCCTTTTTAAATATGATTACGATTTTCTCCCTGCTTAGGTGTGAGTTTGTGTGTGTGTGTGTGTGTGTGTGTGAGAGAGAGAGAGAAGACGTCACGAATGGATTAACCCCTTATTAACCTCTGTTAGTGGAATTTACACACTAATTAAACTTTCACACGTCCAGGTGTGTTCGTCTCATAAGGGTCACTGCCCCAGCAGTGTTGTTCCTTGGGGAAGCTACACTGGAGAGGTCGACTAACTATAACATCACTTAGTGCTAGTGCGGTGTACTGGTACCACATAGCAAAACCATACGCAATCAACATTTGTTGAAAAAATCTACATGCAATTAAATCCTCGAAAGCTGTAACATATATTTTTCAGTCCTATAATTCAAATGATAAAATCAATAAATAGGACAAATAACTTTGGGAAAAAAGGAAATTATTTATCAAAGGCTTCCATGTGGAAACTGATTTTCTTCTTAGGAAGGAAAGTTTTTTTTTTAGCTGCATGGTGTGAGAGAGAATTGAAAGAAAATTCCTGGTCACAGAAAATTAAAAGAAGTTACAGAAGTTATTTCAAAAGAGAGCAGTTACTGGTTTTGAATTAAGTTGATAGCTTTGAGTTGACTCTTTAATGTTGTCGAGTTAAACCATCATAATTAGGCATAATTGTCCCATAAGTGTAAAAAAGTGGTATTTTATTTTACAGCTCCTGAAGAACCAAAATAAGATAAGACACTTGTAACATTTCAAAAATGTAAACATACAAGAATAAAATTAATTGACAGTGCAATTTGGGTAGAATATAAACAACCATAGTTTGATGCATTGCAATTAATTCATAAAAAAAAAAAAAAAACCCTGCATATTTACCTCAGTGGAGTATATTTGGTCCCACTCACATTTAAACTGTTCTTAGAGCAGAATTTTCCAGTGGGTCACTCTTAAGAGTACTCTTATCATAAATAATGTTATAATATTAACGTAAGTTGATATCAGGCATAGTCACATTTCACAGTCAAGCAAAAATAATTTGATTACATGGCAGTAAACCCCACTCTCAAACATGCACATGCCTAGTTGAATCAGAACCTCTCCAAAGTCATAGCACAATTAGTTTGAAAAACGAAAATATACAAGATGTCGGAGGGGGAGATGATTAATGATTCTTGACTGGGTTTAATGCCCAAACTAACATCTGGATATCAGTCCCCTTTCCTCAACACAACTCCTCCTTTTCCTGTTCCGTCCGCTTCGCAATAACTCCGCGTGTGCACATGGGGCCTTGTGACCAACATAATGTAATTATATTCCACACTGTACTGAGGAATCTCAGGGTGAATTGTTTTCAAATTGGCCATGCTACAAGACAGGAGACTCCAGATGCACTCTTAAGGCAATTCAGAGATTTGGCTGCACTGTCGAGCCACACACATAGCGCAGTCCAGCCCAGAGCTGCTCTATCGCAGGTGATTTATTCCTAAACCACAATATGTCTGACGTGTTACACTATTCTTCCCTCAAAAAATAAAGAACAATGCAGGCAAAATTTCACCAAAAAACAGACACATTGCTTTTCTTCAATGTTCCTGTGTCTAACATTAAACTGTGACATTTTTTGCGAATGTGAGATAGCTGGTTCCCGTCAAGCAGAACGGTCAGGACCCATCATAACGCCATTTGTAATATGCATTACATAGATTTAATAATGGTTAGTCGGCTTCGGTCAACATTTTCACTGAATAATCTGCAATCAAGCAAAGTGAAATGTCACTGAGACTCATTTATGTCCCCCGCCCCCATATTGGTCTTGTGAATTATGCTGCCACTTAAAATCATTCATGATGTCATTGTTCAGTTGGCATCTGACGGCCAGCCTGTTCAGTGACCAAGAGAAACGCTTTGTAGAAAAAAATGTTGTCTCAACTGAAAAAAGTTAGTGTCCAGGCTGCCTTAAAATTTAAACTCATTGAACTTGAGATGATAACTTGAGGTAATATTCAACTTATAATCTTAAATTCAGTTAACTTGAAATTTTAAGGCAGCCCTTACACTAACTTTTTTCAGTTGAGACAACTTTTTTTTTTTTTACAGTGCAGCGGGCTCTGCTTAAACTGTGCTGTGTTCTCTTTCACAGGGCGGTGTACTGTACTCCTGGCCAAACAGTGATGCATGGCCACACCCACATCACCCCAAACACCCACTAAAGAATCAGAAAATACTAAGACCATCCAGAGCATTTTTTCACTCCATTCGCCTAACAAAACTATAAAGTCATACCTTTCGATATGAATATTCTAATAATTCTAAAAGCAGACGGGTCCATATCCATTTTCCCTCTGCTGTTTCTTGCAAGTGATCCGGTCAGCAGTCTTTCACTGGCATTAATAATATGCTCTTTGTTTTAAAGCTGCTTAATTTTGCCATTACAAACATCTCATGCTCTAGCTGTCAGTCAAAGGCTGGTTTCCTGGATAAATACATACACAGTACATTGAGTAATCCCAAGAAAGTCACATAACCTGTAATGGAGAACCAGCTTGGTTCTCCAATATTTGTGTTTTGAGGTGGTTGCATTTAAAAGCTCAGCTAAAACTTAGCGATGATGCCAAGACTTTCAGCACTTTCAGCACTTTTTGGACTCTGTTTCAGTTCATGTAACGGTAAATTACAGTTAATTTACTTCCAGAGGAGGTTATATTTTAAATCACAGAAGGCAATAAGTTTAAAGCATTTTTCATTTCTACAGCTGCGGCGTCACCAATTAGGTGATTGTTAACTTTTTCTTCTTTTAACTGCCATCAACATCTGTAAAAGATATAGATGCCCGCTGACTAATTCTCTTGCACTGCAGTTTTTAAACTTGTTGAGGTACACGATTTAGGTCATGATGTTGAAATATCTGCTCAGTATGTTTGCCTCATTAAACGTGAATGGCTGTTATCTCAGCGAGGACTTAAAAGTATGTGAAGTATGAACACTGATATGGATAATGTTTTTTTTGCAAGAGATTATGCTTTAAAAATACTGTATGAATACGTGTTGAACTGCATCACAAGAGAGGGGAAGTTCAGTAACATTTTAGAAAAGCTGGATGAACAGGCACGAAACCACAGGCAGCAATGTTTGACACTAAGAGGGAAAGAGTAGCGTTCTCTCACAGATGTCACCCTATCCCATTTACTCACATTGTGGCATCTGCAGACATTTGACTAAAAGCTTTGGCATTATTCTCGGTTTTCTTGTTTTTTAAACAAGGTGAAAAACACAGCAGAGCACATTTTTACCGGGATTAAAAAAATCAGTTGCTTTATTCTTTTCTTTTATGTTAGCCTTCCCTTGTCAGAGCCATTTGCCTGCAGCACACATGGCACATTGTCTCTAGGTCTTGGTGGAGTGGTGTACAAGGGGAAACCATATTTCAAATTTCCCACTCTGCTCAATCTGAATATCTGAACTAAGGTCCAGAGGCCTCGGATTCCTGTTCTACCGCTTACAAGAATAATTCCTGTTACACAGCACTGCAGAGCCAAAATGGGGCTGCATACCTAAGGGGATGGATGAAGAAATTATCATTAGATAACATTCAAGAGCAAGGCAACATCTTCAATCAATTAGAGAGGCTTAACCATCCACTGAGGGAATTTCCTTGGTTTGGCTATTAACTGAAGCACACTGAGGAGATAGACCATTATCAGAGTTATTGCCTTGCCACAATATACAGCATCAGGAATGGCAATTCTGAATTTTTTTTTTAATGGACACTTAGATATATTTCCATTTCATTTTTCGCACAGTCAATAAATGTTTAGACACCAAGTGATTAAGTGTTTCAGGTGTACTTTCGTGCCATTCTTTCTGCAAACATATCTGAAGATTAGCAACAGTTCGGTATCTTGGTTTTTGTATTTTGCATATCAAAATGCATCACATATTCTTAATTGGGGACAGGTTGGGACAGCAGGGAGGCCATTCTAGCATCCACTCCTCTTATGCAGCCATGCCTTTGAAATGCATGTACAATGTGGTTTCATATTTTCGTGCTGAAATATGCATGGGCATCCCTGGAAAAGATGGTGTTTTGAAGGTGACAGCAGCTCCAGAATCTATCATTTTCAGCATTAATAGTGCTTTCCCAATGACAGAGCATGGTTTTTGGATTTGTTGCTGGTCTGGATGGTCCTTTTCTTCTTTGGTCTAGATCACACGGCGTCCATTTTTTTTTTCAAAAAAAGACCTGAAATATTGATTAATGTGACCATGTTACTCGCTTCCACTGTGTGATGGTCCATTGCAGATGCCTGCCTCCTTGCCTTGAGAAGTTGATGGCACTTATGAGCAGTGTTAAAATAAGGCATCCTTTTTACACATTAAAGCTTAAACTGGCATTTGTAAATGTAGCTAACAACAAACTGCAGTACTTAACAAAGGTTTGCAAATGCAATCCTAAGCCCATGTGGTTATATCACTCACAGATAAATAATGGTTCTTGACGCACCACTGTCAAAGTGACAGAAGATTGCAAATTTTCTCCTTTGACTTGCACCCTTGGCTTTTACGCACAGTGGGTGCGTTTACATGATGTTAGAAAAAAATTGATTTATCGCATTAGTCCGACTAAAACCAGACTTTTAAAATACATGTAAACATACTAGTCCGGATTGGAATCATAGTAAATCGAATTTCTCAAAGTAGGACAAACACACCCAGACAATGCGGTTACAGGTCAGATTACTCCATGTATACGCCTGAATCGAAACGAACTGGAGGATGCACTCTGCGCATTCTCCACAGTTCATCATGCAGAGCTTTGACCCAGAAGTCTTGAGGACTTGGGAACACCAAACTGATCAGCAACAATCCTGTACTCTGCACTACTAGCAAGTTCGCACAGAACAGTAGTAATCCTCATCTGCAATGGTAACGGTGTTCGAACAGTCACATCTTGGGGGCTCTTAACTTCTTCCATTAATCTGCATAATTTATCAATGACCTGCACGTCATCTGAAAATTTTCCTTCCATTCGCCATCTGAAAACTCTGTCAAAGCAACTCTCTCACCAGTCTTTGCTCCTGATCCGCATCCAACACGCACAGGCAGCCTGTGGTGAGTATCCCGAAAGCACAGATGCTAACTTACATAGTTGGAACCATTGACTGTGAGCGGACGCACTATGTAAGTTGCTAACTTATTTAGCAACTACACTTTTGGCAAAGGCACCCCAGGGTAGTAGAGAGTGTTCAAAGTGGAGCATAGCAGAGGTCGTGCTGTTGGAGCACTCCAGGAGCATACGGCGTTGCCACCAACCCTCGACTAACACCATAACCACCAGGGATAGCGTGCATCTCAACTGTACGAAAAGCATAGCGTACAAAATGTACAAAATGTACAGACCCATAAAGTTGAACATTTTTAGGCCACTTGACATGTCACCAGTTTGCCACCAGCTAACTTGTTAGTCGATTGTTTGGTCTGTGACGTAATAGGTCAATCAGAAAAAGGCCCGACACGAACAAGCTGAAAGGGAGCATATCGCCACCTATCATAGCGGAGACGGACATGCTTCGGTCAATAAACCAATTCCCCTACCGTGCATGTATACTGGAACAAGGACAGTAATTCAATTAAATGGCCTAATCGATCTATAACCGCAGCACACCTTAACTGTGCAAGTTAACATACTGAGTAATTCCTCAAGATGCCTTGAATATTTTGATTATGTTATGCGCCACATAACACATAACAAAGGTGAAATATCCAAATCCCTTCCTCTCTTTCTTCGAGAAACAATATTTTAAACCTTACAATGATTTTCTCACACGTTTGTAGGCAGATTCGCAATCCTTGGCTCCCCTTTGCTCCTGAAGAGCTAGACCTTTCCTGGATGGTGCTCTTGTGCTAAATCATGATTATAATTTCTAACTGACATTAGCCGTTTCACATCACTTCATTATTTTTTTTTTTTTTTTTTGGAATGTGTTGCAGGTCTGAAAGGCAGGAATGGATGTACGTATATTTACAAATTAAACAAAGTTTGCATGACAACATTGAATGTATTGTCTTCATACATTCTGCAATGAAATACACGTCAAAGTAAATTTAGAGATCACTGTCGTCTGTTTTTATGTGCTTTTTCTATATTGTTGCAACTTTTTTCAAGTTGGGGTTGTATTTCAGACTGCTATAAATTATCTCTCCTCTTAATATTATAAAAAAACATCTTTAACATCCATATCCACCTTTCTTTTTTTTTGGTTGGACAAGGCTTCAGAAAAAAACAAATTCTTTTCTTTAGGATGCATGGGAATCTAATTACCATATATTCATGATCATTCTTTTAATGAGGACAATAGAGCAGAGATAAAATGGTCATTTTGTTGAGCTGCTGTCATGCATCTGTTGGAGTTCATCAGTTTTTCTGTGTATAAATATATGTGCACGGCACATGACAGACAGTTGTAATTGAGAAAAAGACATTAGTGTTCCACAGATGTGTTAATCGTAAAACATGGCAAAAGAACATGGCCTAAACGCATTCCGTGAACGATACAGGTAAAACGGGTTTATTTCCCTCCGACGTCTTTTCTTAATTACATTTCCTCAGAACATTCATACTGAGTATAATTTTCACCTGCATTTTAAGACACACGTGAGCACCCGCCCACACACACAAACACAAGCACGCACACGTATACACACGCACGCACACACACACACACACACACACACAAAGACAGTGAGCAGAATGGATAATGCCATTGGAATAGCACCAAGTCCCACTGATGGCACAGCTGTAGCCGAAGGTTTGCGGAGGGGTTCGTGCGTGAAAGAGCTTGCAGCTAGCATAAAGGAGCACAGCGGCTAATCTGTCTTGTAAACACAGTTATTGGAGAACTATAATCACTTTTCTGTTAGTGAATGGATCAATTTACCACAGCTCTGCAAAGATATTTTTCACTATTGTTGTTTTGCTTACAAATGGACTTTTGTCTCATTTTCTGGACATTAGTTTCAAGCCTTGGGAAGTTGTTGAACCCCTGACTTTAAATATTTCCTCATATTTACTCATCAAGGCTTGATCTCTTAATGAATTCACATCAGTATTTTTGTGGACAAATGCTGGAATGTGTTCATTTTGGCAGAACAGGGGTCAGGTATTCCAGTGCGTCATGGAGGCTGTGTTAGTCTTTGTGTTTTTATCTAATCAAGAGACAGTGCCTTTGCACACCTGTATAGACACGCTGTGTTTGGCGCCCGGGTCACGCGGAGGTCAGCTCACCATGGCATTGTTGAATCACCTCCCTGTTCCCACTTGGTCTGTTCTTACCCAAGAACAGATTAGCACATAATAAAAAACCTGAACAAGGGCTTCATGATTATACACTAAAGCCTTTATTTTTGCCATCTACAAGGATTTCTCTTTAACCACTTTGAGAACGTTGATTTATTCATTACAATAAGTTAATGTTTATATGCGCTGATATATAGCCAAATGCATTACACACTCATGCCAGAAACACTGTAAACCCTCGCAGTGTGGTGAACTCAAATGTTTTGTGGAAACTGATTACCTCAAAAAAAAAAAAAAATTGGCAAACTTAATTGCATGGTGTAGAAGGAACTTAAAGAAAATAATGTAAAGTTATTTTTTTACATATTTTGAAGTGCTGTGAACACAAGATCATTAAGTTGGCAAACTCAATTTTTTTGAGGTAATCAACAAAGCATACAAAGCAATTTCCACACTTGAGTTCACCATACTTGTCAGGGTTTACAGTATATGCTCTAAAGAGCTGCAGACCTCACCTACCTCAGTTAAAGGCAGTTTTCACAACTTTACAATAAGAAGGAGACTGGGCTAAAATGCCTTCAATGGGGGAGCTGCAAGGTGCAAAATATTGCTGACCAAAATGAACTAAAAGACTTCTCTCACATTTGCCAAAAACAGCTTGATGATCCTGAAGATTTTTGGGATAATATTCGGTGGACTGATGAGTCAAAAGTGGAACTTTTTGGAAGACACGGGTCCCTCTACATCTGGCGTAAAGCTAACACAGCAGCCCACTTTAAGAACATCATACTAACCGTCAAACATGATGGTGGTAGTGTGATGGTCTGAATCTGCTTTGCTGCTTCAGGACCTGGACAGCTTGCCATAATTGATGGCACCATGAATTCTACTCTCTCCCAGAAAACCATGAAGGAGAATGTCAATCCACCAATTCATGAGCTGAAGCTCAATTACAATAGGGTAATGCACAAGGACAGCTGATCTGAAGAACCCAAGCAAGTCCTCCTCTGAATGACTCAAGAGGAACAAAATTAAGGTTTTGTAGTGGCTAGTCAAAGTTCTGACTTGAATCTTATTGAGATGCTGTGGCATGACCTTAAATAGGCAGTTTATGCTCATAAATCCTCCAATGTGGCTGAATTAAAATAATTCTGCAAAGACAAGTGGACCAAAGTTCCTCAACAGTGATGTAAAAGACTCATTGCTAATTTTCGTGAATCTTTAATTGCAGTCGTCACCGCCAAGGGTAGTACAGTCATTTATTAGGTTTATGGAGGCAATCAGTTTTTCACATGGGCAATAATAGCTTTTAAAAAACTGTTTACCTTTAAGAAATGAAATGATAGTTTATAAACTGCATTATGTGTTTCCTCACATTGTCTTTCTCTTATATTAAAATTATCGCAATGATATGATATGAAACAAGTTAATATGTCAAATAAAATAAATCAGTAAGAAGGCAAATACTTTATCACAGCACTGCATTTTTCTCATTTATATCACCATTGGCTGCAATCTTGTAAATCAGGACTCAGATGAACAAGAAATACTGAATAACCATGTAATTAGTCAATTTAATAGTTGGGAAAAGACACTACAGACAAAAGCACATATGTTTCGAAAGACGCAGCTGAGTTGACAGAAAAATGGCCCATGGCATCTAGCATTTTGTGCTCAAGTAGGAGTTGCCAGAAATTTCTAGAGGAGTATTGAAACAAAAAATGGTTCAAGTAAAGAATCATCAATAATAAAAAGGTACAGTAAAATGGCCTCAGAATCAACTCAATTGACTAAATGACCTAATTGACTTGATTATACAGCAGCTGGTGTGGACGGACCTGTGGCAGGCTCTCTTTCCTCTGGAACCACTAAATAAAAGACGTAATTTTACAGCAGACCCAGGACAAACCGTGCTATGAAAGGCAGTCATCCTTCGGTTGAGGCACTAAACCCACAGTCTTGATTTTCTGCGTACTGCATGCACCGGCAGACCAACTGTCTGAAAAGTTAAACTTATTTGGTCACAACAACAGAAAGCCCTCTGAATTTATCCCTTGCCTCGGCCTTCATCAAATTACTGTTTTGAGGCTGCAATACACTTACAATGCCCTGCACTAATATTAGTAACCTTGGTAAATATGGACAAAAGTATTTATCAATAAATGTTTTCATTGTTAATCGTCTTCGTAGTTAGTTCAAAATATTAACATAAAAATAAAGCATTTAATTGAAAAACAACTATTGAAATAAAATATTGCCATGAAACTTTTTTTTTTTTTTTTTTCAAATTTCACATGCCACTATTAGACAAAAGCTTTGAGTTTTTATCAATGAGTGTGATGAAGTTCGAGAAGACAAAGTTAGGGATCGGAGACCATTCCTCCATGCTGAATCTCTCCAGATCCTTCAGTTTCTGGATCCATTTTAATGGACTCTCCTCATCAACTTGTTCCACAAGTTTTCTAGATGACTGGGAAGACCATGACAAAACATTGATTCTGTGGTCAGTGAACCATTTTTTGTGTTGATTTTGTTGTATGCTTTGGATTATTGTCCATTTGGAAGATCCAGCTACAGCGCAGCTGAAGTTCTCTGGCAAAACCAATCAAGTCTTCATTTCATATCTGCTAATATCTATGACTTGAATATGATAACATAATGGAATCCATGATAACATGAACCCCAGTAAATTGTTTGAGGCCCTCGGAAGAAAAACAGCCCTGATACTTTGGCCAACTTCCATCATACTTCACAGCGGGGATGAGGTTTTTAACAGAATCTCTAATCTTAGTTTTTATGCATTGTAAAAATGAAACTTCAAAATAAGACAACCAGCTGCACAATATTTTTGAGTTTCCTTAACTTGAGTTTTTGACAAAACTAATTTTTGAAACTCAGAACTTGAAGCTCAGCCAAATCAAAAATGCTATGCAGATAGTTGCCGTACTTTTTTTTAAATTGATTCAAGTTTTTAGTGTGCCAATCACATCTTGGTGGCTAAAGAGCTCTATTTCGGTGTTACTTGACCATGGAATCTGGTTCCCTTGGAAGTCCCAATGCCATTTGGCAAATGTAGGTGCATGTGTTTGTTTTTCAGTGGCAATAGATATCATTTTCTCGAAATCTTAAACATTCTATAGTTGAGCATGTGGGGTCTGATATACGCTTAGGGACTTTCTGACCCCAGGAAGTAATTTTTATCAGCAATTATTCAACTGTGATCCTTAGCATTTCTTTTACCGTTTGACCCACCCTTAAGGCAGTGCGCACACTGGAAGCAGGCTGTGCACATGTCCTCTTCCAGGCACATTTATTTATGGCATTTTTTACTTCATAAGCACTAAACTTCATAATTCTTGCCCTGATAAACAGAATGGTAATTTCAACTTTTTTTTTTTGCTCACTTCAACATTTGTTAAGCTCAAAAAACTCTGTCGCAGAAATACTTCAAAGCAGTATTTTTTTTTGTTATAAACTTGGTGATGGATGAAAAAAAGAAACTGGTGTGCAGGTCACCTCAAATTTATAACCATGGGAAACAGAAAGTCCTGAGTGATTACAAAATTCGTTATTGTGAATGTAAAAAAAAAAAGCAAAATATGAATGGGGATATACTACAACTAAAAATAAAAGATTTTTTTTCTGATAAGATCATAAATATTTAAGTATGGTTAAAAAAAAATTTATAAAAATATTTTTTTTAAAATTCATTGAAATCATATTCTTTGGATTCAAAAACTTATTTTTAAAAAATATTTTGAATAAAAGATACAGCAACTTTTTGCTTCAAATTTACCACGGGTGCCAGTATTAGAGGAGGGCACTCTATTCACAGTTTAAAAAAATAATAATAATAATAATAATAATAATAATAAATTCCTTGATATTTTGCGCAAATTTTGCCCTGGTCGCTTTGATTTTAGTCACTGAGTTTCAGCTGCAGTTGTGTCGACCTTTACAGAGTATAAGCAAAATACTGAAAAAGAAGTATGCATTCAGTATTATTATTATTATTATTATTATTATTATCAGCTCCTACTTTCTGAAAACCAATAGAAAACCAATAAATAAATATAACTGATTGGGTCGGTGAAGCCATTCTGAGTCATTGGACTTCCCGAGAGACTGACCCGGTACATGCACGAGAGGTTCATTAAACGCCCTCCTTTGCAAAATCCGCGAGCCAGTTACGTAACCTTACAATGGACCACAATATAAGGCTGACATTTGATATACAAGCCCTTTTGTATTACTTTTTTTTTTTTTGTTGAAAGTAACAATAGTGGGTGAGAATGTAATCGCGAACTGTGTTCACTCACTCTAGTGAGCACACTGTTTTGAAGTTGCAACGTTTATGGCACTTAATACCCGTCGATTTAACGCCCTCTATTGGTTATTAAATAACAATTACTGTACGGTGCAAGTGGTTGCATCGTTGTCGTCGCAAGTGGTTCATTTCCTCCCTATGAAAAAAAAACCCCCAGTGTCATCTCATAAAAAAAGCACACCTGGGGGAGGGGGGGGATAGCTCAACACAATATTTATGAGTGGTTTCTCCAAATTCAAAACAAAATGTCAGTTTTAAGGACTACCGCACTCTCAAAATTTGTCAACTACCTGAATAGAATCCCTCATAAGAGCATATTTGCAAATCAGGTGTTGTCCCCAGCACACCTAATGCAACTGATCAAGAGCTTAATTAGTTGTATCAGGTTTGCTTGAGATAGAACACATCAAAAACTTGGACTGGCTAGGGGTTTGTTGTCAGTGACATTTGATTGCATATTAGAAATATGGCTGTCAAGAGAATTGTCCAAAAAGGTATCGGGAGAAGAGATCATTGCCTGGCAAAAACAAGGAAAAGGATACAAAAAGATAGTAAAGGCGCTGAATGTTCCTAGAGATACACTTGGAAGCATAGTTTGCCAGTTTAGAGTTAAAGGAACAGTGGCTACAGTACCAGGATGTGGCAGAAAGAGGAAGCTATCAATGGCTGTCACCAGATCCCTGAGGAGGCAGATAATCAAAAACCCTCGAGTGACTGCAAAAGACCTGCAGCAAGACTTGGAGGCAGGAGGCACTGAGATTTCAGTTTGCACAGTAGGGCACATACTAAACGTTGAAGGTCTCCATGCCCGAACTCCAAGACATACAACACAACTGATCCAAAACCACAAGCTCCAGTATGCTCAAAACCATATAAATTAGCCACAGATGTTTTGGGATACTATTCTGTGGAGCAATGAAACAAAACTAGAATATTTCAGGCTTATGAATCAGTGGTATGTCTGCAGGAGGAAGAGAGAAACATACACTGAAAAGTACACCCTGCCTACAGTGAGACATTGTGGGGGCTTGTTGAGTTAGGGCTGCTTTGGTTCCTCTGGCACTGGAAACCTGCAACATGTGGAGGGCAACATGGATTCAATCAAGTATCAGGATATCCTAGGAGAAAATGTCATTATGTCTGTGAGGAAGCTGACGCTTGGGCATCATTGGACCTTCCAACGGGACAATGATCCTAAGCATACCTCAACATTCACCAAGGGTTGGTTTCAGAAGTCGTCCTGGAAGATTCTAGAGAGCCCATCACAGTCGCCTGACTTGAACTACATAAAAATCTCTGGTGGGATTTGAAGATGGCAGTTGCAGCACGCAAACCAAATAATATAAGAGAACTGGAGGCCATTGCCCATGAGGAAGAGACTAAGATTCCTCGGGAATGCTGCCAAAAGCTGGAGTCAGGTTACACATCACATTTCCAGCAGGTCATACAGCAAAAGGGTGCTCTGCTAAGCACTAAAGACGCTTGTCATGAAGGGGTTTTTGCATTGAACTTGGAGAAACCACTGGTAATATTACTTGTGTTCAGCGATTCAAATTGTTCTTGTTTGATTCGTTTATTGAAAACAGCTGAAAGCTTGTAAATTTTGCCAGTAAACCTACTTTTCAATCGGGGTTGGATAATTTTGATTGCAACTGCAAGTTTAATTTTAGGCATGCGCTGGGTAGGCCTACAACAATCTTGTTCGCGAAACATTTTATCCAGCCAACGAAACTGGCTATTACTGCCTTAACAAAGTACTTTTCCAAATATACTAAGTAAACTGACTTGACACCACAAAAGAAATGTTCTTCTAACCATAGGTCTTCAGAAAATATGAATAAAATTATGTTATTTCTTTTTAATGAGGTAAGAAAACAACATAATTAGAAAGGGTGTATGACCGTACCACAAATCATTTTTTGGGCATGTGGTAGCTGGCAAGATTATGGTTGGGGTTGTGTTTTTTAAATACAAACGTTTGTACATTTGGGGATTTCATGTTTTATAAACAGGAGACATTGATTCGATTAATCTTTTGGCAAGTCTTGCAGCCATTTCGTGTCATGCTATAACTACAGATGGCTCACCATATTTATCAATAACAAACTGCAATGGGATTACGATTCATTTTCAGTTGAATCTGCAGGTTAATGCAATAAGAAATACGCTGTAATAAATTTCAAACTGGTTAAACTTACAAAGGGATGTTCATCAGCTGCCTTAAAAAGGTAAGTTAACTCAACTAAATGAGTGTTAAAGGACCTTGAAGATAAGCCTTGCTTCATCTCACAATTATTCAAGACAGCGGATAACTTTGGTTTAACTTTTGAAACCATATAAACTTGTGTTAAATTTCTACAACTTGTTATGACAAGTGGAGTTAAAGAGAAGAAATAACCCCATTAAATTGTTTGAACTTATCTTTTTTTTACAGTGCAACATCCGTTGTTTCTAACTGCATTAGAATCTCGGCATGGCTGCAGTCCTGGTGGTGTTATTGTGCTGTCACCCACCACGTTGCATTTTCAGTCCCTTAGATTTCACAGCTCATACCTGTGCCAATTAAAGTAAGGGAAATCTCGCATTGAAAAGGACTTAATCACCTGCAAATTCCTTGCCTTTGTCAGTAGTGAATAAAGCCATCTATTAATTCTAATGACTCACTAATGAACCCAGCGGAAGAGTGCTTGGAAGCAAAAACTGTATTTGTTTTAAAGCAGTGTCAATTTGATTGGTGTAGGGTCATGTGATTAGCCTTACTGGTTTCACTTAAACAGAGTCAAGGGAAGAATCGTGAATGATAGTGGTGTGTTGCCATCTACTCAGAAATTTGCTCCTGTGAGTAAAGCCACCAGCATTTTTGGAGAAATGACAAAATACAGGCGTCTCATTTAAGTACTTCACAGATTCAGCATTATACGGCATCTGCAGTGTCTTAATTCAACACGTACATAGAGTAAATGTGCAGGATTTACTGTACATGCATGTAGTCCTCTGGGTCAAGACATTTGTTGTCAGGTGGGTTTAGCACGCACTCAACATCCTTCACCAAGGGTTGGTGGCAGGTACACTGTACAAATTGTCAGCTCATGTCTGATGGATAACCATACTGTCCTCCAGGTCACTTTATACCAAAGACAGGCACATCCCCTGCCTTGTGGCTATAGGAACCTCACTCCGGCTCTGGTTAAAGTGGCAGGGCGCATGTTAGACCCCGCCACACCCGCATGTGGAACATATTTAGTGCCGGGGTCCCATGGAAATTGTGTGTCTGTGACCCAGACCCAGTATAAACCAGAACACTCTACTTAATTAGCCTTACTTAACCCCGTGGAGTGGTGTTGTGGTTTCACGAATGAGCATGTGTGAAAGGTCTAGGACCAGAGAGGAGACAGGAGCCCGGCAGACTTAGGTGCTCAGTACAGAGGGAATCTACAACACGGACTGAAAAAAATCTGTCTGTATTTTTGTTTCACTAATTTTCTTCGCTGGAATTAGCAGCAGAGAGGGGGCGTAGAGTAAGGGGGAAAAAATCAAGTCTTGGAAGTGAAGAATGTGTTCATTAGCTGTGCCACACACACATACACACACACACACACAGACTGATTTCTCAGAAGAAACAATAACTGACTCATCGTCACTGGAATAATATTTTAGAAGTGCTCTGCTCAGCTGAGGAAACTGAAGCTGTGCTTCTGATGAGACGCGAGTCTGAGGATCAGTACTGGAGGGGATGGAAGATTTGCTCCGAAAAATGTCGTTCAGCATCTATAATATCCCACCTTTCCTTTCATCCTACAGTCTGGCACCCATGGGACTAATAGTTGTTTGTCAGTTCGGTTAGTATAGACCCCGCTCTCTGTCTGATGGTACCCATATGGCCTCTGGCTCTGTGCGCTCTACAATACGTGTCACTACCTGGTAAAAAACCAGTTTGTTATTTTTTCTGCCAATGTGCACAGATGCTGGGCGTGCCAGTGGACACACTTGTGCTCTGAACACGCACAGTTGCAAGTTTGAGCACCATGGGTTGCGTACAATGTTAAAACGTGCTGGCGTACGCACAATGATGCCGTATCTCTCTGTGCAAAACAACTGACTGATCCCCACTTTTGTCACAGCCTGCAGCAAAGATTGGCACCTTAGCAGTACGCATACTGCGGTGGGTTACAGTATAATGCATGTCTCTGCTCTTACACAGTTCTCTTTTCCTCTTCCCCTCTAAACACTTCATTATTACCCAACTGTGAGACTAATTACCACCGATATCTTTCCCTAGAGGAATAGGGATGAGCAATTGAAGACCTGGGTGCAAGAAGTACTTAAGTCACATTTTCCGAAAAATGAGCTGACACTACTACCATAAAGTAGAGTGTCATGTGCATCATTTAAAGCCAAAAAATTCCAAATATAAGTACTCAAGTCCTCAATACTGATATACGGCCTTCCCTGAATCTACTGAAGTTTTGTGCAAGAAATACCCAAGTCTTTGCAGAAGTACTCAAGTCCTTGACGTCATCAGGAACAAGTGCCTAAGTCCATGACTGTCCAATCAGCTGCTAGTATGTGTCATGTGACAAGCGTAGCAAAAATGACTGTTTGGCAATCAGAAAATGATTGAAACGGCATTTGTGTGGTAAAAGTGCCTAAGTCCATGCATTTTATGGCAATAAGTACCGAAGTCCAGGCATTTTATGGTAAGAAGTACCAAAGTTTGAAACTGATTTTGTTTTTTTTCGTAATAAAGCATTATTTTTCCACAAAAA
The DNA here is from genome assembly GCA_029692085.1 of Gymnothorax javanicus. Lineage (NCBI taxonomy): Eukaryota > Metazoa > Chordata > Actinopteri > Anguilliformes > Muraenidae > Gymnothorax > Gymnothorax javanicus. The sequence continues at coordinate 121,243,178 of CM056199.1, read as the reverse complement.
CGTGTCTGTCTACTTTGTATAACCCCTGGGACTAGCAGCAGGCGCCACTGAATGTTATCTTTTAAAAAAGTATCTGCAGCATGTTTTCAAAACTTTGACCCTTAATATCTTAAAAGTGTTATTTTGTGACTAAAGTACTTCTTGCACCCAGGTCTTCAATTAATGAGAGGTCTGCATCTGAAGGAGTTTGTTTCAGTGGTGACCCACAGTAAACTTATTGATAGGGTGATCTCTCTCTCTCTCTCTCTCCCTCTCTCTCACACACACACAAACACACACACTCTTTCCATCAGTACCATGGCCTTCTCTGCAGCTGAAAAATGCAATCCTGTAAGGCTGCTGGTGAAATTTATATCACTGATTAGCAAAATTTACAGTCACCAAATTATTAGATCTCGCAGAGTGCCCTCCAGAAAATTCTGTGTTTGCTGAATTCAGATTGCTTATTTTTTTCATTATTGTGATACCTTCTAGGGGTTTTCTGTCCTTCTGTGTGGTACACTGAGTATATTATCCAGTCATCTTTCTGTGCTGAGGCAAAAATGCCATTTAAAATTTTTAAAAAAGTTGGCACTCAAAAATGTCGATATGCATTCTTTTCGCCACTTTCAGAGTAATCCTCTTCTGTGGAGCTCTCATTAGCTATGTGCTTTTAACTAAAGAAAGGATGCAATGCTTCTGGTAAATGTAAATAGTACGGTGAATATTTTTGAATGACATACCTTTTTGTTTTTGTACTAATTTTGAATCAGATTGATTCAATGAAAATAAAACTGACTCCGTGGCCCCAAATTACGCTGCCATTCTTAAATTCACTGCCTGCTCCCTCAGAGTTGTTTCCTGTCAACTGAGTGCAGTGTTAATCCCTCTGGAGATGGTCTGTACCATTTCATTGAGGTAGCAAAGGGAGATGAGACATGTGCGCACTGTTCTAACAGTCAATCTGCTGTTTGCACAAGACCCCGAATGCAAAGACCAGATGGACAATTTGCATTAAAACAGACAGACCCCCAACAGGTAAAAATAACAAAAATAAGTCAGCTGCTGGTCCACCACTCATACTGGCTGGTGCAGCCCTGCCTAATTGAACTATGTGGGACACTTACAATAAACGCACTGTGCCAGACCATGCATTACACCATGAGCGAGTCTAGCTATTAAGATTTATTAAGTTTAAAATAAACAGGTAATTAACTGACAAGAAGTATGTTTCTTATGGCCTTACAGGAAGGAATGCTGCTGTCAGGTCCATTTTCTGGTTCATATTAATAAATGTGGATCCAATTAAACCCTTATAAGTTCCAAGAGTACATTTGCTTTTTGGTTTAGATTTGCGCCCATGTTTTATCTCACGAGCTGTCAGCATAATTACCCCGTTATTATCGGAACCTAACCCATGGCTGTTCCACTGCGCTAGATCCTGTTAATTTACCTTGCAGGGCATATGCGGTTCTTCTTTACAGAAAAATACTCTCTCCAATTTAATCTCTTCGTATAATTAGCGTGAGCAAAACATTTTAAAGATGCACAGTAAAAGAACAGCTAAATACTCTAAATGTTGTATTTTATCCATGTACGTACTTTCTTAGGCTGTAATTAATACTGTGAAATGGCAAAAACATTTTCCACAGTAAAATGTGCTTGAGAAAGTTATATACCAGGCCGCAAGATTATTTGAACATATGAAACGTTTCTTCATGAGGGGTATCACTCTGTTACAAATGTCAGGCTGGTTTAACTTAGAAAGTTCACCAGCTGACTCAAAAATGTGAGTTAACTCAACTAAATGTGAGTTAACTGAACTGAAGATAAGCTTTCTTTCAACTCACAATTAGTTAAAACAATGGATAACTTTAAGTTCAACTTTTGAAAACATATACACGAGTTCAATTTCTAAAACTTTCATGACAAGTGGAGTTAAAGAGGATATATAAGTTCACGTAACTTAATGGGGCCATCATGTTTTATAGTGCAGTAATGAATTGGAGTAAGAAAAACATGCATAGGCCGAGTAAAAAAAAAAAAAAAAAAAAAAAATCCGATTGTTCGATAAATAAATTGTTTGAAAACTTTTCAGTGCATGCACAGCTTTTTCTAACAATGTGGCTTGAAAGGGTAAATAATCCTTATGAAAATGAACGGTACAATTAAGAAAAAAATAACACCTCTGTAAAATTCTGGGACTGCAGTCATCGTTCAGACAAAAACGTACACAGTAGCTCCCCAGGACCAATATTTGAGGTCCACAGATCTCGAGGCATTTGGGATTATACTGTATATATCAGTGGTTTACCTAGTCCCATACTGCGGAGGGTCTGTGGTTTTATATTAGTCAGAATGGATGGCCTATTGTGACATGATCAAAAACTTGATCTAGAAGATGTGATTTATGTCACCAGGTGTGAGAAAGTAGAGGCTTTGATTTATGGGTCTTCACGAGAAATACTGAGTAAAATACGGCCTCTAGTGGCCAAATATGCAATCTTTTTTTTTTGTTTCCCCCGTTTATTACGCAATTCCAGTCCTTATTTTTAATTTTCAAGCAGACGGTAAAAATCTTGGCACACCCTTTTGTTGAGATTTTAACGACAATATATAATTTCTGCATAAAATTTCAGCACACTCAACTCTCAACGGCAGAAAACACTGAGGGCCAGTTTCACAGATATTGACTAAGTTTAATCCTTGGCTGAATTCAACTTTTATTATGAGACCCTCAGTGCAAAACTGAATTCAGTTCAGTACACGGCGTAATCCATGTCTGTGAAACTGCTCTCATAATGTAATAACCCCGGATTAAAGAGAGAGAGAGAGAGAGACGATCGCACTACGTTTCCCTAACAAAGAATATTCGAATTTATTTGAACAGTAATGTACCTTGAAGATTACTAGCTGTCTTGCAATTGAATTGTCTTCAGTATGTCGAACTTTGCCACACGTTGTACGCAGCTAGTTTAATGACAGTCCGCTACTATGACGTATGACATACATGGATTGACTGATTTGGTGAGTTAACAGAATACGATAATCCATCCAAATAGCACTGAACTCCAGCGATCAATTACTCACTTAAACAGGTTGTCGGCCTCTACCAACCTTTCATATTCTGCACTACTGGGTATCCCGAGAGTGAAAATTAAGTCCCTTCAAAAATGCCCAGCGTAAAAACAATATATCGAATTAAACAACAGGTGGCGCTACTCTCAAACATATTCAATGAGGAAACAATTTTGTTTCTCCTCACTTTCTTCTGGCATAAACAATTCTAAAAATCTGCTTTGAAAACAATACCTCTCTAACTTGATGCTATTAAACGAAATGGTGTTTAAAAGAAAAATAAATTACTTCAGGAATGAGAAGAGGCTTAAAATCATAAAAAATAAATAAATAAATAAATAAATAAAATCTTTCCCAGCTGTTACTGATGCTCTGCTGCGCTCCACAGAGACGCAATGCTGAATGACCAAAAGTGGCATCTCCCGCAACTGCCAGTTTTTCCGTAGCATGTGTGTCAGAATGCACTCCTGAAAAGCAGCGGTTTACGTTGGTTCTCAGTGTCTCAGCAGCAGTGATAGATTAATGTACTAATTGGTCAGTTATTCTCACATCTTGTTCCCGATGCCTTAACTGAAAAGGACAAATAGACGTTACCACCCTCTAGTTATTCACGCCATTGTTCTACGAGGAAAGCACTACATTAAAATGTAGCAAGTTAATAAAAGCGCAGATGCTTGAAGGCAGAATTGGTGAAATAATTTGAGGCAAAGAACGAGGGTGACATTTTTTAACTCTGCAGGTCTTAAAACGCTCTCGGCTCAATTTGAACAAACATATGGAAGCCCGAAATTCACGATACGATCGCACAATCTGGAAGTGATGAAAGCAGACTCTGGCCTCGAGGCACTTGGCAAGAATCACAAGGATCTTATTCATCTAACGCAGAAGTCATTGCTTGGCAAATTTCTAAAAGTACTTGTTCATACTTGAAATTACCTCATTTTACTGCTGACTCTTTCATGGTAATGGAATATGATTGCACTCAGAACCTGGCCTGTTCCTCTGGACGCTGGAATCATTTCAGAAACACGACATAAAAATGCAGTGAAAATCAGATGTGTTTGAAAACAGACTGTTCTGTAATACCACAAGACAATATAATTTACAAGAGGGTTGTAAGTGGGGTGGGGAGTTCAGTGAATGTCTGTTATTCCAGCTGATTCATCAAACATCAAAAAACACAAACTTCAGCCATGGTTCATATAGGGGGAGATATTAGTCCTACACGGAGAGATTTGTTGAGATTAAAATTGTGGGGAGGAAAGTCAAAAGGCCATTTGGCAGTTGTTCCTGAAACACCAAAAGTGACCACTTATCCATTAACATACGCCTGTCTTAAATGACCAAACCATGCTCTTGCCTTTATTACATTACAAAAACAGTAGTGAGAAAAGACTGTTCTTAAATATCCAAAGGAAGACCACTTCAACGATACTCCAATAATCATACAGGGGTACGTTTCCCAGAAGCGCAGATGCTAACTAACATAGTTGGAACCACTGACTGTACATGGTCGAACTATGTAAGATGGTATCGTAAATAGCAACTATGCTTTTGAGAACTATGCCCCAGTGAGGCTCTCAAGACCCTTGTCATAGAGAGGAGATAATTCATGATTTCTGGCAGGTCCTTGCTGCTGTCTTTCTAATTTCTGTAACTGCTGTGCTCTTTTCAAACAAACTTGGTCATTTTTTTGCAGTGAAATGTCCTATTCATCCAGGGTCGGATCAAGGTCCTGTGAGGCTACAGGGCACATGTCTATTGGAGGTCCCCCCCACCCTGGCCTCACAGCCCCATGGCCACCGGCAGCCCTCCATGCCCCCTAACACACAAACATACTTCCTCATAGTGAGGGCTGGAATGAGACAAAAAAAAAATTAGCCCAGGCATTGTGGGCCAAGCAGCCCACCACCAGCTATTGGTGCTAGGATCCCTAATTGCATTAAAAAGGACCTCAGAGCATTCCTGGAAAATGCCAGCCTCCTGGTTCAGATATGGTGGACGGGGTCATCTGGGATGCTAGCTGCGCTTACATTTATTTTCAATGCAAGCGCTAGCATGTTAGCCGACTCGCTATACCTTTTCTCTCCAGAGCTTGGTGGGTCCTACCGGGGTCCCACTTGTAATGGAGACACGACGCGTGAAGGGCCGGGGGGGAGACGATCTGATAAAAGGCCCTGCCTCAGACTTTAGTTCCCCCACTGCCCGCAATGGAAACCCCCCGACTGGATAGTGGGGCAGATAACAGAAAAATCATGCAAATTGTGATACAAGCACCAATTTTGGCATGATGATTCCCTGGTGTATACTTGTCAAATCTGCCTGACTGGCCATGTGAAAATCCAAGATAGCAGCCATTTTTCAAGATGGCCGACAAAATGACATTCCATGGTCAGTTTTTCTCATAGAAATGTGCGAATTGGTCAATTTGAGTGATTTTGGTGTCAAATTATATGGTTTCTAGGATGTGGGATTATTTTTTTTTTTACTTTCAGTAGCATTGTAATGCTGGCAATGACAGAGATGGTGGCCATTTTTCAAGATGCCTGACAAAATGACATTCTGATGAGGTCACCTTTTCTCATAGAAAAGCAGGTATAGGTGGCTTGAGTGATTTTAGCATCAATTAATATGCTTTTTAGGATATAAGATTTTTTTTAACTTTCAGTAGCCTTATAATGCTGATTATGATAGAAACAGATGCTTTCAATAAAATGATTATAGCAATACACTGCATCAAAAAAACAAAAAACAAAAAAGCTTTTAATGAACAATCAAATGAGCACTTTTTTGTATTTCCAACATTTAGCACTGAAATCATCCAATGGTAAGTATTACTTTCGCATTGTTATGGCCCCAATTTGTTATGGCGTCACGGACAGCAAGGGATGACAGACAAAATCCTTTAAGTTCAACAGATTTAATTAAACAAACACATAGAACTAATCTACACCCTACACTACTGACTAAGATTGAAAAGAAAATAAAAAAATGAGATATTTACAATTCCCTGTAATGGAGATGGGCTGCTATGTTGTGATGTCCTGGGACAGGAAAATGCTCCAACACAGGCAAAAATCCACAAAAAGCTTAACAGGTCTTGAAAAGAGTGACAGGTCTGGTCAAATGTATCCTTCTTGCAATTTCTCCTACTACTCTACACTCTCTCTATTTTTCTCCTTATATACTCTTTTCCAGCCCCCTCTGAGGCATGCCCGGGACATGCCCAAACCTAGTTTTAGATTGCTTAACAAAAAAAAAATGTCAATACTGCCATCTAGTGGCTTTTTACCACATTACACCTCCATTCCAAAAGGGAAAAATTTTGACTTATAAAGGCAAAATTTTTCTTTTCAATACAAAAATGGTTAAGTAGACACTTGTGTATATATACATATAATAGAATATGCTAATAAACACGTGATATATATACACATACTCAAACACGGGATAAGCAATCAGCAATTACATTGTCAGTACCCTTTACATGCTTAATTTCCAGGTCAAACTCTTGTAAAATCAAACTCCAATTCAACAATCTCCGATTCTTGTTTTTCATTTTACTCAAAAACATTAACGGATTGTGGTCAGTATATACAATCATTGGCTTTTGCCCTGTACAAACATAAACCTCAAAGTGTTGTAAGGACAGAACCAGAGCCAACAGCTCCTTCTCAATTGTGGAATAGTTCTTTTGGTGGCGATTGAACTTCCTGGAGAAGTATGCCACGGGATGCTCAATGTCATCAGAGTCACTTCTCTGTAGGAGCACAGATCCACAAGCTTGGTCGCTAGCATCGACCGCCATGGAGAACGGTTTGTTGAAGTCAGGAGATTTGAGCACGGAAGTGACACAGCAGAGACTTCAGGCGATCGGAAGGCTCTTTGGCATGCTTCATCCCAAGTGAACTTTACGCCTTTCTTCAGTTGGTTGGTGAGACTGAGAGCAATCTCAGCAAAGTTCTTGCAGAACTTGCGGTAGTACCCGATCATTCCAAGGAAGCAGCGCAAAGCTTTTTTGTTGTGAGGAACGGGAAAGTCCATGATGGCTTAGACTTTAGCACTGGGGGCATTTTTCATGCCAAAGGGTAGGACTTCATACTGGTATAACCCAGATGGTGTGGCAAAAGCAGAGATGCTCTTGGCCCTCTCAGTTAAAGGCACACACCAATAACCCTTCAATAAATCAATCTTGGTCAGAAACTTTGCTTGCCCTACTCTATCGATACAATCATCAATCCTAGGTATTGGAAACACATCAGTTCTAGTTACAGCATTGACTTTGCGATAATCTGAACAGAACCTAGTACTTCCATCAGGTTTTGGAACTAGAACACAGGGTGAACTCCAATCTGAGTTAGAGGGTCTGATAATATCATGTTCTAACATGTACTCAACCTCTTTCTCAGCAATCTTTCTCTTTTCAGGATTCATCCTGTACGGATGCTGTTTTATTGGTTTGGCATCACCAACGTCTACATCATGAGAGGCTATAGAAACTCTCTTTGGAACATCAGGAAATAGATCTTTATATTTCTTGATCAACCTCTCAAACTGATCTTTCTGTGAGGGTTCTAAGTGCTGGAGTTTTACGTCAAGATTTTGCAACACTTCAGAATTTGACAATTTACATGAAAGAACTTCAGCTTTAATTCTAGGTTCATCATCTTGAAACTCCCCCTCATCTTCACAAGTCTCGGCCATAGGAGGATCCGAAGTGACAGCTGCAACCCTAGCATTCCTATCATGATAAGGCTTCAGCATGTTAATATGACACAACTGTTTTGGCTTTCTCCTATCTGGAGTCTTCACAATGTAATTGAGATCATTGAGTTTTGTCAGAATTTCATAAGGACCATGAAATCTAGCCTGCAATGGATTGGACTGCAAGGGAAACAACACAAGGACCTTGTCTCCTGGTTTAAACTCACGGCTTCTAGCCTTATGATCATACCAAGTTTTCATTTTTCCCTGACTTGATTTCAAGTTCTCTTTGGCTAGGTCACAAGCTGCACGCAGTCTTTCCTTGAACTTGCTAACATAGTCTAACAGACTGATATGCGGCTCTTTCTCTTGCCATTGTTCACTCAACAATGGCAAAGGTCCTCTCACTTCATGGCCAAACCCTAACTCAAACGGACTGAATCCAGTAGACTCCTGCACTGCTTCCCTAGCTGCAAACAACAGCAAATGAACACCTTCATCCCAGTCTTTCTCATGGTCATAACAATAAGTCCTCATCATTGTCTTGAGAGTGGAATGAAACCGCTCTAAGGCACCCTGACTCTCTGGATGATAGGCACTGGAAAGAATCTGCTTCGCACCTAGTTCATACACAACCTGCTGAAACAATCCGAAGTGAAATTGCTACCTTGATCTGACTGAATTTCCCTGGGAAGGCCAAACAACGTGAAGAACTTTATCAAAGCCTTCAAATTGCAGTTGCTTTGATGTTGCGTAGAGGGATGGCTTCAGGAATCTGGTAGATGCACACATGATTGTCAACAAGTACTGATTTCCAGATCTAGTCTTGGGTAATGGACCAACACCATCAACAATGACCTTGGAGAAGGGCTCCCCAAATGCTGGGATAGGCTGCAATGGAGCTACAGGTGGGTCTAACTGGTGTTTTCCAACTACCTGACAAGTGTGACAGGTTTTGCAAAAGTTGGAAACATCTTTCCGAAGTCCAGGCCAGAAGAAGTGTTTCATGATCTTGTCAACAGTCTTGTTGACACCAAGATGACCTCCTAAAGGCAAACTATGAGCCATTGTTAAGATCTCATTCCTGTAGACCTTCGGAACAACAATTTGCTTGACCACTGCCCAATCTGCATTAGCAGGGATATCAGGAGGGCGCCACTTCCGCATCAACACTCCATCCTTGAGATAATACCCAACTGGAACTGTGTCTATTTCTTCATTAGGAAGGGCTCTCTTCTTTAGTACACAAATTTCAGGATCATTGTTTTGCTCCTGAATCAACCGCTTTCTGGACAGAGACAAGTCTCCAGACACATCAGAATCACCAGACCCATCTGGCTGGCTGAATAGAAAACTGATAAAAGTGTCTGATAAGTCCTCAAACGGAGAAACCATAGTAGGCTGAACAGAGTCATGAGGCGAACCACCTGAGTCATGACTATTCAAGGTGCTGGACGGCACCACATCATCTTCTTCTTGAGCCTTCTTGGCCATAGCACGAGTCACTGCACAGGAAGGATACAGAGATGGGTCTTTATCGCCATCTTCAGTGTTCGGCTGTGAAGTAAGATGAACAGGGGGAACTACATTGCCCCCAGCCAGGTCATTGCCTAGCAACAGAGAAACACCCTTGATAGGTAGACTTGACATAAGTCCCACCTTTACCTGTCCTGTAACTAAATCTGACTTCAAGAATACAGAGCGCAGGGGTACAGATACAGTCCTCCCTTCAATACCTTGTACAAGTATGAAATCCCCAGAAGCGGTCTCATCACGTAACTCCAAGGAGTCCATCAACAAAAGTGACTCAGAAGCTCCGGTATCCCTTAGGATATATATGGGGACAGGAGGAGAATGCTCATTCAGAGCCACAAATCCCTCTGACACAAATGGAAGAAATTCCTCCCTCACAAAGTCAGCAGTATCAGGCTTCTTAGCCTCACAAGGAGCAGGCAATTTAGCAGATCGGTCATCTACTACAGGGGTTTCTAACCTTGTCTTCACAAAGGCATTGGGTTTGGTATCCTTTTCTTTTTTCTTTCTTAGCTTTAAGGAACCAACAGTTAGTTGTAACATGACCAGATTTCTTGCAATAATTGCAAACTAGACCACTTTTTGTCACTGTCAGCTTTCACACTTTGTTCAGACCTTTTACTGGATTTCTGAGCACCATCACCAGATTTGTCTTTGTCTTTGGGTGAGGAATCTTGGGTATCACCGTTACCTTTCTTCTGAAATTGGGACCATCTATTGTTACTGCTAGACTGAAATTTGGACTAATGTGTGAGAACATATTCGTCTGCAAACTTGGCAGCTGATTGCAAATTCAGTGCTTGCTTCTCATTAAGGTAGGTCTTAATACCATCCTTGACACAGTTCTTGAATTCTTCAACTAACACCATCTCTTTTAGTGAGTTGAAATCATCCTTGACCTCCATAGAAGTACACCAGCGCTCAAAGCAAACCTTCTTCTCGTTAGCAAATTCAACATAAGTCTGTTTGTCAGATTTCTTCAGACCTCTGAATCTCTGTCGGTAAGCCTCTGGAACCAACTCATAAGCTGTCAAAATAACCTTTTTGACAACCTCATAATCAGAGGAATCATCTGCAGACAAAGCCGAATAGGCTTGTTGAGCTTTACCCTTGAGGACAGATTGCAACATCAGAGGCCAGTGTTCCTTTGGCCACTGACAACTCTTAGCTACCTTCTCAAAGCACTGGAAATACTTATCAACCTCCTTCTCTGAGAATGGAGGCACCAGCTTTACCTCCTGGCTAGCCCGAAATTTGTTTTCGGCTTCCATTTTAATTTTTAGTTGCTCCATTTGGAGCCTTTCTTCTCTGTCTAATTTTTCTAAATCGAAATCTCTCTGTCTCTGTCTCTCTCTTTCTGCTCTTTCCTCTTCTCTTGCTAATTTTTTTTAACTCAAACTGCCTTTCTTTCTCTCTTTCTGCTCTCTCGAACTCTCTGTTTTTCTTTTTCTTCAATTTCTAGCATTTTTAATTTAAGTTCCAATTCTACATTTGGATTTTCCACCGGAAACTGTTCCAGATCTCCTGGTGCAAACACATTTTCATCAATGTAATATTCAACAATCTCTCGCCAGTCTTGCTTTTGCATGGCTGGTTTTACATCTGTCAGCTCTAACTGTCTGCATATTTCTAGCAGTTCTGTCTTTTTTAAAAGACTTCAAAACCTCTACGGTTGGTGATGCCAAGAAATCATCCATTGCTGTTGATCTGCCAATATATATCTAGGAAAATTCAAAAAACAATTTCACTATTTGAAATTTTAGATTTTCAATAAATGACTCGCACAATGGTCTATCCCGGACGAGCCCCCAATTTGTTATGGCCCCAATTTGTTATGGCGTCACGGACAGCAAGGGATGACAGACAAAATCCTTTAAGTTCAACAGATTTAATTAAACAAACACATAGAACTAATCTACACCCTATACTACTGACCAAGATTGAAAAGAAAATAAAAAAATGAGATATTTACAATTCCCTGTAATGGAGATGGGCTGCTATGTTGTGATGTCCTGGGACAGGAAAATGCTCCAACACAGGCAAAAATCCACAAAAAGCTTAACAGGTCTTGAAAAGAGTGACAGGTCTGGTCAAATGTATCCTTCTTGCAATTTCTCCTACTACTCTACACTCTCTCGATTTTTCTCCTTATATACTCTTTTCCAGCCCCCTCTGAGGCATGCCCGGGACATGCCCAAACCTAGTTTTAGATTGCTTAACAAAAAAAAAAGTCAATACTGCCATCTAGTGGCTTTTTACCACATTACAGCATTAACACCATTGTCAATCATGTACATAATATATACTACTCAAAATTTGATAGGGATCATAGGAATTTTTTTGTGAAATGACATGCAAATTTGTTAACTGCCACTGATGAACAATATATTGGATAAATGACATGCAGTCAGACACAAAAACACATTTGCACGTGCATTTCATGACATTAAAATGAGCGTGCAGCCTCACATTTTGGCTTTGACTAACACTTCACCATTTCAACTCAGACGTGTGTGTTGCTTGTTGGTGAAAATTTGGAAGTTCCCAAATTTTTTGCATTACATTTAGCAATAACTATATCTCCTCAACGTCTTAGATGTTGATTGACTTCAGAGCAATTGGGAAGATGCATCGGAATGCTTGACTCTGGCTTCTCACAACGTCACGTTGCTAATGCACTTAACGCCAGCCAAAGCGTAGAACAGAGCGTGGAACCGCATCAAACGTTTGGTACAGCAGCACACCATGGGGGGGGGTGGTCGTCAGAGATTGACTGCACAACGACAAGACCTCTTTCTCACACTTCAGGCACGACGTCATCCTTTCTGGACAGCCACCACCCTACGAAATGACCTTCATAACGCCTCGGGGGTCAGGGTATCCACTCAGATGATACGGAATCATCTTCATACTGCCGGCCTCAACTCAAGAAGGCCATGTGTTTTAATCCCACTGACCGTGCGTCATAGGCGTAACCGTTTGGATTGGGCTCACGATCATGTCACATGGACACACAACGATTGGGCTCCAGTTCTCTTTACTGATGAGTCCCGATATTGCTTGGACTTTACTGACAGGAGGCAATGGGTGTGGCGAAGACAACGTGAGCGATTTAATGATGCCTACATCAATGCACACGACCGTTATGGTGGCGGATCAATTATGGTCCGGGGAGGAATAAGCAGGAACGGCAGAACGGACCTGCATGTCATGGGGAGAGGGACGATGACAGGGGTACGGTACAGGGATGAGATCCTCAATGTGTACGTAAGACCATACGCTGATGCTGTTGGCCCTGATTTCATCTTGATGGATGATAACGCCCGGCCCCCATCGTGCTAGGGTGGTGAATCAATTCCTAGAGCAGGAGACAATTGTCCGCATGGACTGGCCCGCGCGTTCGCCAGACCTAAACCCTATCGAGCATGTGTGGAACATGCTGCAGGTCGCCATTTCCGGTCGTAGGGCACAACCCACAACTCTAGAAGAGCTCGGAAATGCCCTTGTTGAAGAATGGAACAACATTCCAATTGCAAGCATTCGGGTTCTGATTGACAGTATGACCCGACGTTGTCAAGCCGTCATTCAAGCTAGGGGAGGCCATACCCGTTATTGACATTAACTGTGGTAATGAAACATCAAACGAACACTGTCTGTTTTCACTTTACATGTCAGAGGTGAAACCATGAATTGTTCGTGAAAGCCAAAAGTGTGAGGCTGCACGCTCATTTAATGTCATTAAATGCACTTGCAAATGTGTTTTGTGTCTGACTGCATGTCATTTATCCAATATATTGTTCATCAGTGGCAGTTACCAAATTTGCATGTCATTTCACAAAAAAATTCCTATGATCCCTATCAAATTTTGAGTCGTATATATATACTTCAAACAAATAATGCTACTGTATATGTCCCTCCAAAACATTAAATAAAATGATAATGACACATTTCATCAACCGATAAAAAGCCTTTGATGAACACTCTAACAAGCAAACATAGTTAGTGCTTACATCTTATACCACAGACATCATATTATTCAGGATAGCAAGATCATTATTAATCAAACAGATGTAAAAAAACAATAGTGAACCAATAATAATGCTGTTGGTCTCCCTCTAAAACATAGTAGAATGATAGAGAATGCTCATAACACAGATTGTCCACCATTAATGCGTAAAATATGAATGAATGAATGTAGTTGTTATCCTTGATGGTTGTCTTTGCCCTGTGCTTGTACTTGTGAGTGCTGACCAATTAAACTACATGTAACATCTTAATGCAATTTAAAGTGAATAAAACGTAATGTCAGTGCAGCACAAACTAAGTATTCTAGTAGCAAAAGTCACTATCACTACTGCTGGCACATGCAGCCGCAGAGTGCAGAGCAGGAGGGAGCGGAATGAGAGCATTTGCATCTATGATTGCAGCCTTTCTTGCAGGAACATTTCGTCAGTTCCTGACGGCTTGAAGCAAATGGCGGTAGTGTTGTCCAACAGATCTGCCATGTGTCTCCTTTCTGACTCCATCCCCAGACAGCAGGATTGACAAATTCTGGGTTGGATAGAGTTGTCTGACCCCAGATGATCCCAGCCTGATAGGCAGCACGTTTTGCATGTTCCTTCAGGGCTGCACTTGTTGGTGGGATTGCATCATAAGACCTCTGCTTTCGGGCCAAGAGATCTAGCCTTGTCTCATTGACACCATTGGCTGCACTTGATCTGTCATACATAAGGATAACAAAGTTCTCTAGCTTTTGCAGGTCGTCATCAGAAACTTCTTTTGGACTATGACTTAGTTTTGTGAAGGTTTCAGAAACCTGCTCTCAGCGATGCAGATTTCTTTCCTTTCCCGCGGAAAGATGAGACAACATCACAGTCAGTGAAAGCATGGAAGTATAGAATGCCACTGGCTTTCTCAGGCCCCATTACAGACACTACCTCATGAATTGGTATCTATCGAGCACTCGCTCCTTAGCAGAAGGCTATCCGCATATTCTGAAGACCAAACCTCTGTAGGTGTGGCAGTGTAGATACAGCTATGACAACCACATCAGTGTCATTGGCTTTAATGATGAGGGACTTGCTACCCCCTAGTGTTGCATCTCTGGCATGTACAAATATGTGGGTATCAGCCTCTTCATGACAGCATGGGGCCACACCACATAAGGACTTGCTTTTGTTGCAGATAGCATTTCCCCCTTTTGTTGCAATGACCGTGCTTGATGTGTCAGCTTTGCACACTTTCTCCGCAAGAAATTGGAATAATTCAGTCTTATTGTTGTCATCCCGCAGAAAGCTTCTCCAGTTGCACAGTCATTCATTCTCTTGTTCAGCTTCATGGTCATTGCTTCTCTAAGGTCATCTAGATCTCCTTCCTGCTCACATATAAAGCATTCAATCTGTTTGGGGTCGGACATTCTCCATGGTATTTTGCTACTGCTCCTATTGTTGGACTCCTCTCTGTCAGTTGCAGGAGTCGATCTTTTTTCTGCCCTTTGTAACTTGGTGTTGTTGAACAAAAGCTTGCAGCTTGAATGATATTGTGCTTGGTTTTCCCTCAAGGTTGCTTCTATTCCACAGCCATCATCAAGTCTTACTGGGTCAATCTTGATTGGTAGCTCACTGATTGCATGAAATCGAGGCATATTCCTCCCCAAAAGGCTGTACCCATCCTCTACCCTTTTAGCAGGATTCGCCTGTGGAGATGTAGGGCATTCATTCTTCTCTGTTTAGCAGAGGCAGCACTTGCTCCAGTCAGTCTGCCAAGACGTACTCATAGATTTGATGTTCAAAGCCATTGTGATGAGCACTTGTAACCGGTGTATTCTTGCTTCGTCTGCGTTGTGTCGTAATGAAGAAATCCGGACTCGTCAATGTCTTTGGAGACTATCTCCATTTATTTTTCGGCATCCATATCTGACAGTAAAAATGCAATTAGCAATATCATCCATCAGGTGTGACCGCACAACTCGAGCTCCTCTCCCATGAAGTACAATGGCAAAATGGGGGCGAGCATTCAATACAATAGAACACGTGAAACATACCTGACAGTAAAAACGCTATTAGCAATATCCTCCGTCAATTGTGACCGCACGACTCGAGCCCCTACACAAATTAAGCAACACAGGAATGTTAGCATATTTTGTGCCAAATTTACACGAACGAACAAACTTATAAACGCAGTTTAATAGTGCTAAACCACAAAAATTATAACGAGCACAATAGCACTCACCTCTCCCATGAAGTAAAATGGCAAAATGGGGGAAGTAAAGGCAGGTCACTGCCCTTAATGGAAAGAGGAGGGGCCTATATATGGGCGGCACGGTGGGCATAGTGGTTAGCACTGTTGCCTCACAGCAAGAAGGTCGTGGGTTCGATTCCGGCCTGGGGCCTTTCTGTGTGGACTTTGCATGTTCTCCGTGTTCGCGTGGGTTTTCTCCGGGTACTCCGGTTTCCCCCACCCACAAAAACATGCATTATAGGAACACTCCAACCAGTACCCTGACCAAGGAACTGGCTTTAGAACTGGAGTTGGTCCCCGGGCGCTGCTCTGTGGCTGCCCACTGCTCCTAACTATAGGATGGGTCAAATGCAGAGGACAAATTACCCCACGGGGTTCAATAAAGTGTTTCTTATCTTATCTCTCAAAAAGTGACCGCAGAGGTTACAGAAACTCATTTTAAAGTCACAAACGTTCCACTTATTGACTTTGGAGGTCTAGGCATGTCAGGTAATAACTAATGTACAAATTTTGTGTAATTATATTACAAAATAACAGATTGTATTTGACTGCATTACATGTATTACTGCGGCGTAATTGACCTTGTTACACACTCAGCTGAAAAAAAAAAAACAGGAAAAAACCTCAATAGTTAGCCAAAATGTGGAACAAATATTTCCTTAAGGCTGTTAGAACTAGAAATTTTAGATTTGGCATGCAAAGAAACAGAGAATTTGACACTCAGATTTGCCAACTACAAGCATTTCTATGAGAAAAAAACATTCTCAGCAAATAAACACGGCTGCCATCTTGAAAAATGGCCACCATCTTGGATTTTCAAATGGCCAGTCAGACAGATTTGTCAAGTGGACCCTTGGAAATCACCAAGCCAAATTTGGTGCCTGTATCACATTTTGCATGATTCCTGTGAAAAACTGCAGTTATCTGCCCCACTAGAGGGGATAATTAATGTCCCAAGTTTTTTTCTCCACCGACATTTCCTGCAGCATTTGACACACACTGATCTCCAGGCAAGTGATTCTGGAAAGTTCCTCCACTGCTCTTAGACTTTGTCATTCTAACCTGAAATTATGGACAAAAGACAGGGAACAAAGACAGCCTCCACTGGATAAACTCCAGGCAATGGTTTGCACTGCAAACAAAACCTTCTCTTATTCCCCTGCACGCTTCTCTATTGAGTCCAATACAGACTGCCAGGCAGTTTATTTATCAAAGAAATTCTTGACAAATATTGCATAAAGTTATATGGGAAAATAAATACAGAGTATACGGTATGTCATATATAAATTCTGAGACAAGCTAATGTGAATCCACAAAATATTTAAACTAATACTAATATTTCTGCATGTGCTTCCCATACAAGGTGCTGACAGTCTGAACAATAATTGGTTTATTTATTTAGCACCTTTCATACTATGCAGATCAAAGTGCTTAGCAGGATTACTACAGGCAAAAGAGGATGCGAAATGGCACAAAAAAATCACAGTCATTTTTTTCAGTAAAAAAAAAAAAAAGAAATTTTGAATATGCATGTCATCATTATGTTTGCCATTTAACAAATGCTAATAATGTTGAAAATGATGAAATATGGTGGGTATTCCAAAACTTTAAACAGGACTGAACATGAGTTTTTCTGTATTCACAAGCTCTGGTACCATTTTTAAAATAGTCAACCACCGTGATTACCAGTGTCGCGTCCCGCTCGCATCCCACTTCGCCTGAGTATTAACCATCGGCCTGCTCCTGCCTCCATTAATTGCTCCGACCTGTTGCTTATTTAATTACCGTAGTCTGTGCATATATACCCCTGCTCTCCAAGCTCCTAGTTACGAGGCCTTAGTGTAGCTGAGGAGTGTTCAGTGTTGTATAGAGCTCCGGTAGCTGACACCACGCTATCAAAAACTGCCAAATTGGCAGGAAAGCACACAGTTAAAAACACTGGCAGGCACACAGCAAGTGGCTAACTTTGCCAACTGTATTCATGAAAAGTGAATAATTTTATGTATGAGGTGATGCCTTTAGACATTCATTCAACCTCTGATAACGTGGTGACACAAGCTAGTCAACATACATGCTAAGCACAGTGTATAGCTAGTTACATTAGTTTGCCCTGTTGCTAATGATAACATAACTGTGATGAAGAGACACTCAGGGCCTGTGTCCACAAGCAGTGCTTTTTGAGCCGGAAGCAGCCATTGCCTCATATTCAGAGCGCTACTCTCAAGCGCTGATTCTTGCTAAGTTATAAAAACTGCCTTTGTAGCACTTCCTCTATGCATCGTTACAATATTCAAGATTTGCCAATACAATCAAAAGAAATTGTGAATATTCTAAGCAGCTGAGCTAACGAATGTTAATTTCCCAAAAGCGAAACTGGAACCAAATAAAGCCAATGGTTTGAAATATGTAACCAAGTTCCTACTATAGCTTGCAACTATGCTTTGGGAAATGTCGCAACCCCGATTAAAATAAATGGGAACTTAAGCGATTACAGAGCACCTAGCTACAGCTCTTGGGCTCAACAGTTGCAGGAAACATTAATACTGACAAACAACTTCTCAGCAAACCTAGAGTCCCCGAATGGAGAACAGTAAGCAAACCTAAACTGTAGCAAGCTCATTGACTGGGAACACGACTCTGGCAGCAGGAGAGGTTTCTCCTCTGACATTGCTGTTAATATTCTAAGTCCCTCCCAGTTCTCAATTTTGATTTGTTGGCGAGACAGAAGTGACATTGATGATCCCTGGATGAGCCCGACAACGTTCCAAAAGTTGATTTATTTGCAGCCGATAGCACCGTGAGCGCACAGGGAAAAAGCTGAGTGCTGAGGGCGTTTTGTGCGCTGAGTGCTGTCAATGCTGAACTTCATAGTATTTGCATTAAAAACTGACGCTACCAGGGCAAAAAACACTTCTGTGGAAACACACCCTATTCATCACGAGCCAGATCATGTTCATTCGTATTCCTCCAACCTCTTGTAGGCTTTCTGAGAGTCTCTGGAGTTGGACGAGGGAAAGTTGATCAGGTAATTGTAGATGTCTGGATACTGCAGGTCTAGAACACTGTCCGATCCAACTGACTCAATACTTGTGAGAAGCACACCTTGGGCATTACAAGGGTCAATAATGTTTAACCTATTAAATTTTTAATTATATAGCTCAATTTCTTTGGGTGTAAAGTGTGCAGTGAACTGATGGTTTGAAATTGGCACTAACGCCATTCATTTTCACTCAGGCTTTTCCTGCCAAAATGGCAGCGTAAACAAAAGGAGTCACATGATGTCCGGAGCTCTATACTGATTCTTGTCCTCTGCTTGAATTCCTGTTCTTGTTAGACTGTTTTACAGTCTTATTCGCTAATTATACCTGTGTATTATTTTCCTGTGTGGAATCATGTTTGACTGAAGCCATCCTTTGACTGAAGCCCTGTTTTTGTTTTGCATCTGAATCCTCTACTCTCATTATTAAACTGGTACCCACCTTCCAGTGCAGCAATCATGACAGAAGGCCTAGTCAAACCTTTGATTCAGCGAAGATCCTGTCGCCCTGCACCAGTGAAGCTGTTTGGACATTTTTTTGCCGTCCTGCTCCAGTGAAGCCATAAGGGCATTCTGCCACCCTGCTCTGGTGAAGCCATAAGGGTGTTCTGCCACCCTGCTCTGGTGAAGCCATAAGGGCATTCTGCCACCCTGCTCTGGTGAAGCCATAAGGGCATTCTGCCATCCTGCTCTGGTGAAGCCATAAGGGCGTTCTGCCACCCTGCTCTGGTGAAGCCATAAGGGCGTTCTGCCACCCTGCTCTGGTGAAGCCATAAGGGCGTTCTGCCACCCTGCTCTGGTGAAGCCATAAGCGTGTTCTGCCACCGTGCTCTGGTGAAGCCATCAGGGTGTTCTGCTGTTCCACTCCAGTGAAGCTGTGAGGGCGTTCCGCCGCCCTGCTCTCCGGCCCAGAGAGGGCCTCTAGCGCAACTGTTCCTCAGACCTACTCTAGTCTGCTCCTCCGTCTCCAGTTCCTGTCGTATTTGCTCTCGGGCGCTGTGTACCCCAGCACCTTGAGAGCATCTCATGAAGGGGAGGTAATGTCATGTCTCGGCCGGGTTTTCTGGTTGACAAGCCCCCTCCTGACTCAACTCCAGTCCACGTTTTCCATATTACTTACCAAATTGTTAATCTTTAATACCTGTACCCAATTATCTTCCTCCTATTGAAGTCACCTCTCTCCCCCCCATACCCATGACCTGGCTTTTCTGTTGGGGGTGGTACTAAGGAACAGACCAGGACTGAACTGGAAATCCAAATGAGTTTAATTACAGAATGTAACTAGGACAACAACCAGGGAAGAAGAAATGCTAGACAGAGTTAACCAAGGAAATATTCCTAAATACAGAGAAACAAAGAAAACCAAGTTCTGCTCAAGCACAACTGCAAACACAAAGCCAGGACATAGGTACAGGGGGAGAGGTGACTTAAATAGGAGGAAGATAATTGGGTACAGGTGCTAGGGATTGACTATTCGGAAAGTAATATGGAAAACATGGAGTTGAGCCCGGAATCCGGAAGGGGCATGTCAACTGAAAATCCTGGTTGAGACAGCCAGCATGTACTCAGGTATTTTGTCCAAAAACCGTCCTCCATCTGCCTGGAGGCTACTGGCTGCAGAGCAGAGGAACCTTGCAAAATTCACAGACATACATCCAAAACAACTAAAAGCATAGCCAGGGCACAGGTTAATTGTACTGAAATTCCCATCTCAGTCTCCATACTTCAGTACAATTCAGCTTTTGTGGAAAGCATCAAACCAAGAATCTGAAGAAACTAGTACAACTTTGCAAAGAGGAATGGTTGAGGATCCCCAAAGAAGTTGCATAACAAACCACATAACAGAAGTCAATAATGTGAATCACTGAGCTCCAATATTGGGGTGTAAGTATTCCATTCCAAAGGTCTGCCTTTTGTACATTGGAAATTGTTCCAACCTGAAGAGCGTAAATACATAAGTTATTGTGTTCTCCATTTAAGATACAAAAATACATTCCTCAATGGGCCTACCTATAAACTTCTGCAAATATAAGGGTGGAATTTTACTTATAATTGTGAAAATATGCTAATAAGACACTCAGTGGCACAGGCATAACAACCACAAGAGAACGGGTCTATGCATTTCAACAGTTCTAAGTGAACCTCAGTGTCACCTTGTACTGATATAGCAGAGCAATTTTTTCAGCTATGTAACTTGCAAAAAAAGTGACTAGAAGCGGACAAAGGAGATGAAACTATCTATCCCAACCGCTTTCGGGTCATTCCACGCCAAATCACACAATATTCTGAAAGTTGCGTACATGACACCCCTGGAAATGAACCATGAACGGATGCTTTGGCTTTTTTTCCAAGTTCACTGGCCCCCCTCACTCACAACAGTTGCCATAACATCCCAAAAGATCTCATTCCATCAGGACACGGACTATAAGTAAAAGCAGTAATGGATTGATCAGAGTATAGATATGGCAAGTGTCTGCAGTTGGTCCTGGGTGAAAAATGACCATTTTGACCCCCCTATTCAGATGACTGGGAAACTATGTAGCCAGTTAATGACTGTAACAAAATTTCTCCCACACGAAGATACATACAGGATCGAACTCCGGTCAAGTTTTCATCAATGCTTCTTAATTCCCTCTATTTTTACTGAATCTTTGATTGAATGTTTGTCACCCATGTCACCCGGGACACGTGCGCAAAATCTGAGTTGCCCATCAATCATTAAAACTGAAGGTGGAATCGAACGGAGGGTCATTCCAATGTTCATAATTGCCATCCACGTATAATGACAGGTTCAGTAATGGGATTAGATTGCGTTGTCGGCGATTAGCAGCACGTGCCCTCGCTTTTAATCGCATTTAAAATTAACACTCTCGGGCATGTATGTACTACATGTATGATCATAAACAAGCAATCCGGATTTACTGAGAAACTCCTGCAATCACGGCCCAGTCATTCACGCTTGATTTCCGTATCCTTCCAGTGGACAAACACTCCCATCTGCTCGTGTAACCCTGTACTACCGCTGGCCAGACACAGAGCAGGCCTACTGCCCACATGTAAATGCAATAATCTGACATTTGTGCCAACCTGGAAACATTTGGTCCTTATCAGAATCCAGCGCCTATCTCTATGCACTGTATGTAGCAAAATCACGTCATACTTCCAGTAGGATGGATGTTCACACGGAAAACACCAATCAGTCGTGGAATCTGGAATATTGTGGCAATAACCGGTCTTACTAGGCTACTATCGTATTTCACTGGGTTTACACGTTCACACAGTCAGCCCGCATGGCAAGTTCCTATTTAATTACGCATTAAAACAAAGAAGATAATGTCAGACTACATAAGCTATGAGGAGGTACAGTAGACTGGGTTTGTGCTCTGTACTGGTGTGGTACCATCGTGCAGCCATTCAGCAAGTTTCCTGACTCCGCCTCTCCTTCCTTCAACTGGCACAGACGTTCCAATGAAGGGGGAAGTGCTCCGAGTGCAGGCATTTTCCTGGTCGGTATGCACAAAATATGAACTAAGTGACAGCACTTTTATGAAAATGATCTCTCAGCGACACTGAGCCTTGCGGACCAGATGCGAACTTTATTTTAGCGTCGAAATGTCCAGTACAAAAAGACAAAGTTCATGGCAGGAAGACATCGCAAGAAACTTTTCGAGACTGTTCTTAAGAAGCAAGTCCCAGGAGCCGCAGAAAACGGGGAGCGATGGAAGAGATGTCAGGTAGGCAGCGTGACACATCCGCGGAACAATGCGGAAAGAATTTGTGCGGTCTGCGTTTAGTTGTCCAGCAGACCATTTAGCCCGAGGTTTTACAGAATGACTTGTCTATCTGTGAAGGTTTCCGATTTCTTTTTCCATATTTAAAGGTTCTAATCCCTGAATGGCTTTGATTTGAGGAGGAATATACAATGCAGTCATTAGCATTTGAATGACAACAGTTTATGTCATTGCTGACATTATCAGGAAAAGGAAGTCCCTGTTATGTTACGGTCTTTACAGTTGGTACATCCGACACCATCTGCTCGAGTCGACTGAGGGCATTGTTCTGGTTTTGAAATCTCAAACGTTTTATTGTGCCCTACAGACATGTTTTTTTTTTCTCTCTCTCTCAAGCCTGACCTAACAACCTACATGGCTGTGGCATAGAGTGCAGTTGGTCTGCTGGTCGCATCATCTTTTAATTCCAGTGATGCTTAAGTTTACTAGGAAGGCTGAATGATCTGTGTAGTTGCACCCTGGTCTTACATTTGTCCACGAGTGTGTACATTTATTTTAACAGTCAGAGCGACAGTGCGTCATTCTCATTTTTTCGGTGGGTCAATATGTCGGTACTATCCTTTTTGGAGCAGTTAAAAGTTCTGACTGTACCAAACCAGTGTTAGACCATCACCAACATACCGCCCCTGACATCATAGAAACAGTTTTGAATTGGAGACCTATATGTGAGCTCTACAGGGTCCGTGCGGTTTCCTAAATTTACTTTTGTTGGTTTGTTAATTTATTTATATTTGTGATGTATTTGTTTTCAGCGAAAATGTCAAAGCCGAGAAGTCCAGTAGCCCTGATGAAGAAATTGGAGTGGAGGACCCTCAGGAGACGGTAGTTCTGGAGTTATCAAAGGTATGGTGAAACCCAGGACTCAATGGTATTAGGCCCATTTTGAAAGTGAGGACTACTAATGTCCATCATTGAAGGAAAATATCAGGAGTATTTTTATTGACCAGCCTTCCAACTTTCCAGTACAAATATGGCACAGATGGCCATTACAAGTGGGCTCAGGTTTGTGTGAACTCTGCAGTGGCCTATATGCCGCATGTGGCTGATATCTGTGGTTTTGGCTGTAGCCTCGCATGCATCCCGAAAATAATATAAATACTAGATAAATTGCAAAACACAGTCTGAATGTTTTTTACCCATTTGTTATTTCATTTAAATTTCTCTTTCTGTGAACCTCTGGAAAATGAATTGCAACAAATTTGTTTTAGCACTGTAAAATCTTTTTTTACAAAAAATGCACAGAATCTTAAATTTGACTGCATAATCCAATTGCCTTTGGAATTTTTTGGTGTTTAACCATTGTTGGATTGGACTTGGCAGTGGCATAATAAAGCTAAATTAGTTAGCTATAATTTTGTTTTGGGAAAGAATTGGTCTGTGGTGGTTCCACTGTGATCATTAAAGTACTCAAAATTAATACTTTTTTATATCAATGCCTATGGAATCAAAAGGTCTCCTCTTCAGTGTGAAACAGGCTGTCTAATGCAGTTGGTCCTGACATACAGTATGTATTCAAAATATGTGTTTGGAATATTATGCTCAAGTGTGGCTGTTTAGCCCAACATGTAAAATTTGTTGGTGCAGATCTGTAGTATTTATGGACAGTCTGTGCCAGGTTTTTATGTGATGTGCATGAACTGGGACATCCTGGTTTAAATCATCGTGCTCTCTATGTTCACACAGGGTTTGTTATTCCCTTGCTTATTTGGCACTTTGCTTTGGATAATAATGCTGGATAATGCTGTGTTCGTGTGAATTTATGTTTGCATGTGTGTTGTGTATGGATCTGCAGTGCAGATAACTCGTTTATATGTTTATGTGCCAGCACTTCTCATTGTCTTGGAAACGGATCCGGAACTTGGTACTGCCCGAGTTATATCAGGAGCACTTATAATCCCCAAGAGCGCAGGCCTTCACTGGCTGGTCCGAGTACTTTATAAAACTGTTGTTAAGACTATTAGTCAGGCTTTCTAAGCACCACTGTAATGGCCCCAGAAAGCCCGGCACTGCAGTACACTGCAACACCACCCTAGGTATCGTTAGTCTCTTCTGTACACTGTTCTGGAAAGCAAAATAAAATGGGAAGATTTTGGGTGGTGCTGCTGTACCGTGGCCCTTGAGCTGGTTTCCTTCCTCCTGAGCTGAATCGCAGGTGTTTTTGTGGTCATTTCACTGCTGGGAGTGAAATCAGGAGCAGACCTGTAAATGCGGCTGGAAATATGGTATCCTCCTTTTCCACTTTTGACTGGCACCAATACCAAGCTGTGTCATACTGTGTGTGTTTTACCAAGCAACAGGAAGCAGAGTATGGGTGTTGCAGCAAAGTGGCTATAGGTGATTCATTCTAAGATGGTTCTTTTTTTTTTCTTTTTTTCTTGCATTTAGCTCTATCTGCCAACCAATCAGAACAAAGCTATCATGCAAGGATGGCCCATTCAGTGTAGCCTGTTGTTCAGGAAGGAGAGAATGACAGGCAGTAAATGGTCTTTAAATTAGGGATTTAGGGGTTTTTGCCATGAAGTGTATAAAGCTTCCTTTGGATATCAAGGAACATAAAGAAACAGACTATAAAAATCAGCGGGTATAATAGCAGTTTTTCTCATGCACTTCCATCCCATCATAAGCTTTGTCGATAGCACTAAGCATTGTCGATAGCAGGTTAATAGTTCACTGCCTTCTCCTTATATTTTAGTTTTTTCCAAAACAATGTGTTTTTATTCTAAAGCAATTACTTTGGTAGTTTTTGAAATTAAGATGAGGTGGCAATAAATCTATTTTGAGGTATTCTGTCCGTGTGTGCCTTGACCTGCAAACTTTTTTTTTTGTTTGTTTGTTTTTTTGCGGTTAATCGTCTTTCAGCTTGTTGGGTCAGGTGATCATGCTTCTCCAGAGAGGAACTTCGGAGTGTCAGAGCTACCAAACTTTTAGAGGTCATATGAATAAGATCTAGAGTTTCTGTTCTGGAAACATTTTGAATTTTCAGCACTTGACTTGGAACATTAAATGAATAGTTCATTTTTTAATATTTCATTTATATATTATTTTTCTTTTTTTTTTTTTTTTTGCCTGGACAGTTTTTGTGGGCAGTGGAGGATATTTGATGCAATGAACTACGCATTTCCATCAGTAAGAACAAAACCACAGTGTGATAAGATTACACACGAAAAACTATGATTGTGTTGTTTCAATCCATTTGGTGTATGGGGTTTCCTATTCAAAATGAAATATTAAGATGATGTGCATTGAATATAGGATGGCTGACTTATCTAACAAGGTTTGTATATTGTAGACCTATACCCACCTTGGATTGCAAAACTGCTTTTGAGGAACGTTATCATTGAAATGCTGCACATTATTTTGAAGCGTAACCGGAAATTAGGTTTTATTACTTGTTTTTTTCACAGTTCCTGCTTTTCTGGATTGTATGTTAATGAAAGCAGAGTGTTAGCTGTCAGGTTTTGAGGTCTCTGTCACCTGTCAGATTGGTTTAGGTGGAGGGTGGAGTGTTTATCACAGTCATTTAAGGTTGGTAGCAAGCCTAGACAGTAAATTCTCTGCTTTGCACTCAGTGAGTGTGAATCTCTTTAGGACAGCAGTGCGTCAGTGAGTTATTCACCTCAGGCGGTTGACAGATGAGGAAGTAACATCGGCGCTAGTTTTCTGTCGTGTTGTGCAGCTTCCCTTTGTCCTGATGGAACCTTGAGTCTCGCGCTTTTAATCTGATTGTTCTATTGGGGGACGCCGTGTGTTATCTCGGCGTGCATTGAACGGCTACTTCTCTGCTGGGTGCTGCGCATGTTTTGTAGTGATGAAGCGCGGGCAGTAAAACTTCCTGTGTACCGTCAGTAAAGCACAGCGCAGTACTTTAAATGCTGTTTTTAGTCACACAGTGGGATTGCATTGAACTTGAACTTTCTTTTTTTTTTAGGTCATAAGCTGAAGTATTGCATTTGTGGCATTATTTGACAATATTATCGTTTGGCTATCATCTGTCAATCATTGGAAGTTGTGTGCTGTACTGAGGCTGTATGGACATTGGCGACTGCAGTGAAACCCCACTGAAGGCTGTTGATACTGGATGTGTACTTGCCCACTCGTCTATGAAGCGTAGTGTCTCTTTCTGGTGACAGGAGGGAGGAGCACCTTCGGATCTAGTTTTGGGCAAGACTTGTGGGCGTCCATAAAGAGCCCTGGGCATCTATAGAGCCAAATTAATCTCTCACTCTATCTCCACCTCAGCAGGTGTGTGGTGGTAATTATTCTGCTGACTTGTTATGTACTGTGTTTGAACTATGAGGGTGTATTCATGTGGGACAGTACTGACCACCAAAGGGTAGTCATGGCTTGGCAAATAAAGTGCTTTTACCTGCCTAGCCATGCTGTGCCCTCGCAAATGTTTGAGGAGTTGTTGCTGAATGCTGGGAATGTTTACATTTTAGCTAACGCAGACACTAAGTTTAAGTGTTTCTGAGTGTCTTAGGAGTGGAAACGGTGAAGATTGATCTGCCTGGGCTCACCTCGTGTTTCATTCACGGAGTGGAATATTTAATTTCTGCCTGGATCAAAGCTACATTTGTATATGTTCAATAATTTATTGGGACTAAACTATTTTGAGGGGAAAAGAAACAAAACGAAACTAATAATGGTTGTATTAATTGCAATTCCTTATTTGCATGAGAGTCAGATGCAGTCTGCTTTGCTCTGGATTGCTGCCTTGTTTTCTCTGTGCATTGGAGAGTGTGCCAGAAATCTTGACCATTTTTTAATTTGATGACTGACTTTCTTTCCACACAAATGTGCGTGAACCAGCATTCAAAGGAAGTCATTTTAAACAACTGAAAAACTGTACAGTACTGACATAAGATTATCTGCTATGAAAAAAATGGGTGTATAAAAGTTCAGGGAATTTTCACTTGCGTATTGTACAGCTGACCCACAAATCATGCATTTCCTTTCTTGCCAAATGCCTTTCCATTTGCAAGTTTACTTGCACTACGGGCAAGTGGTAGCCTATTGAGCCACCTTTGATTTTTTAAAAGAGTACCTACGGTAGATGAAATTACGGCCAATTATTTGTCCACCTAGCACGTTTCAAAAGAAGTATTTGCCCCCGTCCTGAATTTTCTTTTCTATTTTTGCATATTTCACACGATTTAATGTCATCAAAATATCATCATCAAAATAATTTATGTTTGACAAAGATAATGCGAGTAAACGCAAAATGCAGTTTTTAAATAATTTATTGAAAAAAAAAAATAGCTCCAACCCAAACTTGCCATATGTGAAAAAGTAGTTGCCCCCTAAGTTACTAAATCAGCTAATTAAACCAATGTAATTGATAATTGGGTTCAATTTCTCAAGGCACATCCAGGCATGATTACTGCCAGCCCTGTTGAATCTAATCATGACTTAAATAGAACCTGTCTGGCAATATGAAGGGGGCAAAAAACAGCATAAGATGCTGTGAATTAAAGAAAATCTTGAATAGATGAGAAACAAAGTTGTTGACATCTATCAGTGTATAAAGAGATACAAAGCCGTTTCTAAGACGTGGAGACTCCAGCAAACCACTGCGAGAGTCATTATCTACAAATGGAGAAAACTCGGAACAGTGGTGAATCATCTCAGGAGTAGCCGGCCCACCAAAGTTCCTCCAAGAGCGCATCAACAACTCATCCAGGAGATCATTAAATAACCCCCTCAAACATCTAAAGAACTGCAGGCCTCACTTGAGTCCATAGTGATGTAACAGGCTCATTGCCATTTATCACAAACGTTTCATTGCAGTTGTTGCTGCCAACGGTGGCTCAACTAGTCATTAGGTTAAGGGGTGCAATTATGTTTTCACATGTCATATGGGTTTGCAATAACTCTTTACCTTCAATAACGGAAATGATCAATTAAAAGCTGCATTTTGAGTGTACTCACTTGTCTTTGTCTTATATCGAAATGAGTTGGATAATCTGAAACATTAACTAAGACAAATAAGCAAAAATGGAAGATATTTGGATGGGGGCTAATACTTTTTAACAGCGCTGTTGATAGTCTTTGAAGTGTTGTTTTAGCAGAAATTAAATCCAAAAGAGGCTGTCATTGAGATGATTTTTGAAGCAATTTTCTTTTGTATATTACTGTGAGGAAGAGTTTGAAGAGAATTGTTGTCCTTTGGTTTTCTATTCAGTAAATGCACTCAAATGAATTCTTGTACATGACCTAATACATTTGGTCTGTACTGTAAGTGCTGTGCGTAAATATTGAAGGAGAATGGGCAGTAATATGGAATTGAATTTTAAGGGCCATTCTGAAAACTGCTGCCAGATCGGCTGGGGGGGCAGAGTTCGCTGCTTCAGATTATGCTGGTGGGCCCCTGCTTAACTGGGGCCATTGTGTCTGGAGTACAGCCCCTAATAGCTGCCCTAATTCTGGTGACACTGTAATCTTTAAATCACATCTGATCTCAGAATGCCCTGTTTCTCCTCTTATGGATATTATACAATGCCAACAGTTATAAAAAGATTACAGGCTTTCGGCAATTACTCTTGAATGCATTTCAGGTCTTGCAATGAAATGAACACGTCAAGGTGGAGTATTCCCATTCTGAAGAAGATTGTTTTCCGTAGACTAAGTGGCCAACAGGCCCAAACCTTTTTATCCAATCCTTACTTTTGGAACTTGGAATGAAAGCGTAGTTTTTGAGAGGATAATAATTATGCGGAATGGAAGCTTTTAGTGGATAAGACATGATGACAGAGTAGAAAGTCCAGATTAATTGTTGTTTTTGCTCGTATGTGTGTATCTGCTGTGTTGTTCTATAGTTTGAGTTCACTGGGAAATGGCTGCTGAAAATGAGGCTTTGCAAAAATTCAGATCTGGTATTTTAAGAAGTAATAATTTTTTTAGCTTTATTTTTCACCAGAATTATGCAATGTGGGCGAATAAAAATATTAAGGTAGATTACTGCTATAAAAATACCATCACTATTTCCCCATTTTTCATGCGCCATTTCTCAAAAACCTCTGGTCCGATTTTAATGAAGTTTGGATCATATATAGTTTACAGCATGATGGTTGTCCTGAACCTAAAAAATATGGCCCTTTTGGTACTCTTTTAATTTCAGGGGGTACTGAATATATAATGAGGTAGAGAATTTTCAAGTCAAGAGCAAAATTTCAAAAAACCTTTGCATTTTGTTAAAGTATCCAACTTTAAGAGGTTTAGCCCATAGATGCTGGATCAGGTTACCTGTGTGCAAAATAAGAAGTTGATGTGTCTATTAGTTACTGAGGTATGGTGTTTTGAAATTGTCATGATATGCCCCTTTGCGGCGGCCATCTTGGACACGTAATTTGCATAATTTATGCAAATCACCTCCATCCCTGCTAATTTGAATGTTTGCTTCTCAAATCAATAAAGCAATTTGATGTAAATGATGAAATAAAGATTTTCATGCTTAATAGCAGTATTCTACCTTAATGAAAACCATGAAGATTTCTCACGGTGTCGTGTATCTGTGTGTGCCTGGGTGCACATGTATGCTAGGGAAGTTTTTAAAGGTTTGGACAGTAGCACTTTTTTAATGGCCTGTCTGCTTTAATTTGATGGTACTTACCCTCACTTAATAGCTACATGATTTAGCTATTACACTATAGGTAATGTGGCTATTGCTCTCTGCACGCTTTCATTGAAGCTAACCGTAAATATGCACATGGTCCGTGCATATATGCAGTCATTCAATGAATACAACATTACACATTGCTGAGAAACTTTTCCTCATTACCTACAGTGCATGCAACAGTTACTCGACACAAAACTAAGTCAATATTAGGAGTACAGTACTGAATTGACTGTATTAAAGCGAGCAGACAGAAAATGAAACTGTTGAAATTAAGATGAGTAGATTTAGGTCAGGAGTGAAATGAGGTGAATGCAATTTTGCTCTCTACTGTATATTAGCTGTGTGACTCCAGTGTACGTTGGTGAACTGCGTGCCTCCAGCTGTCTACAAACGGCTTGTCCACAGAAGTTGGTGTGCGAAGAATTGAGGCCCCCTCTACCAGCTGCGTTGCGTGTGTGTGTATGTGTGTGTGTGTGTGTGTGTGTGTGCGAACCGGAGGGGTGAGCGAGCGTGCATCTGGGTGGTAGTGAAACGGTTAACGAACGAAAGGGGCAGGCCTGGGAAGGGGGAGGGGGAGTGGGCGCTCTCTGCCTCGCGGCCACATTTGCATCAGTTATCTGCCACTTCTGTGAGGCAAGCCGGCGAGAGAGAGAGAGAGAGCAAGTTTAACAACCCTTCCCACCTCACTCCTTTTATTTAATTCTTTCTGAGGTTTTTTTGTCTTGTTTTGGTCTGCGGTGGCAATTGACAAAAAAGTTGACAAGCTCTCCTCTGTTTGTTCTCTCTATCTGTTGCACTCTCTTTTCCTCTCTCTCTCTGTCGTTATCTCTGCTTCGTTCCTTTTCTGTGTATCTCTCTGCATTTCTCTGGGATTCTCTCTCTGTCTCTGATTGTCTGTCCATCTCTTTTTCTCTCTCCCCCTTTCAATTTCTCTCCCCCTCTTTCACTGTTTCTCCATCTCTCTCATGTTAT
This sequence comes from Gymnothorax javanicus, assembly GCA_029692085.1. Classification (NCBI taxonomy): domain Eukaryota; kingdom Metazoa; phylum Chordata; class Actinopteri; order Anguilliformes; family Muraenidae; genus Gymnothorax; species Gymnothorax javanicus. The sequence goes on along the minus strand of CM056199.1, from coordinate 121,212,229 downwards.
CTCTCTGTTCGTGTCTGTCTCCCTCTCTCTTGTCTCTCTCTCTGTCTCTGGTCCTCCCGTTCCCAGGCAGTGTTCCTCAGCTCTGAAGGAGAGAGGCAGGAGGGAGCAGACGCGGGAGAGGAGGAGAGAACCGAGGGGAAGGCGGAGGAAGGAGAGGAAGAGGGCGGCGGCGTGCTGGATGATGCGGGGGGCTCTCCTGCGCGGCTGGCCCCCTCCCCGGGGCCCGTCACGCCCACCGCCCCACTCGATGCCTTCTTCAGGAAGCTGGGGAGCCTGTTCCACTTGTCCTCACGGGCGGAGGCAGGGACGACGGCGGTAGAGGGGGAGGAGCCGGCAGACCGAGGCGGCTCAGGAACGGTGCCGGCAGGGGAGGGGAGCGGGGACGCTGCCGAGCCTTCTGGGAGACCGGTGGCAGATCCCGACTTGAACGCGGACCGCCTGCTTCGCGAGGGGAGGGAGGCGGACGGGGGGAGGGGCAGTCGGGAAGAGGAGCCCAGAGAACAGCAGCACACGCCCCCGCAGCTGATCTCCTCCGCTGATCCCGAGTCGCCACAGTCAGAGAGACGAGCGCGAGCCGGCGAGGATTGCAGACAGGCTGACCTCCAGAGACCACAGCTCCGGTAAGTGTCCTGCTCTTCAGCTTATCTGCACCCTCTGTGTGTGAGAGTGTGTGTGTGTGTGTATGTACGTGTTTTTGTTTGCCAGCTTGTGTCTTCAGAAAAGCATACATGCAATCAGACTTGTTTTGCTCTCTGTCCGTCTCACACACATAACCCTACGAGCCTGTTGGCAGACCATCATATCTGTGAGCAACAGCTATGGTCTTTTCCGTTTTCTCTTCTATGTACAGGAGTCAGGATTTCTTCATTTAAAATAATATTTGACTGCATATTTGAATGTGCACTTCACTATCATGTCTGTGGAGATGTCAGAGACCTTTTGTTGTTTGGACAATGCGTGAAAAAATACATAATGGGTAATAGGCAAGCAATTAAAATGCACGAAACTATGCAGTCTGAACTCAAGGGCATAAACTTCAGCCGAAAGCTAGCAGAGGACTGTCTGAGGATTAGAAGAGGCACAAAATGAAGCTGAAGTGAGTGGAAGTCCCCCCGGGGTTTGGCAAGGGATTAGGCGCGGGCTGGATGAGCAGTACTGAGCATAATTTTAGCGGGACAGATTAGCGCTCATAGGCGAAAGCCCAAAACACAGGTCCCCTGGATGATTTTTGACTCACAAAAAAAGCTCTGTCACAAATGAATGGTTCTTTATTTTGACGATGACGATGCCTTCTAACTTTCAGCAAATGTTGTTGAGCTCAATATCAGCGCTGCTCTTGTCCGATATTGAAGGGGGGGGGGAATCGAGGCTGTTTTCATGGTTCTGGATTCACCCTTGAGGATGTGGGTGAGGCACTGGAATGTGGGATGAAATAAATACATTGGTTTTCAAACGTGGCTTTACATAAACAAAAATGCCGTCAAAACAAACTGCCAGGAAACCACAGAGGTTCATGTCATCTGTCCTGACCCAGTACATAAGCAAACCTTTGTCTCTGTTTACTTCTGATACCTCTCCCAACGCCCAGTGAAAACCCCATTATTGTGTTCAGAACCAAAGGTATTTAAGTATCTAAGGTCAGCATTTCAACCCTGAGAGCGCTAAATACAAATAGTGTTGCTCAATGATGTAAGATATCAAATTCAAAGCTGTTGAAAACCTATCATGTGGCGACTTGTTTACAAGAGCTCTGGAGCTCTTTTACAAGTCGCCACATGATAGGTTTTCAACAGCACAAGATAATTTAATTTATAATTTTTTGAAAATTTATGTCAGTGCTCTAAGGGTTAATCTGTTCACAGAAGCCATTGCTGTCTAGAGTATGGACAGAGAACATGGATTAGAATCATTTCCTTAAATTAAAAAAAAAAATTATTTCATTTTTGACATCAATTATTGTGGTTCTTTTCTTCTAGGAATGCTGGGAATATGTTATGAAATTCCTTGGCTGCCACTGTGCTCTTCCATCATTTGTGTTCTTCATTGGTGTTCTTCAAGTGAACCAATTTCTGTGACTTATTCTGAAATGTATAGGACTTAACAGTGGACTGGTATTAGTATTATAGTTGCATCTACTAATAGACTACAAGCTGAGCGCTATTAAACGCAACCACTGTAAAGCGAAAGCCAGGAGCTGCCATGATTATAGCATTATTCTCTCAACCAGCTACATTGAACGCAGAACATCCGGCGCCAGAATATAGCGGACTCACTGCCTTTGTATGTGTGTTAGTGTAAAATCAGCTAACTCAAAGGCATTTGTATGCGTAATGCTGGCTTCCTTTTTTGGAGATTGCAAAGAATAAACAGCAATGGCACAGTTTTAACATTAGTGGGCTATTGTATCTATAGTGACCTGGTGTGTCATCCTGGAATATACTCCAGTAGGGTAGGCCATCTGACATAGCTTGAACATTTGACTTTCCATGTGAGGCAAGCATCATTTTAATAGAATTGTTTGGCTGCAGTATTAAGCTTTTCAGTACAATTATCGTCAGTGATAATGGTCTTCCCCCTTGTTCTTCACTGGTAAATGTTTCATTGGAATAAGTCATCCTGAATTTTTGGTCCAACCTCATTAGGGGCTATTGGATTGATGAGGAACAAAGATTTGATGGAGCGACATCAAGCATCATCAGCCAAAGCTTTGGAGCCATTTCACGCACCGAGAGAGCTTGGATCTCCTAGCATGGGGCCGTCATACGCTTCAGTGCTCTTTGGCTGTCCGGGACTCCTTGGTTTGTTGATCATTCTGATATGGGAGCAATAATCACTATACTCGTGTGACATGCGCGCCTGGACTGCACGCTGTAAACTTAAGGCTATTTCCCCTTGGTTTTCATCACAAGCCCAGCTGCAGACCAGAGTATTAGCGCCCACGGTGTGAGCCGTGCTTGTACAAGCTAGTGTTTATGGCTCTTCTGTCTTCTTTATTTTTCTACTCTACTGAAGTCCATTCCAAGTCAACACATATTTTGTCGAGCGGAGGCAATTAAAGTTTCGCTGCTGCATCGAGACGAGATTGATGGATAAGCTCAGACATGCCATATTCACACCTGCCGCACTAAAAGTTTCTGCATCAGCTTTACTACCGATACTAGTAACTTTCCTTCCTTATGCGACCCAAACTGCCTGTTGTTTTGGCTCACGAGGCGTAGGCCGAGAGCATGCTTAAGACATGCACGCAAAGTCCCAATGAGATATTTAGTGTACCTCTGGCCTGCTGCTGGAGGCAACTGCTAGTGAAGACAAAAGGTAATCCTAATGACTAAAATGTTAAGCATTTTGTGAATGTGTGCAGGCCTATAGGAACTTCAGAAACTTTTCATGTAATTGATATGCTAGTGTTTATCCAACTATTGTGAAGGAGCACTGCTATATGAGATTAATTTGGGTGGACAGTGCACGCTATGTAGCTAGTTACTCAGTACCGCGTCAAATGACTAGTGTTTCATCTGAGGTAGCCAGTGAGCTGTTTCAAAAATCATGACTGAATGTGCGTATTTGTCCAATTTTTTCTGATTTTGGTGTTAACGGCATTGAAACGCATTTCCGTTAATGCTAGAAGGTTTTTATATCATTCTAAAACTGCTGAAAATCTTAAACGGTAAGGCTTAGAGCGATCTGAAGTTGCATCAAGAAAGGGAAAATGCTTTTACAGCATGTCTGATCCATTTTTTATGTACATCAAACGCACGGCTGTTATACTGTGCCACTTGGTTGTGAAATAATTATTTTGACTGTTGGTCAGATCTCTCTGATTTTCGCCATCATGATGCATGTTGTGATTTTTGTGCTTATTTAAAGCTTCAGACAATGCCAGATATGCTGCACAGAATCAATTAATTCTCAGCAGTTGGTTATTTCAAAAGAATGGGGCAGCCAGAATCCAAAATATTGAGGAACTGCAGCCAGTCATGCTTTATAAACATACTTTTTCCATTTCTATGGGCTGGAATAACCATGCTGTTTAAAACCTCCTGCGGCCAGTTCTTGTTACAGAGAACTAGAAGCTGTATGCCATTTCTAATGCACTGTTTTTTTTTTTTTTGTTTTGTTTTTTTTTATTACTGGGGGAAAAAGAATATTTTAATGCAGTCACATTGGTTTTCAGCTTTGGAAGCTACTGCCACTTTTTTGCAAGTGGTTAATTCTAGTGTCTTGAGTGTAACTCATGAGAAAGGCGTCGCTTAGAATTTCGCCCTGCATTTGTATAATTCGTTTGCCCATCGTTTTCTTTGGGAGAAAGCTAGCTTGCAGCTGGTTTGCTCATGTTTCACACTGAATTCGTATTCTTTGTTTAAACAGAGCAAAAGATAAATAGTGATCATTTCTGTCTACTCTTTCAAGGCGCAAGTCTCACATTATATGTGATGGTTTAGTTGAGCAAGATATTGAGTTACTAAATGGAGGTTTGAACTTGGCTGCTTCTTCGCTGTGTCCTTGAGAAAAGCCTTTTGCCTGGTATGTCCACATTCAGGGTTACCGGTTTGATAAATAGATGGAGAATTGAATAGCTGTGAAAGGAATTCAGCTGAATTCCTCATCAGGTACTGAATGGAGGCTGGGTGGTGAGTGAATAGGCTAACAAAAATAGGCCTCATCTCGAACAGTGTGGCCCAAGGCTAGAAGCCTGAAGCCTGTGCAGAACAGTCCTATGACAGTTGCGCGAACAGTCTTAACCCCACAGGGGGCTCCATTACTTTCATCTGGAATGTCAGGGCGCCGCACAAGATCCCCACACAGTCGGAAAATCGACGGATCTGTCTGTAAAGGTGAAACCACTTTTTGCACTGTGAGAGCAAGCCAAAATAACATGTCTATTCATAGTGCGGCAATTATACTTTCTACTGGAGAGCGAAGAATGGTAGCTCGGGGGCAGGCTTTTTATTTTTTATTTTTGGGGGGGGGGGGGTGTGCTTACACCCAGATTAATGAACTTGGATGACAGTTGGATGCGGAAGAGAGGCATTGGGAAGGAAGTGGAGCGGGCGGCGGCTGGGGGAGATGATTGTTACAGCAAGTCGAACGGAATATAATCTGATCTGAGAAGAGGGCCGACGTGACGAGCCGCTGGCCGGTGCTTCTTGTTACTGTGGGCCCCGCTGCTGTTAAAAATACAGGAACACTGGTGGGTACTGACGACAGATCATGAGCCAGAAATAGAAAGGGAGGGAGGGGAGAGAGAGCGAAGATTGGTGCTCTTCAGAGTTTCCAGCGACTCTGGAGCTCCTTGCGGGGTGTACATCGCTGTTCTCCTGGCAGGTACTGTACGGGTATCATTAGCGGCTCACCTCCAGTATCTTACCCAGAGTGTAACCGGTGTGGAACTTGTCTGTTGAGAAATGAAGGAGTTAATTCAGTGGGGTTTGGGGGGAACAATAAAAATGCGCCTTGTGCATTATAGTGAGGTTTCTCTTTTTAGCCGTTTAACATGTGGATCTCTAAGTTGTAAATCTGAACCATACTCCCGCCAAGTATTTCTGGTTTTAAAAATTAGCAAAGTAAGTGGTCCACTTTCTCTGTAAGCCACTTTTGCCACTCTGCTGATACGGTAGAGGTCTGCAGGATAGAGAGAGTCGTGAACTCTTCAGGACCTCCGTCCTGTATTCTGTGGCCGTGCGGATGAGCGTGCACAGGAAGTGTGTGATGGGGATAATTGCTGGTTGCTGGGAGCGGCCCGGTTCCCTTAGAGCAGAGCAGGACTCTCTGTCGTCCAGCCAGTCTGGCGGTTATGTCACTGTGGGCGGGGCTGGAGCCTTGCGAGATTCGGATGCAGATGGAGCTGTGGGGCCACGGGGCTGGGCACTGCCTGGAGCCTTTACACCACAACTGGCCCATTCATGGCCCCTCTCTCCAGCCTGCCCAGGAAGCTATGACTCACCCAGACGGATCGAGGCAGAGACGGACGAAAAAATGCGCAGCGATTCATCTCCGCCCACTCCATAGACTGGAAGAGCGTTGCCTCCATCCGCAAATTCTGCTGCAAGCTATGGTGCGGGGATCCAGCTTAAAGTGCTTTCTTTACTCCGCGAAAAATATCTATAGCGAAATCCAGATTTGCTTTTGACCCAGTAACACAAAAGGCGCAAAGACGGTGTGAGGTACAGGACTGGGTCAAAAATGCAGTGCTGTATATACTGGCTATTGGCCATGTACACGCGTGAATGTACTCACACATACACACACACAGCATCGTTTCTTAACACCAGCACGGTGAAGGTTCTGGAATATGGGCAAGGCCTGTTGCTTTCCTGTCTCCAGGGGGTATTCCTGTAAATGGGCCTGTGACTGTGCTACTAAGAACTCCACTGTCTGTGATCATTGTGCTACAGGCCATGTCATTTTCCCATGGCCAGATGCTCGTTACACTTTCTCATCTGTGTTGCACTGGATGTTGTCTACACACCCTGTACATGGTCAGCAAGCGCTATGCAGTGTGTGCTGACGTTAGGGAGCTGTTCCACTGCAACACTGGGGAGGCTTAAGTGTCTGACAGACTGACACTCATCCTCTCTGATGCCACTTTCTCTGCTAGAATTAGCTTCCTGCTTGTAATTCAGGTTTATTTTTAGTATTGCCTCGATATGTATCATTGGTCCTCTCACTCTGAATCAAAGTCTATTAACTTTAAGGTTTGTGTTAAAACCCGCCGTTTGTTTCGGGATGGCATCAGTACCGAGTTTATGCTTTTTTTAAATTTAGCAACATGCAAATCATTTGAATTATTTAAATGCTGTCAGAAATGTGCTTTTGCTGGAGCATGTGCTTACGAGTCATACTGTGACTAATGTATTGGGCTTTGCGAGTATTATTTACATAAACATTTGATGGCACTCTTGAGGTAGATGAATAAATTGCCAGCAAAATGATATTTATTTTTTATTCTTGCCTTGTAGCAAGCACTTTCACTTTGAATTGTTAGTACTCTAATGCAGTGAATCCGAGCAGGCCCTTGGATTTTGCAGTTATGGACTGATGGTCTTCTAATTTCAGGAGTATTACTGTAAAGCATTGTAATCTTGGAAAAGATGGGAGAACCTGCCCTGTGCTGTCATGCTTTCAAAATCAGTTTTTCTTGCTTGAAGCTATTTTTTACCGAAAACTGCTTGGCTGCTGCCACGATTTAAAACCACTGGTCTTGATGCAACGCTGAGCCTTGCACCATCGAGAAAAAAAAAAATCCAACTCTAAATCTGTGGGGGTGCGGCTGGTCTGTGGGTAATTAAATTGGATGTAATTACTCCTCAGTCAATGCACACTGACAGGAATAGAGCACTGAAGACCATTTTAAAAACACTGAAGACACCATTAGTCTTCGTAAGTGGTGGTGAACTTAATCTGTTTTAAGAACATGATGCAGTTGTTGTGGAGCTTTGTAAGAGCAGCACTTTGAGAGTTTAATGTCCGCTTTGATCACTGAGTACCATAAGATTTGTCTTTAGGTGATGATATGAACTTACACAGCCTTGTGGATGCCGTAGGAAGGGACCTCAAAAACGCTTTTAATGCTATTTTTGTTTTGGACCCATGCAGGATATTTACTTGGTCCCTATGATTCACATGAAAACAAGCTTTTTATGTAGCAGTTGTTGATAAATATTTGATGAATATTATCTTGAACAATTTGCACTGTGCATGAAGCTGCTGTTTGCACAGCACACGTTTGGCATTCTTCAGCATATTCTCTTAAGGGTCTCTTGGGGGGAGATGAGTGTTTTGTTGACCATCTGTGGTTAATTCTGTTTTTTTTTCTCTTCGCTTGTGTCCTTGGACAGAGTCCCAAGCCAGGATGCTGGTGAGGACTGCAACATAACCAGCCAGGGAGGTGAGGTGGAGGCCAGCCGTACCCTGGAGCGAGCTACAGATGAAGAACAGCAACGGCTGGCGTTATCCTGTCCCCCTGTTGTCACCTATGGGACATACCGAGGGCCCAAAGAGATCAGAAGGATGAGGAGGAGGAACCGAGTGCAGGTGGACTCCCCCATTTCGGAGGGAGAGGAGCCATCTCGACTCTCCCCCCTCGGGAAACATGCAGGCATTTTCGAGTCCGTGGACGCTGAAGGACTCGGGCCTGGGACCACGACGGCCAGTGCTGTGGCTGCGACTCCTGCCAGACCGGAGCTTGGCAGCGCTCCAGTAATGATACCGCCGGAGGACGGCGTGAGCCAAAGTGCCTTACTCCCCGAGCGGGAGCCAGGCCACGCTCGCTCTCCAGCCCAGCCTGCACACTCTTCTGCTGGAGAGACTTCAGGAATCCTCCCCCTGTCTGCTACAGAGAAGGACTCCTCCGATGAGCGAACCACTGCAACAGAGGTGGACAGTAAAGCAGAGTGTTCGGAGCTGAAAGCTTCTCCGGAGACTTCTGTGGCGGTGACGGGGGAGATTAAATTGGCGCCTGAACAAACAGAAACCCTATCGGCGCGGGAGGGCTCGACGGGGTCACCTACAGAAGCTAATGATGCCACTGCTTTGTCTCCTAACCATGGCAGCCAGTGCAGCCTGCATCATATTTCACTGTCAGGTACACAACAGGATTCGGACAGTGCGGCTTCTGTGCCAGCAGTCCAAGGGGTGGATGTGCCTGAATCCTCTCCGAGTGCTGGTGAATGCTGGTTTTTAGCACCTGAAACGGCATCAGTAGAGGATGAGACACCAGGTGAGAATGCCCTGTGGTTTGAGTCCAGGCAGATGGTTGATAATATTTTGAAAAATGCCCTAGTGGCTCTCCAGAATATTGAAAGTTACATTGAAAGTTGTGAGCAGGAAGACAGGAACCTGGGAGTCCTTTGCCCCATTTTACAGGATGAAAAAGTCAGTGGGTCGTTTAGTCTAGGGAAGCAACGGGAAGGGAGTTTTGAAGGCGCAGAAGCCAATAACCCGCCTGTCTCAGCAGTAGAGAATATAGATCCAAATGAAGCCCCAATGGACCAGAGCCGGTCCAGCTTATTGTTGGGATCTGAGTCAATCTCTGGTTTGGACCTGGACATCAGAAATGATCACCCTGTATATAAACAGCTCGCTAAAGATGAGCAGCACCCTATTGATGGACTACGGGTCTTGCATCCACCAGAATTTTGCGGTGACCAAAATGGCAGTCGCAGTGAGGGAGCTGTTTTGCAGTCAAATCATTACAACGAACCTGTCTTGTTGAGTACAGGGGAAGGTGACGAAGACCTAAGTGACCACAGTAGCAATATTTACTCAGATGAAAATGGCAAACTAGTTGGATTGTTGGGAGTAAATTTAGAGTCCAGTAGTAAAGAAGTAGTAAAGGCATCAGAAAGTCTGATAGAATTGCAGGAATCGGTCGTTGGACACTTGATTAAAGATCACTTGCAGACTGATAAACAGTCAGTTGACAACGGTTTCGTAGAACTAACATCCTCGGAAACCAACGAAGAAGCAATAAGCAAAGGTTTCCATTTAGCCAAAGATACTACTAAAAGCAATAGTAACTGTCACAATTTCACCTGTAGCCGTGAGAAAATTGTACAGAGTCAAAAACAGGCAAGACTTGGTGTTGACCTGAACATGTCAAATGTTGAGCTTGAGAATTGTATTCTGCCTCGTAGCTTAAAAGATGAAAGCTGTCTATCTATGCAACTTGCTACAAATACGAGGGACCGCATAATGTTTCCAAGGGAAGCACAAAGTAAAGACTCTGTCCAACGTAATGAACTTGTTGCGCAGAAAAGTAAAAATATTGATGTGCTTCACATCCCGTCGCCTGCATTAGAATGTTCTCGAACCATGGTGGAGGCATCTATCAAAAAGTCACCCACAGAAGCTGGGATTAATTCCAATGTAATTCTTACGAGCGAAAGCGAAGTCGTACAGGACTGTGCAAAAGCGGACTCTAGCTGCTCTGATGTGATCGGTCACGTTGTTCAAAATGGAACAAAGGAGGATTGGCAGGAAGACCATGGCTTTGCGCTGGTGGAGAGTTATTTGGTGACTGTCATTGAGGATGAGTCAGAAGTAGATGATGAAATGAATGCCCCCTTGTGTGCTGGTCCAGGAAGCAATGGCGCCGATGGTAAACAGGAAGTCCCTGAAGAACCAAAGAGGCAACAGAGCCCCTTAAGCCATGCTGTGCAGGCCGATGACGACTCGCAGCAGTGGACTTCAGCGAAAGCGTATCGATGCCTCGTCATTTCAGATGACCGCCAAGGCTCTGATGGTCCGGGAGAATTTGTGAAGGCGAGCTTTCGTGATCTCGGCACCAGGGCATCTGGCCTGGTCTCCGCGAGCCGAAGGACGCATCTGGAGCTTTCACTTAGCGCTAACATGGGCGAAATGTTGGGCCCGCACCATCACAGGTTCCACGAGCTGGACTTCCACGAGTGCGAGGGCGGCTTCGCCATCATAAACGAGGAGGACGAAGGGGACACCGTGTTCGTGAACGACACTGGGCCGATGCTCAGCCCCACGACGAGGCGGGGCAAGGTCTACCCTTTCTCCCTCTCCCCTATTTTTGAGGAGGAGTGTTCGGAGGAGCTCCAGGACTTGACGACAACACAGGAGGACCTGAGGTGTGTGAAGGAGCAGGCCTCCTCCATCCTTTCCCTCCTGCAGTCCGTCAGTGAGCGCCTGCAGGCAAGTTCCTTCGCTGACCCTTACCCGGACTCCGCCGATGAGCTGTCCCCCACAGCACCCCCCCAGCCCCTGTGGGGATGTGTGCCAGACCAAGTGGATGAGGCAGCTTGTTCGACCAATGGTGACGCTGGCGCATTGTCCCACGAACATTCTGAAGAGAGGGAGGGGTCCCCGACCTGCTGCTTCGTTAACCATGAAGACCAGCGTCTCTCTCCTCTGGACAGGCTCTCAGGGGAAACACAGGACACTTCCCCAACACCACCCTTTGGAGAAAACCCGATTCCTGCTCCTCAGTCTGACTCCAAAGTTGTACTCAAGTCTCCGTTTTACGAGTATTTAAAGAACGCAAGGTGTCGGGTGACGCCGCCTGAAGTCGACAGCAAATGTCCCCCGTCTCGAAGCAAACTGTGGCAAGGTGATGCGATGGCATTGGCGTCGGCGTTCAAGGTAAGATTAGTTTACCCGATTACTTGCAGGACCATGAATGAAAGATTGAAATTCTTCTCACCCAAATATGTTTTCCTCGCAGAGAATTATTGATGGAAGCGCTGAGAAAGTCATCGCAAGGCCCACGCAGGTAATACAGTGATTAATGGTGTTTTCTGTGTAATTACTTCAGCAAAATTGTGATTTACAATTGGTCTTTTCCCTGATTTATCTTAAATATTTATCAGCATTTGAAAGATTGGTGTCGCGGGATAGGACTGTCCTTGCGAATTGCGTCGGCAGTCTCCTTTCTTTTTATAATGATACTGTAGACTCAAGAAACCCTGGGCTGAGATATTTTTTTCACCACAGAAGTATCCATAATCGCAGCTATCGTGATGGTCTCCAGTCTCCCTTTAAGTATTGCAGTTCCTGAATTGGTACACATTAATGCATATTAATTCTCATTTTTTCCTATGCTATTGATGGTTTGGACCACTGTCGTTTTGTGTTTTTCTCCTCTGAACCTTAAAGCAAGTAAACACCCAGAAACCCAATTGCTTTAACATTCCAATCCTGAAACATACAGCCCTACAATGGGCCTGCAAACATGGCTCCTGAGCAAACAATTGATTCCTCTTTTGCATGAGTAACTAGGCTCGGTTCAGTTTACAATGCATGAAAGAACTGACAAAAGGACCTGTGTGTGTTCAAAAAAAAAATCAATGCTGGCCGCTGAACAAAGAACTGGTTTCTTTCACTTTGCGTGGATTGTGTTTCTCCATGTGAAACAACACTGCCTTTGCGATAGTAAGGTGAAACTACCCCCATTCCCCCCAGCCCCGGGTATAACTGCAGAGCATGCTATTTGTTTTCCTGGACTTTGACATTCAGCCATGTCAAGATCATAACTCCTTTTAAACTGAGCTGTTATTAGCAGAACATCCGAGGAGAAAAAAATCAGTCTGGTTGCTTTGTCTAAATTTTGTCTTGTGGCTTCTATCAACCTTACATCAGTTATCCACAACCATTCCGCAAGTGCATATACCAGAATACAGATGGACTGATATCCACATAATTCTTAGGAATATAAGAAAAACATAATAATTATGTAAACCAGGAGGTAGGGAACCCTGTTCCTGGAGAGCCATGGCCTTTCTTGTTTTAGATGTCTCTCCTCTCTTACACATCTGATTCAGATAACTGCAGCGTGCCAAGGGCTTGACAGTGAGGCTGATGGTTGATAGCGTGGAATTTTTTGAATCAGTTGTGTGCTTGAGAAGAGAGATCTAGAACATGCTGGGCTATGGTCCCTCCCCCTGGTGTGAACATTGAAATACTCACCAGTATATAAACTGATAAAATATACTTTTAAGACAACATGAGGCTATGTCTGTTCTGATGCATAACTGAAGAAGTAGGGCTCAGCGATGCCTGTGTGGGTCGGCTTAATGGCTGCTACTGTTGATTTTCTCCGTCTGGTTCCCCTGTTCCTTTGCTGACTGGTGAAACAGAGTGGGTGCGATCTGGGGTTGCAGGGCAGTGTTGGTTTTGCACACATCTTGTGCCAACTTGCCCTGCCGCTTTCCCGGGCTTTTGCATTCCTCTCTCTCATCCTCCCTCCCTCGTTCCCTCCTTCCCTGCTTCGACAAAGCCCTGCTGCGCCTGTGCTCGTCACTCCTTGTCCTTACGAGCTCCGTAAATGTTCTGCAGCTGCCAGGCAGGCCTTTCTAGTTCTTTATTCCCCCACATTAACCCTGGGCCTATCTGAAATTCCCTTCTCTTGCTTGTCTTAATATTTTATGAGCTATATCTGAAGCAGAGATTGTTTAAAGGATGGGGGGGGGGGGGGGGGGGGGGGGGGGCGCTCTTGCGGCTAAGCTGTACAGCCTTGTGGCTGCATGTGTCTTTTCTTCTCCTCTGTTATTTTATGCCTTGAAATCTCATTGCCTATTCATACAGGTCATGATGCTAATTTGTGCCGCGAAAGCTGTAGCTCTTAAGCAAGCGAGACTATTAATTTTTTACAGCCCGGTATTATTTTAATGTGCTTGCTAATTGGTCTTAATCTGTGCCCACCTTTAAAGATGCTCATCTATGATGGCGTGACCCTCTCTGGGGAAAAGTGGGAGATCAATAGAGACGTGGAGGATGCGACAGGAAGGGCTTTCCCCCGTGGTGTGTCCATCAGGGTGCTGAGAGGATGGTAAGGGTCTCTGCTCAGACCGCCATATTCAACAACTACCGCACGTTTTCACCATTTTGTACTACCACAATGGTTCACAGCCCACCCCCTTCCCACACCGACATAGTCGCCCTCAAAACAAAGCAATCCAATGCTTTCTCTGCAGTTATTGGGTTGGCGGCAGGTGTAGCGCCATCGATTTTCTCGAATGCCATTTTGAGCTGAACTCTGCGGCAGAAGTAATCTGAGCCTCGCACTATGGCACTGTGTGCATCGCCAGTCCCTCTGCACATCAGCATTAGTGAGCGTTTCCCTTCACTCATCTGCCGATAGGCCGGGAAGTCAGGGCTCACCTCCCTAGGTAGCAATGATGGCGATCGGGAAGCTCTTCTTCCTGCACTTAACATGGTCTTCTGGCTTATCGGAACATTAATTAGACTTTGCCATTACCGTTGTCGTTAATGTACTGCCTGCGTTGTTTCCCAAAAGCCCAGCCATTTGTGTGGGCCAGTCCCATCTCTGAAGTTCATTTAATGTAAGAGAGCACAGGAGCCTTGTTGGGATCTTTCCCCCAAACCACCTGCCGCCATTTTTCTCTGCACTGTTATGGCCTGTGACAAGACACGGGACCACTTTCGCGGCTTTACCGTGTGCAGTGCATTGGTACATGTTGGAGTTTGGCAGGCAGCTGGAGGCCATTACATATCAGGGGTACGTTTCCCAAACGCTTAGTCGCTAACTATGTTAGCAACTAACATAGTTTGAACCAGAGCCATATAGAGAGAAGTATGTAAGTTGCCAATGTAGTTACACAGTTGGCAGCTACGCTTTTTGGAAACGAACCCCAGTGTTGACAGTTCCAATATTAGCCTGCTCCCGGGCAGCTTTTCCTTTGGTTTCTCTTCAAAAGTACAAAAATGAAAACGTTTCATGCTCACGGCATTTTTTTTTTTTTGTTTTTTTTTTGCTCGGGGACCAGTTACCATTAAGGTTTGCGTCTCTCCACTTAGTGTCTCGTGTTATGTCATGTGTTTTTGGTCTTAAGTAACACACTTCGTGCCTAATGGACTCTTACCCTACATTTATGCCTTGAGGCCTTGGCCCCTGAGCCCCGCTCTGGCTGCATTATTTACTGCAGGGCTCCTTTTAAGGCCCCACCCTGTGCCCGCAATAAAAACTGCGAGAAGAGCAAACAAGTCCCCTCGGGCCTGAGCAAGTTGTATTGTGGATGGCTGCAGGGTAGTGTCTCAGTCAAGCTTTGTTTTCAGTTGCAGTCTGTAGGTCACCAGGATACTGTCTGACACTTCATTTTGTTGTGGCCAGCTGTGGAGAACTGGTGAGCTTGAGGCGCTTAAAAAATCGCCAGGGTGATTGAATTGGCGCTTTGAGACCCTCTGTCGGACAGTTTTTTGAATAAATCGCTGTAATTATTTTTGGAGTGTTTTCTCACCGACCCGTTTGATGCAGTATGTTTCGTTTCTGGGCAAATCCTCGCGCAAGGTTGATCTTGTCATTATTGAGGTTAAAGCAGAGCTGGTGGAATCAGATAGGGAGCCATTTAAAAGGTGGCTCGCTGCTGGAGCAGTCAGACAGGCTCCTGCCGCTTCAGTAGAGCCCTCCGCGGGACCTGTTCCATTATTTATGAAAAGAGGACTGATGATGGACGCGACGAGAACTCCAGTAAACGGCTGGTGAAAGGGCGAGGACCACGCCCAGCAGCAGAATGAAGCCTGTTCGCGCAGCGTCCCTGTTGCTGGTGTACACAGGGCAGGCGTCTGCTTGCGTTGATGTTTACTCATGCTTAGCAACCCCCTCCCCTCCCCCGATGGAGGGGGGTTCAATTCCGAAGCCAAGCTCATGATAGCCCGTTAGGGGAAAGAGCACATTTCTGTTGGGTGGCGCTTGTCTTGTTCTATCCAAGGCTTAGTGTTTGTTTGCCGCACGTTTGTGGTTCGGAGTTTGAGTGGGCTCAAATTTTCACAGGAAACGAAAGCAGGAGATGAATGATGCCATTGACTCCCTTTCATTCGCTCGCCGTGACCCGGAAGCTTCCGTCGGATTCGACTGCCGCTGGTCCTCTTTATATCGCGCTGCCCGCAGCCTCTGTTGTGGGTTGGGTGGGAATGTGGGTGGGAGGGGGCGCGGCCTGGTCGCCATGGCTTCCGCGGCGGCCCTGTTGTTCGCGTGCTCTGAAAGGACAGCGTCTCTCAGTGCGTCTGTGAGCTATGCAGGGTGACACAGACGTGAGGACTCTGCTTGTGTCTCGCAGCTGGCTCCTGTACCGGGACCCCGGATTTCGAGGGCCATGCGTGCTTCTGGAGGAGGGGGAGAAGATCCTGTCCCAGGACGGAGGCCTGTCCTGGCAGGGAGGAAGCTCCAGCGCCGTTACCATCGGATCTATCAAAAGAGCAGTGAAGGTGTGTGTCCAGCCAACGCAGGTTATAGGTGATTAACTCATACTGGATTAGTTGAAATTACTTTGTATCTCTCCATTCTATTTGCATTAAAGCAATGACTCCCCTGGTAGTCGTGAGTCATGATGCATTTAGTGTGGTAGTTCCTTTTCTGCATGTAAACTGGGTCTTGGTTTACATCCTTTCATTGTTGGTGAATCATGTTATTTGTTGGCAAGCACTGAAAAGCTGGGGGAATGAGTTTTAGCAATGGTTTGCCATGCTTAGAAATAGAAGAGAAACAATCATTTAAAATGGGTGCCATCTTTGCAACGGGCCAGTCTTAGCTAGCTTGAATCTGTCCGTCCTCAAGGTCACTGCTGACGGCATGTCCAGCATGTGCGTACAGGCAGTCGCACAGCAAGCGTCTGAAGTCACATCCTGTGCCCTGAAGGAATTGCGCCTCTCTTTCAGGGCGACAGCACTCCAGAGATTGCGCTTCGTACGCAAGAGGGAGAGGAGACTCGGAGCACGGAGGTCGATAACCTGGGGATGAACGGATCCGTCCACCTGTCTTCCCTCTCCGTCAAGGCTGGATGGTACGGAGACCGATGAATATTACCAGACAGCCACAGTGTGTATTTTCCAATACATCAGACACACACAGACGCCTGGATAATGAGAGCAAGGGCTTCTTTTGTGTAGCGGAATTGGATCCTGACTGATGTGGCTTGGGGTGGGAAAATGAACCAAAACAAAAAGAGCTGTCTCGGCTCCTGCTCGGATGACATTTCGAGTAATCGCCCCTTTCAGCGCCTCCCCTGTTAGTTATGGGTCACGCCGGATTTGAGGGCTGAGAACACTTTCATTATTTTGCTCATTTTCTCTCGTACCCAGTCATGGTTCCTCTTTCAAAATGCGCACAGGCTGGGGGAGGCTGTTTCCTGCTAAGCCGTTAATGTGCCTTTGCACCGCGCTGGCGCTTAGCGCAGGAATGCCGGTGGGAGGAGCCTGGCGAGGCCATCGTGCGTCAGTCCTGTGCTACTTCCTTGCCCCTTTTACAAAAGCATTGTAATGTGTCTCTCCGCTGACTTGCTGTGAAAAGATGCCACCTCGGCAGTAAACTCCAAATATAGGCCCTCTTCTAACCACCGACTGATGATGAGCTTTTTATAGCAGCTGTTAGAAACCGACCCTTCCAGGCAACCGAGGAGCGGCAGGTGTATATTACATACGGCATTGATTATTTTACCTTGCAGTATTTGCATAAAGACAAACTTAAAATATCTTCACTTGAGAATATTGATTTCAAATTCTGCTGGGCTTCAAAATCTGCCGCCAGTCTTCACATATTTTTACGCAGTGAAGGCTGATGGTTTTGTAAGTTTTAAGAGGAGCTTTAAGAAGTGATTTGTGGAATTTAAATGCTATTTTGACCCCCTTGGATTAGCATGTTTACGTGGAATTCTACACCAGTGTGACTAGCTTACACAACATTGTCCACACTCTAGATCCGCAAAAAAGTCTTCTTGTTCTACTATGTTTTGGTGATATTTTACAGAATGTTACTTTCCAATATTATTCAGTCATGTAGGGTATGGTCTAATTTGATGGCATTGTATTAAATATCTTTATCTAATTTATTCAAAACCCTTTCCACACTTCTCTAGTGTTATCAGTCTTACTGTTTTTCATGACACCAAGATTGTCTGTGGTTGTCAGTCATCTTTCAGTCTTCTTTGGCTTGGCTTAATGACTCTATGAAAGTATATTCCCTAAACTGTTTATTGTACTTAAACTTGATTGGGATCTAGTTTCAATTTAATGCTTTGAAGCATTAACTTCACGCATTATCAGATTATTGAGTTAGTTTATTGTCCCCGAAGGGAAATTTGTTTTCACAGAAAACTGTACAGGTCAACGTTATAAGCATCAAACCCATAGAAGAAAAAAAAATTTGGCCCAAATGATTTGCTTACTGATTCCTCATGCTATTTAACGCCAATTTCATTATTTTTACTTGGACCTTGAACCTGAGAAGATCTCTTAAATGAGAGTGTGTCCAGCATTGTCCTACAGCGCCTATGAGTTAAAAATTAAGAAACTCCTCACTCAATGAAAATAATATTTGAATGGCATTAAATGGTGAAAGGCGAATAACATAACATCTTCTCCCACAGCTGGGTGGCCTATGAAGGCAATGGCTTCAATGGGAACTACTCTGTACTGGAGTCGGGAGGTTCCATCTCTCCCGATCTGCACGGGCAGACGGTGACCTGCGTGAGGTCACTGCGTCCCCTGAGGATGGTACGTATGTGACTGCGTGCGCACGCACCGAGGGCTCGCGTCGCTGTGGTGCCATCATGGGGCAGCACCGATGGGGCACCTCCCAAAATACGGCTTAATGCGCAGCTACAGAAACCAAGGGGTACAGCTGCGGCGGTCTCTGGCCCCTTTTGAAATCGAATATGAGGTTGAGGGCGGTAGATCGTAAATCCTTTGACATTATGTTGTAAACATTATGTGATGATATGAAGATAATTATTGTGTGTGTGTGTAGAGTTATGTGTGTCCTGTGGGGTGGTGTGGGGATATAGTGGGATGTGGGGAGGCCTGGGTTTATGGCAGATTTATGGGGGCTGGTGTGAACCATGTGGAGGTTCTCCTCTGCTCTCTGGCCTCATTAGAGCAGCGGTTTGTGGTCTCATCAGCTGAAGTGAGAGGGACTGATCCAACCTGTATTTCTCCCCCCCACCATCACAGGGTGGGCTGAGAGTGCAAAGACCATTGGACCCCAAGGTTAGTTCACGTCACCTGTGGTAAAAAACACTGCAGTTCATCAAACAACTGGGGTCTCTGGAGGGGTGTGATGGATGGGCGGAGTTTAATGAGGTTTGGACTCCTCCCTCCCTCTCCAGATTGTGGTGTATGAGGAGCCGGGCTTCGTTGGTCAGAGCAGAGAACTCCTCGGCAACACTCCGCAGCTGGGGGCCAGGGGCCCGCGAGGGGCCGCATCACTGAGGGTCATGGGCGGAGTGTGAGTGCGGCCACCTTCCTCTCTCACAGCAACTGACGGTGACCAGCATAATTTTTCCCTCATCCTCGCACGACAAGCAAAAAGGTCTCCTCAGGTGTTTTGGTCCTAAAATGAAACTCATAACTGTGTTTTTTTTTTCCCTCTAAAACATAGAATACAAGTTTTTTCAAAGTCTTATTTCACAAAAACATAAAACAATTGCAAGTTTAACAAGTCTATAATACTTGTTAAGTTTGTCTTAACAAGTGTCCTTACAGTACAATGCAGTAATAGTGATAGACTGTAGGAGACCTACTTTTGGTTTCACCTAAACCATGTCTGAGTGGATGAACAGGCCTTTTCAGCACATTGTGTGGAATTTGTAAAGGTTTGTCTGTGTTGTCAGGTGTAACCGCACACAGATCCATTTCACTGCTTCGCTGCCATCTCACTGCTGTGGAATGTTACTCCAGCCTGTAGAACAACAGAACATATACTGGCCACAACATTAACGCAAATAAATCACCACCCTCTGCAAACAAGAGCCAAGTATAACAGGAGATCTGTGTGTGTGTGTGTGTGTGTGTGTGTGTGTTCGCATCTGCGTGTGTGTGTGTTCGCATCTGTGTGTGTGTGTGTTCGCATCTGTGTGTGTGTGTGTGTGTGTGTGTGTGTGTGTGTGTGTTGCATCTGCGTGTGTGTGTGTGTGTGTGTGTGTGTTCGCATCTGCGTGTGTGTGTGTGTGTGTGTGTGTGTGTGTGTGTGTTGCATCTGAATATGTGCGTGCGTGTTTGTGTATGTGTGTTCGCATCTGTGTGTGTGTGCGGGCGTGGGGGGAGTTGTTTTGCTATACTGGTAAGAACCTACTATCAGACTATCTGAGGATTACGGAGGATTAAGGATTAAGGCTCATTGGCTGTAGTTAGGGCTGCAGACACAGTTAGGGTTTGGTTAAGGTTAGGATTTTCGCAGGCATAGTTTGTTTATGGTTCGGTTTTGGTAAAGGCTTTACTGGATGAATGTAGGTCAGTACAATGTTTATGAAAGTGTAGCCATACGAACCTGCATATGTATACGTGTGTGTGTGTGTGTGTGTGTGTGTGTGTGAGCGAGAGAGCGAGTGAGAGAGAGTCGGAGGGTCAGTTTGTGCTTTGTTTGGGCTCTGGCTAAACAGATGCCAGACGGCAGCAGATGGGCTCTCTGGTCTCTCTGCTTCTGCCCATGTTTTCCTGTCTGCAGCCTGGGAGCTCGTCCTGGTTACTGTTGCCATGGGCCTGGTCCTGGTGTGTTTAGGCCAGGGTCTTTGTACAGCCCATGTGTGACAATATCCTGCGTAAAAAGTGTCAGAGTAAAATCAGACTGAACTGAAGTGAGATGTCCTGCAGAAGGGCCTCACACACAGTCACATGCACACGGGGCGAGCTTCAATCTCCGTCTGTAATTACTGACAATCGCAGTCACTGCGTACTCTGCAAATAACTAGGCAAACAATGACTGATTGCTGAGGATTGTGTGTCCTATACACCCAAGAAATGGGCTATCAATGTGAACGTTGGGGCATACCCATTACAAAATTGTATGAGTTGTTTTGTAAATTTTGGTAATTGTTCGTACTTGACCCCACACGAAACAACGGCATTTAAAAAAATTTCTATCCTCTGTAAATAAAACAAAAATTGCTTTTACTGACGGGAATGTCATCAGCTGCAGTAAATCGGTGGCACCACGGTGCATGTGTGTGGGTGTGTGTGTGTGTGTTAGAGTGGATCTTTCATCGTGCTTGACCTGCGCGCCTCTGTGTTTGGCAGTTGGGTGGGCTACTCTGCTGAAGGTTACCGAGGGGAGCAGTGTTTGCTGGAGGAGGGCGAACACCCGGAACGTCCTGACCTGGGCGGGTCCCATCAGGCGCTCCTGTCCTTTCGTTTCCTTCAGGCGGTGAGTACCCTGGCTGGCATGCCCTACCGTCACCGGGACACAGGCAGCCCTGTGCTCGAGTCATTAGTCATGGGCTACACTGCACCTGCTGTGGCTGCCTGTGGAGGGCAGAGACTGAGTGTGTGAGCTTGTACTGTATGAATGAAACCAAGAGGTGACATGCAAAAACATCAGACAGCCATGCTTGAGAATGTCACTGCAATCCCCACTCAAATTTGCTGTGCTGCACAGCTGTTTTTATTGGCTGCCGGGTAGCTCTCTCGGTAGAAGTCCCGCTGAAGTCGTGTGAGCGAGCTGCATGGTCCTAGGTTAAATCTGACCCATACTGACTGACGGCCGAAAACACGGCTTTGTGTCCCTCACTGGGACACAAGTCACTCAGGCTGGCTGCCTCGGCCCCCATGGGTACCTCTCTCTGGAGACGAGTATTAGGTCTCCTCTTGCTTTACACGCAGCTTGTGGCTGTGCCATAAAAACACGAGGCTCCCTAAGAGTGTGTTTTGCACACCATGCATGGTTGGGCTGTGAAAATGAAATTTCAGCTCGCTTAAAAATTCCACAGCAAGACGTGTCAGAATTAAAGTGTCAAAAGGCAGCCTGCTTTCCTTTGACCAGGGCAGTTCCACCAGCTCTTAGCCACCTCAGCCTTTAGTGTGGTGAGTGTGTGTGTGTGTGTGTGTGTGTGACGAGTTTGACACAGAAGATGGTCGTATCGTCGTAAACACTGTCACAAGTACCTGCTTCTCGAAGTTCACAGCGTGTTCTTTTTTTGTTGAGACCGCTTACCTCCGCCAGTGAAGTTATGTGATCAGTCGTGCTTTTAGTTTTGTTTTTTTTATTATTTTAATCCCACCACCACCACCCCTCATTGGAGGACTCTTTTATCCTTCATTAATAATTAACAATAAATGCAATAAACAAATTGAAGAATCTTACTAAATCACAAAAAAAGTCCCCACTATCCCCTCCAGCAAGACATCTTGTTCCATCTTCTATAGTATTATATAAAGTATTTAATTATTCAGTTATTTATTTCTTTAAATGTATCTCCGTGTTTAGTGATTTATTTGTTAGTTAGTACATTGGGTTATGCAAAAACTAATGGACGGATTTGCTGTTTTTTGTGTTCACGCCGTTACATAGGTCAGAGTGTGTTTGTATGACGAATTTGTGTGCGATCTGTTACACAGGTTAGTGTGTGTGTGTGTGTGTATATATGTGTGTGTGAGACATGTTTGTGCTTGCTGTCACAAAGGCTAGTGTACATTTTTGTATTTGTGTGTGTTTGTGCGCTTGCTGGCATGTGTGCGTGTGTGTGTGTTCCTGTGCGTCCCCCTCAGCATGTGCGGCGCTCTTGTTTTGTGGCTGCGGGGGCCCACCAGCCATGGCTGTGACCCAGTTTACTAGCAGCAGGAAAGCTGAAATGAGCTGCCTGTTTATGCACAGACCTCCCCTCAGCCTTCAGGAGACAGAGACTGAAGCTCAGTGTACAGAGTCACCTGCGGAGGGAGGGAACTGCCGTCTGCAGCGCTGGCATTCACCCCAGTGACTGAGTCCCCCGGCTTATTGTCTTATAATGGGATTAATTGGACAGCGATAATTGTGTTATTCCCATCTGGCTACCTACAGCATCCCATTACAGCAGTCCAGTCTGGCAGCCTGCTGCTAGTGACTGTGCTTATCAGGCCTGCATAGGGGTGACGTCAGTCCCCGTTCCATTCTGTGGCGTTTTACAGACAATTCAATCCCTGATCTCAAAGTTTTCAATATGAATTCACTGGGACAAAGTTATACTGTGACAATGTTTTTGTTTTTTTTTTTGTCTGTGTGCTAGATTAGGAATTCACGATTGATGCCCTAGATGAAAGAGAAATATCTGGGTTAAGTACAAAAGGCTGAAGCAAGTGATTTTGTGTGATTTAGCCATCTCTATTTCTGGAAATGGACAAAAAAAAAAAATCATCTGACTAAAAGGAAGTCTGTCTTTGGCTGCTTATTTTCTGCTGTGCTTTAATACAGCAGTCAGTGTAACTACAGATGCTAAAAATGGTGCTAAAAGTCATTCAGTGTAAAGTGTTTTGCCGCTCTCTGTGCCCTGCTGCCCTTTTTAACAGGATTTCATTGAGCCATCCATCTCCCTGCTACGAGGCCTGGACTCGCCAGAGTCTACAGTGACGGACATACTGGATTTGGATGTCCCAGATCTGGAGCAGGCAGCATCTGCAGGGAAAATAGACTCCATCTGCGTGAACAACGGAGTGTGAGCCCACTGCACTGCCTGGCTTTAGTCTTACAATGAAGCTTAAAATCTATCTTTTCCCTTCACAAGTTAATGATATTGGCTTAAGTCACTGCAGCCTTAACTTATAAATTATGTCACCACATTAGCAAATATTGCCACGAGTCAAACTATTTGATTGGCCATGTTATGGTCTTTTTAAAGGAGCTGTGTCACGATTATTGCGCATGCTCACAACTTTAAACTGTTGGGAAACAGGATTTTTGGGTATTGGCAATATTAAGTGAGCCAGACGGTTTGATCAATAGGCATTGAATGTGTATTCGGAGATAAAGAGAGGCCGTGTGGTCCGACGGGGCGTATCACCTATTTGCTAATTCCAGCCGGAATCTCCGTTTGTCTTCTGCTCCGACAGGACACAATACGCACTAGCACCTTTTAGTTGGAGGTTTTGTATGCCCACATATGGAGCTCACTTCTGGGGGTTGGGAGTCTATTGAACCAATTAAGTTCAGAGGTTCAGGTGAGGCCCAATTGTAGAGTATCCCTTTTTATCACTGTGTAAACCCCAGGACCAATCAGCAACAACTTCTCATAACATTAAAGAAGTCATATGCAAATGTCTGTACTTTTACATGTATAAAGTTTCTTACGAAATTAATGAATTTTGAACTCTGCATCATGCTGTTGTTCCCACGGCCGGCTGTGTAATAAACTTTTTTCCTGCTTTTGCTACGAACATCGGAGTCTGCTTCTTCATCGGGACAACATGCTTGGTTTTAATTAATTAACCAACAAAACGAAGTGAATCCGCTCAACTGCAAGTCAAAATCTAATTCTATCCTTGCTAATTTGTCATCATTTTGCATTGTATGTATATATTTTAGTTACTCAGGCATTATGCTTTTTATATAAAGGAGTTTCCTGTGGAAATTAGGGGATTCAAAGTGCTATTGTAGTGCTTTAGCTGAGGGATATGAAGAATGTAAGCTGGTTTTCCCAACCGCCAATAAACATCATAGATGAGGAAGAATATCCTCTTCTACTATTATTTGTGGTTGTCAAACCACGTTACATTCTTCATATCCTTTGGTTTAAGCAATACAATTGCACTTTGAATCCTCTAATTTCCATAGAAAACTCCTTTATATAAAAAGCATAATGCCTGAGTAACTAAAATATATAAATGCAATGCAAAATGATGACAGATTAGCAAGGATAGAATTAGATTTTGAATGGCAGTCGAGCGGATTCACTTCGTTCAAAGTCTCAGCGTGCGCAATAATTGTGACACAGGTCCTTTAAGCAAAAAGTAAAAGAGGTAAGATTTTAAGTCCATACTTAGAAACTTCTCAAGATCGACTTATTTTGGTTTTCGCAGCATGTTGGAGGCAGACTGTATGCAGTTTGTTTGATGTCGCTTTGGGCTGTTCTCATCTTCTGCCTTCAGAAAACCCAGATTTTCACTTTTATTTTTAACCTAACAAGCCTTTTATGAGCTCGACAGCCTTGAACTCCCTTGAAAGCTCAGAGTCTTTTGGCTCTTGTGAGTGAAATTCCGGCAGATATGAGGCAACTGATTCCGTGTTTGCGAGCAGCCAGATATGTTAGGAACAGAAACATCAATTTATTGACATGGAAATATATGTATTCTGTCTAAAACCTGGGATTCTGAGATTTTGATGTGTTTAAAGACAGTGTGAGTGTCGTGGAGGCTTTGAGGGGAATTGTTTTTATTAAACAGGTTGATTACTGCTAAAGGCTGATGTCCGTGTCTCCTGTCTTGTAGGTGGGTGGCGTACAGCGATCGATCCTTCTGTGGAAAACAGTATGTCCTGGAAAAAGGCACATACACGGGTGATCTGGACTGGGGTGGGACGAAGGGCAGCCCGGCGTCCATCAGGGCCGTCCGTTTGGTGAGTTCTGGAAGAGGCAGTGGCTGCTGTTGATATAAAAAAAAGCAGGGAATAGGGAAGGGTTGTGGCAAGAGTTGTACGCATATCGGTGTCAGGCTTTGGTATTTATTTGTATTAGCCTGTTCATAGTTGCTGTTGAGAATAAATGTTTATACAGCAGCTACTTGCCTTGTTCCCACAGGACTGCATTTACAAAGACTTGGCTCAATTCAACATGAGCAAATTCTACTTACTTCATTGTGGCATACCATTGTTCTTTGTTGTTCCGCTGCAGGAATTTTCTGGCAAAGAAGAGCCAAGATTTTTGGTACGTTGAAAAAAATCAAGTAGCGAGTGGGACTGTGCGGGAATGGTGTCTGGTAATCAATGAAAACACTGAATTTGGGATTTATGGGCAATCTTCACTCTCATATCATAAGAGAGAGTGGAAGTTGTAGAGTGTCAGTGGCTTGAGCTGTTGGACACGTGAATTTGCTTTCATATCATGAGTAAGATTGAGTGGGAGTGAACATGAGTGGCATTGAGCTATAGGACACGTGAATTCACTTTCATATCGTGAGTAAGAGAGAGTGGGAGTATGTTAGCATGAGTGGCATTGAGTTATAGAACAGGAGAATTCACTGTCATATAGTGAGTCAGAGGGAGTGGGAGTTGGTGAGTATGAGTGGCATTTAGCTATAGGACACATGAATGTACAGACCATTACGCTGCCCAATGGGGACTTGCCTGGATCATTTCCTGGGCTGAGAGTTTCTTCTGTCCTCCCAGCTCCGCGCCTACAGCCAGCCTCACTACCAGGGAGACCGCCAAGAGTATGACTCCGAGGCTCCAGAGTGCACGCCCATCCATCCCATGTCCTTCAGGGTGATCTTTGGGAAGTAGGTCCTTCAGATTGTATGGAACTTGTGTTTGTAAATTAACTAGGAGTGCTGACTTTGGGATTTATCGTGGAGCACTCCATATCAAAACTTGCTTTAGTTTCTCACTGGTCCTGTCTGGCTCGGTGTCCCATTTCTGGAAAGTTCCTGACCGTGCCTGTTCTTTGTTTGTCCAGCTGGCTGCTGTTCGATGCGGAGGGCTGCAGTGGAAATCACTTTGTGTTGGGAGAGGGACTCTACCCTGACCTCATTTCCTGTGGCTGTGTGGCAGCATCCGTCAAGTCTCTGAAACCCATTCCATATGTGAGCCGACCCTCCAGCTGAACGCGCTGCTCGCTAACCGCGTGTCCTGAGATTCGCTATCGCACAATCGCTCTCAGAGAGGAAAAGGAAGCCTGTTTTTTGTCTTAACCCCTTTGTGCAGATATAGATGCCGGCATCCATAAATTCCGAAATTTAATTCCTTAATAAATCTGTAATTGAATTGCCAAAATGACTTCCTTCACTGAAATAATTTCCCAGAGTCTCTGTGACACAAATAGTGAGTTATAAAGCTTAAATAGGCCCATGCATTATGGGAAAAAATTGGCATTATTTGTATTCTGCAAAGGGGTGAAGCTAAACAACCACACAGCTGCTTTTGCAGAATGAACTTTCAACCTGCCCTACCTGTTTCTGCAGAATTTCTCCGACCCATCTATCAGCCTGTATTCACTGGATTCATTTGAGGGCCTGGAGGCTGTTGTTGAGACACCCCAAGACTCCTCAACTGATTTCTTCACTCAGTCACTCAGAGTCAACAGCGGGCTGTGAGTGTTTGTTGATCCCTGATCTTTAAGGGGACTGAACTTAATCTGAATCTGTACATTGCCCTATGTATAATATACATGCATTTCAGTTCAATTATTTTTGCTTTTTTTCTGACAACCAAATGTTTTTTTTTTCTGCATTGTTGAGCTTCAGACCTGATCCCATCTGTCCTATTTAATCTAATATTTATTTAGTAATAATATTTATTTATTGGTGTGTCTGTGAAAAGCTCTGTATAAGTAATATATAATTGCATTGAACTGCATAGAAATGTGCATTCTCTGCACTGGCTATGAATGTAGCTCCGTTCTGTGGTCCTCCAGGTGGGTTGTGTACCAGTATAGCCACTTTAAGGGACGTCAGATGCTCTTGCTGCCTGGAGAGATCCCTGCCTGGAATGATCACAGTGGCTGGGACACTATTGGCTCCCTTTATCCCCTGAAACAGGTAAGGCTTGGAAACAGAGACCAGCTAAAACCTCAAATGAATATAATCTCACCTGAAAGACACACAAAGGAGAAGAGCATATAAAGACACAGTAATATCCCATGGTTACCATTTCTTGACTGGAATGCCAAATTAGTTAATTTGTCTTTGTTTTTGCTGTGATATCCTGACTCTGTTTTTGATGCAATATGATTACTGTCAAGCTCCCCAATGCACCAGCTGACTAGCTTAGGCATTGAGTTAGCAATACAACGTAATGTTACATATCGTGACACAAAACAACACATTACTGAGTGAGCGTAACTGGCTTCTCAGCTCAACAAATTTTGCCATTTTTCCTCCCGTAAAATGTAGATGTTATTTAGGACACTCAGCAATGAATATGGTCGTATCAAACGCTGTATCAAGCCGGGTCTTGACATTTCTCCTTCTACAACATGGCCTGCGAGCTGCTCCACATTGCAAGCATTCTCGGTGTGAATAATTGCTAACTACGAGCCCATGGGGTTAGAAATCAACAATTTTTTTTAGATTTTGATTTTCTTACCCCGCCCCGCCCGAAGGGGGAGGGCAAGGGGTATTGTTTTTGGTTTGGTTTGTTTGTGTGTGTGTTTGTTTGTTAACACTTTAGCAGCAAAACTAATGGCCAGATTCACCCCAAATTGGGTTTAGGGATTGCCACTGACCCAGAATAGATGCCTATTGAATTAAGGAACAGTAGGTCAAAGTGTGTGCGAGGGGCGGGGTTTGTTGTGCCTGGCACCACTTGTTATTTTAATTTTTTGGTGTGACCAAAAACTCATGCCAGACCTCTGTGCAGTGTTATGGCAAAGTTTGGAGGCGATCAGAGCAGTGTTGAGCGATACAGCGCCAGACAAACAAACAGACACACAGACAGACAGACAGGCAGGCAGAGGTGCCACCAACTACTGTTGTAGGATATCAGTGCAAATTTGAACATTTGATTACTTTCATCATTTAATGTACCACATTACATGTGCAAAACAGCCCAGACTGACTACAGGCTCCCAGTGTCGAGGAATTGGTGCAGTTCCTTATTACCTACAGGCTCGTAAAAATCTCAGTCAACGATATATTATAACACTTTTAGTTGGCAGGCTTTTACTTTTATTGCCTTTTTTCTATTTACTTTTCCCATAGCAGGCTGCATGTACTCTCAGTAAATGGGACAATAAAAGCCTGGTGGTACTTAGACTTCCAAGAATATCATCATACCCTAGTGAAGTGCCACCTAGGCGCTGGAGGGGAGGCTCGTAGCTGGGTGACGTTATCGTCTTAACGCGCTCGTTACATCGCGTGCTTCTCCCTGTGTCGCTTGCGCTAGAAACAGCCTGTCTGACCTGCGGAGATTAGCGGAAGGAAGCTGGGCGCACATTCGCCATTAGCTCTTTTACTCTCCGTTCCGTGTTTGCTGCTGTCGTTACTGTAGCTGTACAGAGCTGGCTTAATGTTGCTCGTGCTTTTCCTGCGGACTCTCGATCGAGAGAAAAAATCGTTTCCACCTTATCTGCCCCTCCCAGGTCTCAGTGATGACCGCGAGGCGGACGCAGTGTTTGTTATTACGGTTTGGATCTTGCGCAGCGCAGCATGCCTGTGACTTTGAGCTGGGGCCTGCATGGGCCTGATAAAACCACAGTTCCTAGAAAGATAGGCTATTTATACTCGCCGAGAGACAAAATAAATCCGGGTTCGTAGCGATTCGCATTTTTTGGAGCCAGTTCAGGTTTTTTTTCTTTCTTTAGTCGAACGCAAATGCAGCCCAAACGAGGTCACCGTGATTTACATTTGCTTTGAATTACAGATCTCCCACCAAGTGCTGTTTTAAACGTGTCCTTCTTAAATCCGCCTCAGGCCATATCCTGCTTTGCTGGGTTATTATACATGTGCATTTATGTGGCATTTTAGTGCGTTTGGGAGAAGAGAGCCATGTAGTTAACCCTTAGAGTGCTAAATGCAGCTATTGTTACTAAATGATATTAGACATCAAAATCAAAGCTATTGAAATCCTATCACATGGCGACTTGTTTAAAAGAGCTCCTGCAAGGAAGCTCTTTTAAACAAGTCATCACGTGATAGGTTTTCAACAGCACAAGATAATTGCATTTAAAAAAAAATGTGTTTCAGTGCTTTAAAGGTCCCCTATTATGCCAGCAGGTGCACAGTTCAATTATGAGCCAGTTCAAAATCTCCCCTTCCTGACATCACAAGGGGGAGTGACCACTCAGAATAATTAAATCTGATTGACTGCTTGGCTGAAGTTGATCAGCTCTTCTTGCCTCTGATTGGTTACTTCCCCATGTGATGTCAAGAGGGGAAAGATTTTGAAATTACTTGTAATAACTAATTGGCTGTGCACCTGGTGACATAATAGGGGACCTCTAAGGGTTAAATTTAGTTACGGACATTATGTGCATGTAAAATGTATCAATGCCTGCACACATCGCAAAAAAATATGCTGTACATATCTCCTCAGCCCAGGTTGTACATTCTGGTGCGAAACCGGGCTCTGGGCTCTGTGCTCACGGCTGACATCTTAAAGGACGATACGCCACCTGCCACTGTGTCCCTTCGGCCTGAGAGCGGCCTGGACAACCAGTGCTGGGTCTTCAGCGGTGGCCTCCTCAAATGCAAGGTAAGGCTTTGTCGTGGAACCAGATGATGAAGCTAATCGTCTTATCAAATTTATTTTGATTGCCAATTAGTAAGCAAATAATTAAGCAAGGGTTACTGTACAAAAAATAAGGACTGCTGACGTTCGGGGCCCCTGGTACCTGAAAAAGGGTTACAGGACTCTTCGTTCCAGAATTTTTTGTTCCCGGACGTTTTGTCCTCATGGACTCTTCGTCCCCGAGGACTTTTCGTCTTTGGACTCTTTGTCCCCGAGGATTTTTCGTCCCCGGACTTTTCGTTCCTGAATTTTTTCTCCCCGAGGACTTTTCATCCCCTTATGATAACAAAATGTGCCACCATTGTTGACAGATGGATGGACGGATGAACAATGGACAGATCACCATGATACAAGGGTTAGGAATAGGGTTATAATGCAGGACGAGGGTAAAGCATTATTGGGGACGAGCAATCCAGGGACGAAAAGTTCATGGGGACGAAGAGTCCGGGGACGAATATTCTGAGGGGATGAAAAATCCAGGAACAATAAGTCCAGGGACGAGAAAGTCTGGGGACAAAGAGTCCTAGAGCCCTGAAAAAGGCACTAGCAAATTTATTCTTGTACAAAGGGGCCTGCTCTTCACAGCTGAGAGTTCATGTTGATTAGATATATAAATTGAATGGAGGGGACAGCCAATGAATGACCTGTAGGGGGTTTTGGAGGGAAATTCAAATGATAACAGTGGAAAGGGGCTGTGGGGGGGAGGGGTACAGATACAGTTGGAGGGGGGGAGGGGGAGGTGAAGAATGGTGTCTTCTTCCGCAGTTTAGGGTGTGGTGGAGTCTGATGAGCTGAGTCCACCGACACCAGCGTACATCTTTGGAAGCCCATCCAAATTAGTTTTGATAATTATATACCAGGGCAAAAGATCAGCACCACCAACATTCAAAATGAAGTTTTCAGGTAATGTACGTTTGCATGAAGGCTTTAGCATATGTTTCACGTTCAATGGGCTCTGTCATGAACTAGGCTTAACTGCACATGCTGAATGTTGGCAGTTGGGTGGCACTTCTGTAAACATAGGTTTCATCCTAGTCAGATATTAATTCTATGCCTTCCAATTAAATTTCACACTTCAGGAGACAGTGTTTTTTTTGCCGAATACAGGTCTATTTGCCATCTCTAAATGACAGTACACCCATACATACAACAGCATTAAATGTGTTGAAAGCATACCCTTTCTTTGAAGGCTTTCAAGTGAAGATCGTATTTTTTTTTTTCAGACTGATTTTGTATGCTAGGAAAGGTACTGTATGTCTTAGCCATATTTCTAAGAGATGGGCAATGTCTTTTGATATTATTAATTCAGTCCTTTGGTGAAGTGGAACTTGTTTTAAGTATCGGGTGGTGCTGAACTTTTGCTTAGGTGCATACGTTTAAGTGCGCTTCTGCACGAAGGCATAAAAAGAACACGGACTGTTGTCTATTTGATTAAAATAGAGGCGCCATCATTTAATTCTGACTGAAATGCAAGACGGAAAATTTCAAAGTGGTGTTGCTGGTCTTGTATCAGTATACCTGGCACCTGTATTTAACTTTAAGCAACAACGTTATCTTTAAATGCAAAAGCTTTCTGGTAGAATATTGTTTTTTTTTTTTTTTTTTAACTACACAAAAGAACGGGGGGCGATACAGTAGGCACAGCTGTTGCAGGAGTGACCTCCGAGGTGGATTTGCGTCCTGTCTGGTGCATGTTCCGACCTCTCGCCCATTGCATGCTGGGATAAGTTCCTGGCATAATTGAGTTTGAGAAAGGGGTAGACTGAAGAAAGGCCAAAAAATTGTTTCACAATTGTGTGACATAATCAGATTGTGATGAAGTTCTTATAAAGATATATGTGAACGCATGAAGTAAATATTGACATTTCATGATACTTGGACTTTTTTGACTTTTTGTCATAGTTTGTTGTATGCACCTATAATGTATTTGATGTCGAAAAATTGCTGATTCACCTATTAGTTTCAGTGGAACGATGTAAGAGGTAAACCGCCATTGCAGATTGAGGAAAATGAGCCTAACTTTTAACAGCCTTTATCTCAAAATCACAAAGTGTCATGAAATACCAGTTTTTACTCGATGCATTCACGCATGCATAGGGGGGTACGTGAGCTGTGTTTGTGCTCTCCTCCTGAAGGCCAGCAAGGCTTGTCTGTCGTTAATCGGAGGGAAGGCCGTATCGGGGGCTCGTGTGGCCTTGTGGTCCGAGCACGGGCGCAGCCACCAGAAATGGAGCCTGAACACAAACGGGACCATCTCCTCTCACCTCAGTCACCAACTCGTGCTGGACCTCAAAGGTGTGCCCTTGACTGTTCCACTGGAAAAGTACTCTTCAGCCCCCAGAGCATAAAGGCAGCTGACATAGCACACAGGTGTATGCTATTATAGTGCTACAATACTTAACAATGTGGGTGAAATTGGGGCAGTTCCACTGACGCAGGCTGTATCCACACCAACACGTTTTCATTTTAAAGCAGCATTTTAAAACAAACATAATCTCCATCCACAATAAATGACAAGCATGGAGTTTTAAAATTAAAATAGGGTCGGCAGCATTTTCATGAGTCTCTGTTATTAAAGGGCATATCCTGGACCAAATTCTTCTTTTTCTGTCTAAAAGATTGTGCCTTTATACACCAAATTCTAAGGGTTATTTTACCAAGGGTGGTCTGTGAATAGAACTATTTTTGAAAATTACCAGAAGCGTCTGGAAAAATCCCCAGGGAGTCCTTAGCCATATTGATCCAGATTTGTGACGTCACCTGCAGTTCCCCCATATCCAGGGCGCTGAGAGACCCAGTGCCTGCATGAATCAGTGCGCGGTCACCGACATTTACCGACTGCAGCTAAACAACAGTGTTGGTGTTACTGCACCCTACCACAACACACCTGTTCACCATTCTGGCCAAATACTTCAAATAACGCCCAAAATCACAAAAATAAACACCATAAACAATAGCGGAACCTCCGAGTATATCCACTATCATCAGAATGACCAGCGCCGCCTATGGGCTGCGGGAACCGCACGTGACTTCAGAGAAAGATTCAAATCGCAAGTTTTTTTTGCGACAGACGAATTCTGCCTAAAATACTGATACGTTGTATAAAACCAGGTATATCTGACACTGACTGATGTGTTATATTGGTTAAAATGCCTAAAGTGACTAAAATTCCAATATAGTATCTCAAAATTGGGTGCATTTTACGTTTTAAATCTGCCAGGGTATGCCCTAGAAGGATTTGAAACCGAGGCAGTATTGTGGATGCTCGGTGAAAACCGCTTAAGTTAAGCATTTTAAAATGAAAATATACAGTATTAGTGTAGATGTAGCCTTCGTGTGGCATAGTGCAATATAATTCCTTGCTGCTTACCAAATTAATTCAAATTTGCATCAGCGGAGTTTCTGCCGTCATGTTCTTGGTATGTTCGTGTTACATGTATGGTTTAACACGTCTAATGTTAGTATTTTCTATTTCTTCCTTGTATGCTAGAACTGTCTCAGTGATATAAGGCATTGAAACATAGCTACTTATGACATTGGCAATAGTCAGGATGAAAATATTAAGTGCACTTTAAACTCGATTGCTCTTCTTTGAAAGAAATAAGTAGCTCATTGGCAATCAAAGGTGCACTATGCAAGTTTGTTTACTTTCTGCGCAATTATATTTTTGTCTCAATTCGCTGACATCTCTCCACAATTCGATAGCTGCCTGCCCCCAAATTCACTGCAAAAAAAAAACCAGGCTCTGGAGACCGCACAGGCGTCACAAACTGCAAATAAACACAAGGGGCGCAGGCTGTGCCCCATAACATAACAAACCGTCCCGGCCAATCACCGACAAGAGTCGACAGTTATGGAAGCATGTGAGGGAGTGAATTATGGGAGGGAGGGGCAGGCTACCTCTGTTTTGTTTGAGTTCAAATGTCAACAGAAGTGAAAGTAAATATACTTGCATAGTGCACCTTTAATCTAAGGGAAGGTGTTGAGGTTTTGTTTGTTACATCTATGTTCATAGGTGGGACTGGTTTCGACAAGGATCACTTGGTGGCCCATGATCTGATGGCCGATCGCGGCACTCAATTCTGGGACATAGAGATGGCGTAGAGGCCTGCAAGACGGAGCTGAGGTCCCGGTAAACAAGCTGGAGGGGCCAGCCTGAGGAGGACGCTGGGGGGCCCACAGCAGTCAGCTGGGCCCTTGAGGGGCCCCGAGCTAATGGCCCATGGAGCCCCACGGGGATCTGAAAACTGTCGATGCGGCTGAAGACTTTGCCTCGTTTTGTCAACGGTTCGAGAGGAAGCCGGGACATTGTTCACTCCCTCGTCTCTCCTCGGTTTACAGTCGCGGGTTCAAGAAACTGGATGGACACATTTTATAGTGAAATAAAATCAACAATCCAATAATGAACCTATTTATTCTGCCAGGTGAAAGAGGTCTCGGCGATGTCTGGACTTGACCTTGACCGAAAGAGACTAAGAAAACCTGAGGGGCTATGCACTCGACTGGAGGACATGTATTAATGACAATGCCTTGTATTTGTCACATGTAACATTGAAATTCACATAGCATCACATCCTATCACTCCTCTGAGGTAAATAACTGTCTTAATCACTGTTTATTTTAGTTATTTCTGTTGTATATACAGAAGCATATTTGCACTACCTGGAGTGTTCACTTGAAATGGTGGCTGCCATATTCAGTCTGCGTTATCTGTCTGACAACGTCTGGAGTTAACTGCACTGGTGAGATGGAGTAATTATCACAGTATTCAATAGCCTTCGATAGTGTATGCAGGATTTAGCAACAAAGTACTTTGCTGACGATTTAGAAGAGGCATGTACGATCAGGTGTTTTTCACAAGTAAACGGTCACTTCACTGGATGAAAAACACTAATATTCTGGAATGTAAATTTATAGGGGAGTATTTTGAAATAATGGCTGAGTGTAGATTTTAAATGGGTAATGTACAGTAGGCAAAAAATGTTAATATGTAATTAAGAGCACTGTTTTTAAGATTGTTATATTAAAGAGTAAATATTGTTGTCAAATGACGTCTTACTGACAACACTGAGTGCTTTGGCTGTGTCACCACTACAAATATCAGTGTTACTAATACACTGTAAGTGTGTGCACTGATGTGGGCCTACATAACAATGAGGCACACTTGCATTGAAATGTGTGCGTTCTGATATAAAGAAAATGCAGGATCAATAGTTCAGATTATAATGAAATCTCTGAAATTCCATGCACTGGTCATCCGTAGTCTTGAGGAAAACCCACAACCGCCTTCTAAACTCCATTCTTTCCCCTCAACTGCACATAAAAATTTGTCTACCTTCTGCCAACAGGCAAAATGGTCAGAAACTACAAACTCCCTGGTTACAAATGTACCATCACTCAATGTTTAACAAAAGCTCGGAAACTCATTCAGGTTCTGCAGAAGACTCCATAAAAAGTTTAGACAGCATCAGTCATTGATCCAGACACCGCTTTAGCACATAAAGCACTTTTCCCGTGAAGCACCGGGTAACATGGATTGTGGAGTGCTGTGCGTTCGAGAGTGACAAGTGACTGCACATCTGTGTTGCCTGTTTAGCTCGGGGGTCCACATTTGAAGCCCTGAGTTTGATTTTCAAGACCATTCTAGTCAAAGCCTGGAAAGTCTCCCCATTCGCTGGTCTCCTGACCCATAGAAACTACCGGTAACATCCTAGTTCATCCCACGCATGTTCCATGCAGCATAACTGCCACATCCAACCAAAAACCTGCTGTTACATGGCAGAAAGAGGGTGTAGCCAGTCTTGCTGGATAGTGATGAAAATGACCCTAGAAGCCATACTGCAAGAGGCTCTGAATTCAAAAATGTAGCACGTAAATTAGACAGCTTGGCATCATTCACCACCTGTGGAGGGCACTGACTAGGCAAACTGAATGTCACCTCGGCCTTCTCAAGAATGGGATCCCTCATATTGCCACACGTGTTCACATGCATGTGAAAATCCGTAATTACAGCAAAATGTCAAAAATATGCATAAAACAGACACCTAGTATTCCACACAGAAAAAAAAACATCTGCAGAACTTTGATAATTTTTTAATAATCTGTAATGGGCAGCTAATGGTTGGCTATGAGGCTGCTGTGCTCCTAACAGACTACCAGCAGCCCTTCGCTCCAGAGAGAGAGAGCCAGGTTGAGTTTGTCAGCGTCCCTGTCTAGCGGAAGATCGGCCACAAGGTGGCGCTCTCCGCTTTGCAGCTGCCTGAGAGCAGGGAGGTGCGAGAGAGCGAAGCATAGGCCTTGACTCTGCAGGATTTTAAAAAAAAAAAAAAAACAGAATCAGCTCAGATCCATACACATCTCTCTAAAGATTATACATAACAGAAATAAAAGACACAGTACTGTGTATACTTATACTTAAATGATTATCAATTTAACTTCACTCCTACCCCTGCCAGAGGATGTTCAGGTGATGAATCATTATCGACATACCATAAAGCACGGAATATCTGTCTGTGTGGGTGCACATGTATGTGGGTCAATGACAAATAAGCCTTTTTTAATAAATCTTTAAAAATGTACAGAATACATTTATTTTAAGTTGGAAGAGTGTGTTTAAACAAGTCTTAATGGTTGCACAACATTTACAGGGTTTTAGTACAGTTTTAGACTGTATTTGCAATTTCACCAGCCAAAAAATGTCAGGTGGCACAACCAAAAGTTTCTTGGGGGAAAAAAAAAAAAAACACACTTCCCTCTTATTTTTCAAGGTGATTTTTTAAGTAAGTATACCTGAGAGTGTCTACTCTGCCTAAAACATTACTATTTTGTAATTGAGCTGGGTATTAAAAGTAACTTATGGATTCTTTATTGTAGGGGGCGGGCATTTTGGTTTTCCAAACAATTTAAGAACAATTAAACTATTAAACTTTGTTTATTTGAAAGGTTTTCAATGTAAAATTATGCCCCCATATTAATATTATATTAATTCATATTTTAAATTACATATTTAATACATTTCAAAGTGTTAACTTGCTCGGACGGTTGTGCCACCTGACATTTTGAGGGTTTGAGATGGCAAAACATAACATATATATCATTTTTATGATAAACTGGAAATATGTTCAAATTAAACAGGTTTTATAGAATAAAATGATGCTTATTATGAATCATTTAAACTTATTTTAACCCAAAGTAGTGCACTCGGACAATGGCACGTCATTGACCCATGTACAACCCCAATTCCGAAATAGTTGGGACAAAGTGTAAATTATGAATAAAATCAAAACGCAATGACTTTCAAATCACACCAGCCAGTATTTTATTCGCAATAGAACAGATAACATGGCAAATGTTGAAACTGAGAAATTTTACAATTTTATCCACAAAATGAGCTCATTTCAAATTTGATGGCTGCTACAGGTCTCAAAAAAGTTGGGACAGGGGCCTGTTTACCATGGTGTAGCATCCCCTCTTCTTTTTAACACAGAGTGGAGGTGTCTGGGCATTGAGGAGACAAGTTTCTTGAGTTTAGCCATTAGAATTTGATCCCACTCTTGTTTAATACAGGCTTCCAGCTGCTGGAGAGTTTTGGGTCTCCTTTGACGGACTTTTCCTTTAATTATGCGCCAAATGTTCTCAATTGGTGAAAGATAAGGGCTGCAGGCAGGCCAGTTCAGCACACGGACTCTTCTACTATGAAGCCATGCTGCAGAATAGCTGCAGTATGTGGTTTTGCATTGTCCTGCTGAAATACACAAGGCCTTCCCTGGAATAGATGTCGTCTGGAGGGGAGTATATGTTGCTCTAAAACCTTTATATGCCTTTAAGCATTCATGGTACTTTTTAAAACATGCAAGTGTACCACACCATATGCACTAATCCATCCCCATACCATCAGAGATGCTGGCTTTAGAACTGAACGCTGATAACAGGAGGGGTGGTCTTTCTCCTCTTTAGCCCGGAGGACACGATGCCCATGATTTCCAACAAGAATGTCAAATTTGGACTCGTCTGACCACAGGACACTTTGCCACTTTGCTACAGTCCATTTTAAATGAGCCTTGGCCCACAGAACATGGCGGTGCTTCTGGATCATGCTCAACAATGGCTTCCTTTTTGCATGATAGAGTTTTAGGTGGCATCTGTGGATGGCACGGCAGACTGTGTTTACAGACAGTGGTTTCTTGAAGTATTCCTGGGCCCATTTAGTAATGTCAATGACAAAATCATGC
Organism: Gymnothorax javanicus; assembly: GCA_029692085.1. Taxonomy (NCBI): domain Eukaryota; kingdom Metazoa; phylum Chordata; class Actinopteri; order Anguilliformes; family Muraenidae; genus Gymnothorax; species Gymnothorax javanicus. The sequence continues at coordinate 121,174,405 of CM056199.1, read as the reverse complement.
TAGTGAGTGATGCAGTGGCGTCTGAGGGCCCGAAGATCATGGGCATCCAGTAAAGGTCTTCGGCCTTGTCCCTTATGCACAGAGATTTTTCCAGTTTCTCTGAATCTTTTGATGATGTTATGCACTGTCATTGATGAGACCTTCAAAGCCTTTGCAATTTGACGTTGAGGAACATTGATTTTAAAGTATTCCACAATTTTTTTTACGCAAGCCTTCACGGGTTCAAGAACCTCTGGCCATCTTTACTTCTGAGAGACTCAGCCTCTCTAAGACATCCCTTTTATAGCCAATCATATTACACACCTGATGCCAGTTAACTTAATTACTTGCTAAATGTTCTTTCGGCTGATTCTCTTATATATTAATTGCTTTTTCAGCCCTTTTTTTGCCTGTGTCCCAACTTTTTTGAGACCTTTTGCAGCCAGAAAATTTGAAATAAGCTCATTTTGTGGATAAAAATGTAAAAAGTCTCAGTTTCAACATTTGAAATGTTATCTATGTTCTATTGTAAAGAACATATTGGCTCATGTGATCTGAAAGTCATTGCATTTTGATTTTATTCACAATTTACACTTCGTCCCAACTTTTTCGGAATTGGGGTTGTACATGTGTATGCGATCCCATCACATATCTCGAGAGCCCTTCTTTTGATCGACTTGAAACTTGGTGAGTGTATTGTAGAGCCCTCAAGGAAGTGCAATGTTGAGTTTGAAGTTGTTTGGCTGAGCGGTTCTTGGGAAATCGGGAAAGCTGAGAGCACCAGTACTGCTCAAGCAGCGATTGAATGGGCACTGCGCCAGTTTATGAGAAAGGGGAGGACCCACACTGTCGAACACATTTCCATGGTAACGGAGCCTAACGTTCATCTCAGGATTAAGACACTTTCACAACAGTTTGAGGCCCGACTCACACACCGCGTGTTTCTCTTCCTCCTCGTCAGCGCTGTTTCCCATCATGTGTGAGTCTCGGCTGTTCCTCAGAGAGTGCAAGAGGACGACCTCTAGCTCTCCAGCTTCGTCCTAACCCACACACACGCGCGCACACACAGCAACACAGATTTGTCAGAAGTGTCACAGAAAAAAATAAACAGGTCCTGGTAAGAAAACGGCGGTATCGCAACCCACTCACTTGCACATGACCGTTTCTCTCCTCCTTGGCCTCCACTGTCACCAGGATGTGGTCTACAAACCTCATCAACACACTGTCTTGAAGGGCAGGCATCTTTCCAGCTGTGATAGACAACACCCCACACAAACACTCGCTGAAGTGAGATTCACCCCACCCACCGGAGAACAGACTGAAACCTGCAGACCCTGAGGTGTGAAAAATATGTCCCCCTGACCTGGAGCGAGGACAGAGTCGTCCTGCGCGTAGGGAGGCAGTCTGGAGGACGCAAAGTCCCGCTTCATGCCCGTGGAGCGTGGCTCTAGCCGCCCCTGCTCCAGCCGGTCCGCCAGGCGTCTCATGAAGGAGCAGAGCTGCCCGTTAGTGTCGGGGGGTGGGCTGGCCATCTGCCAGGGCCAAAGCCATAAAGACAGAGAGGAAAATATGATTTTTTTTATGGCACATTTTAAAATATGCGAGGGAAAGCGGTATTTTGAAAAAGGAACTACGGAGGTGCATATCAGGCACCAAATGCTTCTAATAGAGAATTAAAATAGTGGAGTATTAAACTCAAAAAGTAACAGAATGTTACTGTAAATCATGGACATTCATAGGAACTGGGGTAATAACGATCTCTAGCTGTGAAATCAAACACACAGATTGCTTGTATTGTAAAAACCAAAGTCCTTGGAATTATTGTTCCAAAGAAATGCTAATGTGTCAGTTAAGATATTCCCGGCCGCCTGCACGCATTTCACTTTTAGAGCAAAATGATTACTTGCCAAAAAAAGTCAAGTCTGCTCACCTTCGTATAAAAAAAAAAAGGGGGACATTTTACCCAAATGGGTGCAGTTTTAAAATGTTCATTAACAGAAGCAATAAAAAAGTTGTGAATGTGTCATTGCACACACTATGCTCAGTGAAGTTCGCCCTCCTACAGTTCCTCGCATCGGCTAAATGTCAGCAGTGTAATGTATTCGAGTGCTTCACTCAAGCATTGTGCAAGTGGTTGGATTATTGTGTTGCTGTGGAGGGCTAGCAGTAACAAGGCCGGAGCAAGAAAGACTGACTGTTAGGATTTTCCTGGGCAAGCCTGCTCTCAGTGTGATGTCACTCTTTAATGAATCGAACAGGAAGCCAGGAAACACGTCCAGCAGGAAGTCCCCCCAGGACCTGGAACACAATGAGAAAGCAGAAAACATGCAGCCCCATTAATGAAGCGAGATCTCCCTCCAGTGAAAGCTAAAAGGAGCAGCACTACTCCAGTATATATGCCACTTCCAAGGGGCTCGAGCTATGAAACCAAATACCACACATTTTTGGCACATTCTGCATTATTTTTGTTATAACTGTGCAGAAAAGCAATGGCTGATGACCTCATTTACAACCCAAAACCAGTGAAGTTGGCATGTTATGTAAATCGTAGATAAAAACAGAATACAATGATTTGCAAATCCTTTTCAACTTATATTCAATTGAATACACTGCAAAGACAAGATGTTTAATGTTCAAACTGAGAAACTTTTTTTTTTTTTGCAAATAATCATTAACTTAGAATTTAAAGGCAGCAACACATTGCAAAAAAGTTGGCACAGGGGCCTTTTTACCACTGTGTTACATCACCTTTCCTTTTAACGACACTCAGTAAACGTTTGGGAACTGAGGAGACCAATTTTTGAAGCTTTTCAGGTGGAACTCTTTCCCATTCTTGCTTGATGTACAGCTTAAGTTGTTCAACAGTCCGGGGTCTCCGTTGTCGTATTTTACGCTTCATAATGCGCCACACATTTTCAATGGGAGACAGGTCTGGACTACAGGCAGGCCAGTCTAGTACCCGCACTCTTTTACTACGGAGCCATGCTGTTGTAACACGTGCAGAATGTGGCTTGGCATTGTCTTGCTGAAATAAGCAGGGGCGTCCATGAAAAAAGACGTTGCTTGGATGGCAACATATGTTGCTCCAAAACCTGTATGTACCTTTCAGCATTAATGGTGCCTTCACATATGTGTAAGTTGCCCATGCCTTGGGCACTAATACACCCCCATACCATCACAGATGCTGGCTTTTGAACTTTGCGCCTATAACAGTCCGGATGGTTCTTTTCCTCTTTGGTCCGAGGGACACGATGTCCACAGTTTCCAAAAACAATTTGAAATGTGGACTCGTCCAGACCACAGAACACTTTTCCACTTTGCATCAGTCCATCTTAGATGAGCTTGGGCCCAGCGAAGCGGCGGCGTTTCTGGGTGCTGTTGATAAATGGCTTTCGCTTTGCATTGTAGAGTTTTAACTTGCACTTGCAGATGTAGCGACGAACTGTAGTTACTGACAGTGGTTTTCTGAAGTGTTCCTGAGCCCATGTGGTGATGTCCTTTACACACTGATGTCGGTTTTGATGCAGTACCGCCTGAGGATCGAAGGTCACGGGCATTCAATGTTGGTTTTCGGCCTTGTCGCTACGTGCAGTGATTTCTCCAGATTCTCTGAACCTTTTGACGATATTACAGACCGTAGATGATGAAATCCCTAAATTTCTTGCAATAGCTCGTTGAGGAATGTTGTTTTTAAACTGTTCGACAATCAGCTCACGCATTTGTTCATTAAGTGGAGACCCTCGCCCCATCCTTGTTTGTGAATGACTGAGCATTTCAGGGAAGCTGCTTTTATACCCAATCATGGCACCCACCTGTTCCCAATTAGCCCGTTCACCTGTGGGATGTTCCAAATAAGTGTTTGATGAGCATTCCTCAACTCTCTCAGTCTTTTTTGCCACTTGTGCCAGCTTTTTTGAAACATGTTGCAGGCATCAAATTCCAAATGAGCTAATATTTGCAAAAAATTACAAAGTTTACCTGTTCGAACATTAAGTAACTTGTCTTTGCAGTGTATTTAATTGAATATAGGTTGAAAAGGATTTGCAAATCATTGTATTCTGTTTTTATTTACGATTTACACAACGTGCCAACTTCACTGGTTTTGGGTTTTGTACAAAAACTTCAATTTCAGGCCATGAATAGGAAACTGCACCCAATTTGCACAATCTCAAAATGGCAGCATTCACCACCACTCAAAACAATGTCACATTGACATGCACGTGAATAACAAGTAATTGTGTGCAATAAACTGAGGTGACTTGAGAGCAGAAAGGTGAGGTGGAGACTGAAAGTGGTCATAAGGTAGCACCCTCGGGTCACGTACGTTTGCTGATAGGTGCTGATCGTGAGGTGGGTGGAGTGTTCCACTCCGACTGGTGTGTCCGCCTGGTGGACTGTTCCCCTGGGGAAGTACAGCAAATCCCCTGCCTGTGGGGACCGTAAAATGGCACACCACGTTGAGTTTTGTGGACCAGAGTTGCAGCATTACTGAACTGCAATCCACTGGGCCAGTTGATGAATACATTGCCATGCAAAAGGTCCGCAGTCAGCGATCTATTTTTAGGACGAGTGCGCATCTGTGAATTTAGCATCCATGAATAACAGAGCTGGAACAAATACAGTGTACCTGGTACAAAGCTGAGGTTAACCACACTCAGCACGTCAGGGCTCTTCAATTTAATTTCAATTTGCGCTTCTTAGGGGCAAGACAGGGGCTAAAAATATAAGCGAGTTCAGTATGCACATGTGATATGAGACAAAGACATTATCTCCCCTGATTCTTTCAAAGGAGAGCAAAGCAGAAAGGAAGATGCAGCCTGACAGCAAGCTCTCTGTATGGGCGTTCTGACAGTTTCGTCGGTGTTTTTTGTGGTCGGCTTGTATAATTGTGTGAACACACAACGCCAGTCGACCGTCAGTCTTTCACCAAAGCATGCTTCAGGTTTTCTAGGCCTGAACAAGTCAGTCGCGAACAGTAGCGTAATGGCGGGTATTTATAGCTTCCTCTCAAAATTCTTATTTGTTGTTAATGACAATGGAAATCACCCCACTGAGAATAAACAATGTGTTCATAAACTACTATATGGTATTCTTAGACATAATAAATACATTTAAATATATCTTCTGTTTTACTGTTTTCACCATGAGGAACAATTAAAACTATATGGTATTCTAACATATAACAAATATTCGGAAACAAAGTATTCGGTTTTACTGTTTTCACCATGAAGAACAATTATCCTTTTTTTGGTGGTAAATTTGCTCACAATCTACATGCTCATATAACACTGTAATAACTTTTAAAAAAATTTATTTCACGACCGAAAACAATTTTTTAGGACCACAAAGGGTTGTAATAATTAAGTGTATGAAAAAGGCACTGTATTAATAGGAGATCAGCTAAACGCGTTAATATTTGTTTTAGATGGGGTTTTGTTGTCTGCATTGCTGTTTTAAAGGTAATGGGCAGATACACTGCCTCAGCCCTCAGAACCGCACCTTCAGCGTGATGTCATGTGTGGGGCGGCCAATGCCCTCCTCTGGCTCCAGGCCGTACTCACGAGCCAGGGGAACCGTGGGCTGATAGAGACGCCAGTGTTTCTGCCCCTCCAGTTGAAGGATAAAGACCTGAGGAAGGCAGGGTGGCAAGCTGTGTCAAAGAAGTACCAGGGAAAATCAAGATTCAAACAGAATCTCAATCTCCATTTGAGAAAAAGAACTGAAATGGCAGGATGGGTAAATTCTAAAGCTCACTTGTTTGGTTCCTGTTTCAAAACCGCATCATCATTTCCTGCCACTAACACTTAAAAAAGACCTTAATTAACAGACACAACAGCACACTACACTCCGTGAGTAAAGGCTCAGTGGTTTCATGGCTTCATTCTGAAAGGACGGCCAAACATTCCTCTATCTATGGGGGTGGTTATTACAGGCAGCACACGGACTTGAGACCAAGGCTTTTAGCTAAGTGAATCTGAATTCATTAATGCAAAACAAAACAACCCTGATAATTAATGCTTCTTAATTGTAAGAAAAAGTTTGAAACCAGATGGCCAACCTTTTGGGCTCCGCTATGTTTCAAAACAAAGGCTGCACACTCTCATCACAAGAAAACAAGAGAAATTAAGCACTTTTGAAGCAGGGATGGAGAGAAAGATGTCATTACTTACTCATTCTTGGAGATTATGTCTTTTTTTATTCAGTGGAGGTTATATTCAAGCCTCTCTTTTATCCCAACCCCAGGCACATTCACACTCATCCTGAGAGGGGCAGGTCAGAGCTTCTATTCAAGCCAAGCGATAACGCAGCTAATTCTACTAATCGAGATCCTCCAACAAGGACTCAAGGGGTTGATTAGCAAGAATCAGGTGTGGAACTGCTGGGTTGGAATGAAAGCCAGAACCCACGCCAGCCCTCTCTGGATACGCTCGTGCACCTCGGCCCAGTACCCTACCTCAACATCGTCGTGATGAGGGGGCAGCCCCTGCGACTTCTCCGGGGTGATGTACACATTTGACCCCACTAGAGCTCCGAAGAAACACTCTAGCTTCTCCTGGATCTTCCAGAGCTCATCCTGAAGACAACAGAGAGCAACATCTCTGAGGCCCACAAAACGGAATCACAGCTTCTGCTTCTAGGGAAAGCAAATCAAGCCATTTGCAGGCTCCCTGAGCATTCGAAAGTAGAGGCAAGGAGAATAAATTGACAAATTGCAGGTAGTTCAAAATTCAGCTGCACGATTGCTCACTAGATCAAATCGAAGAGCCTACATGATTCCAATTTTAGCATCTTTGCACTGGCTGCCTACATATTTTAGAACTGATTTTAAAATTGTATTGATCACCTTCAAAGCACTCCATGGTACGGCGCCAGAATATATAAGTGAGCTTTTAAATCCTTATAGACCTACATTATTGGCTGTTCCAGAGTCTAAGTGAAAAACAAAGGGTGATCGCACCTTCTCAGTTAAAGCTCCAAGACTCTGGAATGGCCTCCCAAATAATATTAGGAATGCTGAGTCTTTATCCTCTTTTAAATCTCTTTTAAAGACTCACTTTTACTGATTAAATTCTGTTATTGTACTGGTGCGATTTTGTGCGAGTCTGTTTTAAAATCTTAATTCTTCTAGTTTAATATCTCTACTTTTTCCCCCATTTTGTTTTATTGCTTTTATGTTCATGTATTTTTACCTGTTTGTGAAGCACTTTGTGCTGTATTGCTTGAAAGGTGCTATATAAATAAATTGCGACAGTCCGCAGGAGAAGGGTGTATAAGGGATATTTTGGTCAAGTTGAGTTTAGTGCATCTGCTGATCCCTTACCATGTGCTAAACATAGAAAAACAGTTTTTCTCTAAAACGTAAAAAATCCCTGATACACCCTTTTCCTGTGGACTGTCACAATTTATAAATTTACAAATTATAAACCCCCTTGCAGCTCTAACCTTGAACCTCTGCGGTTGGTGGAACTGTATAGTTACTCTCTTCTGGTAAAAATCTTTCTTCAGTTGACTGTGGTTCACCCGACCCTGCTTGTTTATCACCTTCTTCACGCCACTGACACAGCGGCAGAGGATGACGTCCCTGTCGTACTCAATGCCCTGGCTGCACAGCGCCTTGAGGTCCGACAGCTGGAAGAGCGAGCCGTAGTAGGCGGCCAGCGCAGGGTCGGACCTCTGCAGGTGCAGGGGCTTCTTTTCCCAGTACTCCTGGAAGAACTCCTGCACACCCAGGGGAGCGATCAGGCTCTCAAAATGGCTGGTGGGGCAGTTAAAGCTGAGGGGGGTTGGAACGGCACCATTGTGGTCTGTTTTTATCTTCTTTAAAGGGACCGGTTCCCCTTCTGTTGTAGCTGGGTTATCTTTCTTCGGCATCAGGGGCTGCAAGACATGATTTTTTTTCCCCCAATAAATTGGTTTAACCTCAATTCAGTCTCATACTGTCATTACATGCTATCAGCAGATTAGCCAACAGTAAATCTACAGTTGTACTTTGCCATTTTAAAATGTAATTTCAGATCAGGCTACGGATTATTGGATGCCTAGTATTGACAACCTAAGAAACAAAATTAATTGATTTGTCCAGATTTCTGCTGCAAAATACAGATCACATGCATTCTGTCCACCATGGCGCACCACTATAGGCCAGGTGCCCAACTGTTTGAACCATGATAAAAGACAGATTTTTTTAACCAGTCCTTTACTTGTGTGTGTATTTGACAAATCAAAACAATCAAATTTCAATGCTGCAAAGTTATAAAGGTTGCATACCTAAAAATACATACCTACCAATAGAAAACTGTCAAAATCACTGATATTACCTTGCCATGCAAAATGAGAGTCTGGCGCATATTGCATGGATGTGATTCCTGTGAGCAGCCAGAAAAAGCAGGCACTTGGAAACATTAGTCCAATAAAAATATACAAAACCATAAGTAAATGCCCAATTTTACAAACCCCAATTCCAATGAAGTTGGGACATTGTGTAAAACGTGAATAAAAACAGAGTACATCCATCCATCCATCTTCTTCCGCTTACCCGGGGCCGGGTCACGGGGGCAGCAGTCTAAGCAAGGATGCCCAGACTTCCCTCTCCCTGGACATTTCTTCCAGTTCTTTCGGGGGTATCCCGAGGCGTTCCCAGGCCAGCCGAGCGACATAGTCCCTCTAGCGTGTCCTGGGTCTTCCCCGGGGCCTCCTCCCGGTGGGGCATGCCGGAACACCTTCCCAGGAAAGGCGTCAGGGGGCATCCGATATAGATGCCCAAGCCATCCCAGCTGGCTCCTCTCGGCGTGGAGGAGCAGCGGCTCTACTCTGAGCTCCCCGGGTGACAGAGCTTCTCACCCCTATCTCTAAGGGGCGCCCACCACCCTGCGGAGGAAACCCATTTCAGTTTTCAGATACAACCCGCTTGTATCCGAGATCTCGTTCTTTCGGTCATGACCCAAAGTTCCTGGCCATAGGTGAGGGTAGGAACGTAGATTGACTGGTAAATTGAGAGCTTCGCCTTTCGGCTCAGCTCCTTCTTCACCACAACAGATCGGTACAATGACTGCATTACTGCTGCCGCTGCACCGATCCGTCTGGCAATCTCACGCTCCATCCTTCCATCACTCATGAACAAGACCCCAAGATACTTAAACTCCTCCACTTGAGGCAGGAGCTCTCCTCCAACCTGGAGGGGGCTAGCCACCTTTTTCCGGTTGAGAACCATGGCCTCGGACTTGGAGGTGCTGATTCTCATCCCAGCCGCTTCTCACTCGGCTGCAAACCGCCCCAGTACATGCTGAAGGTCCTGGTTCGAAGGAGCCAACAGGACAACATCATCCGCAAAAAGCAGAGATGAGATCCTCTGGTCCCCAAACCGGACTCCCTCCGGCCCCTGGCTGCGCCTAGAAATTCTGTCCATAAAAATAATGAACAGAACCGGTGACAAAGGACAGCCCTGCCGGAGTCCAACATGCACAGAGTACAATGATTTGCAAATCCTTTTCGACCTATATTCAATTGAGTACACTACAAAGACAAGATATTTAATGTCCAAACTGATAAACTTTATTACTTTTTTGAAAATATTCACTCATTTTGAATTTGATGCTTGCAACAGGTTCCAAATAAGCTGGGACAGGGGAAACAACAGACAGGAAAAGTTGAGGAATGCTCAAAAAACACCTGCTTGGAACATTCCACAGGTGAACAGGTTAATTGGAAACAGGTGAGTGTCATGATTAGGTATAAAAGGAGCATCCCCGAAAGGCTCAGTCATTCACAAGCAAGGATGGGGCGAGGTTCACCACTTTGTGAAAAACTGCATGAGCAAATAGTTCAACAGTTTAAGAAAAACATTTCTCAACGCGCAGTTGCAAGGAATTTAGGGATTTCATCATCTACAGTCCATAATATCATCAAAAGATTCACAGAATCTGGAGAAATCTCTACACGCAAGCTGCAAGACCGAAAACCAGCATTGAGTGCCCGAGACCGTCAGTCCCTGAGGCGGCACTGCATTAAAAACCGACATCATTCTGTAAAGGATATTACCATGTGGGCTCAGGAACACTTCGGAAAACCACTGTCAGTTAACACAGTTCGTCGCTACATCTACAAGTGCAAGTTAAAGCTCTATCATGCAAAGCGAAAGCCATATATCAACAACACCCAAAAACGCCACCGGCTTCTCTGGGCCCGAGCTCATCTGAGATGGACTGATGCAAACTGGAAAAGTGTGCTGTGGTCTGACGAGTCCACATTTCTAATTCTTTTTGGAAATCATGGATGTTGTGTCCTCAGGGCTAAAGAGGAAAAGGACCATCCAGATTGTTATCAGTGCAAAGTTCAAAAGCCAGAATCTGTGATGGTATGGAATGTGTTAGTGCCCATGGCATGGGTAACTTGCACATCTGTGAAGGCACCATTAATGCTGAAAGGCACATACAGGTTTTGGAGCAACATATGCTGCCATCCAAGTGACCTCTTTTTCAGGGACGGCCCTGCTTATTTCAGCAAGACAATGCCAAGCCACATTCTGCATGTGTTACAACAGCATGGCTTTGTAGTAAAAGAATGCGGGTAATAGACTGGCCTGCCTGCAGTCCAGACCTGTCTCCCACTGAAAATGCGAGGCGCATCATGAAGTGCAAAATACGACAATGGAGACCCCGGACTGTTGAGCAACTGAAGTCGTACATCAAGCAAGAATGGGAAAGAATTCCACCAACAAAGCTTCTACAATTAGTGTCCTCAGTTCCCAAACGCTTATTGAGTGTTGTTCAGAGGAAAGGCGATGGAACACAGAGGTAAACATGCCCCTGTCCCAGCTTTTTTGGAACATTTTGCAGGCATTAAATTCACAATGAGTGAATATTTCCAAAAAAACAATTAGGTTTATCAGTTTGAACACTAAATATCTTGTCTTTGTAGTGTACTCAATTGAATATAGGTCGAAAAGGATTTGCAAATCATTGTATTCTGTTTTTATTCACGTTCTACACAATGTCCCAACATTATTGGAATTGGGGTTTGTAGTTTTACCTAAACTGAGAAGGCATCAGGAAGTGAAAGTCTCTCAAAAGGATGTGGTTTTAGGTTCACTCTTGTTGAAAGCAACAATGCAACCCGCCTTGAACTAGCCCAGCAATATGAACATTTAAAGCAATCAGAATTCCTGTTCATGTTTTAATGTGTCTTTAAAGTTGATGGAAGCCGTCGACTGTGCCATGTCATCACAAGATGACTCCATTTGCTTCAAATTCGCAATGAGGTCCTAAGTTATTTACACTGCAATTGAGAGCGAAATAAGGGCAAATTTCAACGACAATGGAAATTTGGGTGATGAAGAGCTTCATTGAACTTTTCAGAGTTATATTTGCAGACTGCCTTGAACGAACGCAAGAAACTCCTGTCAACTGCAGTCAGTGTGAAAGCAAGTCACCAGATCTGAAGTATATTTTCTGCAGGGTGCACAGATTTACGGGAAATATCTGGCCAACGGAATAGTTCTCTGCGATGGCTAAAAAGGAGAAAATATTTGTTATTTAGGCCAGTTGTACTGGCCTCACAGGTTACATTTGAGTATCGGTATCCACATCCCCTCGAAAGCTAAGGGAATTGCTACTTAAACGCCAGAACTGGCAACTAAGGGGACGGTCATTCACTTTATCAGAAAGTTAATGAACAATAGAAAGACTCATGGGTAAATGCAGACATTGCCCATATTTTCTTCCCAAAATTCAAGCGAGAATATGTGTTAGCTTAAGTTTTGGCCAGGAGATGAACGTTAGCAAATAGATCTGGATGAACGAGATCGATTACTGATTAAATCTTAAATATCACTATAACACAACGAATGCGTACATTATTGTCAACAGGTAAGAACACATTGCACGAAGACCCCGATAATCCAGCTCCGTGTACTCACAGCAGTAAATTTCGTGACAGCAGTACCAATGGTACGGGTACCAACACATGCGGCACATGTCCTACACTGATAATGTCTGACTTGAAACATGACTATTTTAGACGGTTCCGGCTTTACTTCGGACCGTAGATTTTACCAACTCGGAGTATTTTCGCGGTATTGTTATTTTTATTTATTTAGTAAATTAATAAATGTATTTTTTTTTCCAAAGTTAATGCAGGGCACTGCCATTTAAGAGCTATCATTACACAAGAATTTATACCAGCGCTTTCACTTTGCTGTTTAATCGTTCACACATCACTGACCAAGACCTTATGTTATTACATTTCCAATTTCAACCATTGTGAAATGTTATTGAAGCCATTTAGCGTTCTTTTTGCTCAGGTAAAATGTGGAGTTCATCTAGATATGCTTAATTTGTTACAGTGCCCTGCGGAAAATTCCATCTTCCGGCCAAAGCATGTCAAGATGGTTAGTGAACAATGTCAGCATTGTGGTTTGTAAACTAGCTGACCAGCTTTATGGCAGCCAGTCCAGTGGTTGTCGAACTTGCTCAAGATCTTTTTTTTTTTCAACCAACCGCAACTGCAATCAGACTTTAAGTGAGTACCAAATTATTCATAATTGCTTTTAAACTCTTTCAAGTGCCCTCTATGCCACATATCATAGCTATGAATGCCCCATTGTGTTCTTTATTCATCCTGTACATTGTAAATTATTTATTGCATTAAAATATGAAAAAAATGGACCAAGGGTCCCGTAGCTTACTGGCCAGGAATTCGGTCGAATCTCAGTGCGTGAAAGAGCAAGGCCTAAAACGACTTGACAGCGTGTGATCTTTAATCGCTCAGGGGCGCGTTTCCCAAAAGCGTAGCAACTTGCGTAGTTCATCCATTCACAGTCAATGGGCCCAACTATTTAAGTTGGCACCTGTATTTCAGGAAATGCACCCCGTCTTAAGAACAATCATACATTTGTAATGGATATTGCGACACGGACTCGGAAATTCATTTGTACACCTTGGTCAGTCAACAACATTCTTCGCTGCATCCACTGATGAAAGTTTAAGCTTTAATAACCCATCATTAGGCAAAGCCAAAACCATACATGAACGCTTTCCCGAAGTGCTGACGACTTCTCTAGGCTCAGCATCATCGGATATAGACTATACCACAGTGGAGGTGTGTCTTGTGGTCCGATGAGTCAACCTTAGTTGTTATCAATAAATCAGGTCCAAGGAAGCGAACGTCGTCTCTGAGGGCACCATTAATGCAGAAGGATATGTACGAATATTGGAGCAAGATATGCTGTCATATAGATGTCTCTTCCAGGGACAACCCTGCATTTTCCAGCAAGACCACAGCAGACTGTATTCTGCACAGATAAGTGCATGACTGTTTACAAATGGCCTGCCTACAGTCGTGATCTGTCTGTGAAAGAATATATGCCACTTTATGAAGCAAGATATGCAGAAGTGCAGGCCCCTTAAAATTGTGCAGCTGAAGAATTTCATAAATGAGGAATGAAAAAAATAACTTGCTACACTTAAAATGGTATTTTCAGTGTCCAAATTCTTAAAAAGTGTGATGAAAAGACATGGTGATGTTATACAGTGGTAAACGGCCGAGAAAGCTAACTTTTTTAGCCTCTGTTGCAGTCATCACATTGTCCATTTTCAATCAGCGATCATATTTAAACTTCGTACATCTTGCAGTTTTCAACATAGTAGATGGAGAATAGACATTTCAATTCAGTTCTTTTTAAGTGCTTCCATTTTTCATGATGTACCAACTGCTTTGGAATAGAATATAATCAGGCATGTAAATAGGAGCTGTCCACTATTTATGGTGACAATTTTTCTTACCAATTGGAAGACAATTCAAGCAAACTTACAACAGCTATGGAAAGCGAAGAAAAAAATGGGCAAAATATCCACACAACATAATTAAGTTTATTGATAAAAAATGGTTGGATGTGAGGGTAAATATTTACCCATTGATACCAGACCAATGTCTTCAATTCAACGATAATTTACAGGTAACATCTCCCACTATGGGCAACTTTAATCCCCGTTCCAAACTGTTCTAAAACAAACTCCACTAAAAGAGTATTCTCCTGTTCCATAATTAAGAGAGAGATGGCGGATATCAATTGAAATCCAATGTAGTGGGCATATGCAGGGAGACCAAATCGAGGGGGAATTCCCAATGTATGTACTGTACTTATGTACCTTGTTGTTTTGTATGAAGACATACATACTAAAAGATGGTCCTCCTTCAGAAGGCCAACCTATAGTTTGATTTACAGTAAGCCTTTACCCCAGTATAAACATTCCCCACAGTAAAATGCAGTTCAGTATCAGTCACTTATATTTACAGACAACTGAGTAACTAAACACAAGGTCATTCAGATGCAAGTGCTCATGAAACAAGCAATTCTAAATCAGGAAATAAAACATTCCTCAACACTACTAATGAGTAGTTCCATCTAAGACAGGCAGGAACATTTCATGAGTGAGCATGACAAAAAAAAAATAGAAGTCTTTCGTGGTTCCTCCGTATCTGAATCACTGAAGTCACATGGGAGCAGGGTGGCGGCGCGTGCCGAGATGTGGCTCCACACCCGGTGTGAGCGGCCGAGACGAGGCCCCTGGGCTCCAAACGCCAGGCCGACTCTCCTCCTTCACTGTGCAGGTCTCTTACGGTCCGTCACTGTGGTGTATCTGTACACCCGGAGTTGGAGCACATCTTGGGGAACTCCAGCTTCTCACACTCCGTCAGCTTCAGAGGCAAGTGCTGGGAAATTTCATTGGGGTCTGTGAACAGGGCAGGGGGGACGTGCTGCAAAAATCAAAAGCACGGAAAGTTCCTCTGAGAGTCGCACAATTTCTCCTCAAACCAAAAAGCTTACTGCCAGTAGCTCTGCTGTGATTACACTATTCATTGCTCAAAAGCTTAACCTCAAAAAACAGTGAATACAGTGGGCTCCAAAATTACTGGCGCCGCTGACTGGCACAATGCGCAAAAATAAATTCTAAAAAACATTTAAGAAGATGCTTTCAATGAATAACCATGTCACTATGCACAATGGCACAATTTTAGATGTGGGGGACATCTGACATCAAGGCACTGGTTGTACAAGCATGATTTTACAGCTAGTTCTGTGAACTTATCACTGTATTAAATACAACTCACATTCAGCAAGAAACTATAGGACAAACAATATTATTGCCTTGGGTCCTGTGGTCCGACTTAACGCCAATGCTTCCTTGACGAGTAGAGTGCTACTCTGAGCATTGTACCATACAGCTGACATCAAAACGGAAAAAATCGCGAGAACTCTCCCTAACTTACTGCCGTCTTGCCATCTTTGTATCGCTACTCTACCGTCAGACTAACTTGTTGTTTCGCGAGATTCATGCTGTAAGCTTTTTAACTGCCAACAGCGATTGTGAGGCGGCGCCAGGTAAGAAAATATAGTTCCTGACCACGTGTGGTTTCCTTCACTGACCGACTCCACATGACCATTCATCTTTACCGGAGGGAGGCATTCTTTGATCTAACCGCTAGTGACGACTATAGGCATTCAGCCTCTCCTCTTGCACTTGAGCGGTGCTCACACTTACGCTACCCGCTGTTCAGTAAGAATCACTTGATGCAGGATATTTTAACATAACGGATTAATCAAGAGAAGTTATTAGCAAATTTATTGTAGTATATTTTCAGGTACACCAGTGTGAGGGAGTGAGGTGAGCTGAGAACAGGCATCGCTGAAAGTCCAGCGGAGACAGCGGCTGATTTGTGTTGCTTTCTGTACCGACACTATGCATCTAAAACTGAAAGGTTACAGGCAAATCTCAACAGAATATGCATGGCCTTATATCTTTGCCTTTGTAACTTTGAGTGTGTCTGTATAAAACATGAAATGAGGAAATTAAACAGAAAAAAAAACAAATCTTCATTTATTTTCTATCTCATAAAAACTTAAGTTGCAACATTCCTTATAAATTCAGGTGCACTTATCCAAAGGAAAGTGAAAATGGGTGTGGACACCACAGCGCTCTACATAATAAAATATCATTATTCTGTCTCACACAGAAATAATATTGCCTTTCATAATGTTCGTTTATCTGCCATGCTGAAGCGAGTCTGGATAACGAGAATTCTACCATTCATTCCAGCGAATTCTGCATTTTGATTGGTTAACACCAGATATCTATTCACCGGTAAACAACCTCGCTTGATCCCAACTTTGCTATAAAAAAATATTTTCATAGGGGTGTTGACAAGAGTCATGGTAGAATGGAGATAAACCTACCGTTTTTTTCTGAGCACTCGGTATTTATCGTAGGCTAGATACCTGGAAATTTACATTTGAAACCTCGAAAGCTTTCGGTTTCAAATGAAATTTCAGGTATCTATATCCCACGATAAATACCTCGTGTTCGAAAAAAACTGTAGGTTTATCTCCTAACTGGAACCCCAATAACCTATGTCAAAACTTCGAGTGGGGATTCCCCTTTTTTGCATTAAGTGTGGACCTGCAAAAAATATAACCTCAACTTTAAGTTTAAAATGAAATAAGATACACGCTAGACCACCTGTGATGTGTATCCTGGAAGGGTTTTGTGACTGGGTACTATATTTATAAATGCTTTGTATCCCTGCGCCGCGCTCTCTCAGACAACCTACCGCGTTTCTACCCACATGTTGCTCTTAAGTTACCGTTACCTTCTCCCGACCCTACCACAATAGAATATCCTTTTGATGTGATCTGTACTGTACACTTATCACTGAGAGCAGCACTTTTACGAAATACAATAACTCAGTTATTAGTCCAGCAACATTTAGCACAAGCAAAATGTACAAAGCGCAAACAAGCCTTACCTGCAGTGCTGAAACTTTGCTTTCTCGAGTTGTGAACTCCCTCAACATATAGTCCTTACCAGCCTGCAAGCAAAACAAACTGTTCCTCATTAACCTGTATGCAGAACTTAGACTTCAAGGTATCCATAAACTCATTTAACTGAATACAGACATCAAATTATGCGATGAGTGCTACTGTGTAACGCTCAGTTCCATACAGTTGAGCTCCCCATGCAAGAAAATAAAGGGGAATTTGTGCAATATTTAACTACACGTGGTTTCAAACGGTAGGCTCTGTATAAACAAGGCAACATTGTCACCAATATCCCCCGCCACAGTAAGAATGGTCACGGGGGAATGGGGAAAACTTGTCCCCATTAAACATCCATACACCAAGTTCAGAGTCAAGGGCCATAACTCTGTAAAAATGAATTTCTCGGAATCAATTGTCGAACTCATTCAGTAGGGTCATTAGTACTGGCCACATACAAAACTTCATTCACGTAGGTGCAACAGTTTCCGAGGAAACTTGTCCTCATTGCAAATCCCAAACACCAAGTCGACAAACAGAAACAAGGACCATAACTCCGTAAAAATAAATTTCTCGGAATCAACTGTTGAACTTATTCAATAGGATCATTAGTACTGGTCACCCACAGAATTTCATCCACGTAGGTGCAATAGTTGCCGAGAGAACTTGTCCCCATTGCAACACCCATACACTTAAGTCCACGAACAGAGTCAAGGGCCATAACTCTGTAAAAATGAATTTCTCAGAATCAGTTGTCGAGCTCATTCAGTAGGGTCATCAGTACTGGCCACAAACAAAATTTCATTTACATAGGTGCAATAGTTTCCAAGAAAACTTGTCCCCATTGCAAATCCCATTCACCAAGTCGACGAACAGAAACAAGGACCATAACTCCGTAAAAAAAACCCCGGAATCAACTGTTGAAGGGGATTAATAGGATCATTATACAACCCACAGAATTTCATCCCACGCAGCACCACAAGATATTTGCGAGGAACTTGTCCCTCATGGCAACACCCCTATACATCTGCTGTAAAGACAACAATGGTCATAACTGCTGTAAAATAGAATTTCTCGGAATCAACAGGCCCTCATTCAGTAGGGGATCAGTACTGGCCAAAAACAAAATTTAATTTGCATTGGATGGAGAATTGTTCACTTCTCTATGACTGTAATGCCGACAATGTGTTCTGTGCCTGGGTGCACAGACTACAGCAAGGCTAAAACTCACTCCTCACCTGCAGATACAGCATGAGCTATACAATGCCAACAAGCTATTGCAAACACAACCCATAAAGAAGAGATGCTAGCAAATAAGTATACAAATGTAAGAGCTTGTAGAAAGCACTTTTGTCTTGCATACTACAGTATGAGAAAGATCTCCAAATGGAGTCGCTGGGCTGTTCTCTAAAACAATTCTGACGCGGCCCAGGGCTCGCAAAATCGCTGTTCTGAGCGCCCGGGACAAGTAAAAATTTTGTCGGACAAGCAGAATTTAAGAGGCGCTTGCTCGACGGGCTGGCTGAAAATTTCACGCCACACAGTAATTTATTTCCGACCTTAACGTTTTATTTACTGTACCAATGTGGCCACTAAATTCATTTGAAACAAAATCCGATTTGTTGCTGAAAACCTATGGCCTATTTCACAATATTTTAGGCGTGACTGTCACAACTTTCTAATTACCGGTTGCCAAGTGCCATAGCCAAATAGCGGGATTTTGATCCGCCGCGGTCTAGTTTGGTTGGTGCAAGCATAAGCAATGACTTGACTCCCAACCATCAAACAGGGGAATGAAGGCATACATGCGTGCAGCCGGCGCTAGGAATCACGTCGGACAGCCATTCCATTGAACGGTCACTCACAAAATCACTTTCTCGGAACATGGTTATAATATAATTTTTGAGTGAGAGAAGCAAAACTTTTATCGACATTTGTTGTTGCTTTTGTGTGGTGGTGTGGTTGTTGTTGTCTAAAACGGCCCACAGCAAAGTATTTATTTATATTAAAGTTATTCATCTAAACCCGTGTTCTAGACTCGCATCTTTCCCACATTGCGTTTCGTTTCAATCGCCTCAGAACCGAAACAACAGGCTTGTGCTTACACATGAAGGGGAAGAGAGGGATAATTAACACAAATTTCCACAGTTTTTTTTTTTTTTTGTAGTGGCGGCCACATGGACAGAGGGGGTGAGCGGGCAGTGTCTGCGGACTTGAAGTGGGTGTGGGACTATGAATTCGAGCATTGAAACACTCTACCCAGCAATCTTATGGCTATACGAGGGTGCGTTTTCCATTAAAACCAGCAACACTATATCACAAGCAAGAATATGTTGTGATGTTGCACCTGGGGAAGCTAATCGGCCATTGTCAGAGCAACATACAATTTTCAAAATGAGACATTGGAGCAAAAGACCGAATTAACTGTGGAATTGTGAAACACTTCGATAAACACTTCGATGACTGATTACTGAATAAATATTATACAGAAGTTGTTCATGTTTGTTAGAGAATGCGCACCATGTCAAAATATCTAGCAAAACAAGACAACCCCAAAGAAATGCTTCGTTGTCATTTCACTTCACGACATGAGTCCGAGGACTTAGGGGTGCTGGTTTAAACCACTCACTGCGCACCCCCCGATTGCACGCCTGGTGCTCATTCATTCATTCATTAAGAATTAAATGTAGCGTGCCCCGGTGGCTCATTGGTCTAAGCGCGTGTACCATAAAGGCTGTGTCCTTCCCACAGCGACCTGGGTTTGATTCCAGCTCGGGCCATTTGTTGCATGCCTTCCACCATTCTTCTCCCCAGAACTTTCCTGTCTCTCTACACTGTATACTATCAAATAAAGGGAAAACTTCACAAAAATAATCTTTTTTTTAAAAAAAAAAAAAAAAAAAAAAAAAGTTAAATGAAGCTTTTATAAATATATCACCTAAATCGCTACAATATGGGCGCTAAAATATATCGATTTTGTTTTTAGAGTTGTATACGTGCCGCTTATTGTCGGTCAAAAGGGATTATGAAGCATCCATAATTGTTTTTTTTTTTCTTCCTTCATCTATAGAGTCAAAAGACCGTAACATATGTCAGTGTCTCCAACGACCGAATTAAAAAATTATTTTAAACGCCATTCCAAAACAGAAACAAAATGGAAAGTCATAAGGTTGCAAATGATTTTTCAAGAAGAACACGACAACTTTCAAACACTTACAAGATTTAATTACACAACCCTCCAACAATTGTTGAATATTTCGATCGTGTGCCATTGTAAAATGTCAACAGTTGATTTGGCCATCAGACGTTTGCAACGGGACATCAGTATATTCTATAGGCCTATGTTTTACCGACATTCTGATGAGTACACTTGCACATCAATGATCAGAATATCATGTAGAACATACTGACGTCCATTAAATGGACAAAATGTAACAGTAACTTGTGCCCCATTTCTACTAAGAGGTACCGGCTCTACCCGCTTTTTTCATTGTTTAAGTTGCATAAAACGGAATAGGGAGAAGTCATTAAACGCTACGTTTTATTCCGTGCATTACATGTAGGCCTATATATTATAATCGAAATTCAATTGAAATAAACGAATGTTCCGTGGTGTGAAAGAATGCATGGTCATAATGAACGTTTGTTGGTGTTGATGAATATACATCGTAATGCAAATTTCCTTTATGAAAATGCCGCCTACATAAATGATTTTCTCCTCGCTAATTATACACTTTTCAGCGCTGATGATTTTTTTTCTCTGTTCGTAACGAACAGCAAAAGTTGTAAAACCTTTTCAAACGGTAACTGATATGTTGGTTACATGGTTGGTGAAACTCATAGCGCACAAATGCATGATGATTACCATTAACGTGATGTGCGAAAACACCACTTCAAAAAATGACTGCGATGGCATGGCACGTTTGTCTGAGTGGTAAAGAATCAACCGCATCCAAAAAGGGGCATACAGATATTTTAAATAATTTTGTGCTGCGTCGCTATGATGACCAGCTACACTGAGGCAGTAGCTGCTATCCTCTAATGGAAAACGACCCCTAGAAAATTACCCGGCACCAAGGCGGGTGGAGTAGAGTAGAGTAGAGTCGGTATTCTGACAATTTGTGCTGCCTTGTCAAAAAATGCTACCGTAATGGAAAGCAATCGTAAAGTCTTTGTTTTTCGCCTTGATATTGCAATATGAATCTGTCCACAGTAGTAACTTTGTTATTTGTTAGCTTATAACATAAACAGATTTTATAACGAGTTGGATAAGTTTGTTTGAAGATAGTATATGCCCGTATACGCCATTATCATCTAATTTCTGCATTTTCAGGAAAACCCAGCATGTACATGCAAATATATACCCTTACATGTCAAAAGGCGCACTGAAAATATATCTATTTTTAATGATTTTTGAAGATACTTAAGATATGAGCGAAGAAACAGCCCGAGATTTTAGGTTTGCGCAAGCGCAGAACCGAAAGGTAGCATATTTTGACAGGTAGCAAAATTTGACAGAACACCAGTACCACGTAGTGGAAATGAGGCATTAAGGCCGAATTCGGCGAGGTCTCGGGCAAGGAGAAAACTTTTCGGGCAATCAGGAATTCACCTGTGCTTGCCCGACGGGCTACCGTTCATTTTAGAATTTTGCGAGCACTGGGCCATACCATCCTTTTTTCTGTTGCGTTACCCCAGCAAGTAACATTTATCAAGACTCAATTTTGCCCTCGAAACCCCCATTGGAGAGGATGACTGACTAAGTCGCAAGTGAGTAAGCCAGCCTGGCAGCTACTTTCTTTTGCATAAAGGCAACGATCACAAAACAATGTGTTAGCATAATTTTCCAATTGCCTACAAGTTCCAGCCAACTTACGTTACACCCGTAAGCTAACATTAACGTAACTTGAAAAAAAATGGAGCTGACAGAGCCAAAATGGTAAAGTTACATATTGCCAAAAATGGCCAGCAAAGTTTTCCGCTTGCCAGCTTGCTCCTCCAGTTCACTACAACTACCAGCTAAAAAAGAATTAAGTAGCTGATTGAAAAGCAATGTTATCGATGGCATAAAATCCTATGCACTCATTTTGGGGAGCCATTTCCGCTGTTGAGAGAAAAAACATGCTAGTCTGCAGTACAAGCGAAGACCACAAGGAGGTTTTATTTTTCAGTGGCATCTAGACCACGCCCCCTGGTTACTCAGAGGAGGAGCCTAGAAATCCGAACTCAAATAGCTGGTAGTTCTTCCTCAACACCAACAACGTCAGGGTGCATGTCAAATGACAACACTGAATGGGGAAGTAACACAGATTTTGCAGCGGATTCCCACAGTTAGAAAGATCACTGGCAAAAACTGCATGTGTTTTCACATCCCTACCTAGGATAGATGGAGATAAGCTTGAGTATTGATGAAGAGTCCCATCAAAGCTACATTTTCCACTCATGATTCTGAAAAAAGGGCTGGTGTGAAATTGTAGGAAACACTTGCCTCATGATAAAGCCGAGTGTCGTTGATTCTGATCAGGACCCCATCGACCCGCAAGAAAAACCGCATCAACACGAAGAAACTTGTGGGCATCACTCTCTTTAAAGAAAGAAACGGTACAGAGTAAAAATTCACCACCTTTCTCAAACTTTCATTAAGATGATCAACCCAACTTCACGCAGACTTCACTAGCATTAAGCTCACCGAGTAAGGGGTTGCATGAGCATTTAGTTCAAAGATGATAACAACCATTATTTATTTATTTTTTTGCTTTGCTCGTATAGGTACAGAGCAGAAACAGTGACAGAGGCAGTGACTGCTGAGAAGGGGCCAATGCTGCAAAGGAACTCACTGACCAAGCCGCTCGCACTGGCTGCCACTCACAATCTTAACGCTGATCATGGACACCCCGTGGTCGTGCAGCTCGTCCTCAAACAGCAAAACATCCTCGAAGAACATGATCTGCTCTCGTGCTTTCAGCCTCTCCATATCGATGCGCTCTGTGGTGGCCGTCACCTTGATGTGAAAGCAGGGGTAAAAAAACCAAACACATGACACAGTAACCCCAGCACGAGCGTACTCAAAGCACAATGTAAGAACCATGGAGGGTATGGTCTTTGGTTTCCGTGGAAAGCACTGCGCTAACTTTTACAAACCCCACTTCCAATGAAGATGGGATGTTGTGTTAAACGTGAATAAGAACAGAATACAATGATTTGCAAATCTTTTCGACCTATATTCAATTGAGGGTATCGCCAATACGCAAAAAAAAAAAAATGCCCGGATGTAGCGCTTTTGGCAAGATATCTAGCTACCTCTGGAACCCACTGACCTCCGGTGCGTTGCTGAGATCTCGGCAATCATTTAACATCAGCTAGCTGCGACTAGGTCAAGCATGCATGCATATAGATATTTGGTCATCGTGAGTATTAGTCTCTCATCCAGGGGTATGACTGAAGTTTTTTTCTGCTTATTTTCGTTCGACGAACACATGGCAGCTTCACAGTAACGACCCATGGCCTTAATGACTACAGTTCAGTTACTGTTAGGCTCTGCAGAGACTGGAAGCAACTGGGCCACCAAACTATCCCATAATGCATCTGAAACGGGGCACGAATGCAACATCTGGGCATTTTTTTGTGTATTGATGATACCCTCAATTGAGTACACTACAAAGATAAGATATTTGATGTTTAGACTGATAAACTTTATGGGTTTTTTTTTTTTTTTTAAATTCACTCATTTTGAATTTTTTGCCTGCAACACGTTCCAAATAAGCTGGGACAGTGGAAACAACAGACAGGAAAAGTTGAGGAATGCTCAAAAAACACCTGTTTGGAACATTCCACAGGGGACCTGGTTAACTGGAAACAGATGAGTGTCATGATTAGGTATGAAAGGAGCATCCCGAAAGGCTAAGTCGTTCAAATGCAAGGATGGGGTGAGGTTCACCACTTTATGAACGACCGCGTGAGCAAATAGTCCAAAGTTTTTCAACATGCGACTGAAAGGAATTTAGAGATTTCATCATCTACAGTCCATAATATCATCAAAAGATTCAGCGAATCCGGAGAAATCTCCTCATGTAAGCGGCAAGGCCGAAAACCAACAGTGAATGCCCGTGACCATCGGTTGCTCAGGGGGAACTGTATTAAAAACCGACATATCATTCTGTAAAGGATATTACCATGTGGGCTCAGGAACACTTCGGAAAACCATTGTCAGTTAACAGTTCGTCGCTACATCTACAAGTGCCAGTGAAAGCTCCATCATGGAAAGTGAAAGCCATATATCAACACCCAAAAACGCCACCGGCTTCTCTGGGCCCAAGCTCATCTGAGATGGACTGACACAAAGTGAAAAAGTGTGCTGTGGTCTGACGAGTCCACATTTCTAATTGTTTTTGGAAATCATGGACGTCGTGTCCTCAGGGCTAAAGAGGAAAAGGACTATCCAGATTGTTATCAGCGCAAAGTTCCAAAGCCAGCATCTGTGATGGTATGGGGATGTGTTAGTGCTCATGGCATGGGTAACTTGCACATCTGTGAAGGCACCATTAATGCTGAAAGGCACATACAAGTTTTGGAGCAACATATGCTACCATCAAAGCGATGTCTTTTTCAGGGACGTCCCTTCTCATTTCAGCAAGACAATGCCAAGCCACATTCTGCATGTTTTACAACAGCATAGCTTTGTAGAAAAAGAGTGTGGGTAACAGTCCTACATAAAGTAAGAATGGGTAAGAATTCCACCTACAAAGCTTCTACAATTACTCTCCTCAGTTCCCAAACGCTTATTGAGTGTTGTTAAAAGGAAAGGTGATCTAACACAGTAATAAACATGCCCCTGTCCCAGCTTTTTTGGAACGTGTTGCAGGCATCAAATTCAAAATGAGTGAATATTTAAAAAAAAAAAAAAAAAAAAAAGTTTATCAGTTTCAACATTAAATATCTCGTCTTTGTAGTGTACTCAATTGAATATAGGTCAAAAAGGATTTGCAAATCATTGTATTCCATTTTTATTCCCGTTTTACACAATGTCCCAACTTCACTGGAATTGGGGCTTGTATATCCTGTAATTAATGATTGCTAGTTGATTGAATTTAAATGGTTTGACAGGAAAACATTAAAGCTATACCTTCATCTTCAGTTCTTCCCCCAGCAGTGTTCCTCTGTAGTCGGTTGTGTATGTCCAGTCATAGCGTTTCACCACCTCTTTAGAGTGCTCCGAATCAGCTCTGTGTTTCCCAAAACAAATCACCACTTTGATGCCTTAAAATGGGGTTTTAACAGAAATAGTCAGTAGTAGAGTACTAAATCTAATGAAATCACACCTTGCTTCCTGTTAAACACGTCGTATTTACTGAAACACTAAACGTATGTGACAGAGTCTGAATTTTCATGGCTGTGATGAATTGACATTTGACTAATATATCTCATGACCTATGGACAGTTGCTCAACTGCAATCAGTACACCCTTATAGCATGTTGCTTTGGATAGCGGAACATGCCGAACTAGAGGCACTCCTAGAGTGCAAACCTCCGCCAAGGCAGCACAGTCCAAATCTTGGTGAGTGGGAGCAAAGTTCAGTTATCGTGTGTCATAGGATTTCAAGTTAGCTGCCGTGGCGGCCATATTGTTTCACTGATCGCAGTGAAAATCAATAGGGTCTATCTCTGATGTAATAGCGACCCACCCACAAAATTTCAGAGATATCCATTCATTACTTTTTGAGTTATCTTGTTCATAAACAAACAAACAAACAAACGGCACCGATCACATAACCTCCTGCCAACTGCGTTGTTGGCGGAGGTAATAAAATGTAATTTAAAGATTGCCTGTCTCAGTGGTAACAGGAACAGGAGCTTACCTGCTCTCCTGCCATTCCTGAGCACAGGCCACTTTCACAGACTCCTGCAGGTTGTTGACACACTTCAAGGCGTCGATGGCATTGAACTCGATCCCAAAGCCGTCTGTGTGCTGAATGCGCAGCACATTGTCCCCAAACAGCATCTCAGGCAGGGCCGGCATGTGCATCTCTTCCGCTAAACTGCAGCAAGACGAAAACGTCCGTAAACAGCCAGAAAGTAGCCTGGTAATTTGCTAATAAGAACAGTTATGAACTCCATTGACAATCAAAGTGTGAGGAGATGTATCTGTGCAATGTTTTATGGCTTTAATGATCTACTGCTCGTCTTCACTGCATTCATTTAAGAATGAATGCTGTCCTCTCAATGGCCCTGGCACAGCACCGGACTGGATGCTCTCAGGGCAGGACACTTACCGCTCGATGTCTTTGGACTTCATTATGTGGGTTTTCTCGGCAGTGACCTTCCATGGCCCAAATGCAAAGTCTTGCTTGCTACTTTTAAAACCATGCGACATCATGGCTGACAACCTGGTCAGCAGACTCTGAAAGTACATAGCATTTCATTGAATTGGGTTATTTTTAGTAAGAGTTAAACCACATGAAATTACCAGAGCTCCACTTGTCATAGTCCTAAAACTGTCCCGAATTTCACAATTTTTTGGTTCTACAAACCAAACAAAAAATGCTTTTTTTTCCAGCTGACATCTCTATCCATACCAATTCTAAAGGCGTTTCAAAAAGGGGCATGTCTGCACTAATTGCTAAAATTTTGTTTGAACACATTTTTAAGATGCAGCAAAAAGAGGAAACTAACTGCAATATCGGTTCATTTTTCTACAACCCCAATTCCGAAATAGTTGGGACAAAGTGTAAATTGTGAATAAAATCAAAATGCAATGTCTTTCAGATCACATGAGCCAATATTAGTTATCCCCGCCACACGGCGGGCGGGGATATTGATTTGACCTCCTTCCGTGCGCGCGTCGTCGTCCGTCGGGATAAAGGAGAACAACTTTTTCACAAGAAATATTCGAGATAGGATAACCAAATTTGGCATATAGGTTCAGACCATGAAGGCCTTGATCGAGTTCGAAAATGAGACCAGCGCGATTATTTTTCCCCAGAGTTATTGCCCTTGATTCACATTTTTGAACTCTGACTCACGGTGTCTATAAAGGAGAACAACTTTTCACAAGAAATATTCCAGATAGGATAACCAAATTTGGTGTGTAGCTTAAGACCATAAAGACCTTGATCGAAGTTCGAAAAATGAGACACGCGTGATTATTTCTCCCGGAGTTATTGCCCTTGATTCACTTTTTTCAACTCTGTTCACGGTATATGTAAAGGGAACTACTTTTCACGGAAATATTCCAGATAGGATAACCACATTTGGTGTGTAGCTTAAGACCATAAAGACCCTGATGGAGTTAAAATAAGAAGCACACTATTATTTTTCCCACAGTTATTGCCCTTGTGGCACTTCTGGGAGCCTCTGTTCATAGTATCTTTAAAGAAGACATTTTGGCGGGGGATGTTGTTGACCATGTCTACTTGTTTACAATAGAACATGGATAACATTTCAAATGTTGAAACTGAGACATTTTACATTTTTATCAGGAAAAAATGAGCTTATTTCAAATTTTCTGGCTGCAACAGGTCTCAAAAAAAAAAGTTGGGACACAGGCAAAACAGGGCTGAAAAAGCAATTAATATATAAGAGAATCAGCTGAAAGAACATTT
Organism: Gymnothorax javanicus; assembly: GCA_029692085.1. Taxonomy (NCBI): domain Eukaryota; kingdom Metazoa; phylum Chordata; class Actinopteri; order Anguilliformes; family Muraenidae; genus Gymnothorax; species Gymnothorax javanicus. The sequence goes on along the minus strand of CM056199.1, from coordinate 121,147,018 downwards.
AGCAAGTAATTAAGTTAAGAGCCAGAGTCTGTAACTTTGGACCAGCTCATAGAAGGGGGTGATATATCGTGTTCCAGTAGGCCACTGAAGTTTTTTGTCGGGTAGATATATTGTCCAAACTGACAAAAAAAAAATACTTTTTTATCAGAAGATCCCTTCGGGGTGGAAATTACAGCCCTTTTAGGGTAGGGGTTAAAATGGCCAAAATATTGACATAGTCAAAATCTGGACTTTGACCTTCAAATATTTTGTGGCCCTCAGTGAACCTCCTTGATCTTAGGGTATATAAATGTATGGGTAGAGTTCTTCCATTTAGCGTTATAATTTTCAAGGGTTACTGAGGGACGCCTATAGGTGGCACTTCAAATCATGACTTTCTGCATTTTGGACTACATTTGAGACCCTCCTAGGGGCCTGCGCCTCATTAACCCTTGCTTATTTATGCATATTTGGATACATTGGGACTAGTTATTTCCAAATTTGCATAAATGGCGATGGCTTAGTTAGGGCGCTTTTTGCATAGGTGGCGCTTTTTTATGGCAAGAATGCGATTTTAGGCGATTTTCTTTTGGCCATATCTCAGTCGCCCTCTATGGGTTTCAGTGAAACTTCTTTTATTGTGTTTCTCTATATCTCTGCTATTCATGATGAAAATATCAAGAAGGCTTTTTGCCTCGTTAACCCTCTTTGTGCTAAAACGTTCACACCAGATCACTCTCCACTTTAATCAAGAAAGACAAAAGGTTAGTTCTCCAATGCTCCTATAGGCGGCTCATATGGCAGGTGGCAGCGCTGCTGTGATCACGTTTTGATGGCATGTTCAGAATCTGAATAGAGCCGTGGAAATCCTGCTTTATCACAAATATCTTCCGATTTTAAGACCTGCGAGCGGTACATCATTCCATCTTTACCTTGTGGGATATTGTGCTAACGATTAGTTTTGCTCCCAAGATATTAGATCATATATTTTCTGATCACATTTTTTAATGGGTGTGGCCTGTGTGTATGCATAATGCATGCAGCAATGCAGAATGTAAAGACAAGGTCCTCAACCCCCTCTGAAAATTACTATGGTTACCTTCTGGACAAGGATGCCCTTCAGTTAGTTTTGAACCATGTTGTGAGGTTTTTTGGACAAGTTTGTCCAATATTTTTAGTTGTTGTGGGTTAAAACCTTAGAACAAGGATGTCCTTCAGTTAGTTTTGAACTATGTTGTGAGATTTTCTGGACAAATCTGTCCAAAAGTTTTAGTCAGTTGTGAACTATGTGCAATTCAGTTGCTGTCCTGAGAACCTCTTGAGGAGCGTGTCATTTTAGAATGACTGGTAGTCATTTATTTCAGACTATTTCAGGAATACCAACGCAGAAGCCTCTGTTACTGGTACAATTTTCATATAGTTTTTATCCCATGCTAAACAATTCCAGAATTATTGAGTCATTATTCTGTGGTGGTGGCACCAACAGAAAGATGCCGTTCATTAAGGCCTAAGTATCTTCAGCACATATGGGTGCCTTGATTGTTGTTTTTCTGACTTTTCAGTTTTAACATTTTAATAAATTGTTGCTTATTTGAATAAGTTCTCTTGCCTCAATGCTTTGAAAACACTCAAATAATTCTCCCACTGGTTGTTGGGGACGAAAACAAAAATGGACATTTTTTTCACAATATTTTGATTGCGACATACGTCAAACTCTGGCGTGTAAAAAAGGCTTAATGAGGCAAAAAGCCTATTTGAAATTTTTATCATGAATAGCAGAGCTATAGACAAACATAATAAAACAAGTTTCACTGAAATCCATAGGGGGCGCACTGAGATATGGCCAAATGAAAATTGCCTAAAATCGTGTTCTTGCCAAAAAAAGCTCCATCTATGCAAAAGCGCCCTAACTAAACCACCGCCATTTATGCAAATTTGGAAAGAACTAGTCCCAATGTATCCAAATACATATAATTAAGCAAGGGTTAATGAGGGCACAGGCCCTGGGAGGTCTCAAATATAGCCCAAAATGCAGAAAGTCATGATTTGAAGCGCCCCCTATACAACCCCTCAGTAAACCTTGAAAAATTATTATGCTAAATGGAAGAACTCTACCCATACATTTATATACCATAAGATCAAGGAGGGTTACAGAGAGTGCACGAAGATATTAGAACGACAACGCCCAGATTTTGACCACGTCAATATTTTGGCCATTTTTAACCCCTACCCTATAAAGGGCTGTAATTTCCGCTGCGAAGGGATCTTCTGAAAAAAAAACATAATTTTTGTCAGTTTTGACGATATATTTACGCCCACAAAAAATCTTCAGTGGCCTACTGGAACATGATATATCACCCCTGGTTCATAGTTACAGACTCTGGCTCTTAACTAGCATCAGGTGTGTAACATGATTGGCTATAAAAGGGATGTCTTAGAGAGGCTGAGTCTCTCAGAAGATGGCCAGAGGCTCTCCAACCTGTGAAGGCTTGCATAAAAAAATTGTGGAATACTTTAAAAACAATGTTCCTCAACGTCAAATTGCAAAGGCTTTGAAGGTCTCATCATCGACAGCGCAAAAGATCATCAAAAGATTCAGAGAAACTGGAAAAATCTCTGTGCGTAAGGGACAAGGCCGAAGACCTTTACTGGATACCCGGGATCTTTGGGCCCTCAGACGCCACTGCATCACTCACCGGCATGATTCTGTCATTAACATTACTAAATGGGCCCAGGAATACTTCAAGAAAACACTGTCTGTAAACACAATCCGCCGTACCATCCACAGATGCTACCTAAAACTCTATAATGCAAAAAGGAAGCAATTGTTGAGCATGATCCAGAAGCGCCGCCATGTTATGTGGGCCAAGGCTCATTTAAAATGGACTGTAGCAAAGTGGCAAAGTGTCCTGTGGTCATACGAGTCCAAATTTGACATTCTTGTTGGAAATCATGGGCGTTGTGTCCTCCGGGCTAAAGAGGAGAGAGACACCCTCCTGTTATCAGCGTTCAGTTCGAAAACCAACATCTCTGATGGTATGGGCATGCATTAGTGCATATGGTGTGGGACACTTGCATGTTTTAAAAAGCACCATGAATGCTGAAAGGTATATAAAGGTTTTAGAGCAACATATGCTCCCCTCTAGATGACATCTATTCCAGGGAAGGCCTTGTGTATTTCAGCAGGACAATGCAAAACCACATACTGCAGCTATTACGACAGCATGGCTTCATAGCAGAAGAGTCCATGTGCTGAACTGGCCTGCCTGCAGTCCTGATCTTTCACCGATTGAGAACATTTGGCGCATAATTAAACGAAAAGTCCGTCAAAGGAGACCCAAAACTCTCCAGCAGCTGTAAGCCTGTATTAAACAAGAGTGGGATCAAATTCCAATGGCTAAACTCAAGAAACTTGTCTCCTCAATGCCCAGACGCCTCCACTCTGTGTTAAAAAGAAGAGGGGATGCTACACCATGGTAAACAGGCCCCTGTCCCAACTTTTCTGAGATCTGTAGCAGCCATCAAATTTGAAATGAGCTCATTTTGTGGATAAAAATTGAAAAATTCCTCAGTTTCAACATTTGCTATGTTATCTCTGTTCTACTGTGAACAAAATACTGGCTGGTGTGATTTGAAAGTCATTGCGTTTTGATTTTATTCACAAGTTACACTTTGTCCCAACTATTTCGGAATTGGGGTTATAGAATTAGTACAGCATCTCACATAGTTTCTGAGACCATCATCAAACTGAGTTTAGACCCATTTGGGGCCGAACTAAATGAGCCCAATAAAGCACTTAGTGAAAACAAAATCAGAGCAATTTGTGCAGACGCAAATTCCTGAAAATCTGAGCGGATTCAAATACTGAACGGACGCAACTTTTGATTCATTTGGAATATAGCGCTAACAATACCCAAATCTGACACTAATCTGTGACCAGAGTTGGGTTCAAGTACTTTCAAGAACTGGATGAAAGTTTTTTTTTTTTTTTTTTTTAAATACCAAAGTGCTTGCACTTGTATCGGAATACTTCCTATTAATGCCTAAAGTACTTGTACTTGTATTCAAGTACTTTTCAAAGTTCTTGACCGATCTGTCTCCTAAGTGCTGACAGAGATTGGTCAAGTACTTTGGAAAGTACTTGGATACAAGTACATGTACTTATTATTAGGTATTATTAGGCATTAGGGCTAATAATATTATTAGGCCTAATGCCTAATATTAGACATTATTAGGTAGCACTCAGACACAAATACAAGCACTATGGTAAAAAAAAAAAAAAAAAAAAAAATGCTTGCATACAATTCTCAAAAGTACTTGAAAGCACTTGGACCCAACTCTATCAGTGACCTTGATCTGGGCAGCTCTGATGACTTCGCATGGATGACCCATAACAAATTACAGGGAATCCTCTGGTAACCCGCCATTTTTAAGCCTTGACTCCTGTACTGCATGCAAGTAACATAAAATCTACTGGAAACTGCAGGGACAGGAACTACTTTCTCTACATCTTTAAAGCAGATCTTGCTGGCCCTCTTCTGCTGGACCTCACCTCTCCACTCTCTCACACCATCTCTCTCCCACTCATAAACTATAAACCGCAGGATACTTTACTAGCAAGCACTTTACAAGCCTTTCTTTCCATTTCCTGGTGCTACAGAATATGCTGACAAAAAGTCAAAGTAATCACATCCAAAAACACCCTCAAAATTTGTTTTCTTAGGAATATAGAGCTTCACAGAAATGATAGGCTTCGGAGGTACATAATTTAAAGTCTGTTAACAGTTACCATGAAACTGGAGCCAATCTTTTTCCGCAAAGCAAACAACTTCTGACATTTCCAACTAATAAAATTATTTAAACAGACTCTGTGTAAACATATATATTTTTTGGTCATTATAGATATCATAATCATAATGTCGAGTGTTGTTTTATAATGTGTGTACTAATCAGTATTAACAATCCAAATTCATCATTTCCACCAGTAATCTACCCCGTTATCAGTTTCTGTTCTACCATAGATTGCCATTATAAACACATTCCCTTTTTAATTAGCTACATGTCGAGGGTTTGGAGCACAATGGTTATATGTCCATTTTAGAGGTTTTGAGAAAAATAGTTTTTTAGGTTTCCAAGTGTTCTATTAAATCAGGTATTTTATATCTTTTTTTTTTTTTTAACCAGTCACTCTTTTGCTGCATGGTTCAGAAGTATATTGCACACCTAAGTTTTCATAGGAGTGTAACTGCAACATCATGGTCAAAATTGCCAAAAATGGACATGTCACCTCAGTGCTCCAACAATTCTAGCACATGATGTGACATAACACAATGGTGATTGGTTGAAGGTAAGTTCGTTTGCAATGGAAGACAGACTATTCTATAATAAAATTCATGTTTATTAATCAAAATGTCAATGTTTAATTCATTTAAGCAGATTTTGTTGGGCATATCACAAAATGAAAATGTGAATTCTGATTAAAAATGAATGCAGATGGACATAGTTATTGTGATCCAAGGATTAGCTGATAGAAAGCTGTAACAGGGGGTAAAAATCTCAAAACCACAAATTTTGAGCATATAACCATTGTGCTCCAAACCCTTGATGTGTCCTCAAAGATTAGTTTTTGTATTACGGATTCTCACATTGATCATTGAAAATAGTTTTTCAGCACATGACTTTGATTCCATTGGGAATGGACAGTGGTTCCCCTCATTTATTATACTTATTGTGTGGAGGCTAATGAACTGAAAAATGATGAGGTGGAAAAATTTCCAGCAAGATCATAATTAGTCTTGTCCTCCTCTGATTATTACCAGTCCTCAGCATTTTCAGTCATTTTCATTGATACTAGACAGTCGACACACGTGTCCTGCTCCTTGATCAGCATGCGAACAAGGGGAGTACATTCAAGCAATATACAAAACCCAAAACCAGTGAAGTTGGCACGTTGTGTAAATCGTAAATAAAAACAGAATACAATGATTTGCAAATCCTTTTCAACCTATATTCAATTGAATACACTGCAAAGACAAGTTACTTAATGTTGAACAGGTAAACTTTGTTTTTTTTGCAAATATTAGCTCATTTGGAATTTGATGCCTGCAACATGTTTCAAAAAGCTGGCACAAGTGGCAAAAAGACTGAGAGAGTTGAGGAATGCTCATCAAACACTTATTTGGAACATCCCACAGGTGAACGGGCTAATTGGGAACAGGTGGGTGCCATGATTGGGTATAAAAGCAGCTTCCCTGAAATGCTCAGTCATTCACAAATGGAGGGTCACCACTTAGTGAACAAATGCGTGAGCTGATTGTTTAACAGTTTAAAAACAACATTCCTCAACGAAGCTAAAGAAATTTAGGGATTTCATCATCTACGGTCCGTAATATCGTCAAAAGGTTCAGAGAATCTGGAGAAATCACTGCACGTGGCGACAAGGCTGAAAACAAACATTGAATGCCCGTGACCTTCGATCCCTCAGGCGGTACTGCATCAAAACCGACATCAGTGTGTAAAGGACATCACCACATGGGCTCAGGAACACTTCAGAAAACCACTGTCAGTAACTACAGTTTCGCTACATCTTGCAAGTTAAAACTCTACAATGCAAAGCGAAAGCCATTTATCAACAGCACCCAGAAACGCCGCCCGGCCGCTGGGCCCAAGCTCATCTAAGATGGACTGATGCAAAGTGGAAAAGTGTTTCTGTGGTCTGGACGAGTCCACATTTCAAATTGTTTTTGGAAACTGTGGACTGGTCCTCCGGACCAAAGAGGAAAAGAACCATCCGGACTGTTATAGGCGCAAAGTTCAAAAGCCAGCATCTGTGATGGTATGGGGGTGTATTAGTGCCCAAGGCATGGGCAACTTACACATATGTGAAGGTACCATTAATGCTGAAAGGTACATACAGGTTTTGGAGCAACATATGTTGCCATCCAAGCAACGTCTTTTTCATGGACGCCCTGCTTATTTCAGCAAGACAATGCCAAGCCACATTCTGCACGTGTTACAACAGCATGGCTCCGTAGTAAAAGAGTGCGGGTACTAGAGTGGCCTGCCTGTAGTCCAGACCTGTCTCCCATTGAAAATGTGTGGCGATTATGAAGCGTGAAAAATACGACAACGGAGACCCCGGACTGTTGAACAACTTAAGCTGTACATCAAGCAAGAATGGGAAAGAGTTCCACCTGAAAAGCTTCAAAATTGGTCTCCTCAGTTCCCAAACGTTTACTGAGTGTCGTTAAAAGGAAAGGTGATGTAACACAGTGGTAAAAAGGCCCCTGTGCCAACTTTTTTTGCAATGTGTTGCTGCCTTTAAATTCTAAGTTAATGATTATTTGCAAAAAAAAATAAAGTTTCTCAGTTTGAACATTAAACATCTTGTCTTTGCAGTGTATTCAATTGAATATAAGTTGAGAAGGATTTGCAAATCATTGTATTCTGTTTTTATCTACGATTTACATAACGTGCCAACTTCACTGGTTTTGGGTTTTGTAGATTTCTAGCAAAGCAGAAGACTAATGCATCAACACAACCTGGGTAGCAAATGAGCAACTAATGAACTTGGCTAAGTGCAATCTACTCCAGTTTATGTTTTAATGAATGAGAGTATTTTGCAATGATTAGTCCGATATAAACTGGATAACTTCCTATTAGACCAGCTACTAAAGTAGAGGCCGGACTCACCTGCATCTGTGATGCATTTGAAAAATGATTGAGAGTGTGATTTTTTTTTTTTTTGCCTGCATATTTGATTTCGGCTTGTGACAGAATAAAATCAAAAAGCAACGGGGAGGGGGGCATATTTATGCAGGCACACAGCAACAGAAGCACAACTAAATCACACTCTTGAGTAAAATTAATATAGGAGATTAAATTGATATGGGAGCAGGGAGCAGATAGCTGTTATGCTGAATTTCCGGAGTAAACGTCACTCAAAGTTAGCGTATTCTTATCTAATGTCCAGCAGGGCAGCCTGGTGGCTTACGTTACAGTTCAATAGTGAGTGGAATTATTACTAGTAATATACAAGAGGCAGGCAAGGTAACGTTAAAGACAACGAGAAATATCCCAGAGATTCCGTCAAATCGTGTGGTTAATTTGAAAGAGGTTTTATTCTGAGATTTCCAAAGATACTATGCCAAATTTGTCGTTTACGAGCCAGTTAACCGTCTTGCTCGTTACGCGCAAAGGCCTGCAGTTATTGTTTTTTTACGCGGCTAAATCCTGCATTAACGTGTTCACTGGTTAGCTGACGTTAGCCAACCTGCAGCACAACGGCAACGACGCAAATTGATTGCCGCAAGATGAATTGCTCTCTGACTACTATCAATTTAACTATACTCCGTCAGCTTTTTATGCTAGGTCAACTAGCTAGCTATATGTTGGCTAAACTTGTCTGTTAGCTTGCCTGCTAAGTTACAAAGTTGCAGCTCCTGAATAGCTAAAGACCTATAACATGAGTTAGCTAGCTAGCTAAGTTAGCGATAACAATCACACTAAATTCTCGTATTACTATAAGTTTTCATCCGAATTAATTCAAGACGGCAGCATTCTGGCGAATCAGAAAGCTTTCATTTCACACAACTCGCCCTCAAAAAGATCAACTTACCTCGTCCTCGGATTAAATTCGCACATAAGCCGTTCAGTAGCTAGCCAGCAATAAACTGATTCTCTTCTCAGAGCTTCAAAAAATGGCTTCCCATAAGACCATATTTCTCTGTCAGATGGTTCCTTTTCTCTTTTAAGTTATTCTTGTTTCAGTGGACGTCACTTACTATATGCAATCTCTTGAGTCTGATTCGAAAAACGCAATTTTATTTGGTTCATGAATAATAAAATACATTTTACAGGAACAACAATGGGTTGAGATGATAATGTTTTCAATGGTACATCTTTTGAATAAGTTCGGAAGGAAACCGCGCACGATTAAAATGTTACAGAAGAAATGGGTCATTAAAATCATATTGCTTGGCCTTAGGTATTCGGCTGAACGTTTTAGCTTTGTTCACTACCACGATGGATTTTAAATTAAACAATCAAGCCATGTGTACAATTTCATCATCAAGTTTTTTTTCCCCCCCAGAAATATTGTTTGAAGTGTGCAGGAATTGTGGCCTTTTTTTATTCAGCCCGCCAACAATTATAGGACCTGAAAAGTAATTGGTCTAACATAATCGTAAATTATTTTATATTTAGTTATAAATTGTTTGTATTCAATGATTATCTGAAATCTGGACCCCACAGACAACACCAGATGATGGGTTTCTTTACTGGTGATGCTCTACCAGGCATTCACCAGATTTCTTCAGCTCCTGCTCATCCTGGGTGGGGGGGCGAGGGGGGTTTGCGCTCAGACAGCGCAATGCATGCACATCTGGATTCAGGTCAGGTGATTAACTGGATCATTGTGGAACATTCCACTGCTTTGCCATAAAGAGCCTTGAATTGCTTTCATAGTATGCTTCATTTTCCATCAGCACAATAGAGCACCGTCCAATGAGTTTTGAAGCATTAGGCTGAATTTGAGCTGATACTATAGCCATATGCATTCCAAAATTCACCCTGATGCTTTTTTTCAGCCAGCACATCATCAAAAAATACAAGGAAAACAGTTCCGTAGGTGGCCATACCATGCTGGTACATATTGATCTTGGTTTAATCTGTCCAGAAGATGTTCTTCCAAGGCTGGACATGCTTTCAGAGAGGAGTTTTTGGCAAACTTGTTTCTGGAAATAAATAAATAAAAAATATCTGCCTGTCTTTGAAGCTTACTAATGGTTTACATCTTGTGATTAAGCCTTGTCCTCAGGTGAAGTCTTCTCTTGTTGACTTTGACACAGATAAGCAAACCTCCTGGGGGATGTTCATGACCTGGTCGACTTCTGTTAAGGGGCTTTCCTTCACCATGGAAAAATGTTTATGTCCCCCAGCACAGTTGTTATCTATTGTTTTCCAGGCAAGAATGTTCCAAATAGTTGATTTGGCTGCATGTAATGTTTTGCTATCTCTGCTATGGGTTTGTTTTGATTTTTGCAGCTTAACGATGGCTTGCTCCATTGTGGGAATTAACAGCAAGATTGCAAATGCTACCCTTGACATCCATTCTAAACCTTTTATCTGTTCACGTCCAAATGAAACAATGAGGGAATAACACACACCTGAAAGGGCAACAGCTGAGTGGCTAATATCCTATGACGTTTGGTCCCTTACTAAAAAGGAGACCACAGGTACAAAAGTGCTGTAATATTCTTAGATAATAACTGTGATGGATGGCAGAAGAATAATTTTCCTGCTGAAAAAAAACCCTGCACAACAGTTGGTTAGATTAAGTTGCCAGCAGCCATACCACTATTCGATCTGCTCCAGCCGAGTGGCTGAAGCTAAGCAGGCGTGGGCTTGGTTAGTACTTGGATGGGAGACCACCGAGGAAACCCAAGTTGCTGCTGAAAGAGGTGTTGGTGGGCCAGTAGGTGGCGATCTTCCCTCTGGTGGAATAATCCCCAATGCCCCAGTGCAGTGACGGGGACACTGTACTGAAGGAGACGCCGTCTTTCGGATGAGACGTTAAACCGAGGTGCTGACTCACTGTGGTCATTAAAGATCCTATGACACTCTTCGATAAGGGGGTTCCCCGGTGTCATGGCTAAAGTCCCAATCTGGCTCTTTCGACCTGCCACCTAATCATCCCTGATCCAATTGGCTGTGCAAATTGCCCTCTCCCTCCCCACCTAAAAAAAAAAGAGATTTCAAATCTCAACGGGACTTCCCTGGTTAAATAAGGGTTAAATAAATAAAAATGTCCTCCAGCTGGTAGGCATATCTGCTTCAATGTCCATAATTAAGACAACATCATCAGCATTAATGCATATAGTTTACCATAAGATTTATGCCAATGTCTGTAGATGCTTGCTTAGAGAGCACAGGCTTTTTAGTCTTCATTAAAAGTTCTGTAGTACTCCATGATGTTTTCTCAAAGGATAGATATACTGTATGCTCTTTTCTCTAACTCAGAAAGTTATTAATTCTGAGAACACAGAGCGGGATGTCCAAATGTATCAAAGTTGGATATTCTCCTAATTTTATTGCAGCTGGACTGGGTGGTGGTTTCCTAGTGTTGAGTAGAATTCGAGCGCTGTTGTTTCTGGTGAGGCAGGAGATCGAGTTTCACTTGCCCTGTCTGGAGCAGAATGAGGGGCCTTTTCTGAAATAAAAAAGCAAATAGCAAGTCTAGACACATTTCATGGACTAATATGTTGCAAAAGGTGATAAAATTGATCTGTTCAGTACTGATCTTGTAAAGAAATTGAACAATACAAAAAACTGTTATGAAAATAAGATTGGGCCTCAATACTCATGATTAAAATTTCTGGATCAAGTGCAGCAATTTATACATACTGAATATTATTAATGATAATGTATTACTATATCAGAAGAATGCAAATTTTCCAGTTTATGGGAAGATGGAAGCATTTCAAAGAACAATAGCTTACCGAAAAATTCTGCCAAGAACTTTGACATTTGTGTTTTTTTTTTTTTTTTGTGTGTGTGTGGTCAAATTGACATGTTATAATGCATTAGGAAAGGAAGAATGTAATAAAGCCAATATGCAGTTCTTGTTTTGTGTTTCTCTTTAGCAAAATTTGGTTATTGTGCTGTAAAAAATAAGGAGTCGACTTTTTAAACTCATGTAACCAGCTGCAAAATATTTTTGAGTTTGCTCAACCTCACGTCCCAGAGGTTGCATGCTCTAATTTTTGGAAGGACTTGGAACAAGAAATTTAGCCAAAAATCTTTGCAGCTTTCAGTTGAACCAAATTTGTATTTTTTACAGGCTTACTTACTGATTTTGCATCCCAGTGCAGTGATAATCCCAACAGCTAACACAGACACTACCCAACACACTATTGCAATCGCGTGGAAATCTGCAAGAAGTAATGAGAAAATGTTACCGTAAAAAGTAGGATATTCGCCTCCCTAATGATTTTATCTCAGCATAATTGTCACACTAAATGATTTCATGTTGTAATGGATCTTCATACAAAAAGGTGAAGATTTGAGGAGAATGTGAGCAAACAAAAAATACAGTTTTTGAATGAATATTGCACCTATTGAATTAAAAAAAATATCAAACACCAATATCAACCATGTGAAAAATGTATTGCCCCTAAAATAGGTTGTTCCACCATAAGAAGCAACATCTGCAACCAAACACTTTTGACATCTGGAGTCCAGTGTTTTACATCCAAAGGAATTTGGAGGAATTTGGTCTATTCTTCTTTGCCGAATTGCTTTAATTTAGCAACTTTGAGGGGTTTTTGAGAGTGAACTTCCTGTTTATGCTCCTGCCACGGCACCTTAATGCAGTTTAAGTCAGGAATTTGACAAGACCTCTTCAAAATCTTAATTTAGTTGTTTTTTTTTTTTTTTTTTTTTAAATTCAGTGGTAGAATCGCTCTTGAGTTTCAGATCATTGTCTTGATGTATAACCCAGTTGTGCTTTAGCTTTAGGTTTGGTTTAGGTTTCTGAAGAGGGCAGGATTCCTGGTTCCATCATCTGTGGCCATTGCCCAAACTCTGAAGCAGCAAAGCAGCCCAACACCAGCACACTACCACCACTATGTTTGTCTGTTGCTATGGAGCTCTTATTATGAAATGCTGTGTGAGATGTAATGGAATCAATGTCTTCCAAAAAGCTCTACTTTCATCAGTCCTCAGAATATTATCCAAAAAGGTGAAAGGACATCAAGTTATTTTTTTTTTTTGGCAAATTTGAGGCGTGCCTTAATGTCCTGCCTTGTTAGCAGAGGTTTTTGCCTTGCAACTATCCCATGGATACCATTTTGCTCAGTCTCTTTCTCAGAGTGTAATATGAATGCTGACTATATCTGAGGCGAGCTAGGCCCGCCGTTCTTTAGACGTTCATCTGGATTCTTTCCTGGATGAGTTGTCAATGCACTCTTGGAGAAATTTGCTTGGCCGACCACTCCGGGAAAGAATCAACACTGTTCCAACTTTCCTCAATTTGGAGATAATGGGTCTCACCTTGGTTTGCTGAAGATGCAAGCCTTAGAAATGGCTTTACAATCCTGATTTATTTCAGCATCTTTCTCATCTTTACCAGACTTTAAAATTGCTCCTTGTTGTGACCTTTCCACCTAATTCGCAAAACTTGAAAGTGATGTTTGGATTCAACAGGGCAGGCAGTGATAACAAGCTGGGGGTAAAATGGATCAGTGATCGTTATGCTGCCTCTGCCACCGCCACGTCTGTAAAGATTCCTTGTTAGCGCTGTACAGGTCACAGTTCTTTATGGATTAATTTCATACTTGGCATCGACCTTGTTTGCAGTAAGGTCACAAAGTCTATTGATTTTGGGAGTCATTGCTTTAGGGCGTCCAGGCACAGTATACACGCCAAATTGCGGATGACTGTCTTGTGAAAATTTATAGTGCAAAGCTATGGCACTGTGCTGTGGTGCAGCCTCCGGGAGTTGACATAGAATGGCCAATAATCATATCAATTTTTGCAGATGATCCAGTGAACAATTATTCTACAATATAAATGAACTTTCAATTAAAAATAACAAAATATTGGAAACCATATTTCAAAACCAAGGGCATTAGTGTAACTGTTTTTAACCTCAACAGTGTAGTCACTTCAAATATTGTTCAACTCATACTGTATTAAGTATGCTTTTAAATGAAGCTCTGGCGACTGAGAAATTGAAGTAGACAGACCTTTGAGCACATTTCTTTGCTCTCTACAATCATACAGGGTGTAGTTGACGGTGATGGGCTGACTCAGGGTAGAGTGGTTGACCCAGCAGGTATACACCTCATCCTTAGCAGAGTCTGCAGGCAGAGTTATGGATGTGTTGATGGTGAAGCTGCCATCCATTTTGGCCGACAGGAATTTGTGTGCAGCTGTGGTATTGAGGAGCTGCCCATCATGTAGCCACACCTGCTCTAATCCATCTGGGTAAAAGCCCTGCGAGGAGCAGAGCAATGATGGTCGGCTGTTGGTCCCCTCCATACAGGACACAAACACTGTAGGCCGGGCTGCATAATCAGGACAAGGAAGCACTAGTTAGGGAAGAGTATTTATTTTGACTACGTCAAAGGACTACTAGTGCAATTGCATTCACCTATGCTATAATGCTGGGCAAAAAACATCATTACAATGGCCTTTGTGATTTTTTGTCAGCATTTTATCAAGAATGATCAGTGGTACTCTGTTAAAGCTATACACTGTAAACCCAGATAGTGTGGCAAACTCAAATGTTTTGTGAAAATCTATTACCTCAAAAAAATTATTTAAACCATCTTAATTGCATTGTGCGGACGGTACTTAAAGAACATAAGGTAAAAGTTTTTCCTACCACGTTTTCAGTGCTGCGAACACAAGATCACTAAGATGGCTTACACAATTTTTTGAGGTACTTTCCACAAAACAATAGAGTGCACCATACTATCTGGGGTTTACAGTGTAGCAAATAGGTGGTGGTTTCAGCGAGACTTGTTGCTTACCTGTAACAGTAAGAAATGTTTTGCTGGTCTGTATTAGATTGACGGTTGGAAGCAATAAATGCACTTCACATGTGTAAATATCAGAGTCATTTATTTGGAGATCTTGCATCGTGAAAGAAATTGCGGCTATCTCATTATGCCACAACAGTCTGAAATGATGATGACATTCAGGTCCCATCCACTGTTGGTTCATATAATTTTTGGTGCACAATGTTTTTGTATTTCTCTTCAAAGTTACAGAAATGGTTCCATCTTCTTTGAAGGAATATTGGCATGACATGTTCACTGTCTCCCCTCTCAGTGCTGATAGCACATTGAGTTTCTCTGTAGAGGATGGAATGGTCTTCAGAGCTGTAGAGGATGAGGCGAGCAATCAGGATTAATTTACTAGTTCAGAAGTCATTTAATCAATTCTTACACAGGCATTAAAACGCTGTATTCCATTATGATCATTAAATAAGGCCAGGGCTTGTAGAATTTGGTCCCTCACAAATCAAAAATTTGTATAATTTTTCTAAAAAAACAAAGATAAAGAATGCAGAAATGCTATTGACAAAATACATCCTAACAAGGAGTCTACAAAATGCAAGAAAAGTGCCTGATTAAGATAAACTCACAGTTCACGATTCTGAATTTTTTAAATTGTGTGTTTTTTTTTTTTACTTGTCATCAGGTCAGGACTTTCAGTTATGGTCAGATTGAATACCCGTGTATAAAAATTAACATGTTTAAGTCAAGTGTAGTCCAGTTTTCCTTTAAATTGTTATAATATGCTGTAAGGACCTTTATAAAAATACTAATAATCATAATAATAAATGGGAATTACACATTTTTGTTAATTTTGCCGGCCCCCTGATTGACATGGATGCTTATTTGCTTTCCCCTCAAAAACACTTTGTCACAGGGCTCAGAAACAGGAGCTCTGCTTTAGCAGAAGCCCATCAGATTATTAGTTTGTCTTGCGCCAATGATACATATGTAAGATACTAATGGCTGGTAATGACTGTGATTAGTGTGGCGACTCTCAGGCTAGGGACGGCACGGTGGCACAGTGGGTAGCACTACCACCGCACAGGCAGGGGTGGGTTTGAATCCAGCCTGAGGCCTTTCTGTGTGGAGTTTGCATGCTCTCCCCATGTTTGTGTGGGTTTCCTCCCACAGCCCAGAGACGTGTATCAGGCTAATTGGAGACTGTGAATTGCCCATAGGTGTGACTGTGAGAGTGAATGGTGTGTGTGCCCTGTGATGGATTGGCGAGCCGTCTGGGGTGGGTCCCTGCCTTTTGCCCTGAATCAACTGGGATAGGCTCCAGCTCAACTGCCACCCTACTGAGGGAGAAGCAGTACAGATAATGGATGGATGGACTATGGATATATTCTGGTAGGGAGGGTCTGCACTTATCGCCTATGCTATGGTTTTGTTGTGCTACTTTTGTAGTAGTGATACTGTGAACTTCAGACGAATTGGTACCCCTGTCTGGAAATGCACTAAAATAATAAATTAAAATAAATAAATGATACCAATATGGAGATTGACACAAAATGAAATCATGGGAGAAATACTGTTATATTTTGATAGAACCAAACATAATGATGTACCTATGGATGAAATATCAAATTCTCCAAAGCTGCACAATTTCTGGTTCAGCCCGGTTTAGCTCTTGGTGCAGCCTCCTCTGGCGAGGATAACTGCATCGACTCTGAATCTGAAGCTAAGGTGTATCTTTCCTGTATGAAGATGCTGTAGACATCAGTCACGTGCCTAGTTTTGTGCTTATGAACTGCTCGCTTGAGATCAGACCACAAGCTATCAATTGGATTGCGGACTGATGACTGAAATGGCCATTGCAGAACATTGATTTTTTTTTTTTTTTTTTTGGTCCCAGAACCAATTCTGTTTGTATTTTGAGGAGATGAGTTGCGTTTCATGAGGCAAATGGAGGTCACACAAGATATTGATTGCTATTCTGTTCATTTCATGGTAGCTTCTTTTTTGGGTAATGCATTTCTTTACATTTTTACTAAAGCACATTAATGCTGAAACAAACATTATTTGAAGCCTTAACTTGTGATTCAGTCGTTTATTGAAAATATATACGTCAAATCTGATGACTGCAACAGACCTCAGAAAAGTTGGCTTATGACTCATAATAATGTGGCTGTTATGAACTTTGGGGAAGGAACCAGCTGCAGACCCCAGAAAAAGCCACACGGGGCACTTGAATGAAAAGGCAGGTATATCCCCAACTGGCACTTGAACAAAAGATAGTAAACAATACAAAAGGCACTACGCCAAAGAGTAGTCAAGGACGGTCCGTGGTCAGGCGATGGGTGAACAGGAACGTGGGGCATTAAGCAAGCTGTGGTTAGGAGACAGGTCCGAGGTCAGTACTGGGAAGGAAATCTGTAGGTAACAGGGCACGCTGGATTGTGCCAACTCTCAAACTTAGAAGCAGGATAGAACGGAAGGAATGCCACTTTAGGGACCACTAACATGGGGAGATAATCCCCAATAGATAATTACTGGTTTTCTTTTAATTTCAGTATTAAAGACAGAACATTTGATCGTTATGACAGGACGAGGCATTATGCACCATGAAAGGGTAATCACTTCAACAAAGGGGGCACAAAACACTGGAACTCCAGACAACAATCAACAATGAGGGAGAACAAGTTAGAATTTTGGGAGTAAAAATCTGTTCATCTGTTCCAGACATGACCCTGCATTTCCCAGCACGACAAGAGGAAATTATATTTAGCATGTATTACAAGTGAATGGCTGAGTAAGTAGCTAGAGAGTGCTAATGCTAGATTAGCTTGCCTAAAATACAGATCGGTCTCTGTCTCTGAAAATATGTGGCACATTATGAAGCAAAATAAATGATAACGAAGGAGCCGTACAATTACACGTCTGGAGACTTGCGCAATGGGGGACAGGGGGTAATTTGGCCTGCTAGCCTTCACCAACTGGGGCCATCAGTGTCTAAATGAGTGTAGATAAAAGCCATAGTGACGGAGGAATGGGAAACAGTCAACTGTGGCAACTTTTCTGGGCTCAGTCGCAGTCCTCACATATTGTATTTTCAATAAGAAAATTAATTCATGTTCAGACCTGAAGTAATGTTTTTCTATACTCTGTTCAATGTAATAGAGTAACTTTGAACTCCACAACATCTTTGAAACTGGACACTCAATTTAACATTTACTTAAGATACATGGCTAGTGAGAAGACTAGCTTGAAACTGAACCAATGAGAACCATAGTGGTTCTGTCATGAATTTTGCAGCACTAGAAAATTTTTAACAAGTTTCTTACTTTGGCAACATTTTAGATACTCCAGGTGATTAGTGAGTGATCAATTAAATTTTTGTTCGGTATTGTGCGGCAAGACGCCAAAACACGATTCTCAATGCCTAAGGGCGCTTTCATGCTAGGGACTCAGGCATGGATCTGAGTACACTTGTCCTCAAAATCCAGTTCATTGGGTAAGTGTGAACACAAGTGTACCGTGCTCGCTTGGAAGAGGAGGTCTCGGAAACGGTTCATCCGTACTCGTGCCAAGTGTGAAAGCAACCGTTTTGAGCACGGAAGATTACTGTTACACAATGCCTAAACTATTCGACTCTTTTGTTCTGGATGGATGAAAGGATCTCTCCAATCATGGAAGAAATTCTGAGTTGAAATATGGGTCGATGCAACTGGATACTACACACAAAAACTCAGAGATTTATGGTTTGATTTAAAACAATAGAATAGTGCTGTGACAAAATAAAGAAAATGCAGCAGCCATATTTCAGTGCGGGACACGGTGCGAAAGTCTGGCAGCGCAAGTTATGAGAAAGATAAAATAGTATAAAGTGGACAATAAATGCCAAAACCAATATGGAATTGACATTCAACATCCAAAACGAATTAAATCAGTACTTAATTGGCTTACCTTGATGTTTTACCCGAGAGAAAGACCAAAAAATGTCAAGCATACATCCAGTCATGAAAATTTAGAGTTTAATTTCTAGTGCTGCCAAACATGGTAATCCATGTTACTGATGACACATGGGGTTGCTAGGGCACGCGCAGCATATGCATTCATGATATTTATATTCGATTTTAATATTTTAAACCCTCTTCTCACTTATAAAACCCCCGGAAATATATTGGCGCCTCCTTTTAGAATCGTACTGGCAAATAAAAAGCCGAAGAAAGTGAAGGTTGGACACGGAATTCTTTCCACGCAAGGGTTTGCTTCTTCTTTCTGTATATTCCCCCATTAAAAATACCTAGGTGCATGCTGCAACACGCTGTATCAGAATTTTGACATACACAAGTGTACTCCAGTACGGTGTGATATTACTAATGTGAAAGCTTACCAGCGGGGGGAGAGGGGAGGGGGACAGTCGTACTGTGGCACGGTATGGAACAATCATACCTAGTGTGAAAGCGCCCTCAGAGTGAACAGAATGAGCAGGTCTGCAAGCCATGAGGCTGGATGGCCGAACTGTTGTGCAGCTAACTGTCATGTCAGTGCCTTGCAGCCCGGTGACCACGCCCACAACTACAAATGAGTCATCACTTCCTCATTCCAGCTCCCCTGAATTCTGATTGTAGTCACCTGTGCCTATGCCTATTTATGCCTTCTTTTTTCTTAGTATGTCACCGAGCATCGTCTAGCGATTACAGTACCAGTCAAAAGTTTGGACACACTTTGTTAATGTCACAGTGCTCTGTTTTTAGAGAAATTTAAATGGCTTAACTTTTCTATATAATCTCAAATGGAATCTGATAAGAGATAAACAGTCAGAAGTTAAAAGAGAATAATTTACCTGTTTGAATAGTGTCCAATATTTTAGAATTCTCAAAGAAGCCATATTTTGCAAAGTAAGCAGACAAACAAGCTCTTTCCATTTCCCAACAGCCAAATTAAAGACAAGCTGTTTTGGAACTTATTGGGCAAAAAAGTCGAATGAAAAGCAAACCACAAGTGCAGCACATCTTTGGGAACTTAGACAGGCACTCAGCAGCAAACTCATTACAGCCATATAACTGCTTCAAAAAAAAAAAAAAAAAAAAAAAAAATGTGAGTATGCTTTGTAAATATGACAGAAAATGCTGGTTAGTTTGATGGATTTAAGAATTAGATCTCTTTTTCAGCTAAATAAACAGTACCTATTTCTTTATTTAACATGTCTTGTAAGAAAAATGTGGGTATGTCCAAACTTTTGACTGGTACTGTACCTGTTTACCTAGCTCCTGCGGTCCCCGGCTTTGGTTGTACTCTTGCGTATTTAGCTCCCAGATCCAAACTCTGAGAACTTAATATGCCTTTGTACTTTGCTGGTTTCGCATTTTGGCGAGTGCCGTTTGTATTTTTGGATTTTGTTTTGTTATTACTTTGTCTTGTGTTTATAGTGTTGCCTTGTTTAGTTCCAAGCTCCTGGTTCATGAGTATTTATAACTTGTATTTTGAAATTAAACATCCTGCTCTGTGCACTAACTTCCTGCTCCATGTCCTCTTCCCTGAGTGTCCCCTGACTCAAACACATTTCAATCACAGTTTTATTGCATAGATTAAAAATTGTAAAGGATACATGTTCATTTATTTTTGTCATATTTCTGTGTCATCATTATTATACAGCCATATTTAGCCTGACCTGGAAATTGTATTGAGAATGCAGATAAAATTCACTGAAAGTCATAAGAAAATTCCTGATGCTCACTCAGTGGAATTTGAGTGGTTAAAATTTGCCTACTATTTGATAATTTGATCACATCAGTTTAAATTGTGTGATTAGACTGAGACTGTACAACATTGCAGCCCTAATTTGTTTAAAAAAGAGTGTGCATAGAATGAGCTCCAAATGGTAACATCACATCTCAAATCACTATCACGTATAGAAAACAATACTGAAACGCTTACTCACCTGGAACCAGCCCAACGACAGCCATTATTATTAATCTAGGCAACAGCCAGTTAGGAAAGGGTCTAGAGGTCTATCACAAAATTGGGAAAAACATGAAAATAATATTAGAAGAGAGGCAAAAGCTTTGGTCATCTTTGCATTATTAACACCTTACACTCAGATTTTGGCTAGAAATCTCTTTCAGTGCGTTCAAAGATTGAAAAACATTTTTTCATGTTGTAGTACAATGTCACATACATATTCTGTATCATCTGTTTGCCTTACTAAACCGAAGGTACCTTACACTTATATCAAACCGAATATTCAAACCCAGGCCAAGTTATTACATCAAATGGAAAAAATCTAGATATTGTATCTCATTTTATACACATTTTTTTTCTGTAATTCAGCAGACATATTTGGGATCATTGCAAACCTTAGGATTTACACTAGAATTGAAAATATGCCTACAGCTCCCCAGACTTGAATAAAGCAGCTGCATTTTTCAGACCCATATTCAGGTAGGTTTTAAAGGGTTTAGCATTTTTAAGTTGCACGAGAAATAAAAAGTGTTGCATTAAATGTTTCCAGTTTGGAATACATACTAAAGCATAATTGTTCTATCATGAAATTACAACATAGCATTCATATTTGTGAAGACATTATGCCTCATTGTTAACAAGATTACGCACATCATAGCCTTATTTTGAGCCTCATTCTGAGTGACAGATATGATAACAGTTTATGTAAAATCATGGAAATATAACCACTGAAATTATGTTGGCTCCTGTTTGCTGCAGTGACACAATAGATGCACTAAAATGTGAGGTAAATGCGTACTTAAAAGGAAGCGATTTTCATTCACGCAAATATATGCTGTACGCCTGGCTGTTTCACCTTGTTCAAGTATTGGAGTCCTATGCTGACTTTTATCTTGCATTAATTACCTTTAAACTACCTTTAAAATGAATCCAAAAGTTTTGAAAAGAAAATGACTTAAATAACTGTTATATATAAGGTTTGATACTTACTTCCCCCATTCTAGTGAACAGAATGAATAGTCTCCATGAGCTGCTTCATTTGTAAGGACCTTCTTTTTTACTCTCACTGAGAGATGCAATGAGGACGTTTAGGCTGTGCTCTCCCCGGAGCGTATGTCTGTGGTCTGCATTTCCTCTCAGAGACAGTCACATAGGGTAGAACTTGAATCTATGTCTAAAACTAACACAATGCTACCCTTTTCTGTAATGTATTATCTGACCAGTACCTTTGCTTAAAAATACTTTGTAAATTACTTTTAAAATTAACTTCATTTTTCAGTGATAAATATTTTTTTTTGTCATTGATTGATTTAGTTACCAGTACTCACAAAAACCACTCTCACACAGCGCTAAGAAACTTGGCATGACTGATAAAAAAAAACAATACATGACAAGCCAAATGAGAATTTTCTTAGCGGTATATCTTGCTGATTTCCCATCCACAAGCTATTGAATGCCAAATGCACTTGTGTCAGAAAAGACCCTGGTCGGCAAAAAAAAAAGAATTTTGCTCATCCTAATGTCATACTTCAGACAAATGGTCAGGTTGGTCTAGGAAGCTCCTTATTTTAAATACCTCAGCAGTGAAATAGATGAGACATTCTCTTTCTCAGGGCATATGGAATGACTTTTTGCAACAAAAAAATGAGAGGATTGAAGAAGGAGATTCTCAATAGACACTACCAAGCCCTAATTGAGTGTGTAATAATTGTCAATATTGTCTTGTGGGGAGGATAAAAGCCACAATCTTTAAAGTGGTCATCTAAGGAACGAAAATCACTGACTATGTATAGATTCGGCTCCCTGAGAGCGGTACAAATTTAGTGAACAAAATGGCTGGTTGATGATCCAGTTCACTTCCGTCATGGTGAAAGGTTTCAGTGCCTGTGTAAGGAAGCAATGTTTCAAAAAATGTTTATCCTGATGGCCATTGTCCAGCTCAACAGCAATTATACAGTATGACCAGTGAGTGTCCTGACCAGATTCAGCATCCAGCACTTTTTATTTTATTGATTTTTAATTGTCAACTTTTTAACTCCCTTTATTTGTTGCTGTGTTAACATGCTGCATTGGTATGTGAGCTATATGCAGTCTGTGTGAGCGTTTGTGTGAGGGTTGTGCTCTGAGCATCAGGGATGTGCACGGAGGACAGGAAGTTGAGGACTGGACTAAGGAGTGAAGATGGACTTGGTTGTATTTATCATGCCTTCAGCACAGCAAGAAGGCAAAACCAGATATAATACAAAAATAACAAGCAATCAAGGTTCCTGGAAAATACTATTAGTGATACAGACGCTGATCTTTAGCTACAGTACAATGTATTACATATAGAACAACAAGGAATTGAGGTTCCTGGTAATAAAGTTAAAGTGCTGATATTAACAATGAACAACAGTAAGTTCAAGAGTTATAATATATTCACACGGGAGATAAGTCTATACAAGACTAGTGAGTAAATACAGGCTTGTGTCTTACGAGACTTCGCAATGACTAAATGAAAAGCTCGTTCTTAAATAGCACAACACTACCACTCAGTGGAAGCGAACAACAGGTGCATGCAGTGATTGCGGAGCTGAAGAATGCGGTACAGGTCTTAATAGACCGATGAGTTGGAAAGTTGGAGGCGTGGCCTTACAGTTTGCATCTGCGTGTGTGTCAATAGTACTTTACTGTTTACAAACAAAGAAATTATCATTTATAATGTTTGCTCATTATTCACAATTCTATAATTTATGTTAATTTTCCTGACTAAATTTTCTGACTAAATTTTCCTTACCAGCTAAGATAAAAAAAGTCATCACAAGACGAAATATTCCTCAGCCCCCGCAATCGAATTTCAGAAATCCCAAAATATCAAAAGGTACCCGTCTAGGACCTGATTAATATGGACAGCAAGTTTCGTCCCAAAATATTGAACACTATGAGAGTTCTGCTGCAAAAAAACAAAATGACCACGGATGGACAGACTGACGGGAAGACGACCACACTGACAACTATATACCCCCGCATTATATGCCGGGGAATAAATCGTGGAGGCGGTGGCGGCTTGTCAACTGGTGCTAAAACACTAGTGCTGACGGGTTTGAGACGAGACACATGAAAGGATGGATGAATCCTCATGGATCGAGGGAGTTGCAAACGAACAGTAACCAGATTAATCTTCTGTGTGATCTTAAAAGGTCCTATGAACCGTGGAGCGAGTTTCCGAGATTCAACTCTTAATGGAAGGTCCCGTGTAGAGAGCCAAACTCGTTGGCCTACGCGATACGATGGTGCAGTACGGCGCCTTCTATCCGCCAAGTCCCTCTGTTTCATAGAAGTATGCTGGAGGGACGTGCGAACTCGTCTCCAGACCGATCGGCACCTTTGAAGAAAATGTCTCGTGGATGGGAAATCAGTTTCTTTCTCCAGTTCCGGAAACAGAGGGGGCTGAGCCTCAAATGGTGAAAGGCCTGTGGATGCATTCCGCAAAGTATTATGGGCATATTCTGCCCAGGGAAGAAACCGGCTCCATGAGGTCGGATTACTAGCAGCTAGACAACGGAGCGTGTTTTCCAATGACTGATTGGTCCTCTCCGTCTGTCTGTTGGTTTCCGGATGAAACCCTGAAGACTAACGGAAGCTCCCAGTTGCTTACAAAACGACCGCCAAAACCGTGCTGAAAACTGCGGCCCTTGATCAGAAACGATGTCCTGCGGAAGGCCATGCAACTTAAAAACGTGATTTATTACTAATAGAGCTGTCTCCTGTGCTGACGGCAGACTAGTTAACGCGACAAAATGGGCTGCCTTAGAAAACCTATCCACAATGACTAAAATTACTGTGTTACCGTGAGACATTGGTAAACCCGTAATAAAATCCAAAGCGACGTGGCTCCAAGGGCGTCTAGGGATGGGTAACGGTCGCAAAAGCCCCGAGGGTGGGAGGTGAGAACTCTTACTCCGAGCACACACCGAGCAAGCGGCCACGAACTGCCTAACATCATTGTCTAAGCTCGCCACCAAAAGCGCCGGGACAAAAACTCCTTAGTATCGCTGAACACCAGGGTGGCCCACCAATTTAGATGCGTGCCCCCACTGCAGAACTTGAGAGCGAACCCCAACAGGGACAAACAAACGGTTAGGCGGTTCTCCCCCTGGACCTGGATCAGAACGCAACGCATTCCGGACCACCGCTTCAATATCCCACAATACAGGGGCAAGAATCCTATTCTCTGGAACCACAGATTCCGGAGAAGCTTCAGTCCCTAAACGGTCATGGATGCAAGATAATGCATCTGGCTTGACGTTCTTGGACCCAGGGCGATAAGTCAATGTGTAATTGAACCAATTGAAAAACATCGCCCAACGTGATTGACGCGCATTACGCCTCTTAGTTCCTTGGATATAAAGCAGATTTTTATGGTCAGTCCAAATCACAAAAGGTTGTTCTGCTCCCTCCAGCGAATGGCGCCATTCTTCCAATGCTAACTTAACTGCTAACAGCTCACGATCACCAATGTCATAGTTTCTTTCAGCCAGAGACGGTGACCTAGAAAAGAACGCACAAGGGTGTAACGCTTTATCATGCTGTGCACGCTGCGAAAGAATGGCACCGACACCAACCTCAGAAGCATCAACCTCCACCACAAAGGGGAGGGAGGGGTTGGGATTGACGAGGACCGGTTTAGAACTGAATCTCCTCTTCAGTTCTTCAAATGCTTTATTCGCCTCTGGATTCCAAGTAAAATGTGGAAATGATTTTTTCTTGGTCAACGCAATGATAGGTGCAGCAATAGTGTTAAAATTTCGAATAAACCGTCTATAAAAATTGGCGAAACCTAAAAAGCGTTGAACCTCCTTGACCGAGTGAGGAACAGGCCAATTCGTGACCGCTGAGACCTTCTCTGGGTCCATATGAACCGCTCCCTCAGAAATGATAAACCCCAGAAACGAAACCCTCTTAGCATGGAAAAGGCATTTCTCAGCTTTCACAAAGAGTTTGGCCTTCAGAAGAGCTTGTAAAACTTGACAAACATGATTTTTATGCTCATCAAGGTTGGCGGAAAATATCAAAATGTCGTCGAGGTAGACAAAGACGAACTTCTCCAGCATTTCACGCAAAACATCATTGACAAATGCCTGGAACACAGAGGGGGCATTAGCTAGGCCAAAGGGCATCACTAAGTACTCGTAATACCCATCGTGAGTGTTAAACCCAGTTTTCCATTCATCCTCCTCCCGTATTCGAATGAGATTGTACGCATTTCTTAGATCTAATTTAGTAAAAAATGAAGCCCCTTGGAGGCGTTCAAATGCCGAGTTCATAAGTGGTAGCGAGGGTACCGATTCTTTATAGTAATGTTGTTGAGGCCCCTATAATCTATACAGGGTCGCAGTCCACCATCTTTTTTAGTCACAATGAAAAACCCTGCTCCAGCTGGAGAGGTAGAGGGTCTAATAAAACCATTATCCAAAGCCTCCTGAATATATTGCTTCATAGCCTGACTCTCAGGAGCGGAAAGAGAATATAAAGCTCCTCTAGGAGGAATAGTACCCGGAAGGAGATCGATAGCACAATCATAAGTGCGATGGGGCGGCAGAGTAGTGGCCCTTTGTTTACTGAACACCTCCGCTAGATCAGAATAATCCAAAGGAACATTAGAAGGTAACTCAAAATTCAATGTGGCGCCCAGCTTCCAACTATCTGTGTCATCTACCTCATCAGAAGTAGCATTAGATACTATATCCCAATCTGGGTCCTCGCTGCCACTGACAACCTCCAATTCTCCATCAGAATCAACAAAAAAATCACTCGGAACCACTTTCAATTTAGTCTTCCTATTTTGTTCACATTTGTCCTGCTTATTAGGACTAACAAAATCTGGCTCCACGACCGGTCTCTCCAAATAAAATTGAGAATCCCAGTCAAAATTATTGTCCAAATTCTCAGACACATCTGATTAGGGCGGCTCAATAATGTCTCCCTCGTCATCACTCGGATAATTCCCAGTGGTTTCATCACGGTGTGGTGAACCACGAGACCAAACTTGGCAATGTTCCTCACAATTAGGGCCCCATTGAATTATGGGGTTAACCCCATCGCCCCAATTAACCTGGGGTTTATGTTTAACCAGCCAAGCATGCCCTAAAACAATCGGGAATGAAGGAGAATCTACTAAAAAAAATCGAATTCTTTCAGAATGTCCGTTCAATTTAATGGACATGAACAATGGTTCTGTTACCTCTGAGACTAAACCCCGCCCATCCAATGCCAAAACAGGATGAACATTAGAGAGAGAGCGAACCGGTAAAAAAAAATTTCTGGCCCAATTAGCATCAACAAAGCAATCCACAGCCCCAGAGTCCAAAAAAGCGTCAACTTTTATTTTCTGATTCCCCCAGGCCAGTTCTACTGGGATAAAAGTACGGAAGGGAAATGAGAGTTGTCCCTCTAACTCCCTTCGTTCAATTAGAGGGACGACTCGTTTCCCTTTAAATCCGGACAGCGCGGTTTAATATGGCCTGTCTTGTTACAGTGGTAGCAGATTATTCTCCGCCCTTTAAAAGTGCGAACCTTGCGGACCATAGCTCCGTCCACCTGCATAGGCTCGCTGTAATTACTTGACTCAGCGGACGAAACTGGGGGCGTCAAAGGTTTCACGAACTGGGTTTGCAAATGTGCGGCTTGGTTTTTACTCATTTGCTTCTCCTTTTCGCGTTCGCGAACTCTATTGTCGATGCGTATAGCAGTTTGCACGAGTGCACCTAATGACTTCGGGGGTTCCACCGTAGCTAGCGCATCTCTGACTGGTTCAGACAGGGCACGAATAAATATGGTCATGAGCGGCTCATCCGCCCAACCAGTTGAACTGGCTAGTGACCGAAAGGTTATAGAGAATTCAGCTACACTTTTCTTCCCCTGAGTCAAGTTCATTAAACGCGTGGCCGCATCCTGTCCTGAAACGTTGTGGTCAAAAACGGAAACCAGTTCATTCATAAGCCTATCAAGCGAGTTAACGACAACTGAATTCGCCCTTATCAATGGGCCCACCCAATCCAAGGCTGCTCCTGCTAACAAGGACAAAATGAAACAAACTCGTGAATCCTCACTGTGAAATCGCGACGGTTGTGCTCTAAAAAAAAATTCACATTGAGCTAAAAAGTTTCTGCATTTGCCTGGTTGTCCCTCATAGCGATTGGGCAATTGCAACTTTGGTTCACGAGGGGCTGCAGCTGTAGGGGGAACATTGGGAGTGGGTTGATGAACCACAGAAACGGCTGGTGGGACAGTGTGAGATGCTTGTGCTTGTGCAACGAGTGTGGCAACATCATTAGACAACACCTCCAAATTAGTGGTCAGCAAAGCTAAGCAGCTGCCTTGGCTTAGTAAACGTTCATGGAGTTCCAGTTGTCTTTTATGTAATTCCTCTAATCCGACATCGCGGCTCATAGCCATAGCTTGATCGCCGAAGAAGTGTGCTGAGTCCATGTTACGGCGTTAGAGTTCTGTAAGGTGGGGGGAATGAGTGGGACTCAATAAGCACGCAGTCTCTCGACACAAAGTCAGAACCACGAAGATTCCAACCACTAGAGATTCCTAAGAGACTGACTGAAGGGGCAAACCCCGTAAATAAAAAAAAATAAGAAGGCTGAACACTCCTACGGGAAGGTATCCCAACTAAAGAAAAAGATACCTGCCTTCAGAAAAGACAGGGAACCGAACGGAGGCTTGAGGAGTGCAGCTCTGCACTGCAATATAACAGGCAGTGCTACTAATCAAGTGAGCGAATCTAAACGAAACAGAAATCCCTCCAGGAGAGAAACTCACGAGAAGGCCAGAGCTAAATAAGAGTATTTTTTTAAAAGAATGAATATTCAGCGAACTTAATCGCAACTTCTCTTTTTTGGTACTCTCTTACCCCAAAAAGCGGTACCGGCGCGCGAGTATAGAAGACTCTAACCCAAGGAAAACTCTGCACCTGCATCTCCTAAATAAACCACACACAGGTGCAACCAATTAACAATCAGGCTCCTTAGGAACCAGTGCTTCCACAAACCAACCAAAAAGACGATTAGCCGATTAGCACAAAAGGCGTCGATAGCACAACGACGATATTACCAGTATAAAACATGCCAAACTAAACGTATACACAACGACAACATGCATACACCCCCGCAGAGGATAATACACGTGTAAACTCCACATGGGAAAAAATAGAGTGAAACCAAACTCAGGTCCTCCCATGGGGAAAAGAATTCAGAATAAGACCTGCAACGTGACAGTAACGTCAATGGCGCTTTGTCTCTCCAATGTCGTTAGCTGTTCCATTTTCTTGAAGCTGTTGCATTTTTTTTTTTTTTTTTTTTTGTGGCTTCATATAGCCCGTAGACCACACCTAAAAAAGAAAGTCAAGCGCCACTGTATTTATCACAAACAACTCAATATTTGTTATCACGGAAGTGTTCGGCGCGTCCACGTGGCACAGGTCAGAATTACAATGCCATGCGCTTTCCTTTATTTCACTCATTTCTCACTGGAAAAACAAACTGATTTTGATTCTTCAATTTGCATCAGATACAGTACAGACCTTATATGTGCGTTTTAATGGCGCTTAGGATAGTAATGTGCTTAAGATGTTTGATGTAACATCAGACAGCAGGTGGGCTATTGAGTGAGGCAATTCACCCCGTATTCGTCAGGCCCCTGCTTAGCAAAATTTAGCATGAATTGCTTTGGATAAAAGCATCAGAAAATAGTAATGCTGTATGACTATGCCTCCAGCCGTCCAGCTCACGGTCTACTAAGACACAGACTGCACTTCTGTGATTATTCAATTATCTCCTACACCTGTTTCTAATTTCCACTGTGCTTCGCACTTCGTCAGTGCGAAATCTTGTAACTACATGCTTGTGCTGTATTCCAAGTCTTGTATTGACGTATTCTCCGCATTTCGCATGTATTATTCTCCAAATCTAACTTAGTGCAGTTAATTGTTTTAAGCCAGCACTTTATTTAAAGGAAACTCGCCTCCATTTGTTTTCCTATTTGTAATACATTGTTACTGCAGCTAAAGCCCAGAGTCTGTATTACTAATAGTGTTTATTAAGGAACCTCGTTTCCTTTTTGTTTTATATTGCAAGGTTTGTGGCTTCTGTAGTGCAGTAGGCATAATAAATACAACCAAGTTCATCCTTGCACCTGAGTACAGTCCTCAACTTCCTGTTCTCCGTGCATCTGAACTGTGTACAAAGCACAACCGTTGCAAATGCTGTGAAATGTATTAGTGTAGTACTGTATGGACAAAAAAAAAAAAAAAAAAATGTGTTTAAAAGTAATAATGTGATAAAACATGATCAATTGAATGTGCTGAATTATTTGACTGGCACTACTTTCATGGGTAACAATCAAGGAATCAATAGTATTTACCTTCTTTGGGAATTTTAATTTCAGCTTGTGATTTACCATTAAGAACATTTTTGCACAACTTGAACATGAGGAACTGTCATAAAATTTGTATAGCTACTGAGTGCAACTCTAATCTGTTACCTTTGCAGGAAACCATGAGGCTGATGTGAAACTGACCATTAAAACAGACCGCTGTATTGTATGGGAGGCAGGCCACTCCCAGCCTTTTTGAAACTCTTTCTCTTATCTCATCAGTTATGCGCAATCTTACAAGGCTGGAGCTTTGCCTCAATCCTCCCTTTTACCATAGTGGTTGATATGAGGCTCAACGTACTCCTGTTAAAAAAATACAATATTTGATACCTTCTCAGAATAGCACTTTTGAAGCTGTATTTTAATGTGTTTCGTTTCACAAATTTCTCCTTGACATATATGCTGCTATAAACAGGTCATGTCTGGTGCTGTCAAGGTACACTCAGAAACTGGCTGGGAACTGGAGCTAGAAAGAAAAAGGAATCTATGGAAAGTCAAATAGAATCAACCAAGGCACAGAATATCTAAACCCAAGGAAGCTAACAAATAAAAATAAAAAAGCAAAGTCTTTCGCAAACACACAGAAGAATAAAGGATCTGAAATAGAATGAAGCACAGGTCGAAAAGAAACGTCAGTTTTATAGAGGTAAAGAGACAAGGAGAGAAATGAGGTCTGATAAATGAGGACTAGCGATTTGTGGGGGTCTAATGCATGTACTGAATATTGCAAGAATAATGCAAAAAGAAATTTAACAAGCATCCGAATCCAAAGAGATCTTTCAAACTATTTGCTCAATATCAGTGTCAGATGATGCTGCTTGAAGCCTGTCTGCAAACTTATTTATCCTGATACACTACCACTGCTTCGCTTTTTTTCAGCTTTTATGCAGCGTGAGCTATGGATAGAAATGGGATCTGATTGGTTTTGACAGGGAACTGATTTGCCAACTTTAAGTGGGGATTTGTTCTTGTGAATCGACCATCCCGCCGATTTTGCCCCACACTTGACAGTTATCTGCTTGTAAATAGTCGAATTAGTCATAGAGACTTTGTTTTGGTTGTTTGACCTCTGAAAACTGCTCAAAGGTCAATGCTGAATTTACATTATCACTGCATTTCACTTCATCAGCGCATTTCACCGATGGAGAAGACCCTATGCTGAAAATTCAGAATCTTTCAGCTTTGTCTTAATTGCAAATGTTTGACTCTGGATGTCTCCTAAATTGACAAATAAGAAAGATTTCTGAATGGAAAGGAAAACCCATTAGCAATGTACTATGTCTGTTAAAATGGGGAAAAAAAGCACATTAATACTTCAGGTCCGGCAGTTTAATACTTGTGAGAAGAGACCAGAGACCCTTGATTGCCCTCCAATGGATGTACTGGTATAGGGCAGCTTTCATTTTTCAGTGTCACTGACCCAGATAAAGACGCAAATCAGACGTAAATTTATTTTCAAATTACCTCATATGAATGTTGACAAAAACAGTCATTTTAGATGTTTTAATGTTTACCTACTCTGAGGTCATTGGTATATCAGTTACATTTCAATTATAGCTGCGTAAATGCAGACAGAAAAAAAAGATACACACTGCTTGTCCAAAAAAAAAAAAGTAGCTTTTTGCATTTAAATAATACTCAAGAGCCTATAATTAAATCATTATTGCAGTGCCAGTGATGAATATGTTTCAGCTGGCAATAATTCTTTTTAGTTTCCCGTTTAATTGGAGTGATCAACAACCACACAGAGCGGCATTATGACTGATTTTGTCGCTCAGGTTCTGATAATGATTGGTAATATCGGACCTTGATCATTCAGCGTAAAATTAAGTTGCAGTATGAGTGATAATCAAGACTAATTTGTATACACTTTATATAGATTAGCTGATTTCCTGCTGTCCAAGCGCGTCATAACATCCGGGACATTGCCACAGGAAGTATTTTTTGATTGGCTAAAATATGCTAAATGGCGGCATTCATGAGCATGTGCTGATGTGTTGCATTTCAGAGATTTGATGTTTGATTACTCGGTATATAAAAATCGCGAAAATTCGTAAAAGAATATTTGTGGAATGATAAGAACACGTACTCTTATTGGATGAGAGTAGAAACAAACGTTTTCTTTGCCTTTAACAGAGTGGTTTAACTCACCCATCATCAATACAATATCTCAGCCAAAAATGAGTGCAAATCTGGTCGAAAATAAATGTAACATTGTATAAGATTATGAAAATGATACCTTGACAAATGTGCACTGTGATCAAAGCTAAAGGTGGTCCAACAAAATACTACAGTGTGCATTTTTTTGGACGTGGACGGGCAGTGTACATTTTCCAGACATTAGATATAGGCCTGTTTACATACTTGTTCATATGGTTTGTTAAATAAAGCAGAATCTTTGAGTCTACAGTTCAAAATACATTGTCAAATAGCCTTTTTTTTCTGCAGACATACATATATCATTTTTCCATCAGAGCAAACAAACTTAACAGAGCTGGATACAAAGAACTTAATGTCCTCCAAATAGTATAGGCAACTCAGCATTTGTTTGTCTCCCAACTGGTGAGGCAGAAGATGGAGTGTATTTGGCCCTTTCTGGAGCACAGTGAAGAGCCTTTTCTGAAAACTAAAAGCGCATAGTGAGTTGGGATTTGAACATTTTTCATGCGTCAACATTTTGCCGCAGCACTCAGGAGTTTTGGCTGCCTGGACATTGAATGAGCACCGATAGCTTCAACCTGCAAGCTGTCTGTATGGTTTCAGTGCCCTATCGCTCACTGTGCTCATAATTGCCTTGGTTGCCGCAGCTAAAAATGGGCTGGTAAAAACCAATAGCTACTTTTACTTTCGGGTGAGTAGTGAATCCCTTGTTCAGAAAATGGCTCCAGCTGAAATGACGGAGTGCTCCATGAGTCCTGATCGATGTTATGGACAAAAATGATCAATGATTGCTGCCTCAGAGATCACTTTTCAGAGACACTGTTATCCCTGATTATCTGCAAGCCCCAAATCCAGCGTTCTGTTGCTTGATGTTCAAAAGACACAGCTAGCGAGGAATCGATTTTGTTTTTGCCTCAAATTTCTTTCCCTATCCAGTTTCCTAGTGCCTGAATGTTCAGAAAAGTTTGCAGCTTAAATACTGTTTTAAAAGAGACTAAATCCAGCTCAGATGTGGCTCTGAGGAGGGACACGCTCTCTGTCACAGGGAGCGCTTGCTCCCTCTATTGGTGAAAATGCAGCCAGTGACAGAGCTGAGCATGTGAGCAGCCTCATCTGCACACTGCCCTCCATCTGTGTTTCAGTACACTGTGTTGAGCAGGAAACTGATATTAAAAAATCTCTGAGTTACATGCTTTCATTGCATTCTACAATAGCAGAACTTAGTAGAGCTTGTTCTTTGGTGAGTTGTTTTCAAGTCAAAGGCAGGTAGGCCAACTCTGTACATTCAGAAAGCCGTCTTCAAGTTTAGCCCTCCCGCCCGGTTTACACTGGCATTTTTTTTTATAATGAACTGAAATATCACAAAGCCTCTATTTAATATTTTAATATCCGACCATTGAAGTCAATGGCAACTCCTAGAAGTGAATGTTCAAAAAAAAAAGAAAGAAATTTGGCACCTTTGTTGGGCAGGGTCTAAACATTCCTGACGCCAAACTTTGTGACTCAAAAGTAAAAGGTTACCAAAGGCTTGAATTTGCTCTCAAATTTTTCCTGATAACTTTTTAAAGCATATGCTGAAAATTCTAAAACTTGATATCCCAAGAATTCTTTGGTCTATTCGAGCCCAAGTCATCCTATTACATCATATTCTGCTGATCTAATTTTTTCAAAATTTTGAATTTTATTGAAAACTGTTGCTTGAGAACTTGTCCATCATCTTCAGCCTGTCCCACTACGGGATTCATTGGACAGAATTGTGTATATTTTTCACAGTTTTCTCAGTATTTGCTCTCTAACTTGAAAGTGAAGACAGCAAACAGGAATTGAGGCTAAATTTGCAGAATGTTTCAGCCCATAGAACTTAACCAGATTGCTTGGTGGAAGGAGGCTTAAGTCTTATCTCAGCACCTGTTTGTAACATCAGCACCACACTTGGTAAATTACTTTTTCATTGCAATGGAAGGGTGCTCATGAAGTTTGGTGATCCTTAATCAAAAGGTAAAAGGTCTGTGAAGGCTAAAAGTTAACAATATTGAGGCCAAATTTGAGACTTCATTTTGAAAATGCCGACCTGTTGACAAAAAACCTCATTACTGACCTTCAGGAAACCCACTGGAACTACTCAACACATTTTGTGACAGTGCCATCTGCCGTTCATGTAAGCAGGAAGTAAAGTTATATATCAGCAGCAGTATGTCAGATTGACATTAAATTCTGTCTGTTTTGGTCACAAGTAACAACCCTCATGTGAATTCCTTGTGTGTCTCTGCCCAATTCTGCAATTTGCGTTTCTATTAGGTGTTTTTATTTGTTTCTTGTGTGGCTCCCTTGCCCCAGCTGCATGACATTACATAGTTATTCCCTAATGACAGGTATTTAAGCCCTCTGCTCAGTGTACAAGTAGATAAGTCGCATTCATATTAAATTCCAGTCAGTATTACTTGTAGAAATTCTTTGTCTTCATCTTATGCAACTATTACTCTACAGAGTGAGTCAAACAAAACTATACACTTTTTAAATGTCCAATTATTATATTCTGTAGCAATGTATACATCATCTTTTACAAGTACGTTTTCAGCGAGCGGCTCTTTCTGCTTCTTTTGATACCAGTTTGCACCTTGTTAGATTAAACCCGTGACTGCCAAGGCCGGATTATCCATATTATGACTGGTGTGCGTACACTGGGGCATCATGCTGGGAGGGGCATCACATGATTTACGAATCCTCAGTTTTTTTTTTTATTATTATTATTTTAATCGGAAGAGATGCATATGCATATTATGAACAAATTCAAACTTAACTGTTGATATGAAAAGAGAATATTTTTTTTAAAAAAAGAATACAAATAAAAAACTGCGATTTGGAACTGCCCTGCCAAAGTCACAGAAAGGCCAAACTGGTCCCAGATCAGTGTTGCAAGCTGAGCTAGAGTCCCGCCACTTAGAAACTGAATGGGCACTGATCTCTAATCAGTTGTTGATCACAACGATGTGCCTTCGTTCTGACATCACGTGCTGCAACACACTGGCCCTCATTCAGCAAACTTGCGTAGGATCTGGTGTAGATTCTAGTGTAAATATCAGCGTTCGCCAGGTGTCACGTCTGCTTTGCTAAAAGCGTGTACGGCGCTGATTTCGGTGTAGAACTGGCGTGGCGTTGATAAATCTGGTGGCTGAAACCATCGTAATTTACATGACACGCCCCTATAAATTCATGCTCCGGAAGGCATAGTCCTGCCCACTTTACAACATGGACTCTCGAAAGACGGCAAAGAAGAAAGAACTTCACTGAAGAGGAAATATAAATTATCACGTCTGAGGTGGAGAAAAACAAATAATTTTATTTGGGAGCCTTAAGAGTGGCATAAATGGAGCCCAAAAGGCTGCAGTTTGGAAAACTATTCCTGCTGCGGTAAACACCGTTAGGGTGGAAAACCGGAGTGAAGCAGACATTTGATTTAATTCATTAATAAATCGAAGTGACTATGCGCACTTATTTAAGTGTGTCCAAGCACAATAATTGATCGAAATTCGCGTTAGACGCCCTTATAAGTGTGACCAAGATGCATATTTCTCCATTGCCTACACTTATTTTAAGTGTGTCCAAAGCTAAAAAATTTTTTCCTGTCCAAACTTATTTTAAGTGGTACTTTATAAGCGGCACTGGAATGGTCATCAACTGGCACACTTATAAGTGTGGCCAAGAAAAAAATTCAGCATTGGCCACACATATAAGTGCGAATAACATCGGCCTTAATAAATTCAATTTATAGATCCATGATATTTCATGTTATATAGCCTACATAACTGACAATCCAAATGCTTTGTATGTGGGTAAAAAGTGGTCCGATTTTAAGATCGCCACCAAAAAAACGGGTTGCTGCGCTCAGGCGCAGCAGCGCACGGACCGGTGCGGTGGGGACACGGATGAGTTCCCACCGCCTCGATTGAAGCTGCATGAGGGTAATTTTTAAAATACAATCTGCAGAGATCACTCTTCATTGTACTTTTATTAGTATTACTCCATGACATTTTATTGGTGCCACACAAAACGAGCGGCCACTCGTCACTTTCCCGGAGGCGATCTTCTCTGTGCCAAAAGTTCCACTCACGTCGGACAGAAGCTATTCCTCTAACAATAGAAGATCTGCCATTGTCAAAATGTGATCACGGTCAAAGTGTCTGTAGGCCTATAGTGAGCAACAAAAGAAACGCAAGGTAGCTAGTTAGTTAATGAACTCATGGTTACTCAGTCAAAGTGACCGCAAAATAAAGAAAAGTTTAATGAAACGAGTGTAAATGTGCACGCGCTAGTAATACATTTGATTTTCTAAAATAATTATGCGCAAACTTATTTTCCATTCTGCCTTTAATTAACTTGCGTTTTTTTTTTTTGTTCAGTATATATCTGACTGGATGAGCATCTGACATACCACACTGCATATCTGCCAAGCCACGCATTGCGCTTAATCAAATTGATTGTAATTGTCAGCTGTCTGGCCTGACAAGCAGGTTGTCTCAAAATATAAGTTTAATTAACTTCTCAACACAAGTGTCTAATTTATTTATATAGCCTATTTATTTATTTATTTAGCCGATTTATTCATTTTACTACTAAGAGCAACAACAGCATGACGTCCCTATCGCTGCAAATGGTTTATTACTCATTTTGACAGCTGCACTCGTTCCTGCATGTTGTTCACTGGTTTCAAATCTGCATACACCTGGTCAGACCTGGCGTGAGATTTTTTGCGGACCGTTCGCTCACGTTCAGATTGATAAATGCCGATCCTTGCGGGTGATTTGGCGTACACCCATTTGAGGGCCACTGAGCAGTGGGGGAAGCAACCGAGGGGTTGTGCTAATCGGAAAATAGCAGAAGAAAAAAAGTAGGAAAGATATCCACGCTACCGAATGTACCAGAAATATCTTGCTTTTTTAACATTACTCGCGGCAAAGAAGCTGTCGGTAGAGAGGCAACTGTTCCACCCGTCAATTCCGTTCCTCCAGCGCTAGCAGCAGTGCTTACGTTACAAAACTTAGCAATGTACGTTAGAGGCTAATGCTAATTAGGCACATAGAGCAGCGCATAACATTAGCTGACGTTAACGGGAGCCTGTCAAAGGTGGGCTGACGGCAACAGCTGAGCTCGGGGATGGAGAACGTTAGCATGATTGCAGAAGCAGACAATAGTGAGTTCGCTGCACGAAACCTTTCCCTTTTTAAAGCAATTCTTACCTTTCTGGCATGTTGCAAAGCACTTAGTAAAAATTTGAACATGAACAACTCCGCCTCCCTCCAAAGTCCCACCCTCTTCCCCTCGATTGCCAGACTTCTCCTAAAAAAACGAAAAAAAATATAACTAATAGTTTGTCAGACTAAAGGTAACCAAACGTTACGAGGGCATTTTATTTTACACCACATATAGAATTGAATATTATTTAATTACTGTTGGTTAGTTTTCACTTACCGGTGCCTCTAAATCTGACTCCATTGACCCGTTTCACTGGCACTGCTCACTTCCTCGCGCCGCACGCAATTTTTTTTTTTTCGTAGGAGAGTGAAACGGATCAATGGAGTCAGATTCAGAGGCACCGGTAAGTGAAAACTAATCAACAGTAATGACATAATATTCTATTCTATATGTGTTATAAAGTAAAATCCCTCGTAACGTTTAGTTACCTTTGTAGTCTGACGAACTACCATTAACGTTATTATCGTAATTATAGCGTTAGTTTTTTTTCTGCCAGAGAGGCGCGTGACTCGCAAGCGGTGACAGCGGGAGGCAACTGGAAGGGGCGCTGCGACGGATGACAGACAGGAAGCTCGGCAAATCATTTTATTCGGACCGAAGAAAATGATTGGTCAGACTTTTATCAAAAATATATGAGAATTGAATATGGAAGAGTTTCAACACCTGGTGGATTTCTTTTACATTTTAGTGTGCCATACGCTTATTAGGAGCATTTTAAGATTACAAAAGAAAAGTGTAAAAATGCCAGAAAGGTAAGAATTGCTTTAAAACCCTCTGCCATAGAATTTCAGTTCTTAGTATTTAGTAAATGTAAATGTGTGGCCTTTGTTGCCATAAATTTCAATGCCCAAGTTAAGTGCCATTTTAGTGACTGGATGGAAAGTACTCGTAATTAAGATTTTGGGCACTGTCCCTGAAGGCAGCAGGGTTGTCACACTGTCCTTAAAGGCACCGTTATTATTATCACCATTGGCAATCTTCTTTTGAAGGCTTGCTCAGCTAGTGCTTTAGCTGTCATTATTGCTGTATGCCAGTTAAGTTGTTAATAAATGAAACGCTAGCATTACCAAAGAGAAGAGTGGTCCATTGCTGCGTTCTATATTAAGCCATGATAAATAACTATTTTGCGGGGGAGGCAATAGGTTACATAGCAGGGCGGCACGGTGGCATAGTGGTTAGCACTGTTGCCTCACAGCAAGAAGGTCGTGGGTTCGATTCCGGCCTGGGGCCTTTCTGTGTTGAATTTGCATGTTCTCCCCGTGTTTGCGTGGGTTTTCTCCGGGTACTCCGGTTTCCCCCACCCACAAAAACATGCATCATAGGTACACTCCACCAGTACCCCTGACCAAGGAACTGGCTTTAGAACTGGAGTTGGTCCCCGGACGCTGCTCTGTGGCTGCCCACTGCTCCTAACTATAGGATGGGTCAAATGCAGAGGACAAATTACCCCACGGGGTTCAATAAAGTATATCTTATCTTATAGGTTTTTGTTCACATTTTGCACAGCGTCCCAACCTCATTGGAATTGGGGTTTGTAGGTTGTACAGTGGGTAGCATTGTTTCCTCACAGCAAGTAGGTTGTGGGTATGAATTTTACCTTTCTGTGTGGAGTTTGCATGTTCCGTCTGTGCTCATGTGTGTTTCCTCCCACAATCCAAAGACAAGCATGACAGAGTGATTAGAGACTGAATTACTGAATGGTGTGTGCACTCTGCAATGGATTGGTGACCTTCCCCCGGGGGGGGGGGGCATTTCATGATTGGTCACACTGGGGCATACCACTGTGTTAATCCGGCCCTGGTGACTGCTGTGGAACAATTTAAGGGGTTAAGTGAAATTTCACTTGTGCCAACTGATCAGCCTCTGATACAAAGCAAACAAAACAGAATTCCCTCTGTGAAGTTTCAAGTCAACATAAACCATTTGTGGCACGTTGGGAAACTAACGCCGAAAACTCTGCAGCACATTTGTAACGTTCCGTGTCCTATGATATTTAGTGACCAAGAAAGCCCTTTGCCTGGGGTTAAACTGTGGACGCACTATGCTTAGCAGTGCCAGGTCATTACGACCAATGCACAGGCAAGATTCATATGCCTGTTTTTAAGTTCAAATGACTATGCAACCCATTATGACATGCACGGTCAATTTCATATCCAGCCCCGGTCAGTTGACACAAGTCAGATTTCACTTGAGTCCCTTAATTGCCCTCTGTGCAATCTTTCCTGAAACCTAATGAGGTGTAACTGGTACCAATATCAGCGGAAAGATCTGAGGCAAAAGTGCAAAATATGTTGTATACATGTATGTTGCTACACCATCACAAAATGACCCGTTAAAAAGTGTACAGTTTTTTTTTTTTTTTTTGACTCACTCTGTAGTGACTGGAGTTTCTTTAAGTCTTTATGATGATTTAATTAATTCGAACAAGCTTCCAGTCCAAATTAGGGGTCAGGATTGCAACCGAGTTCATGTTAACCCAGCTCAAGCCTGTTCATCAGTTTAGATAATCAGAACAAGCTCCCAAGCCTAAACAGGACCACATTCTTTTGAACCTTTCCAAGTTTGTTCTCCTCCTCCAGTTTGCTCGGAACAAGCTGCCAATCCTTCTACGGTCATCAGGATTGGAACCGAGTTCCCCTCAGGCTACGTCCTCTTTCTCTGGAACAGGTTGGTGCTGGCGAAGTCTGCACAACAATTGGCTGAATCCCTGGAGCCACTGACTGGCTGTTAACAGCCCCGCCTTGCCTGGTACATCTGTGCTGAATTGTGCTATCATTATCTGGAGTCCCACCCCCATTTCATCATCAGGGGCTTCTGTCCCCAATCTGTACCGTATTCAGGGGCGGATCCAGGGTAGTTTAGTTACGTAGTTTCCGGAACTCACTCAAATACCTCATTGATTGGATGGAAATACTTTCATTGTGTTGGAACTCACTCAAACCTCATTCTGATTGGCTATTCTAGTCGCAAACTACTCGTGGAAACTACTCACATCAAAATCTGGATCCACCCCTGGTATAGCTGTCAAACTACCTGTTGGATTGTAGGCCTGCCTCCACATCTGATTCCTGGTCTGGACCATAACAATTGCTTTCTTACCGTGTGAGGGAGTCCAGCAAATTCTAATGTTGCATAAGCATTGCTGGTTATGACTTAGATTGCCAGGTCAACAGATTATGTTCTCAACTGAAATATCAATGTTCTCAAGTGTCTCAACGGGTTTGATTTTGCAAGTATTTTTAAAAAATACTCTACACATGTTTTAATCACTACATTATTCTTCATTTCCTAGGAGTTTCTTCTGTTGTGATACCAAACAATTCACGCATGTTGCATTGGACAAATTGCATAATGCTCCAATATTGGATCTAACATTAAAAAAAAAAAACAAAAAAAAAACATGCATACTCAAACAATGACTCTTTCAGATTCTCAGCCATTTCAAATGAGCTTTTTATATATTGTAATTTCAAGTTGTAGAATATGTAGGGCTCTTTAAAGCAATCCCACATTTCTGGGCATCATAGCGTTTGAAACGAAATGTCCACATACGTATCAAACTTGTCAGGTTGCTTCAGTTCCTTTGGGCAGGAGTAAGGCACATTATCAATTTTTGATTGGATTGTTTTGATCTCATTTGAAAACTTTTTTTTTTAACCGGATAAAAAGCCTCTATTGTCATTGTATAGAATACAATAAAATTAGGGGTGGTACTCCTCATCTGTGCAATAGATAAAATTCTGGGAAGCACAACAAAGCCAAAACAGCGTAAACAAACAAATATCCATAGCTGAAAATACAGGTCTAAAAATAAGGAGATTTCAATCAGAAAAGATAAGTGAATGACATAGTCCATGTAAGAGAAGCTTTAAGATGCAAGTCATGACAGAATGGCTTTGGCACCTGGACTCTACAGGGAGATGTTTGTAGTGGGAGCATCTGCCCTGAGCAGCAGCAGATAAATCCCCCCATGATGTCCAGACACTGGTGGTGGAATTGGTTGATGAGGCTGTTGAATTTGAAAAGACTGGTGGTTGATGGGAGGTGGAGGGCTTGCAAAAATAACAGCGAGAGAGCATATTTAAGACAATAGCCATTAAAGGATAGGTTTGCAATGCGGGTCAGTCAGTGAGATATTGGACAGATATAATCATTAATTATTGTCTCCTGTTTTGCCCCTTCATTAGTGCTCCCACTTTCACCTGTTCTCTATTTACAATAGAATAGAGAATAGTTATTCAACATGGCAATTGATTTCTCATCATATTCATCAGTAGATCAATTGCCATGTTGAATAACCATAATCAATAACCATATTATGTAAGCAGCAGTAACACACACAAACACACACACACATAACATAACACACACACATGCAAGTAATTCACATACGTGTAGGGAGGGGATGAACAGTGCAAACACACACACACACACACACACACACACAGGTACACGCACAAATGCACACACATGCACACACACACAGACACAGACACACACACATACAAGCAGTTCACACACACG
The DNA here is from genome assembly GCA_029692085.1 of Gymnothorax javanicus. NCBI lineage: Eukaryota > Metazoa > Chordata > Actinopteri > Anguilliformes > Muraenidae > Gymnothorax > Gymnothorax javanicus. The sequence goes on along the minus strand of CM056199.1, from coordinate 121,105,211 downwards.
AACAGTGCACACAGACACATGCACACACATACACACACACACACACACACACACATACATACATACAAGCAGTTCACACACAGTCACACACACATGCAAGCAATTCAATTCACACATGCATGAGCAGCTCACACACATAAGCAGCAGGCTTCTGTAGCTTTGATTAGTAGGCAGGCTTCTGTTTAGTTGATTCGAAAACATAATCAGGTGATGTATTTGATTTCTGTAGCTTTGATCAATATTTGTTCAGTAAAATCATAAGTTGTTACTGAAAACATAATCAATTGAATCACCCACATGGAAAGAACCTATATAAACATAGGTTTTAATATAGGGCCAGATATAGGTTTCGCATATATGCGTCATACATAAAATTGGCTGTTTTCAAGTACTTATAATACATGAAAATGGCCAATTTCATGTCGACCTATATTAAAACCTAAATGTCTTTTTTTTTTTTTTTTTAATTTGGCATCTCCAATCCCACCCGAATCTGGGATATCCAATTAGGGAACTATGTATAAGTACTTAGGCTTTTTTGCATATGCGGCCGCATATCATTAAATTCAGAGGAGTCCACCCAGCTCGTGACTGTCCTCTAAAACCCATGCTGATTAGCCACTGCTACTTATACATTGACTGGGTGAGATTTCATAAGCTCAGAACGAGAGTGGAAATTACATAAAAATAAAGTGGTCAGAATCATTTTTCTGAGGGCCCGTCTGGCCAACAAGATACACCTAGGGGAACTCTAATCTACATAACCCTTCTCAGCAGGCCCTTCCTAATTTGCATCCCTGTAGCGAATTGGCCAATTGCGCGCTACTTCTGAAAAGAGCTGCCGACCACTGCTGGTTGATACGAGGTGGGGATTAAAACCTATATGTTTATATGGGTTCTTTCCGTGTGGGAATTTAAGAATCCTTGTTATTTCATCCCTGTAGCAAAAAGTCTGGAACCTTCAGTAGCTATTGTTATGGCCCCAATTTGTTATGGCGTAAATTTGTTATGACGTCACGGACAGCAAGGGATGACAGACAAAATTCTTAAACTTCAACAGATTTAATTTAACACACACTTTGAACTAATCTACAATCTACATCTAGTGACTAAGATTGAAATAAAAAAAAAAAGAGATATTTACAGTCCCTCGGTAATGGAGATGGCGCTGCTATGTTGCGATGTCTTGGGACAGGAAAATGCTCCAACACAGGCAAAAATCCACAAAAAGCTTCACAGGTCTTGAAAAGAGTGACAGGTCTGGTCAAATGTATCCTTCCACTATGTCTCCTTGCAATTTCTCCTACTACCCTACTCTCTCAATTTTTCTCCTTATATACTCTTGTCCAGCCCCCTCTGAGGCATGCCCAGGATATGCCCAACCTAGCTCCAGACTGGGCTTAACAAAAAAAATTCTCAATACTGCCATCTAGTGGTTTTTTTTTTCCCCATTACTCTATACAAGCATCTCAGATAAAAGACAAGTGTCTGTTCATTAAAACTGAACAGAAATGTAGACTTTGTCTTAAAATTCATTAACCACAGTGAAATGCTCAAATAGATGTGGGGATGAAAATGACTTTTGAAAGGCATGTTTACTTGAATGTATGTTCTTCTATGTACTTTTATTTTGTTATTTTTGTTTTATTTTGCTACATTTAGACTAAGGACCTGTGAGCCATATAGACTATGGGGCATGCCGATCAGAACGCTTCCCTTGCGACCCCCATATGCACACCACCTAAATTTGGTCTTAAAATCCACAGATGAATTTATAAAATTTTATCAGTGTGTTTCTCGCATCGGGAAGTGGAGCATTTTTTTTTTTTAAATAGTAAAATCAATGACTGAATTCATCATTGATAAAATTTATCGAAGCAAATTTCAACCAAGAAAATGCTCCGCTTCATCGATCTTTGTTGCCAACTAACACTATCCTAACTCTGCCGCAGTTAATTGTTCCGATTGGTGTATAAAATGTTTACATTGAAGGATATCGCCGAATGAACCAATCGCGTTCGTCGTTAGTCAAACTCTGATTTGTAATCATTATATTATTTAATTTATTTCTGTTATACAAGTTGTATTATTGGAAAAATGAAAGATTTGTATGATTATTATACAAGTTACTATTTTACAGATTTGTATAATATTCATACAAATATTATCATAGACTTCTATTCATTACAGATCCATTATTTCAGTTGTAATTTACTTGTGCAATATCTAGTTTTGATAAAAGTTAATATAACGTGAGTCTCAAAAATAACATTTCAAAAGGTATGTCACCAATTTATAGATAACTTACCACATCCTTGAAGAGCTTTTGGTGCCAAGAATAACCCTCTTGCTTTATACATGTATAATGATTTGATAATTACATGAACACCCCTGCTTCAAGCTTAAAACCGCGCAGATCACGGGCATCCAAGATACTTGGATTTATGATATCATTTGCTGTTTACTAAGAAAACTTGTGGTTAGGCTATCAAATAATATTAGGACTGAATTTAGTCCACCCTTACACCTTACACCAAGTGTTTAGAATGTAAGCCAATGGCTGGTATTCACAAAGAATGAATATGTTTATTCCTGGAATAAAATAAATCATGGACTAAAGTTTAGTCCATCAGCTTCATTCCATAGTGGCGTATGGTGTACACAAATGTAATACACCATAAACCGATATGGAATGAAGCCGCCGAGTCCTTGACTAAGTCATATCAAATAGACTTATTCCTGGACTATTTCAAGACTTAGTTTCGATACAAATAGATTTGTTCTTGGAATAACTGTATTCCTCCTTTGTGAATACCAGCCAATGTGATCATCTGTCAAAGGACCTTTAATGCTAAAATTTGGATGTACAGCGCCCTCCATAATTATTGGCACCCCTGGTTAAGATGTGTTCTTTAGCTTCTAATAAATTCAGTTTTTTTCTAAATAATATAGGACCACAATGAAAAAAAAGAGGAAAATCCAACCTTTAATTCAAGTGCATTTATTCAGTGGGAAAAAATCCCACATTAAGAAATAACTCTTTTACATCAAATCATGTGTGCCACAATTATTAGCACCCCTGATGTTAATACTTTGTACAACCCCCTTTTGCCAACAAAACAGCACCTAATCGTCTCCTTTAATGTTTCACAAGATGGGAGAATACAGAAAGAGGGATCTTTGACCATTCTTCTTTGCACAATCTCTCTAAATCATCCAGCGACCTGGGTCCTCTCCTTTGCACTCTCCTCTTCAGCTCACTCCACAGGTTTTCAATGGGGTTGAGGTCTGGGGACTGAGATGGCCATGGGAATTCTGTGTCTGGTGAACCATTTCTGTGTAGATTTGGCCACATGTTTAGGGTCATTATCTTGCTGAAAGAGCCAGTGATGACCCATCTTCAGCTTTCAGGCAGAGGCCACCAGATTTTGATTTAAAATGTCCTGGTATTTCAAAGCGTTCATGATGCCATGCACCCTAACAAGGTTCCCAGGGCCTCTGGAAGAGAAACAGGCCCACAGCATCACCGATCCTCCCCCATACTTCACAGTGGGCATGAGGTGCTTTTCTGCATACTCATCTTTTGTGTTCCGCCAGACCCACTTAGAGTGTTTGTTGCCAAAAAGCTCTATCTTGGTCTCATCTGACCAAAGCACACGGTCCCAGTTGAAGTCCCAGTACCGCTTAGCGAACTCCAGGCGTTTGCGTTTATGATTGTGAGTGAGAAAAGGTTTTTCCGTGCATGCCTCCCCAAACAGCTTGTTGGCATGTAGATAGCGCCTGATGGTTGTTTTGGAGACTTTGTGACCCCAAGATGCTACCATTTGTTGCAATTCTTTAACAGTAAGCTTTGGAGAACTTTTTATTTCTCTTACCATCCTCCTCACTGTGCGTGGTGGCAAAATAACCTTGCGTCCTCGTCCAGGCTTGTTTACCACTGTTCCAGTTGTTTTAAACTTCTTAATGATTCCTCTGACAGTAGATATGGGCAGGTGCAGGCGAGTGGCTATTTTCTTGTAGCCATTGCCTGACTTGTGAAGGTCGACACACATCTGCCTTACTTGAATGGTGTGTTCCTTTGTCTTTCCCATGTTGAAGAGTGGATAAGAGAAATAGCCTCTGTGTCACGTCATATTTATACCCCAGGGAAACAGGAAGTGATGAATTACTAATTAAATGTTCCTAGATACTCTGATCAACTTTGTAAACTACTGTAGAAATGACAGAAATACTTCAATTACATTTATTTCCTAGGAATTGTTAGGGGTGCCAATAATTGTGGAACAGGTGATTTTATGAAAAATAATTATTTCTTAGTCAGGGATTTTTTTTTTTCCCTTAAAATTCACTTGAGTCGAAGGTTAAATTTTTCCACAATTTTCAGTGTGAGAGTATGCTTCTGCAACAAAAATTGAATTTATTTTAAGGCTTTTAACACATCTTAACCAGGGGTGCCAATAATTATGGAGGGCGCTGTATAAAGCTGTAAATAAAAGAAAAAGTTAAAAAGACTAGAACTTCTGAGGCTGAAGCTGTGGTTATAATATCGTGTGTTTGTGTTTTATTAGGGAATTTTAGATTTTGACAATGGTAGGTTCTGCTTATTATAATGCAAAGGTAAAATTGACAATGGTATACATGTAGGAGACAACAGTTGAACTATACGCAATAGTATCAATTTAACCATCCTATAATCCACCATAGTCGAAATCCAAAACTCCCGATTTGGATCCTGGTGAAACATAAAGGAACAATTAAGACCATTTTAAAATGTCAGTGTTTGTTTATACAACCCCAGTTCCGAAATACTTGGGACAAAGTGTAAATTGTGAATAAAATCAAAACGCAATGACTTTCAAATCACACCAGCCAGTATTTTATCACAATAGAACAGAGATAACATAGCAAATGTTGAAACTGAGAAATTTTACAATTTTATTCACAAAATGAGCTCATTTCAAATTTGATGGCTGCTACAGGTCTCAAAAAAGTTGGGACAGGGGCCTGTTTACCATGGTGTAGCATCCCCTCTTCTTTTTAACGCACAGTGGAGGCGTCTGGGCATTGAGGAGACAAGTTTCTTGAGTTTAGCCATTGGAATTTGATCCCACTCTTGTTTAATTCAGGCTTCCAGCTGCTGGAGAGTTTTGGGTCTCCTTTGACACACTTTTCCTTTAATTGTGCGCCAAATGTTCTCAATCGGTGAAAGATCAGGACTGCAGGCAGGCCAGTTCAGCACACGGACTCTTCTACTATGAAGCCATGCTTTTGTAATAGCTGCAGTATGTGGTTTTGCATTGTCCTACTGAAATACACGAGGGCTTTCTTGGAATAGATGTCGTTGGAGGGAAGCATATGTTGCTCTAAAACCTTTATATACCTTTCAGCATTCATGGTGCTTTTTAAAACATGCAAGTGTCCCACACCATATGCACTAACGCATCCCCATACCATCAGAAATTCTGGCTTTTGAACTGAACACTGACAACAGGAGGGGTGGTCTTTCTCCTCTTTAGTCTGGAGGACACAACGCCCATGATTTCCAACAAGAATGTCAAATTCGGACTCGTCTGACCACAGGACACTTTGCCACTTTGCTACAGTCCATTTTAAATGAGCCTTGGCCCACAGAACATGGCGGCACTTCTGGATCATGCTCAAAAATGGCTTCCTTTTTGCATGATAGAGTTTTAGGTGGCATCTGTGGATGGCACGGTGGACTGTGTTTACAGACAGTGGTTTCTTGAAGTCTTCCTGGGCCCATTTAGTAATGTCAATGACAGAATCATGCTGGTGAGAGATGCAGCGGCGTCTGAGGGCCCGAAAATCACGGGCATCCAGTAAAGGTCTTCGGCCTTGTCCCTTATGCACAGAGATTTTTCAAGTTTCTCTGAACATTTTGATGATGTTATGCACTGTCGATGATGAGGCCTTCAAAGCCTTTGCAATTTGATGTTGAGGAACATTGTTTCTAAAGTAATCCACAATTTTTTTACGCAGGCCTTCACAGGCTGGAGAGCCTCTGGCCAACTTTACTTCTGAGAGACTTAGCCTCTCTAAGACATCCCTTTTATAGCCAATAATGTTACACACCTGATGCCAGTTAACTTAATTACTCGCTGAATGTTCTTTCAGCTGATTCTCTTTTATATTAATTGCTTTTTCAGCCCTTTTTTGCCTGTGTCCCAACTTTTTTGAGACCTGTTGCAGCCAGAAAATTTGAAATGAGCTCATTTTGTGGATAAAAATGGAAAATGTCTCAGTTTCAACATTTGAAATGTTATCTATGTTCTATTGTAAATAACATATTGGCTCATGTGACCTGAAAGTCATTGCATTTTGATTTTATTCACAATTTACACTTTGTCCCAACTATTTCGGAATTGGGGTTGTATTAATCTGAGATTGAAATACTCCTTAAATTCATTTAAAATACCATCATCCTGAATAAAATGGACAAAATGCAAGAAGGAATCCACAATCAAACAGTTGGTATATAATGTTTATTGTACAAACATTGGAAAATACAATGTTGCATCAAGTGATCATTATTTTGTAAAAAATCATCAAGTGAACATTATATTCATTGACCTTGACAATAATTCAAAACCTGATGCCACTTGCAAGTCAATATACATGCCACAGAGTGAATCCCAACAGTTTACATATTAATGATATTGACTACCCGGCTTGTCTTTTTAAAATAACTACTTGTTTTTTGATATTTCATTTAGGCGGGAATTCCTGGGAAATGCTCCATGTTCTGGCATGGGAAATGTCGGTAGTGTGAAAAGACATACATTCCCCACATTTTAAGACCAAATTCAGGTAGTGTGCAGGAGGGGGCCACAGGATTGGTTTTCTGGTAAAATATTGATGCCATGCCCCATAGTCTAATATTCATCTAGAAACTGCATTACAGACAAGATAGAAAACATTGCATTTGTTGGAGGTAACAGTGTAGTATTACCTTTCAGTGGATGTGTATGAGCTGTAATGATGTGAATCCAATTTTATCTAATGTGGTGAATCTGGCAGTGACTTAAACTTGAAAAATGCTTAATTGATGAAATAAACATAATCAAACCATTTTGTTTTTATACATTTCCTTCTCTTCAACAATACACAACTCAATCTTCATAGAATGGAAATAAGTACGGTCAAGAAAGAATTGATGAACTTGTTATTGTTAATGTTTCAGGAAAAAAAATGTAACAAATAGTATTAGATATTTGTGTTGATATCATTGCTTTTTGTCTCCTCTCACTTGCCATAGTTAATAATGACTGGTTTACACATAACATGCCGTTGTCACATGTAAACATGTATTTAAGATCAAATGTGATGCCAATTTCACGTGTTCACGATTAATAAGTTATTGCGTGAAATTCGTGTTATTTCTGTAAGGGACTTTGGACTAATATGCAGATATTACATTGAGAATAAAAATATGAGCTAGGCATCATGTATGACAGTGGCAAAAGTGAGATATGAGCTATACAATAGGTATGACAAACAGAACCTGCCACTGGGTATATGAGCTATATAGGAGACATATGTACCTGAATTTGGCATATATGCGCATATATGTTCATATAGATTCTTTCCATGTGGGCATTTATGTATCTCCTTGTATCCTATTCATCTGACTGTGTGTTTCCACTCTTAAACTGTAATTTTCCACACCTTTTAAGTGTATATTCTTTCATTTTTTATGAAACTAATGCTTCTGTGTGCCACCAATATTTCTCAGAGAATCCAAGGGAAAGAAAAAAACTTGAGCAATAACCCAAGAATTGTGATTGGGGCAAAGTTGCTTAAAAAAACTTTAGAGATAAAGGTGGGTACAACCCATGTATTTTGATTGGAGCAAAGTTGGTTGAGTTTTTCCCATAAATATTGCTCTGTAAAGAATGCCGAGTTAGCACTTCTTGGCCAGGGACTGCTCTCCGGGTTTAGTTTATTGCTTGATTCAAGGCTGGAATAAAGATGGCTTCTGAAGATTTTGTCTCTCTCTCCCCCAATTATTCACAAACAAGGGGACCTAAAAAATATGCAAACATCTAGTCGGGAAGACACAGCCTGTCTCCGGACCATTGGAAGAAAAAAAAAAAAGCCAACAAATGGGTGCTCTTAGACTGTTTGGGAACTACTGACTCGCAAAGCTCTCAGCAACCAGCTTAGAAGTCTGTGTTTACCTGAGTGGCACAGCCTATTAGGAGCCTGAGTATCAAAGTGAATGATGGAAGTTAAATTCCTAAGTGGTTGTCAGTAGTCCGTAATCTGTTTATTCTATTTTTCATATTATTTTGAGTTTTCTGATATCCATTGCATTTTACTTATTTCAGTTCCTGTGCTTAGTTTCCTTGAGTCTTTGTTTTCATTCACTCTCCTGACCTGGGGGGTGTACTCCGAAGCTGGCTTTTCGACTAAGCTTAAGTAAAACCCGGAGCAGCTCCTTTTACTTCAGTCCATGTTCTAGATTTGAAGAGGTTCCTGGTTTTACTAAGTGTTGAAGTCAGGCTTAATCACAAATCCAGCTTCGTAGTACACCCCCCCAGTTCTGCCTTTCTGTTTATTAGTTCAGCTCATTTCCCCATTTGTTACCATGCCCCATGTTATGCTTCCTTGTTTTCCCCAGACCTGATTTGAGTTTGTTTCCCCTAATTTGTCAGATTTATAAGTCTGTTTTCCCATTCGTTTTCTGAGTCTCTTTGTGCATTCATAGTTATTCACGAGCCTTCTATTTCCAGTGAGATTTCCCAGTTCTGATTCCCTTTTGTCCAGGTTTTTTTTTTTTTTTTAAAATAGCTTGCCCAGCTTTGTGTTTGTTTGTATTTTTGGTCATGACAATGGATTAATCCTGGCTCATGATTCTGTTCGCTCCCAGGTAAGGCATGCCTCTTTTGACTACCTGTTTATCAACTCTGTGATATTCATCTCCGTGCTTCATCCCCACTGATTGGTAATGAACCAGACAGTGGGACTTTGTCTTATTCCTCAGTAAAGCCTGTGGAATGAGTTTCTCTCTCAGGCAGTCCAGACTTGTCAGGATGACCTCAGCCAACAGTGGTCCGTTTTGCTCGGTCCTGGGCTAGCAAGGAGCTTTACTTGGCAGACATCAAGCACAACTGGAGAGCATCACAGAGACCCTTGAGTCTTTTGCCACCAGCATGAACAGTCTCACTGGGCTACTTCAACAATTCAAGCTCCAACCTGAGTGTGAGGTACCGTTCTGGAACCAAATGCGAGACCAGGAAGTAGCAGCAAAAAGTGATTTATTGTAGTTGGGGGGTGAACCCCCACAGGGCAAAAAGCAACGGTACAGAGTCCACAATCCAAAATCACAATCCAGTAGGGCAGAATCAGAGTCGAAAACCAGGGCAGCAATAACAGTACTCGTGGTCGGGCAAAAACAGGTTCGGTACACAGACAGGAATGTCAGAGAAGCAAAAGCCAAAATCCAGTGGGCGTAATCCAAACCGTTACCAGGGCAGCAAACACAAAACTCATAGTCGGGCAAAAAGGGTTCGTAAACAGATGCAGACAATAGTACCAAAAAGCAGAGCCAAAAATCAAAGGTCGGACGGTCCAGTCAGAAGAGAAACACTATGAGTACAAGGCGAGAAACAAGAGCAGCACAGGTAAACAAGGGAAACGTTCTGACGGGGAACTGCAGTGAAAAGACAGCTTAAATACACTCAAGGGAAGTCACATGCTATGATTAGGATCAGGTGATGAGGATCAGACTAATTACAAAGGAGGGAACATGAGGGAGAACCTAATCACATGAAATTGGCAAAAGCCAAAATGCGGACAGGGAACACGAGACAACCTATGACAAAACATACAGCTCCGGTTAGGGAGTTCTAATGTGCACAGATAATGAGAGGTAGGACAGAGTGGAGCAGGTGCGGAGGATCCGCTGAATTGCAGGAGAGACAAAGTGAAGGCAAGAGGCGGAGACTAGAACAGGGCGAGTGCTGAGAGCTTGTTAATCAATTAATAAGTGCAGCTATACAATCCCTAGTGCTCGTTAGTAAGTTAGTATTATATACAATGTTAGTCTGGGTTAGTAACTTTAACAAAAATAACAAACTGTTAGTATTGGTTAGTAAAACAGAAAAGAGAGGCGAAGGAAGCAAACGAGATTGGAAGGAATGTTTGAAACCCAGAAACCATGAAATCACCTAAGCATGTGACACGCAGGACTGGGGAGAAGCTGTAGCTTAACAAAAGACCAGACAGGGGAGACAAAGTGCAATGAAGGGCATGAACAAAGACATGGACCGGAAACTAACAGAATAGTGGATTGGGAGTGGCAAAAACGAAAACATGGCAAAATGCAAAAACTAAACAGAACATGGCAAAACCTAACAGACATAATCATAAACATAACAGGGACTAGGGAAAACATAACAAGCATGGCAGGAACAATAATGAACATGGCAGAATCAAGAGAGACAGAGCAGGATTATAACACTGAGTGAGTTCCTGTTCCATCCAGTACTGCTCCTGTTGTTAGACCATGCCTGCCTCCTCCCAGCTCATACGACAGTCATCCAGGCACCTGCAGATCCTTTTCATTGCAGTGCTCCCTCGCCTTTGAGATACAGCCTACTGCTTTCCCGACAAATCGGATCTGCATTGCACACATCATCTCACTACTGCCTGGCCGGGCTCGTGAATGGTTAACGGCGGTCTTGGATGCAGGTTCCCCAGTGTGCTAAGGTGTCCCCTTGAGCATTTTGAGGTCATGCATTCTTAGGTCAGTGGCACGTTGGTTTGCACGCTAGTTTGTCTTGGATTTTTTTTCTCTTTTTCTCACGTCAATGTCTACATCTGACTACTTCTGTGCTCATTGGAAGTTTTATGTACTTTAATTTATTCTTTTTAGTATTAGCTGAATTATCAACAGATTGGGATAGTTACTTAAATTCTAAACTACACCTACTATGAGTTGTCTTCTGGGCACACCTGCTGGTTTGCTCCTCCGCTGTCCGGATCAGCTGACTGTCTGGATTTGCTTTGGATCTCTTTCGGCATCTCCATCAGGGATTCTCCTGACCTGTGTATGCTTGGCGATGCTGGAGTTTATGGCTCTCTTGAAGGAGTTCTCGGCGATGTTCGTCTTGCCCTGCCTTATCATCTCTATTGCCCCTGGTCATTGGTGATGTTCACAAAGGCCCTCTTGCTGAGGTCTTGCTTTTGCAGGAGCTGCTGATGCTGTTGGATCTGTTTGCATCTGGCACTCATTGAGACCCTTTGCTTGCCCTAGTCAAGGAGGGGTTGCTGTTTTGGCAGCATCACTGAATCGGCGTCTCATAGCAGTAGTGAAGTGTGTGCCAAGGGATCTGTTTGCCATATGCATGGAGTAGTGCCATAGTGATGAACTAATGATTTGAGTACTGTGTTTACAAAGACAATAAGTATGATGTAACTCGCTACTCATGCAACTACTAAGAAACTATGCTTCAGCTATTCTAGCAAAAGTTTTTATGTCCTAATTACAATGTCAAAGGTTATCCTCACCCTCATCCTCTTTTTCTGGCTTCATGGTCAGACTACAATACAGCAATGCCAATTGGATGCATTCACATGCTCTGAATATATTGACCACTTAGATTTGGTAACCAATGGTCAACTGGAAACTACCAACTGTCGTTACATTGTGCATTTATCTAATAGAGTTAAATGTTTGTTTGTTTGTTTGTTTATTTATTTATTTATGTAAGAAGTAGGGACAGTACATATTGATGAACATAAACATGTAAATATGTCAGATTACAGCCAAAGACTAATTTACATCTGTTGTCCCTAAACAGGTTGATGTTTAGAAAAACAATGCAAAAATACAATAATACATAACAAAAATACACAAACCAATTATACACAACAATTTTAATGTATTCTCCCCTATGCACTTTTAATTCTTGATTTTTTCCAATCAAATTTCATATAGTCCTGTCTTTCTCCATTATGATCCCTCCAAAAATGTAAAAAATGCATTTTCTCAGCTTTTAATTTTGTGATTGCTTCGATTTTCTGGTGATGTTCATGGTAACCCCAGCCCAGAGCCTTTTTTCCATTAATATGCATTAACTTTTCAACTTTTGGTTCAGGTTTTCTTCATATTAATGCTAGGAGTCTTGTACCCAAGTTGGATATCTTCAAGACCTGGTTTGATTGCAGAGCCAGATGTTGTAGTAGTTTCTGAAACTTGGCAAAAACCATCTACCCCCGACAAATATTAACCCCTTTGCGCAGAAGCCAAATATGGCTATTTTTGCGTTACCCAATTTTAGGCTTTATAATTCAAGATCTTCACAGAGCTTCACAGAGAAGGGGCAAATGGCTTTAATGATACAGGACACTTGCAGCATTTAGAATTCCATTGTATTTCAGTTTATTTTCATAATTTTAGTTCAGAATAAGGGCCACAAACACAAAAAAAACTTGAAAATTGGTCAATGAATTTATAAAAAAAAAATAATACTGAGAACTGAAAAATGGCTGGCAGTTAAAACAATACATTTCTGGGATCATATACTCCTTGACCATAAGTGCACATCATCTGACAGTAATTTTCTTTAAATTATCTACCATTTATAAGCCAAATAAGATAGCTCTCCAGGTGGCTCCCCAAGCTGTCAGAGCTCTCAAAATTACAAACTGTCAAATCATAAAATAATCAAATGTTTAACACAAATCAACTTTTGACCCATGATAAACAGCATGAATTTAATGATTTTCTGATGGAATTTGGCATGAGTTTATCAATATAGTTGCGGATGGACATCAATAGTCACCAGTAACCTCTCCAAACCAAAACCATGCCTTTTCTCCATGATAAAGTTCAGAGTTTTGTCCATTTTTCTACAAAGCCCCATCAGCAAGCACACATACTCATAAAAGAAATGGCTTATTTTACAGTCAGAACATTTCCCTGCGACGGAAAGCTTGCCATTTACAATTCTGATCATCCAAGCGAAATGCAAGTTTGGATAAACGCTTTTCACACCCTATAAGGAGCAAGTATGACACATTAACACAGTAATATCGGAAATATACCTCATTTTGACAAAACAGACATTCCATTATCAGGAAAAAGCGGGCAATATTCTACTCTAGATTGAACAGAATCAGTGCACTGAAGCTGTCTGTGGAGCTTTTCTCATTTTTCGCAAAACCTAGGCATTTGATTTTGTTGAATGCGTATAAATTCTAAAACATCACAACACTGAGCAAAATTCCGCTTTGTACAGTATAATTAGCAAAGGCTAATGGTCACTCATACTAACCAATGTGACAAACAAGCTCTGTGATCATCATGGCTATGGTAAACTGAAAATAAAAAACAGCCAGCCATAAGGATGCCTTCTTTCTACATTCTACTCACTCAAATAGAAGCAACACTCTCCATCAGTGAAGTCCTCCAGATGAACAGAGTAACAGAGCCTTCCGGTACGAGGATCCTTCCAATACTGTTCCAATCAGAATAACTCCCATTATCCACGTCAGAATAAAACTGCCATCATGTAAATGTAACCTAGGCACTTCTCGGTTGGTTTTGGAAGACTTTTTTCTTTATACTCACGTCATTCAGTTGCGCACAGTTGAGAGAATACAACGTAACTTGCTGTTACGCAAGGGTTTAAATATTTTTCTGAGGGTCCAATAAAAGTCTTTCAATTACTGTGGAAAGTTTATATTGTCTGTAATTGGATAAAAACATGTAAATCAATAGATAATTACCAAATCATACTTCAGGTGGGCATGAACCATAACTCTCCTTTACGCAGATAAGCCTGAGCAAGCATTGGAGATACTGGATATCATTGAGGGATTGTATGAGGTTGTAAGGACCCGCTGAATTCGTTGTGAGACGAATTCATGCATAATTTAATGGTAGGGAATCACGCGTTTTTCATATCTGATGACTAGTATTGATAGTAGAATGATATAGTGTCAATACCATGTTGATTTTTTGCTTCAGAAAACTGATTTTTTTCACTACTCAGTTGAGATACCTTTGGTCTATTATTGCAGAACTAGTTGCAGGAAAGGTCAACAATTTTTTCTGTCACAAGAGATCATTTTTATTAACTGCTGGATAGATACTATGGGCAAGTATTTTAGGCAGTTTGCAGATCAGGCTTGGCTGAGGAGTTTAATTCACACAATTCCTGGGAAACAGGGATGGAACTTATCTCATCCATATCCTAAACCATGTGCGAGCTCGGCTTGCTGGTGAATATTCAATAACTGATCTGGGTGTGCAATTAGTGATAGAATAGTGTAACTGCATGCATAAATAGAGCAGCTCTATGTTCACTGGCGTCTACATCTGCACAGAGGGGTTAATATTGCTGACCACAAGGGTAGGGCTGGAGGTGTTGCAATATGTATTTCTTTGAAATTTCAGGATTCTATTCTCCATTTCATATCAGTTCTGAAACAATTTGAGCTCTTAGCTGTACAGATAATCTCAGACAGTGTTTAAACACTTTACAGAGCAGGTCTTTCTGCATTACTTGGTTGGAGTGAATTAGAAGCAAATAGCTTTGATTCCTAGTGCTGAAGAGGCAGTTGCCTTTTTTCAACTCCACTTTTTAATGATTGTGAATACGCATGCTCCCCTTCAAAAATTCAGGATTAAAAAGAGGGACAGCCCTTGGTATTTAAAAGAAATTGCAGGCATGACTCATGATCATCCTTAGCCAGAAAGTTCCATGCTGTGGATGACTGGCTGCTTTTTCAGTCCCTTGGAAAAAAATGCACATCATTCAAAAAAAATCTAACGCAGAATACTATTTGTCATTAACGAAAGATAGCCTCAATGACCATTCAAAGTTCTGGAAAACAATCCCCTCAGCCCCTCAGAATAAGAAAGGTTTCAGTTTTCCACAAAAACTGAATGTCAATAATACATCTATAATTGATAAAAAAGGATATGTCTAATACTTTTAATCTTCATTTTAAAAAAATTAGGTCACTTGTTTGACGAAATAAGCTATGACTTGCATCAAGTCTGTAACCAAATGACCGCATAATGTTCCCAGTCAGCCCCTCTTTGATTTTACACCCTTTCTGGTTTCTGAAGTCTTGCATGCCCTTCAAACAACTGACCCAAGGAAGGCCTCTGGGCGTGATGGGCTCAATCCTTTATTTTCAAAAATTACAGCTCCAATTATAGCTAAACTAGTTATTTCAGTACAAGTGAACGATTGTATTACATCTGCTAACGTGACCTCTGTACTGATCACTGAGCTTACATGCTATAAGTCGGCTTATATATTTCTGAGAATACCTCACTGCTACGAAAATAACGTAGATGACTCAAATGATGCAATATATACGCAAATTGATGTGCAATATAAGACAAAAGACGCGAAGGGGGACCAGATTTTATGGGGGGAAGCAGATTTTACATGAAACCGGCTTTGTTTACATGGAGTATGCAATGGTTTGTTCATGGAAGAAAACTGCGATTTGGCATGTATTCTACATTTTTCTTCATCACATAACCATAGTAATTTTTCCATAACCCAACTTATGACATATTTTTGATATTACCCTGGGTACATATCACATTTATGGAAATTTCATTGTCTGTGAGTGTGAGAAAAAAACGCTCCATGAGAAGTCATGCTGTTAACATTTAGCTGGCCAAACTGAATACCAAGTGTAACATATGTTAAATCAGTTTGGCTTAGCACTGTAGCAGCCTAGCGAACTGCTACTCTCATAACTGAGTAAACAATACTCAGCAGTACTAGCAGTACCATTCCATGACCATTATGTAACATTAGTTCGTTTGCTAGTGAGCTATTGTTAGCTAGCCACTTAGTTGACAGTGAAAGAAAACCATGATTTGGCATTTGCTCAAAATTTTTCTCACTCGCATGACTGTTTTACTTTTCCTATGGCCCAACACGACGTGAAAGTGATCAATACAAATCGTTGCTAGCTCAAACGTGAAAGTGATAGCTTGACCGCGGTGTAAGTTAGCAGAATGATGGCGTTAGCTCAGTGCTAACAAATATTGAGAATTAATATTCAGGCACTAACGGAATTTACATTTGTTTTCTATAAACCTATTCAGGTATTTGATAAACAGAATCTTACGCTCTCGGTCATAACGTGATCAGGCCACCACTAATGCCTCGATAAATAAAACCACTGGAAACGTGTATCATGCTCATAAAACCCCTGTAGTTCCGGCCCTTCATCTCTCTTGATCTGATTAAATAATTTCCGTCTGTGAAGATAAACTTTCGGAAAACGATGAAAAATAAGATCAGCGTGCAATCTAGTATCCCGATTACACTGCGGGACACAACAGAGAAACGCCAATCTGGACGCAGCCATTCTGTCTTTTGTTAGTCAAGCCTCGTTTTGGCATTGGAATGCGTGGTATGCATACAATTTAAGAGTGGTTCATTGTAATCATACTGCTTGGTCCTTAGGTATTCGCTTGAACATTTCAGCTTTGTTCACAACCATGAGGAATTTTAAATGAAGCAATCAAGGCATCTGTACAAGTTCATCATCAATTTTAAGTTATTTTTCCCCCCAGAAATATTGTCTGAAGTGTGCAGGAATCATAGCCTTTTTTTCACTTGGCCCGCCAACAATTATAAGATCTCAAAAGTACTTGGTCAAACATAATCATAAATTAATACGTCATGTTATATATTTGGGTACAAATTGTTTGTATTCAATGATTATCTGAAATCTGGAACCCAGAGATAACACCAGATGCTGGGTTTCTTCACTGATGATGCTCTACCAGGCATTAAGTGTAATTACACGGACAGACCACAAAATGGGTGATATCCCAGGGTTAGCCGATTTTGCCAATATTTGGTATACACATGCACCATACCAAGTTATGAATGCACCCACAATATGAGCATCATCCATTTGGTTTCGTATGCGTATTCACCAAAAAATGGATTTTGATAGATTCTGGACCGTTTATGAAGGATTTTCAAGGGTTAATTTGGGTGATCCTCAACAGAAAACGGCTAAACTTCCAACATTGCCCCTTTGTGTGAATGTTGCCCCTAGGATAGCCCACCAAAGTGCTGAGAGTGATCAAAAAATATTTCCAAATATGCCAGTTATGTGTTGAAATCTTTCCCCAACCCCAAAATTTGGAATCATGTACAGGCCTATTCAACAGCTCATATGTCATCTGCCACAAGGGTAGAAACTACAAACCATGGTGGAAATGTTGGCTAATGACTTGCTCTTTCGTAATCAGAAATAAAAAAACTTTCCACTCTACTCAGTACTTTGTACCATAGACTGTATAAAAAGATGGACGCAGCACCTGGGTCTGAAAAGTGAAGCCAATGCGGAAGTGCCTTAAAATTGCATTCTATTTAATGGCCAGCCGATGGTTCTTGATGCAGATGGTCGGTGGTTGCAGAAAGAAGTTCAATGCTGTCGAAGTCCATGAGAAAATTACTCTACTTTTCCACCTGATTTATTATTTCAATAATGATTTTCCACATTATTATTTTACGGTGTCTATCGCAAGTTTCAAGTCTCCTTCAATATACAGTGCTGTGAAAAAGTATTTTCCCCCTTGCCGATTTCTTTTTTTTTTTTGCATATTTGTCACACTTATGTTTCAGATCATCAAACAAATTTTAATACTAGACAAAGGTAACCCAAGTAAATACAAAATGCAGTTTTTAAATGATGATTTCATTTATTGAGGGAAAAAGCTATCCATACCTACCTGGCCCGATGCAAAAAAGTAATTGCCCCCTTAACCTAATAACTGCTTGTGCCACCCTCGGTGAGAACAACTGCAGCCAATCTTTTGCGATAACTGGCTTTCACATCGCTGTGGAGGAATTTTAGCCCAATCTTCTTGTCATGGTTTGTGAGGCGTGTCTGTGTTTTGGACTTTTCTTTGTGCTCTCGTCCCGGGACGAGATAGAATTCCTTTTCAATCGGATTCTTTTCCCAGCTGGCTGATTGAACTGGGGCGGCGCTTCCCCGGACTCTATATTAGCCGGAAGTCCGCCACGCCTCCTTTGCTACAGTCTCTGTTTGTAGCTTAGCACTATAGCCGAAGATATCTCTAGTCAGGATTTGTGTGACTTCATATCTTCCAGTTATTTTTGGAGTTCCTTTCTCTTTAGGAATTTTCCCATTTCTACTTTTGTTCTCTCTCACGTTGCTTCCGTTTTTCGGACTATTATACGTCCTTTGGAAGCACGAGTATTTTCTGGTGGTCTGTATAATTCTCTGTGTTTGTATTGTGTCCGTACTGCTCGTTCTCTCTCTGGCAGCTGCACTTGGCCTCTCAATTTTACCAGCCATTACAGAACACTCTAGCCCACATGGAGTCATCAGCAGCGGCTGCGTTAGAGAGAGTTGTGGCTGATCAACAAGCAGTTCTCTCTGGGTATGGCAAGGGTCTTTCTAGCCTGAACAATCAGCAGGCAGAGTTGGCGGAGTCCGCCTTCAGAAGAATGCCATTATTATTATTATTAGAGCCTTGTCCACTCAGATCACACAGAATGTTGCACAAGCACAATCCGTACACCTTCCCTGAGAGCCAAAACTCCAGTTACCCCCAAGATATGGAGGCGAGGCAGGAAGATGTAAAGATTTCATTTCCCAATGTGAAATATTTTTTAAAGTGCAGACTTCACGGTTCGTGAATGAAGAGTCTCGGGTTTCATTTATTTTATCCCTGTTGACCGACACAGCACTCATTTGGGTCGGGCCACTTATTCGCTCTAATTCACCGATCGTGAATACATTCTTTCTTGGCTTCATTGTGTCTGAAGGGTCAGTCCGCATGGATCCTGACAAGGTGCCAGCGGTCAGGAATTGGCCTGCCCCTCAAAACGTCAAGGAGGTTCCACGGTTTTTGGGCTTTGCTAATTTTTATAGGAGGTTTATCCATAATTTTAGCGCGGTAGCTGCCCCCATTATCGCGCTCACTAAGAAAAATACCTCCTCATTGTTTGCTTGGTCTCCAGCAGCCGAGGCTGCTTTTCAGGAGTTGAAGAAACGATTTAGCTTGGAGCTCATTCTCATTTTGCCCGACCCCTCCCTCCCATTTGTTGTGGAGGTGGATGCGTCGGAGGTCGGGGTGGGTGCCATTTTGTCCCAGCGCCCTCTTCGGGACAATAAGTTGCACCCATGCGCCTACTTCTCCTGGTCATTGTCGGCGGCCGAACGGAATTACAGCATTGGTGACTGGGAGTTGTTATCTGTCAAGTTGGTGTTAGAAGAGTGGCGCCATTGGTTGGAGGGGGCTGAACATCCGTTTGTGGTTTGAACGGATCATAAAAATCTCCAATACATCCAACAGACTAAGCGACGTAATTCCCGGCAGGCGCGGTGGTCGTTGTTTTTCAATTGCTTTAACTTTATGTTAACCTATCGCCTGGGTTCCAAAAAAAACATCAAGCCTGACGCCTTGTCGCAGATTTACAACCGCTCTGGTCGCGATCCTATTCCTGAGCCAGTTATCCCGGCAGCTCAGATTGTGGCCCCCATCCAGTGGGACGTTGAGACTGTTGTGCGGGATGCCTTGAGATCCGATCCTGGTCCTGGTGGGGAGCCGCCTGGCTGTCTGTTTGTTCCAGTAGCGGTACGGTCCCAGGTTCTCCAGTGGGGGCACTCTTCCTGTCTGGCGGGTCACCCGGGGGTTCACAGGACTAAGCAATTCTTGGCCCAACGTTTTTGGTGGCCCAGCATGATTGAGGACATCCGGGAGTTTGTAGCAGCGTGCTGTATCTGCGCTAGGAACAAGGTTTCCCATCTCCCCCCCTCTGGTCTGTTGTGGCCGTTGCCTGTCCCCAAGCGCCCATGGAGTCATATCGCTCTGGATTTTGTTACAGGTCTGCCTATTTCTGAAGGCAACACGGTCATCTT
The DNA here is from genome assembly GCA_029692085.1 of Gymnothorax javanicus. Classification (NCBI taxonomy): domain Eukaryota; kingdom Metazoa; phylum Chordata; class Actinopteri; order Anguilliformes; family Muraenidae; genus Gymnothorax; species Gymnothorax javanicus. The sequence goes on along the minus strand of CM056199.1, from coordinate 121,085,300 downwards.
GGTCATGGTCGACCGCTTTTCTAAGGCCGCCCACTTAATCGCGCTGCCCAAGCTGCCTTCGGCGTGGGAGACGGCCCTTCTTGTTGTGGACCATGTGTTCCGGCTGCATGGTCTCCTCAAGATGTGGTTTCTGACCGGGGCCCACAATTTACGGCTAAATTCTAGCGTGCTTTTTTCAGCCAGTTAGGGGCCACTGTGAGCCTTTCTTCTGGTTTCCACCCTGAGGCTAGCGGGCAGACAGAGCAAACCAACCAGTTGCTGGAGAATACTCTTCGGTGATTAGTGGCTGACAACCCATCTTCATAGAGTCGTTTTTTGGCATGGGCCAAATATTCCCACAATTCATTATGCAACTCCTCCACAGGCCTTTCCCCGTTTGAGGCTCAGTTGGGTTATCAGCCTCTGCTGTTTCCAGAGACTGAGAGGGATTCAGAAGTTCCCTCGGTCAATCACTTTATTTGGCGTTGTCGGTCGGTCTGGACCAGGGTCCGTTCCTCTTTGTTTTGCTCTGGGCGGAAACAGAAGACCGCCGCGGATAGAAGGCGCTATTTAGCCCCATCTTATCTGGTTGGCCAAAGAGTTTGACTTTCCACTAAGGACCTTCCCTTAAAGGACCAGTGTCTAAGATTTAGATGGACAATCTGGCTGAATAACTGGCAGGAATGGAATATAATATTCAAAAGTACATCTACATCAGTGAGTTTTTTCCTGAAAATAAGAATCAGTGTTTTCTTTTATCCAGAATGAGCCCTTTATATCAACAGAGAGAGCGGGTCCTCTTCCACGGAGCTCGCCATTTTGCACCGCCATGTTTCTACAGTAGGCCAGAACGGGAAAAAAGTAATTAAATAAAGCACTGACACGAGAGCGCGCCTTTCTCGTTTTTGCAAGTTTTGCGGCCACCGTTGGTTCTCTGAGAAAGGGAATGATCAGTTGGTTGCATTCTATAATCTCACCTCTTGATGGCTCTAGATCTCACATACTGGTCCTTTAAGAGTAGAGTCACGGAAATTGGCTCCCCGCTTCATTGGTCCTTTTAAGATAGTGCGGAGGATCAACCCTGTCACTGTCTGGTTAAAGCTCCCTAGATCCTTGCGTATCCACCCCTCTTTACATGTCTCCAGACTTAAACCGGTTAGCACTAGCATCCTGGCACCGGTCGACAAATCCCCGCTTCCGCCGCGGATGAATGAGGGGGGGCCAGTTTACACTGTGCGTCATATTCTGGCCGAGAGGCGTGTGGGTCGTGGGGCCCAGTTTTTAGTTGATTGGGAGGGGTATGGTCCTGAGGAGTGGTGCTGGGTCCCTTCTCGGGATATCCTGGATCCCACCCTTCTCTCAGAGTTCCGTGCACGGGGTTCTCTGGGAACGTCTGGAGCCGTCCCTTAGAGGGGGGGTCCTGTCATGGTTTGTGAGGCATGCGTGTGTTTTGGACTTTTCTTTGTGCTCTCGTCCCGGGATGAGATCAAATTCCTTTTCAATCGGATTCTTTTCCCAGCTGGCTGATTGAACTGGGGTGGCGCTTCCCCAGACTCTATATAAGCCGGAAGTCCACCACGCCTCCTTTGCTAGAGTGCCTGTTTGTAGCTAAGCACCATAGTCGAAGATATCTCTAGTCAGGATTTGTGTGACTTTATATCTTCCAGTTATTTTTGGAGTTCCTTCCTCTTTAGGAATTTTCCCTTTTCTACTTTTGTTCTCTCTCGTGTTGCTTCCGTTTTTCGGACTATTATGCGTCCTTTGGAAGCGCGAGTATTTTCTGGTGGTCTGTATAATTCTCTGTGTTTGTATTGTGTCCGTACTGTTCGTTCTCTCTCTGGCCGCTGCACTTGGCCTCTCTATTTTACCAGCCATTACACTTCTTTGCGGAATTGTTTTAATTTAGCCACATTGGAGGGTTTTCGAGGATGAACGGCCTGTTTAAGGTCATGCCACAGCATCTCAATCAGATTTCAGTCCGGACTTTGTCTAGCCACTCCAAAACCTTCATTTTGGTTTTTTTTAAAGCCATTCAGAGGTAGAATTGCTGGTGTGTTTCGGATCATTGTCCTGCTGAATAACCCAAGCGTGCTTGAGCTTGAGGTCACGAACTGATGGTTAGACATTCTTCTTCAGGATTTTCTGATAGAGAGCAGAATTCATGGTTCCATCAATTACAGCAAGTCATCCAGGTCCTGAAGCAGCAAAGCAGCCCCAAACCATCACACTACCACCTTCATGTTTGACTGTTGGTATGATGTTCTTTTTATGAAATGCTGTGTTAGTTTTACGCCAGATGTAATGAGACGCACACCTTCCAAAAAGTTCAGCTTTTGTCTCGTCAATCCACAGAATATTTTCCCAAAAGTCTTGGAGATCATCAAGATATTTTTGCCAAATGTGAGACGAGCCTTTGTGCTCCTTTTGGTCAGCAGTGGTTTTCGCCTTGGAACTCTCCCATGGATGCCATCTTTGCCCAGTCTCTTTCTTTTTGTTGAATCATGAACACTGACTTTAACTGAGGCATGTGAGGCCTGCTGTTCTTTAGATGTTGTTCTGCGTTCTCTTGTGCCCTCCTGGATGAGTCGTCGATGCGCTCTTGGAGTAATTTTGGTAGGCCGGCCACTCCTGGGAAGGTTAACCACTGTTTTAAGTTTTCTCCATTTGTGGATAATGGCTCTCATTGTGGTTCGCTGGAGTCCCAAAGCCTTAGAAATGGCTTTGTAACCCTTTCCAGACTGATAGATGTCAATTACTTTGTTTCTTATCTGGTCTTGAATGTCTTCAGATCGGGGCATGATGTGTTGCTTTTTGAGATCTTTTAGCCAACTTCACTTTGTCAGAAAGATTCTATTTAAGTGATTTCTTGATTCAACAAGTCTGGCAGTAATCAGGCCCGGGTGTGGCTAGTGAAACTGAACTCAAAAAATGTAGTTGATAACAGTTAATTCATGATTTAACAAGTGGGGGGGAGGGCAATTTTTTTTTTCCACATAGGGCCAGGTAGGTTTGGATAGCTTTTTTCCCTTAATAAATGAAATCATCATTTAAAAACTGTATTTTGTATTCATTTGGGTTATCTTTATCTAATTTTAAATTGGTTTGATGATCTGAAATATTTAAGTGTGACAAATATGGAAAAAAAAAAGAAATCAGGAGGGGGCAAATACTTTTTTCACAGCACTGTATCATGATGTTCATTTTTGTAAATTATGGTCCCAAATAAACTAGAATAAAAGATAAAGCCAGATATGCTTTGGGGGTGTGGCTATCCTCTGTTGCTTGTCAGACACGGTCAGATCCATCCATGACTCCACCCTCCTCCTCCCTGGATCTTCAATTCACGCTCTCGTCCAACAGGAATCACATCCGGCTTCAAAATGAAAAAAATAGCGCAGTTCAAATTGACAAAATTGAGGCTTCCTAAATGCTATGCTAAAACCAACACGTGACGTCACGGTTGCTTTGTCCATCTTTTTATACAGTCTATGAGTAGCACCAGAAATGAGAAGTATATTTTATTGTTTTGCAGTGCTGCCACCTATGTGCTGTATGTGGAACTACAAACCTGTGCACTAAACAAGCAACACTACCAATGTTATTTTATCTGCCTTGACCTTATCCAATCATTAATAATGCCAAAACATGAAAACTAAGGGTATTCTACCATAAATATGGCCATTTCCCTGGGAAAGGGGCATGCCAGGCATTTATCAATGCACAGTTCAATATTCCATAAACCATTCTTTTGGCCTAGACTGTCTTTGACTAACTATTTACTCTATGAACAGATTAGCAACAACCCAATATAGACCTGAACACCCGTAGTTTCGCTTGTTTCAAACTTTAGGGTTAGTCAAAATGGAGTCTAGGGTCCAGAAATGAGGCAGTCTTGGACTGAACCATGTCAGCAGGAGTGGTGCCACTTTCTATTACCCAACAGTTCAAGAATGACTGGGCTTGAATGGCAGCAACTACCAGACCACCAGAGTAGCCAGCATGAGGAAGTGAAGAACAAAAAGACAAAAACTGTTGAAATTTATCTGTATTTCAAAATATTTAGTAAGAAATATATAAAGCAGTGTTGGGCCCAACAGGTCCTGTAACTCCACAAAAAAAAGATGATACTAGTATGCACAAGTCCAGCCAATAATAACATAACATAACATAACGTAACATGAGTGGCGAGAACAGGCCGTTCAGCCCAACTAGGCTCGCCAGTTTCTTTATACTATTGTGAATATATCACTTCAGATACTCAATGTCTCAATGGTATCTAGCTTTAAGTCAAGCCTGCTCTTGAAAATTGCCAAGGTTTCTGCCTCAACAATATGGTCAGGCAAGCTGTTCCACATCGAAATTACTCTTTTGGTGAAAAAATATTTCCTAATATCAGTGCTAAATTTACCCTCGGTCAACTCTTCCATTTATGACCCCGAGTTCTACTAACAGAACTTGGCCGAAGGAATCCTACATAATTCACTTTGTTAATCCCTGTAACATATTTAAAGACCTCAATCAGATCCTTTTCCTAAGACTAAAGAGATTAAGGATCTTCAGCCTGTTCTCATAGCTTTCATCTTTTATACCCAGAATCAGCTTAGTTGCTCTTCTCTGAACTTTTTCTAGAGCCTCTATATCTTTCTTAAAGTATGGTCCCCAGAACTGTACACAATACTCCAGATGTGGTCTGACAAATGTGTTGTACAAGAGAAGTATCACCTCCTTGGATTTGTACTCATAACTTTTGGCAATGTATCCCAGCATCCGATTGAATTTTTTAACTGCTAAGGCACAATGACTAGAACCTGTGAGGGTTTGGTCAACAATTACTCCTAGATCTTTTTCATGTGGAGCACATTCCAGTTTTAAACCTCCCATGAAGTAATCCTGTCTGATGTTTTTATTACCTACATGTACAACTTTACATTTTGCTAAATTAAATTTCATTTTCCACATTTCTGCCCAACTCTGGATTCTATCCAAATCCTCCTGAATCACTTAAGTAGAGTCTAAACTATTTGCCAAACCTCTCAATTTAGTATCATCCGCAAATTTAACTAATTTGCTCTCAATATTTCTATCAAGGTCATTAATGTAGATGAGGAACAGCAGGGGTCCCAACACTGATCCCTGAGGGACGCCACTCCCCACCATACCTAGCTGAGATGAGATTCCACTGACCACCACTCTTTGTGTTCTGTCCTGTAACCAGTTTTGAATCCACTCCAGAATACCTCCTGTAACTCCAATGGAGCTCATTTTAAAAATTAGTCTCTTATGCGGTAAGAGACCGCATTATCAAATGCTTTCTGAAAATCCAAGTATATGATGTCATAAGCCCTGCTCTGATCATAAGTCTTGGTGGCCTCTTCAAAAAATTCCAGGAGGTTTGTCAGGCATGACCTTCCCCTCACGGAAACCATGTTGGCTATCCTCAAAATATTATTACGTTCAAGGAATAATTCCAGCTCGTCTTTTTATGATAGATTCCAGTATTTTGCACTCAATGCAAGTTAAACTGACTGGCCTGTAATTTCCTGGCTCAGTATGGTCCCCTTTCTTATATATATTGGTATTATATTGCCCTGTTTCCAATCATTTGGCATTTCTCCAGTTTCTAAAGACCGTCTGAAGATAGCAGAGAGTGGTTTAAAGATGATCTCACGAACTTCCCTGAGCACTCTAGGATATAAGCCATCAGGACCCCCGCCTTATCTGCCTTTTAGTATATGCAACTTGTCTAATACTTCATTATCCCTAACCTCAATTTCCGCAAAATAATCTTGAGCGTTGGACATGCCCTCTGGCCGAATAAAAACCCGCTCCGAGGTAAAATTCTCAATAAAAAAGCTGTTTAAGGTATCCGCAATATCCTAGTTATCATATAGCAGCGATCCATATTTATTCTTTATGCACTTAACCTCCTCTTTGACTTTCCTTTTTCTGCTACAGTACTGAAACAAGCGCTTAGGATTAGGTTTTTGCCCCTTCTGCAATTTGCCTTTCATACAGTCTTCTAGCATTCCTGAGCTCTTTTTTGACCACAGCTCGCATTTTACAGTATTCAGCCTTAGCATTCTCATTGTTATCCTTTATGTATGTCTTATAAAGATTCCTCTTATTCCTCAGACTCCTACGAATAGCTGTGGTCATCCATGGAGGATTTTGCTTTTTTTCAGCTTACTTTTTGGACACCTTTGGAATGAATTCACATTGTGAATCAAGTAAACCCCTTAAATCTTTCCCACATCTCATTTACAGACTCACAGTCCAGAAGTGTCTCCCATTTTATTTTCGTTTTTAGATATGAGTATCCAAAGTTTGCTCGCCTAAAATTAAAAATTTTGGTTTTTCAAGACACCTTTTTAACTTCCCATGAAACGTCAAAATTAACAGTAGACGGTCACTAGTCCCAAGTGGCTCCAGTACCTCAACATTGCTAAGTCTATCAGAGTCATTACAAAGCACCAAATCTAAAATTGCCTTCTCTCTTGTAGGTTTATTAATATACTGCACCAAAAAATTGTCATTTATAACATCCAGAAATTCTTCCTCCCCTTTACCCTGTCCTTTCACCATTTTCCAATCGATACCAGGATAATTGAAGTCTCCCATAATAATAGTCCCTCCTCCTCTACAAGCTTGCCTAATCCCCTTAAAGAGCAGTTCATTGACAATATTGTCCAAAGCTGGCGGTCGATAGCATACTCCTATGTTTAAACTTGTCTCATATTTGCCAATGAGCCTGACCCAGATATCTTCACAGGGCAAGAAATGTTCAATTTCAGGAATTTCCTGTACATTTATGTTTTCGTTCACATAGAGTGCTACGCCCCCTCCTCGCCTATTACATCTATCCTTCCTTAAGAGCTTACAATCTTCTATATTATATTCATCTCCATCCTCTTCGCTAAGCCATGTCTCTGTAATCCCAACTATGTCATAGCCCTCACTAATCATAACGGCCTCAAGTTCTGGAAATTTATTTTTTTATGCTTCTTGCATTTAAATAAAAAACATTTCAGGTTATTACTAATGCTCTTTCCCTTGATTTTTGCTGCTGCTTCAAGCCCCCCCCACTACGCTTTTGTTGCTTTAAAAGTATATCATCAATAGTGCATGTAACGCTGTCAGCTTCCATCAGGGCAGTCTGCATTTCCCTATGTGTAACACTCACTAACCTCCCTGCTCCCCCAAGTCCCTAGTTTAAATAATCCTGTGCTACACCCTCAACATACGCTGACCCAGTGCAAAGGTACCCCCTCCGGTTCAGGTGTAGCCCGTCAGGCTTGAACAGGTCACCCCTGTCCCAGAAAAAGTTCCAGTGCCCCATAAACCTGTACCCCTCTTTTCCTACACCGAGCCACGTGTTAAACCTCCAGATAAAATTCTGCTTTCCTCTGCTTGCACGTGGTACCGGTAGAATCCCAGAGAAAACTACCATGGAGGATCTGCTCCTAAGCTTCTCAGCCAATTCCACAAATTTGCCTTGCTGAACCTCAAACCTACCCTTACCTATGTCATTTGTCCCAACATGGACCATGACAACTGGATCCCTCCCCGCTCTGGCCAGGAGCTTGTCCGCACGCTCCAGGAGGTCTCCTACCTGGGCACCAGGCAGTCAACATACCGTACGAGACTCCTTGTCGCGCGAACAAACTGAGTTGTCTATTCCTCTAATGATTGAGTCCTCCACTATCACTAACTCCCTTTTCAGAGGGGAAGAGGCTAACAGGGTGCCCTGATGCTCATCAATCCCCCCACTCTCAGGGTCAGGGGCCAAGTCGTGTTCCTGCGAGGGCCGGAATCGGTTGGACACCTCAACCACTGGAGGAGCTGTCGCTGTACGGCGTGCACGCCCTTTCCTGCAGTGTCAACCTACAGTCACCCAACTTTCTCTCCCTGCCTGTTATGTGGTCTCTGCACACCCCTGCTTTGGCGTACACACCATTTCTCTAAACGAAAAACTACTTAGTTTCTCGAGGAACTCTACTGATTGCGAACTATGTTGCGCCGCCAACTGGCCCTGAAGATCAAGGATCTTGCTCTCCAGATGCTCAGTTAGCTGGCACCGGTGACAGACAAACCCACCCTGGAAATCTCTTTCCAAAAGTGCGATCATCCTGCAACCGTCACATAGTTTTGGCCACATTTTGAACCCCCTACCTAATGACCTTGCTCAGCCTAGATAACAAGGAAAATTAATTAATGCCGAGACAGAAGCTCAGGGTCCACAATTTATTAACCTGAGAAGCCCAAAGCAGCAGTCACAATAGAAACCGTGGGGAAACTATGTAAATGGATCATAAGCCTCTTTTAGCAGGGGCTTAGTTTAAGTTAACAAAAAAATGAAACACCAAATTGAGACTAACTCGATATGTAATTGGCACTCTGAATAAGCCGACTTGACTTTATATAGTCCCAGTACTATTAATATACTAATCTAAAAATATCCAGGTCTTAGCTGAGAATCCCGATAAAACAGACTGGCTACAGCGCCCAGGAGAAACGGGGGAGGGGCGCAGCACTCCGGTAAACCTTACCGTTTAAAATTCCAACCTAACTGAATGAACGACGTAAGTAACAGCTGCCCTACTGACTAAATGCTTAATCTCAGATCCCAAGTCAAAAATGCAAACAGTAAATATCTAGCTAACTAGCCACAAATACAACCAAAGGTAACCGAAACAGAGTAAAGCTCCGGTTCCCTTTAATTCAAATGGACGGAAAAAAAAGTTGTTTACTATGTGAGCGAACTAAACTCGGTATCTCCCCCAACAAGCTGTCCCGAAGCACTCAAACAAGCAACTAAACTTTATTCAGCTGATCAAGGCACCGCAACCGGAGTAAAAAACAAAAATAACGTGATTTGCAATGTGTTTAATCAGAAGAGCACTTCGGTAATAATGAGATGCGAAAAAGACAAAAACCTCGGTTCGCGTTAATATTTAATTCAAGCTTGGCAATGCGTTTATGTGGTAAAGAGAAAGATCGAAGGAGACTAAAAACCCCGGTGAACGTCAATATTAACTGGCTAGAAGACTGTATGAAAGGCAAGCGACCAAGTATGAAACCAGCCCAGGTAATAGTTCGCTAGATATCCAGGTAATTCGATAATATTCTTGGCGTTGAGAGCTTGCTGAAGTTTGTTAGCTAAATCAGCTACAGAAAAACCAGGCGACAGTAGCTCAGTCCTTGAAAAAACAACTCTGTTTTACTTTGTATATCGTACAATTCACTTAGTTGGCCAATTATTTAGTGTTTAAATTTATTTTACTTTACTTTGCTCCCAGGAGACTGAAATGGTAATCATGATAATGGTACCACAGACAATCTACAGCAAGAATGAACAAAGCTTTACTAGACAACCGAAGTATCCACATTGTCAGCCAATAGGCATGGTATAGAATCCATGTGAACCCTTTCAGAATTACTAAGAGTTCACAGATACACCTGTTTGATGACCTTTGCCTGCAGTTGCGATTGTGTTGTCATGGAGAAGGCTAGCAGGTGCTGGTCATCTAAAGGAGTGTCAGTATTATCCTTGGTCAAGTGGCCACACTTCTGCTGAACAGACAAACAGGAGAAGTAGCTTAAACCTGCTGGGTAGTTAGCCAGTCCTCCTTCACGAATTTTGATTTTCTTCACCACTGACCTAGGGTTTTCCTTCCTTCCAGTCTCTACTCCTCTCATAGACCTTGTGGTTGATCAGGCTACTTTGAGCCCATGGGATAACGATGTGGCAGCATCAATGCATGCGACTGTGAATTGTCATGGCATTCATTCAAATATAGGCCTTGGCCTAGGCCTAGCACCAGTTGTACATTCGCAAGTACCTACCTGATCCAATCGGCAGTAAAACATTCCACATATCAAAATAAAAATATTTTGATGTCCATGCTCGAATTGCGTGTTCTTGACACGGCCGACGACTTGAATGGTGGAGGGGGTGCTGGCACTTCCACGACGGCTTCCAGTCAAGGCCAAGCTTGTATCTATGTGCTGGACAGATAGTGATGTCCTTGGCAACTGCATGGAATAGCCTAACATGCAGCACAATCATTCAATCAATCAATAACCTTTATTGCAGGGAAGTCCCACTGAGACAGAGGTCTCTTTTGCAGGGGAGCCCTGATTACAATAAAACAATTACAATGGAAGGTTAAAGACAAACAGCACACATAAAATACACAAAAGTCACAAACAACAATTTCAGATTAAAGGAATGACAAGTTTTAAACTGGAATAAAACATAATAAAAATTAATTTAAAAATATATATATATACACACACACACACATATATGTGTATATATATATATATATATATATATACACACACACATATATACATATAAATAAACGTATAAGAACATAGGACAGAGAAAAATAAATGAGCAAATCCTACCATAAACTAAAAGCAAATACATCTGGCCTCCAGAAGCAATATATCCAACACTAATTTCTTGAAAGACACGAAGGGGATAAGGCAGTCTAGCTTCAAGGTATCCTGAAATCATTCCACATACAAGGAGGGAATGCACTAAAAGAGGTACCTCCCAAATTTGTTCTAGTCCTGGGAGCCTCTAACAAACCATTCTTGTGATCTGGTATGCTGACTTCTGATTTTGATGGATAAGAGCTTAGTAAGATATAAGGGAAGTTTGCCTAGCAAGGCTTTATAAATAAATAAAATACAATGTAGCTTCCTTCTAAAAATGAAGGAAAACCACCCCAGAGAATTATATAAAGCACAGTGATGGGTTCGAAACCATCACCTGTGATTAATGCGCCATGATAGATTGCATCCAGGGATCTTAACGTACTAATAGAGGCATGCCTGTAGAGGACATCTCCGTAATCAAGTATGGGTAATATTGTTGCCTCTACAATCCTCTTCCTATTGTCCAAAGAAAAACAGGACCTGTTTCTGTAAAAAACCCGATTTTTATTCTAAGTTTCTTGGACAGGTTGGACACATGCGTCTTGAGCACCAGTCACTGAGAAAATGGAGTCACCTGACATCATTGCATTCTGTGCTGAAAAGATCATGAACTTTTTTTATTAGTGTTTAAAACCAGTTTAAGATCAGCTAGAGCATGCTGTATAACGTTAAAAGCAGATTCTAAATATATGAGGGCCTGTAAGCATGTTGGAGCAGAGGAATAAAGCACTGTGTCGTCAGCATAAAAATGAACCTTGCAATTCGTTACATTACGAGCAATGTCAATTTATATAAATTGTGAATAAAATTGGACCAAGAGTGGAACCTTGGGGTACACCTTTTGTCACCTTTAAAAATTGAGACTGCGCATCCCCAGAAATAATAGCTTGTGTACTATTTGAGAGGTAGTCCTGGAACCATGAGCATGCTCTGTAACCAAGACCAATGGAGGACAACTTATTAAATAAGATATTATGGTCTACTGTGTCAAACGCTTTTGCTAAATCAATAAATAGGGCCGCACATTTTTGTTTACTATCCAAAGCTGTTACTAAATCATTTATAACCAATGAAGCTGCTGTAATGGTGCTATGTCCAGGCCTGAAACCAGATTGCTGTGACGTTAAAATGTTGTTGGAAGTTAAGAAATTGCAAAGTTGTTGTTTTACAAGAGATTCTAAAATCTTAGCCAGGCATGGCAATTTTGAAATGGGCCGATAGCTGTTTACTGAACTGGGATCACCCCCCTTAAATAAAGGAAAAACATGAGCCGCTTTCCATATACTGGGAATAGACCCAGTCGATAATGACAAGTTAAAAATATTAGTTATTGAGTGTGCGATCAGTGGGGCTGCAAGACGCAAAAGACTCAGGACTAAGTGATCCTCTCCAGTGGAATTATTTACATCTATATGATTTAATTCTAGAAGGACCTCATTCACGTTTAATTCCCTGAAAGAAAACAATACTCTAGGATTTTGAGAATTTGTAAATGCACTAGAGCTAAGGTCAGACGTATCTCCTATAGTGGATTGATTATTAAAATTTTCAAAAAGGTTTCCAGCCGCTATAAAATGTTCATTAAAAAAGTCACAAATTTTGTGCTTATCAGTAATAGGACCAGAATCCGTGTGGATAGAATGAGGTAATGAAGAAGAAGGACTATCATTCAGGGACTTGACAATTTTCCAAAATTTTGCCGGATTACCTTGACATTTAGCCAATGACGTAATGAAATATTCAGATTTTGCCTTTTTATCAGTAAGCAGCATTTATTTCTTAGTTTTCTGAAAACCTGCCAGTCTGTGAGTGTCTGAGTTTCCCTAGCTTTAACCCAAGCTTCATCCCTTACGCGAAGATCATTGGATAAAGCAACCGAAAACCAAGGATTTCTTCTGTTTTTTACTCGGAATCTCTTGACCGGAGCATGCTTATCAACAGCACGATTAAACACAGAAGTAAAATGAGCTAACGTTAGTTCAGGGTCTGGAATAAAACCTGCAAAGCTTAAATCACTCCAGAAAATATCGTGGAGGAAGGCCTGTTCACAGAAATGTTTAAAATTTCTTTTAGTAATAAAACATGGGGGTGTCTTTGAAACTTTCATATCCCTAATACACGCCTACTGGGCAGTGATCACTAACATCCAGGGGAAAGACGCCGCTCAGAGCGCATTTGTGCGGTCTATTTGTTAAAATTAGATCAATTAAAGTTGACCGGGATAAATCTTTAAAATTTGGTCACAGAGGCTCTGAGATAAGTTGCAACAGAATCAGTTCATCACAGACTTCTTTGAAATGGTTTGAGGACGGCGATAGCCAGTCGATATTGAAATCTCCCGCAACAACTAATTCAGCGTGTGCATAAGCAGACAAGATTTTAGAGAGATTGATTATGGAGGAGGAAAGCTCGGTGGGCTATATACACACCTGCTAGTATAATACTTCCACTAACCAAAGCTATTTTAAGAACAAGACACTCAAATTGCTCAGGCATAGAGGAGGATAATAAAACATTAACAGTGAGAGAGGATTTTACAAAAATCACTACACCTCCCCCTCTCTTACTCCTGTCACACCTAAAAACACTATAACCAGCCAATGCTATATCAAGGTCTGACACAGAAGCATTCAACCAGGATTCAGTTGCAAGAAATGAGGTCAATGAGGTCACATGCCTTCTCCAATGGCAGTCGTGGGCTCTTCTCTCCATGTTCTCGTCTAAGAGGAACTTTCAGCCCCGAAAGATGGCTTTTATTGGACTTGTCGCACTTCCTCAATACAACTATTCTCTTTTGGATATTTCTTCATTCACCGCATGCAATGGCAGCAGAGACATTGAAAAACCCACATTTTATTGCCATAGTGACCTGGGATTCATCACTGCCAGCAGCCATGGCTGCCATTTTGACACTCGCTGTTTGGAATGTGTGTCAAGTGTCAATAACAGGAGCAGTCCAACACTGCTGCTGCTGTGGAGCCAGTTGGAAAGCAGGTATGAGGTGGTGGTGGGGCTGTTTAGATGGGGGATGACCTCGACTTGCCTCTTTATAGGCTAACAGGCATCCGTATCCAGCCACAAAACACGTTATTATGGCTTGTGGACAAGTATAGAGACATGGGGTCGATCAAAGTGCTCCATATCAAAACCGAAATGAGCGGCAAGAAATTTAATTTTTTTGAATGAACAAATGACACTTGGACTTGCTCGCCCAACTCCTAGTGGCATTTGGGATATTGGCATGTAAATATGGTATTATTTTATGATTTTGAGGTTTTAACCTTTCTTAAGGGGTTAATATACCCATAATGCCTTGCAGTATGCAACATTTTATATTTTTAATAGAGAGACTAGGGTGTATAAAAGTTGGTTATTGTCCAAATTTTATTGCAACTGGACTAGGTGGTGGTTTCATGGTGTTGAGTAGAATTTGACCTCTGTTGTTTCTGGTGAGGCAGGAGATCGAGTTTCACTTGCCCTTTCTGGAGCAGAGTGAGGAGCCTTTTCTGAAATAAAAAAGCAAATAGCGAGTCTAGAAAGATTTCATGTACTAATATGTTACAAAAGAAGGTCATAAAATAACTGTTCAGAACTGATCTACAACGTAGTTAAGAAATTGAACAAAAAAAAAATACAGTTGTGAAAGTAAGATTGGGCTTCAATATTCATGCAGCAATTTATACATACTGTATATTATTAATGATAATGTATGACTATATCAGAAAAATGTAAATATTCCAGTTTATGGGGAAATGGAAGCATTACAAAAAACAATAGCTTACTGAAAAATTCTGCCAAATACAAAAGTACTTTAACATTTGTGTTTTTTGTGTTCAAATTGACATGCCATAATGATTTAGGAAAGGAAGAATGTGATAAAGCCAGTATTCAGTTCTTGTTTTGTTTTTCTGTTTGGCAAAAATTGTTGCATAACATTTTTTGAGTTTGCTCAACTTCAAGTCCCAGAGGTTGCATGCTCTGATTTTTGGAAGAACTAGGAACATTTAGTTTAGCCAACTCAAAAATGCTTCGCAGCTTTCAGTTGAAACAACTTTGTGTTTTTTAAAGGCTTACTTACTGATTTTGCATCCAGAAGCAGTGATAATCCCAATGGCTAGCACAGTAGACACAACCCCACACACTAGTGCGATCACACGGATATCTGCAAGAAGAAATGAGAAAATGTTACCGTAAAAAGTAGGCTATTTGCCTCCCTGCTGATTTTCTCTCAGCATAATAGTCACACTAAATGATTTCATGTTGTAATGGATCTTCATACGAAAAGGTATATGAGTCAATGACAAATAAGCCTTTTAAAAACGTTTTTTTTTTAAATAAATCTTTAAAAATGTACAGAATACATTTATTTGAAGTTGGAACAGTGAGTTTAAACAAGTCTTAATGGTTGCACAACATTTACAGGGTTTTAGTACAGTTTTAGACAGTATTTGCAATTTCACCAGCCAAAAAATGTCAGGTGGTGCAACCAAAAGTTTCTTGGAAAAAACACACTTCCCTCTTTATTTTCTAAGTGATTTTTTAAGTAAGTATACCTGAGAGTGTCTACTCTGCCTAAAACATTACTATTTTGTTATTGAGCTGGGTATTAAAAGTAACTTATGGATTCTTTATTGTAGGGGGTGGGCATTTTGGTTTTCCAAACAATTTAAGAACAATTGAACAATTAAACTGTGTTTATTTGAAAGGTTTTCAATATAAAATTATGCCCCCATATTAATATTATATTAAATCATATTTTAAATAACATATTTAATACATTTTACAGTGTTAACTTGCTCGGACGGTTGCGCCACCTGACATTTTGAGGGTTTGAGATGGCAAAACATAAAATATATATTATTTTTATGATAAACTGGAAATATGTTCAAATTAAACAGGTTTTATAGAATAAAATGATGCTAATTATGAATCATTCAAAATTATTTTAAACAAAAGTACTGCACTCGGACAATGTCATGTCATTGACCCATATATATTTGAGGAGAATGTGAATATACACAAAATACAGTTTTTGAATGATTATTGCAGCTATTGAATGAAAAAAGTTATCAAACACCAATATCACCCATGTGAAAAATGTATTGCCCCCAAAACTTAACTGCTTGTTCCACCATAAGCAGCAACATCTGCAACCAAATATCTGGAGACTAGTCTTTTACATACCGTGGAGGAATTTAGTCTATTCTTCCTTGCCAAATTGCTTTAATTTAGCCACATTGAAAGGTTTTTGAATGTGAACTGCCTGTTTATGCTCCTGCCTCAACATCTTAATGCAGTTTAAGTCAGGAATTTGACTAGGCCTCTCCAAAATCTTAATTTAGACGTTTTCTTCTTTTTTTTGGGAGGAGGGGGGGGGGCATTAGTAGTAGAGGTTTTTGCCTTGCAACTATCCCATGGATACAATTTTGCTCAGTCTCTTTCTCAGAGTGTAATATGAATGCTGACTATATCTGAGGCGAGCTAGGCCCGCCGTTCTTTAGATGTTCATCTGGATTCTTTCCTGGATGAGTTGTCAATGCACTCTTGGAGGAATTTGCTTGGCTGACCACTCCAGGAAAGAATCAACACTGTTCCAACTTTCCTCAATTTGGAGATAATGGGTCTCATCTTGGTTTGCCGAAGATGCAAGCCTTAGAAATGGCTTTGCAATCCTGATTTATTTCAGAATCTTTACCAGACTTTAAAGTTGCTCCTTGTGATGACCTTTTTGCCAAATTTGCAAAACTTGAAAGTGATGCTGGCAGTGATGACGAGTTGGTGGTACTATGGATCAGTGATCGTTATGCGCCTCTGCCACTGCCACTTCCGTAAAGATTACTTGTGAGCGCTGTACAGGTCACAGTTCTTTATGGATTCATTTTATATTTGGCATTGACCTTGTGTGTAGTAAGGTCACAAAGTCTATCGATTTTGGGAGTCATTGCTTTAGGGCGTCCAGTTATACATGTCGAACTGCAGACGACTGTCTTAAAATTTTACGGTGCAAAGCTATTCTGGAGTTGACATAGAATGGCCAATAATCATGTCAATTTTTGCACACGATACTGTGAACAGTTATTCAGTAATATAAATAAACGTTCAATTAAATATAACAAGATATTGGAAAAAAATATTTCAAAACAAAGAGCATTAGTGTGACTGTTTTCAACCTCAACAGTGTAGTTACTTCAAATATTGTTCAACTCATACTGTATCAAGCATGCTTTTCGATCCCTGGTCATACCAACCAGCAGTGGTCAGCAGCTTTTTCAGAGCAGAGCACGATTGGCTAAAGCGCTGCAGGGATGCAAATTGGGAAGGGACTTCCGGGAAGGGATATTAAAAATGGTTGCCTTGTTCATTGCTCAAGCGCCGCCTGTTGGCCAGCCGGGCGCTCGTCAGTGAGATTCTAAGCTTGTTCATGTTCGGGTATCCTCCGCCCTCGTTCTGAACTTGCGAAAGTTTCGACCAATGAGAGTAAAGATGCAGGGGCTGACAGGCGCGTGCTTCGGAGGAGAGCCGCGAACTCTCTCTCTCTCCTGAGCTAGCAACAGGGGGTCGCATACGAGCAAGCCTTGTACATAGTTCTCGAATTGGCCATTCCAGATTCGGGTGGGATTGGAGATGCCAAATTTAAAAAAAAAAAAAAAAAAAGCATGCTTTTAACCTCTTAAACCTGAACATCCCCGGTACGCATCATAAATACAGCATGTAACCTAACAGCAACATCGTCATGCTGTATATCCACTTTACGTTAAGAAACTTGGCAAAAAGCTCATGTTAAACATTTTTACCTCAACCGAACACCATTCAAGCACCAATCAAGTAAATAAGCATGTTGCAAAACATAGGATAAAATAATATCAGTGCTCAATCGCTAGCGCTTCTACTGAATTTGTGCTAGCCATAAAAACAATGCATCAAATTACAGTGGAAAGTCCAAAGAATCCAACGATATAAGCCATGTCTTTTTAAATCGCCACCACACTCAAAGAACTGCAGGCATATTCTTTACATTCTACAGTGATGAGCAAAAATTTTTTCTTACTTTTGATACTTTGTAATAAACTGTGTTCGAGGATAAATCTGCGCTTGCTATTGTTAGCCCAGCGTGTCCTTGTTATATCGAAACTAGATCTCCATGCATGTTTTTTTCGAGGCACTGCTTCAAAGTATGTCAGCTCCACAGCATTCTGCTTGCTCGCAATGTATTTTCCTCTCTCTGATTGGCTTGTAATGCTGTCAGTAAGACTTTGCAGGTGGCCATTTGATTCTATGGGCTCTGACGTTTTCTAGTGGTTAGGGTGACATGCTTCACCCTGGGTGACTAGGGTTCAAATCCCTGAGCGGCAAGCACTTGTTTAGGCAGTAATAGCATTTTTCTTCTGTAAATAATTGCTGGGGTTTTTGTACTTTTTTCCCTTTTTTTACCTTATTTTTGTGTCTATAATTTTGTTTATCAGCTTTTTTTTTTTTAACAAATCTGCTCCAGTGGAGTCAAACTTCATTTTCTTTGTATTTATTATCTTTGAATGGGAAAATGTATACAGGACTGGCAGAAATAATCATAAAAAAGGTATTTTAAAAATTCTAAAAATTAAAAAAGTGGTTGTATTTGGAAGGAATGTATGCCTGTAGTGACATATGTGAAAATAAATGTGTTTTACAGTTTGCTACCTGAGAAATACGAAATTTTAGAGAGGCCACCTGCAGTTTGGAGAGGCCACCGAGACATTCCGAACTAAAACCTCTCTAATTTTGCTCTGATTTACTTGGTTAGAATAAACTTGGGCACAGATAATGGTGAGATTCTATGCTGTTATTTTTTAGAGGTTTCAGATTGCAACTGAATAATTTCAAAAAGGATAGAAGTAAAACTTTGTTAGGCGCACATGAGATGTTTCATTTATGCTGTGTTCCATCTTCATTTACTCTGGCTCAGTGACATATACACTGATTCTTACACCAAAAAGTCTTACACAAGAATCCCCAAGGTGTTACCTTTATTATGATACCCAAATTATTCAAATCGATCAAGTAGTCGCAGAGATATACTCATTTCATTTTGGGCATGTCATTTTCGAACCAGAGGCTTAGGCTTAATAGGTTAAATGAAGCTCTGCCAACTGAGAAATTGAATTAGACAGACCTTTGAGCACATTTCTTTGTTCTCTACAATCAGACAGGGTGTAGTTGACGGTGATGGGCTGGCTCAGGGTAGAGTGGTTGACCCAGCAGGTATACACCCCATCCTTAGCATGGTCTGAAGGCAGAGTTATGGATGTGTTGATGGTGAAGCTGCCATCCATTTTGGCCGACAGGAATTTGTGTGCAGCTGTGGTATTGAGGAGCTGCCCATCATGTAGCCACACCTGCTGTAATCCATCTGGGTAAAAGCCCTGCGAGGAGCAGAGCAATGTTGGTCGGCTGTTGGTCCCCTCCGTATAGGACACAAACACTGTGGGCCGGGCTGCATAATCAGGACAGGGAAGTGTTAAACAAGGCAGAGTACTTGTGTTGTCTATGCTGAAGGACTAAACGGAGAATTGCATTCGCCTACACTATGATGTTGAATATTAACTATCATTATAATGGCCTTAGTGAATTTTTCAGCATTTCATCAAGAATGATACAGTATGTGGCACTCAAAGCTGTAGCAAATAGGTGGTGGTTTCACATGGACTTTATTGCTTACCTGTTACTGTAAGAAATGTTTTGCTTGAGCTTAAATGTTTGAAGACTGGAACCATTTCACTCACTTCACAGGTGTAAATATCAGAGTCTTTTATCTGGAGTTCTTGCTTCATAAATGAGATTGTTGTTGTTTCATTATTCCACAACATTCTGAAATGGTTCGTGCATTCTTTTCCAATCCACTGTTGGCTTGTGTAACTTCTGTCGCACAATTTTCTTTCATTTCTCTTGAATGTTACAGAAATTATTCTATATCTTTTGAAAGAATAATGGCACGAAATGTTCACTGTCTCCCCTCTCAGTGCTGATAGCACATTGAGCTTCTCTGTAGAGGTTGGAGTGGTCTTCACCGCTGTGGAAGATAAGGCCAGCGATCAGGATTCATTTTCTTGTACAGAAGTCATTTAATCAGTTCTGACAGAGGCATTAAAATGCTGCATCCCATTATGATAATTAAATAAGGTCAGGGCTTGCAGACTTTGGCCCTTTACGAATCAAAGATTTATGTCAGGCTATAATTTTTTTTCAGATAAACCAAGAGAAAGAATGCAGAAATGGTACTGACATAATATGTCCTCATGACCTCCTAATTAACATAGATGCATATTTTCTTTTACCACAAAAACACTTTGTCACAGGGCTCAGAAACAGGAGTTCTGCCTTTGCAGATTATTAGTTTGGTAATGAATGTGATCAGTGTGGAGACTCTCAGGCATGGTGGCGCAGTGGGCAGCACTTCCGCCGCACAGCAAGAAGGTTGTGGGTTCTTCTCCGGCCTGAAGCCTTTCCGTGTGGAGTTTGCATGTTCTCCCCATGTTTGTGTGGGTTTCCTCCCACAGCCAAGAGACATCTGTACCAAGCTAATTGGAGACTGTTCCCATATAGGTTTGACTGTGAGAGTGAATGGTGTGTGTGCCCTGCGATGGATTGGCAAGCCGTCCGGGGTGGGTCCCTGCCTTTTGCCCCGAATCAACTGGGATAGGCTCCAGCTCAACTGCCACCCTACTGAGGGAGAAGCGGTACAGATAATGGATGGATGAACTATGGATATATTCTGGTAGGGAGGGTCTGCACTTCTCACCTACACTACGGTTTTGTTGTGGTTGTGATACTGTAAACTCCAGAAGTACTGGCACCCCTGACTGAAAATGCCCAAAAATTTAAAATAAATAAATAAATGCCAAAAAAATTATGTATCTATGAATTAAGTATCAAATTCTCCAAATCAACGCTGCACAATTTTTGGTACCCCCTGGTTTAGTACTTAGTGCTTTAGTACTTGGTGCAATCTCTTCTGGGGAGGATAACTGCATCAACTCCTTTCCTGTGCTGTTTGACAAGGTTAAGGAACACATTTTAAGTTCAGTTGCATCATTCTTTTATGAAGATCCTGCATGTGAAGATCAGCCTTATTCCTAGTTTTGTGCTTATCAACTGCTCGCTTCCGTTCAGCCCACTAGTTATAAATTGAATTGTGGTCTGGGGACTGAAATAGCCATTGCAGAACATTGATTTCTTTTTTGTCCTGGAACCAATTCTGCAGGGATGTTTTTGAAGATGAGTCACGTCGCAAAAGGCAAATGTTGGTCACACAAGATATTGATTGATAATGTGTTCATTCCATGGCAGCTTCACTTTTGGGTAATGTGTTACTTTACATTTTTACTATTGCACATTAACACACAAAAAAACAACAACACACATTTGATGCCTTGACTCGTGAAAATTTTTTTTTTTTTTTGGAAATATCCATTTATATCAAATCCGATGACTGCAACTGACCACGGAAAAGTTGGCGCAGGGCCAATTTAGGACTTATTATAATGTGGCTGTTAAAAACCTTGGCGAAGGAACCAGCCGGAGACCCCAGAAACGGCTGCACAGGGCACTTTAAAGAAAAGGCAGGTAGAGCCACAATTGGTAGTTGAGCAGAAGATAAAAAATACAAAAGGCGCTGCACCGAGGAGTTGTCAGGGGCGGTCCGTGGTCAGGCGATGAGCGAACAGGAATGCAGGGGATTAAGCGAGCTGTGGTTAGGAGACTGGTCCAAGGTCAGTACTGGGAAGGCATTCCGTAGGTAACAGGGCACGCTGGACTTTGTTCACTCTCAAACCCAGAGGCAGGATAGACTGGAAGTAACACTGTTTTAGGAACTGCTAACATGGGGAGATAATCCCTGATAGATAGTCAATGGTTTTTTTAAAATAACTTTAATACCAGAGTTGGGTCCAAGTACTTTTGAGAATTGTATGCAAGCATTTATTTTTTTTACATACCATAGTGCTTGTATTTGTATCTGAGTACTACCTAACAATGCCTAATATTAGGCATTAGGCCTAATAATATTATTACGCCTAATGCCTAATAATACCTAATAAAAAGTACATGTACTTGTATCCAAGTACTTTTCAAAGTACTTGACCAATCTCTTGAGACAGATTGGGCAAGAACTTTGAAAAGTACTTGAATACAAGTACGAGTACTGTAGACATTAATAGGAAGTGACAATTTATCCTGAGTTTAGCATTCCTTTTGTTTGCCACAATTGGTGGTGACTGGGGGAACTTTGACGCTTGTGTTTGGTTGTCAAAAAAAAAAAATCCAAGAAAGGTTGAATGCGTTTCCGCAAAAGCGCTGGTTTATTACAATAGACAAGTTATATGCAGCCCCTTTGGCTGATAAACAAAAATAAAATAAAGCAGACTGGAAATTAGAGAAACAGCACAAAAGCAGCAGCAAAAAAAAAAAAAAAAAAAAAACCAGCAGACAAGCCAAGACAAGGTCAAAAAGCTGTGCGCTCCCAGTCAGCCACACCTCCACCCGGTCGCCTTCCTATTTATTGGCCTTTTGACCTGTAGAGGGCACATACTTACAAAGTTGGAAATAAAAGTCAAGTATTAGGATTGATAAAATAAGAAATGGCTCCTACAAATAGGAAGCACTCCTATACAAGTGCAAGCACTTTGGTATTTAAAAAAAAATACTTGCATCCAATTCTTGAAAGTACTTGAACCCAACTCTGTTTAATACCAAGGATAGAAGATTACATGGTATTGGCTAAGCAAGGCATTAAGCTGAATAATCCCACAAAGAAAAGATGAAATGCAGGAACTGAAATACTACAGGCAACAATGAGGGAGCACAAGTGAGGGACTGACACTGACACTGACAGCTGGAATGCGGGGAAAAACCATTAAGGAAAGACTCAGGACACGACTCTGGCAATTTGCAATAATAAAGTGATGTGAAACAGGTGATGCTAATCAGGTGAGCTAATCATTATGTAGTATAAAAGGAACCTCCAACAAAGTGCTTGTTCCTGAAGATCAAAGGTAGGTTAATATTTATGGATTTGCCAACTAATGCATAAGTTCATAATCCATCACTCAGAGAACAATGTTCCCCAAAGACAAATTGATAGAATTTCAGCCATTTTATCCTTCATAGCATGTAATATAATTTAAAGATTGAAGGAATTCTGTCAAATCTTGGTGCAGAAAGGGTCAAGCCTGAAACTGCTTTGGAATGCGCTTGATCTCCAATCCCTCAGATATCAGTCAGTATATTTACATACGCAGTTAAGTCGAGCTACGGCACTAACTCGATTAGGCCATTTGTCTCAGTATACATGCACATGGGAAGAAACCATTTATTAACCAAAGCACGTCTGTCTTTGCTATGATAGGTGGAGATATGCCCCCTTTCAGCTTGTTCATGTTGGACCTTTTTCTGGTTGGCTTTTAAGTCAAAGACCAAACAATTGACAAACAAGTTAGCTGGCAGCAAACTAGTAGCATGTCAAGTTATGGCTCTGCACATTTCATACGGGCAGTACGCTATACTTTTTGTACAATTGAGATGCACGGTATCCCTGGTGGTTATGGCATTAGCCGAAGCTAGGCGGCAACGCAGCTAAAAATATACTTTTTGCCCTCTCTACTACCTCGGACTGCGTTTCTCTAAAGCGTAGCGGCTAAGTAAGCGAGCAACTAATATAGTTTGTCCATTCACAGTCTGTGGTTCCAACTATGTAAGTTAGCATCTGTGCTTTTGGGAAGCGCACCCCCCAGGCATCCTGTGTATGTTGGATGCGGGTCAGAAGTAAAGACTAGTGGCAGAGAGTAATTTCAGTTTTCCAATGGCGAGTTGACTGAAAATCTTCAGCTGACGTGCAAGTCATTTGATAAATTGTGCGGATTAATGGAAGAAGTTATGAGCCTTCAGGCATGACTGTTCATGCACCAATACCCTTGCAGTCATGGATTGCTACTGTTCTGTAAGAACTTGCTTGTTGGACAGAGCACAGAGTTGCTGCTAATCAGTTTGGTGTTTTCAAGTCCACAAGACTTCCGGGTCAAAGCCCTGTAAGGAGAATTGTGGAGCATGCGCACAGCACATAGTCCAGTTCAGTCTGATTCAAGCTTATACAAGTAACCGCATTATCTGGGTGTCATAGTCCGACTATGAGAAATTCTATTTAGTGCGATTCCAGGAGGCCAAACGCATTTACATATATTTTAAAAGTCTGATTGTAGTCGGACTAACACAATAACTTGATTTTTTCTCGTGTCATGTCAACGGTCTCTCTGCTTTAAGAACCGTCGTGCGACTGTAATTGACAGCACAGCATGGGACTCAACAATACAGAAGTCAACCTTTGTGAGTAACCATTCGCTGCTGAATACACAGATGAAAGTCAAAGTTTTACTATGCAAAGCTGAATCCGTACTTCCACACTTTACAAAAGTGCCGCCATCTTCTGTGGTATCATCTTTCAAGTGGTTTTCAGCAAAAAACAGCCACAATGTTACGCGAACCAAATACTATAGGGACAACCCAAGCTGTTATCAGGGTCAAGTCCAAAAGCCAACGTCTATCATGGTATGGGAGTGTATCATCGCACATGGCATTGATGATTGCAAATTTGCTAGGGTATCATTAATGCGGAAATGAAAAAAAATTTTGGTGCAAAAATCTGTTCATCTGATCCAGGACTGACCCTGCATTTTTCCAGCAAGACAAAGTAAAACTACATTTTGCTTGTGTAGTGCTAGTGATAGTGCTGGTGCTAGATTAGCCTACAGATCTGTATCTGTCTATGAGTATATATGGCACATTATGAGCTACAATAAATGGCAATGAAAGCCCCATACAACTACATTCTGGAGACTGGCATAATAGGGGAAAGGGGGGTAATTTCGCTTGATAGACTTCACCAACTGGAGCCATCAGTGTCCAAATGAGTGTGAACGAAAGACACGATGATGGAAGAGAGGGAAACAGTCAACTGCAGAAATTTTTTTTGGGCTCAGTCGCAGTCCTGACACAATGTATTTTCAATAAGCAAATTAATTCATGTTAGGACATCAAAAAATGTTTTATTATACTGTCTTCAATGTAGCCGAGGGTGATTGGACTTAAATCTGTCCCTTTTTATTACCTCGGCCAAGGAGGTTATGTAATCTGTGGAATCTATTTGTTTGTTCGTTTGTTTGTTAGTTAGCATCATTACGGAAAAACTAATGGACGGATTTACACAAAATTTTCACAGTAGGTGGGAGATGGTCTAACTTAGATCCCATTAGATTTTGGACTGGATCCGGAAGGGGTTAAGTAGCTGGGGGGACTGCTGGGCCTTGCCGGAGGTATGAGCTCTCCGAGTGCTCTCGTTTTATTAGCATTTTTTTGATGTGCTAACTCTTTCAGAATTGAGGTTGTATTTCTTTTGACTGATTTATATTTATTACCTTTGAACTCCGCAACATCTTTTGAAATAAGACATTCAATTGAGCTTTTACTTGAGATATGTGGCAAGAGAAGACTAGCTTGGAACTGAACCAGTACTATTGTAATTCTATTGCAAAATTTTCTGTACTGGAAAAAATCTATCTAGTTTATAGCTCTGGCTACGTTTTCGGTATTCCGATTAATTAGTGGGAATTAATTAAAATTTTTGTTCAGTGTTGTGCTGCAAGATCCCAAAACACCATTCCTAATGCCTAAGTATGAGCAGATTGAGGGTCTGTAAACCATGAGACTGGATGGCAGAACTGTTTTTCAACGGACACATTTCCCTCACAATTTTATAACATTGATGAAACATTATAGAGGATATATTAACATCTATTTTTCTCATTTTTGTGCGCCATCAATATAATGCAGCCACATTTAGCCTGCCTTGGAAATTGATTGAGAATGAAGATAACAATTAACTGAGACATAAGAAATTTCCAGGTGCTCACTTGGTGCCCTAATTAGATTAGTACTGTATATCAAAAGAGTGTGTGTAGCATAAGCTCCAAATGGTAAAATCACCTCTCAAATAATTCATTTCATGTACAGAAAACAACAATACTGAAAAGCTGACTCACCTGGAAGCAGTCCAAGGACAGCCATTATTACACCAGGCAACAACCAGTTAGGAAAGGGTCTTAAGGTCTAAAACAAAAACAAAATTGGGGAAAAACAAAAAAATATCAGAAGAGCGATGAAAGCTTTTCTCATCTTCTGTCATGATTCTGCTTTGTCTGTTCTGATTCTGCTATGTTTGATTATGATTCTGTCATGCTTGTTATGTTTTCTCGTTTCCCTGTTATGTTTATGATTATGTTTGTTAGGTTTTTGCCATGTTCTGTTTAGTTTTTGTACTTTGCCATGTTTTCGTTTTTGCCATTCCCATCCACTTTTCTACTATAGTCCGGTCCATGTTTTGCCATGCCCTGCATTGCACTTTGTCTCCCCTGTCTGGTCTCTTGTTTAGTTACAGCTTCTCCCCAGTCCTACGTGTCACATGTTTAGGTGATTTCATGGTTTCTGGGTTTCAAACATTCCTTCCAATCTCATTTGCTTCCTTCGCCTCTCTTTTCTATATTACTAACCAATACTAACAGTTTGTTTTATTAAGTTACTAACCCAGACTAACATTGTATATAATACTAACTTACTAACGAGCACCAGGGATTGTATAGCTGCACTTACTAATTGATTAACAAGCTCTCAGCACTCGCCCTGTTCTAGTCTCCGCCTCTTGCCTTCACTTAGTCTTTGCTGCAATTCAGCGGATCCTCCGCACCTGCTCCACTCTGTCCTACCTCTCATTATCTGTGCACATTAGAACTCCCTAACCGGAGCTGTATGTTTTGTCATAGGTTGTCTCGTGATCCCTGTCCACGTTTTGGCTTTTGCCAATTTTATGTGGTTAGGTTCTCCCTCATGTTTTGCTCCCACGTAATTAGTCTGATCCTCTTCACCTGATCCTAATCAAAGCATGTGACTTCTCTTGTGTCTATTTAAGCTGTCTTCTCACTGCAGTTCCCCATCAAAACGTTTCCTGTGCTGCTTTTGTTTCTCGCCTTGTACTCATTGTGTTACCTTTCTGACTGGACCGCCCGACTACCTCTTTTTGGCTCTGATTTGGCTTTAATATCTGCTCCTGTGTATCGAACCCTTTTTGTCTGACCACGATTTCTGTATTGCTGCCCTGGTTTTTTCGACTCTGGATTCTGCCCCTAGGATTGTGATTTTGGATTGTGAACTTTGTACTTTTGCCTTCGGTCCTGCGGGGGTTTACCCCCTCGCTAATAAAATCACATTTTTCGCTACTTCTGGTTATCGCGACTGGTTCCTGAACGATACCTCACATCTTCGCATTATTATTCCCTTACACTCAGACTTTGGCTTGAAATTTCCTTCAAAAGGTTCAAAGTTTGAAAAACATTTTACCACATTGTAGGACAATGTCACATACCTATCCAGTATCTGCGGGTTGCAGCACTAAATTGAAGCCACATCACATTTATATTGCACAAAATATTCAAATCCAGGTCAAAGAATGACATCAAATAGAAATTTTCTTGCATCTCATTTTATATACATTTCCCTGTAATACAGCAGAAACATTTGGAATTATTGAAAACTAGAATTCCCACAAGAATTTAAAACAGGCCCAAATTTCACCAGACTTGAATAAAGCAGCTGAATTTTATGGACCCATATTCGAATAGGTCTCATTGGTTAAGTATTCCTGAGCTGCATAGAAAGAATTCATTAAATGTTTCTATTTTACAACACATATTATAGCAAAACAGTTTTACCTTCAAAGTAAAACATAGCATTCGTATTTGTGTAAACATAATGCCTCATTATTGATAAGATTATGCCAAATCCTCAATTTCAGCCTTGAGTGAGAAATATGGCTTCAGTTCCTGTAAAGCCATATAAATCTGACTATTGAAATTATGTTGGTTCCTGTTTGCTGCAGTGACACAATAGATACACTAAAATGTGTGGTAAAAGTGTACATAACAAAAGATTTTTATTCATGCAGATGAACTGTATACCTGGCTGTGTCACTATATTTAAGTATTGATGTCCAATGCTGACTCTTATTTTGCATATATTTAAAACTACTTTAAAAATGCATCCAAAAGTTTTGAAAATAAATGCTCCATAGCACGACTTAAATAACTGTTTAAACATATGGTATGATACTTACTTCCCCCATTCTGGTGAACAATTAGAAGTGTTTCCATGAGCTGCTTCATATGTTAGGACCTTCGTTTTTATTCTCACCAAAAGATGTACTGAGGACGTTTAACGTGTGCAGCCTCCAGACCATGTTTCTGTGGTCAGCATTTCCTCTCAAAGACAGTTACAAATTGTAGGGTAGAACTTGAATCTCTTTCTAGAGGTAAAATAGTGCAACCCTTTAACATATGATCTTTTTGATACCCTTGTTCAAATATTAATACATCTTCATTTTTGTGTGATTGATTTGCTGTCATTGATTAATTTGGTTAAAAAAAAAAACAAAAACAAAAAAACACTCACAGGCAGTGTTAAGATGCTTGGCGTGACTGATGACAATACATGGACACCCCAACTGAGAGCTTTCTAACTTGCATATCTGGCTGATCTCCCATCCACAAGCTATTGAATGCAAGATATCCTTGCCTGCGTCGGCAATAAAAGAATCTTGGCCAACATGTTGTCATACTTCAGACAAATGGTCAGGTGGTTGAACATGCTCCTCACTTTAAATACCTCAGCACTGAAATAGATAGGACATTCTTTTCCTCGGGGCATATGGAGTGACTTTTTGCAACATAAGTTGAGAGGATTGAAGAGAGAGATCCTTACTAGATTATACCAAGCCTAATTGAGTATGTAATAACTTTCAATATTGTCTTATGGGGAGGATAAAAGCCATAGTCTTTAAGGTAGTCATCTAAGGAATGAAACTCACTGGCTGTAAATAGATTCAGCTCCCTGAGAACTGTGCAAATATAGTGAACAAAATGGCTGGATGGCGAATGCTAGCCACTTCTTTCTTGATGCCCTGTGTAAGGAAGCACTGTTTCAAAAAATGTTTATCCTTTCTGCGATTGTTTAGCACAGCGTTATAGGATGAATTGAAGGACGTAATGACCGGATTCAGCACCCAACACTTTTTATTTTTTTTATTTTTAATTCTCAACTTTTTAACTCCATTTATTTGTTGCTGCGTTGACATATTGCATTGGTATGCGAGCTATACACAGTCAATGTGAGTGTTCGGATCTGTGTGCGTGTGTGTGTGTGTGTGTGTGTGTGTGTGCGCGCGCACGTGTGTGTGTGTTAATAGTACTTTAGTTCATGGTACTTTACTGTTAACACACAAAGAATCGACTCATTATTTGCAATTCTATAATATATGTTATTTTTCTTGATTGTCTATTATCAGCTAAGATACAGTATATACTTTATAAAGTAATTCATTTAATTTTGACAAAGTAATGATGAAATAACATGAATTATAGGATTACTGATTGTATACATCAATTGTCACTTGCTTGAATTTTTACAGCAAAGTAAAAATGAACTAAATTTTAATTAACCATAATTTCATCACTTACTAATAGTGCATCCTGTTGTTCACATCCACCAATGTTTGTTATGATAAAATATCAGACAGGATATCCTGAATCATAATAAATTTCTTAAATCAATTGTGTTTTAACTGCAGAAATTTTGTCACAATGAGTGAATGGCCAAAAACTGTACAAGAGGTTTCCACTCCACCTACTTTCAGGGACAAGCTACTGTTCCTACGCTCCGTTTACACTTCACCCAGACAAGCATGGTGCAGAATGAGTATCTTCTTCAAATGACGAGTGGTTATGACAGGAAATGCATGAATGATGCCTAAAATAAGGTGAGATAGATGTTTCCACGGTACACAAACACGCCTTTGTTGATCAGTTAACTTACCAACATGTAGGGTAATCGTACGGTGATGATAGTTCTGTTGGAAGGGTAGTGGGGGTGTGAAAGTTCTGCTAGGATGTTGGTGCCCACAGCATTATTCTTTCAAGTGACCCAGAATTCAAAACTCTGCCTTTCCTGGCTTGAAACATGCCATGTATTGAGAATAATAACCCAACAGAAGTGCTCAGTTGGTCAAAATGGCTGATTTAATGCCAACCGTGAAAAAGCCACATTCACACTCCTCCCCTTATTCAAACTTACAGTTCTGGTCATCAGGAAACCAAAATTTCTTTTGATTGCATAACTTAAATCCTAGCTTTATAAAAGTGCAGTGGTCTATAAATGGCCTTATGCAAGTCTTTCTAGACTGAGCAAACCTCCTAAAATGAAGAAGGGCTTAAAGGCATGGTAATGAAAATTAAAAAGATTATAAATATTATAGCATCAACAGGATTAGAACCACGTCCTTCATTTTTAGCATGACCCAAAGGCTTTTAGAGGGTTTGCCATTTCAAATGTTCATCTGGTTACTCATGGGCCATGAGAGATGGGCAGAGTGATACCTATCCCAGGCCTGGAAGAGGGGGACATCCTTAATGGACTCATGTCCCCTGGTGCAGCTGCTGAAGTACCCATTCTCCATATAACATGTTTAAATGATGGACCAAGAACAGATCTACGGAATAAACAATGAACTGAATGAAACAATGAAATGAATTTGTGTTTTAGCAAAAGTTTATCTTTTGTGCCACCCATTAAATAGCACTCAACTAATAAAGAGCATGAGATGGAACACATAAAAGTATTGCACGCTTACAGGTTTTGAATTGGGGCCAGTATATAGCAATGTGCTCAGGAAAATATCAAGTGCTTTTTTAACAATGACACATTTAAACCTTTTTTAGTAGACCTGAAGAATACAAGAGTGACCAATGAAAAGTCACATAATAGGGACACTTTAAATAATTTTTACATCAGCTTGTGATTTGTCATTGGGTGTATTTTTGCACAACTTGACCGCGAGGAACTGTCATAAAATTTGTAAAGATGCTGTGTGCAGCTCTAATCTGTTACCTTTACAGGAACCCATGAGACTGATGTGAGCTGACCATTAAAACAGGCCAGTGCAGGGGTGTAGGAAGCAAATTGATATCGGTCCGGCAGACGGCGCTGGGGGGATGGTATGGAAGGGGGGTGTCCCCCCTTCCATCATTAGAAAATTTTTTGAAACTGGGGATTGATTTGGTTAGCTGTGGTAGCATCGAGACTCATCTTTAGCCTCAAAACTTTCAACTTTTGGGTGGTGTTTCTAGTCAAGTTCACAACAGCAGATTAGTTCAGTCTGTGGTCTATATTATGCACTTTCCAGCATTAGCAGTTTGAAGCACTTCATCCATGAACTTGATATAAACCTTTGAGACAGTGTTCAAGCAATGAATTGGAGGCTTATAGAATACCTTATAAATTGAGATCTATAAAAGAAGGTGACGTCCAGAGTAATGGTGTCAGGGTTATCCACCCATAGAAACTGACTGTCTGTTTCCTTATGTTCTTTTTGTCCCTTGCTTTTTTACATTTGCTGATTTAGAAAATCTGTCAACAATCACCAGAATACATGTATTACCTTTAGACGCAGGGAGGTCTGTTAAAAAATCCATGGCGATGTGCGACTATGGATGATGCGGGACTGGTAATGAGTTGAGTTTGCCAGCTGGCAACTAGCGCGGCGTCTTAAATATCACACTACTTGCACACGGATGGATGGCTGCTTCCACATCAGAGGCCAGGTAGGGCCACTAATATTTTCTGCTGATGATGTGCATGGTTCTTTTGACTCTGGGGTGCCCTGCAGACTGGAAAGTGTGTGCCAACAGAATAACTCACTGTCGAAGAGCAGCGGAGATGAACGTCTAACCCACTGGTACCAAGGTGGTAGGAGAACTCCTCCTGGTCCCCTTTGCTATTTCCCAGTCCAACTGCCACTTGATCGGGGCGAGGATGCAGGAGGAAGGTAGGATCAGTTCTTCTGCCTCCGGATCTTTTTCCACCTCGTATCTTTGAGATGTTCTTAGAACCTGGGTAATAGGGTTTTGAAAAATTGAAACGAGTAAAAAAAAAAGTGCCCACCTGGCCTGACGGGGATTCAGCCATTGTGCCCTTTGCAGATAGTCCAGATTCCAGTGGTCGGTCAGCACGAGGAATGGATGATAGGCCCCCTCCAACCAATGCTTCCACTCTTCCAGCGCTAACTTTATAGCTAGGAGTTCCTGATTACCCACATTGTAGTTGGCCTCTGCGGGTGTAAGCTTGTGCGAGAAATACGCACAGGATTAGAGCTTTTTGGGGACTCTGTGCCTCTGGGACAGGATTGTCCCCTTCCCGCATTAGAGGCGTTGACTTCCATTACGAAGGGCTTATTTGGATCTGGTAACTTGAGTATAGGAGCAGTGACGAACAGACTTTTGAGTGTGTCGAAGGCATGCTGAGCTTCCAGATTCCATCCCAGGTTTTTGGGTTTTCCCTTGCAGAGACGCGTGAAGGGGTGGGCCAGCGCGCTGAAGTTTTTAACGAAGCGTCGATAAAAATTTGCGAACCCCTTGAAGCGCTGGAGCTCCTTTATAGTCTGTGGGATTGGCCATGCTGCTACTGCCTTCACCTTTTCTTCCATAGCCAATCCCGCTGGTCCAATCACGCTGCCTAGGAAAGAGACAGTGGGCTGTTGGAAGACACACTTTTCAGCTTTGACGTAAAGTTGATGTTGTAGCAGGTGTTTGAGTGCTCTCCTCATGTGTCCCATCTCTTCTTCATATATGGTTGAGTAGATGAGGATGTCGTCGAGGTAGGTGATGACGAATCTTCCCAGCATCTCTCGTAGCATGTCATTGATGAAGAACTGGAACACAGAGGGGGTATTAACAAGGCGATACAGCATGACGCAGTACTCGTACTACCCGGAGGTGATGCTAAAAGCCGTCTTCCACTCGTCTCCTTCCCTGATGAGGATAAGATTGTAACCACTGTGGAGGTCGAGCTTCGTGAAGATCTTCGTAACTCGAAGTTGCTCCACAGCGCTGGGGACCAGGGGGAGTGGATATCGGTACTTCACCGTGACGACATTAAGGCCTCTGTAGTCTATGCAGGGGCGTAGACCTCCATCCTTCTTCAGGAGCTTCTTGTACATACTGTTTCATTGCTTGAGTTTCAGCCACCGATAGGGGATTGGTAAAGTCTTCTCTAAGGGTTGTGCTTCACACACTGATGATGTGCACGGAGGACAGGAAGTTGAGGACTGGACTCAGGTGCAAGGATGGACTTGGTGGTATTTATTTTGCCTCGGCGCAGCAGGGAGGCACACATGAAGCAATACAAAACAAATAGGAAGGTTTGAAGGTCTCAGAATAGGCAATAATTTTAAGCATAAACATCATAAGGGTCATAGTTAATAACTACATTACTGAAAAAACTTTAACTATAAAAATTAGAAGAACCAGCAGCCATACCACTATTCGATCTGCTCCAGCCGCGTGGATGAAGCTAAGCAGGTGTGGGCTTGATTAGTACTTGGATGGGAGACCACCTGGGAAAAGTAAGTCGCTGCTGGAAGAGGTGTTGGTGGGCCAGTAGGTAGCCATCTTCCCTCTGGTGGAATAACCCCCAGTGCAGTGACGTGGACACTGTACTGAAGGAGACGCCGTCTTTCGGATGAGACATTAAACCGAGATTCTTACTCACTGTGGTCATTAAAGATCCTATGACACTCTTCGATAAGAGTAAGGGGTTCCCCAGCATCATGGCTAATTTTCCAACATGGCTCCTGACACCTGCCACCCAGAGTGGTAGATAACTCAGAGTGGCGACACCCATTGACTTCGTTGTTCGAGTGGTCACGTGGTTCATGGGGAAGCGCTATAGTTCCAAACAAACGCCGTGTTGTCATTGTCTCCTATGCGAAAGACAGCCGCGATTGCGTTACTGAACGTTAAATATTAAATTCAACCTTACACAATTGCCGCACATTTCTCTTTATGAATTACATTATTTACATACATGTTTATAGAGGTTGTGCTTTTACTACTAAGATCATGTCATAGCTTTTGGAGGGAAAGATTCATGTTTGCATCAGTGAGCTAGTAGGCCTACTTATACGTACCATTGATCCGCTATAATTTCTAAGTAAATTTAACCCTGTATTTACACTGTCATGGGGATGGATAAGTTTACATATTTTAGCTTTATTAAGGTACATTACTGGATTACCAGGGTCTGCCTTTATCTTCTGGATTTACCCACAACTTACCATGTTAAAGTTCTGCTGACCTGTAATATCATTCAATGTCACGCCAGTTCTTCCTTAAAGCAAAGGCGAACCACCATGCTCATTTTAGAGCCCTTGATATTCTCAATTCTAATGTTTAGATAAAATGAACGAAATACGTGTAACCTACAGCTGGTGAGACCAGGAGACTGAATGAGATTAAATACAATGACTGATGCAAGGAAAGGTTTTCAACAAAAAGATTTTTATTGAACAGTGGACAACAGGACGGCACAGAAATTGAAGTTGATAAACAAATTAAACAAGGAGGGGTGCAAGTGTGAGTGAGTGAACCATGAGTGAACCTTGATCAACAAATAACAAAAGAAATACAATGTTGTACATAGTAATGTGGCAGGGTGGTGGTGGGTTCTAGTGTGGGAGAGGGGGTGATCAGTGTCAAATTAATAAACCTTCTCCATGTGTGGAACTACTAAGTGTGTGTGCGTGCGCGCGCGTGTTTTCAGAACAGGGCAGGGTTCTGAATAGAACTATAACAACTAAATGGATTTAACAGGAATGTACTGAATAGAACAGACAAGTAAACTCTTGGAACAAGAACGATACTGTGAAGCATGATCATTTGTGGAATTACAAATAATTAAATAAAGGAGTTGGGGACATTACAAATACAAGGGCCAGGAATGTTGGAAGAGGTTTGCAAATTTTATAGATCTCAGAACTTCCCAGGAATCCTGTAGCCTCCATCGCCAACTACAGCCTCTGCCCGCCACTGCCAGCAGCACAGGGTACCTGCAGGTTTTCACTGAGTTAAATTTAAGACCTTTTCAAAGTCTCCCATAATTGACATGTAAGACACTCATGCAATTACAAAAGTTAACAAAATCATTGCATTATTTTAAAAAGGAGTTTTACATTTAATTTGGGATTAAAATAAATGTGTGATTTGCAAAGTTTGTACATCTCCAAACCTCTCACGAACCCTATAGCCTCCATTGCCAGCAGCAGCCTCTGCCCGTATTAACGGTAAGCCTACATGGCACAATAAAATGAGCACAGAAAAGTAATAAAGACTAACCACAGCCACCACATCTCTTCAAGAGCAAATCATTTAAAAAGACCATCTTTTTGCAAAATACAACATGGCATATAATACAGCTAGCTGACTACAGCAAGATCGCTTTGAAAGCTAACAGCGCCTGGCATGACAAATGCAAATTGACAGATGCAATTTCATAATAGCTAGCTAAAACATGATGGGTGACACTTAGGTCGTCAACGTCCTAACTTGTGGTTTCATTCAATTTTATGAATAACAAGTGGTGTGGTTTTCATCCGAAATGGTTCTTGAGAGCTAAACTGAGTTAGAAACTCCGCAACCGTTCGTGATTGAACTTAAAACACTGGATCAAGCTAGGCTAGGTAAGAGCATTTGACAAAATTGTCAAAGCTAACTTTAAAATGAAATTTTAAAAAAACTTTACCGAAACCAGTCACAGGCATCTCATCCCATCATTTACCGTCGCGATTTATATCGGTTTTGTGAGAGATATTTTTTGTACACGAGAGTGAATGGGAGTGTCGCAACTCTGAAAATATCAATGGCTCTGCTGCCACCTGATCATCCCCTGATCTAATTGGCTGTGCAACTTGCCCTCTCACTCCCCACCTCAACCCCCAGGGCTCCCTTGAAAAAGAGATTTCAATCTCAATGGGACTTCCCTGGTTAAATAAATAAAAAATAAATTAAGCGAGAGCCATACTCACACAATCCATTTCGTATGAACACACCCCATTGAAGAGTTTACAATGGTTGGTTGAAACAAGTGTTCAGATGGAGATGTTACCGGTGTTGACACACCTTGGTTTTTTCATTGAATGTTGGCCATACCCTAGGGCAAAATTCAGCAAATTCGCTTAGTGTGTCATGGCCGGGAACTTTGTCAAATGTACCGTCGTTTACACAAATGGCCGTTGGAAATCTCCATTTCAGAGCATTTTTTGAACAAATATCTTCCTATCTCGGCAGTATGACATCAATTTCAACAAATTCTTTTTCATTCATTAGGAAAATATATCAGCTACAATGTGCATTGATAAGCACATGATTATAATCATTGGTGACACTTTTGTGGGGCCCCAGAATGGGTGGACCCCCTAAACTAAAAAAAAAATCATTTTTTGTCATAAAGAAAATCGATATTGCAGGTTTCTCTGGTGGATTCGTGAACCCCATGGGGTGGTTTATCAATGCTGAAAATTATTTTGAAATCAGTGGTTTGGGCCACAAAATGCCATTAATGGGACTCCACCTTTCTGCGTACTTCTTAATTTCCTGAGCCCTGCCCCCTAAAAAAGTTCACTTAACACGAATGTTAGTTTTGTGACCGAATACATCATTTCAGGAAGGAAAGTTAACTGCTGCAAAGTCAGCGTATCGAGAAAGTGCATCTAGTTATAGATTTCTTTCTTGTTTGTAGAACATTAAAAATATTAATTTCATGCTTACTTGCTGCCAGGGCCGTAACCAGGATTTTTGAAATACTGAGGTCAAATAATGCGCGCTTACCCCTCCAAGCTCCAACCACTACATTGTTTTGTTGCTAATAAGACATTTATTTCCAATAACCTCTTCAGGAACATATTGAGTGGTAACAGTTGGACTGTGGAAATGGACTTATGTGTTGCATAACTTTTTCATTTCTCACCTGACCTCCTCAGGGCTCTGAAGTCTCACATAATGAGCGTGATTGTCACTCATTTCAGTCGGACGTCACGCACTTACGTCACAAATAGTATTTCTCACACATAAAAAAAAAAAAGATTAACACGAAAACAATTTCCAACAGTTGGTCTATATGCGCAGCAGCACCGCTATAACTGTGGAAACCGGCAGGAGTCAAACACGTCTCCCCTGGAGTTCTCAGTGGCAGCTTGCCACCTGCCAGCCAATCAAAAAAAGGAAGGGGCTACCCAATAGCCAATAAGGAAATAGCACTATCGTATCTGGGTAATATTTGGGGAAACAACCAATGAAAAAAAAAAACACAGTTATCCTGGAATTATTTATGTGATCCTGCTACAACAACGTTGTGAAAGCTGCATTATTCATTCACTTACGGTGGAAAATGGGCAGAAGTGTATAAAGTACTGGAAAAAAATAACTAAGTAAAAGTAGAAGTACCATAACTGAAAGTTACTTTGGTAAAAGATGAAGTCACCCATAAGAAAATTACTTGAGCAAATGGCCTAAACCACTGTTTGTTCTCTCCTTGTGCTCTTTAATCAATTTTCAGGTGAATGAAAGATACAGTGTCCAAAAAACAAACAGGCAGTCTCTCCTTAATATACTCCGTCTTTGAGTTTACTGGCAGTTTAAAAACCACTAAAATTAATAGTAGAATTACATAGTATCAATAAAATGTCTAATTTTTGTTTCAGAAAACTGATTTTTCTTGACTACTGATTTGGATACCATTGGCTCACTGTAGCTGAAGTGCCTGCTGCAGAGGACAACTATTATTTCTGTAGCAAGAGATTTTTTTTATTTTTTTATTTTTTAACTGCTGGATAAATACTATGGGCAAGTATATTGAGCAGTTTGCACATCATGCTTAGCTGAGGAGTTTTATTCAGGCAACTCCTGAAAAACAGGGATTGGAGTGAACTCGTCCATATTCTAAACCTTGTTCGGCTTGCTTGTGAATATTCAATAACTGATCCTGGTGTGCCATCTAGTGATATAATATTGTAACTGCGTGCATAAATTTGCAGCTCCATGTCCGCTAGTGGACACATCTGCACAAAGCGCAAATGATACCCTGCCGAGCATCACTGTCCTTCTCGAACACGCCAAATCTAGATAATCCGTAAATGATTAATTAAATTCATATTTTAACGTGAAACGAGTAACTAAGTTGCCAGTGTCAAAGTAACAAAGTGAAAGTATACTTTTTTAATCTTTTAAATGTAGTAGAGTAAAAGTCCCGGTTTGAAAAAAAATCTTAAGTAAAGTACAAATCCTCAAAAAAAAAAAAAAAAAAAAAACTAGCCTACTTAAGTACTGTCACGAAGTACATGTACTTCGTTACAATGCACCTTTGAAAACGGGAGTAGCCTATCATGCACCCCCCGAAGAAAATCTCACTCTAGCCGGCATTAAAAACAGCCCTGCCTCCTCTTTGCCTGCTCTTCGGTCGGCTTCGAAAACAACAATTTGGTCTGCCTCAGTGTTCTGCGCATTTTGGATCAGCCTCAGGATAGCATATGGTCTCCCTTCACAACAATGATTCAACTGAACTCTCTCTCGCAAGACTCGCGAATGAGTTTATCCGTTTACCTCAACCTGAGCTGCTGCGCATTCGCAGCGAAAGCCATGGTATTTAAAACGCACGGTGAAGTGTTTGCCTACACAAGCACCATGACGATGCGGGATCGGGATCTCTCTCTCTCTCTCTCTCACACACACACACACACACACACACACACACAAACGATTTGCTGAATAAACGAGCACAGTGAGGGGAAAAATAGGCGGGGAAAAAAACGAAAATGCAGGGACAATTAACCGAGGTCCGGACCTCGGTGTCCTCAATGGTGGTTACGGCCATGAGTATTTGATGGCAGTTATCACCTTCCTTTCACTGAGAAAAAATACCGAGGACATGACCTCGGTGTCCTCAATGGTAGTTACGGCCCTGCTTGCTGCATAGATTATGTCCTGAAACTACCATCTTATTGCAGCATGCTGTTCTAACACGTTTGTCTTGCGTAACTGAGCAGTGAGAGGCAGCTGGCTTGCATAGCAGTCTACATGCAAAAGCTGAGGTTGATACAACTTTGCAAGCCAAAATATGCACCATTGCATCAGTCAGCGAGAATAAACAATGTCAAATGTCAAGAAGGTATTTTTTTTTAATCTAAGCAAGCTGCAGCTAGCTATGCCACAGACACGGCTGAGGTCATTTGAGTACTACACACCAGTGACGGATGGTGAAATAAATTTGGTAAAGTGCTGAACATCCCTTGAAAATAATAGATCGTTTTAAACTGTTTTCAATCATTCATTTGTTTTAACATTATGTAAACTCCAAAAACACTCAACATTATCAGATTTGATGAGTTTTCCTCTGTAATTTAACGCAAAACGCGTCATTTCAACATGAAATTCACTTTAAATCAACGTTATTCATTTACCAATTTTTGTTGCAAATTTTCACTTTCTCTGTTGTAATTGAAGAATCATGAAGCTAAGATTTGCCAGAGCTGGATGCGCTTAGGCAAACAAACTTTTTTGCAAAATGAATAAAACATTTTCTCTTTGATCGCTGCAACATTGCATTAGGAAGGAACCTGTGCCATTAACTCATTGAACTGACAGTGGCTCATTTTCATTATTGGAAATTATGTTCATCGAGGAAAATGACTGGAAACAGATCGCGGCTTATGAGTGCTCGTCTTTTCTTACTGAGCAGAACTGGCTACACCTGATGGTCCCGCCTGTTTTTGGAGTTCATGTATAGTCAATCTAAATAAACGATTGAAAACAGGTCAAGACCAATCATTAATTTCAAGGAATGGTCTGTGCTTCACCAATTTTCATTTCACCAGGTATCATTGTTATATAAGCCCCCACTTTTGCTGACTCCATAGCACCAAAAATGACTTTATAATTATTTATTTTGCATCATATTGACAATGCATTGAGCTTTTAAAACCGGTTTCCACCTCAGGCTCATAATGATACGCTCGACTAATTCCAGCTGCCTAAATTCCAGCTTGAATTTCACAATCTTCTGACAAATCTGATATTTCAGCGGACTCTGAAAACAAAGCATTTTCTCTCTCATGCTCACTACTGTTGTTGGAAGTGTTGCTCATGATTTGTATCCCATTCGGAAGTAAAAACTGCAAACTTTGGTTCATAGCTTAAGAAGAATGTGTGAGGTACTGCATGCAAAACCCCCCTCCCCCAGCTCTGCTCAGAGCATTGTCCTACCGGTGATGAAGTTACATGATCTTTCAGCAATTTTCAAGAGGCGTTCCAGAGCATGTTTTTAATTCCCCTTTTACACCTCTAATGAATAGAAGCATGAAAAACTGGAGCCAGACTCTACACTGAACAAAAATATAAACGCAACACTTCTTATTGTGAGAAATATGACCATGTTCAGAAGCTAACTGTACTTTCATTGAGTGTTGACAGATTGTATGACCATATTCCAATACATTTCAATCAATGATTGAAGCAGAAACAAGAATCTCACGAGTGTGTGAAGATAAAGGAGATGAGGTATATTGTCTAAATTTCACAAATCAATATTGGGTTTGCCCGCCTTTGGCCTGCTGCACTGCTACACATCTCTGCTGTATGGACTGAAATAAATGGTCAATGGTGACTTGGGGGGCGTGTTCCCACTTCTCTTCAAGAGCTGTGCAGAGTAGGCGGAAATTGGCTGGAAATGTGAACGAATGACGAACTCGTTGGTTGAGGACATGCCAAAGATGCTGGATGGGGGACAAATCTGAGGAATAAGCCAGCCATTCAAGCACACAAATGTTTTCAGGCTCAAGGAACGAGGTTGACATGGGTCTGGCATGGTCATGCTGGATGGTTGTTTTGATGGACGGATAGTAGGACGATAGGCCACAGTATCTCATTGTGATATCACACTGCATTAAAGTTGCTGTTAATGAAATGCAGTTGGGTGCAATGTCCATGGGATATTCCCACCCAAACCAGCACTCCCACCACACTGTGCTCAACACACTGATGTCAGCTTAACGATCCTGTGTCCATCCACTCTGTGAAGCTGGAAACGTGACTCGTCTGTAAAGAAAACAGTTCTCCATTGTGCCATTGGCCGTCAAACGTGTCTATTCACTTTGTCAAACCAATTATTTCATTGAGCAGAGATGAGGTCCAATCCACAAAGAGCAAAATGTGCCAAGATGTGGACTTCCTGAAGATGATTTTTCACGATTTAGACAAAAATTCGGAGATTGTGGGGACCAACTGTCTCATCTGCAGTGGCAGTTGCTGGTCTCAAACGCTCACAGAGATGGAGATATGGCAGATATGGCAGTCTTGGGCAGTGGTCCTCACGCGTGGTCGTCATGCATGTGGGCGGTCTGCTGTCCCGCCTAATTCCTCAAAAGGTGTTTTATGCAACTTATCATTGAAAAATGGAAATTAGGGGCCCGTGTGACAGCCCTGAGAAACCTTTCTGCATTGAACATACCAATGGCGCGCTCCCTGGTGGCTCGAGTCATCTATGGCATTTTGAACAATGGCAGAACTGGGACTTTTGAGGTGACCTTTTATTGACCAGAGTACAGGATGTGCCTGGGCTGACCGTACCTGATTTCAGTAGCTCTGGATCAGCCCCCACTTGTCTGACAGGCCAATTTTGACAAAGGGCATGAACTTGACAATGATATGGAGAAGGTGACTGAGATGCACACAGAGCAGAGGCACACAGCTTTAGTCACATAAATAAACCCTACTGAGCAAACCTGAGAAATAATTATGCGGAATATTGAAAGGACTAAACTGTTGCGTTTATATTTTTGCTCAGTGTATTTGAAAATTATAAACCCCACTCATGAGCCACGTACGCATGTATGTATAATTAATTTTATTTCGTTTTGCTGTGGTACAACAGAAAATTGACATGACTGGTAGAAAAAGTATGCTCTAACTGCTATTGGAATCCACAAATTTCTCCCTCTAGACTTTTCCATAAAAAGAACATCAGAATGATTGCTTGAAAACAGTTTTCTAAATTCTCTCTGAAAAACTGGATTACTGAGCATCCCATTTGAAATTTCACACTGATGCGTAGGAAAAGGCAAACAGTCATATTCTGTAGATCTGATCTGTTTAAATATATCACAGTTTTCTCTCCTCAACAGCGGAGGCACAGAGAAATTTGTAAAACCATGTTGCCTATAATCTAACTCTTTCTTTTTTAAAGACGCTCATTATGGTCATCCGGATCTCACTTAATTGGAAGCTGTATATCAGAGGATTCAGCAATGTGAGCATAATCAGTAGTAGCGTAGACAAGGTCAACCTTAATGGGGATTCTTTCTCTCTGTGCAGTCAACTGCTCTTAACATCAAAGAGAATGGTAATGCGATAAGTAACACATGACACAATGTGTGGAGTGCATGTGTAGATTTAGGCTTGGGTTAACCAGAATACTGTTGTAGCCCTCCAAGCCAGCCTGCAATGATAAATGTATCAGATTAGATCAGTGGATCTCAACGTCAGTATTCGGCCCCCCTGTGTGTGCTGATTTTTATTCCAACCACAATTGCAATTGTAGCCTTTAGCAAGCTGTAAATTTGTCTGAATGAGGTGCATTTCATGTTTAGCGCAGGGCAGGAATACCAGAGTGAAGGGGCTGCACCCTTCCTGTTAAGAAGGAAATGTGTGACTTCAGTAAAAAAGGTTAGAGTGCGTTCACAACTATGCATCAAACTAACTCTAAAACATTGAATTGCAAAAAAAAAAAAAATAATTCTCAGTATATAAAGAACATTAAAATTACAACCCCAATTACAAAATAGTTGGGACAAAATGTAAATTGTGAATAAAATCAAAACGCAATGACTTTCAAATCAAACCAGCCAGTATTTTATTCACAATAGAACAGAGATAACATAGCAAATGTTGAAACTGAGAAATTTTACTATTTTTCCACAAAATGAGCTCATTTCAAATTTGATGGCTGCTACAGGTCTCAAAAAACTTGGGACAGGGGCCTGTTTACCATAGTGTAGCATCCCCTCTTTTTTTAAACACAGAGTGGATGCGTCTGGGCATTGAGGAAACAAGTTTCTTGAGTTTAGCCATTGGAATATGATCCCACTCTTGTTTAATACAGGCTTACAGCTGCTGGAGAGTTTTGGGTCTCCTTTGACGGATTTTTCGTTTAATTATGCGCCAAATGTTCTCAGTCGGTGAAAGATCAGGACTGCAAGCGGGCCAGATCAGCACACGGACTCTTCCACTAAGAAGCCATGCTGTTGTAATAGCGGCAGTATGTGGTTTTGCATTGTCCTGATGAAATACACAAGGCCTTCCCTGGAATAGATGTCGTCTGGAGGGGAGCATATGTTGCTCTAAAACCTTTATATACCTTTCAGCATTCATGGTGCTTTTTAAAACATGCATGTGTCCCACACCATATGCACTAATGCATCCCGATACCATCAGAGATGCTGGCTTTTGAATTGAACGCTGATAACAGGAGGGGTGGTCTTTCTCCTCCTTAGCCCAGAGGACATGACGCCCATGATTTCCAACAAGAATGTCAAATTTGGACTCGTCTGACCACAGGACACTTTGCCACTTTGCTACAGTCCATTTTAAATGAGCCTTGGTCCACAGAACACGGCGGCCTTTCTGGATCATGCTCAACAATTGCTTCCTTTTTGCATGATAGAGTTTTAGGTAGCATCTGTGGATGGTACGGCGGATTGTGTTTACAGACAGTGGTTTTCTTGAAGTATTCCTGGGCCAATTTAGTAATGTCAATGACAGAATCATGCCGGTGAGTGATGCAGTGGAGTCTGAGGGCCCGAAGATCACGGGCATCCAGTAAAGGTCTTTGGCCTTGTCCCTTACGCACAGAGATTTTTCCAGTTTCTCTGAATCTTTTGATGATGTTATGCACTGTCGATGATGAGACCTTCAAAGCCTTTGCAATTTGACGTTGAGGAACATTGTTTTTAAAGTATTCCACATTTTTTTTTTCACACAAGCCTTCACAGGTTGGAGAGCCTCTGGCCATCTTTACTTCTGAGAGACTCAGCCTCTCTAAGACATCCCTTTTATAGCCAATCATGTTACACACCTGATACCAGTTAACTTAATTACTTGCTAAATGTTCTTTCAGCTGATTTTCTTAAATATTAATAGCTTTTTCAGCCCTTTTGCCTGTGTCCCAACTTTTTTGAGACCTGTTGCAGCCATAAAATTTGAAATAAGCTGATTTTGTGGATAAGAATGTAAAATGTCTCAGTTTCAACATTTGAAATGTTATCTATGTTCTATTGTAAATAATATTGGCTCATGTGACCTGAAAGTCATTGCATTTTGATTTTATTCACAATTTACACTTTGTCCCAACTATTTCGGAATTGGGGTTGTAAACAAATCTCTGTCATGGGAACAGATGTTTTTCAGTTTTGATCAGTATGTTTAATACTGATGCACTTATGTCGTGGTGTGCATTAGACCTGAGTAATTAATTTTTCCAATCGAAACAGACGATGGGTAAGCTGCATGTTTTCTGTTAATATAATGAAGAATATCATTCATCTTGCTTTCCTGTTGTGGAGATTTATGGGAAATATTGTGATCAAAGTAAGCTATTTTGATTAGCTAGCCTGTCAAACACATAAATGAGAGCACGGAAGAAAGAAAAGTAGTGAGGAAGAGGGTGTGAGAGTAAAATAGTAGGATTACCTAGATTTTTTTTTTTTTTTTTTGTCTTGTATGCTGTGCAGCAGTAGAGCAGCTAAAGAACAACAAGCAGTGAGCACTTGGTGGTAAGCTGATGTTTACTCACTGTCACCTACCCATGGTGTTATCGAGCCAGCTAGTTAATTAAACTGACTCTTACCCTGTTCTACCCTGAGCATCAAATGCTGCTGGTGTTGTATTTCCTGCTTGCCCGTTAAGTCTAGTCAACACACTCGGCAACTGTGTGTGGATACCTTGGTAGCACCCAGTTTTTATACGATGTGAATGTGGATTCTGGATGGGAGATTTTAGACGTACAAAAATGCATTAACTGATGAAAAAAATATTTGTGTAAATTGGCATGAGTCTTAAATGTCAAATCTGGGTTATTCCTTTGAAAATTCTAGCAAACATTTCATAGTAGTTGGCTGAGTGAGAGCTATGCAGGATTTTAGGCAAAACAGAAACTGACTAGCCAGCTAGCTGCAGTTATTTCTAGGTCTGATTAGTGCTTCCGTTATCGTGTGGCTGACATCAAACTGGAACTTGGTCATAGGTAGCTAAACTTTAAATTAACCTCTTCCACTCCGGAGTTGTCATCGGAGGGATATTGGCACTGTTCTCACCTCGTCTAAAAATGCATTATATCTCCAAACTCGATCCCATTTAGGTTTCCTAATTACCAACTAAGTGTTAATTTGTTCAATTGCGAGAATCTGTCAGCATCCATTTCCCTGCACCTTGCTCTATGGTTCATTAATATAATTATCTTGCATTTTCCTATCCACATTTATGGTGAAATGAAACGTCAGTGTCTTAC
Source organism: Gymnothorax javanicus (assembly GCA_029692085.1). Taxonomy (NCBI): domain Eukaryota; kingdom Metazoa; phylum Chordata; class Actinopteri; order Anguilliformes; family Muraenidae; genus Gymnothorax; species Gymnothorax javanicus. Next base: position 121,040,366 of record CM056199.1, on the reverse strand, counting down.
AAAGATTCTGATTTCCTGCAGCTTGCTAAAAGGAATATATTTAGTTCAGCGTCCGCGTCTGATCGGCTTGATGCGCCTGAGAAAACGTTTCTGATCAAAGTGACACTATCATTTACTCCTAAATGTGAATCTTACCGCTCGTGGTTGTCCTAACAGCAAATTGATTGATTGATTGATTAGTGAGTGACGCTCGAGTCTCATCACAACACTTCTTCCTAAGCTTCGCTTACCCAGGAGTACCCAGGAGTTTTTCTGACTTAGGTGCACCTGTTAAGGCTGCTCATGTAAAAATAAAACTCTGCCTACAACCAATAACATAACCAAAATTCAGGTTAACACTCAACCTATTTCTAAGTCAGAATCGGGTAATAAACTGAATTAATTTACTGAGCAAATGGGCTTCCAATAAGCTGCGTTGCCATTAACGATTATGACTTACAGCTTTGCGTTTATGAGGAAGGCTACAATGAGATTGCATGGACAATAATTAAGTGAAATTTCTCATTTCTCTCCTTTGTTGTTTAATTTGATAATTGAAGTTCATGCAATCTCATATTATAGCCTTCCTACAACTTTCCCAGAAGCCGAACTGCAAAGACCTAATAAATGACTTTGCTCTGCATGACATGCATACTAAATGACTTTAAATGCATGTCATCAAACTTTCATCATGCACTAATATCCAGTTTACTAAATTATTCAATCACCAACGCTTTGACGGAAGAAGCGTTGGTAATTTCATAAAATTGTTATCGCTTTGCGCAGCAACCAGTGTGCAACTAAGCTTCCCTGCAAATGCAACCCATTCTTTTGAACACTGAAAGCATTATGATTAAGTGCAATCTTAAAATAAATTTGGTTGTACGGTCAAAAAAAAAATCCTAGAACAGGAGATGGAATTCAGGGAAAGCACTGGGTTAATTGATTACTTTTTTTTATCGTTTCATAATCAATCCGTACAATATCACTATTAAGTCTGTTGTCAATGTAGGCCTTCAGTGATCTGTCATTTCTTAATATTTTCTTAATAATCACAGGCTTATACATTGGTCTTGATTATTCAGTAAATAAATTGAGTGCTCGTTCATCAAGCAATCTGAAACAGGGTCATCTTAAAAGCAATTATGCTTTTCAGGGTCAGAGACTCACAGCACGTCATTTGAAAATCCCGTAACGCCAGTGTTACCGCCAGGGGGACCTTGGGTTTTAGGGAGTTAATTATGCAACATACTGTTTTCTGGTCAAAAAAATAAATTATAAAGTGATTAATCATTTTTTGACATTACCAGGGTTCATAATAAAAATGAAAAGCAGTAACAAGAGTACAAGAGTTGCTAACTTATATTCTTTTTTTTTTTTTTTTTTTAGATGGTTAGCCTCCTAATCTGAAATATAAGATTTTGGGAAGCTATTTTACATTGGGCTATTTAACTTATTTAATGCAAAGACACTGACTCAAGGACATGCATAGTGTCTTTTTTTACACATACACTGATGTGATGCCTTTATATTTTGCCAATATATGACTGTTAGTGGGTGCATTGGCATGCACAAACTGTCATGATTGGATCAGGCCTGAATTTTGCGATTGCATGGAGTGGGAAAGCCTGAAAATAATTCTTTCTGATCCCATCAGCTCAGGCTTCCGCCATTGGTTTAGCATGTAATTATTTTCCTTCTTAGGCCACATCTTGGTAGAAATATCCATGCATGCCATGAACAATACTAGACCCTTGAACATTTCACGTTTTAAAAATATATATATTACGCATAATTATAGGTCGTAACTAATTTTGTATCCATCAATCTATTATCTGTTCCGCTTCTTCCTTCCTTGGCTTGCTGGGTAGCTGCAGCCTGTCCCAGCTGACAGTGGGTGAAAGGGAGGGACACTCCCTGACCAGTTTGCAAATCTGGTCCTCCTACTGAATTCATGTTAATAAAAATAACATTGTAATGATTGCGTTAAAACAGATCTTTCTGGAAAAACTGGATTACATTCCATCCCATCTGAAGTATCATTCTGATGTAAAGGAAAGGACTGACACAGTTATGATTTAACCAGAAATCTGAAAAAATAAATTTAAATGGCTGCACATTCAAAGCTGCGATGCAAAACTTTTATTGTTCATGAAGAAATTAACAAAACCAATGTTTTGGCAGCAAAGCTGCCTTCATTTGGGTAAATCTGATGAAATGTTTTACATTTGTTTTCTTTGCAACAACAAAAGTCTACATGGAAATTGGATAAGACTGTATTGCTTACAATCTGATTCTTTCTTTTGTGAGGACTCTCATTATGGTCATCCGGATTTCACTAAGTTGGAAGCCATATATCAGTGGATTCAGCAGTGTGGGCAAAATCAGAAGTACCAGAGCCAAGGATATCCTTATAGGGGACTGTTTCAGACTGTACAGTCGATTAGTAATAATCTCAAAGAGAACATTAAGGCAATAAGTTACACATGACGTAATGTGTGGAATGCAGGTGTTCAAGGCTTTCTCTCTGGCTTCCTGTGAAGCCTTCATGCACACACTCAGTATTTTCAGGTAGGACAATAAAATCAGAATCAATGGGATTCCCAGAATGAAAATAGTAACAAAACTGCCATAAATATTTTCCTTGTTAGTTTCAACACAAGAAAGCTTAACAACAGACCAGTTATCACAGTACGGTTTCTCTATAATATGACTGCACAGAGGGAGCTTGGAGGTTAATCCTACGAGCACTCCAATAAGTAAAACAGGAAGCAGCCAGGTTAATGCAAGGAGCTTGGACAAACTATTGGTTGTCATGATAGTGTGGTACCTGAGGGGCATGCAGATAGAGACGTATCTATCAAATGCCATTGCAGCCAATATTGTGCATTCAATGGATGCAAAAGAATGCATTAAAAATATCTGAAGTTGACACAAATCGCGCCTGACAAAGTGCATTTGCAAAAAAAAGTTGCTCAGTATCTGTGGGTAAATTGCAAAACTTCCATACAAGGCATTAATGAACAGGTTGCACATGAGGATGTACATGGGCTTGTGGAGGCTCCACATCACACAGATGAGAGCAATGATACACACATTCACAAAAACAGTTGCAATGAAGGCTGCGAGTGTGATGAAAAAGTACAACAGCTTAAATTTCCCCATCCCCTCATAGCCTGTTAGAAGCAACAGTGTGGTGCTGTTTGACTGATCTGCCATATTTACATCCCTCCTTCATGTAGATTTGGGCTTGGGTTAACCGGAATACCATTGGAACCCTCCAAGCCAGCCTGCAAGGATAAATGAATCAGATTTGATCAGTGGATCTTAACATCGGTCTTTGGGCCCTGGTGCGAGCTGATTTTTATTCCAACCACATGCAATTGTAGCATTTTAACAAGCTGTAAATTTGTGCCAATGCGAAGCATTTCATATTTACCACAGTGGCGAAAATGTCGGAGGTGCAGTTGCACCTGGGCCTGCAGGTGATGGGGTCTGCAAATAAGAAAACACCTGAGTTCAGTAAAATCGTTAACAAGAGCTGGCAAATACATTCATCGTAAATGGTTACAAATAAGCTATATCGAGACATTCTTCGCTATGTGAAGAGCACCAAAATGAAACAAATTTCTTTAAATGGAACAAATGTTTCCTGTTAATATAAAGAAAAATACCATTTTTCTTGCTTTCCTGTTGTGGAGATTTACAGGAGATATGTTGACCAATATAAGTAAGCTATTTTGATCAGTTAACCTTTCAGACACAAGAATGGACCCCCCCCCAAAAAAAAAAAAAAAAAAAAACAAAGAAAAAAATGAAAGAAGTGAGGAAGAGGTGGCGAGGGTGAAATTGCCTAGATTGTTATTCTTTGTCTTTTTGTATGCTGAGTGGCTGTGAAGCCTAGTGCCAACTTTCATGAGTTATCTGCCAATTCGTGCCAATATACCAAGACCAATAAATCCTAATGAGTCACGGTCCATCCGAATTTTGTGTTTGGATGGACTGGGGGAGCCCTGAAAAGAATTTTTGCTCCCGAGTCCATCATCACAGGCTTCTGCCACTGATTTAGTGCGCAATTATTTTCCCTCTTAAGCTGCTTTCACACCGGACGCGAAACGAATTTTTCGCACGACAGATTACATTCAAAGTTAATGTAAAGACGCGAATACACGCGAAACAGGTGTATTTGCTTTAAGAGAGAAGGATATTTGGCGCTCATGGGATGAAAAAATCTTTAGGTTGAAAGAATAAAACTGGTGCTCTTGGAAAAGTGGGACGAGAGGACAACCAAAAATAGTACGTCTTCCAGGCACTCAGAAAAAAAATAGTAGGGTCCAAACGAAGCCTAAGATAAAAAGCCTTTATTAAAGCAAGGCTGAAACAAATTTAAAAAGCCAACATGTTTCGACCTACACGGTCTTCATCAGGGCGTAACAAGTCACATGGGTAAAGACTGACATATATAGATGGTACAAACCAGACTAGTGTCACCTGATAAACTGCTAAAAGCAAAAGTACAAAAATGACACTTGAGTTAACAAAAATAACCAAACTATAAAATAGAGAGGTGACAGAGATAATACAGACGGGTGGTTGTAAAACAATTAAATAGAGAAGTGACAGATATACTACGAGTGTGGTTGTAAAAACACCAGTAACAATGATGAAGAAGACGCATAAGGCAATATTGAAATACAAATAGCAAGAGGTATCAATATAAAACAGGTGCAGGAAGTATCAATATAAATATCACCTCCCCCTGTATTTGCAAAGATCAGTGAAGGGCTTCAGTAGAATACTCAAGAGCCCGAAAGACTTCTGAAATAAAAAAGCAAAATGTTGTTTAATAATCCTAATGTGACCTTATGGAAGATCAGTAAATCACCCTGAAGTCAATAATTTGGTGGTGTAACAGGCAAAAAAAAAAAAAAAAAAGGTGGTATAAAATGGATTGTCAGAATTCACAGCCTTTTTAGTTTGATGACCAAAATTTTTCATATTGAATTAATTATGACTTCATGACTTCATGTTCTGCATGTTACAGTCATTCCTCCGTGTCATATTTACATATAGTTGAGTTCAGACAGCCAAAAAAAAAAGAACTTCTTGTTCATTCTGAATTCTGTATATATTTATATTGAATATTTATCATAGCTACAATTTATTTTTTCAAAGTTAACCATTCAATTTAGCCATTACTTTTATTTTTCAGTATCTGAAATTCATTTTTTAACAAACATTTAAAGTGATATATATGTGCAGTTTAACAGGTTTTTGATATTTTGACTTATATTGAAATTTATTTTAGTGTATTTAATGTCTGGATTCATAGCACTGGTCTTTGCTGGAGTGGTAAGGGTTCGTTACTTACCTCTTTCCTGTGGACATATGAGCAGTAGTGCTGCTCACAGCTCCTGATAAAGGGCTGGTTCTGGAGTCCCATAAGCAAGGCAGGTGAACTGTCATATTGAAGAGAAAATTTGTCAAGGGAATTTCCCAGCCGTCCTTTCAGCTGGCATCAGGGGTTTCATTATTCGGAATTATGATGTAAATATGTGATTGTGGGTCATTTGTTCTGTTGTTCCCCAGTGTGCAATCACTCTGCCAAATATCACCATTTGAAAAATCATGTAAAATCTGGCACCTTTTCCTGTACCAGTGTCGCACCCTGGCACCCAAAGATGTAGAAAAGGGTGCCAGGGCAAGGGGTGGAGAGGAAGATCCAGTTGCAAGGATGAGGAGTTTATTAAACAATAAGTGAGGGGATAACCAAACTAATACAAACTTCAGGAGAACATAAAGGTGAGTACACCCAACACAAAGGGAAAACCAGACTAAGGCTACATGCCCGAATGGGGCAAACTAAGCTATAAATACTTGAGGTAATCTAATTAACTAAAATGGAAACAGATGGGCATAATTAAAGCAGTGCTCAACAGATAATTGATTAATTAGGTGCAGGGCAGGTAGCCAGGAAAATGGAATGCCAGAGGGGAGGGGCAATACAGTACTCCCCTAAGGCACAGCTTCCAGATGGGCATGGAGTCCAGCTAGGCTGGAGCCTGATCGGAGCAGGACCGGAGCTGGATCAGAGCTGGGAGCGCAGGTTTACTGTTGGCAGTGACAAGTTGACGGCTGGTGCCACAAGATGGCGAGAGACTAACTGCTGGAGCCGTGGACTTACTGCTGCGGTGACAGACTGCCTGCTAGTGCCACAAACATACTACTGGGACAACAGGCTAACTGCTGGTGGCAACAGACTGACAGCTGGCGCCATACGAGTGCAACAGACTAACTGCTGGAGCCGTGGACTTCCTGCTGAGGTGACAGACTAATGGCTGGAGCCACTAAACTTACTGCTAGGGTGACTAACTTGTACGGAAAGCCACAGGTTTGTTGCTGGAGCCACTAGGTGGATTCTGGAGCCACCGGTTTTACTGTTGGGACAACAAGCTGATTACTGGAACCGCAGGCTTACTGTTACTGGGGACAGACTGACAGCTGGCACCATAAGAGGGTGACAGACTAACTGCTGGGGTCATGGACTAACTGCTGAGGTTATGGACTTATTGCTGGATCCACAGACAGACTTGTTGCTGGAAACACAGGCTTACTGCTGGCGGCAACAGACTGACGGCTGGCACCATAAGATGGCGAAAAACTAACTGCTTGGGCCGTGGACTTACTGCTGAGGTTACAAACTTATCGCTGGATCTGCGGACGGACTTGTTGCTGGAACTGCAGGCTCACTGCTGGTAGCAACAGACTGATGGCTGGCACCATAAGAGAGTGACAGGAAAACTGCTGGGGCCATGGACTTACTGCTGAGGTTAAAGACTTATTGCTGGATCTGCAGACATACTACTGTAGAGACTTGCTGCTGGTGCTGCAGGTTTACCGCTGAGGTGACAGGTTGACGGCTGGCTCCACTAGGGGGTGACAGACTAACTGCTGGAGCTGCAGCCACAGTGTTTGGGCGACAGACTTGCTGCTGGTGCTGCTGGAACCCCAAGCTAACTGCTGGGGCCACTGGGGGGGCATCAGGCTGACAGCTGCGACCGCGAGGGGGCACCAGGTTCACGGCTGTGGCCGCTAAGAAACACCAGGCTGACGGCTGAAGCGGACGGGGAAGCAGACCACTGGATCTTTGCACTGCAGCGTGGAAGCTCTGGAGTTCGAATCCTGGCTCTGCTGAGAATTTTTTTGAGCAGCAGGGTCATAGTTCATGTATAAATAATTGTTAGGGTTTTTGTTGTTTTTACTTTGTACCCCTTTTTTTTTACCTTATCTTTGTATTAATAATTTTGTTTATTTGCTTGTTTTATTGAAAATAAATCTGCTCCAGAGGAGTCAAACTTTATTTCCTTTGAATGTATTTTCTTTGAGTGGGAAAATGCATACAAGATGGGCAGAAATGAAAAATGATAGTAAATAACACATTAATTAATTAAATTATTGAATTTAAATGAAATGTATGAGTTTTACAGTTTGGTACCTGAGAAATCTGAAATTGCATACAATCCTAATTTCCCACATAGCAGACAAGTCTGGCCCGGATCCGGCGTCAAGCCAGCACTGCTGGGCGACTGCTGGCATGGAAAGTGGTATGTTGACCAGATGTGGGCCGGGTCTGGCAATGATGGCACCGTTTCTGTGATGGCATGCCACATGTGGGCCGATTGTATGCGAGCTGACCCTGTGCTGGCCCCATCGTGGGCCAGCTCTGGCAAACCAGATCTGGGCCACAACAGGGCCGTCATTCTTAATGTATGTGGGCCAGAATTGGGCCGTAAAAGTGCATTATTTGGGCCAGAACTGGGCCAGACTCATTTTGCTATGTGGGTTGGAGAGGCCTGGACATTCCCAAAATAAAACCTCTCTAATTTTGCTCTGATTTACTTAATTAGAATAAACTTTGGCACAGATAATGGTGAGATTCTGTACTGTAATTTTTCAGAGGTTTCAGTCAGCAACTGAGTAATTTCAAGAGAGATAAAAGTAAAACTTTGTTAAGTGCAAAAAGGATCTTTCATTTATGCTGTGTTCCATCTCCATTTACTCTGACTCAGTGACATATACACTGATTTTTACACCGTGACAAGAATCCCCAAGGTGTTACCTTTATTATTGCGCTAAGATTATCCAAAGTCGTCGCAGAGATATAGTCATTTCATTTTGGGCATGTCATTTTCGAGCCAGAAGCTCAGGGCTTTTAACTTAATTTCTAAACTTCACCTAAATATGAGTTGCCTTCTTGGTACACCTGTTAGTTTGCGCCTCCACCATCTGGATCAGCTGACTGTCTGGATTTACTTTGGATCTCTTTCAGCATTTTCTTCTATGATTCTTCTGACCTGTGTGGGCCCGCTGATGCTGGACTTTAGGGCTCTCTTGAAGGAGTTCCCAGCAATGTTCATCTTGCTCTGCTCTATCATCTCAATTGCTGCTGGTCCTTGGTGACATTTGCAAAGGCCCTCTTGCTGAGGTCTTGCTTTCGCAGGAGCTGCTGTCGCTGTTGGATCTGTTGGCCTCTGACGCTCATTGAAATCCTTCACTTGCCCTGGTCAAGGAGGGGCTGCTGTTCGAGCAGCGTCATTGGAGCGGCGTCATGAGCTGTAGCAAAGTGTGTGCTGAGGGATCTGTTTGCTCTGCGTGCGGTGCTGTGCCTTGGCGATGAAATAGTGATTTGAGTGCTGTGTTTACAAAGAGAAAGAGGTTATGGTAGGGTTAGGGTCAGGGTTAGGATTAGGGTTCACAGTGTCGGGAGTGCTTGCATTCTGTAAATTCTTTGGCAAGACAGTCCCTTGCCTCTTTCCAAAATAGCATGAAGGAATGGTTTGACAAGAAAGTGGTGAAATGAAAGTTTCAGCCTAGTGATCAGGTTTTACTGCCAATGCCTGGCTCCGCCTTTACTGCACGCAACTGTCAGTGATTCAAAATCTTTTTATTTTAATTTTCATGTTATTTTGAGTTTACTGTTATCCATTGGGCTTGATATTATTTCAGTTCCTGGGTTTAATTTCCACGTCTTTGTTGTGTTGAGTGTAACTGATTAATTCCACTGTATTTTGCATTTCTTGGGATTTTAAGTTGATGTTCAGTACATTTTATGTCAATTTTTACTTTGGAGTTCAAACTTCAAATTTGCTCTATTAAAGGTAGTTTGCGACTTGAGTTTATTTGTCGGGGTTAGTGAGGTAGGCTGTGTGTAATTAGCTTCCATCAGGTATGATGGTAGATCAGGTAGACAGCAGGTGCAGTTTCTCTGCTCATCTTTGGCAGGTCCAAAATGCTTCCCAATGAGATTTTAGTTGGATGCCGGAATGGATCAGTCCAAGTCCAAGTTTTTCTCATGAATAATGATCTCCCATGTAAATAAACCAAACTTTGCACTCCATTGGATCAAGTCCAAAATAAAATCAGCTGAGGTACAGAATCAAATCTCCCCGAGGCAGCAATACGACAAGGGTGTAAAGTTTAAATTTTTGTGGAATAATTAAATAATTGACCATTTCTGCTAAGCCTTTAGCATTAGCACAAATATGCAGCCCCAAATAAGTCCATGGAAATTTTCCTACCCTAGAACCTAGGCAAAATTAAGAGGTCCGTCCACCATAGCATTTTTATCATAAGTGTCATTAAATTATGCAAAAATTGAAACCGCATCTTCAGACATATCCTTTTCGGAGGCTGCCTGTCATAACAAAAATTGTGGGTTCAAGCCCTGAGTGGTGCTGTAATGAAAGATTCGCAAGTCTTCCTACTGACTTGTGGTATTAATTATGATGAAAATAACTTATGAATGTGCTGTTACCTCAGTTGCTGAAGACAATCCAAGTACAAACACATTTTGAACAAAATTTTTCTCGTCAACATAATAGTGTCACAATCTCCTCTTCTTGTCATCACCTCATTATTCCTTTTCATCTTCTGCCTCTTCTGTTGCTTCTGCATTACTGCCCAGCCCAATCCCATTACTGTGAAGCTGCTTTAATAATAATAATAATCTCGCTTTGTTTCCATGGTTTGAACTATTATACGTCCTTTGGAAGCGCGAGTACTTGCGTTTGGTCTATATTATTCTCTGTGTTTGTGCTACTCTCTTTCTCTCTGTTGTTGCGCTAGGCCTCTGTATACTACTGGCCATTACAGAACACTCTAGCCAGCATGGAGTCGTCAGCAACGGCTGCGTTAGAGAAAGTTATGGCTAACCAACAAGCTACTCTCTCCGGTTGTGGCAAGGGTCTTGTTAGCCTGAACAAACAACAGGCAGAGTTGGCGGAAAGAGTCCGCCTTCAGGCGAATGCCATGGAGAGACAGGAAAACGTTCTGTTAACTCTCACTGAGAGTATTAGAGCCCTGTCCACGCAAATCACACAAAATGTTGCACAAGCACAGTCCGTACATTCTCCCCGAGAGCCAGAGCTTCAATTAACACCAAGATATGGAGGCGAGGCAGGAAGATGTAAAGATTTCATTGCCCAATGTCAGATATTTTTTAAAGCGCAGCCTTCACGGTTCGTTAATAAGGAGACTCGGGTTTCATTTATTTTATCCCTGTTAACCGACACAGCACTCACTTGGGTCGGCCCACTTATTCGATCTAATTCACCGGTAGTGAATACTATGGAGATTCTTGTTAGAGAAATAGTATCGGTGTTTGATCAGGATGTTTGTAGCCAGGACGCGGCTACATGTTTAATGCATCTAAGGCAGGGCTCTAAGAGTGTCGCTGCATTTTAAATCACATTTCACCCCTTGTCTACAAAGACAGGCTGGCCAGAAGCGCCTCTTATGACAGTGTTCGTTCACGCTTTGGCAGAGGAGGTTCAGGACGCTCTGGCTACATTGGAGCCTAGTTTGTCTCTAGATTTGTTGGTTTGCACTGCGGTGCTAATTGATCATCGCATCCGCGAACGTAACAGGGAGAAATGTACTGCATTGGCTCTTGCTGGAAATGGGGCTAATGCTACTAGCAGCATGCTTAAAGTTCCCATTCCACCCATTGAAAATTCCACTCCTGGTGAGCCTATGCAGGTTGATGGCTCATCTGAGAGCCGGGCTCGTAAGCCCGTTCGGAAATGTATAATCTGCTATGATTGTAACAAAACGGGACATATCCGTCCACGTTGCCCTGAGCTTCAGGGAAACGGGAAGTCCCTAGCACTATGGGGGGCGCTAGAGGGACGGACCCAATTTCCCTTCCGAAATTCCCTGTAGAATTGACTGTGGGGAGACAGAGAATATTTATCGAAGCTTTTGTGGACTGTGGTGGCGCCGTGGATTGCTTTATGGATGCAGAGTGGGCTAGGAAACATTCCATTCCTATCCGCCCTCTTTTACATTCACACTCTGTTAGATCTTTGGACGGTCGCCCGCTGGGAACTGGATTTATAACCGAAGTTTCTGAATCATTGACTATGTTCATCTCTTTTGGTGGCCATTCTGAGGAGGTCCGGTTTTTTATTATCAGTTCTCCTGTCTTCCCTTTCATCTAAGGACACTCGTGGCTATGGGCACATAGGCCTCATATCATTTGGGGAAGTCAGGATAACCCGATCGTCCAGTGGGGGACTGATTGTAGGTCCCACTGTAGGGATAGTTTAGCCTGTCATCCCGGGCATCGACCTATGGGGGAGGCTGACACCTGGAGTGATTCTGAGGAGTTTGCCTCACACAACCCTCCTGATCTACAGAAAGGGGTCGAGGAGGGGTTGGAGTGGGATCCTCAATTTGACTGGCGGCAGCCAGAGGAGGATTGCTATTTGGAGGATTTCTCTGACTCGGAATCTGACTTGGAGGGGGCAGGTTCCGAACAGGGTGAGAAGTTGGGGGCTGCTCTGAACCTTTGTCTGCCTCCTAATGTTCCTGACGATTATGCTGATCTCGCAGAGGTTTTTAGCAAGCAACGGGCCTCGACTTTACCTCCTCATCGCATGTTCGATTGCGAGATCAATTTCCACCCGGGTACCACTCCCCATAGGGATTCATTATATTCGCTGTCAGGGCCTGAACGGAAGGCTATGCGAGAATATATTCAGGAGGTTCTGGCTAATGGATTTGTTCGGCCCTCCACGTCTCCTGCCGGAGCGGGGTTCTTTTTTGTGGGCAAAAAAGATGGCCGTCTGAGACCCTGTATTGATTACAGGGGCTTGAATAAGATCACTATCAAAAACCGATACCCACTTCCGTTGATGAACTCCGCTTTTGAACGGCTGCAGGAGGCGTCATTTTTTACCAGGCTAGACCTCCGGAATTCTTATAACTTGGTTCGGATCCATGAGGGGGACGAGTGGAAAATGGCATTTAATACGCATGACGGGTACTACGAATATTTGGTCATGCCGTTTGGATTGGTTAACGCCCCCTGTGTGTTCCAGGCACTCGTTAGTGACGTCTTCTGAGAGATGTTGGAGAGATTCGTCTTAGTCTACCTTGACGATATTCTGATATTCTCTTCAACTCTCTCGGAGCATAAACAACACGTCAGACAAGTGCTTGAGGCCCTCCTCAAAGCCAAGCTTTTTGTCAAGGCTGAGAAATGTGTTTTTCAAGCCAAGACAGTTTTGTTTCTTGGCTTCATTATTTCGGAAGGGTCGGTCCGCATGGATCCTGACAAAGTGTCAGCGGTCAGGGATTGGCCTGCCCCTCAAAACGTTAAGGAGGTGCAACGGTTTTTGGTGTTTGCTAATTTTTATAGGAGCTTTATCCGTAATTTTTGAGCAGTAGCTGCCCCCATTATCACACTCACTAAGAAGAATACCTCCTCGTCGTTTGCTTGGTCTCCGGCAGCTGAGGCTGCTTTTCAGGAGTTAAAGGAACGATTTAGCTCAGAACTCATTCTCATTTTGCCCGACCCCTCCCTCCCATTTGTTGTGGAGGTGGATGCGTCGGAAGTCGGGGTAGGTGCCATTTTGTCCCAGCGCCCCCTTCGGGACAATAAGTTGCACCTATCGCCTTACTTCTCCCGGTCGTTGCCGGTGGCGAACGGAATTATAGCATTGGTGACCGGGAGTTGTTGGCCGTTAAGTTGGCATTAGAAGAGTGGCGCCATTGGTTGGAGGGGGCTGAACAGCCATTTGTGGTTTGGACGAATCATAAAAATCTCCAATACATCCAACAGACTAAACGACGTAATTCTCGGCAGGCGCGGTGGTCTTTGTTTTTCAACCGCTTTAACTTTACGTTAAACTATCGTCCGGGCTCTAAAAACATCAAGCCCGATGCTTTGTCGCGGATTCACGACCGCTCCGGTCGCGACCCTATTCCTGAGCCAGTTATCCCGGCAGCTCAGATTGTGGCTCCCATTCAGTGGGACATCGAGTCTGTTGTGCGGGAGGCATTGAAAAATGATCCCGGTCCTGGTGGGGAGCCGCCTGGCTGTTTATTTGTTCCTTTAGCAGTGCGGTCTCAAGTTCTCCAGTGGGGGCACTCTTCCCATCTGGCTGGTCACCGGGGGTTCATCGGACCAAGCGGTTTTTGGCCCGACGTTTTTGGTGGCCCAGCATGATGGAGGATATCCGAGAGTTTGTAGCGGCGTGCTGTATCTGCGCTAGGAACAAGACTTCCCACCTCCCCCCCTCTGGTCTGCTGCGGCCGTTGCCCGTCCCTAAGTGCCCGTGAAGCCATATCGCTCTTGACTTTGTTACGGGGCTGCCTGTTTCGGAAAGCAACACGGTCATCCTGGTCGTGGTCAACCGTTTTTCTGAGGCCGCCCACTTTATCGCGCTGCCCAAGCTGCCTTCGGCGCGGGAGACTGCCCTTCTGGTTGTGGACCATGTTTTCAGGCTGCATGGCATCCTTCAAGATGTGATTTCTGACCGGGGCCCTCAATTTACGGCTAAATTATGGCGTGCGTTTTGCAACCAGTTGGGGGCCACCGTGAGCCTTTCTTCTGGTTTCCACCCAGAGACTAACGGGAAGACTGAGCAAACCAACCAGTCTTTGGAGAATACTCTTCGGTGTTTGGCGGCTGACAACCTATCTTCATGGAGTTGATTTTTAGCATGGGCCGAATACTCCCACAATTCACTGGGTAACTCCTCCGCAGGTCTTTCCCCGTTTGAAGCTCAGTTGGGTTATCAGCCTCCACTGTTTCCTGAGACTGACAGGGATTCAGAGGTTCCTTTGGTTAATTACTTTGTTCGGCGTTGTCGGTCAGTTTGGGCCAGGGTCAGTTCCTCCTTGTTGCGCTCTGGACGGAAACAAAAGACCGCCGCATACATAGAAGGCGCCGTTCAGCCCCATCTTATCGGGTTGGCCAAAGGGTCTGGCTTTCCACACAGGACCTGCCCTTGAGAGTGGAGTCACGGAAATTGGCTCCCCGCTTTATTGGTCCTTTTAAGATTGTGCGAAGGATCAATCCGGTCATAGTCCGATTGAAGCTCCTTAGATCCTTACGGATCCACCCCTCTTTTCATGTCTCCAGGCTCAAACCAGTTAGCACTTGCATCCTGGCTCCGGTCGACAAACCCCCGCCGCCGCTGCAGATGATTCGAGGAGGGCCGGCTTACATTGTGTGTCGTATTTTAGCCAAGAGGCGTGTGGGTCGTGGAGCTCAGTTTTTAGTAGATTGGGAGGGTTATGGTCCTGAGGATCGGTGCTGGGTCCCTTCTCGGGATATCCTGGATCCTACCCTATTTCTGAATTCTGTACTTGGGGCTCTCTGGGAACTTCTGGGGCTGTTCCTTGGGGGGGGGGTCCTGTCATGGTTTGTGAGGTGTGCGTGTTGTTTGGACCTTTCTTTGCGGCTCTTGTCCGGGGACGGTATCGAATTCCTGGGCCATCGAATTCTTTACCCAGCTGGTTGATTGAGTTGGGGCGGCGCTTCCCCAGAATCTATATAAGCAGGAAGTCCGGCATGCCTCCTTCGGTAGAATGTCTCTGTGTTTAGCTTCGCACTATAGCCAAAGATATCTGTAGTCAGGTTTTGCATTACTTTCTATCTTCTTATTGTTGGAGTTTCTTCTCCCTTTTTCTATCTCGCTTTGCTTCCGTGGTTCGGACTATTATACGTCCTTTAGGCCTTGAGTACTTGCGTTTGGTCTATATTATTCTCTGTGTTTGTACTGTGTTCGTGCTACTCTCTTTCTCTCTGTCATTGCGCTTGGCCTCCGTATACTACCGGCCATTACAAGGTTGACATGCAAAATCTATTTTATTTTGTTTTTCTAAGACACGACTGAAGATAAGAAAGGCATGTTGAAAAATGTTTTGATCATAATTGTAATCAACAAAATTCCTCCTACTGAATTCACGTTAATAAAAATAACATGGTAATGATTGCATTAAAACAGATCTTTCTGAAAAACTGGATTACATTCCATCCCATCTGAAGTATCATGCTGATGTAAAGGAAAGGACTGACACTGTTATGACTTAAAGGAGCAATATGTAAGTTTGTGGCCAAAACTGGTAGTGCAATCACATTCAAAATAGTGCAGAGCGCAGTATCCCCTCCTCCTCTCCCCCAGACGAGAGGTTGCCAGCTAGGTTGCCGGATCCAGCAAGAACGTCTACTACACGGAGCTACCATGGCTATGTTTCAATATCACTGATGATTTGCTCTGACAGGGTTGTGTTCAGTTCAGTTCAGTTCAGAAAAGATCGAGACTAATGACTAACTAACTTTAGCAATAGTAATATTGTGATCAATTTTTTTATTTATTTAGTCATTATTTACATGGTGGAGGGGAAGCATCTCACTGCCTGAAGGAAACAAAGGAAAAACAGAGTAATTAAAGCATCCTTAAATCCATGAAAGTAACAAGGGCACAGTAAAATATCACTTGTTCTGATGCCTGCTCCCCCTCTCCTCCCCACATTTTCTTGTTCCCTCCAACCCACCCAATCTGTCCCCACCCTCTAACCCTTAGCATGATGAAATCAAGGAGTTGAACAAGGAAGAAAAAAAAAAAACATACATACGCACGCAACACACACGCAGATCACTCAACCCTTTCCCCTCTCCCCTTGCCACCCAGGAATCTCATGTCCCTTGCGTACATAAACTAAGCACCTTTCAGACAAAGAAGTATCAAATAAATGCTAATTTCCTCCATCATATGATATCCACAGAAGTCGCATAGAATATACATAAAGTATATGCATCCATTACGAATAAGTGCCAACTTCCTCCGTCATATAATGATATCCACAGAAGTTGCATAAAATATTCATAAAGTACATGTATACGTAACGAATAAGTGCCAACTTCCTCCTTCATATAATGATATCCACAGAAGTAGCATAAACTATTCATAAAGTATATGTATACATAACATAGCAATAGTAATATTGGTCAGCTTGCTCATCACTCTTCTGTGTGGATAGCCCACAAAAGTCCATACTGTAATATGCGTAAAGAATGAATGAGGACTCATTTGACCAATTTACTGTCTCAATTACATTTCATATTGCCATAATGGCTGTGCTAATGTGGAACGGTTTCCACAGCGTCTCAGCATAAAGCCAGAGAAACGGACTCATAATGCATTGCTAATGTTAGAAATGGAGAGCCACGGTTACCTTTGTTTCTCAAACAATTTGTTACCTAGTCAATTTGATGACCCACCTGCACATGCACTAACGTACCATGAACGAACATACATGGCGTTATTCGACTGAAGAGAATATTTGAAATGTCCGTGCCTACATTAAATAGAATTAAGTTAGCCAAACTTAGCTGAATCTTACCTGCCCAGGAGAAAATTAGCAATTTCGGCGTCGGTCTTCAAATTCTTCTCTGCTTTCAGCCGTCTCCATCTTTAAAATGCATGTCCTGTACAGACCCTTGTTTTGTTTCTGAATTTGTCATGACGTATTTCGGAATCATAACGAGGCCTTTTAGGTTTAGTAACGTCAGACATTTGTGCTCCAAAACGCTGGTAGCTGCAGCTCAGCGGTAACTGGCAACCTGGATGCCGAAATGCTACTGACTTCGTGATTGGGAGATAGGTGGAGGGCGGCGCAACAGGCCAAAACACAAAATGACAACATAAACATTAGTTGTGGGGTGCAACTTCGCTTTTGTAATGAGAATATTCTGGCTGGACTACTGTTGTCAGTGATATAAGTATTTGAAAATAACATCATTCCTTAATGTCTGGTGATATATCAGGGCCATTTCATGATTAATCAACATACATTTCTTACATATTGCTCCTTTAACCAGAAATCTGAATTTAAAAAAAATTAAATAGCTGCACACTCAAAGCTGTGATGCAAAACTTTTATTGTTCATAAAGAAATTAACAAAACCAATGGCTCAGCAGCAAAGCTGCCTTCATTTGGGTAAATCTGATCAAATGTTTTACATTTGTTTTCTTTGCAACAAGTCCACAAGGAAATTGGGATAAAACTGTATTGCTTACAATCTGATTCTTTCTTTTGTGAGGACTCTCATTATGGTCATCCGGATTTCACTAAGTTGGAAGCCATATATCAGTGGATTCAGCAGTGTAGGCAAAATCAGAAGTACCAGAGCCAAGGATATCCTTAAAGAGGACTGTTTCTGACTGTACAGTCGATTACTAATAACCTCAAAGAGAATATTAATGCAATAAGTAATACATGACGTAATGTGTGGAATGCATGTGTGCAAGGCTTTCTCTCTGGCTTCCTGTGGAGCCTTCATGCACACGCTCAGTATTTTAAGGTAGGACAATAAAATCAGAATCAATGGGATTCCCAGAATAAAAATAAGAACAAAACTACCATAAATATTTTCCTTGCTAGTTTCAACACAAGAAAGCATAACAACAGACCAGTTATCACAGTACGGTTTCTCTATAATATGACTGCACAGAGGGAGCTTGGAAGTTAATCCTACGAGCACTCCAATAAGTAAAACAGGAAGCAGCCAGGTTAATGCAAGAAGTTTGGACAAACTCTTGGTTGTCATGATAGTGTGGTACCTGAGGGGCATGCAGATAGAGACGTATCTATCAAATGCCATTGCAGCCAATATTGTGCATTCAATGGATGCAAAAGACTGTATAAAAAATATCTGAAGTTGACAAAAATCACGCCTGACAAAGTGCATTTGCAAAAAAAAGTTGCTCAGTATCTGTGGGTAAATTGCAAAACTTCCAAACAAGGCATTAATGAATAGGTTGCACATGAGGATGTACATGGGCTTGTGGAGGCTCCACATCAGACAGATGAGGGCAATGATACACACATTCACAAAAACAGTTGCAATGAAGGCAACAAGCGTGATGAAAAAGTACAACAACTTGAATTTGCCCAACTTCTCATAGCCTGTTAGAAGCAACAGAGTGGTGCTGTTTGACTGGTCTTCCATATTTCCATCCCTCCTTCATGTAGATTTGGGCTTGGGTAAACCACAATACCATTGGAACCCTCCAAGCCAGCCTGCAAGGATAAAAGTATCAGATTTGATCAGTGGATCTTAACATCGGTCTTTGGGCCCCCAGTGCGTGCTGATTTTTATTCCAACCACATGCAATTGTAGCATTTTAACAAGCTGTAAATTTGTGCCAATGCGAAGCATTTCATATTTACCACAGTGGCGAAAATATTGGGGGTGCAGTTGCACCTGGGCCTGCAGGAGATGGGGTCTGCAAATAAGGAAACAAGTGAGTTCAGTAAAATCGTTAACAAGAGCTGGCAAATACATTCATCGTCAATGGTTACAAATAAGCTATATCGAGACATTCTTCGCTATGTGAAGAGCACCAAAATGAAACAAATTTCTTTCATGGGAACAAATGTTTCCTGTTAATATAAAGACAAATACCATTCCTCTTGCTTTCCCATTGTGGAGATCTATGGGAAATATGTTGACCAATATAAGTAAGCTATTTTGATTAGTTAAAGGTGCACTATGCAAGTTTATTTTCTGCGCGATTATATTTTTGTCTCAATTCGCCGACATCTCCCCACAATCTGCTAGCTGCCTGCCCCTGAATGCACTGTAAAAAAAAACCCCAGGCTCTGGAGACCGCACAGGCGTCACAAACTGCAAATAAACACAAGGGGCACAGGTTGTGCCCCATAACATAACAAACCGTTCCGACCAATCATCGACAAGAGTTGACAGTTACAGAAGCATGGGAGGGAGGGGCGAGCTACCTCTGTTTTGTTTGAATTCGAATGTCAACAGAAGTGATGTCAACAAACTTGCATAGCGCACCTTTAACCTTTCAAACACAAGAATGGACACCCCCCAAAAAAAAAATGAAAGTAGTGAGGAAGAGGTGGCAAGGGTGAAATTGCCTAGATTGTTATTTTTTGTCTTTTTGTATGCTGAGTGGCAGTAAAGCCTAGTTCCTACTTTCATGAGTTATCTGCCAATTCGTGCCAACGTACCAAGACCAATAAACCGTAATGAGTCACGGTCCGTCCGAATTGTGTGTTTGTGTGGACCGGGGGAGCCCTGAAAAGAATTCTTGCTCCCGAGCCCATCATCACAGGCTTCTGCGACTGATTTAGAGTGCAATTATTTTCCTTCTTAAGCTGCTTTCACACTGGACGCGAAACAAATTTTTCGCACGACAGATTACATTGAAAGTCAATGCAAAGACGCAAATACACGCGAAACACGTGTATTTGCGTCTTTGCATTGGCTTTGAATGTAATCTGTTGTGCGAAAAATTCGTTTCACGTCTGGTGTGAAAGCGGCTTTAGGCCACATCTTTATAGAAATATTCATGCATGCCACGAACAATACTAGATCCTTGAACATTTTGCGTTTTTTAATATAATACAGATAATGTCAGGTTGTAACTAATACTTGATCCATCCATCTATTATCTGTGCCTCTTCTCCTCGCTTGGGTTGCGGGGAAGCTGCAGCCTATCACAGCTGACAGTGGGTGAAAGGGAGGGACACACCCTGACCAGTTTGCAAATCCATCGCAGGGCGCACACACCATTCACTCACACACTCATACCTATGGGCATGTGACATGCATGTCTTTGGACTGCGAGTGGAAACTGCATTACCCAGAAGAAACCCATGCACACTCCCGATAGAAAGGCCCAAGGCCAGATTTGAACCCACAACTTCCTTACTGCGAGGCAGCTGTGCAACCTTCTTTATTTTTTTGATTTTATTTCAAAATACTTTGCTTGATTTTAATGTAAACATGGTGCAGGTTTGATTGTTTCCAAATTGCTTGCGGTATGGAAACTTTTTATATCGCCATATATGCACAGTTTCACCCAGTGAGACCCCATTGATTTTTTACATTTTTTATTTGTAATTGTTTCTGCATAATAATCTCTGCCATAATGAAGCATTCCTCAGGAGGAGGAGTGGGCTGAGGAGACATCATAAGGTTTCCAGTTTCATTCCTGGCTCCTCCAGAGAATGATTCAAAGTGTCCTTGAGCAAGGCACTGAACCCCAACCTGCTCCAGATCAGAGCCATGTGAAGAGAGAGTCGCGTCAACTCCGTTCACTCCAATGGACCACTTTTTTACAGCAATGGCGGGTCGTGGAGTCCCTCAATAGTTCCCGGAAGTTAGCGACGAAGACTAGTCTAGCAGCTGAGTTGAAGCGGAATGGACCGTTCGTGATGATCTTTCAAAAGGTAAGATGTTTAAAGAATTAGACTGTATATTGTCAGCACATCTGAACTAAATAACACGTACAGGAAAGCGTTTTACTGGATTATCCCCTGTACAATTCGAGATATATTGAACGTTTACGGGCAAAAAATTAGGCTACGATACTAGCTAGGTACAGTTAGCGACAGTAATGGGCGCTAACCATGAGCAGCAGCATAATTGAAAACTCCGCTTTCTCAGTGTCAATGGAGGCGTTGCACTGGATGCAGAAACCATAGTGTAAGTCACGTGATCCCCGAAGTAACCCAGGAAGATGGCTTTGATGGGATGGGAATGCATCGATTAATTATTATTTATTCATACAAAAAAAAAAATATTTCCTTGCTCTGAAAGGTCGCATGTATAACCAGATATTGAACCTCAGGTCCAAATGCTCCGCCTTATCCACGACACTAGCTCAACAGAATATATATTCACTGGTCGATTTAGCACTTGTATAGCTGTGCTGTGTTTGAACTTGAGCATATTGGCGAAAGGATTCTCAGTCATAAACCAGCTTTGAAAACAACTGTTGAATATTTAGCGGTTAATTATTGCAAAAATACAAAAAACAAACCATTTGAGTGATTATACAGCTGAGGTCTTCTTGCTTGGTACTTGAATTGTGTTCAGTTTAGGTAAAAACGGTCATCACAAACTTTTCGCCGAGTTTCTTCGCTTTAAGAGGATATGCCGCATGACGAGGTTGCTATTGGGAAACATGCTGTATTTATTATGCAAATTCATTGCCCCCGTCATTGGGATTTTCAGGCTTAAGGTTAATATTTGAATTTACTATATATTCCACTAATTTCTTTAAATATTCACTTAAAACCAGTTTTCATTGCAACAAAACCGCTGACTTACTTGTGAACTTCTGGTATGTGAGGCAGCTTTTCTCGAAGTGCTCTGAGCAAAGAACTGAATGTTTTGTTGGCTTGTAAGGCTTTCCACGGTCAATTCTTCTTAATTTAACAGGCCACTCTTTCAAAAGGGCTTCATTGTTTTGTGGAAATTGATGGAAAATTATTTTTGCCGCATTTTCCAGACGACTGAATGGCATTATTATTGGTGCAAGCAACAGCAGCACAAGATTTCCACCTTTTTCACTATGCTGTGATCAACATTTCTGTACATTTTGCTTCGGGGATCACGTGACCACCTACGCAACTTGTAACGCCCTCATTCATCCAACGACGCGATATTAGAGAAAAAGGCTTCTTCAAGTGATTTTTTTGCAGAGTGGGGTGGAGGAGTGAAATGTTAGAGAATTAACGTAAATATAGCAGACTAGTAGTGGAGGTGGTGAAGTGAGGCTCTCTTTGAGTACAAGGTAGCTAGCGTTAGCTATTATAATAAAGTTAACGTTACACAATGATAAAGAAGAGAGCCATCGGTTGCTGTCATACATCGCTATTAATATTGATTGTTAGAGCTATTTTTTTTTTACTGCTATACAATGAACTAAAATGTTATCTTTAGTTAGAGTTTTTAGGATTTGAGATTCTATTCACCATTACTTGTCAATGTTATGTTGCTGTTCAGCTAATTTTGGATTGATGATTAAGGGAGAGGGAGGCTGGAGGACCAAATAGAAGACTGAAAACAGAACGTATTGGCCAAATAGGCCAAATATTTTGGAAAATTAAGCATGGAAGACTAATTGGGAAATCATACTGAGTAGTAAAAATATTGAGCTGCACTGTATTACTTGTCTGAAAGACTGCAAAGAACATGATCCAACTTTACACTAATTCCTGTTACATTTGTTACTGATGCCACTTGTCATACTTTCTTAAACATCAGCAGCAAAAGCTGATCACAACTACTTAAGTTCCATAAGCTAAGTTGGGAAACAAAGACCACGCCTCATCTCTCAGCACCATTTCCCATACAAGCCCAAATAGGTGTGTCTAACCCTTTCTCCTGTCTTTTTCTCCCCCTCTCTCTTTCAGGAGAAGAACTGCAGGCGATTCAATAACAGCCAGAGAACTCCCTGCAATGAGACTGACGACACTCACCCTGCACCCAGAGTCTTAACTCCCTAAGCTGTTCAAGCATTTCCCTGTTACTTACTTTTAATAAACTGGACAATAAGCTTCCAAATCGTGTGGTCTTTGGTAGTGAAAAAATTCATGTGCGGTGTTTGAATATGATCACCTCACATTTTTGTTGTTGTTGTAATTTGGAATGATTGTTAGATTTCTTCTGCTGAATTGAGCCTACAAACTGTACATTTGTACTCAACCCCCCAGTGATTGGAGCATCCCCACACAACACAGCAAACCATGGTAGAGATTATATACAAGGACAACATGGAGGGAGTGCACAGACAAACTGCTTCACATGCTATTCATGTTTCTGAGTTTATTCAAGATTTCTTTTTCATGAAGTAATTGTAGTACATAAGTGCAAAATAAAAAGATATACATTAAATGTTTGTGTTTGTATGCGTGTAACGATATAAGTTTGTCTGTTAATGTGTCTTGTTCTGTCTGGATGTATAGTGTTTAATGAGCCCTTTCTAAAAATATTACTGTACATGCAAGCCTAGATAAATTTATACCTTCTGCATGCAATTAGTCAATGAAAAGTTGTTTTGAACGTATGTATTGGTGTTTAGTGATAAGTGCAGATGTGCATAAAATTATGAACAGATAAATTGTAATTATTTCCAGTGTATTTTCTAAGATGCCACACTGAACATTGTTTTGCTTTTAATGATGCAGGGACTAATTGTGCTGTCAGTTTATGCTCATTGATAGTCACCTGTCAGTCCTCTGCCCTTTCTGAAAGTCATGAAGAATACATTAGTCATTACTGAATTCATAACTTAGATCCTCTATTTCCATGGGATTATTAAAACCGCAAGCAAATAAATAAATGGTAGAAAATTAAACATAATTTTGAAACGTTCCTTCCCCTCCCTCTGCATAATAAACATTAGGATGGGGAAAGCAAAAACCAAGAATTCAAAGCAATCGACAACAGGAACGCGCTCTTTAAAATGACTAAATCTCGTTTTAGTCATCTTAATTATTTTAATAATTCTAAGGCACTAAAATTGCTCGAATACTGCATATATTGAGTGCAAATGTTCAACGTTCTGCCGTTACATGAAGCTTTTTCGCGGTTGTTTAACGTTGGGGTCACTTTAGTGAGATGGCAAAAGTTCACTCAAGCCTAAAATATGTCAACATAGCAGAAATAACGCTATTTATTGACTAGTAATTACCGAGAATCGCAGGTATGTCTCTCTGCAGCCTATTTGACAGACGCATTTAAATTGCCCGCCTTTCTGGAACTATTCGCAGTCTCCATGAACCACATGACAATCGAGAATTTTGGACTTCCGTTGATGCAACTCTTTCTCTACATGGCTCTGCTCCAGATGAGCAGGTTGGCGCCTTGCATGGCGCCATGCGTATGAATGCACATTTGAATGGTTGAATTTGAATAGTACATTGTAAAATGCTTTGACAGGTCCAAAGAGTCGAAAAACATGGTAAAATGCAGTACATTTATCATTTAAAGATAAAAAAAAAAACCTTGAAACATGACTCACAGTTGCATAACTGAGAAAAATTAAAAAATTATCAGTTTCTTAAAATCCTGTGATTGCCATTACTGGAACAAAATCAGCAAACACAGGGAGGCCCAAGGACTGAGTTTGAGAACTGCTGGATTAGGTCATAGATTTATAAAAAAAAAATTTTTTGTATTACAAACGTGCTTCTCTTGCAACAGCATACATAGTGAGACGAAAGCTAAAAATTGTTTGCAAAGATAAATCAGTGAAGGGCTTCAGTAGAATACTCAAGAGCCCGAAAGACTTCTGAAAATAAAAAAGCAAAATGTTGTTTAATAATCTTAATGTGACCTTAAGGAAGGTCCGTGAATCACCCTGAAGTCAATAATTTCGTAATATAACAGGCAAAAAAAAAAAAAAAAGGTGGTATAAAATGGATTGTTAGAATTCACAGCCTTATTAATTTGATGACCAAAATTTTTCATATTGAATTAATTATGACTTCATGACTTCATGTTCTGCATGTTACAGTCATTCCTCCGTGTCATATTTACATATAGTTGAGTTCAGACAGCCAAAAAAAAGAACTTCTTGTTCATTCTGAATTCTGTATATATTGAATATTAATCATAGCTACAATTTATTATTTCAAAATTAACCATTCAATTTAGCAGTTACTTTTATTTTTCAGTATCTGAAAGCTCATTTTTTAAACAAACATTTAAAGTGATAAATATGTGCAGTTTAACAGGTTTTTGATATTTTGACTTAGATTGAAATTGATTTTAGTGTATTTAATGTCTGGATTCATAGCTCTGGTCTTTGCTGGAGTGGTAAGGCTCGATCACTCACCTGTTTCCTGTGGACATATGAGCAGTAGTGCTGCTCACAGCTCCTGATAAAGGGCTGGTTCTGGAGTCCCATAAGCAAGGCTGGTGATTGAAGAGAAAATTTGTCTAGGGAATTTCCCACCCATCCTTTCAGCAGGCAGCAGGGGTTTCATTATTCGGAATTATGATGTAAATATGTGATCGTGGGTCATTTGTTCTGTTGTTCCCCAGTGTGCTATCACTCTGCCAAATATCACCATTTGAAAAATCATGTAAAATCTGGCACCTTTTCCCGTACCAGTGTCGCACCCTGGCACCCAAAGATGTAGAAAAGGGTTCCAGGGCAAGGGGTGGAGAGGAAGATCCAGTTGCAAGGATGTGGAGTTTATTAAACAATAAGTGAGGGGATAACCAAACTAATACAAACTTCAGGAGAACATAAAGGTGAGTGCACCCAACACAAAGGGAAAACCAGACTAAGGCTACATGCCCGAATGGGGCAAACTAAGCTATAAATACTTGAGGTAATCTAATTAACTAAAATGGAAACAGATGGGCATAATTAAAGCAGTGCCCAACAGATAATTGATTAATTAGGTGCAGGGCAGGTAGCCAGGAAAATGGAATTCCAGAGGGGAGGGGCAATACAGTACTCCCCTAAGGCACAGCTTCCAGATAGGCATGGAGTCCAGCTGGGCTAGAGCCTGATCGGAGCTGCATCAGAGCTGGGAGCGCAGGTTTTCTGTTGACAGTGACAGGTTGACAGCTGGTGCCACAAGATGGCGACAGACTAACTGCTGGAGCCGTGGACTTACTGCTGAGGTGACAGACCATAGAGACATATAATAGAGCCAGAGAGAACGAGAAAGTACCTTTGCTTCAGCCATGGACCTATAAGGAGAACTGGACAAACAACGAAGGCTGGCGCGCACGCCGATATGGGCTTAGCGGTCAAGCTGATATTGCAAGTCACGTGATGCCATGGGGGCCAAAAAGAAATTTCTCCATAGGGAATAATTGAAAAAGACACGCTGATAAATCCATGAATAAATTTTTTTGACAGTCACAAATTATCGAAACCGAAACTGTTTATTTTTCTCTTTTAAATCATTGATGCCTTGTTCCTCAGCAATGACAAAAATTTTTATTTATATTCAGGCTATGTGAACACCAATGGGTCCTCATGTGTAAGCGCGTTCTCGTCTCCTCCAAATTTAGTACTGCAGCGGATGCGAGTGGGTGGAGCAGTGGGCATTCCTTGCCATCCGTCTGTGATCAACATTATAGACATAGCCAAGTCGGTAAAGTGAGCTGGCGTTACAGAGCAGATATACTGAGCAACTAAAGAAACGCAAGTTAATGAAACACAGACTGGAAAATAAGTTTGCGGGTAATTATTATAGAAAATCAAATTTATTACTAGTGTGTGCACATTTACACTCGTTTCATCAAACTTTTCTTTGTTTTAAGGTCACTTTGACTGAGTAACCATAAAAGTACATTAACGAACTAGCTAACTTGCATTTCTTTTGTTGCTCAGTATATTTAGCCATTTTATTTTAATTGATGAATGGCCGTAATATGTAGCAACTCGATTGCCACACTTCATTATGTAGCGCGGCAAAATGTACAGTAAGCTAAGACCGCTGTTGTGACATCCTAGAACCATCTATGCTGCCAACACTCACCTTACTTTTTTCATATTAAAATGATATGGATATATCCATAAACTGAGTTGTATATTTCCATTACTTTGAATAGCACCAATTCACATTACTGTATTTTGATGTGTTATGCATAATGTGTCAGCTGACTAGCATCTAACGTAATGTCCATATGAGTGCATTTATAGCACAGCATAAATTCAGTTTGAACACTGCTTAGCAAACCATTTATTAACCATGCTTCATTCTTAAATTAGTTACAGACCTTTATACTTGATGACGAAACTTTTCAGCAACTTGACAGATGAGATCCAAAATGATAACTATTTTTTGTGCATGATCCGAACTTCCATGAAAAGCACAAAACACACAAACATATTATTTGTGGTACCACCTTTATTAGATTGAAGTTTTGGGTAGGTGGAAACGTCAGAGTAGTATATGAAAGCCGAACATCTGCTTGAGCAGCGTCTGAGATCAACAGGAATGATGCAGGTAGATTTGGCGGTGTGGCTGATTTTCATCTGAACAAAGATAATACGAGTCCTACAAGAGAATGCAACAGTTGAGCATGAGACGAAGATTGATTAGATGTACATTTTAGAACAGAGATGGTGATTATGAGATAACAGGGGAAGGACAGAAAAAAGGAGCGTTAAAACAAAGGTAAAAATAACGCAATACAATGTGCGTAACATTTCAGGGTAGACCCACATTTCACTATACTCCACGGAATGGTTATGAGTCTAGCGCGAAGCTAAGTTATGTTAGCTAAAAGTAAATTTGCTTGCCAGAATTAGCAAAAGTCTAAGGCTCTTGACTTTATAACATATTGGTTTATAAGGCACGTGCAGTGCGTTGTGTGTTCGGTATTGTCTTGAATCTGGAAAAGATAAAGGAGTTCACACGCAGACAAGCAAGAATCAACTGACTCTTATAAATGTAGTTACTCATTGTTGAACTAAAGAGGACACGAGCCTGAGCAATGTCATGTTACACAACAGCAAGTCAACTATTTTGCCGACATTTTTGCGTTGAAATCAATAGTATTACTTCCCTGTTAAATAACAATCATTTTGAACATTTGATATTACATTTGGGTTTTAAATTTGTATTTCAAACTATGATTAAGCCTTTACCGGCGGCTATGTTTTTTCCGATCCGCTCATTGTAACATCAGGGGTTTCCTACGCAAGGTTCTGCAGTATACAGCATCCATGGTATGCCGTGGTCAGAATTCCATTTCCGGAGAAAAGTGATTGTGACCACGCACCCTGGGTAGGGGTTCCATGAGCGTGGGCCGTTGTCATGGACACCTAGGATACTAGCGCGTTCACGAGCCCCACACTACGAATGTGTGAGCAAAAGTCACACAGCGCATGTCCGTGTGGCTCCGGAAATAAGGCCCCCATGTCGGCGTGCTGCGCCATTGAGCAATTTCCATTGAAATGAATGGGCGGCCATTTTCCAATTGTATATCCAGTGAAATATAAAACATCCTTAGCTTCAGCCAGTTAACATGTTAGCTTCCTGCTTCCACGTTTCCCACTGGAGGCAATTTTGTGGCCAAAGATGCGGCAGCTCCATAGACACCAATTGAAAAGTGTGCATTTTTTTCTTGCTAAATAAAGCGAAAACAAAAGCAAATATATTCGGTAATCCTTCATTATTTTGCTCTTTGTCTGATGCAACTGTTTGATGTTTTCAAGAGGGCCTGTAAAGTAAGAACTGAAACTTAGAGCTTGATGACAGCTCGTGCACGAGTTTGGTTGTCCAGCTGTTGCTCTGACTGCAGCAGTTCAACGAAAGGAGTGAAAAGTGCGTGCGCGTTCCGGATTAACAGCGTTGCTAGTCATTTCCCCTCAAAAACATTCGCCAATCCGCACAGACAACACACTTTCTTGGCAATTTGCGGCATGTAATCAGATTGGCAATCTTATGAAATAGTGCCGGAAATAAGCACCCATGGAACTCCATTTTTATAGATAGCGTCGGTCAATTCCATGCTTCCTGGGCTGAAGTAGCTAGCCTAGCATCTCCCATTGAAAGTAATAGGGGTGGTACTTCCTCCTTCTCTCCAGTTCTATTATATTACCTCCATGTGACAGACTAATGGCTGGAGCCACTAAACTCACTGCTAGGGTGACTAACTTGTTGGGAAAGCCATAGGTTTGTTGCTGGAGGCACTAGGTGGTTTCTGGAGCCACCGGTTATACTGCTGGGACAACAAGCTGATTGCTGGAACCGCAGGCTTACAGTTACTGGTGACAGACTGATGGCTGGCACCATAAGAGGGTGACAGACTAACTGCTGGGGTTGTGGACTAACTGCTGAGGTTACAGACTTATTGCTGGATCCACAGACAGACTTGTTGCTAGAACCGCAGGCTCACTGCTGGCGGCAACAGACTGACAGCTGGCACCATAAGAGGGCAACAGGCTAACTGCTTGGGCCGTGGACTTACTGCTAAGGTTACAAACTTATTGCTGGATCTGCACACGGACTTGTTGCTGGAACTGCAGGCTTACTGCTGGTAGCGACAGACTGATGGCTGGCACCATAAGAGAGTGACAGGAAAACTGCTGGGGCCATGGACTTACTGCTGAGGTAAAGACTTATTGCTAGATCTGCAGACATACTACTGTAGAGACTTGCTGCTGGTGCTGCAGGTTTACCGCTGAGGTGACAGGCTGATGGCTGGCTCCACTAGGGGGTGACAGACTAACTGCTGGAGCTGCAGCCACAGTGTTTTGGGCGACAGACTTGCTGCTGATGCTGCTGGACCCGCAGGCTAAATGCTGGGGCCACTGGGGGGGCACCAGGCTGAGAGCTGCGACCGCGAGGGGGCAACAGGTTCACGGCTGTGGCCGCTAAGAAACACCAGGCTGACGGCTGAAGCGGAGGGGGAAGCAGACCACTGGATCTTTGCACTGCAGCGTGGAAGCTCTGGAGTTCGAATCCTGGCTCTGCTGAGATTTTTTTTGAGCAGCAGGGTCGTAGTTCGTGTATAAATAATTGTTAGGGTTTTCTTTGTTTTTACTTTCTACCATTTTTTTACCTTATCTTTGTATTAATAATTTTGTTTATTTGCTTGTTTTATTGAAAATAAATCTGCTCCAGAGGAGTCAAACTTTATTTCCTTTGTATGTATTTTCTTTGAGAGGGAAAATGCATACAAGATGGGCAGAAATTAAAAAATGATAGTAAATAACACATTAATTAATTAAATTATTGAATTTAGATGAAATGTATGAGTTTTACAGTTTGGTACCTGAGAAATCTGAAATTGCATACAATCCTAATTTCCCACATAGCAGACAAGTCTGGCCCGGATCCGGCGTCAAGCCAGCACTGCTGGGCGACTGCTGGCATGGAAAGTGGTATGTTGACCAGATGTGGGCCAGGTCTGGCAATGATGGCACCGTTTCTGTGATGGCATGCCACATGTGGGCCGATTGTATGCGAGCTGACCCTGTGCTGGCCCATACGTGGGCCAGCTCTGGCAAACCAGATCTGGGCCACAACAGGGCCGTCATTCTTAATGTATGTGGGCCAGAATTGGGCCGTAAAAGTGCATTATTTGGGCCAGAACTGGGCCAGACTAATTTTGCTATGTGGGTTGGAGAGGCCTATACATTCCCAAAATAAAACCTCTCTAATTTTGCTCTGATTTACTTGATTAGAACAAACTTTGGCACAGATAATGGTGAGATTCTGTGCTGTAATTTTTTAGAGGTTTCAGTCAGCAACTGAATAATTTCAAGAGAGATAAAAGTAAAACTTTGTTAAGTGCAAAAAGGGTCTTTCATTTATGCTGTTTTCCATCTTCATTTACTCTGACTCAGTGACATATACACTGATTTTTACACCGTGACAAGAATCCCCAAGGTGTTACCTTTATTATTGCACTAAGATTATCCAAAGTCGTTGCAGAGAAATAGTCATTTCATTTTGGGCATGTCATTTTCGAGCCAGAGGCTCAGGGCTTTTAACTTAAATTCTAAACTTCACCCAAATATGAGTTGCCTTCTTGGCACACCTGTTAGTTTACGCCTCCACCATCCGGATCAGTTGACTGTCTGGATTTGCTTTTGATCTCTTTCAGCATTTTCTTCTATGATTCTCCTGACCTGTGTGGGCCCGCTGATGCTGGACTTTAGGGCTCTCTTGAAGGAGTTCCCAGCAATGTTCATCTTACTCTGCTCTATCATCTCCATTGCTGCTGGTCCTTGGTGACATTTGCAAAGGCCCTCTTGCTGAGGTCTTGCTTTCGCAGGAGCTGCTGTCGCTGTTGGATCTGTTGGCCTCTGATGCTCATTGAAACCCTTCGCTTGCCCTGGTCAAGGAGGGGCTGCTGTTTGAGCAGCGTCATTGGAGCGGCGTCATGAGCTGTAGCAAAGTGTGTGCTGAGGGATCTGTTTGCTCTGCGTACGGTGCTGTGCCGTGGCAATGAAATAGTGATTTGAGTGCTGTGTTTACAAAGAAAAAGAAGTTATGGTAGGGTTAGGGTCAGGGTTAGGATTAGGGTTCACAGTGTCGGGAGTGCTTGCATTCTGTAAATTCTTTGGCAAGACAGTCCCTTGCCTCTTTCCAAAATAGCATGAAGGAATGGTTTGACAAGAAAGTGGTGAAATGAAAGTTTCAGCCTAGTGATCAGGTTTTACTGCCAATGCCTGGCTCCGCCCTTACTGCACGTTTTTTAGGTACCTCTGTGGAAGAAGGCAAACTATCTGGCACTGACTATGTTATTTGCACCCCTGACCGCAGCAGGAAAACTCGCTTGTGTTATATTAACATACTTGGGCCATACCATTCCAGGGAGGTAACAAAGGAGGAACAGAAAGGTCAAGTGACTGACACGTTTAAGACACCTGCTTCCTTGATGTGTTTAGGATCCTTACCGGATGATGGGTTAAAAGTGGTGGATGATGGTCTGCAGTGGGGAAGGTTTTTGAATTTTGAACTTTTTTCTGAATAGAAATACATCTGCAGCCCAGTTGGTCAGTCAGTGCCAGACCATGTGGAAGAAGGCATGTGCAACTCTCCTGAAAGCCAACTTCAGAAGGAATAGGGTGGCCGATTCATTCCTGGGTCCTCCACCTCAGTACGTCCAGGGTCAGAAAATCTGGCTCTCCCCGAAAGATCTCCCCAGTAAGTCGGAGTCTCCCAAATTTTCCCCCTATCTCATTGGCCCATTCCCCATTTTTAAAGTTATTAACCCAGCGGCTGTTTGGCGGCGGTTACCCCAGATTCTGGAATGCATTTACCTGACCTTTCATGTCTCCTGCATCAAATTAATTTTCCATAACCCTCTGGCCTCGCCCCCATGGCACCCCCTCCCACCTGCCTCACTGACAGGGCAGAAATTTTTATGGTACAGCGCCTCCAAGATGACAGGCATTGAGGCCAAGGACCCCTGTATCGCATCAATTGGGAAGGTTAGGGGCCAAAGGAGCCACATTAGATCCCCTCCCCTGACATTCTAGACGGTTCACTTATCAGAGACATCAATCAGAGATGCTCCCAGAGAACCGGTTGGCCATCAGGTGGGATCTGTGGGGGGCAACTGTCAGTTATTCAAAATCTTTTTATTTTAATTTCATGTTATTTTAAGTTTACTGTTATCCATTGGGCTTGATATTATTTCAGTTCCTGGGTTTAATTTCCACGTCTTTGTTGTGTTGAGTGTAACTGATTAATTCCACTGTATTTTGCATTTCTTGGGATTTAAGTTGATGTTCAGTACATTTTATGTCAATTTTTACTTTGGAGTTCAAACTTCAAATTTGCTCTATTATCTATTAAAGGTAGTTTGCAACTTGAGTTTATTTGTAGGGGTTAGTGAGGTAGGCTGTGTGTAATTAGCTTCCATCAGGTATGATAGACAGCAGGTGCAGTTTCTCTGCTCATCTTTGGCAGGTCCAACATGCAAGTCCAAAATGAAATCAGCTGAAGTACAGAATCAAATCTCCCCGAGGTGGCAATACGACAAGGGTGTAAAGTTTAAATTTTTGTGGAATAATTAAAAATTGACCATGTATGCTAAGGCTTTAGCATTAGCACAAATTTTTTTTTTTTTTTTTAATTTAACCTTTATTTAACCAGGTAAAATCCCGTTGAGATCGTGATCTCATTTTCAAGGGTGACCTGGCCAAGAAGGCAGCAGCACACATCATAGAGAGCATTCGTAAAATACAATAAAATAAATTAATATACAAATACATTAAAATAAATAGAGCACAGTTGAATATAGTAACAGCAAAGTGCAAAGGGGTTGTGGTGACAGAAATAATTAAAAGCAGAGGCACTGTCCAGACGATTTTTCCTGTTGATCTTTTAGGAGACGACGGAAGACATTAAAAGAAACAAGTTCAGACATTTTTAGATCGGCCTGAAGATTGTTCCAAGAGGACGGGGCAGCAAAACTGAATGCTTTTTTACCCAGTTCAGTCCGAACTCGTGGAATATTCAAATAAAAGAAGTCACTGCACCGTAAGGCATAACGGCTTTCTGCTCTTCGGAGGAGTGAACATAAATAAGAAGGGACCAGAACGAGGAGTGCCTTATAGATTATAAGCATCCAATGTGTTTCTCTCCGAGCGCTCAGAGATGGCAGCCAGACTGGGCATAAAGTTGACAATGATGTGTAAGGCGACCACAGCCAGTGAAAAATCTCAGTGCACTGTGGTATACAGTGTCCAGAGCTGATAGGCTTTTAGACGGGGCACGCATATACAGCACATCTCCATAGTCAATTAAAGGTAAAAAGGTTGACAACACAAGTAGTTTACGTGCTCCCAGAGAGAAACACAAGCGATTTCTATAAAAGAAACCAAGCTTTAGCCTGAGTTTTTTGACCAGGTTTTCAATATGTGGTTTGAAGGAAAGCTCACAATCTAAGAGGAAACCCAAGTATTTGTAATTGGTGACAACCTCAATTGGATTACCTTCAGCAGTTATTACAGAAGAGGTATTTTCATTTGAGTAAGGAGCTTTTGAGAAAACCATAATTTTTGATTTGTTGGTGTTTAGGACCAATTTGAGACCATAAGCGGGCCTCGACAACAATGAAAGCAGACTGTAACAACTCAAATGCATGTACAACAGAGGATGCACAACAATAAATAACAGTGTAAATCGGCATAAAGATGATAGGCAGCATTTGACAAGTTGACACAAAGATCATTTATGTAGATGGAGAATAAAATGGGTCCAAGGACCGAGCCCTGCGGCACACCTTTAGTGATCTCTAGTAAAGATGATGTGGTATTGGCCATCTGAACACACTGAGTCCTATTGGACAGGTAATCAGCAAACCAGGTAGCTGCCTGGTTAGAAATGCCGATTTTTTTAAGATGTTGAGCAATATCTCGTGGTTGACCGAGTCAAACGCCTTAGAGATCAATAAAAAGGCGACGATACTTTTTTTTAAAATCGAGGGCTTCAATGAGATCGTTTAAAACTTTCAGGGCAGCTGTGACGGTACTATGTTGCTTCCTAAAGCCAGATTGAAATTTATTTAAAATACTATTAGATTCTAGGAAGTCTTTTAATTGTTCACAGATGATTTTTTTCCAATATTTTTGCAACAATGCATAATTTGGAAATAGGCCTGTAATTATTCACATCTGATGGGTCACCCCCTTTAACAAGGGAAGGACAAAAGCAGACTTCCAATCTTTTGGGAGTTTGTTGGTGCTTAGGCTGAGATTGAAAATGTGAGTCAAAGGCCCAGCAATGTGATTAGCAGCCAACTTCAAGAAAAAGGGGTCTAATTTATCAGGACCAGCTGCTTTTTTTGTATCCAAACTGGTCAGAGCTCTACAGACCTCGGATGTGGACACAGGTTCAAAAGTAAAAGGAATTTCCTATATGGCTGCTTACCGCCTCATCCTGAGAATCCTCGGTCACATCGGTTTTTAATTTATTGGAATTTTCCTTATCATATTGATGACCCACTGAGACGAAATGCTCATTGAAGAAATCTAGCATTGCTGATTTATCAGTCAAATTGATGGAGCCTTTGACCAAGAGGTTTGGTAATTCAATTTGCTGGGCAGCGCCAGATGACGACTTCACCACCTTCCAAAATTTCTTTGGATCATTTAGGTTGTTTGTGGTTTCTGTTAAATAGAACTCAGCTTTGGCCTTCTTAATCAAAGATGTACATTTATTACGCAGCTGACGGAAGTAATGCCAATTGTTTTCAGATTTTGTTTTTCGAGCTCTAGCCCAGGCAGCATCTCTGTTTTTTATAAGATTTCTGATTTCTGGGTGAAACCAGGGATTGTTGCGCCCTTTTACCCTGAAATTCCGATAGGGAGCAAGTTTATTAATTAAATTCAGGAATTCATCATGAAAATAGCTCCAGGCCAATTCCACATCATCAAATAAGGAGATCCTGTCCCATTTACAATAATACAGGTCACGGATAAAGGCTTGTTCATGAAAGTGTTTAAGGTCTCTCTTGTACACAATGCGTGGCTTGGTCTTAGGGAGTTTAACATTTCTAACCACTGCGATGGTGGAGTGATCACTCAGATCATTTGCAAAGACACCTATGTTATTGTATTTATGAGGTACATTAGTCAGAACTAGATCAAGAAGTGAGGATCTAGATGGAAATTTAATATGTAGCCCCAAATAAGTCCATGGAAATTTCCCTACCCTAGAATCTAGGCAAAATTAAGAGGTCCGTCCATCACAGCATTTTTATCATAAGTGTCATTAAATTATGCAAAAATTGAAACCGCATCTTCAGACATATCCTTCTCGGAGGCTGCCTGTCATAACAAAGATTGTGGGTTCCACCCCTGAGTGGAGCTGTAATGAAAGATTAGCAAGTCTTCCTACTGAATTGATGTATTAATTATGATGAAAATCACTTATGAATGTGCTGTTACCTCAGTTGCTGAAGACAATCCAAGTTCAAACACATTTTGAACAAAATTTTCCTCGTCAACATAATAGTGTCACAATCTCCTTCCTCTTCTTGTCATCACCTCATTATTCCTTTTCATCTTCTGCCTCTTCTGCTTCTGCATTACTGCCCAGCCCAATCCCATTACTGTGTAGCTGCTTTCATAATAATTATAATTATTATTATTATTCTTATCATTATTATTTGTTCTAGTAGTAGTATGGACGGAGATTATTTTTTTTATAATGAGTCTAAAACACCAAAGATGAATCCGTTTTGACCAAGAGCCATGTGAAAGCACACATTTCTCTTGCATTTTCTATTTCTCTTACTTTTTTGGAAAGGCTCAAAGACGGTATGTGTCTTTGGACTCCATGTGAAGAAGTGATACTCTTTGAAAGTTAAAAACTCAGCCCAAGAGCAAGTAGGTTGACATGCAAAATCTATTTTATTTTGGTTTTCTCAGACACGACTGAAGATAAGAAAGGCATGTTGAAAAATGTTTTGATCATAATTGTAATCAACAAAATTCCTCCTACTGAATTCATGTTAATAAAAATAACATTGTAATGATTGCGTTAAAACAGATCTTTCTGAAAAACTGGATTACATTCCATCTCATCAGAAGTATCGTGCTGATGTAAAGGAAAGGACTGACACAGTTATGATTTAACCAGAAATCTGAAAAAATAAATTTTAATGACTGCACACTCAAAGCTGCGATGCAAAACTTTTATTGTTCATGAAGAAATTAACAAAACCAATGGTTCAGCAGCAAAGCTGCCTTCATTTCGGTAAATCTGATCAAATGTTTTACATTTGTTTTCTTTGCAACAACACAAGTCCACATGGAAATTGGATAAAATTGTATTGCTTACAATCTGATTCTTTCTTTTGTGAGGACTCTCATTATGGTCATCCGGATTTCACTAAGTTGGAAGCCATATATCAGTGGATTCAGCAGTGTAGGCAAAATGAGAAGTACCAGAGCCAAGGATATCCTTAAAGAGGACTGTTTCAGACTGTACAGTCGATTAGTAATAATCTCAAAGAGAATATTAATGCAATAAGTAACACATGACGTAATATGTGGAATGCAGGTGTTCAAGGCTTTCTCTCTGGCTTCCTGTGAAGCCGTCATGCACACGCTCAGTATTTTCAGGTAGGACAATAAAATCAGAATCAATGGGATTCCCAGTATGAAAATAGTAACAAAATTGCCATAAATATTTTCCTTGTTCGTTTCAACACAAGAAAGCTTAACAACAGACCAGTTATCACAGTATGGTTTCTCTATTATATGACTGCACAGAGGGAGCTTGGAAGTTAATCCTACGAGCACTCCAACAAGTAAAACAGGAAGCAGCCAGGTTAATGCAAGAAGTTTGGACAAACTCTTGGTTGTCATGATAGTGTGGTACCTGAGGGGCATGCAGATAGAGACATATCTATCAAATGCCATTGCAGCCAATATTGTGCATTCAATGGATGCAAAAGACTGTATAAAAAATATCTGAAGTTGACAAAAATCGCGCCTGACAAAGTGCATTTGCAAAAAAAAGTTGCTCAGTATCTGTGGGTAAATTGCAAAACTTCCAAACAAGGCATTAATGAACAGGTTGCACATGAGGATGTACATGGGCTTGTGGAGGCTCCACATCACACAGATGAGAGCAATGATACACACATTCACAAAAACAGTTGCAATGAAGGCTACAAGCGTGATGAAAAAGTACAACAGCTTAAATTTGCCCAACTCCTCATAGCCTGTTAGAAGCAACAGTGTGGTGCTGTTTGACTGGTCTGCCATATTTCCATCCCTCCTTCATGTAGATTTGGGCTTGGGTAAACCAGAATACCATTGGAACCCTCCAAGCCAGCCTGCAAGGATAAATGAATCAGATTTGATCAGTGGATCTTAACATCGGTCTTTAGGCCTCCAGTGCGTGCTTATTTTTATTCCACCCACATGCAATTGAAGCATTTTAACAAGCTGTAAATTTGTGCCAATGCAAAGCATTTCATATTTACCACAGTGGCGAAAATGTCGGGGGTGCAGTTCCACCTGTGCCTATGGGTGATGGGGTCTGCAAATAAGGAAACGCCTGATTTCAGTAAAATCGTTAACAAGAGCTGGCAAATACATTCATCGTAAATGGTTACAAATAAGCTATATCGAGACATTCTTCGCTATGTGAAGAGCACCAAAATGAAACAAATTTCCTTTATGGGAACAAATGTTTCCTGGTAATTTAAAGAAAAATACCATTCCTCTTGCCTTCCCGTTGTGGAGATTTATGGGTAATATGTTGACCAATATAAGTAAGCTATTTTGATTAGTTAACCTTTCAGACACAAGAATGGAACCCAAAAACAAGAAAAATGAAAGTAGTGAGGAAGAGATGGCGAGGGTGAAATTGCCTTGATTGTTATTTTTTGTCTTTTTGTATGCTGAGTGGCTTTAAAGCCTAGTTCCTACTTTCATGAGTTATCTGCCAACTCGTGCCAATGTACCAAGACCAATAAACCGTAATGAGTCACGGTCCGTCCGAATTTTGTGTTTGTGTGGACTGGGGGAGCCCTGAAAAGAATTCTTGCTCCCGAGCCCATCATCTCAGGCTTCTGCCACTGATTACTGCGCAATTATTTTCCTTCTTAAGCTTGCGTCTTTGCATTGACTTTGAATGTAATCTGTTGAGCGAAAAATTTGTTTCGCGTCCGGTGTGAAAGCGGCTTAATAGAATCTTAATAGAAATATTCATGCATGCCACGAACAATACTAGACCCTTGAACATTTTGCATTTACTAAAATATTACAGATAATGTCAGGTTGTAACTAATATTGGATCCATCCATCTATTATCTGTGCCTCCTCTTCCTCACTTGAGTTGCTGGGAAGCTGCAGCCTATCCCAGCAGACAGTGGGTGAAAGGGAGGGACACACCCTGACCAGTTTTCAAATCCATCGCAGGGCGCACACACCATTCACTCACACACTCATACCTATGGGCATGTGACATGCATGTCTTTGGACTGCGAGTGGAAACTGCATTAACCAGAAGAAACCCATGCACACTCCCGATAGAAAGATCCAAGGCCAGATTTGAACCCACAACTTCCTTACTGTGAGGCAGCTGTGCAACCCTCTTTATTTTTTTGATTTTATTTCAAAATACTTTGCTTGATTTTAATGTAAACATTGCGCAGATTTGATTGCTGCCAAATTGCTTGCGGTATGAAAACTTTTTATTTAGCCATATATGCACAGTTTCACCCAGTGGGACCCCACTGATTTTTTACATTTTTTATTTGTAGTTGTTTCTGCATAATAATCTCTGCCATAATGTGGCATTCCTCAGGAGGAGGAGTGGGCTGAGGAGACATCATAAGGTTTCCAGTTTCATTCCTGGCTCCTCCAGAGAATGATTCAAAGTGTCCTTGAGCAAGACACTGAACCCCAACCTGCTACAGATGAGCAGTTTGGCGCCTTGCATGGCACCATGTGTATGAATGCACATGTGAATGGTTGAATTTGAATAGTACATTGTAAAATGCTTTGACGGGTCCAAAGAGTCGAAAAATGTGGTATAAATGCAGTACATTTATCATTTAAAGTAAAAAAATAAATAAACAAGAAAAAACCTCGAAACATGACTCAGTTGTATAACTGAGAAAAATTAAAAAATTAACAGTTTGTTAAAATCCTGTGATTGTCATTACTGGAACAAAATCAGCAAACACAGGGAGGCCCAGAGACTGAGTTTGGGAACTGCTGGATTAGGTCTTTTTTTTTTTTTTTTTTTTTTTGCATTACAAAAGTGCTTCTCCTGCAACAGCATATATAGTGAGACGAAAGCTAAAACTTGTTTGCAAAGATAAATCAGTGAAGGTCTTCAGTAGAATACTCAAGAGCCCGA
Source organism: Gymnothorax javanicus (assembly GCA_029692085.1). NCBI lineage: Eukaryota > Metazoa > Chordata > Actinopteri > Anguilliformes > Muraenidae > Gymnothorax > Gymnothorax javanicus. Next base: position 121,000,955 of record CM056199.1, on the reverse strand, counting down.
AATAAAATGAAAAGAAAAAAGCAAAATGTTGTTTAATAATCTTAATGTGACCTTAAGGAAGGTCCGTGAATCATCCTGAAGTCAATAATTTCATAGTGTACCAGGCAAAAAAAAGGTGGTATAAAATGGATTGTCAGAATTCACAACATTTTTAATTTGATGACCAAAATTTTTCATATTGAATTAATTATGATTTCATGTTCTGCATGTTACAGTCATTCCTCCGTGTCATATTTACATATAGTTGAGTTCAGACAGCAAAAAAAAATGATCTTCTTGTTTGTTCTGAATTTTGTATATATTTATATCGAATATTAATCATAGCTACAATTTATTATTTCAAAGTTAACCATTCAATTTAGCAATTACTTTTATTTTCCAGTATCTGAAAACTCATTTTTAAACAAACATTTTAAGTGATAAATATTTGTAGTTTAACAGGTTTTTGATATTTTGACTTATATTGAAATTGATTTTACCGTAATTAATGTCTGGATTCATAGCTCTGGTCTTTGCTGGAGTGGTAAGGCTCGATCACTCACCTCTTTCATGTGGACATATGAGCAGTCGTGCTGCTCACAGCTCCTGATAAAGGGCTGGTACTGGAGTCCCATAAGCAAGGCTGATGAACTGTCATATTGAAGAGAGAATTCGTCCAGGGAATTTCCCATCCGTCCTTTCAGCAGGCAGCAGGGGTTTAATTATTTGGAATTATGATGTAAATATGTAATCATAGGTCATTTGTTCTGTTGTTCCCCATTTTGCTATCACTCCGCCAAATTTCTCCATTTAAAAAATAAAGCCAAATCTGGCACCTATTGCTGCATGAATAATGAGGACAGACACAGAGAGTGGGGCTTCAGGCTACAATAATTCCCACACTATCAGGTGCAAAGATTTTACCTTACTTTCATGAGCAATTCACGTGTTGCATTGAACAAACTACATAATCCTACAATATTGGATCTGACTTTAAAAAAATCATGCATACTAAAACAATGGCACTTTCAGATTCTCAGCTATTTCTAATGGGCTTTTTTAAAATATACAACGTATTTTAATTTCATATTATAGAATATGCAGGACTTTTGAAACCTATCCCACATTTCAGGGCATCTAAGCATTTGGAACATAATGTCCTCATACTGTGCAAATCTAACTTGTCAGGTTTATTCAGTTCCTTTGGGCAGGAATAAGGCGTATTTGTGAACAAATTTTGATTCCTATGAATTGATCTCAATTAAAAACTTTTTTTTTTAACCAAACATACAGCCTTAACTGTCATTGAATAGAATACAATAAAATTTGGAGTGATTCTCCTCATCCGTGCGATATATTAAAAAAAAAAAAAACACCAGGAAACACAATAAAGCCATAATAGCCTCAACAAACAAATATCCACAGCTAAAATGTCTAAACTAATAAGGAAATTTAAATCAGTAAAGATAAGTGAATGACATAGTCCACATAACAGAAGCTATAAGACGAAAGTCTACAGGGAGACTACTTGGACTCTACAGGGAGATCTGTGTAGTCAGGGAGCATCCTCTCTGAGCAGCAGCAGATAAATCCCCCCATGACACTTGTGGTGGAATTGGCCAATGAGGTTGATGAGATTGATGAATCTGCAAAGACTGGTGGTAGATGGGAGATGGAGGACACGTAAAACAGCAGCTAGCACCTACTAAAGCAGAGTGAGAGAGAGAGCATATTTAAGAAGATAGCCGTAAAATGACAGGTTTGCGATGCAGGTCTGTCAGAGAGCTATTGGATACTGTATATAATCAGCGGGTAGAGAATCTGATATCTCACATGACAGCCCCAGGCCATGATAGCAAGTAGACTGAGCATGCATGAGAGGAGTGAAGGCAGATGGAATAAAAAAAAACTAGGCTCCAGGACTCTTAGTCCCCAAATTTTTCATCTCCAGACTTTTTGCCCCCCCCAGGAATTTTCTTCCCTGGACTCTTCATCCCTAGATTGTTCGTCCCCAGTAATGCTTTGCCCTCATCCTACATTATAACCCTATGCCTAACCCTGTCAACAATGATGGTATGTTTCTTTATCATTAAGGGACAAAAAATCTGGGGATGAAAAGTCCTCGGGGAGGAAGGGTCCGGGGATAAAAAGTCTGGGGACCCAATCAATCCTTTATTTAACCAGATAAAACCAATTGAGACCAAAGTTATTTAACCAGATAAAACCAATTGAGACCAAAGTCTCTTTTTCAATGGGGATCTGGCAGAATGCAGCAAGTTACACACTAGTATTACATAAGCACAACACAGTTCAAGACAATATAGACATAACAGTACAGTATAATACAAAAACGAGGGACAAAATAGAGACTACTATCTGACAGGATGAAACTAAATTTACAGGAGAAAAAAAAAATCATAAGTTCTAAAAATAGCTCAATATAAAAACAGTGGAAAAATATATCTAAACAGTACGACAGGAGCAGCTAATCGGAAAGACCTCAGAAATCTTTTGTCTGAAACTTGGTATGGAGATGGGAGCAGTAATTTTGAGATGAATTTGAAGGTCATTCCATGACCAAGGGCCAAAGTAAAATTAAAAAATAATAATAATAATAATAATAATAATAATAATAATTTAAAAAAATTGGGGACGAAAAATCCCGGGACAGAGCGTCCTGTAACCTCGGCTAAGCATGCAGAAGAAGTGTCTTCCTGACTAAGCTTTTGCAAGAGCCTTAAGCCCAATGGCCACCGGAGCCATGAGATGCGCGTCAAAAAATAGGTTCCATTCATTTCAATGGAGCAACGCCCACTGGCAGCGTGTGACGCGCGTCTATGCGCGTCAATTTTTTCATTTTTCATCACTGCTAAGTTTCTTGTCAAGTTTCAACTCAATAGAAACGCATTTGTCTTTTAAGTTATTTAACAATTTTGCATTGTCATGGTTAGTGGCGCGCATTTAGCAGAAACCTCACGTAGTTGTCGAAACCGATATGACCGCTTTTTAACCAAGTTGCGGATTTTCAAGGGAAATCAATTATTTTGCGGACATTTAAGTTATTCAGCGATCTACAGTTAGACAGAACCTAGCTCAAGGTACACTGGTAAGAACTTAACACTGCTAAGTTAGCTAGCAAGCTAATTCGCTGCTGGGTGAAGTAACGTGAATCAAAATCTTAATTTACTAGACAGCTAAATTTAGGAGGAAAATTATGCCTATGTATAACATATAGTGCACAGTAACCGGAGCTTCGCGTCTTGTTTAATATTTTGAGAGTGACACCGTGAGAAAGCCTGTTGGTCATGCCGCACCGATCAGGTGATGATGTCACTCCTTGCACGCATTCGTGCTGTGCTTCTTGTTTAGTACTGCCTGAGCTGTGAGGAAACCCTCAGACTTTCTTTTCTCTGCTGTGATTGCAATTATCGTTCGTAAATGAGTACAATATAAGCACTTATAGCGCTTGTTATGTTAGCGTTGGTGATTGTTATTTATCATTTTTGCAGGAATCGCCAAGAGTTCCAGAACTTGTGGTTTAACGGCAGTATTAATTTAGTAGTTTATTCGTCATATAGTGGCTAGTTCGGCTAGGTTGCTACCAACGTAAATGACCGTATATATGTAACATGGCAGTGAAAATCGCCTATATGTTCATGTTAAATATGAAGTTATGCACCTTGTTCATACGTCGTACTGTCAGTTATTCCATTGATGAAAAAGTATTGATGTTAATGCTCTTTTCCAAGAACCAATGTGTTACAAATGTTACACTGCATGCTAATGTTTGTAGCATTTGATTATTGTGAACCTGTGTTCCTCAGTTAAAACTAAAATAGCAGCTACTGATACTGTAAAGGTGAGAATTTATGTCATTATTTAATTTACTTGCAACTATTGTTGTTATTATACATTCAGGTACTGTAATGTTTTTCATTTTATGTTTCCTGTGGACCACACAACCATATTCTCACGTTCCCACTTTCTTACTAAGAAGGGCCCATGTGTGAATAAAGCTGCTGAAATGAAGAATCCCTCTCTGTGATTCTCTGACCGGAATCCAGTCTGTATCGCCCTAACTCTACCCAGCAGTCTGAGATTCAGAGGTCCCTACACGTCTATTATAGACAGTAGTTAGCACTACTGCCTCACAGCAAGAAGGTTGTGGGTTCGAATCCGACCTGGGGCTTTTCTGTGTGGAGTTTGCATGTTCTCCCCGTGTTCGCGTGGGTTTCCTCCGGGTACTCCGGTTTCCCCCACCCACAAAAACATGCATCATAGGAACACTCCAACCAGTACCCCTGACCAAGGAACTGGCTTTAGAACTGGAGTTGGTCCCCCGGCGCTGCTCTGTGGCTGCCCACTGCTCCTAACTGTAGGATGGGTCAAATGCAGAGGACAAATTACCCCACGGGGTTCAATAAAGTATATCTTATCTATCTTATCTTAGACACCCATGGCTTGCTTCTCAGTCCTGTTGTCATCAAGTAAATATTGATGTTAATGACACTTCCAGTGGGCTTTTAAAAACGTTCGGAGTTTGACGCGACGCTTTGCTTTGCAGCCAGTGGGTGTTGGGCTTTATAAGTGCATAAAAAAATTTCCCTAGAATAGGTGTATTTACTGCACTTAAATAAATGTAATTCTTGCCCTTGTATATATGTAAATATTGCTCTAGAATAAGTGTTATTATTGCACAAGTGTTAGTATAATTATTTTACCAAGATATATATAATTACTGCACTTGATCCAGCAGGTTTGCCCCAGAGAGACAGCCATCATAATGCATGTGAGGGGACATTCATTGCTTGTTGATGGTAAATAGCTCAGGCAAGGAAACTGTTTTTAAGCCTGTTGGTCCGTGCTTTGATGGTCCTTTAGCACCTACTTGGGGGCAACAGGTCAAACAGGTGGTGTCAAGGATGAGAGGAGTCCTTTAGAATATTTTAGGCAAGACAGCTGTCCTTCTCAATTTCTCATTCAGTTTCCTTAGTTGGTTCTCATTGTTGAATTATCCTCTCCTGTTTGGGAGGTTCAGTGGTACCAGCTAGATATAGTCGGATTCACCTCTATGCACCACTCTGGTTCTGGAACCAAGCTCCTTAATAAGGATTTGACTCCCTCCTTTCCTGGAGTTGCCCCAGGTGAGAGGCGTCAGGCAGGTGTCTAGATACTCACATCCCCTCAGTTGAGTGCTACTGTGTTGGAGTTCACTTCAGTGAACAAGAGGGTCTCTGCAATGCACTTGCAGGTTGTGGTGGAGAATGCTTTGAATGTTGTTTGTGCTTATGCACCTAACAGCAGTGCGGAGTATCCAGCCTTCTTGGAGTCCCTGGGTGGGGTCCTGGAAAAGGCTCCAATTGGGGATTGTTTAGTTTTACTGGAGGACTTCAATGCTTTTATGGACAATGACGGGGTCACTTGGAGGAGTGATTGGGAGGAACGGCTTCCCTGATCTGAACCCGAGTGGTGCTTTGTTATTGGATTTCTGAGCTAGCCATGGATTAGCCATAACAAACACTATGTTTTAGTATAAGGGTGTTCATAAGAAAACTGGGTACCAGAACACCCTTAACCAAAGGTTGATGATCAATTTTGTAATTTTGTCATCAGATCTGCAGCCGTATGTCTTAGACACTTGGGTGAAAAGAGGGGCAGAGCTGTCAACTGATCATCACCAGGTGGTGAGTTGGATCGGCACGGAGTTGGCACGGAAGACTGCTGGACAGACCTGGTAAACCTAAACATGTTGTGAGGGTTGACTGGGAACGTTTGGTAGAGGACTCTGTCCGAACGATTTGCAACTTGCACTTCTGGAAGAGCTTTTCCCCACATTCCCGGGGGAGGCTGGGGACATGGAGTCTGAGTGGACCCTGTTCAAAGTCCAACGTCTCCATTGTGCAAGTGGCTGCCATGACCCATGGCCTGAAGGTTGTTGGTGCCAGTTATGGCGGCAACCCAAGGACCCCTTGGTGGACACCAGCAGTGAGGAAGCAGTCAAGCTGTAGAAGGTGACCTTACAGGCTTGGCTGGCCCGGCCGACAGGTACCGTCATGCTAGAGGGACTGCAGCTCGATGGTTGCAGAAACAAAAACTCAGGTTTGAGAGGAGTTTGGGGAGATAATGGAGAAGCACTTTCAGGTGGCCTCAAAGAGGCTCTAGCAAACCATCAGATGACTCGGGAGGGGAAGGCAGGGCTTTGCCGAGGCTGTTTTCTGTAGGGGTGGGGAACTGCTGACCTCGACGGGGGATATTGTTTGGAGGTGGAAGGAGCACTTTGAGAAACTCCTGAATCTGGCAGACACACCCTCTAGGAGGAGGCAGGGAGGGAGGACTCAGGTGAGTCACTCCCCATTTCTCTGGTGGAAGTCACTAGAGGTGGTTGGAAAGCACCAGGGTTGGATGAGGATCATTCTAAGATGCTGAATGCTCTAGATATTGTCAGGCTGTCATGACTGAAATGCCTGTTTCCAGGGGGATGCAAGGTTGGGCTACGCCCCCCCAGATTTTTGCTGCGCCCCAGGTCCTTCTGAGTTATTGACGTATACTTCGGCCCACTGACTGTATGCTTCAGCCAAAATCTGAAGATCATTCAATCATTTAATAGCATTTTTCAAATGCATTCCCTTGATGTTTCTGATTTTCTGGTTGAATACTGGTAATCTAGTCCACAGTCACTGAGAAAAATGATGTCAGCCTGAGGATTCTTACCACTCTCATCTTGTATCGAGTAACTATCAGCTGTGTTGGACAGCGATCTCATTATCTTTTTGTACAATTAATTTTTATTAATAAACACTAATATACCATACCATAATTTAAGTTTATACCTTTATTTGTACTCTTTTCATATTTCATCATTGACAGTCTTTCAGTTAACACAAATAGGTAAGCTTGTCCTGTTAGCTTGGTTGTCCACAACCACTTTTTTATTTGCGTACAAGTTTGTTCAAAGAAAAAAAGAAAAAAAAAATCATGCGTTGATTTCTAACCACCAAAGCATCTACTAGCTCAAAAACGTCTGGTGCAAGACCTACTCAAGAGCAGACGGAGCGCGCTAGCGTTAGCTTTTCCTCCTCTCCTGGAGCGGACAATAATGCTATTGCTGTTACGTTTCGCGGAGGGACACCCAAAACGAGGCTTGATACCAACAAGGACGTTTATTAAACACAGACTACACATGAACATGAATCACACAGCATGGAACAGGCTTGGGAACGTGGCATGGTGACATGGCATGGAAGGATAGCATGGAGACAAACAGAACATGACTAGGAAACACAATGGACAGACCTGGCACGATGGGCTCTCTCTTTCACACTGCCCTACCCGTTGCCACTACCCGCTACCCGTGAATTACGCATTTAGCAGCTTCCACTATCCCTAAACGGTATCTTGCAGCCACACTACCCGCTATACATTATGCCGAATCCTTTATTTGCGCCTGGAGGTGTGCCTGTGGGCGTGTTTATGCGCTTTCCCTACAATTGCTATCTTGACCACACAGGTTAGGGAAAGCGTATAGCGGGTCCTCAAACCACCCGCTACCCATTCGGCAATTGAAGACACGGCTTCTCTCCCCCTATGCGATCTAACAGCGACAAATGGGCTACATTCAGTTCAGAAAAATAATTAATTATAATTAGGTCTATGCACTGGCACTCAGCGACGTAACTTTTTTTCCAGCGAGAGCGGCATTTCGGAACTCTTCAGCGAATGAAGGTAATTCTGGTAACAAGTGCGTGGTTTCGTCCGTTTATATTTCCCAATCGGACAGCTGTCTATTTTTTTTTTACAGCAAGTTGCGTGACCGTGCCGCAAAAACAGGTGTACGTAGCCTACTTGTCGCCAAAATTACCTTCATTCGCAAAAGAGTTCTGAAATGCCGCTCTCGCTAGGGGGAAAAAAAAAATTACCGTTGCTGAGTGCCAGTGCATAGACCTATTTATAATTAAATTATTTTTCTATACTGAATGTAGCCCATTATTTTGTCGCTGTTAGATCGCAGGGGGGAGAGAAGCCGTGTCTTCAATTGCCACTTGATTATTCTTGAATTGGAAAACGTGTTAATAAGGGAAAACCATCCAGAATTAGCCAGGACTAATTGTAGTCAATAAAGGGATAGATATTTTCTCCCAAATTTTCAGGTCTTGCGCCGGCCCTGAGTATTATTTCCCACAGAACGAGAATGCGTGACAAAACTGCGCCTCTCCCGTCAGGCAGTGACGGAATTATGTCACCTGGTTGCAGATGATGTGGACACCGCTGCCAGCTGTCCGTATGCCTTGCCCGTTGCTGTTAGGGTTACTGTGACACTATTTTTCTATGCTAGTGGGTCATTCCAACACCCACTCAGCTCAATTGGAGGCGCATTTTTCTTTTTTTTTTTCCATCACAAAAGGGGTAGGCTTGATGTTTTTTTTTTTTATTGCATACCAAACATTAAACAATATGTCAATGTCAAATAATAATAATAATAATAATAATAATAATACAATTCATGATTAACTTAACTAAAACAGATCCTCCCCTGTCTGGATTTGACCTCATGCACAAGCAATTTAACTTTGTCTTCGGAGAAACGTGGCGACCTTCCTCTCTACATCACGGGTTTCGGTTTGAGGATTTTGGATAGCGCAGGCTGCTTCTAAAGGCAATGGCACCTGGCTTACTGATTGGTTTAACTGGCGTAACGCCCAAACCACGCCTATGCATAATATAACAGGTAGCGCAGGTGTTTTAGGGATATAGGCAGGTGTGCAAGATAGCAACTTTTGCGGAGGAACGCCTCTTACGCAATGCTAAATCCCCAAATAACGGGTTTAGGGACTCTGGCGTAAGATAGGGCCCGATAACACAAAGCACACAGACATGGCCTGAGGACAGCACAACAGACAGACATGGCATGGCATGGCATGGCATGAGGCCAACATGACAGGACACAACAGCATGAGGACAAGACACAATGGACCGACTGCCAACTGGAATGCCTCCACAGAATATAAAGGGAGACGGCTTGACGAGGGGATGGGAAACACCTGGGCAGAACAGGGAGGAAACAAAGCATGAGGGGAAGACATTGGACAAAGGCATAATGACATAACAAGCCCATTAAGAAAATGGGCATGCTCAGCTAAGTACCAATAAAGTAAGCAGATTGAAGGAAGCGTGAAAAAGTTACGCAGCAAAGTAAAGAAAGATCTGAAATAGTAACGAAGAGGGAAATCATGATAATTAACCCTCTATCTAAATTATTAATGTTAGTAAAAGTGCCTATCTAAGAGAAACACCCCCCGTGAATGTTAGTAACTGTTAGTAACTAAAAACAGTTAATTGACATTAAGCTTAGACAGACCTGAAGCCAGAACAGTGCTGAAGGAATAAGGAAATACCACAGCCAACCAATAGAGAAGAAGCCTTGCGTGCACGAGAGAAGACAAGACGTGGACCGGAACGCAGACATGAGGATTCCAATGGCAGTACGGGACATGACCCAGACATGAACATAACAACTGCAAGTGATACAGTCAGGGAACATGATCTGAATGACAGCGTTGCAACGCGGCCGGTATTAAAGCCCGTACCTCATGTGGATGTTTTATCCCATACGGATGTTTCGTGAAGGTCCTCCGGCATTCAACTCAAGTTGGTACCGCTTTAAATCATGGTTAGAGTACTCAGTAAAACTAGATACATGCTTCTGTTTCCCCTGTTGAAAGTTTGCGGCTACAAATGACAGACATCACATTCACTAGACAAGGTTTCACCAATTGGAAAACGGCATTAGAGTCTGACGGGATTCAATTAACATGCCTTTAGCTCATTGGTTCTCAAACCGTGTATGCTGGTTTTCATTGAAACCACAATTGCAGTCCCAGAATTCTATTAAGCTGTTGATTTGTTTTAATTAGTTGGATTTTTATTTTCTTTTTTTACCTTCTAACTTCACATTATGAGAGAAATGCAATTCCTGCCACGGGAAAAGAAAGCCCCATCTCCATATTGTTTTTATAATGCTGCAATACAAGCAATTGCACAAGGTCTACCATATTTACTAATCCAAGTCATATAAAAGTTAATTATTGAGCTCCTATAGGTGGCTGCACACAAGCTTAAAGTTTTTTTTTTAATAATATAAACACGAAACAGGTGCGAGTCATTGTCAATTGCTCTGCCTTCCAACTCCTCATTTTCAAAGAAATGGTTCAATTTGGTGACCATGCATCAATAATTATACTAATCAAGAGCCTACAGATATTCTGAAATTTATTAGTACATCTGTTTTTTTCTCTCTTATTATTCTGCTGTTTCTCATATTACATGATGTGAATATGAAACTTTAATTGCTTACAGCATGCATAGCTATTTTTGACAATACTGCTTAAAGGGGTAATGCAGAAAAAGTAAAAAAAAAAAGTAAAATTCTAGGGTTGCATTTGTAGTTGGAATGAAAACCTGCATACACAGTGGTCCCCGTGGCCCGAGTTTGAGAAGCACTGCTCTAGCCATTGCCATGTTCAAGCTTCATATTCATGGGAAGAAAAGAGAAAGAGACCGGCAACTGGAGGAATGAAAGCACTGAAGGTGCTGATGCCTCGGTGCTTACAGCAGTGACAAGTATGTCCCTTAATGAAGCTATAAAATTCTGTGTGGACATGTCAGAGTGCCCTAGCTGTGCATCTATGCTTGACATAAGCTATGTTTCCATCCACTTGTCAATCGAATTACCTGAAATTCGCCAAAAATACTCATGTGAATAAAGGCCGTGAAAATGCATTTCCACCTAACAGCATTAAAGCGAATAAAAACTTGTGCATAATGACATTACTTGCTGCTATGCGATCAAATCGGTGTATCGAATAGATTTCTGACATTTTAAGCTGTTTCCATTCATTTTTGCACTGAATCGCAGAACCTTCGAGTGAACAGAAGTAGTGTGGTAGGCAACAAAATTAACTAGTCAGCAATAAAATGCGGTTGAAACTATCAGCGAATCTAATTAGCGAATATAAACTTTGTACTCAAACGAACACCAATAACTGCAATTAACTTAAGGTAGCTAACTGAACGACAAATGACATCTGGTTATGCTAGATTGTTAAGAGCTGCTCACGTCATCTACTTTAACTTTAATACGAATTTAACAGGTTGTTATCTGACGATCAACATAAACTAAAGCTGGGTACAGAAAATGATGCTAACAACAAAATTCATTAGGGGTCAGCTGATGCAACAAATTTCCCAAAAATGCAGTCATTTGATAAACTTACCTGCAAGCGTGTTCCAATGAAAATGAATGGTGGTCAGTGCTGGAACTATTCATTGTTTGGAACAATTGCTTTCCCCATGACATGCATTCCTTCCGCATTCCTCGATTCCTATTGGAGTCTACGGAAGTGTCAAATAGTGCTATAAGTCGAAAACAAAGCTCTATCTCAAAAATCTGGCAAATTTAAATCCAAGATATCATGGCATTTAACCCATAGAGCCATATTCTTGGACTTGATTTTGACCGGCATAGCGGCTATCCCGGTAACAGACAGAATGACAGACAGACACACAAACGAACTACCGTATGCCCCGCTTGCGCGCATGCGCACCGAGGCATAACTATTGCTCACCTGTTAGGCCCAAACCATACTGAGCGGAACAGATACTACATTAAAAACACAGGGGAGACTGTAAGGTTTCTTGCTGTTAATGAGTTGCCCCTCTGTGGAACCTCTGAGAGCCCTCTGTCTATGAATGATGATTTCTCTGCTGGGCTTTTCCTGAAGCTGTTTGAGTGCACTCTCACAAAGGGTGCCAAGCTTGGAGAGATGGCCAGTGCTATACCTCAAAATGCAAAGTATACCTTTCGTAATTTGCAAAATGAGATTATTGAAACCCTGGCAAATTTGGTCTTGCTTCAGATTAAAAACAAATATGGCCATTATGACACAAAAGGGTTAAAAAAGATGGGACACAGGGTAGATGCAACATAGAGAATATATCAATAATTAGTTTTTTTCTGTTATTCTCTCCTTCCACTTTGGCTTCACTGCTACTAGCACTTACACTTAGCACTCTCCTCTTCTGGTGGTCTGTAGCTACTATTTTGTTTACTTGTGGTTCATGCTTGCGGTTTGTTGCAACTCTTTCATTTAATTGTGGTTCTTCATTGCGTTCCTCATTTTGTTAGTCGGTTTCGATAATAACGTTTGCTAATTAGCTAAATGTAAATGTATTAACAAATACTAAATATTTTGGATAAGAAATGCCTTAGTATTTTTTTTTTTTTTTTTTTTTTTGCTTGAGAGTATGAATGTGTGGAGGGATGGGTTTTGGGGGGTTTTTAGGCCTCAATATACCCACCTCTAGAAAATAGACCACTGCTGTGTACCATTATACCCTCAGAAATTTTCACTGTACCCCCAGACAAAGCAGGCTGCATCCGGCCCTGATGTCGGGTACAGTGCCCTTGGACTGATAGACTGGGGTGGCAGCTCCCATTTTTAAAAAAAGGGGACCGGAGAGTCTGTCCCACGTATAGGGGGATCACGCTGCTCAGCCTCCCAGGAAACACTTATGCCAGGGTGCTGGAAAGGAGTCTATGCCCTATTGTCGAACTTCAGATTTAGGAGGAGCAATATGGGTTCCTTTCTGGCCGTGGAACAGTGGACAAACTTTTTACCTTTGCACAGATACTGGAAGGGTCATGGGAGTTTGCCCATCCAGTCTACATGTGTTTTGTTGATCCGGAAGGCTTATGACTATGTCCAATGAGGTATCCTGTGGGGGGTGCAGCAGGAATATACTGCATCAGAGCCATTTGTTTGAGCTATCCGATACTTGTACAACCAAAACTCAGAGTTGTGTTTGCATTCTTCGCATAAAGCCGGTACGTTTCCAGTTGGTGTTGGACTTCACTAAGGGTGCCTTGTCACTTATTCTGTTCATGATTTTCATGGACAGGATATCAAGGTGCAGCCGATGCTTAGAGGGAGTCATTTGGTGGCCTCAGGGTTGCATCTCTGCTGTCTGTAGATGATGTGGTCTTGTTGGCTTCATCAGGCTGTGACCTTTTATGCACACTGAAGCAATTCACAGCCAGGTGTGAAGTGGTTCGAATGAGGATCAGCTCTTCCAAATCTGAGGCAATGGTTCTCTGCCAGAAAAAAGCAGATTGTCTCCAAGTGGGGGGTGAGTTGTTACCCCAAGTGGAGGAGTTTAAGTATCCCGGAGTCTTGTTCACAAGTGACAGTAAGGTGGAGTGTGAGATTGTCAGGCAGATTGGTGCAGTGTCTGCAGTGATGCAGACATTGTCGGTCCATTGTGGTGAAGGAGCTGAGCTTAAAAGCAAAGCTCTCGATTTACTGGTTGATCCATGGTCCGACCCTCACCTATAGTCACGAGCTTTGGGTAGTGACTGAAAGAAAAAGATCACAAATTCAATTGGCCGAAATAAGCTTTCTTGGCAGGACGGCTGGGCTGACCTTTAGGGATAAGGTGAGGAGCTCAGACATCCGGGAGAGGCGCAGAGTAGAACCGTTGCTCCTCCTTGTTGAGAGGAGTCAGTTGAGGTGGTTCGGGCTTCTGGTTCGGATCCCTCCTAGACGCCTCCCTTTAAAGGTATTCCGGGCATGTCCAAGTGGGAGGAGGCCCCAAAGGAGACCCAGGACACGCTGGAGGGATTATATCTCCCAGCTGGCTTGGGAACGTTTTGGGCAGTGGCAGCTGGTGAAATGGCAATAGGGGAAGCTCAAACAATCCCTTAAAATTAATGATTAGTCATGACCTTTTTCAATCATTCATTTAAATTTCCTTTGCAGGAACTCTCAACATTATCAGGTGTGGCCAGTTTTCAATAATAACGCATACCTGCCAACTCTCACGCATTCGGTGTGAGTTTAAGATGCATATTTACGTCCCTTTGCTGTAGTCAGCAATTATTCAATCAACGTGTATGTAAAAGATTCTTGCGCGGAATTGAAGTCCTTGTGCATGGAGAGGTCGGAAGCAATGGAATTGCATAAAGACGTTTCAAATGATCTTATTTCATGTAAACAATCATGAAAACATGCATTGCTTCCAACCCCTGAGTAAAGAAAGGCGTGAGAAGTCCAGAGTCATAATCAGCATCTGTTATAAATGAAAAAATGAGAGTGCAGACCCTTCCAAAAAGACTCCTGACCTTTCCAATGTTCCTATCAAGTACTGAGACCTCCAGAGTATGCTCAGTGAGGCCCTAGCAATTACCCTCCCTCCTCATTGGCCTTATGATTACATGACTGACCAGCTGCCTGGCAAATCTCCTCCTTATGGCTGCCTGTTCTCCCAATCATGTCCCAAAACTGAGACCATCATCGAGTCCCTAGCTGTTGAATTAACCAGACCTCATTGTTCTCCTATGGGTGGTGGCTTCTTCTTCGTCGGAAAGAAAGATGGCGGGCTCCAGCCGTTCATGGACTAGTGAGGCATTGACAACATCACAGTGAAGAATAGTAACCAACTTATGCTGATGTCCACAATATTCGGGTCCTTCCCCTCAGCTCAAGCTTTCACCCAGCTGGATTAGCAAAACACCTATTTGGTGCAAATTTGAGGGGGAGATGGGTAGAAAACAGCTTTTTACACATTTACCAGCACTATGAGTACCTGGTGATGCCATTTGGGCTCATAAATTCCTCAGGCGTATTCCAGAACTTTATGAATGATGTCCTTCGCTACAGTCTGGGTTGATTAGTCTATGTGTTTGTGGATGACATCCTGATCTTCTCCCATAACCTCTCCCAGCCCATCCTCCATGTCCACCGACTCCTTCAGCACCTATTAGAAAACTGACTATTCGTCAAGGCTGGAATGTGCAAATTTCACAGATCATCAGTCACCTTCCTGGGTTTTATCATCTCCACCCACAGCATTGCCATGAACAGAAACAATGTCAATGCAGTCACCGGGTTGCCTGTGCCTGAAACGAGCAAGGACCTTCAATGCTTCATTGGCTTCAGCAACTTTTATCATTTTTATTTATTCATCTGAAACTGCCGGCCTGTGGCTGCACCTCTCTGTTACGGCTGTGTTTTTTCCTTCTGCTCAAATCTTATGCTTTTTTCTTCAAGGTAATGCAATTAGTGATGGAGTGGACAATTAGACACTCCTGTGGGGCATTTGAACTAATTTAGATCTTGCCTGTGAAAAGGCCTAGTGACACTATTGCACCGAGCCAGTGGGCCATTATACAGATATAGGTTGTGTGTGCATATTGCATCTAGTGTTAGGTGTGGTCCTGTCTTTTTTCCTTTTGGATTTGTTTGTAGAATGTGTTCTGCTTAGTTTGTTGTCTTTAGTCTCTTTAGGTTTGATTTGTTGCCCTGTTGAATTGTTGCATTATGTAAATAAATGTCACCTGTTCACATTTTTTCCAATTGTCTTCCTGTCTCTGGGTTAACATCATAGTTACTCTTCTCATTCCCTGAACTTAATTGGAGATGCAGCACCTTCACTGCACTCAGCCCAACCAACTTCAAGTTTTCCAGGACTCTTGAGGTCCACTTTCCTAGTGCTCAAAAAGAGAATCGCAATGACTCCTGTCCTCATATGCCTTGACTCCACTGGTAATTCATAATGGAGGCTGACGCATCAGATTCTGGGTGTGGGGCCAGAATCAGATCAGAAGGGTTTACCTGTGCACCCTTTAATCCCGCTGCTAAGCTCCCACCAAAAGGAACTACTCCATTGGGGATTGTGAGTTACTAGCAATAAAGTTAGCCTTTGAGAAATGGTGCCAATGGCTAGAGGGATCCTAAGTTCCCGTCCTTGGATGAACTGACCACTGCAACCTAGAGTACTAAAAGACAGCCAAGTGCATCAATCCCAGCCAAGCTAGATGGTTCTTGTTCTTCCAACGGTGCCATTTTCTCTTGTCTTACCATCCTGGTTCCCAAAGCACCAAGCATGATGCACTGTCCAGTATCCACGACCAAACTAAAGGGAAGGAGAATCAAGAGACTATCCTTCCATCCCACTGTTAGGTCGCAGCGGCACTGTGGGACATTGAGGTGGTTGTCCACTCAATGCAACCGGCAGTTCCTGCACCCAGTGTTGTCCAGTGAACGGTCTTTTTTGCCCCAATCAGTCCGCTTGCAGATCCTTCAGTGGGGACACTCCTCCTACCTCTCAGGCTATGCCAGGGTTTAGTGCACTGTTGTCTTCATTCGTCAATGCTTCTTGTGGCCCATCTTGAAGGAAGATGTCTGGGAGTTTGTCATGGCCTGTTCTCTCTGCATGGCCAGTAAGAACTCCAACACTCCTCCTGCTAGTTTGCCACAACCCTTACCTATTCCATGATGTCCCTGGTCCCACATTGCCTTGGACATCATCATGTGTCTTCCTCCATCTGATGACAACAGGATCCTGATGGTGGTTAACCACTTCTCCATGTCTGTTCACCTCATTGCCCCACTCTAGTTTCACTCAGCCAAGGAAACGCCCAAGTCTGTGATCTCTCAATTGTTCCAGACCGGTTCTGTTATTTCCCCAAAGATGCTGTTTCTGCCTGAGACCCGCAGTTCACCTCATATTTCTGGCAAGCCTTCTGCAAGTTACTGGAGGCCTCAGTGAGCCTCACCTCTGGGTACCGTCCAGAATCAAATGGTCAGACAAGGGTTAATCAGCAAATGGAGACTGTGCTCCGGTGCATCACCTCTGCAGACCCAACTGCCTAGAGCAACTAACTTCCCTGGGTGGAGTACTCCATTTACATTCTGCCTCCTACCTCCATGGGACTTTCAGCTTTCCCATGCTACCTGAGGTATCCACTCCGACTGTTACTAGCCCAGGGAGACATAGTGGGAGTCCCTTCTGCTGCCCAGGTCATCCATTGGTGCCAGACCATGTGGAAGAAGGCATGTGCAGCTCTCCTGAAGGTCAGCTTCAGAGGGAAGAGGGGGTGGCCGATGGTCGCCTGATTCCTGCACTTCAGTACATCTGGGGCCAGAAAGTCTGGTTCTCCACTAAAGATCTCCCCATTAAGTCTGAGTCTCCTAAATTCCTCAGTTCTTCCCCCATTTCATTGGCCCATTCCCCATTTCTAAAGTTATTAACCTGGCGGTTGTTTAGCTGCAGTCACCCCAGATTCTCGAATGAATGTCTCCCACATCAAACCCATTTTCCACAGCTCTCTGGCCTCGCCCCCATGGCACCCCCTCCCACCTGCCTCATCGACAGGGCACAAATCTTTATGGTGAGGCGTCGAGGCCAAGGACCCAAGTACCTCATCAATTGGGAAGGTTCTGGGCAAAAGGAGTGATGTTGTATCCCATCCCGTGACATTCTGGACCTTTCACTTATCAGAGACAATTCCAGAGAACTGGTCAACCGCCAGATGGTGTCCATGAGGGGGCTAGTTTTAGTAATCCGAAATCTTTTCAGTTTATTTTTCATGTTATTTTGACTTTTCTTTTATCCACCGCACTTGATGTTATTTCAGTTCCTGTGTTTAATTTCCACGTCTTTGTTTCATTCACTTTCCTCACCAGCCTTTGTTAATTAGTTCAGCTCATTTCAGCATTTGTAACCACACCCCCATTATTCTTCCTTGTTCTCCCCACTCTTGAATTGAGTGTGTTTCTCCTGATTTGTTAGTTCCTTGTTTTCCGATTCCCTTCGCAAGTCAGTGTCTGTGTACTCATAATTACTTACCAGACTGCTGTTTTCAGGGAGATTTCTCCATTCGGATTTCCTTGTGTCCATGTTTATTTTTTTCAGTTTTCCAAGCCCTTTGTATTAATCAGTATTTCTATTCACAACTACAGATTTTTCCTGGTTCATGACTCTGTCTACTCCCTAACAAGGCATTCCTTCTGTTTAGCTTTTGACCTTCTGCCAGTTTATTGATTCTGAGTTGTCTAAGTATTGTGTCTTCACAGACTGGTTAAAAACCAGAGTGTACGACTTTGCATGATTCCTCAATAAAGCTTGTGAAAAGACCCGTTGACTGAGTCTAAGTCCTGGGTC
Organism: Gymnothorax javanicus; assembly: GCA_029692085.1. Taxonomy (NCBI): domain Eukaryota; kingdom Metazoa; phylum Chordata; class Actinopteri; order Anguilliformes; family Muraenidae; genus Gymnothorax; species Gymnothorax javanicus. The sequence goes on along the minus strand of CM056199.1, from coordinate 120,982,979 downwards.
CCCTGTCCGGCAGTGAAAATATAAAGATTCAGTCGCAAATCTTCCACTGGACATGAGGAATTCATTATGCTGAAACTAACAGATGAATATCTCCTTTTTTTGTTGGGTAAGCTCCAAAGAATTCAAGTCCAAATATAGTTTGAGCTAAATTTTCTTTGTAAACACTCCAGATTTTAGCGTCATAAGCAGATCACTTTGTTCATCTTGTCATCATCATTTCTTGTCATTTTCTCTGCTTCACAATGATGTTCTAAAATAACCCTTCAGCCCAACTGGTGCATTCTGCCAATATATGGCTGTAAATCCTCCAACTATATGGGACTGTGTTGAGTGAAACTGATTAATTCTATTTGCGTTTTTTTGGGATTCATGTTAATGTTCAGTACACCGTATGTCAATTTTTACTTTAGAATTCAGACTTCAAATTTTTCTCTGTTATGAGTAGCTTGGAACTTGAGTTTATTTGTGGGGTAAGTTAGGCAGGCTGCGTGTAATTAGCTTAGACAGCAGATGCAGTTTCTTTGCTCATCTTCAGCGTGTCCAAAATGCTTCCCAATGAGATTTTAGTCGGAGGCATGAATGGATCAATCCATGTCCAAATTATTCTGACTAAAACTGCTCTCCCAAGCATGAAAATAAACCAAACTTTGCACACTATAGGGTCGAGGCCAAAATGACATCAGCTGAAGTCCAGAATCAAATCTCCCCTGGGTGGCAACACGACAAGGGTGTAAAGTTCAAAATTTTGAAGAATGATTAAAAATTGACCATACATGCTAAGGCCTTAACTGTAGCACCGAAATGTTACCTGAACTAAGTCAGTAGAAACTTTCCTACGTTGGAACCTTGGGCAAATTCTGAAGTCCATCAAAACATTTTTATTTCATTTTATTTATAACCTTTATTTTACCAGGTGTTTACTTGAGATCATTGATCTCATTTTGAAGCAAGACCTGGCCAAAATGGCAGCATCTTAAAAAAAAAAAAACCAACAAGAGCTACACAAAAAGGGGCTTACTGGGAACAAAAGGTGAAATTCATGAATACAGCACCACATTACACAAAAAAAAAACCTTGACATTCCCCCATCTCATCTTTAATATGTCCAAAATCTGAGATTCAAAGTCAGATATGGTGATGAAAGTCTGTTGTTTCAGAGTTTTTTTTAAGTCCATTCCAGGCAGACGGAGCAGAATGCATGAAACTAGAAACCTAATTAAATGTTTCTTGTCCGATAAATATAATAAAATTATGCATAAGTAGAAACACAGCACCTTCAGACATACCCTGTTTGGAGGCTGCCTGTCATACCAAAGATTGTGGGCTCAAGCCCTGAGTGGTGCTGTCAAGAAAGATTAGCGAGTCTTCCTACTGACTTGTGGCATTAATTATGATGAAAATAACTTATAAATATGCCATTACCTCAATTACTGACACTCCAAACAATCCAAGTACAAACACATTTTGGACAACATGAACATTTTCAGTTTTAGTGTCACAATCTCCTTCCTCTTCTTATCATCACCTCATTATATCCGCAATATTCCTCCCACTCGATTTGTTTTAATAAAAATAACATAAAAATTATTGCATTAAAACAGTTTTTCTCAATTTTTTTCTGAAAACTGGATTATATTTCATCCCATCTGAAGCATCATACTGATGCAAAAGATAGGATTGACACTGTTAAAACCAGAAATCTGAAAAATATTACAAATGGCTGCACACTCGAAACTCCAATGCAAACATTTTATTGTTCATTAAATAAATTAACAAAACCAATGTTTCAGCCGCAAAGCTGCCTTCATTTGGGTAAATCTGATCAAATGTTTTGCGTTTTTTTTCTTTCTTTACAACAAGAAAAGTACACATTAAAAATGAGTAAAATCGCATTGCTTACAATCAGATTCTTTCTTTCTTCAAGACTTTCACAATGGTCATCCTGATTTCACTAAGTTGGAAGCCATATATCAGCGGATTCAGCAACGAAGACGTCATTAGAAGGACCAGAGTCAAGAACATCCTTAAAGGGGATTGTTTCACACTTTCTAGTCGATGACTAATAATATCAGAGAGAATATTAATGCAGTAACCTACAAATGACATAATATGTGGAATGCATGTGTGCAAGGCTTTCTCTCTGGACTCCTTGGAAGCCCTCATGCACACGCTCAGTATTTTCAGGTAGGACAATAAAATCAGAATCACTGGAATTCCAGGTATGCAAACTGTAACAAAACTACCATAAAGATTTTCCTTGGTAGTTTCAACACAAGAAAGCTTAACAATAGACCAGTTATCACAATATGGTTTTTCTATAATATGACTGCACAGAGGAAGCTTGGAAGTCAGTCCTACGAGCACTGCAACAAGTAAAACAGGAAGTAGCCAGGTCAGAACAAGAAGCTTTAACAAACTGTTTGTGGTCATTATAGTGCAGTACCTGAGGGGCATGCAGATAGAGACGTATCTATCAAATGCCATTGCGGCCAATATTGTGCATTCAATGGCTACGGAGGAATGCAAGAAAAATATCTGAAGTTGACACAAATCGCGCCTGACAAAGTGCATTTGCAAAAAAAAGTTGCTCAGTATCTGAGGATAAACTGCAAAACTTCCATACAAGGCATTAATGAACAGGTTGCACATGAGGATGTACATGGGCTTGTGGAGGCTCCACATCACACAGATGAGAGCAATGATACACACATTCACAAAAACAGTTGCAATGAAGGCTATGAGCGTGATGAAAAAGTACAACAGCTTAAATTTCCCCATCCCCTCATAGCCTGATAGAAGCAACAATGTGGTGCTGTTTGACTCGACCGCCATATTTCCCTCCTTCATTCGAGTAAATTAGAATTTGGGTTAACCTTAATACCGTTGTAACCCTCCGAGTCAGCCTGTAAAGATAAATGTATCAGGTTAGATCAGTGGATCTCCACGTCGGTCTTCGGACCTCTCGTGAATGCTTATTTTTATTCCATCCATAATTGCAGTTGTAGAATTTTAACAAGCTTTACATTAGTCCTAATTAGGTGCATTTCATGTTTACCATGATTATTTACCTTCTTAGTCTACATCTTGATATACATGTCAATGCATGAACAACAAAAAATGCTTGAACATTTAGTTTTTTTTCTATATTGCAAGTTATTTAAGGTTAGAAGAAAGAATTATACGCACATCATGTAAAGGGGAGAAGCGACAGTGCAGTGGTTAAGTAGGCTTGACTTGGGATCTTAAGGTCCTGATTCAAGCCCCGGCCACGGCCTTCACGGTGTGTTCTTGGCCAAAACACTTCACTCCCACTCTCCACGCCTCACTCCACACAGGTGTGAAAATGGGTACCAGCAAATAGTCAGGGAAACTTGACTAAGAGCTGGGGGAGTACCTGCGATGGACTGGCATCCCATCCAGGGGAAGTAGTAATACTCCTACTCGCTTCATGCCATGGAAACTGGGGTTAAGCACCGGCCCGATGGGCCACTAGGCTCGTAACAGGCTAACAAATGTATAGGTGCAAGGCTATCAAGTAAAACGCCTCAATTGAGAAAGGAAGGGATGCCTGCACACTTACTCCAAGCCACCAAGAACATTTTTATTTATTAAATTAGGACAGCGTCCAACTCAGACGACGAGACGAAGATCCGAGTTGGATCGAAACTTTGTCCTAATTTAATAAATAAAATTTTTCTTGGTGGCTTGGAGTAAGTGTGCAGGAGTCCCTTCCTTTCTCCAAGTTGTATTTAAGGTTGTGACTAACATTGTATCCATCAATCCATCCATCCATCCATTGTCAAAACTCTTTCCACCTCTCCGGAGTTGCGGAGATTCAATCCCTACTGACTATGTGTGAAAGCCAGGGACACAACCTGGACAGCCAGCCAATCCAAGGCCGGGCGCACACACCATTCACTCACGCTCTCATACTTACAGGCACTTCAGAGTCTTTAATTATTCTGACATGCATGTTTTGGGTTGTGAGCGGAAGCTGTAGTCCCCAGAGGAAACCCAAGCGAACACCTGGAAAACATGGAAACGCCACACAGAAAAACCCTGGGCAAGATTTACTCCCACAACCTTCTTGCTGAGGAGAGGCTGTGCTACTCACATTTTCTTTCAAAATACTTTGTTTGAACTTAATTTAAATATGACACAGACTTTTCTCTTGATCATTCGCTTGCCTAATAAAAACCTTTTGTCTAAGGATGCACACAGTTTCACCAAGATGGAGCCCACAGATTCATCACAATTTTTTATGTGCAGTTTTTTACAATACAGCCTATCACAATGCTGATAGGAAGTTTCATTCTTCATGGCATGCATGATCATTGGTGCCATAATGTGGCAATAAAGGGTAAAAAATCGCAACAGTCAACTCAGAATTGTGTCGAAAAATTAGACGAAAAATTAACAGTTTGTTAAAATCCTGCGATTGCCATTGCTGGAAAGAAACCCAGCAAATACAGGGAGGCCCAAGGACTGAGTTTCAGTACTACTGGATTAGATCATACTTTGTTGATTTATAGAAATATAGATGTTTATATAGATGTTATAAATATAGATGTTTATTTTGCATCATAAAAATGCTCTCATGCAACAGCATACATGGTGAGGCAGGAGCTAACAACTGTTTGAAAAGATAAATCAGTGAAGGTCTTCTGTAGAATACTGAAGAGCCATAGAGACTGTTCTGAAATTTTAAAAAAAGCCAAATGTTGTTTAATAATCTTCAAGTCAAGAAGGTCAGCGAATCACCCTGAATTCAACAGTTTTATAATGTTTAGGGCAAAAAAGGTGGCTTAAAATGGATGGTGGCTTTTCGCAGCCTTTTATTTTCATGACCAACATTTTCATATTGAAATAATTTGGATTTCATGTTACAGCCATTTCTCTGTGAAATATTTACGAAGAGTTGAATTCAGACAGCCAAGAAATAAAATATCATCTTGCTTATTCTGAATTCTGTGCATGTTAATAACACAATATAACATCCCTTAGTTAATCATTCAATATACTGTAGCTACGACAATTTATTTTTCAGGATCTGAAGCTTTTTTATATAAATATTTAAAGTAATAAATATGTGCCATTTTCATGGTTCTTAGATAATTTGACATACATTGTAATTGTTTTCAGTGTATTTAATTTCTTGATTCATAGCACTAATCTTTGCTGGGGTGGAAAGGCTTGGTTGCTTACCTCTGTCCTGTGGGCAGATGAGCAGCAGTGCTGCTCACAGCTCTTGATAAACTGCTGGTTTTGTAGTCCCATAAGCAAGTCTAGTTAACTGTCATTTTAAACAGAAGTTGTCCAGGGAACGTCCCAGCCGCCATTTCAGCAGACATTAGGGGTTTAATTACTCGAGATTATGATGTAAAAATGTGGTTATGGGTCATTTGTTCTGTAGTTCCCCAGTGTGCTATCACTCAGGAAAATTTTGCCTATTAAAGAATAATGCAAAAACTGGCATCTATTCCTGCGCCAATTTTGGGAACAAACGTGGGCAGTGGGCCTTCAGGCCTGCAGAATCCCCCATACTATCTGGTATAAAATATTTTTTCTTGCTTTATAGCAACATCGCACAACCAATTTACCTTAAATTGACAGGTTCAAAATCATTTGCAAAAATACTTTGTACTACTTTCTTGTCAGTGCTGGTCTAGCTATTTATGCTGGCAAGCTTTCCATCAGAGTTTGCAGCAAGAAAGTAGTAAGACCAAGGCCCTCTTCTTATAATAAAAAGCATTATTTAAAAGGCTAGTTCATAATGGAACTTTTTTTAAAAAACATTGCCAACATGTTTCGGCCTAGCCGTGAATAATATCACAACATGCGTTAACCATATCTCGCAGCTTGCTATTATTAGCTAGTTAGCTAGCAAACACACAGTGCACAGAAATGAACAGAGAGTGGCGAATAGTATCATTTCACTACTTGGCCAGGCTAGCGTTGTACAATTCGGGACTGGCGGAGACACTGACAGTGAGATATAAGCAACAACAGCTCTACACCTGTCAACTCTAGGGATGTTACGGTACGGCCAATTTCGCGGTTATTGTATGGGGGTAGAATTGTCTCAAAATATATATATTTTATTTATATATATCAAAATGAAATGTACAAATATTCATACATTTATAAATATACAAATACAAATATACAAATATTAAAACGTGCCTTACAAATAAATAAACTTATTTGTATAAATAAATGTATATTTGTAAATATATTTTTGAGATTTGAAAATAAATGTGCTTGACTTTGTGTGTGGATTCTGCATTTGTGGAACGCTTTTTGGTTTTTCTCTCAATGATGTAATTTTGAGACATTCCTGCCGCACACCACGATCCACAAATAAATGAATACACCCTCCCCTAAACAACCAGCAGAGGGCAGTGTGGTGCAGCCACAGCTGGGTAATCATCAGACTCATGTCTCTGAACATGGATGAAGCAGCCAGAGATCAAGCAGGATCCACTGTAAGTATTACTCATTTTGGATTATTTTACACACATTGCACTGATAAGAGATCAGTATCTACATCTGGAAAATGTCATTAAACTGTATTGATACAATGAGCAGCCACAGTGGCGTAGCCAGAACGTGGGCCAGGAACATCCCTTTACAACTTCTATTAGTCCTGACTTGTTCGCAATCATCTTTCCTAATGAACAATACATTCACTCCGAAAACAATCCACACTATCAGGTGTTGCTAGTTCTCCTCGTGAACGTAAGATGACAGTCATTCGTTTGGACACGGTTGAACAATTATTGCTCCTGACTTGTTCTCAATCATTTTCCTTAATTAAAACGTTTTATAATTATAACAATACACTATTGGCAATTATAGACACGGCGTTTTTCTTAATGCGATCCAAGTGTGACAAAATAATAGGCTAAACTCAGTTCAGAAAAATAATTTACTCGTAGCCGCACGCTTTACAAAACTGCTCTGGGTCTTCCGCGCTACATTTTTTTTTGGCACATCAGGCGATCAAACATGCGCTTCAAGATCGCTTACATTGTTGGAATTAAATCAAAGACGAAGATGAGAAACACCTGTTCGCAATTTTGAGTATGGCTGATTGAAAGGCAAAAAAAAGCGCTTCCAAACGAATGACATACGACATAGGACATAGAGTGTAAAACAGGCAAAAATATCACAGATGACATTATCAGTTTGAGGTGTGTCGTATTTTGCAAAATGCCTGTGAATGAAACCGTCAATGACGCCAGGAAATATGCAACGCACTCAAATTACCATATGGTGTCTATTTTACGAAGCAATAAACAACAATAAATAATAATAAAAAAAAGAGTTGGCATTTATGCAAAGTAGAAATGATCATTTAAACTGGAGTGAGGGCAATGAGCATGCTTTTGTAACTTTGGGGTGAGGGCAGTGAATGTAGGGTGAGACTTTGGGATATGGGCAGTGAATGTGCTCGGGGTGAGATTATTGGTTTTTGTTCAGGAATGAAAGTTTTTCCACGGTATTGGGGCTCAGGCAATTTCTTTTTTCTTTTTTTTTTGATAATATTTCCCCTGCTTTGGAAAAGAGCCTTTCACTGGGAGAAATGCATCTGTAGTTATTAATACACATACCTTGTTGGGAGAAATTAGCTCAAAATGTTCCCACACTGGGGAAATCCTTTTCTTTCTCGGCGGCTCCATCGCAAACAAAAAAGGGTTTTTCATGATCAACACACAATCAGAATTTCTAATGGTCAGAATCCACAAAATGTTAGGGATCCCCATCGCATTCCACAGCCCTATTTATTTCGAATCGCGTGCCAAATTGCGAACCACTTCATGAACTGGTCACGAGGTACGGCCGACTGGCGAGGCCAACGAGATATATATATTAGAGGCGCCACGTTGTTTGTTCCAGATCAGCCAATGTGTGCAGAGCTGACTGCCATCTTATGACGGGCGTACCTTCCGCTGGAACTAATGTAAACAAATATGCTCCAGATAATATTTCGGTAAATATCCGTAATAATCATTCAGCAGCGTTTTGATTTCCTGCCTTTTCCTAACTGATAACGAGAGAAGAGTCAGCTTGAACGCCATTTCTGTCTATAACCGCCCATTGCGTTTACCAAAAGCGTAGTTGCTAACTAAGTTAGCAGTTTACATAGTTCGTCCATTCATTATCAATGGTTCCTACGACGCAAGTTAGCATCTGTGATTTCGGGAAATGCACCCCTGAGCAATTGATATTTTTCCATTGGGTCTGTTTGGAAATACAGTGGTATACATCAGTCTATCTTAAAACCCCTTCATGCGGTAATATTATGACCGATCTCATTCTGTCAGGTTGGGTTCATTTTCTCTTGCAGTACGATCTAGGACAGGGCACTTGTATTTTATCATCACAAGTGCCGGGAGCCTTGATAACAGGTGTCTTATTGTGACTGCTGCCAAGTGGGGAAACTCGTTTACAAGGAAACTCTCACTGAAGAAATGACTGTTTTTTTAAGAAAGAAAAAAACAAAAACAGTGGTTTGTTATTGGATCTTAAAAAAAGAAAAACAAAATACACATTGGTTTGTAATTGGATCAGACACATATCGATGACTATTTTTTATTTGATGGAAATACCGCTGCATGGTGCAGACCCAGACACTGACATTACGAAGGACTAACAACTAAACCTATTCACGTCCACTGACAGTGAAGCAGCTGCTGATTTCAACGGGTTTTCGGACGTGCCTGACGCTGAAGTCTGGAGTGATTCAAAGTACTGCGGTATTTTCGCTCATTAGGACTGCAAGTATAGCACTCAGTAGAAATCAATAAAACCGAACGTTTAAGCAGTCATGTACGAATAAAATGTCTATTTCCCATCCAAATAACCTGGCAGATCTGGTCCTATAAGCCACGACGTTACCCCTGAGGCAACCAGGTTATCTGGTAGTGGGAAAGGGCTTGTTAAGACTAGCTTTACACCATATAGCTAAGTTTGATGATTTAAAGCCAATAATCTTCATTGTTCAAGCTAAAAATAATTTACATGTGAAAGGTTAAGTCGACAACTTTCCCTCTTCTGTGGCTGCAATTTACGGCGACTCAGTGGTCAGGCATACAGAGAAAAATTTCTGGAAAGAAGCATCCACTTTGCTGCGCCTTGCTGTATTGGACGCCCGTTACAAGATGGCAGCCAGACTTGCATATTGAAATCGTAACATAGCGCCTCTAGTATATATAGTTCGTTGGTCGAGGCTTCCGAAGTCATCGCATACGTCATCAATACACGCCTCAATACGCGCTTCGCAAAATAATTCCTGTATTACTCGGCAAACGCCTTGAAGCCTCGGCACAGAACGTCACATCACTACTAACAGCGCGAAAATGGTAGAGGCGGATACCGAGAGTGGCACTAGCGAGGGTGCACTTCGCAAAGTATTTGAGATTGTGGATGCTCCAGCCGAGTTAAAATTGGAATTATCGAGATAATTTTCTGCGCAATAATAATAACAACTCTACAACAAGGTGAATGGATGGGCTTGCTCTTTTTGCTTTCAACGTTTCATGCCTAAAGTGGCCAAAGTCTTAAAATGCTTCTGGAAAATAACTTCACTGAGTTTAGTCAGCGATGCATTCAACTAAGCAACGTCAAGATCTGCAGAATTATTATTGTCTAACCAGCGCTAGCTCTCACCTTGTTCCCATTTACTTTGCTCAGTTGGCGATCAAGCACTTGATTGGCACAATTATTAATTTGAATCGTTTATTTTGATGGCTCTTGGCAATCGCATTTTGAGATTTAAATGACAAGGAAAACGGCGCAGACTGGCCTGAGTGCGTTTGCCGGATTATTTCTATTGGCTTACATTTGACGATTTGATGTGAATACGAAAATAACCCCTACGATACGCTTGATGAAATGGGTAAATCATTATAGGCTACGTATCGGTTGTGATTGGTCAGTTAGCTAAATAAATTGCTTGATTTTTAGGTTGGCAAAGTACTCAGGAATAGATTTGGGGGTAGGCTAATTATGCCAAGGTGATAGAGGTTGTTGGGCTCTATGAAATCCGTTTTATTTTTTTTCCAAATTCCATTTTATTTTTTCCCAAATTCCGTTTTTTCCGTTTTAATTTTTTGGAATTCCGTTTTTTTACCAATTACACCAATTTTTTTTTCCATCAGAGAGAGTGTGCTATTTATGTTAATGAATAAAATGTTCACTAATTAAATAGAAATAACCTTAAAATAGTTGATGCAACCCCCTATTTTCCTCAGTACTTAAAGTCAGAACAAGTACTGCATAATGATGCAATATAACATTGCACTGTGATGAAAGAATTTTTTTTATTTTTTTTTACCTAAAATAATACTACAAAATAAAATTGTCTCTTTAAAGGAAGTGTAAGCTACAGTCAAAAAGGCAGACAGCGGTTGTACTGACATATTATTCTGACTGCCCCTTTTTAATCATTTATAATCTTATTGTATATACGTTGTGTATATGTATGAATGTAAGAGAGCAGCAGTGATGACACTCAGTTTCCCTCACAAATCAACAGTTGTCTGATTCCAATGCATCAGCTATATTTAATTTATTTTTTCATTTTTAAGAAACTTTGTTCAGTAATCCCAATACGGTGTATTCCATCCTAGGACAAAACGTTCTACAGTAATGATTAAACATGAACAAACTGACACAAAGATGCATCAGCTATAATTTCACCACTGGGGGACGACGTTACGTCATAATTTGCATGCACACAATTCACTAAGTAGACTGTGAAAAGAAATATTGTAGGCTATTTAACGGTTATATAAGTTGTTAAGCTAACATAAGATGACAAATGACGATGTTTAGGACCCTGCAATCCCTGGCATCAGTCGTCTGGTCGAAAACAACTAAAAACTTCTTCCCACAGACCTTCTGTAGCACCGAAGAGATGTGCTTCTCGAACACGCGGGGCAGGTGAATTTGACGAAGGCTGCTCAGATTTTTGCGTGCATTCGCGTCTTTACATTGACTTTGAATGTAATCTGGATTCACGAATATTTTGTTTAGCGTTCGGTGGAAACGTGGCTTTACGAACAGCATTTCAGTCAAATTATGCCGATTTCCGCGAAATTCCACGTTTATCAATATATTCCGTTTTTATTGGACAATTCCGCGATTCCATCCGCGATTTCGTGATCGCGGAAATCATAGGGCCCTAAAGTTGTTCAACCTCGCTGGCAATTAGCTGACTTAAAAGCGCCATTTTCTTGCCGGAATCATTTCAAACGGCCTCTGATGTGCGATAGCCATTTGTTCAAGACCGCAGACATTGTTTAGGGAGGACCCAATTTTACAATAAAATCTGGGCGTGGCTGTGTAACTTGTTTTGAAAGTACACTGTTTGAGTTCATTTTAGTTTTTAAGAGCTAAAATACTAAAGTCAAACTTTTTATGTTATTCCAGAATCTGATTATTTTTTCCCTTGTTAACAGAAAACATTGGATATTCCTGATTTATACTGGACTTTTTTGCACTTTAATACATTGCATCTTTAACGTAAATGGGCAGTAGCATTGAGAATATTTATATTTTCATGGTCCAGCTGGTGCAATTTTTTATGTTATTTTATAAATGGGTCATAGTTCCCCCCTACCTCATACTTCATCCTATTTTCTGTGTCCTCTGATTGACTAGAAAATTCATAATGTTAAGTGTAAAACCTAATAGAAACACAGCAGTTTTTGCACATATTGTAATATTCAAAGTGCAATTGTTTAATAACTGCTGATGTCACTTTCTTTCCAAGTCTTCATTTGTCTTGGGGTTTTTTTTTCTCTTCTGATACCGCAGTACATACTGTACCGTGGACCTGATACCGGGGTATTATCGTACCGTGAGATTTTGATACCGTTACATCCCTAGTCAACTGTCTTGTTTTTCCCGGGATTCTCCCGTAGTTTACCCGTCTTTCTCGGTGTCTTCCCGTTTGACTATTTTCCCGTAAATCTCCCATATTTCTAACCCTAATAAAGGCTGGTGACATGGTTGGTGGTAGGCATAAGACCGCCTATGTAATGTTCAATCAAGAAGACAAAGAAGGAACGTGGCGGCATAGGATTCAATGATGGATGAAGTACCCTCTAATTCACCGTTCATATATTTTGACGTAAACACCTTTATTGCTGACTGCAATACAACCAAACTTAGCAAAGGCGATAAATACACCATTTGCGTAGGACAAAGTTGTGAGTAATGTGATAGCCACACACATTTTCATTTAGGATGGCTCAAAACTGGAGCCTTAAGTTACGGAATATTCAATCCACAGACCTCTGGATGTTAACCCTTTCAGCGCCGTGGGCAACTATAGTTGCCCAATGATGTAAGATATTAAAGTCAGATGCTGTTGAAAACCTATCAAGTGGCAACTTGTTTAAAAAAACAAGTTTCCACATGATAGGTTTTCAACAGCTCAGGATAACTACATTTTTAATTCCTTAAGAATGTATTCGGCGCTCAAACGGTTAAGTATGCGGCACCAGGGGTACCTTCAGATGCCAGTGATGCCAACCATTATGACGCATTATGATGAAACCAACAGATGTGCGTGCTGTTCCCTCTATGGCTTAAGCCCCAAAGACTCCAAGTACAAAGACAAATTGAACAAAATGTTCTTCATAAACATTTCCAGTTTTTGTGTTATAGATCTCTTTCATCTTGATTTCATCATCTCATCTTTCCTCTTCATCACTTCTTCTCTCCTTCCACCACTTCTCCATAACTGCTTGGCCCTATACCACTGCTGCACAGCAGCTATAATAATAATAATAATAATAATTAATTATTATTATTATTATTATTATTATTATTATTATTACCTGTAGTCACAGTATTATGGATGGAGAGTGATTTTTATGATGAGATAAACAGAAATGTTGCAGCTTTAACCAAGAGCAGTGTGAAAGCACCATTGAAGAATGCATATCTATTGCACTTTCCATATTTTTAAATCTTCTAAAAGGCTCTGCTGTTTAACTTTTGTCTGGATTTTATTTGAAGAAGTGATAATATTTGAAAATTAAGACCCTAGATCAAAAGCAACAAACATTTTAATCTCAAATCAATTTTATTTTGCTTTCCCGTGATATGACACAAGATCAGCGAGGCAGATGTTGAAAAAATAAGTTTTGACAATAAGTGGATCACACGCATGCCTCCCTCTGGGTTAGTTTTAATACAATGACACATACCGGTGCCATAGAAGTGCCATTCCAGTGCAAAGGACAGGATAAACACAATTATGACTAGACCGAAAATCTGATCAGATGTTATTTATTGTTTCTTTGCAACATGAAAATTTGCAACATTGCTTACAATCCAATTCTTTCTTTCTTAAGGACTCTCATTATGGTCATCCGGATTTCACTAAGTTGGAAGCCATATATCAGTGGATTTAGCAGTGAGGGCAAAATCAGAAGTACGAGAGTTAAGGACATTCTTAAAGGGGATTGTTTCAGTCTGTTCAATCTATGACTTATAATCTCAAAGAGAATATTAATGCAATAAGTAACACATGACGTAATGTGTGGAATGCAGGTGTTAAAGGCTTTCTCTCTGGCTTCCTGTGAAGCCTTCATGCACACGCTCAGTATTTTCAGGTAGGACAATAAAATCAGAATCAACGGGATTCCAAGTATGAAAACAGTAACAAAACTGCCATAAATATTTTCCTTGTTAGTTTCAACACAAGAAAGCTTAACAACAGACCAGTTATCACAGTATGGTTTCTCTATAATATGACTGCACAGAGGGAGCTTGGAAGTTAGTCCTACGAGCACTGCAACAAGTAAAATAGGAAGCAGCCAGATCAGAACAACGAGCTTGGACAAACTGTTGGTTGTCATTATACGGTGGTATCTGAGGGGCATGCAGATAGAGACATATCTATCAAATGCCATTGCTGCCAATATTGTGCATTCAATGGATACAAAAGAATGTATAAAAAATATCTGAAGTTGACAAAAATCGCGCCTGACAAAGTGCATTTGCAAAAAAAAGTTGCTCAGTATCTGTGGGTAAATAGCAAAACTTCCATACAAGGCATTAATGAACAGGTTGCACATGAGGATGTACATGGGCTTGTGGAGGCTCCACATCACACAGATGAGAGCAATGATACACACATTCACAAAAACAGTTGCAATGAAGGCAACAAGCGTAATGAAAAAGAACAACAGCTTAAATTTCCCCATCCCCTCATAGCCTGTTAGAAGCAACAATATGGTGCTGTTTGACTGGTCTGCCATATTTCTCTCCTTCATTCGTGTAGATTTTGGATTGGGTTGAGCTTAATACTGTTGTGACCCTGCAAAGATAAAACATTAGATTAGATCAGTGGATTTTTACATTGGTCTTCGGGCCTCTTGAGTATGCTGATTAGTATTCCAACTATAATTGCAATTGTAGAATTTTAATAACCTGTAAATTTGTTCTATTTAGGTGTATTTCATGCTCAGTGTGATTATTTGCCTCCTTAGTCCACATCTTGACAGGAATATCTATGCATGCCATGAACAATAAAAGACCCTACTGTGTTTTTCTATATTGCAAGTTCCTGCAATTTCAGGTTGTAACTAATATGGTATCCATACATCCATTCCCTATATTGCTTCTTCCTAACTCTTGCTTGAGCTACGAGGAACCAGGATTCTATCCTCGCTGACTGTGGGTGAAAGGCAGGGACACAACCTGGACAGCTAGCCAATCCAACGCCGGGTGCACACACCATTCACTCGCACACTTGTACTAACAGGAACGTTAGAGTCTTCCATTATTCTGACATGCATGTTTTGGGCTGTGAGCAGAAGCTGTAGTCCCCGGTAGAAACCCAAGCGAGCACCTGGAAAACATGCAAACCCCCACAGAAAAACCCCGGGCCAGATTTACTCCCACAACCCTCTTGCTGAGGAGAGGCTGTGCTACTCACATTTTATTTCAAAATATTTTGTTTGAATTTAATTTAAATATGACACAGATTTGACTCTTGATCATTCGCTTGCCTAATAAAAACCTTTTATCTAAGGATGCACACAGTTTCACCAAGAGGGAGCCCACAGATTCATCACAATTTTTTATGTGCAGTTTTTTACAATACAGCCTATCACAATGCTGATAGGAAGTTTCATTCTTCATGGCATGCATGATCATTGGTGCCATAATGTGGCAATAAAGGGTAAAAAATCGCAACAGTCAACTCAGAATTGTGTCGAAAAATTAGAAGAAAAATTAACAGTTTGTTAAAATCCTGCGATTGCCATTGCTGGAAAGAAACCCAGCAAATACAGGGAGGCCCAAGGACTGAGTTTCAGTACTACTGGATTAGATCATACTTTGTTGATTTATAGAAATATAGATATTTATATAGATGTTATAAATATAGATGTTTATTTTGCATCATAAAAATGCTCTCATGCAACAGCATACATGGTGAGGCAGGAGCTAACAACTGTTTGAAAAGATAAATCAGTGAAGGTCTTCTGTAGAATACTGAAGAGCCATAGAGACTGTTCTGAAATAGAAAAAAAAGCCAAATGTTGTTTAATAATCTTCAAATCAAGAAGGTCAGCGAATCACCCTGAATTCAACAGTTTTGTAATGTTTAGGGCGAAAAAGGTGGCTTAAAATGGATGGTGGCTTTTTGCAGCCTTTTATTTTCATGACCAACATTTTCATATTGAAATAATTTGGATTTCATGTTACAGCCATTTCTCTGTGAAATATTTACGAAGAGTTGAAATCAGACAGCCAAGAAATAAAATATCATCTTGCTTATTCTGAATTCTGTGCATGTTAATAACACAATATAACATCCCTTAGTTAATCATTCAATATACTGTAGCTATGACAATTTATTTTTCAGGATCTGAAAGCTTTTTTATATAAATATTTAAAGTAATAAATATGTGCTGTTTTCATGGTTCTTAGATAATTTGACATACATTGTAATTGTTTTCAGTGTATTTAATTTCTTGATTCATAGCACTAATCTTTGCTGGGGTGGAAAGGCTTGGTTGCTTACCTCTGTCCTGTGGGCAGATGAGCAGCAGTGCTGCTCACAGCTCTTGATAAACTGCTGGTTTTGTAGTCCCATAAGCAAGTCTAGTTAACTGTCATTTTAAACAGAATTTGTCCAGGGAACGTCCCAGCCGCCATTTCAGCAGACATTAGGGGTTTAATTACTCGAGATTATGATGTAAAAATGTGGTTATGGGTCATTTGTTCTGTAGTTCCCCAGTGTGCTATCACTCTGGAAAATTTTGCCTGTTAATGAATAATGCAAAACTGGCATCTATTCCTGCACCAATTTTGAGGACAAACGTGAGCAGTGGGCCTGTCAGGCCTGCAGAATCCCCCGATCTATCTGGTACAAAGTATTTTTTCTTGCTTTACAGCAACATCATACAACCAATTTACCTTAAATTGACAGGTTCAAAATCATTTGCAAAAATGCTTTGTGCTACTCTCTTGTTGTCTGTACTGGTCTAGCTATTTATGCTGGCGAGCTTTCCATCAGAGTTTGCAGCACTTTGTACCATGAGATTCTAAGTTTTGCATGTTTAATCAGGTTGACTTGCTGTTCTGTGTCCGTTTGCATCCCCTAGCATTGCTATATCACATAGTAGCATAGCTATTGGTCTCACAACTGACTTGAATCCAACAGCTGAGTGTACATCCTTGCTGATCTATCCATCCATTATCTGTACCACTTCTTCCTTATCAGGGTCATTGTTGAACTGGAGCCTATCCCAGCTGACTATGGGCAAAAGGCAGGGACCCACCCTGGACTGCTTTCCAATCCATCACGGGACACACATCAGTTACTTACTTCTGTGTGTGGGACCCACATTAATGTTGGGCATATTAATAGATACTAGATGCCCCCCCAGACTGCATGTATTATTTGATCATTGTGGTTCATTATTTTGTTGATTCCTGGATGTGTATATATATATATATATATATATATATATATATATATGGCAACTTTGATGCTGAGTTGGTTAATTTGTGATTATAGGTAATGCTCACACAGGCACTTTGGGCAGCTAAGGGGGTCTTTGGGTGAAACATAAAGGAAAACCTGCGTCGTTCAGTATCCGTAGCTTGTAGCACGCAGCTATGTTACGCTAATGTGCTTGTGTTCTGTATTTCCAGGTAAGTGAAAGTGACGAAAATATGTATAAAAGCAGTTACACTGATGTACAATGAGTTTGCGTGAGCAGTGGACTGTTAGTAACGCGAAAATGAGATGTATATCGGAGTTTTGCGAGCGAACGTGAAAATGTGCCGTCACCGCATAGCGATGCACTATTGAGAAAATAAGGAAAAATAACCACAAAATCCCTGCTAGCGTTAAAGTTGCATGAGTGTGCGGAATATTATCAGTATGCAGGGTTTTTCCTGCATAGAGAATTTGGTGGCGGCCGCCACCAGCTCCCAACGAAATTGTCTGTATTGCATTCTCATTTGCATGTGCGGAAAAAAAAGGAAATGCGGAATTTGCGCAATAATAGTGCCATGCTCCCGCGATAACAAAAAATAAAGAAAAGTATGTGCAGCCCTCCCGCGTGTTAAACAAAATAAGAAGTATGTAATTCCCCCGCCCCCACTCAACAAAATAAAATAGCAGAATGAGAGGTAATTACTACTAGCCCCCCCCACAACAGTTTGAGTGTGTGCAGGAGCCTATGACCGAGTACCACCACCAGCTCATTCTGAGCCAGGAAAACCCTGGTATGTATGTACGAAGTTTATATATTTTCTGAAGTTTTATGTTTTATTTACGAATTCGAGAGTAAGGGTGAAACACAAAGGAAAACCCGCATCATTCAGTATCCGTAGCTTGTAGCATGCAGCTACGTTACTCTAACGTGCTTGTGTTTCTGTATTTCTAGTGTAAAGACGCCGAATAAAAAGAAACCTTTTAAACTCATGCACGCCTGGATGTCCGCTCTTTGTCCGGGTGTGCAACATATGGGCAGTTTAGAGTTTCTAATTAGCCTGATATGCATGACTTAGGGAGGAAAGCAGAGTGCCCAAAGTGAACCCAATCAAACCTGGGGAGAATCATGCAAACTCCACGCAGTAATGTCCCAGGCCAGATTCAAACCCATGACCTTCTTGCTGTGAGGCAGTAGTGCCTATTTTGGTCAATTCTAAATGTGGAAATGAATGACTTTGATGAGATAGAGGAGCCTGTTGAACTGTCACCAGTAGGTAGAAAGCGTAGGAGGAATTCAAAGAACACTCGGCGTGAAAAAACTTAGAGAATACGTCACAGCGGGGGAGGAAACATCCCATCAGATGTGTGCATGAATGAAGCTGAACCAACCCAGACAGCACGCATATGTCTCTCCGACATTTGCACGATGAATAAAGTTGCATCGGCGAGACGTATTATGGAGAGCGTTTGCTAATTGGGAATACGTCACCGAGACATTGGCGAGACATACGCTTGCTGTCTGGGAAATGTGTGCATGGCTGCCATGTTGACTGCAGATGATGTTGCTTACTGCAACAGTCAGTTTTCTGCTTCCAACAACAAAGTGTCTCAAGATGCTGCATTTGCTGAGTTATCTGGGCATAAACAAACCTAAAAGACCCCGTGTCACATAAAAGAACTGGAAAAAATTTAGGCCTGGTGTTCTTCCTATGGTAAGTTGTCTGAAAGAGGCAAAGAAAACAGATGTGCTTAAGCTGATCGATAGCATTGATGTGAACGAGAATGTTTAGGGCATTCTACCAAAGAATGGCTAATGCCCAAGGTGGGCCGGTGAATGGTAGCGATGAAAGTGACAGAGACATTGATATGAAATGATTTAACACACACAGAAGATTACTGAAACCCAGAATTGAAGCGCTAGGTTCTGCAGTTATTGGACTGTAGTGCATTTTGTAACCAAAGACACTTCCATGGAAATGGAGCATTTTGCAGAAAAGTGGGTGTATGGAGAGTTTTGAAGACAAATCAATTAAAGTTTGTATTTTTAAAAAAGTTCTCATAAAGTTAGATTTCCATGAACTTGCGCATCAATTGTCTGTCATACCATGTCCATATCAAAGGATTTGGAGTTATTGGATTCCAATTAAAAAACTCAAAAAATATTGATTTTCTCAAAACAAAGAAAAATTGATATGGAGCATTTTGCATTTAAGGTCTTCATATATAGCCCAGGAAGGCAGTAGCATGTGAACCTGCTTGGTAACCGAGTAAGCTGTAATACAGATCATGCTCAGAAAATATATCCAGGCAGCAACTGTGAGGTTTCGTTCAGGAACCAGTTGCGAGAACACAGGATTGCAGTAAAAGTGGCTTTATTGAACGAGGGGGGTAACCCCCGCAGGGCAGAAGGCGAAGGTACAGAGTCCACAAGCCAAAAATCACAATCCAGGAGGGCAAAAACAGAATCAAAAACCAGGGCAGCAAACACAGTACTCGTGGTCAGGCAAAAATAGGTTCGGTACACAGGCACAGGTTTGTCAGAGAAGCAAGGCCAAAATCCAGAGGGCGAAATCCAAACCGTTACCAGGGCAGCAAACACAAAACTCGTAGTCGGGCAAAAAAGGGTTCGAAAACAGATGCAGACAAAACTACAAAAGAGCAGAGCCAAAAATCGTAAGTCGGGCGGTCCAGTCAGAAGATAAACACTATGAGTACAAGGCGAAAGATAGCAGCACAGGTAAACAAGAGAAAACGTTCTGACGGGGAACTGCAGTGAGAAGACAGCTTAAATACACTCAAGGGAAGTCACATGCTATGATTAGGATCAGGTGATGAGGATCAGACTAATTACAAAGGAGGGAACATGAGGGAGAACCTAATCACATGAAATTGGCAAAAGCCAAAACGCGGACAGGGAACACGAGACAACCTATGACAAAACATACAGCTCCGGTTAGGGACTTCTAATGTGCACAGATAATGAGAGGTAGGACAGAGTGGAGCAGGTGCAGAGGATCTGCTGAATTGCAGCAAAGACTAAGTGCAGGCAAGAGGCGGAGACTAGAACAGGGCGAGTGCTGAGAGCTTGTTAATCAATTAGTAAGTGCAGCTATACCATCCCTAGTGCTCGTTAGTAAGTTAGTATTATATACAATGTTAGTTTGGGTTAGTAAATTTAACGAAAACAACAAACTGTTAGTATTGGTTAGTAATATAGAAAAGAGAGGCGAAGGAAGCAAACGAGATTGGAAGGAATGTTTGAAACCCAGAAACCATGAAATCACCTAAGCATGTGACACGCAGGACTGGGGAGAAGCTGTAACTTAACAAGAGACCAGACAGGGGAGACAAAGTGCAATGCAGGGCATGAACAAAGACATGGACCGGAATCTAACAGAATAGTGGATTGGGAATGGCAAAAACGAAAACATGGTGTAATGTGGTAAATAGCCACTAGATGGCAGTATTGACTATTTTTTGTGAAGCCCAGTCTGAAGCTAGGTTGGGCATGTCCAGGGCATGCCCAGAGGGAAAGTCCCAGAAATGGGAGGGGGGCTGGACAAGAGTATATAAGGAGAAAAATCGAGAGTGTGGAGTAGTAGGAGAAATTGCAAGAAGGATACATTTGACCAGACCTGTCACTCTTTTCAAGACCTTTTAAGCTTTTTGTGGATTTTTGCCTGTGTTGGAGCATTTTCCTGTCCCAGGACATCACAACAGAGCAGCCCATCTCCATTACAGGGAACTGTAAATATCTTATTTTTTTATTTTATTTCAATCTTGGTCAGTAGGGTAGAGAGTAGATTGGTTCTGTTTGTTTAATTAAATCTGTTGAAGTTTAACAATTTTGTCTGTCATCCCTTGCTGTCCGTGACGCCATAACAAATCGACGCCATAACAAATTGGGGCCATAACAAATTGGGGGCTCGGGTCCGGGGTAGACCATTGTGCGAGTCATTTATTGAAAATCTAAAATTTCAAATAGTGAAATTGTTTTTTTGAATTTTCCTAGATATATATTGGCAGATCAACAGCAATGGATGATTTCTTGGCATCACCAACCGTAGAGGTTTTAAAGTCTTTTAAAAAGACAGAACTGCTAGAAATATGCAGACAGTTAGAGCTGACAGATGTAAAACCAGCCATGCGAAAAGCAAGACTGGCTAGAGAGATTGTTGAATATTACATTGATGAAAATGTGTTTGCACCAGGAGATCTGGAACAGTTTCCGGTGGAAAATCCAAATGTAGAATTGGAACTTAAATTAAAAATGCTAGAAATTGAAGAAAAAAAAAAAAAACAAAGGCAGTTTGAGTTAGAAAAATTAGCAAGAGAAGAGAAAAAGAGAGAGAAAGAGAGAAAAGAAATTGAGGAAAAAAAGAAAAACAAAGAGAATTTTGAGAGAGAAAGAGAGAAAAGAAATTGAGGAAAAAAAAGAAAAACAAAGAGAATTTGAGAGAGAGAAAG
This sequence comes from Gymnothorax javanicus, assembly GCA_029692085.1. Taxonomy (NCBI): domain Eukaryota; kingdom Metazoa; phylum Chordata; class Actinopteri; order Anguilliformes; family Muraenidae; genus Gymnothorax; species Gymnothorax javanicus. The sequence goes on along the minus strand of CM056199.1, from coordinate 120,961,537 downwards.
AGGAAAGAGCAGAAAGAGAGAGACAAAGACAGAGAGATTTCGATTTAGAAAAAATTAGACAGAGAAGAAAGGCTCCAAATGGAGCTACTAAAAATCAAAATTCAAGCTGAGAACAAATTTCGGCTAGCCAGGAGGTAAAGCTGGTGCCTCCATTTTCAGAGAAGGAGGTTGATAAGTATTTCCAGTGCTTTGAGAAGGTAGCTAAGAGTTGTCAGTGGCCAAAGGAACACTGGCCTCTGATGTTGCAAACTGTCCTCAAGGGTAAAGCTCAACAAGCTTATTCGGCTTTGTCTGCAGATGATTCCTCTGATTATGAGGTTGTCAAAAAGGTTATTTTGACAGCTTATGAGTTGGTTCCAGAGGCTTACCGACAGAAATTCAGAGGTCTGAAGAAATCTGACAATCAGACTTATGTTGAATTTGCTAACGAGAAGAAGGTTTGCTTTGAGCGCTGGTGTACTTCTATGGAGGTCAAGGATGATTTCAACTCACTAAAAGAGATGGTGTTAGTTGAAGAATTCAAGAACTGTGTCAAGGATGATATTAAGACCAACCTTAATGAGAAGCAAGCACTGAATTTGCAATCAGCTGCCAAGTTTGCAGACGAATATGTTCTCACACATAAGTCCAAATTTCACTCAAGCAGTAACAATAGATGGTCCCAATTTCAGAAGAAAGGTAACGGTGATACCCAAGATTCCTCACCCAAAGACAAAGACAAATCTGGTGATGGTGCTCAGAAATCCAGTAAAAGGTCTGAACAAAGTGTGAAAGCTGACAGTGACAAAAGTGGTCTAGTTTGCAATTATTGCAAGAAATCTGGTCATGTTACAACTAACTGTTGGTTCCTTAAAGCTAAGAAAGAACAAGAAAAGGATACCAAACCCAATGCCTTTGTGAAGACAAGGTTAGAAACCCCTGTAGTAGATGACCGATCTGCTAAATTGCCTGCTCCTTGTGAGGCTAAGAAGCCTGATACTGCTGACTTTGTGAGGAGGAATTTCTTCCATTTGTGTCAGAGGGATTTGTGGCTCTGAATGAGCATTCTCCTCCTGTCCCCATATATATCCTAAGGGATACCGGAGCTTCTCAGTCACTTTTGTTGATGGACTCCTTGGAGTTACGTGATGAGACCGCTTCTGGGGATTTCATACTTGTACAAGGTATTGAAGGGAGGACTGTATCTGTACCCCTGCACTCTGTATTCTTGAAGTCAGATTTAGTTACAGGACAGGTAAAGGTGGGACTTATGTCAAGTCTACCTATCAAGGGTGTTTCTCTGTTGCTAGGCAATGACCTGGCTGGGGGCAATGTAGTTCCCCCTGTTCATCTTACTTCGCAGCCGAGCACTGAAGATGGCGATGAAGACCCATCTCTGCATCCTTCCTGTGCAGTGACTCATGCTATGGCCAAGAAGGCTCAAGAAGAAGATGATGTGGTGCCGTCCAGCACCTTGAATAGTCATGACTCAGGTGGTTCGCCTCATGACTCTGTTCAGCCTAATATGGTTTCTCCGTTTGAGGACTTATCAGACACTTTTATCAGTTCTCTATTCAGCCAGCCAGATGGGTCTGGTGATTCTGATGTGTCTGGAGACTTGTCTCTGTCCAGAAAGCGGTTGATTCAGGAGCAAACTAATGATCCTGAAATTTGTGTACTAAAAAAGAGAGCCCTTCCTGATGAAGAAATAGACACAGTTCCAGTTAGGTATTATCTCAAGGATGGAGTGTTGATGCGGAAGTGGCGCCCTCCTGATATCCCTGCCAATGCAGATTGGGCAGTGGTCAAGCAAATTGTTGTTCCGAAGGTCTACAGGAATGAGATCTTAACAATGGCTCATAGTTTGCCTTTAGGAGGTCATCTTGGTGTTAACAAGACTGTTGACAAGATCATGAAACACTTCTTCTGGCCTGGACTTCGAAAAGATGTTTCCAACTTTTGCAAAACCTGTCACACTTGTCAGGTAGTTGGAAAACACCAGTTAGACCCACCTATAGCTCCATTGCAGCCTATCCCAGCATTTGGGGAGCCCTTCTCCAAGGTCATTGTTGATTGTGTTGGTCCATTACCCAAGACTAGATCTGGAAATCAGTACTTGTTGACAATCATGTGTGCATCTACCAGATTCCCTGAAGCCATACCTCTGCGCAACATCAAGGCAACTGCAATTTCGAAGGCTTTGATAAAGTTCTTCACGTTGTTTGGCCTTCCCAGGGAAATTCAGTCAGATCAAGGTAGCAATTTCACTTCCGGATTGTTTCAGCAGGTTGTGTATGAACTAAGTGCAAAGCAGATTCTTTCCAGTGCCTATCATCCAGAGAGTCAGGGTGCCTTAGAGCGGTTTCATTCCACTCTCAAGACAATGATGAGGACTTATTGTTATGACCATGAGAAAGACTGGGATGAAGGTGTTCATTTGCTGTTGTTTGCAGCTAGAGAAGCAGTGCAGGAGTCTACTGTGTTCAGTCCATTTGAGCTAGTGTTTGGCCATGAAGCGAGAGGACCTTTGCTATTGTTGAGTGAACAATGGCAAGAGAAAGAGCCGCATATCAGTCTGTTAGACTATGTTAGCAAGTTCAAGGAAAGACTGCGTGCAGCTTGTGACCTAGCCAAAGAGAACTTGAAATCAAGTCAGGGAAAAATGAAAACTTGGTATGATCATAAGGCTAGAAGCTATGAGTTTAAACCAGGAGACAAGGTCCTCGTGTTGTTTCCCTTGCAGTCCAATCCATTGCAGGCTAGATTTCATGGTCCTTATGAAATTCTGACAAAACTCAATGATCTCAATTACATTGTGAAGACTCCAGACAGGAGAAAGCCAAAACAGTTGTGTCACATTAACATGCTGAAGCCTTATCATGATAGGAATGCTAGGGTTGCAGCTGTCACTTCAGATCCTCCTATGGCCGAGACTTGTGAAGATGAGGGGGAGTTTCAAGATGATGAACCTAGTATTAAAGCTGAAGTTCTTTCATGTAAATTGTCAAATTTTGAAGTGTTGCAAAATCTTGATGTAAAACTCCAGCACTTAGAACCCTCACAGAAAGATCAGTTTGAGAGGTTGATCAAGAAATATAAAGATCTATTTCCTGATGTTCCAAAGAGAGTTTCTATAGCCTCTCATGATGTAGATGTTGGTGATGCCAAACCAATAAAACAGCATCCGTACCAGATGAATCCTGAAAAGAGAAAGATTGCTGAGAAAGAGGTTGAGTACATGTTAGAACATGATATTATCAGACCCTCTAACTCCGATTGGAGTTCACCCTGTGTTCTAGTTCCAAAACCTGATGGAAGTACTAGATTCTGTACAGATTATCGCAAAGTCAATGCTGTAACTAGAACTGATGTGTTTCCAATACCTAGGATTGATGATTGTATCGATAGAGTAGGGCAAGCAAAGTTTCTGACCAAGATTGATTTATTGAAGGGTTATTGGTGTGTGCCTTTAACTGAGAGGGCCAAGAGCATCTCTGCTTTTGCCACACCATCTGGGTTATACCAGTATGAAGTCCTACCCTTTGGCATGAAAAATGCCCCAGCCACGTTCCAAAGGATGATACAGTCTACAATCGCCGGATTGCCACACACAGGTGCGTACATCGACGACCTGATCACATGGAGTGACTCCTGGGAAGAACATCTGAAAGATGTAGAGACGTTTTTCCTGCGCTTGACCCAGGCTAACCTGACTGTTAACCTGAACAAGAGTGACTTTGGTTGTGCTACTGTCACGTATCTTGGCTACATCATAGGCCAGGGTAAGGTGGCACCCATAAATGCTAAAGTCCAAGCCATCATGGACTTTCCAGTTCCTGACAACAAAAAAGCTTTGCGCCGCTTCCTTGGAATGATCGGGTACTACCGCAAGTTCTGCAAGAACTTTGCTGAGATTGCTCTCAGTCTCACCAACCAACTGAAGAAAGGTGTGAAGTTCACTTGGGATGAAGCATGCCAAAGAGCCTTCGATCGCCTGAAGTCTCTGCTGTGTCACTTCCCCGTGCTCAAATCTCCTGACTTCAACAAACCGTTCTCCATAGCGGTCGACGCTAGCGACCAAGCTTGTGGATCCGTGCTCCTACAGAGAAGTGACTCTGATGACATTGAGCATCCCGTGGCATACTTCTCCAGGAAGTTCAATCGCCACCAAAAGAACTATTCCACAATTGAGAAGGAGCTGTTGGCTCTGGTTCTATCCTTACAACACTTTGAGGTCTATGTTTGTACAGGGCAAAAGCCAATGATTGTATATACTGACCACAATCCGTTAATGTTTTTGAGTGAGATGAAAAACAAGAATCGGGGATTGTTGAATTGGAGTTTGATTTTACAAGAGTTTGACTTGGAAATCAAGCATGTAAAGGGTACTGACAATGTAATTGCTGATTGCTTATCCCGTGTTTGAATATGTGTTTATATATCACCTGTGTTTATAAGCATATTGTATTATATGTATGTATATACAAGTGTCAACTTAACCATTTTTGTATTGAAAAGAAAAATTTTGCCTTTATGAGTCAAAATTTTCCCCTTTTGGAATGGAGGTGTAATGTGGTAAATAGCCACTAGATGGCAGTATTGACTATTTTTTGTGAAGCCCAGTCTGAAGCTAGGTTGGGCATGTCCAGGGCATGCCCAGAGGGGAAAGTCCCAGAAATGGGAGGGGGCTGGACAAGAGTATATAAGGAGAAAAATCGAGAGTGTGGAGTAGTAGGAGAAATTGCAAGAAGGATACATTTGACCAGACCTGTCACTCTTTTCAAGACCTTTTAAGCTTTTTGTGGATTTTTGCCTGTGTTGGAGCATTTTCCTGTCCCAGGACATCACAACAGAGCAGCCCATCTCCATTACAGGGAACTGTAAATATCTTATTTTTTTATTTTATTTCAATCTTGGTCAGTAGGGTAGAGAGTAGATTGGTTCTGTTTGTTTAATTAAATCTGTTGAAGTTTAACAATTTTGTCTGTCATCCCTTGCTGTCCGTGACGCCATAACAAATCGACGCCATAACAAATTGGGGCCATAACAATGGCAAAGTACAAAAACGAAACCGAACATGGCAAAACCTAACAGACATAATCATAAACATAACAGGGAGTGGCAGAATATAACAAACATGGCAGAATCATGACAGAAAGAGCAGAATCATAACAGCAACAGATATGAGTGTAAGCACACAGAGTAGAAGAAGCACAAATCCAGGCACAAGCAGGGACTATTTGAGTGCCAGAGCAGAATTTTGGGGGAAAACTTTACAAATCTATGCAGTAAAGCGATATGTCTGCTCTCAAGTTGAAATACCACACTCTTGAATAAAGATAGGAATGATACCTCATAATATCCAGGTTATTTTTCCTTGCCAAGTACATTAGGAATTTCCCTCTGATCGAGAACCAATGAGATTGCTTGTATTTGTTAATATTTAATCCATACCAAATTGAAGGGCGAAGTCCCACCTTCTCAAGAATGAACGACAGGTCTCAGCTAACAAAGGAATGTATTTTAATTTTAATTTTAATTTTGTTAGAAACAGTGTTCAGGACCATCTTCACGAAAACGCAAAGGGAGGTATGGCATTTTCACATGAAGATGAAAAAGAAAAGTGGGAACTCTATTATCATTTCAATTATGAGACAGATATCGTGTTTGCTTCTTAAAAAAGAAAAAACATTTCAACAATGAATTTGCATGATAAGATCATCATTTTTGTTTGAATTATATAGCCGATATGGCGGAGCACTTCTTGAAAATGAAAACACAACGTGGACAATTACGAAATAATTTTCATGATGATATAAATAATGCACTTGCTTCTTGTAAAACAAAAGGCATTTCTGAGAATGCATTTTCATTTTAATATTGTTAGCTATATGCTTCCAAACAAGCAAGCATGCAAATAAATAAAGTTAAAAAAGTTTAGTCTCTCTTTGGTAATCTCATGCTTAATTAGCCTTGAAAGTTTGCAACTTTGCAAACCAATCTTAGTTCATTTGTCATAAATGACACTGTCCAATGTGTATTATGTGCAATAGCCTACATAATATTTCCTACAAAATTTTATTTGAATACACACACTCCAAATTCACTGAATGTTTGAGTCCATCTTTGATTTCACTGTAAATATAACTATGCAAAGTCATACTTCTGTAAAATCCTGTAATATTACTTTTTCAGTCAACATCTGAGGCCATAGTTCTCTCTAGGAAATAGATGGATTGTCCCCTGCAAGTAGTGGGTGAGTTGTTACCATAAGTGGAGCAGTTCAAGTATCTCGGGGTCTTGTTCACGAATGAGGGTAGGATGGAGCGTGAGATTGAAGGACGATCACTGCAGCATCTGCAGTGAAGTGGGTGTTGTACCAGGCTGTCATTGTGAAGAAGGAGCTGAGCTTAAAATCAAATCTCTCAAGTCACTGGTTGATCTATGTTCCAACCCTCACCTATGGTCACAAGCTTTGCTTTGGGTAGTGACCGAAAGAATAAGATTGCGAATACAAGCGGCCAAAATCAGCTTTCTCCGGAGGGTGGCTGGGCTGACCCTTAGGGATAGGGTGAGGAGCTCAGACATCCAGAGTAGAACTGCTGCTCGTCCGCGTTGAGAGGAGTCAGTTGAGGTGGTTCGGGCATCTAGTCTGGATGCCTCCTGGAGGCCTCCCTTTACAGGTTTTCCAGGCATGTCTAACTATAATGAGGCCTCAAGGCAGGCCCAGGACATGCTGGAGGGACTATATCTTTCGGCTGGCTGGGAAATGGCTTGCGGTCCCTCAGGTAGAGTTGGAGGAAGTGGCTAGGGAGGGGGGTACATGAGCCTCTCTGCTTAGTCTGTTAACTCCACGACCCAGCTGTGGATAAGCAGCAGAAAATAGATGGATGAATGGCTGGATGGACTTCATCTTTTCCGATTACAAATCCTTCAGATTTTCAACAAATGGGTGTCAACAAATCTTTGGCAATCATCGGGAACAAATAACCCTCCTCATTGTCAAGTCCCCTCAAACACCGGTAGCTACCATCTGCCCTAAATCAAAGCCTGAAGAGGAGATCCCCAACCTGTTTTTCATACCTCTGGAGAACCAGGATCTCCAAGTGACCTTTACCAAGTCATGGGCAATCTCTCTACCACTGCTACTTCCATACAATTGCGCCATCAACCTTCTGCCTGGAACTTCACTGCTCAGAGGTTGCCTGTACTCCGTGTCCTGTTTGGAACCTGAGGTCATGAAGAAGTATATCCAGGAGTCAATAACCACTGGAATCATATGTGTGTTGTTTTTTGTTGGTAAAAAGATGTTAGTCTCCATTGTGGATTGATTATTGCAGACTCAGCAACATCATTGTGAAGAACCGTTAGCCTTTACCACTCATGTCTACCGCTTTTTGAATTTTCAAGGTGCGCATATCTTTACCCTACTGGATCTCCAGAATGCCGATAACCTCATCTGTACCGGGGAGGGAGATGAATGGACATTGTCCATCAATACCCTCTCAGGTCTTTACAAGTCCCTGGTCATGCCCTTTGGCTTTACGCCCCCATATATTTCCAGGTACTTGTCAACGATGTCCTCCAAAACATAGTCGGCCAGACTGTCTTTGTCTACCTAGATGACATTCTAATACTTTCTTGCATGAAGGAGTTGCATGCCTCACAAGTCAGAAGGGTCCTCCAAAGGTTACAAGAGAGGTTTTTTTAATTAAAGCTGAGAGGTGCAAGTTTCACTGCAAGTCCGTCTCCATTTTGGGATTCATCATTTCTCCCAGGGCTACACATATGGATCAGCTTAAGGTCAAAGCAATGGTGGATTGGCCCACACTCAACTCCAGGAGGGAGCCACAGTATTCCTGGGTTTGCTAGCTTCAATTGCCGGTTTATCTAGAACTATTACTATTCTGTGGTAACCCCCTTACTGCCCTTACCTCGTCAGCTGCAATATTCTTTTGGACCCCAGCAGCTGACTAAGTATTCCAGACCCTCAATGACAGGTACACCACTGCCTCGATTCCTATCTAACTTGACCTGTGCTTCCTGAAGTCAATGAGGATTTCCTTTGTTTTTGATGTGTTCAGTGTCAGATTTTTTTGCTGAGCACCACACCGTCAGTTTCTGGACTTCATCCCTGCAGGTTGACTCATCTCCTTCAGAGAGAAAACAAGACCACAGAGTTGACATCTGCAAATTTCATGGCGTTGTTCGTGGGGTGGATTTGAATGGAGTCATAGATGTGTAGAGCATAAAGCACTGGAGTCGGGACACAACCTTGCCTTCTGGATATTCCATGATGAGTGTGAGGGCAGAGGAGAGGTGGGGGTCTACTTTAACAATTTCTGGGGGATTAGTGAGGAAGTCCTTTACCCAGGTGAAGATTTGAATGGGAAGGTCTAACTCAGATGGTTTGCTGACAGTATATCTGGAATGACTGTGTTGAATGCTGAGCTGTAGTCTATGAAAAGCATGCTTGTATTGCTCCCCTGGTGTTCTAAGTGACTCAGTGTGAAGACCTTCGGTGGACTTCTTTGCTCTGTATGCAAACTGATGTTGAGTCAAAGGTTTGTGGGAGGCTGCCTTTGATATGCTGTGCAACCAGTCTCTCAACACACTTCATAACTGCTGATGTGAGTGTGATTGGTTTGTAGTTGTTTAGACTGTTAATAGCTAGCTTTTTGGGGACAAGGATGATGACAGCTGACTTTAGGCAGGGTGGGATGATAAACTGCATGAGAGAAAGACTAAAGATCATAAAGATGACCCTTGAGAGCTGGCCAGCACATGCATTAACCCTTCCTGGGGTTCAGTGACCTGAGCGCGCCTCTCACTTTGTACTCCTGTAGAGTGAGAGTATGGTTGCTGGTGGCGGCAGTATATCTATGTTAAGCCTTTTTATCTCCAATCAAGCAACAAAACTGTTTGGTTCCTCTGCCAGTTAGGTATCAGCATTCACACTTGTGGGGTTTCTGCCCTTGTAGTTCATGATGTGCTGTACTCCCTGCCACACCAACTAATAGTCACTGTCTGTGAGATGGTCCTCAATTTTCCCCTTATAGGCCTCTCTGGCATTTTTTATGCCTTTCCTCTGGTCGGTACTGTTGAGTCTATTATTTCCCCTGGTAGAATATGTCATACAAAGGATGAATTTTGGAAGTACTGTCCTTAAGAATTCTGAATTAAAGTCACTGGCAATGATATAACACTATCGGGTGACCATGCTGCTGTTTGCTATAGTATTGAGAAAGTGGATGAAAGCTGTGCCAATGTTATCATCTGATGGGATGTCAACAGTTGTAATAATTAGTACTGTTAGCTGTCATCACAGATTGGAGGGCATGGGCTCCTGATTTTATTTTAAAGCAGAGGAGCAATGTTGATGGGTTTGTTCTTGGGATCCTCCCCAGAAAATTTTTTTAACATTTAACACTAAGTTCCTGCATTTACACTCTCCCTGGCATGACATATTCTAATATCAGACGTTGAATTTCAAGATTGTAAATAATCATAATTTTGAGTACTACGCCGTTGCTCCTTGGGAATCAGTGTCACGGTACCATATGGTTATCAGGGAGCTGCATCTAATATGTGGATGTGAGGAAGAGATGGCACTATGAAATAATAGTGGAGTTGCTGTGTTCATTGTCAACATGTTTAACTTAGCACAACTAAATTGAACACAATGTGCATTGCAATGACAAATATTTATAGTGGTGCATTGAATAGCCATAGTGAAAAAAATTACAAAAAAACAATGAAAATGGCAGAAAACAACATAAATGACCAGTCACTGGCTGTAATAACCAGATGCAATCTCACCAACCTAATGCCTCTGGGTCACTTCTACTAACAGTTTGCTTACCAGCTGTTTTTTTTTTTTTTGAAAATGAGTAGCTCCTCGGTAGTAGGCTGCATCGCCCTCTTTTCATATGTGCAATAAAATTATGGCTTCAAGCTGAGTTGCAAGCATACATGTGATGCTTGAAGTGAGATACCGCTACAAGAAATGGCCAATTTTTCGCTTCTTCAAGCAGATTTTGTATCATCTGTACGGGGGCCAGGGCTCTCAAGTTTTGAATGCAGGCTAGAGTGAGATTTTCTTCGCAGGGGGGTGCATGATTCTCCCATTTTCAAAGGTGCATAGTAACGATGTACATGTACTTCGTTACAGTACTTAAGTAGTATACTTTCACTTCGTTACTTTGACACTGGCAGCTTAGTTACTCGTTTCAAATTAAAATATTAATTTAATTCATCATTTACGGATTATCTGGATTTGGCGTGTTCGAGAAGAACAACGGTGTATCTTTGTGCAGATGTGTCCGCCAGTGGACGTGGAGCTGCAAATTTATGCTCGCAGTTACAATATTCTATCACTAGATGGCACACCAGGATCAGTTATTGAATATTGACAACTGCTAGTAAACTGAAACAAGAAGTGACTCTTCATTCCATAGACATAATATACGTAGACACCTCATAGACTGACGCTGCCTATTGGAGCTGATGTATCAGCGCGGCCGCCATTTTGGATGGGTCCCCCATACGCCCCCAGTACATTTATTTCTACGGAGGAAGGTGTATGCCCAACTCCAATAATCATAACTCCCCGAAATTTTACCCGAATTTCACACGGTTTGGTTTGTTACAAACGGCAGAGATTTAGTAATGATACAGGACGCTGTCACACATTAAAAATATGTGCTTTCGTGCTGAAATACTTTGTCTTTGTTAAAGAGCATAATACAGACATATGGTATGGCATATTAATACATGTATTAAGGTCGGCCCAACGAGTTCCGAAATTCTCCAGACGCTACAAACACGAGCGCGGTAAAATATGTAATATTGTGAGCTAATTGCATCTTGTGCACATAGCTAAACCGATAGAAACAGTAAATGGTTAGTTTACCGTCACTTACTGTTATTCAGTAAGCTAGCTAGCATGACTATTCAATAAATATCACTAGCTAAGCTAGCAAAATAGCTAGCTAAGTGAATAAAAACAGCGAATAGCCATTATTTCACTTCCGTCACGCCAGGGGCACTTCTTTCAAGCCAGGGGCTTGTGTCCATGCTTGTGTCACGTCAGGGGCTTCTGCTCCGGGGCTGCAGCTGGATAGTGTTGCACAGAAATGTCTGACTTGAAAGTAGTTCCGACCAAGTGCCATACGGCGAACATTATGGCACGGGTGAACTGGTACTGTCAGCGAGACACACGCATATAATACCCAAAATTATTGTTCAATCTTACTTGTGAAAGGTAATCCCACGTGATCTGCTTTCAATACTGCGCCGGTTATTGCAACCGTAGGCTGCACAAAATACGGGCATAGTTGCTCTCTTTGCGTTTACTTCGATTGGCTCTGGTGCTAGCCTAGAGTGAGGAGACCCATCCAATATGGCGGCGACGCTGGATTACGCTGCAGCAGGTAATGAGGCGTCTACGTATATTATGTCTATGCTTCATTCCTCCCAATATCTGTGCTTTTTTAATTTCACTGGGACTCCCCAGTATAATAAAGGCTAAATTAAATAATTCTTTTGTGTATTTGCATCGTTTTGTCAGTCACAAACAAGAGATGTTGCGGTACCACCTCTGACACCGGATCGGAGCAGGGTTTGTTTTCAGCCAAAATACACTGCATGGAGGGCAGAGAGCCCCCACTCTCCCTGTAACAAGTTACAAGTCAATTTATCTAACCATAACCGTCCAAAGCTGTTAAATTGAGGTAAAAAATGATCCATAAAGCAAATATTCTACATAGTTCCTCGACTTTAATAAGCAGTTATTGAAAAAAAAAAGTGATGAAGTGATTACCTGATTTCGGGCTTCCACTTCCAGCTCTTCTCTGTTGTGTGCACACAATAGCATTTGCGCGCATGTGGAAGACTTGATTACGGTGCTGCTATTTCACCTGGCAACAAGAAATACTATTTTCTGATTGGCTGATAGGTTGCTGATTCAAGCAGAGCCGTCTGCCTTCGCCTCATCCATTCATAGATTACTAATCTCTTTTACAGTTTATGTTACTAATGTGCGGCGAGTTTTATCACTTTTCAGCGTGAGAAATGTCATGTGTGGCGTGAGAGCGCGTGAACTCATTGAAATGCGTGAGTCTCACGCTCAATGCCTGAGACTTGAGAGTCCTGACGGGGGCAAATGACCGAACCTAGACTTCTGATTTTAGGATATGTAATAGCTGCACACTAGTTGGTGTTTATGAACATCAGCATGACGAGATGGGTCAAAGCGGCAAGGCCAGGTAATTTATTCTGCAAAATCTCACCCAGGGCATGCATCACTAAAACCACTGATGTCACTTGAATGCAGTTTTCAATGTGTAGCTAAAGCCAAGGCATGAAATTTGGCTTAAAACATATATATCAAATTGTTCACCGTTTCCATGGTAAAAGAGGTCAAATTTGACAACATGGAAAAAATATAGTTTTGATAGTCTGCACCTTTGAGAAAGATCTTACAGAAGCAATCTGATTGAAATTTTGCATACTTGATCTACACAGGTACATCCAACATCATGCTAATTGCGGGTTTCCTAGTAGCCCGCTTTGGCGACCTTATTGAATTTGGCCTATTTTCAAGATTTTACAGTTTTACTGTAAATATCAGTGGCCGTAATTCTGGAACTGTTAATGATATAAATACTATCTATAAGAGAAATTAGGTTACTTCTTAATGCAGTTTCCAATTATTAACTGTTTTGGGAGTTAAGTCAATTTATTAAATCAAGGGCTCATTACTTTGGGTCTTTCTATTCCAAGTTAACCTGGAATTAGAATAATCACGACAATTTCCAGCCTTTGTAATTTCTCCTATATGGTTTTTTGGGGAATGATGGCTAGCTTGGAGACCCACATTGCTGCTTGCAGCAATATTTATCGGTAATAGCTGTCATAGTCGCTGTTATTGTAGGCTATGATGGAAGGAGACTGATTTTTTATCATGAGACTACAACACAAAATTTGATCCAGCTTTGACCAAGAGCAGTGTGAAAGCACCTTTGAAGAATACATATCTATCGCACTTCCTGTATATTATTTTAAATCTTTGAAAAGGCACAATTGTGCAATGTTTCTTTGGATTCTATTTGAAGACATGATAATACTTGAAAAATTAAATCCCAACTCAAAAGCCACACACGTATGCATGTCAAATAAATTTTATTTTGTGAGAAGAAGGAACCCCTAGCACTTTAGCCCCTCAATTCAACGGAGGTCAGTGCTCTCAGAAAGGACAATATATACAGATAAAGGACGAGACTGGAGCACTCAAATCACCTGCAACAATTTATTTAGATGCCAAGACTAAAAAAGGTAGACATAATCCAGGAATGTATGTATTGAGTGCTCCAGTCTCGTCCTTTATCAATTTTATTTTTGTTTTTCTATGATTCAACGGAAGATCAGCAAGTCAGATGTTGAAAAAATGTATTTTGACTACATTTGGAATTTGAATACACATTCCTCCCTCTGGATTTGTGTTAATAAAATGACATTTGAATGATTTTCAATTTTTTTTTCTGAAAAGGTATTTTACTTTCCATCTGATTTGATGTGCCATACCGGGGCTAAGGAAAGGATGCACACAATCATGACTAGACCAGAAATCTGATCAGTTGTTTTCCTTTTTTTTTTTTTTCTTTACAACAGGAAAAGTACACATGGAAATTTGGCAAAAACCATTTTGCTTATAATCCAATTTTTTCTTTCTTAAAGACTCTCATTATGGTCATCCGGATTTCACTAAGTTGGAAGCCGTATATCAATGGATTTAGCAGTGCGGGCAAAATCAGAAGTACCAGGCCCAAGGATATCCTTAAAGGGGATTGTTTCAGTCTGTTCAATCTATGACTAATAATCTCAAAGAGAATATTAATGCAATAAGCAACACATGACGTAATGTGTGGAATGCAGGTGTTCAAGGCTTTCTCTCTGGCTTCCTGTGAAGCCTTCATGCACACGTGCAGTATTTTCAGGTAGGACAATAAAATCAGAATCAATGGGATTCCCAGAATGAAAATAGTAACAAAACTGCCATAAATATTTTCCTTGTTAGTTTCAACACAAGAAAGCTTAACAACAGACCAGTTATCACAGTATGGTTTCTCTATGATATGACTGCACAGAGGAAGCTTGGAGGTTAATCCTACGAGCACTCCAATAAGTAAAACAGGAAGCAGCCAGGTTAATGCATGAAGTTTGGACAAACTCTTGGTTGTCATGATACTGTGGTACCTGAGGGGCATGCAGATAGAGACGTATCTATCAAACGCCATTGCAGCTAATATTGCACATTCAATGGATGCAAAAGAATGTATAAAAAATATCTGTAGTTGACAAAAATCGCGCCTGATGAAGTGCATTTGCAAAAAAAAGTTTCTCAGTATCTGTGGGTAAATTGCAAAACTTCCATGCAAGGCATTAATGAACAGGTTGCACATGAGGATGTACATGGGCTTGTGGAGGCTCCACATCACACAGATGAGAGCAATGATACACACATTCACAAAAACAGTTGCAATGAAGGCAACAAGCGTAATGAAAAAGTACAACAGCTTAAATTTCCCCATCCCCTCATAGCCTGTTAGAAGCAACAGTGTGGTACTGTTAGACTGGAACACCTCCTTCATTCATGTAGATTTGGGCTTACGTTCTCCAGAATATCATAGTAAACCTCCAAGCCAATCTGCAGGAGTAGTTATCATGGAGTCAATAGTGTTTTGTTAATTTGTAGATGTTGGTTTTGCATCACAAAACTGAAACAGCACACATTGTATGGAAAAGAATGAAACTGTTGCAATTGTTTGCCAAGATAAGTCCTCTCAAGACAGGTCTTCTGAAGTTCAAGAGTCAGAGTCCATTCTGTACTGGAAAAAAAAAAACTTTCAGTAATCTGCTAATGACTTTCAAAGTAGAGTGACCTGCATTTTAACATTGTACTAATGTACTTTTTATCTTTTGCATTTGTGACACTTATTTCTTTGTGTAATATTTATATATGGTTTGATTCAATTATCATATAAATTGGTCTTTTCCAGTTTAACTTCAATTTTGCATAGTTTAATGATGAAGATTAATCATTGATTTTATATGATAATTCTTGCTGTTAATAATTCAAAATAGCTATCAATATTTATGTGTCAGTAGCTGAATGCTTCTTTCTTATTTAAGTTTCTGGATTCCTAATTGATTTCTGCCGGCATGGCAGGGTTTACTTACCTCTTCCCTGTCGGAGTATGAGCAGCAGTGCTGGTCACAGCTCTAAATAAAGTGTTGGTTTTTTAGTCTCAAAAGCAGTACTGGAGACCTGTCATTTTGCCGACTAAGTGTCCGAAGAACTTCCCAGCTATCTTTATAGCGCACACCAGGGGTTTAATTATTTGAGATCGTGATGCAAATATGTCATCAGAGGTCATTTTTGCTTTTGCTCCCTTGTGTAGTCTCTCACTATGAAATTTTTGTAATTACAGGAAAATAATGCAACTTGCATCAATTTCCACGTCAATACTGAGGACAGATGTGGACTGTGGGCCGACAGGACTACGCTGCCCATAATATCTGAGACATAGAATTTTCTTGATTTTCCTCTGTATTCAACAATTTTATAGTAGCGATCAACTTTTCACATGTGCAATCAAAAATTTTCACAATTTTAGCATCAAACGATTACTTTGTTTGGTCAAACAATGTCACAAGTGCAGATTCCCAGATTTTATCATACGATTTGTTGATACATTTGATTTCACATTGTAGAATATAAATCAGTTTTTTTAAAATACCTTAACCCATTCATCAGGGCATCATAATATTCAGAACAAAATCATCATGTGTGTTTCTTCCTTGTATGGTGTATCAATCCCAGGCTTTCACTCATATTAGGAGTCCTCTTTTTTACAGGAGTGCCAAAGTTGTGTTAATGAAAGTCAAAGAAGTCATTCAGTGATTGCCAATTCCCAGCCAAAATGGAGGACAGAAGACTTCCATTAACACCCCGTTTACACCGAACCGCGACCCTGATTCGACCCCGATACGACCAGCGAGATCGTGAACCTTTGGTCACTCGCACAAGTCGCGGCTGTTCCTTACTTTGATTGCTTATTTGCGGTTACGCCAAACCTCATTTGCGACCGAATCGTGACTTTCTTTACACCTCGAACCATGATGCGGTCACAATACTCCTACTTGTCGCGTGTACTCGTAGAAAGCGTGTTGGTGAATGATGGAGAGAGCGGTGGCCCTGTGTTTATATACACAACCTGTGGTCGTAAGTTGCGTCGCCACCGGTCGCGGGTGTGATGGAATTTGCCTATTGCTTAAATGTCTTAACTACTGTACATCACATATCAGTATTAAGAGTTTCACAGAAAATAAAGAAGTGTTGTTTTGTTCTACATGGTGGACAGGGAAAGAGGAACTGTTTAACTGCAGAAAGTCCCAAGCAATAAGTGGAAGTGAACAGGTTTATAAGACACATCTGCGAGCAACGCTTAAGCAAGACAAGCTAGATGACGGGCATCCTCATGAGCATTGTGTTAAAGAAGTGAGAAAGCTGTCCTTTTTCTGACCTGAGGTCATAAGATGCTGTCTGTTCAGAAATAGGTCTCTGGGGGAAAAAAAGTCACCCAGTTGTGCTTAGCATAGCATATAAACTGCTTGGCTGCTTGCCATAGAATGTTCTTGAAGTCTCCGCCTAAAATGTATAAATGTGCTGTGATGATGATTCCTCTTTGGAGAACTCTTCCTGCATTACTGGGAGCCATAACCTGTGTTGCTGGTTGTATTTGTTTTCCCTTCTTGCAAGAATAAAGGACCATTGCATTTGCAACTCAGAGAGACAACTCGTTTTCATTCCTCACTGTGTATGCAACAAATGTGAATTTCCACGACAGCTGGAAGCCTCGCCATTTGTCGGATTTCGATCAACTTTATTCGCACATGCGGTTGCAAATTCAGTCACATTTAAAACGTGTACATTTGTCTGTCATTATGGGGTTGCAATACGCTTGCATTGAGCTCGCCATAATGCTCACAATAGTTCGTGAGAAAAAAATTCCTAAAAATTTGCGATCATTGATGCAACCACATGCTGAGCCACTTGTGAGTCTATTACGACCTGTGATACTGAGTTGAGAGTGAGTTGAGACTTGTGCGAGCTTATTCCAACCGATTATGATACCCTCTTGTGTTTTTCACTGGTTGCACAACCTTTGCGAGTGTTTTGAGCAGTTCCATGCACTCGCAAACCTCTATGAGACTGATGGAGAGTGATGGAGACCAAGAGAGATGGTTTTGGAGACCATGGAGACCGCATAGAGACCAGCTTGCAACCCCAGTGCGATTCAATGCGAGTGAGGGCGAGCAGAGGCCATTTTTCGGTCCAACTCGGTCGTAAGCCCGGTGTAAACGGGGTGCAACAAAGCTGAAGTATCACAACCTAAGTTGCTCAAAAACGCCATTTGCTACTCACTATAAAGCAATCAAGCTTGAATATTTCACATGCAGGTAGGGGATGAGTCACAGAACCAGACTAGACTGTTGATTATGCTACAGATATACTTTTTCCCAAGAAATGAGTATTTTAACCCCACCATGATTGCTCTTCTACTCAGTCCTCCTTCCACAGTGCAGTACTCCCACTGGCTTTAGATTGCCTCAATTAGTCAGGGGAGCGTTTCCTGAAAGCACCCATGCTAACTTATAAAGTTGGAACCACTGACTGTGAATGGAGGAAATACGGAAGTTGCTAACTTCGCAACTATGCTTTAGGGAAACGTGTCCTTGGTTGTTTTACCAGGAATTTCATCAAAATATTCACATGCAGGTTGATGATGATCTAGCGGAGCATATGTAGAGTTTGAACACAAAACGTAATTAATGCCACCTTCGAAATTTTTGAAGCACCACTTCAAAATACTTTGCTTTATTAATGGAGCCATGGTCACCGGAGGTCTTATGTCCTCCATCTTGACTGGGAATTGACAATCACCAAATGAGGCAAAACAGTCAGCAACAAAGTCAGGCACAGGCAGTGACAAAGTCAGTTGTTTGGTGCATCATTACAAGGCAAGAAAGCACCATAGAGCTCTGAAATTGTAAAGGGCCGGATAGGCTAAGGAACATCTCAACAGTTGAAGAACTCTGAACTCTTGGACGAAAAACTGCCAGTAAGGTAATCTCTACAAGCAGAACTGCAGAAACTACACTGCTGGATGCAAATCATTTGTTTGCTGCTTAAAACAGGTTACTTAAGTGAGATGAATTTTCAAGTCCATTAACCCTGAAAGGCAAAGAAAACCCTTTTTTTCGCTCTTACTCAATAAAAGTACACTGCCCCCTACTATTTAAATATATTCTTGGGCAATTTTTGAAGATTTTTTAACGAATAAATCAGTTTCAGAAGATCAAATTCGTACGTTGTTGGCGGTGTGCCATGTTTGTTGGAATCGGCCTAGCTTGCCGTGTCACCTGAACACCATAAGTCTTGACCGGGTGGAGGTTTAAATTAAATAAAAACTGTGGCGTAGCAAGAGCTGAAAATTTGGCAGGGTCCACGACACCCCTTTAACAATAGATTCACTCCGATAACACTCCACACTATTGGGTGTTGCTAGTTCTCCCCGTTTAGGACAGGCAATCATCATTTGGACATGGAATTTGCTACATTTAAATAAGCTTCATTCAAAATTGCATACCTGTGGGGGCGCCTTAGTCGCACATCGGTCTAAATGCGCGCACCACAAAAGGGCTGTGTCCTTCCTGCGGGCAACCCGGGCTCGATTCCAGCTGGGGGCTGTTTCCCGGATGTCATCCCCATTCCTGTCCCACCTTTCCTGTCTCTCTCTAGTGAATACTGTCTAAGAAAGGGAAAATCCCAAAAATGATCTTAAAAAAAAACTTGCATACCTGTCAACTCTCACGCATATGTCGCGAGTCATACGTTTTTTAGTGGCATATCACATTTCCATGCCGTTTTCCGTAATCTCACACTTTATAACAAAAGTGATTATTGAAAATTTAATTTAGAAAAAATATATATTTAATTGCTGAGTCCCACTTTTTAATCAACCCACACTGAGAGTGAAAGGCGATATTTCATTGGAATGCAGATCAGTCATTATTTAATCAACACATATGTAAGAGATTATCACACTTGTGCATGGGAGTTTTTCAGGTTCAACTGCGTTTCGGTAGATTTCACCTCTAGTAGCATGGAAGTAGCATTAGGCTCCGGAATTCTCATGTTTCTCTGTTCTCAGAATCTATGAAATTGCATAAAAACGTTTCAAATGGTCTTTTATTTCATTTAAACAATTTGAACAATCATTAAGCACAAGATCAATCGCCTGATGTGAGGAAAAGGTGGCACGGAAGGTTCAGAGCAGTTTGTCTTTTGTAGAGCATGGGTCTAGTTTTGAGTAAATTATTTTCCTGTACTGAATTTAGCCCATTATTTCATCGCTGTTAGATCGCATAGGGAGAGAAGCCATGTCTTCAATTAGCAATGGATTATTTCTATAATTGGAAAACGTGTCAATAAAGAAAAATGACTGTGAACTAGCCAGAACTAATTAATGTTATAAAGAGATGTTCTGTGCCCCCAGCGCACTGGTTGAATCCGATGTTGTACAACTACTGTTTTATCCAATCAGGCTTCACCAAGGGAAATCAGTGCAAGCTTATGCCCACGGGTATTTCTGAGTTTCTCGTTTTATTGGAGCAATCAACAGCCGCACCCAGCTCAGGCTGTTACTTTTGTCGCTCAGGCTCTCATAATGATTGGTAATATCAGACCTCATTTGACGTAAAATGAAGCTGCGGCACGAATGATAATCAAGACTAATTTGTATGCACTTTATATAGATCAGCTCATTTCTTTGCATCCAAGCGCGTCAAAACATCTGGGACATTGCCACTCAAAATATACTTAGCGCCAGTAAAAACGCAATGGTGAAGTATGTACTGTATTTGCGGCAAATTGAAGAATCAATTGATTTTTATTGCTTTTCCAGTGAGGCACGAGTGGAAGTAAAGAAAACCGTGTGATATTGTAATCCTGACGCGCGCCATGTGAACGCGCCAAGCACTTCAGTAATAACAAACATTGAGCTGTTTGTGATGTGCACAGTGACACTTGACTTATTCTTTTGGGTACCCAACTCCTCTCTTCTGGACTATACCTCTCCCAGTCCACCAGGTACTCGATGTTGCCTCTGCGATGTCTGGAGTCCAGTAGGGCATTGTACCCAGTAGGCTGGAGTTCCATTGACCTCCACGCAGAGAGTGGGTCTTCGGGGGGGGGGATTGTCTCTGCCAATGGGCCCGCAGTCACTGAACTGAGGAGAGATACATGAAAGGTAATAGAGATTTTGTTGTTTGGTGGTAACTGGAGGGAGTATGCAGACTCATTGGCCCAATTCCTCCCGAGGGTCAATGAACCATGGGCTCAGCTTTTGGCAGGGCAGGTGGAGGCAGAGTTCTCTGATTAAGAGCCAGACTCGATCCTCTGGATGGTATTCTGGGGCGTCCCGATATCACTTGTCCACCTGGATCTTCTGATGGCGGAGGGCTCTTCGGTTCTGCACATTAGTGTCAGTCCACACCTTCTCCACTCAGCTGAACCAGGCGCCCACCGCTGGGACTTCAGTCTGGCTCAGATCCCATGGGCACAGGCGAGGTTACCGACCGAGCACCGACTGGAAAGGGGTCAGTCTAGTGGTGGCGCTCTTGAGGGAATTTTGGGCGTACTCTGCCCAAGGCAGGAACTTCGCCCAATCCTGCTGTCATTGGTAGCAATGTGCTTGGAGGAACCTCCCCAGATCCTGGAGAGCTTTCTCCGCTCGCCCGATCAACTCAGGATGGTATCCCGAGGTTATGCTTGCTGAAGCTCCCGACTTCCGGAAGAAGGCTCACCACATCCGGGACGTAGACTGTGGCCCACGGTCCGAAAGGATGTCCTCCGGAAGGCTAAAGTTTCTGAAGACCTGCTTGAGGAGTACCTCTGCTACGTGGAAGGCAGGGAAGGCTGGGACAAGGGATGAATTTACAGAATTTTGAAAAGGAATCAATGATCACCAATATGATTGTATTTCCCTCTAACTCCGTTAAGTTGGAGACAAAGTCCACAGCCACATGGGACCAGGGGTGGTGTGGAACTTGCAGAGGGAGGAGTTCGCCGACAGGAAGTCGTCTTGGGGTCTTCGTGATGGTACATAAACTGCAGGAGTTGACTGCTCTGTCCACGTCAGAGGCCAGGGGCCACCAGTATGTACAAGTGATGATCTGTGTGGTCCTCCGGACTCCAGGATGACCAGTTGACATGGAGGTGTGGACCAAAGTGATGACCCTATCCCACATGGTGGAGGGGATGAAGATCTTTCCCACTGGCACAGAGGCAGGAGCAGGCTCCTTCTTGGACTCTCGCTTGATGTCTCTGTCCAGCTGCTAGCGGATCAGAGCGACGAGGCAGGAAAGTGGTAGGATCGGCTCGCCTGCATCCGGGTCAGTCTCCACCTCATATCTTCAGGATAGGGCATCTGCTTTGGTATTTTTAGAACTAGGATGGTAGGTTAGGGTGAAATTGAAATGTGTGAAAAAGAGAGCCCACCTGGCTTGATGTGGATTCAGCCGCTTTGCTTTCTGCAAATTCTCCAGGTGGCGGTAGTCGATCAGCACAAAGAATGGATAGAGAGGCTCCTCGAACTAAGGGCTCCACTCCTCCTGTGCCAACATCTCCGTCAATAGTTCCCAGTTGCCCACATCATGGCTAGCTTCCGCTGGTGTGAGTCTACAGGAATTCACAGGGGTAAAGCATTTCAGGTGACCCATGATGTTGTGACAAAACAGCCACCACCCCAGCATTGGAGATGTCTACTTCAAGGACTAAGGGCTTTTTTTGGGTCTAGTAGCTTTAGTATGGGAAGTGTAGTGAACAGCTACTTCATGGAATCAAAGGCGCGCTGAACTTCTGGATTCCACATCAGCCCTTTTGGCTTCCCCTTGCATAGGGTGGTAAGTGGTTGGGTAACCATACTAAAATTCTGAATGAACTGGCGGCAGAAGTTGGCAAAACCCAGGAAGCGTCTGAGCTCTTTGATGGTGTGTGTGACTGGCTATGCTGCTACCACCACAACCTTCCTCTTCTCCATAGCCACCCCCTCTGGTCCAATCACGCACCCCAAAAAGGAGATGGTGGTTTAGTGGAAGAAGCATTTTTCAGCCTTGACATAAAGCTGGTGATCCAAAAACTGGGTGAGTACCTTTGTCACATGCTGTACATGCTCTGAATACATTAGGGATTACAACAGGATATCATCCATTTTGGCGATGATGAATCTTCCGAGCATGTCTCTCGGCACATCATTAATGAAGGACTGGAACACTGATGGAGTGTTCAGAAGCCCATAAGGCATCACACAGTACTTGTAGTAGCCAGAAGTGGTGCTAAAGGCAGTCTTTCACTTGTCTCCTTCCCGGCTACGGACCGGATTGTAGGCGCTGTGGAGGTCGAGTTCGGTGAAGTGCTTCGCACCTCAGAGCTGCTTCACAGCGCTGGGGACCAGGGGTAGGGGATATGTATTCCTCACTGTTACTTCATTCAGCCCTCTGTAGTCGATACACGGTTGGAGGGCTCCATCATTCTTCTAATCTAAGAAAAAGCTGGCTGATGCTGGTGAGGTGGAGGGTCAAATGAAGCCCTGCTGGAGAGCTTCTTGAATATACTGTTCCATTGCTTGAGTATCTGCCACCGAAAGGGGGTTGACGCAACTTTGTGGAGGTGACGTACTGGATAGCACCTCAATGGAAAAGTCCCACGGACAATGAGGAGGGAGCTTGGTGGCCTTAGTCTTGCTGAAGACCTCCTGAAGATGTCAGTACTCCCCAGGAATCTCGAGGTTGGACACAGTGTTGGGCTTTCCACTGTAGTGGAGGAAATGGCAAGGGGGCTACACTGCTGCCGACAAAATCTGGACTAAAATGAGGTTTGGTGATCATGCCATGAAATGGTGGGGTTGTGCCATTTCAGCCATGAGAATCCTAAGATGATGGAGGGGTTGGAGATGGGGGGAACCAGGAGTGGAAGTTCCTTTTGGTGGCTCTTCGAGAAAGAGAGGGAGATCAGAGCCGACTGGTGGAGGATGTTTCCATTTCCCAGAGGCTTACCATCCAATGCTGCCATGGTGATTGGGGTGTTAAGCTGATGCACAGGAAGCCAGAGCCTTCATACTAGTTATGCAGAGGCGAAGTTCCCGGCCACGCCGGAGTCGATCAGGACTTCTGCATAGAGGGAGCTGTTGTTATATGCCACATGCACTGTGGGCACTGGGACCAGGAACTTCTGAGCAGATATGGTGTGTGGAGATGCGGATACCTTGACGGGTGAAGGTTGTTCCGGTTTTGATCCCGTGAAGCTCCCGGTTGAGCTTTCAGCAGGTGATAGTCAGTGCTCTCTGCAATGAGTGCATGGCTCTGACTTACTCCAGTCACGATGGTCGCCTCGAGCTGGTTTCGAAGAGCCAATCTCCATCGGCTCTGGCTCAGGACCTGGCAGCTGGATGGGGTCTCTGGGGCGCCCCATCTGTCTCTCCTGCAGCAGCGTGACTGGACGGATGGAGGTGTCTGTGAAGGAGTCCAGGGAAGAGACTTGGCTCTCTGGGCACGTAGGGGACTCCTTAATTCTCCCCTTTCACATTCAAACAGCTGTAATGATAGGTATAGTACTAGGTATGATATTATCCAAAAAAAGTATATGTGTGTGTGTGTGTGTGTGTGTGTGTGTGTGTATGTGCTCATAATACTGTAGACATTTCAGGAATAGTTGCTCATTGTTTTATTCTCAGCAGATAATGATTGATGCATTTAATTCATGTTCATTTTGTTTGGCACACATAAGAGATATAGTGGGGATAAAACTACCACTTGAACCCAAGTAGGTTTTTTATTAAATTAATTAAACTGATTTTTGGCTTGAATAAGGACACCAAAATGAGACATCAAAAATAAGTTTTTCTCAAAAAGGATGTAGGGAATTAAAATGAGTAAGTATCATGTGCATTTGTCCAAAAGTTATTTACTGACAGTCCAGTGAATAAATTCCACTTTGATGATGTTGACATCAAGGCGCTGTCAAGACTAAAATATCTGTATTGACTATTTTTAATGGAATACCAACATTTATTTATGAAACTTTTCTTTAGATTAGCATTTGGGATTTCAAATGTACTTTTTATCTTCAGCAACTTTAATGTGGAAAACAAAAAGTAAACATCTAAGGCAAATTTAAATTTTAAAAAGTGCAGGGTGCCTTTTGCACAGTACTGTACGCGTCTTTTCACGATACTGGGTAACAAAAGCGTGACCGTGAAACAAGCAAGAAAATGCTGATTCATGCTGAATTTTGAAAGTCATCATCACTGCTTACGGGTATCGTCAACTGTACAAGTAAGTTGTGATATTTTATAGAACGTTATTCTGAAGCATAACTTTCATCATGATGGATTACAGTGGACAAGAAATTGGTAAGACAACCCCTAAAAAGGGAATAGTTGTGCCTGTGGTGGCCACAGACAATTGCTCTCTCCATATTCTTCCTGATATATTATTCTCTAGTTTTGTGTTCTGGTAGTGTCCTTGTCACAACTGGTAGCATGAGTTTGCACCTGTAGCCCAATCAGGTTGTACAGGCAGTCCAGCTCCTCCAGGATGGCTGATCCATACATGCTATTGCAAGGTTTGTTGTGTTTCCCAGCACAGCCTCAGGAGCATGGAGGAGATACCAGGAAACCGGCTATTACACGAGGAGAGCTGGACAGGGTGGTAGAAGGGCATCGACGCAGCAGCAGTGCCGGTATCTGCTCCTTTGTGCGATAAGGAATAGCAGGAGCACCGTGAGGGCCCAAGAAAATGACCTCCAGTAGGCTACTGGTGTGCATGTATTTGACAAAACTGTCAGAAACAGACTCCATGAGGGTAGCATGAGGGCCTGACATCCTGTAGTGGGACCTATGCTCACAGCCCAGCACCATGCAGCTCACTGGGCATTTGCCAGAGAACACAGAGAACATGAGAGCAGGTTCACACTGAGTACATGTGACAAGCGTGAAAGAGTTTGGAGATGCCTTGGTGAACGTTATGCTGCCTGTAACATCATCCAGCGTGACTGATTTGGCAGTGGGTCAGTGATGGTATGGGAAGGCATATCCTTGGAGAGTCGCATAGACCTCCATGTCAAAGCCAACGGTACCCTGACTGCTGTTAGGTGCCAGGATGAAATCCTGTAAGCAACTGTCCGACTTTATGCTGGTGCAGTCCTGGGTTCCTCCTGGTGCAGGACAATGCCCGGCCTCATGTGGCCAGAGTGTGTAGGCAGTTCCCGGATGACGAAGGCATTGATGCCATTGACTGGCCATCTCGTTTCTCTGACCTAAATCCAATTGAGCACCTATGAGATATTATGCATCGGTGCATCTGATGCCACCAAGTACTGCCGCAAACTGTGCATGGGCTCGCTGTTGGCGTGATCCAAGTGTGGGAGGAGATCCCCCAGGACACCATCTGCCGACTCATCAGGAGCATGCCCAGATGTTGTCGGGAGTGCATGCAGGCACGCGGGGGCCATAGACGCCACAGAGTCGCATGAGTTGCTATGATAAAATTTACGCAAGTTGGATAAGACTGTGATTTCAATTTTTTACATTCATTTTTGGGGTGATTTTGAATCCAGCCCTCAATGGGTTGGTGATTTTGGTTTCCATTGACCGTTTTAACGTCATTTTCTTCTTAACAAATTATACAATTTGTATAATCCCAAAGATTTTTTACTTGAGTAATTCGATCATCAAGATCTGATCTGAGATTGAAGTGTTCCCTTAATTTTTTTGAGCTGTTAAACATTCTCAAAGATAGGAAGACATCAACTCTACCGTGCTTCAGAAACTGGTTGCATAAACTTGTTTTGGTTATACACATTAAGAAATTGTGATGATAATAATAATAATAATAATAATAATAGTATAGAATTTCAACATAAATTGGAACAATCTTGTGATCCTTTATGCAATATAAAAACAATTTGACTGCATTTGTGTTTATAGTATATTGATTAGGTTATTTCTGTTTTTGTTTTGTTCTTGTATAGTCCTGTGAAAAAGTGCGCTGCCAGGCCAAAAAAAGAAGTCGCACACTCAAATATTTAGTTTGAACCCCTGTAACTTTGATTACAGTGCAAATTCGTCGTGTCATTGTTCCGACAACCGTATGCAACAACAGAACATTTATTTTCAATCAGAGTTGCATTAGTTTTTCGCTCAGAATCTTGTCCCGACAACAAGATAGTTGGACCACTGTTTACTCTTCTTCAGCACATCCCAATAGCTTTTAATATGGTTAAGGTCAGGACTTTGTGGTGGGCAATTCGTGTATGAAAATGATTCCTCATGCTTGTTTTCCTCATTCATTGTTTTCTTTGCTGAATGCAGGCTAATAATTTGTCCCCATTGAAATACTGCAACATCTTTTCTGCCACCAAGGGACACATCTTCTGACGTGATTTTTTTTAAAGAAATTACAACCATATTTCCAAATAAGTTGGGACACTGTGTAAAATGTAAATAAAATCAGAATGCAATGTTTTGCAAATCATTTAAACCCTATATTTAATTGAAAATAGTACAAAGACAACAAATAAAATGTTGAAACTGAGAAATTTTGTTTTGTTTTTTGTAAAATATTTGCTCATTTTGAATTTTATGACAGCAACATGTTTCAAGAAATTTGGGACAGGGGCAATGTTTACCACTGTGTTGCATCACCTTTTCTTTCAACAATACTCTAAAAGCATTTGGGAGCTGAGGTGACCAACTGCTGTAGTCTTGGAAGCAAAATGTTTTCCTATTCTTGCTTGATATAGGCTTTCAGCTGGTCAACACTTCACAGACACCTTTGTCATATTTTTTTTTCATAATGCACCAAATATTTTCAGTGGGTGACAGGACTGGTCTGCAGGCAGGCCGGTTTAGCACCCAGCCTTTTTTACTATTTTTTTGGCATCATTCAACTTTTCCAGTCTTTTGTAGCCCCTGTCCCAACTTTTTTGACATGTGTTGCTGGCATCAAATTCAAAATGAGCAGATGTTTTTCAAAAAAACAATAAAATTTCTTAGTTTCAACATTTGATATGATGACTTTGCACTATATTCAATTAAATATAGGGTTTAAATGATTTGCAAATCATTGCATTCTGTTTTTATTTGCAGTTTACACACCATCCCAACTTTTCTGGAAATGGGGTTGTAGAAGCAAAGCACTTCATCAGTTCCGATTAAAATAATTATTGCCAACTGAAACATTTATTGCTGCAATAATGACCCAGTCATAGTATTTGTTTATTGATAATTAAGCAATGACTTTTTTGTTTTGGACAGGCAGTGTATTTTCCCCCTCCCGATTTCTTAAATTTTTAACATAGGACAAAGATCACCCTAATAAACACAAAATGCAGCTTTTAAATGATGATTTACTTATTGAAGGAAAAAAGCTATGCAACCCTACCCGGCTCTATGAGAAAAAATTGCCCCCTTGAGTTACTAAATCAACCAATTCAACAAATTCAATTGATGAACGGGATAAATTTCACTACACGCATTCAGATATGATTACTGCCAGCCCTGTTGAATCTAAACTTCATTTAAAAAGAACCTTTTTCGCAATGTAAAGTAGGCAAAAAGCACAAGATGCCACAATATGAAAAAATTCAAGAACAGATGAGAAACAAGTTGTTGGTACCTATCAGTCTGGAATAAAGTTAAAAAGCTATTTTTTAGGTTCTTGGGCCCCAGTGAAATGCAGAGAGGGCCATTATCTACAAATGGAAAAAACTTTGAACAGGGGTGAACCTTCCCAGGAGTGGCCAGCCTGCAGGAGCACATCGGCAAATCATCCAGGGTAGCACAAAAGAACTCTGGCTGTTATCTATTGAGCTGCAGGCCTTACTTGCGCACTATTCTGCAATAAGAAAGAGACTGGGCCAAAATGGCATCCATGGGAGAGCTGCAAGGCAAAAACCACTGCTGAGCAAAAAGAACACGAAGGCTTATCTCCCATTTGCCAGAATACATGTAGATGGACCCCCCCAAGACTTTTGGGGTTAATATTCTGTGAACTGTTGAGTCAAACAAATTAACTTTTTGGAAAACGAGGGCCCTGTCACACCTGGCAGTGTTAGCATAGCATTCCACGATATGAACATCATACTAACAGTCAAACTTCGTGGTGGCAGTGTGATGGTCTGGGGCTGCTTTGCTTCTTCAGGGCCTGGGCAACTTGCCTTAATTGATTGAACCATGAATTCTGCTTTCTACCAGAAATCCAGAAGGAGAATGTCTGGCCATCATTTTGTAGCCGGAGAACGATCCAAAGCACACAAACAAGTTCACCTTTGAATGGCTCAAAAGGAACAAAGTGAAAGTCCTGACTTGAATTGTATCGTGACACTGTGGCATGATTTTTAACAGATAGTTCATGCTGTAAAAATGTCCAATATAGCTGAACGATAACAATTCTAAAAAACATCACGAGTCAAATATCCACCACAGTGAGGTAATAGACTCTCCAGTTATTGCAAACATTTGATTGCAGTTGTTGCTGCCAAGGGTGGCATAAGCAGCTATTAGTTTTTGGAGGCAATTATTTTTTAACATAAGGTTTTGAATAATTTTGAATAACTGTTTTCCTTCAATCAATGAAATAAATATTCAAAAGCTGTGTTTATGTTTACTCCTTGTCTTATATTAAAATCATTTGCATAATCTGAAACATTTAAATATGAAAAATCTGCAAAAAATAAAATAAATCGGGAAGGGGACAAATAATGTTTCGTAAAACCTTACTCTGAATGGGTTGCATTTCAAGCAACGTTATGCGACTATTTTACCCTAAATACCAGCTTCAAAATCATTTTTATGATGCACTGACTTGTATAGGGATTGTGCATCTTTCACCCCCTCTTCGCACCCCAAACCCCTGTCCTTACACTATGTAACTTTGGCTGATCAAGTGTGCTAAAAGTTGGTAATGCTTTACGGCACTAGCTACATCATACCACCAGCAATGAGTGTTTAGCTAGCTACATATAACATGAAGCTAGCCCAGTACTCTCATTAACCTGTGGACATCATGGTAGAGGCAAAGACACTGAAGAGAGTGTTAACAGAGTAAGCTAAGAAGAGGAAAAAAAAAAAAAAACAGTGACCAAGTGTGACCCGACCCAGTATACACAAAGTGGAAGGACAGAAATGTCCCTATATAAACTCAATGGCCAGAATAGGCCTCGACTACCTGAGTATGGACACAAATTTCACAGGTACAAGGAGAGCCAGAGGCGTGCATTCAATTCAAACAAAATAGAATTTATTTTGAATAAGGGGATGATGGAGGGCTGGAGAGGACCTGAAGATCACATAGACAATTAGTTCAAAGCAAAAATGTTTTTATTTCACAACACTAATAAATAGTTAAAAATACCCACTGAGGTTCAAACAGATTACAAAAGAAGTAATAAACATTCATACAGGCGTGAGTAATACACTACCTGATAAAAGACTAGGCAAGGTAATTACTGTTGGGAGATTCTATCGCAGACCCAGTAATCACCACGTGTGCACTCCGTGATTTCTACAAACACAACGGCCACTGCAATCAAATGGGGTAAGTCTACACACTTTAAAGGTGACTACCACACTTCAAACCACACTGCATGCAACAAGAATGTATAAATCACCACTACTCCCCGCAGGTTGGCCCACTGCCTGAAACAATAGGAACAAACAAATATTCAGTTGGCTCAGTGAGTTCACAATTCAAACTATGAAGTAGACACACAAAATACTAATGCACAATAACCATTCAGAACAATAATAAATCAGTGACAATAATAATAGTAACAGTTTACAATGGCAAAGTCTCAACAGCATATGTACCAGCGCGAATAGCCACCCCAATTTAAATCCACTCTGAAAATTGTTAGGCCCTTTAAGCAGCCTGGTTACTTCAGTCCAGGCAAAGCAGCAGTCTGGCACTAGGTCTGAAACAAAAGTTTTACACAAATCAATTACTGGCCAAATACCTCAGAGGGAAAAACTCTTCTACATTACCAAGCCAGTTACCTTTATCAAAAGGGAAGCCTGCTAGAAAACTTGGCATAGGAGATGACTGGCCTTACTGTGGCACGAACAGAGATAAGGTGAGCTGACTTTTCCTTAAAAAAAGGAGGAACATGTCACTAATACTGTAGTATAATGAAATTAAACCAACTAAGGCAGCAGCCTACCTCTTCAGCATGGGCTACAAAGCATTCACCAAACTGGGTCACTTGGAACCCGCACCACCAAAACTCTGCATCTAGCAGTCAGATTCACAGTAAAATAAAATAAGACAAAACCACAGGTTGAATTCACAGTAAAAAAATCAAAACAACCCAAAATCAAACTCTCCAGCCCAAATCTCCCTTACCTGTATACAGCAGTCAGACCATGCATCTACCAGGCCTCAAACAAACAAAGAGGCTCTAATTGCTCACAGCTGTGCTTATATTGGGAGAAGTTCTCTACCTGCCCTACAGAGGGTGGTGTTC
Organism: Gymnothorax javanicus; assembly: GCA_029692085.1. Taxonomy (NCBI): domain Eukaryota; kingdom Metazoa; phylum Chordata; class Actinopteri; order Anguilliformes; family Muraenidae; genus Gymnothorax; species Gymnothorax javanicus. Next base: position 120,930,912 of record CM056199.1, on the reverse strand, counting down.
TCAATCTAAGTGCCTGATGCATTAACCTAGATGCCAGCCCTCAGTGCCAGTACAGGGGAGTCCACTAACCTGGCCTTTAGATCTTGAAAACTTTGTTCACATTGCTCAGACCACACTTCCTGCAGGGGGCGCTTGGATGGCTCTCTGGTTTTAGTGCCAACCAATTCAGCCACTAACTGATGGAGAGGTGCAGCTAGCTTAGCAAAGCCTTGGACAAAGCGGCGATAATAGCTTGCAAAGCCGAGGAATAATCTCAGTTCAGTAATCATCTTTGGAGCTTGCCAATTGGCCACAACAGAGATTTTATCTGGGTCAGTTGCTACACCATCTTTGGAAATGACATGGCCTAGGTATTTTACCTCTGTCTTCAGGAAATAGCACTTCTCCAGTTTAGCCTTCAGGGTTCTGCACCCGCAAGGTCTCCAACACGTCTCCCAGATGCTGGACATGCTCATTTACTGTGGCAGAGAAAACAATGACATCATCCAGATACAGCAACAAGGATTGTTGACTCTGCCACCCAAACATCCTCTTTATTAACCTCTGAAAAGTGCTGGGCGCATTACACAAGCCAAAAAGCATCCTGTTAAATTTAAATATGCCGAAAGGGGTACAAAAGGCTGTCTTCATTTTGTCATGTTCAGCAACTGGGACTTGATTGTACCCACTTGCTAAATCTAAAGTAGAGAACCAGCAGGCGCCAGACAAAACATCAAGAGACTCCTCAATTCGAGGTAAGGGGAAAGCATCTCTCCCGGTCTTGGTGTTTAAAAGCCGATAGTCAACACAAAGCTTAATGATGGAATCCTTCTGCCAACCCAAAACCAGTGAAGTTGGCACGTTGTGTAAATCGTAAATAAAAACAGAATACAATGATTTGCAAATCCTTTTCAACCTATATTCAATTGAATACACTGCAAAGACAAGTTACTTAATGTTCGAACAGGTAAACTTTGTAATTTTTTGCAAATATTAGCTCATTTGGAATTTGATGCCTGCAACATGTTTCAAAAAAGCTGGCACAAGTGGCAAAAAAGACAGAGAGTTGAGGAATGCTCATCAAACACTTATTTGGAACATCCCACAGGTGAACGGGCTAATTGGGAACAGGTGGGTGCCATGATTGGGTATAAAAGCAGCTTCCCTGAAATGCTCAGTCATTCACAAACAAGGATGGGGCGAGGGTCACCACTTAGTGAACAAATGCCTGAGCTGATTGTCGAACAGTTTAAAAACAACATTCCTCAACGAGCTATTGCAAGAAATTTAGGGATTTCATCATCTACGGTCTGTAATATCCTCAAAAGGTTCAGAGAATCTGGAGAAATCACTGCACGTAAGCAACAAGGCCGAAAACCAACATTGAATGCCCGTGACCTTCGATCCCTCAGGCGGTACTGCATCAAAAACCGACATCAGTGTGTAAAGGACATCACCACATGGGCTCAGGAACACTTCAGAAAACCACTGTCAGTAACTACAGTTCGTCGCTACATCTGCCAGTGCAAGTTAAAACTCTACAATGCAAAGCGAAAGCCATTTATCAACAGCACCCAGAAACGCCGCCGGCTTCGCTGGGCCCAAGCTCATCTAAGATGGACTGATGCAAAGTGGAAAAGTGTTCTGTGGTCTGACGAGTCCACATTTTAAATTGTTTTTGGAAACTGTGGACGTCGTGTCCTCCAGACCAAAGAGGAAAAGAACCATCCGGACTGTTATAGGCGCAAAGTTCAAAAGCCAGCATCTGTGATGGTATGGGGGTGTATTAGTGCCCAAGGCATGGGCAACTTACACATATGTGAAGGCACCATTAATGCTGAAGGGTACATACAGGTTTTGGAGCAACATATGTTGCCATCCAAGCAACGTCTTTTTCATGGACGCCCCTGCTTATTTCAGCAAGACAATGCCAAGCCACATTCTGCACGTGTTACAACAGCATGGCTCCGTAGTAAAAGAGTGCGGGTACTAGACTGGCCTGCCTGTAGTCCAGACCTGTCTCCCATTGAAAATGTGTGGCGATTATGAAGCGTAAAATACGACAACGGAGACCCCGGACTGTTGAACAACTTAAGCTGTACATCAAGCAAGAATGGGAAAGAGTTCCACCTGAAAAGCTTCAAAATTGGTCTCCTCAGTTCCCAAACGTTTACTGAGTGTCGTTAAAAGGAAAGGTGATGTAACACAGTGGTAAAAAGGCCCCTGTGCCAACTTTTTTGCAATGTGTTGCTGCCTTTAAATTCTAAGTTAATGATTATTTGCAAAAAAAAATAAAGTTTCTCAGTTTGAACATTAAACATCTTGTCTTTGCAGTGTATTCAATTGAATATAAGTTGAAAAGGATTTGCAAATCATTGTATTCTGTTTTTATCTACGATTTACATAACGTGCCAACTTCACTGGTTTTACCTTACTACCACAATTGGGGAGGCAAAGGGACTACAGCTCTCACGGATCACTTTGCTTTCTAGGAGCTGCTGAATATGTGCCTTGACAGCATCATATTGTGAAGGTGGGATGCATCTGTACCGCTGGCGAACTGGTGCACCATCTAGAAGAGGAATTTCATGGGAAATTAAATTTGTGCAACCCAAGTCACTGTCATGAGAGGAAAAGACAGACTGTCACATAAAAGGGACCTTACCCTCACCTGGTCCTCAGCTGTGAGAGTAGACAAATCAAGGGCTTGAATGGCTGCTCGCAAGGCATTCTCCTCAACATTCTGAGCTGTCATGGTAGCTACCTTTTCGCCAGTCATTTCTTCCTCCACAATCTCAATGATGCCGTCTGATTGACTGAGAATGTCAGCATGGCAGAGGGTGCCAATTAGGATGTGGGGAGGGGGTAAATTTACTTCTGTGGCCCCTACATTGGTAACAGGGATGAATGCAGTGCCATTAACCACTCTGACTAGGGCTGGGGAAGCAAGAAGACCATGTGGCAAGCCTGCCACCTGTGGCTCAAAGAGGGCTCACCCAATGTAAATAATTGGTTCTTTCCTACAGGTAGTGGGCACCAATTTCACTGTGCCTCCTGGAATACGTATCCTTCTTTGGCCCTTAACTCTGACTGGACCACTCACTTGAGGTTCAGGCTGTAATTCGGCTCTGTGACAAGACTTCAAAACTTCCTGCCAGGGATTCTGTTTGACTGGGGGAAGGTCAAAAAGTGCAGTACCATGTTCCAGAAACAGTTCCTTGAATAATTCGCTGATGACATTCATACCAAGGACTCCACATGTTTTTGGGTTGAGACTGGCATCAGGTGCACCTTTAAGGACTAGAATACCACGCTTGGGGATCTGCTTGCCTCACACCTGACAACCAAGTTCCAAATAGCTGATATAAGGGATTTCTAGCCCGTTAGCTGCGTAACCTTAGCCAATGGCATGCCCTCAACTTCTCTGGACCCCCGGATTTAAAATGTTTGGTAAAGAAACTTTCAGTAATGGTGGTAACCATAGACCCTGTGTCTAATAGGCAAGAGATGTCCACCCCACCCATACTAATGGTGACCTTCGGGCAGGAACCTACCAAATTGGGCACAGGGCTAGGATGTTGAGAGTTGGAGCCAGTCATGTCCCCATCTGAAATGTGGCTCAGCATAACAGAGGGAGCTAGTTTTCCGACAGCTGAAGCAGGGAGTTCTGGGTGGCTGAACTCAGACTAGGATACCAAGCTTCAGGGGCAACTACTCTCTCGTTGTCACAGTCTTTGGCAAAATGGCCTGGTTTTTGACACCGTCTACAAATGAGTGGTCCTGTCCTTTGAGAGGCCCTGGGCTTGACAAAGGTGCGATTAGACCTTAGTTCCTGTGTGAGCTGATCAATTTGAGCCTGCTGCCTCCTCACCATTTCCTCAAGCTCAGCTAATTCCGATCCCACGGTATCCCTATGTGCCTTGGCCTGGCCTGTATGCTGCATACTGTACACTGAGGGGACAAAATAACTCCTTGGTCTGCCTTGTTCTTCAACAGATCTGCCGTCCCGCTCCCATTTAATAGCCTCATCCCTAACATCATGGAGATCGTAATCAGGGTATGCACTAACAATTCTCCTCAGCTCACGGCGCAAGTTCCCATCCCCCACACACATCCCCCACACACCCCCACACAAACTGATCACGCAACAACCTAGTGGCATCAGGAATGCGTTTCTCTGGACAACTCTGGATCATCTTGTCCATCAAAGAAAACAGCGCATGAGAAAACTCCCTCAATGATTCTCCTGCCTGTTACTTCCTCATATAAAAGGCTTCTTTAACTGCAATGAAAGACAGGGGGCAACCATACTAAGCAAGGAGGATATCACAAATGCGATCAGGGTCTTCCCTAACCTGGGGGGTGGTATTTGATTTCTTCACCAGCATCGCCAATCAAATGATCATAAATAAAATGGGCTTTATCAATGGGAGCAAGCCTATGTGTGCGCATAATGGATTTTATTTCCTCAATCCAGCTTCGGACATCAATTTCACCAGTGCCATTAAACAGAGGGCAAGATTTTTCCCTAGGGATATAAACCAGCCTTTTCCTGGGCAGGGGCCCCTCTACACTGGGGTCACACTGCCTGTGGGGACTAGAGGGGCCTGCCTGTGGCTGAGACACATTTGGTTGCTCCATCCTGGACACTCACAACCAAGCTACGCCTACAAAGGCTAAAGGCTCAAGGGGAACCAAAATTTTGGGGAAGTTGGCAGCTGCTGCTTTGCCTTCAAAAAAAGAGAAAACAGTTAAAATACAGCCCCGCAAACAGCATGTGAAATCACCCTACTGAGCCAACTGATTTGAATGCATGACGGGGGCTTAACCCTGCTGGTTACGTCAGATTGTGACCCAACCCAGTATACACAAAGTGGGAGGACAGAAATGTCCCTATATAAACCCAACGGCGAGAATAGGCCTCGACTACCTGAGTATGGACATAAACAAATTTCACAGGTACAAGGAGAGCCAGAGGCGTGCATTCAATTAAAAAAAATAGAATTTATTTTGAATAAGGGGATGATGGGGGGCTGGAGAGGACCTGAACATCACATAGACAATTAGTTCAAAGCAAAAATGTTTTTATTTCATGACACTAATAAATAGTTAAAAATAGGGGCGCTCCGGTGGCTCATCGGTCTAAGTGCGCGTACCATAAAGGCTGTGTCCTTCCCACAGCGACCTGGGTTCGACTCCAGCTCAGGTCATTTGCTGCATGTCTTCCCCCATTCTTCTCCCCAACTTTCCTGTCTCTCTACACTGTACAACTGTCAAATAAAGGAAAAATTCCCAAAAAATGTTTAAAAAAAAATAGTTAAAAATACCCACTGAGGTACAAACAGATTACAAAAGAAGTAATAAACATTCATACAGGCGTGAGTCATACACAACCTGATAAAAGACTAGGCATGGTACTCACTGCGGGGAGATTCTATCGCAGACCCAGTAATCACCGCGTGTGCACTCCGTGATTTCTACAAACACAACAGCCACTGCAATCAAATGGGGTAAGTCTACACACTTTTAAGGTGACCACTACACTTCAAACCACACTGCATGCAACAAGAATGTATAAATCACCACTACTCCCCGCAGGTTGGCCCACTGCCTGAAACAATAGGAACAAACAAATATTCAGTTGGCTCAGTGAGTTCACAATTCGAACTATTAAGTAGACACAGAAAATACTAATGCACAATAACCATTCAGAACAATAATAAATCAGTGACAATAATAATAGTCACAGTTTACAATGGCAAAGTCTCTACAGTATGAGTACCAGCGTGAATAGCCACCACAATTTAAATCCACTCTGAAAATTGTAAGGCCCTTTAAGCAGCCTGGTTACTTCAGTCCAGGCAAAGCAGCAGTCTGGCATTAGGTCTGAAACAAAAGTTTTAGACAAATCAATTACTGGCCAAATACCTCAGAGGGAAAAACCCTTCTACATAACCAAGCCAGTTACCTTTATCAAAAGGGAAGCCTGCTAGAAAACTTTGGCATAGGAGATGACTGGCTGTACTGTGGCACGAACAGAGACAACGTGAGCTGACTTTTCCATAAAAAAGGAGGAACATGTCACTAATACTGTAGTATAATGAAATTAAACCACCTAAGACAGCAGCCTACCTCTTCAGCATGGGCTACAAAGCATTCACCAAACTAGGTCACTTGGAAACTGCACCACCAAAACTCTGCATCTAGCAGTCAGATTCACAGTAAAATAAAATAAGACAAAAACACAAGTCGAATTCACAGTAAAACTCAAAACAACCCAAAATCAAACTCTCCTGCCCAAATCTCCCTTACCTGCATGCAGCAGTCAGACCATGCATCTACCAGGCCTCAAACAAAGAGGCTATAATTGCTCACACCTGTGCTTATATAGGGAGAAGTTCTCTACCTGCCCTACAGAGGGCGGTGTTCTCAATCTAAGTGCCTGATGCGTTGACCTTGATGCCAGCCCTCATGTTGTTTGGCTGATGTTTGGCTGTGTTTGCAAAGGAGTAAAATTGCTTATTTTTTTATCATAAACCGAGTCAACCCATTTCAACAGAGGTTTAATCGATAGCAAAACCTCTGTCCGACATCAGCACTGATAATAAGTGCTCTTTTGTCGGTTCCTATCTAGTGTATATTTGCTGTGATATCGGTCAATAAATTACTTACTGACTAATGTACTTAGCTAGTTATTTTGGTTAGCCTACCACTGGATTTTACATGACTTTTTGCTGAGGTAATTTAAGTTTTGTGAGTCTAATTTAGCCTGCTAGCTGTTCTGCGTCTGTCACCATCTGCCCAACATTTTCACGTTATAACCTGGTGTCAGCGACATAGCTATCAGTCTCTCTGCTGACTGGAAAACAAAGACAATCCAACAGCAGAGTGTACATCCTTGCCAAATGTTACTTATAAATGATTGCATTGTTGGCTTTATTACTGTCATCCCTGTCTCACCAAGTTTGTAGCTTTTCCGGATGCCAAAAGTCGACTAACATTAGTTTCATATCAGGCTATAGCAATATTCCCCATTTATAAACAATGACGTCATAGTTGTGCATACGCAGTTTGATAGTTGGCAGAAAGTGCGATCATAACACAAAGAAACATGGCAAGTAGCCTCTTTGGTTCTTTGCTTAGAATCCTCAAAAATGTGATTCCTGATCCCTTAGCGAACCTGTTGCTGCAACCTATAACACAATAACTGACTGGCATCACTATTTTAGATCTTTTATTCAGTACATATAAAGACAGAGATCTACTGGTAAAGTTATTGTAAGATTATCCTTTTTTGCCAACCGGTAGACATCATTGTAAGTATCACTATGATGCTATTAAATAAATAATAAAATCTTGGGTCAGGCTTTTGCAATCTCACGCTAAGTAAGCCTCGAAAATTAGCAACATTGCAAATCTATCTCAGGCAGTTTGTAATAAATTACACCATCCAATGTGTATTTTCTGCAAATGTAGCCATGGCTATTTGGCCTCTGATGTTGCCCTGGTCTTCAGCCTGTCAACAAAATGTATGTGTACACCTCTCCATAAGGGGTGGGGGGGTCGAGGCATGACTTTATTAATGACAGTAGTGCTGCTTTTAGAAACTTTAGTGAACGCAGTTTTCCAAAAACTGCCAATCCCTACATAACCAGGCTTTAAAAATCACATGTGGATGATATGGATATGTATTGCTATGGCCTTTCGTGTCCTTGACATGTGGTTGAGATGAAATTCTCACAGTTACACGTATTTCTTATCTTAAGTGTGTATGTGTGTAGGTCTCTGTGAGTGCTTGTGTGTGTATGTTTAAGTCAGATTTTGGGAATTGATGTTTGTGGTTTATATGCTATCAAAAATATGTCAATAATGATTATAGAAAAGACCCAAATGCACTTTCGATGATCTGTTTGAAATTGTGTTCACGGTCTTGAAGTTTTTGATACCATAAAAAAATCAGTGGAATGACCCAAAGAGAGTTGATTACAGGAGACCCCTGGTAATGTGAAGCAATGTGAACCTTTTTGGATGGAAATGTGTTCAAATGGAAAGAAGAAGTATCTGCACACCTTGCATAGTTCTTTGCAGGCGCTGGTATCCAAGGAAGAGTAAAGTTCAAACGAAATGAAGAAAATAGCGCAGCACTGCTAAAGGCACCAGCTTTGATCAGGACAGATGTCACGGTCAAATGACCTCCATCAGAGTCAGATGGAAGAGTGAAACAAAATGCTAAATGTGTTAAGTTACTGATTCACATGGACTTACAGCTGTTGTAAATGGAAATAGCACTTCAATACATCATTTGTTGGTGGGGGAAATTAGTGTGCACATTTATGCAATCAGGGCATTGGATTTTTATTGAAACTTTTCCAAATAATTACCAATTTGTTTTTTTTTCTTTCAATTTTTAGTATAAAGATTTCATTAAAGAAGGAAAAAGCCTGATATTTATTTTGTTTTTGTTTGGCATTACATTTAAAAAAAACTGCAATTTCAGGAGGCTAGACTTTATATCCACTGTACTGTAAAGTACCTTCTGAAGTATGGAGCCAAATAAGGAGAAGCTACTACTTTGTCCCAGATATTATGGACGGCTGAGTATTCACCTTATATAAAAACATACAGACCACGAGTCAACTTTGGATAATACCTTGCCATCAGAATAGGATTAATGGAACCACCAAACCACAAAAAAGATGAAAATATGACAGGTTTATCTTTAAAAAATAAACATTTTTGTGAACTAAGCAATGGTGAAAAGTCAAATATGTCACCAAATGTGTATTTCATCCACAAACTGAAAAATAAAAGTCTGAATGTCCAAAAAGAAGTAAACAACTGTCATGTTCATCCCTCATAAACAAGGTCATGCGATGCGAAAACAACCCTAAATGACCTGTGTGCTTTGGGCAAGTAGAACTGAGCACATTGGACGCAATTTTATATTAAATAATAATGTTTAATTTCCCCCCTTGGGTATTTTCCATGAGTAGCAGTAGTTGCTCTAGACAGTTGGTTGTAAACACCTGTTTTTAAATCAGAAATATAGGAAAGAGGGGGAGAGAGAGAGAAAGAGAGAGAGAGAGGGAGAGAGGGAGGGAGCATCACAAACAAGCTTGATACACAATGGATTAAATCCTTATGGTCTAATTACAGAAAACAGTCTCTGTTGCGTTCGGACAACAGCCTTGACACTGCTATGTCAGGTTATTGAACCCATTTTGGTTTATAATGATGCACTGTTTAAAATGTTTTTAGCGTATTTTTATGTCAAATTGCATGCTCTCGTTTTCATATGTCACAAAGATGATAAGATTACCTGTGCTTGAGTTTGTAGTCAATTGTGATAAGACTGTGATACAAAGGCTACACTTGCATTGCAAGGGATCACCTTTTAAAAACAATTATTAATATATATGGGTGCAGTCAGCCCTTTTATCACTGAATTAAATGGCCTTGATAAATCTGCTGCCTACGAGTTTCAATAACAACATATAACTTATTATTCAAGAGCTGTATCATCAAGTTTTGTGAGGTGGAAGAATGAAGTCAAGATTAAGTTACTTTGATGATTGTTGCACATTTATGAGTGGCATTATTTTAGAAAATTATTTTAATTTGTGTGAAGTAAATAGGGGAAAGTTGTCAGAATTCTCATATGAACATTTTAGTGGACTAATTTATTTTTAAATTAATTAAGTACTAGTTTAGTCTATCTGCAATGGAGATTTTTGTTGTTGTTTTTTTTTAATCTTCCAAGTGCAAGTGAAAAAGCATGCTGAAATGCATAAAAATGCACAAAAATGAAATAGCAAGGGCTGGCATTCCTCCAGTTACCAAAATTTACTCTGCAGTAACTCAGCTGATTACAATTTAGATTGATTACGTACTTGACCGCTCTTATCAGGTTAAATTTTAATTAAACACTGAGGTTAGGCAAGTAAAAAGCTATGTTTGCATTACTAGGCTGACATGACTCAAATCTGATTTTATGCTTTAATGTGAAACAGATATAATGACTTTTTCAAGATCGTGTGGACACAGGAATCCAATATTACATTGATATTAAAATCAGAATTGAGCAACTTTCATATATGGTCCATGATCGAATACAAATCTGAAAGTTTGCCATGCAGCATGAATGAGAATGATCAGATCAGAATCTATGTGACTTTTTACCTGTACGCGTGTGCTAAGCACTGTAAAAACAAAAATCTTTGGCGTCTTGACTCATCACATACAGCTGACGAACTGACTGGCGTCCGCTAGGGCAAAATCCCATCTGCATATTCGCAAGAAGCACGTCCATGTGTTTATGACCCAGAACTTTGTCAAGGAAAGTTTTACACTTCTGCTTGTCCCATGAAAAAAAAATTGAAAACAATATGCTCTGCGTCATTAACAATAACATACTTTTTTTTTTTTTTTTGGCATCTCCAACCCCACCTGAATCTAGGATGCCAAATTAGCGTACTGTGTACGCAAGCTCACAAACTTGCTCGTTTGTGACCCATGTTGCCATTGCGGGAGAGCAAAGACAGTTTGTGGCTCTCCTCCAGACTGCGTGCCTGTCAGCCGCCTCTAGTTTTTACACTCATAGCTCGAAACTTTGCAAGCTCAAGAAATAGACTGTGAAAAATGGCGTCCATGGGGGAGCCGCAAAGCAAAGACCACTGCTGACTAAAAAGAACGCAAGGGCTCATATCACACTTGCAAAAAATACTTGATGTGTGGTAGGACTTCTAAGACAATATTCTGTCAGGTGCTGAGTCAAAAGTGGAACTTTTGAAGACATGGGTCCTATAACATCTGGCATAAGTCTAACACAGCGTTTCACAATAAGAACATCATATTAACCGTCAAACACAATGTTGGTAGTGGTATGATCTGGGATGGCAATAGTGGAGTACCCTTGAATGAATTGGCTGTGGAAGTTAGCAAATTCAAGAAACCTTTGCTTATGATTTTTTTTTTTGGGTCCGGCTAATCCACTACAGCCTGTACTTCATAGCGATTCATCGCCAGGGTGCCCTGCATCACTTAAAACCCAAAGAAGGGGACAGTGGTGCAATGGAATTTGCTTTTCTCTAGCTTCAGATAAAGTTGGATCTCCAGGAGTCTTTGGATGACCAATTGGACATGACAGGTATGATTCTCCAGTGTTTATAAGATGACCAGTATATTGTCTTGGCAAACATAGAGAACTAGAAGACCATGTCTCAGAGGACATGATTTATGAGGTTCTGGAACACAGCTGGTGCGTTAGTCAGCCCGAGCAGCATCACCAGGTATTCATAGTACCCCAAGCAGGTGTTAAATGCGGTCATCTACTCATCCTTCTACTTCTACTTAGGGGAACATCCTGATGGTCAGAGGAAGGAGGTGTAGTAGGATTGGAAGTGGCATGAAGACAGGACTGTGAACAGGACAAACTCCACTCCAGTATTGATCTAAAAGGCCAGTCCACAGGAGGGTTATGATATTCAAACCGGGGCTTGTCCAACAGCACCTGGGCATGCGGAGACTCCAGATGAGAAATGACGACTTTTCAGTATGATTCCTGGAGGTCAGCATGGGCACCAGTCAGGTTACCTCAGGATGTCAGGAGTGGCAATCCCTGTTAACCCCTGAGACTGGAGAGGAGCAAGCAGTGGCATATCAAACAGCCTCAGTGGCAAACAAGACAAGGATGGATAAAGATCCCATCAGCGCTAGAGTCGATTAAAGCCCAGGTGGTAACTGGGCGGCCCTGCCAGGTCAGGCTAAACGAAAGGAGTGGACGGAAAGCAGAGGCGGTCTTGCCATTAAGCAAGTGTTGGCAATTTCCTTGGGCCCTGAACTACCAGGGCCCCATAAAACACTTAACAAACTTATGGTTAAGATTTTTTTTTTACTCTTCATTGATTGAAGTGTAACTAAGGTGCCCTTTATTCTGGAAAAATAATTGATATTTAGCCACAGAATACACATTTTGCATGCTTAAATGTTTTTTTTTTTTTTTTTTTTTTTTTTGCATCAGAAACAGCAAAATCTTCGCAGAAAACCGTGTGCTAAAGGCCCAAGCTGAACCCAGGGGGCAGCCATATTCGACTGTGCCATGACGTCAAGTCGTTGATTTGATCAGCCGGCTACTCACTCAGTGCATTTGTTTGGATGCATGGCTCGGTTCTTGAAATAGTAAATTTTGCAGAAGCTATGGAATTTCCAGGGCAATATGGGTATATTTTTAAACCAGAAATAGATTGTTCTGGGAAAAGTGCTAGTGATGAATCTGATTCTTCAGATAGTTTGGTCACTGGAATCGGAAATGCAGGAGCATACTGGAGAGAGGGCCTTAGCAAAATGCTCAATGTGGAGCCAGTGTGGAGACAGTGTGCCTCAAAAGTCCAACGAAGAGTGTAATTTCTGCAAAGAACCTGAACTTGCAATATATGATGGATGCAGGGGAAATTCAATGTCTAGCGCTGCAAGAAAGACTTAAGAACTGCATTGCTTACTGGCCTTCATTTGAAATGCTCTTTATTGATTGCATGAGCCGATGGTTTGTGAAAGGCCCAGTGCCAGATCAGCTGTCAAACTGTTAAGCGCTGATAGATTTTTTTTTTTTTTTTTTTAATTTGCCATCTCCAATCCCACCTGAATCTGGAATGCCCAATTGGTGAACTATGTACAAGGCTTGCTCGTATGCGACCCCTTGCTGCCAATTCAGGAGAGTGTAGACAGTTTGCGGCTCCCCTCCGAAGCACGCGCCTGTCAGCCACCACTTCTTATACACTCATTGGTTGAATCTTCGCAAGTTCAGAACGAGGGCGGAGGATACCCGGACATGAACAGACTTCCTGACGAGCGCCCGTCTGGCCAACAGGAGGTGCTTGAGCAAAGAACAAGGCAACTATTATTTTCCCTTCCCGGCGGACCCTTCCCAATTTGCAACCCTGTAGCGCAATAGCCAATTGTGCGCTACTCTGAAAAAGCTGCCGACCACTGTCAGCTGGTACGAAGCGGGGATCGAACCCGTGATGTGATAGTGACTTCTGCTTCGCAACACGATGCTTTACCGAGTGAGCTATCCGGCAGCCCGCTGATAGATTTTTAAAAGTTCATATTATGAAGATTGCTGACAGTTCACCCGTGCTGACCTGTTTCAGTTCCTGGGCTCTCTCTTGCCGCGGGTTGACTGTGTTGGGTGTTTGCGAATGACAGAAATTAGCTTGGGTTATTACTTTTCAGAGGATAGAAGCCAGCTATATTTCATGATGATGTGTCACACTAAGTGGCATTAGCTATCCTAAAGTCCACAATATAACTGCAGTTGTTAAAGTACATTGGTGTTTAGGGATGTCACAAGAATGGATACTTGCGATACCATTCGATTCTTAAATGAAAAAACACCGACGATGTCAATTATTTTGAGGCACCGTAAGTACCGAGGCACAGTAAGTTTCAGTGCTGTGACTATTCCGGAACTAATGGGGGCAGTATACGCTTCAGAGTGTTCCCGTTGATACTTGCATTCAGAAGGAGGTCACAAAAAATTCTACCATTCATTCCAGCGAATTCTACATTTTGATTGGTTAACACTACCTCGCACTGGGTCAAGACCTCGTGCTGCGTGAAGAGCTCTCGCTTGACTATCGAGCCGCTTCAATAGAAAACGTAGGCTATTAATTTCCGTGTCCAAAAAAGGCGACCGCTATGGCGTCTGATATTCCTGCTTCAAACTCCGACTTCGGAACATTAGAGGAAATTGATCCCAACTTTGCTATAAAAATATTTTTGTAGGGGTGTTGACAAGAGTCATGGCAGAATGAAGATAAACCTACCGTTTTTTTCGAGCACTCGGTATTTATTGTAGGCTAGATACCTGGAAATTTACATTTGAAACCTCGCGCAAGCGCTTGGTTTCAAATGAAAATTCCAGGTATCTATCCTACAATAAATACCTCGTGTTCGAAAAAAAAATGTAGGTTTATCTCCTAAGTAGACCTTTTCTTCGCCGTTCATGCTGGTCACTGCGAACTGAAGCAGGTAGTCACGTGACTATACGTGCTCACAGGCCAGAGCTGCGTCTGTTTTTTTGCCAATGAAAGTCCCTAACTCCTAAAAAATGATCCGGAAAATATTACGTGGCAACCGTGATAAGAGCCTTCGAATTCTTTAAATGTTGAGGAAAGGAGTCTCAGTGCTTCCTAATTTATGTCCTTTAACGTAGGGTACACAAAGCATCCTTTTCGAAAAGAAAGGAGATCGCGCCATTCAGCGTAGCAGCAGTATTTAAAGCGGTGACCATTCATCCGGCTAATCACGTAAAGAAACGTATGTGATGGGCAGGGGACTCGATCACGTTGCCTGCTTTAAGTGCATTCAGATTTTCCAATTAGCGCGGTCATCTTCCTAAGTGGTAGGAATTCCCTTTTACACCTTTTCTTTATCTTCAGACGTTTTCCACACAGGTTAGAGAAAAGCGGTTTGGAATTAGTGTATAGGACATAATTTTTTGACAATTCGGACAAAGCCCAGGATAGCTTGTGGGCGTAACGTCAACAGACTCCATACAATTAAAGGAGAGGTAGTAATGTTCACTGGCACACACGTTTATTTAGATTAAATTGCAAATCGCAGCCTTTTATGCGGTTATGCAATTGCACAGTTTGAAATTGCAATTGCAATTGCGATTAATCGTACAGCACTAGTTCTAAGCCGAAAGAAATGTTAGAAATGAAGATGTTAAAAGCTTAATACTGTCTGAGTTTCCCGAGTTGTGCTTATTCACTGCACAGATAAGTCCTCCTACATGTATGTGATATGGTTGCAATTAGATGCTGTATGTTATCTTCTTGCATATGTACACCAAAATGACACGTTTCTTTGGAAAAAAAAACGAACTGGTGAAGACAGGGTTAAAGTAGCCATTACAAATGATACCTCTGGAAAGTATGAATCTTAAGTTCTCTGAAGTGATTGTACTGTATTCTGTTATGTTCTGTATGTCTGTTCATAAAAATTACATTTAATATTTTGCAAATTTTCTAATAAAGATGTTCGTGTTTAAGTAAATGGGATCTTTGAAAATCCTTTTTTTTTTTACCATGGTATCGAATTGGCATCGAGAATCGTGTAATTTTACTGGTATTGGCACCGACTACTGAATTTTTGGTATCGTGGCATCTCTATTGGTGTTGTAGTTGAGCTAATGTTGGACTGGCTAGTTAAACAAATCGCCAATTCAACTAAGGCAAATTCTTTTAAAGTTGTCACATTTTTGACATACTTGCTATATTTGTGTGTTTTAATTGCAACCTAGCTTTCACCACCCCTTGCCGCTGTTTCTCTCAGCCCCCATGACACTGGCAATAGTGTGTATAACTTCCGGACATTTTGTTTGGGTCGTATTAGCATTTGGTAAACTTGTTCAGTACCTGTACAATGTCAATGGCTGTTTAAAAAAGTGTATCATTGGTACACATCTAGTTTGCATCTCGCAGTGGTTGGCTGGGTGGCTTGCGGTCACAACAGTGCAAGTTAACTGTAGCCTAATTATCAAGCTAGCTAGCTAGTTAGCAGTTATTACAGAACAAGTGAACTGTAGCCTAATAAGAAAGCTAGTTAGCAAGCTAGCTGTAAAAACAATACAAGCAAACAATTGCATAACATCCACTAACATTACTTCTGTGATGATCATTGAGTTTGTCCAATTAGATGACAGATTCAGCTATTTGTGGTCTGATGAGATCACAAATCCACGTATGCATTGGGTTGGTGGGTTAAATTGTGAAACTCTTAAGCGTAATCCTCCCACAGAATTTGAAATGCTATGAGTAGGCCTATCTATTTCTGAGAATATTTCGCAACTGCGAAAAGCACGTTGATGACTCAAATGACGCAAATTTTTATTTATTTTTTATTAACTTTTATTTACACAGGTGAAAATCTCATTGAGACCCAGGGTCTCATTTACAAGAGAGACCTGTTCAGGGTAGGCAGCAGCAAAACACAAAGTTACAGACTAAATGAACATACAAGAGACAAACACAACATATTAAAATAATTGATGCAAAACTGCAAAAGTGCGACAAGAAGAATAAAACCAGTTAAGTACATGTGCAGACCCCCACAGACTCTCTCACCAGCCTTCCTACAAGTAGTTTGAAGTCCCCTAGAGGAATAAAGCTCGACAGCTTCAGCTTCTGCTCAAGCATGTTCCAGGTTGCAGGGGCAGAGTAGGAGAACACCTTTTTGCCAAGTTCGGTACAGACTGAGGGGATGGCAAAAGTGATGTAGTCCAGGGACCGGAGGCTACGATCAGACTGTTTTGACTTGGGGGGCCAATTTATCTGGGTAGACTAGATTTCCTATACTACCAGATGATCTGGATGGTCCATGGGATGGCGTCATAGACTGTGCAGTCTATGGATGGCCCAGAAAACTGTATCAATGAGCCTACGTAACAGCACAACTTCCAAGAGGGTCAGAACCTCACAAACTGGCGCTGTCCAGGGCCCGCTGTAAACTTCAGGCATTCAGTAAAAATTTGATGATTTTCTGTATACCTTTGCAAACCTTGCTTAACAAGCTGGGAAATCACATTCAATGATTACAAAGATGTAACAGGCAAAGTTAAATCCATAAACTAAAATGGCGTCATGTGCTCCTTCACTGTGTACGTCATCGAACTTTCTCGCAAGACCCCGGACTTGAGGTGGCTCAACTCAAAATCCAATGATTGGATGATGCATGTTGTACTTGTTCTGCAGTTCAAATGATTTTGGTGCAAATGTCTGCGTCATGGCCCTGATTAGATGTTGTTATCCTCTGGTCCATGCAGGATCCAATGTGGCCACTCAAGTCACTGATTGGCTGATACATTTTTGACTTCTAGCCACTTAGTAGATTTGGATCAAACTTTCAACAAATTTTCACCTCTGAGCCCTAACCAAGTATTATCATGTATTGGGTCAATTTAGAACAAAGTATGGTTGTCCTGATGTCTGATTGGCTGACACATTTTGTACAATACGGGACCTTTAAAGGAGGACTATCATGGCTGGGAAAGTTGGGCGTTATTATTTCAATATATCATGAAAAAAGCTCCTACGACTTTGTTTTCTTTATTTTGCGATTTCTTTAATTTTTATGAGTGATTTTTCAAAACTAATGGACTGCGCCATTTTTACCACAGAAGACGAAAATTCACCCTCGATCCGCTTGGGGCGCCCCTAATCGTGACGTCAGTGCGGCTGTCAGCGCCATGAATTTCCATTGCCCTGCGGTCCTGCATTGAGATTGTTGAATGACCGAGATATTCCCGCTTCCTCTATGGGGCAGACAGACGAGCTTGATTATTACCTTTCTCTATCCAACACAACTTTAATTCAGGGGTGAACTAACATCAGAGGCCATTTGGAATGCTTCCGGAAAGAAAAGTGCGATTTGAAGACTGCTAATTACCAGCGAGGCTGGACAGCTGCCGTCACCTAGGCATAATTAGCTCACATTAAATCAATTCCCGTGAACTTTGCCTAACTTGTAATCAAGCCATTTATTCAGCCAACTGACCAATCAAAACCAAAATCAAGCCAATAATGATTTAGAAGAGATAATGAGAAGCAGACAAACCGAACCAGGCTACCGTGCTTGATTGAAATAATGTAAGTAATCTGAATAAATAGCAGACCTCTGAATTCCACCTCTCGTCGGAAAACTTTCACGTATTTTAAAAAAAAAGATTTCTTAAAAATAAAATCATGTTAAGATGGCACTGGTTTTTAAGCGTCTAAAAATATACGCGAAGTAGAAAATACTGTGTGAAGCGCATCAAACGTGAATGTGAGAGAAATTATTTTCGCATTGCAAGCAATGGATAAATGCACCGAAGACAGGGCAAGCACGTTCAGGCAAATTTGTGCCGCAAATTTTTTAACATTTTTTATTTGATAATTGAACAAGATTCGCACACAACGGCCAAATGTAATAGTCAAGCAAACACATTCAGGCAAACTGCGTGCTGAACTAAGCAAAGTTAAGGTCTTCAAAATCATCCTCCTCTACTCGACAATTGCTTTCACCCCCTTCCCATTTACTTGGCTCAATTTGCAATCAAACAGTTGATTCGCTCAATGAACAATTTTAAATTGGTTGGTAGTCTAATTTATTTAGATATTCATGTATTCAGACATTTTGACATCGCATGCATCATGCACATGAATGCATGTGGCAGCCGCAGTGACGTTATGATCTAACAAGTTCTCATGCCACTTGTGGCGTCAATGGCAGCCTCCTGGAAACAGCAATTCCGGCTAATTAATGGTCATTTAAAAGAACAGGGGGTATGTATAGACAAAAAATCGACCGTGGATATTATGTTGGCGTTAATTACTATAAGATTAAGTCAAAACGTGTAGGTCAGTATAGTCCTCCTTTAATAAGGAGACACTTGTTATATCATTGATGCTTTTCTGGTTTTTCTACAAGAATGACTAAAAATCTAAGGCCAGCAAAATTAAATAAAAGGAAATGAAATTCAAAAGAAATAGATGTCTGAATTCCTTTAATGCAACGTATCATTCAAATTCACAATTAATAATAAACCATTTCAGCAAAAAAGTATAACACTCAATCAACAAATACAGTATTATTCAATACAATCTCAATATTTCCATTGGTCACAGTGCCTCATGCTTTCAATTTTGAAAACCAATTTCACGCATGTGAAATGCATTGTCGCAGAAAATTTAAAGATACGAAACAGGTGACAAAGTCACTTCTGAGCACTGTACATGTTAATGTGTACCACATATAAGCTATATTGCATTGGATAAATTTAAAAAATGGGTTATCCACTTGTTACTTTTATTCTTTTTCTTTAAAGTTAATGATAAGACATAACAGAAATAGTTTTGAAGCCGTATTTTCTCCGATAAAAATTGTCACATGGCACGCCAGTGTAAAAAGTAGGCACCTACCATACCACATCTGTTATCTCTCCACCCGTTTTTGATGGATACTGAAATGATACAGATGAACCTTTTCTAATTAATGTATTAAGTTGATGGGCCTCTGCATTTTAAAGGGAGAATTTGAAATTATTTTCTGTCATAAAGTGCTTTACTCTTTCCATCAAATCAGTAGTGTCTATTCAGAGTTTCACTACTCCCATGTCTTCACAGTTCCTAAAGAAATGTTCTGTCCATATAAGAAATACACTAATATCAAAGAAAATTGTACATCCTGTTCACATTATGTTGAGCAGAATTTAAAATATATCTATTCCAATTTACAATACAAAATTTCTGTCAAAGTAACGCTATTACGGGAGATATGGTGACACTACCATGAATTTTGGTGTTTTATGAATGTATTGTCTTTTTGGTTATCACATGCAAATAAGATAATCTTGGGCAAAATAATTTAACAGGTTTTAAAAGAAAATCATTGGCCTCATAGCATAATTGCCTATCTCATTTTTATAGGTTTTTATTTTTATTAAGGTTTTGAGAAAAAAGGAAAAAAAAAACACAAAAGAACAGGCAACCAATATCTCAAATTGGCAAAAATATGACTTAGGCATTTCATCTTCAAAAATTACCACCTCTGTCACACATCTGGTACACATGGACATCTGGTACACATGGTACACTTGACTGTACGCTCGCAACACACTTGGTGTCAGTTCTGCGGTAACACTATCAAAAAGGTGCAGAAAGCTCTTTTAAAAAGAAGGAGGAAGGGTAATTACATTTTTTCCCCCTGGAATGAACGTAAAAAAGCAGTTGGAGTAAAGTAAATAATGTTCAAAGATAGTAAATCCCCTCAGGCTCAGAGAGAGGAAAAAGTTTACTTAAGTTTTTACATTCACAAAGAGGTACATTATACAAGGGTTCAAAACATGTTCTGAATAAGGAGCATACATGTAAATGTGCTCAGGAAAATTCTGCAAGGAAATTATGTTTTTATTTTTTATCTTTACATGGAGCGAATAGCTTACCAGGTCATCTAGTCAATACTGAGACGCTTGGAGTCCGGGCTTGGCGCTTTGCAAGATAATCATGTAGCTACGTAAACAGAGAGTGCAGATGGTCGGAATGGCCTGCTCTCTGCATTAAGTTTGCAGTGCAAATGCAGTTCTCTCTGTATGATGCTTGGGGAAGGTGCTATGCCGGAAATATTCCAATTTCATCTCAATTCTCATAAATACATTGTTCATGCAGGTTTGAGGCATTCCTCTGTTTCTGTTGGTGCGCGGTGCTGAAGCTGAAATTCTCATACACTTTATTGGTATACACTATGGATGCCCCAACTTGAGCGTGCTTTCTTACCTGCAAAATAAAAACAGAAATCCACTATATGACTACCAACATCATAGAACAATAACGCCTCATGCATTTCAAACAGTTTGGTAAGAGTTACTAAATTGTGACCGGTAGACTCTTTTCAGAGGTCTGTAACAATGACTCTGTCCAGTGATGAATTCTGTGATCATGGAAATGGTTCAAGTTTTTATTGATATACAGTATATGGGACCTTTGAATGAAATTAGTACTTCAGCAAATGAAATACATTTTCTGCAGGAAATCGTTGGAATGGTGCAAAATGGCTGGTTCACTACCATACAGATTTTCTTTTTGCATTAAGCCGCTTTCACACCAGACGCGAAACGAATTTTTCGCACGACAGATTACATTCAAAGTCAATGCAAAGACGCGAATACGCGAGAAATGTAATGTAATATGTCGTGCGAAAAATTCGTTTCGCGTCCGGTGTGAAAGCTTTAATCTGCCCTGTCTGCATAAGGAGAATAATGTAATGCTGTTGTTCTTTTTGTCAAGTCAGTATTATCCAGCTATGCACTGCACACCAGATGCAGATGCTGAGCCGAAATTTGGGGAGGCAGAAAGCATTCCCTGTTGATGTCGACTGATAATTTTTCCTGATTAACTGTATTTTTACGATAAAACACAGTATTATCGGGTGCAGCCAGATTTCCTATAATTTAGCTAAGATGAGGAAAAAAAAGTGTATTTGGAAACAAAATTGTGCATTCGACAAACAACATTCATCCCTTAAAATTAGTGATTGGTCGCGACCTGTTTTCAATCATTCATTTAAATTACAGAAACTCCGATAACTCTCAACATTATCAGATGTGGCCAGTTTTCATTTATAATACCGATTACGACTCCGGACTTCTCACGCTTTCCTTTATACAGGGATTGGAAGCAATGCACGTGTTTCATGATCGTTTAAATGAAATAAGATCATATGATACTTCTTAATGCAATTCCATTGCTTCCAACCCCTCCAGTGCACAATGACTCCAATTCCGCACGAGAATCTCTTTCATACGCGTTGATTGAATAATTGCTGATAATTGAATAATCGCTACAGCAGAGGAATGTAAACATGCCACTTAAACTCACACCGAATGCGTGAGAGTTCACAGGTATAGCTCTCACGCATTTGGTGTGAGTAAACTGGCCACACCTGATAATGTCGAGAGTTTTCGGAGTTTTCGTAATGGTAAATGAATGATTGAAATGAATTTAAATGAATGATTGAAAACAGGTCGTGACCAATCATTAATTTTAAGGGATTGTTTTGAGCCTCAAAATTAAGAAAATAAAGCATGCACATCCATTCAATGACAGGTGCAGGACAATTTGAGAATCCGCAAAATAAAATAATAAAGTCCGCACACTGAAGGACACAATGCTCCCCAAAAATTTATTGTGTCAACATTTCGATCAGAATGATATTCATCAGGATAAAAATTTTTGGGGAGCATTGTCTTTCAGTGTGCGGACTTTATTATTTTATTGTTTTGAGCCTCCCCTATCGCCAGTTCACCAGCCGCCACGGATACTCAGCGCCATTAAAAACCTACAGGTGAGGTATGTACTGTATTTGCAGCAAATTGAAGAATCGATTGATTTTTATTGCTTTTCCAGTGAGGCACCAGAGGAAATAAAGAAAAGCGCGTGGTATTGTAATTCTGACGCGCACCACATGCACGAGCCAAGCACTTAAGTAATAACAAACATTGAGCTGTTCCTGATGTGTACAGTGACACTTGACTCGTTCTTTTTGGTGTGGTCAAAAGCTTACATAAAGCCAGCAAAAAAAAAAAAAAAAAAAAAAAAAGCAAAAACTGCTACAGCATCAAGAAATTGGAACGGCTTGTGACACAGGAGAGAGAAAAAAAGCCTTTGGCATGTTACCGGCAGATCTCAGCCGCCGAGAGGTGGTGCGTCATTTGCACTGTCACCGTTCAACAATCAGTCGGCTGTCTATCCGAGAATTGAAAACAGGCACTGTCACTGACCGACCCGCTTAGGGCAGCCCACAGTGGCGATGGCAGCTCAAGAGCGCCACATCTGGTTACAGCCTGTACGTGACAGATTCCGGACAGCAACCAAAACTGATCATGAGATGAGGGATCCGAGACGATTGAGGGTGAGGCAAGTACCGTTTGATGCCGTCTACGTGAGCAACACATGCGTGCACACGGGCCCTACAGAAAACCCCGTTTTTGCCCATTTACGCATGGCTGCCCTTACCGTGGTCGGTCAGCGACAGTCCCTGTTTTCCATTCTCAGACAGAAACAGGGAAATAAAGTGCCAAAAAATTACACAGAGGCAGGTGTCCACAGTCAGAAGTGAAGAGTTACTACTCCTGTTGATGGGCAAAAAATGGGTTTTCTGTAGGGGCCGTGTGCACGCATGTTTTATTTATATTGCTGAAGTGCTTGGCGCGTGCATGTGGTGCGTCAGGATTACAATACCGCGCGCTTTTCTTTATTTCCTCTCGTGCCTCACTGGAAAAGCAATAAAAATCAATCGATTCTTCAATTTTCCGCATATACAGTACATACCTCACCTGTGTGTTTTTAATGGCGCTGAGAACAGTTGCAATGAAAATTATTCAACCCCCTTTGCAAATTAGGTTTACTGGCAAAATGTACAAACTTTCATTTATTTGCAATGAACAAATCAAACAAGAACCATTTAAATAGCTCAACACAATGAATATTAAAAGTGGCTTCTCCAAATTCAACACAAAATGCCACTTTTAATGACTACTGCTGGGTCAAAATTATTCAACCCCTTCATGACAAGCATCTTTAATAATTAGTAGAGCACCCTTTCGCTACTATGATCTGCTGGAAATGTGATGAATAGGCAGATGCCAGCTTTTGGCAGCATTCCCAATGAATCTTAGCCCAGTCCTCATGGACAATGGCCTCCAGTTCACTGATACTCTAGGGATTGCATGCTGCAACTGTGTTCTTCAAATCCTACCAGATATTTTTTATGGGGTTCAAGTGAGGCGACTGTGATGGACAGTCTAGAATCTTCCCAGACTTCTTCTGAAACCAAGCCTTGGTGGATGTTGAGGTATGCTTAGGATCATTGTCCTTTTGGAAGGTCCAATGATGCCCAAGCGTCAGCTTCCCCACAGACGGCATGACATTTTCTCCTTGGATATCCTGGTACTTGACTGAATCCATCTTGCCCTCCACACTCTGCAGATTTCCAATGCCAGAGGAAGCAAGGCAGCCGCAGAGCATCAAACAGCCCCCACAATTCTTCACTGTAGGCAGGGTGTACTTTTCAGCATGTGCTTCTGTATTCCTCCTGCAGACATACCACTGGTTCATAAGCCCAAAATATTCCAGTTTTGTTTCATCACTCCACAGAACAGTATCCCAAAACTTCTGTGGCTAATTTATATGGTTTTGAGCATATTGGAGCTTGTGATTTGGATCAGTTGTGGTGTATGTCTTGCAGACCTTCAACGTTTAGTATGCGCCCTTCTGTGCAAACAGAAACCTCAGTGCCTCCTGCCTTCAGGTCTTGCTGCAGGTCTCCTGCAGTCACTCAAGGGTTTTTGACCACCCGTCTCCTCAGGAATCTGGTGACAGCCATTGATAGCTTCCTCTTTCTGCCACATCCTGGTACTGAAGCCACTCTTCCTATAACTCTCAACTTGCAAACTATGCTTTCAACTGTATCTCTACGAACATTCAGTGCCCGTGCTACCTTTTTGTATCCTTTTCTTTGTTTGTGCCAGGCAGTGATCTCCTCTATTAGCTTTTTGGACAATTCTCTTGATAGCCATGTGTCTAATATGCAATCAAATGTCACTGTCAACAAACCCCTAGCTAGTCCAAGTATTTGATGTGCTCTATCTCAAGCAAACCTGATGCAACTAATTAGGCACTTGACTAGGTGTGCTTGAGACAACACCTGATTTGCAAATATGCTCTAATGACGGATTCTATTTTGGGGGTTGAATAATTTTGAGACTGCAGCAGTCATTAAAAGTGGCATTTTGTGCTAAAATTGGAGAAACGACTTGTAATATTAGTTGCGTTGAGCTATTTAAAATGTTCTTGTTTAATCTGTTTATCACAAACAGCTGAAAATTTGTCAATTTTGCCAGTAAACCCAATTTGTAATGGGGGTCGAATAATTTTAATTGCTCTATATATATATATATATACTATTCAAAAAAAGTAGGGGATATTGGATTTACCAGTACCATGAAATGCAGATCATGAGGTCAGGAAGGAAACAAATGACATAAAAACATTAAGGAAACATTTGTCAATTTATTCGAAACCCTGTGTACAGTCAGTAAAGGACAGATTCTCCAGAATAAGGGTCGACACAAACACAGGGTCACACAGCAAATTTACCACCATTGTGAAACAGAGTCAGTAGTGGGTAAAACCCCCTCGGTTGGCTAGACAAGCTCGAATTCGGCGTGGCATACTCCTAACGAGACGTCCCAGGTCATTTTGGGGAACATTATTCCATTCCTGTTGCAATGCCGCAGCAAGTTCTTGGACATTGGCAGGAGGTTGTTGACGTTGGCATAGCCGCTGTCCAAGCATGTCCCAGACATGCTCGATGGGGGAAAGGTCCGGACTGAGTGCTGGCCATGGTAATGTGGTGATATTCTGCTGCTGGAGGTAATCTGTAACGATCCTGGCCCTATGACATCTGGCATTGTCATCTTGGAAAATGAAACGGCGGCCATAACGGCGTGCAAACGGCACAACATGGGGTGCCAAGATGTTGTCCCGGTAGTACTGCCCTGTGACACGTCCAGCAACAACATGCAAGTCTGTTCTGCCGGCAGCAGTGATGCCTCCCCACACCATTACAGATCCACCCCCCATACGGATCATGTCTAATGACGTTAACGTCATGGAAACGTTCGCTACGCCGGCGCCAAACCCTCCTGCGTCTGTCAAGGAAGTCCACAGTGAACCTCGACTCATCTGAGAACATTACGTTGTTCCATCGGCGATTATCCCAGCGTTGATGATGACGACACCATTGAGTCTGGCCCTAATGTGACGATCCCTCAAACAGGGAATGACACGAGGACGTCGGGCGTGTAAGTGAAATCTGTGCAGACGATTCCTGATGGTCTGGCCACTCACTACCAAGCCAGTATCCCTTTGAAGTTGAGACCTTATCTGATTTGCTGTTACCATACGATTTCTCAAGACAATAGTGCGGATGAATCTGTCCTGAGCCTGAGTTGTTGCCCTTGGTCGACCGGATCGTGGTCTATCCTGAACAGACCCTGTAGCACGATGTCTGGACCATAATCTGCTGATGACAGACTGTGAAACATTCATTGCCCTTGCCACAACGACCTGTCTTGTGCCAACCTGTAGCATGCCAAGGGCACGAACCTCTCCTCCTGTGTTAGACGGCGCATGGTCTCTGTTTAATTAACGACTTCAACCACTGATAATCTGATGCTTTCTCTTCAAAATCTTCCTTTACAGTGGCTCTAACCTTCCAATTCAGAGTCATGCAAATTTGTGGCACAACCCCCTTGATCATCAATAGCATCCCGTGCAGATCGTGAGAGTGTCATTGATGTGTTTGGGTGATGAATTTCTTTGGAAATGCTTCCTCAATAAGGAACTATACAACATGGTTTCGTATCCCTTTGTGTATGTGAAAATTTTGATCTCAAAATAAAATATCCCCTACTTTTTTTGAATAGTATATATATATATATATATATATATATATATATATATCTTTGGTTATTTTGTTTGAATCATCATGAAGCACTGTTTTGATAGCCTGAAGTGCAGACTGTACAAAAATATAAATCTTATAATATTGATGCTTAAAAGAGAAAATTATTTTTATAGTGTGTAGAATATTATCCATACCCTGGAAAAGGCAAAAAGAACAAGAATAATTGAAGTACATACTATATGCCACAGTTTAAAAAATCCTTGGATCTCCTTTGAAAAATTACGTAGTGAATGAAAAAATAGTACACTTTCTGAACAAAATTTGAGTGCTTGCTTCAGCTTACAAAGTTGAAAAGGCTGAATTTGAAGTTACTCAAAATGTTGAAGTGGTGTGTGTGATGGTCTTTATAATTATTAAAACTGTGGTGCAGTTTAAAGACCCATTTGTCCCTATCGAGATGGAAACCCTCTGGGCCTTCAAGATATTCAGTGAAGGCCTAAGAAAAAAACATTGAAAAAAATGTTTGCTCTCCCATTTATTTATTTATTTCAATTTGCTGAAAAAAGTCTGATTTCTAGTTTGTTGTTATAATCTAAGTCCGACTTGTTCTGACAACCAGTGGGTTAATATGACAGAATGGGGAAATGGAGCAAATTTTTCTTCTGAAGGTATCTGGGTGATTCAGTTACTCTCTCTGGTGGGCAAAGCCCTCAGTAGCTGTAACCCCTGCCTGTGTGATTAAAGTGAATGTGGGCATGAATTTGGTAGGCTACTGACAGTTGTCTTAGCCAATCTTAAGCCGGTTTCACACCGGACGCGAAAAGAATTTTTCGCACGACAGATTACATTCAAAGTCAATGCAAAGACGCGAATACACCCGTGTATTCGCGTCTTTGCATTGACTTTGAATGTAATCTGTCATCGTAAAAAAAATTCGCTTTCGTCCGTGTGAAAGCAGCTATATTCTGTTGAGTTGTGGGTGGGATGATTTCCCGACATCTTCCAGGCATTTACGAATACCAAAGATGAACCGTCTCTGCTTAGTGGGTAAGCGATCTGTGAAAACTGTCAATGAGTAAGCGAGAAGAAAACAGATGACCAGGACAAGGAATGACTGCAAACAATTTTTGAACATTGTGAAATTTGTCCATTGTTGTTTGCCGTTCAAGTACCTTGCACGTACTGGTAAATTACGTCTTTTTGCCTCGCTCTTTCTAGTATGTTCTGTGTAACTTTTTGCCAAAATGCAGCTCCAATGTTTTTTAAAAAAAATTACACTTTGTAATGCTAAAATGTATCAAAATTGTCACGGCAATTTTTGGTTGCATTTGGATGCTTTGGATTGCACATGTGCAAAACCTTCAGCGAAAGATGGCTCGGGCACTCCTCGTCTTTTAAGTTTTGAAGTGGTCAGATGGAGAACTCATCGAACGGAAATGCATCTAGGGCATTGTGTTCTATTCTCTGCAAAGAGACGTAGATGTTGGCTTCATTACTCGTTCTGAATGACAAAAATTACTGCTCAAGTAAACCTAACTTTTCAGACTCACTTCCTGCCGTGAGTAACACACTGAATATTCTTTAACCATGCCCTAATATACGCCAGTGATAGGTTGACATTGGCGGTGAGAAATAACACACTGGCTTCACAATGAAGTGACACTATTATCAAAGCCAAATGTAAGCCTGCAAGTAATTTCACAAATTTTGCACTGAGGATATGGTGAAACGCAACACAGTTACATTATTTATATTAATATCTTTCATTACGTGACACTTAATTCTGTCCACACTTTCAGGTGAAATCAGATGTATATAGCAGTACAGTTTAGATGTAGTTCTTGCAAGTCATACGCAGCTGGCCTTATGTTTTTGTAAAATACCAAATACTGCCAGGCACAACCTTATTTAAATGACACTCCCATTGGTGCCATGTAATATACATGGAAATGGCAAGTTAGTCCTTGTGGCTGAAGGAAAATAGGAATAGAGAAGTCATCGATCTGTCCGCATATGGTGTCCAACTTTGCTAAAAGAGTTCAACAGGCGCAAAGACTTGAATAAATATCAATTATAGTTGCCATAATAGTTGAATGTTTGGGAAGTGTAACTGCGGCATACAGCCGGGTCCACAAGTATTGAGATAGTGATAACAATTTCATTATATGGAGTTATAAACGCAGGTTAGTGACCAGACCATGCCGAAATTCATCACTCCATTTATCCATGTCTTAACCAGTCTATTTATACCGCCTTCATACTACGATCCTCATCTGTCTCGTTCAATGTCCCTCCCTCCCATTCCCTTCTATTCTTCTCTCACCGTACCAATCTATAGAACCCCTTGGGGACTTGAAGAGCCTTTATGACTCTCAGAAGAGACGCGACCCCCACCCTGAGTCTGGTCACCTGGGGCTTCCCGTTATCCTGCTCTGGTCTCCTACTCGACTCTGTTCCGTCCTTCATCAGAACAAATTCCCACTGTTAGGTATCGTTCAGGAACCAGACGCAAGAGCAGAGCAGAAAAATAGGAATATATTTAGAAAGGGGCGAACCCCCGCAGAGCAGGAGGCAACGGAACAAAGTCCACAATCCAAAATCAAAATCCAAAGGGTGTAATCCAAGTAGTAACCAGGGCAGCAAACACAGAAATCGTGGTCGGGCAAAAAGGGTTTGGTACACAGATGCAGGCAATAATCCAAAACAGAGGCAAAAATCGAAAACGGGGACGGTCCAGTCCGAAGAGAATCTCAAAGAATACAAGGCGAAAACAAGCGTAGCACAAGGGAAACGTTCTGACGGGGAACTGCTGTGAGAAGACTGCTTACATACACACAAGGGAAGTCACATGCTATGATTAGGGACAGGTGAATTGGATCAGACTAATTACGAAGGAGCAAACACAGGGGGAGCCTAATCACATGAAATTGGCAAAAGCCAAAACGCGGACAGGGATCACACTACATACACACAAGGGAAGTCACATGCTATGATTAGGGAGACAGCCTATTGACAAACATACAGCTCCGGTTAGGGAGTTCTAATGTGCACAGATAATGAGAGGCAGAACAGAGTTAAGCAGGTGCGGAGAATCCGCTGAAACGCAGGCAAGTAGATTGAGTGAAGACAAGGGGCGGAGACTAGAATAGGGCGAGTGCTGAGAGCTTGTTAATCAATTAGTAAAGTGCGGCTATACAATCCCTAGTGCTCGTTAGTAAGTTAGTATTATAAACAATGTTAATCAGGGTTAGTAGATTTAACTAAAACAACAAACTGTTAGTATGGTTAGTAAAGACAGAACAGCAAGGTGAAGGAAGCAAACGAGATTAGAAGGAATGATTGGAAACCCAGAAACCATGAAATCACCTGAAAGCGTGGCAGACAATACTGGGGAAAATAAGATGTCACATAACACCAGACCAGACAGGGGAGACAAAGTGCAATGCATGGCAAA
The DNA here is from genome assembly GCA_029692085.1 of Gymnothorax javanicus. Classification (NCBI taxonomy): domain Eukaryota; kingdom Metazoa; phylum Chordata; class Actinopteri; order Anguilliformes; family Muraenidae; genus Gymnothorax; species Gymnothorax javanicus. Next base: position 120,901,472 of record CM056199.1, on the reverse strand, counting down.
ATGCAAAACAATGACCGGAATATGACTGGGGAAATGGACAATGGCAGGAATAACAGAATAAACAGAAACAAAACATGGCATGGATACAAGGCATTGCAAAACATGAACAGAACATGAGCAGAGCAGAGCAGAATCATAACAGTACCCCCCCCACGAAACGCCTCCTGGCGTTTCAACTAGTTGGTCTAGGATGAGTGGCATGAAAGTCTGTTATCAAAGTCTTATCCAATATGTAGCGGGATGGGACCCAGCTACGGTGTTCCGGACCGTAGCCCTCCCAATCGACGAGGTATTGGAAACCTCGTCCTCGTCGACGACAGTCCAACAGAGTGCGAACAGTATAGGCCTCGCTTCCGTCGATGATGTGGGTGGGTGGTGGGGGATCAGGACCAGAAGACGGGGTGGGTTACAGCAGGCTTGATCTGAGAAACATGAAACGTGGGGTGAATGCGGCGCATGGAAAGGGGCAGGCGGAGGCGGACAGCAGTGGGGCTAAGCACTTCTTCAATAGTGAAAGGGCCGAGGAACTTCGGGAAAAGTTTACCCCCACTCCCCCTTCAGGGAATGTCCTTGGAGGACAGCCACACGCGCTGCCCAGGTCGGTAGAATGGGGCGGCAGTGCGTCTCTTGTCCGCTCGGGCTTTTATGCGTGCCACCGACCTGAGCAGCGCCTCCCGTGTGGTCCTCCAGGTGCGCCGGCACCAACGCACAAACTCACGGGCAGACGGAACGGCAACTTCCTCCTCCTGGCAGGGAAACACAGGTGGTTGGTAACCAAGGCATGCTTTGAATGGGGAGAGGCCAGAGGCAGCGGAGGTGTGACTGTTAATCGCATACTCGGCCCAGGGAAGTTGGTGGCTCCAGGAGGAGGGGTTTTTCAGACATAAGCATCGTAAAACAGTTTCTATACATTGATTGGCCCGCTCGGTCTGGCCGTTAGTCTGTGGGTGAAAACCGGATGACAAACTGACTGATGTGCTAAGTGACTTACAGACTGATTTCCAAAATTTGGCTGTGAATTGAGGTCCGCGATCTGAGGTGATGTCTGTGGGGATACCGTGAAGTCTGATGACGTGCTGGATAATGAGGGTGGCAGTTTCTTGGGCAGAAGGGAGTTTAGTGAGGGGCACAAAATGGACGGCTTTAGAGAATCTATCCACTATAGTGAGGATGGTGGTGAAATGATTGGACGGGGGAAGGCCAGTGATAAAGTCTAATGCTATGTGTGACTAAGGGTGGTGAGGAGTGGGTAAAGGTTGTAAGAGGCCGTGGGGGGGTTAGTGTGATACCTTTCCTTGGGCACAGACCGAGCAGGCAGCAACATAACTCTGGACGTCTTGGTTGATTCCCGGCCACCAAAAATGACCAGTTATAAAATCCAGGGTGTGACGAACTCCTGGGTGGCACGAGAGGTTAGAGGCATGCCACCAGTCCAGGACTCGGGGGCGCAGGTTAACAGGTACAAAAAGGCAGTGATCGGGACAAGCACTGGGAGCAGCAGAATCGTCTTGGGCATTTCTCACCTCAGTCTCGATGTCCATATTGATAGCGTTGATGAACGCCTCTTTGGGTCGGATGGTGTCTGGGCTGGGCTGTTCATCGTCCGTCTCGAAACATCGGGACAGGGCGTCTGGTTTAACATTTTTGCTGCCGGGGCGATAGGCAAGGTGGAAGTTAAAACGTGAGAAAAATAATGCCCACCTGGCTTGGCGCGGATTGAGTCTCTTGGCGGATTGGAGATACTCCAGATTCTTGTGGTCAGTCCAAACAAGGAACGGTAGTTCGGCTCCCTCCAGCCACTGTCTCCACTCCTCCAAAGCCAGCTTGACAGCCAACAACTCCCGGTTGCCGATGTCATAATTACGTTCCGAAGAACTCAGGCGACAGGAAAAGAAGGCGCATGGGTGGATCTTGCCATCTTTGGGGGACCTCTGTGAAAGGACAGCCCCGACTCCCACGTTGGAGGCGTCAACCTCCACCACAAACTGGAGTTTGGGGTCAGGAATGGTTTGTATCGGGGCAGATGTAAAACGTGTCTTCAGATCGAGGAATGCTTCCTCAGCCTTCTTGGACCACTGAAATCTGACTTTGTTAGATGTTAGAGCAGTAAGCGGTGCGGCAACAGCTGTAATTGCGAATGAATCGCCTGTAGAAATTGGCAAATCCCAGAAAGCATTGGAGTGACTTACGGTCGGAGGGTTTGGGCCAGTTAGTGACTGCCTCAATCTTAACTGGATCCATGCGAATGGTGCCGGGTGAGATGATGTAACCCAGGAAAGAAGTGGTCTGGACCGAGAACTCGCACTTTTCAGCTTTGACGAACAGGCGATTCTCCAGCAGGCACTTGAGGACTTGGCGGACATGGTGAACGTGCTCCTTCTGTGACTTGGAAAAGATTAGAATATCATCCAGATAAACAAACACAAATTTGTTAATCATGTCTTGCAGGACGTCATTGACAAGGTTTTGGAAGACTGCTGGGGCGTTGGTAAGGCCGAAAGGTAAGACCAAATACTCCCAGTGTCCGGTGGGGGTATTAAACGCAGTCTTCCATTCATCTCCTTCGCGAATCCGAACCAAATGGTACGCATTGCGCAGGTCTAGCTTGGTGTAAATCTTGGCTCCTTGAAGGAGGTTGAAGGCGGTGTTCATGAGTGGTCGGGGGTATTTGTTCTTTATTGTGATTTCATTGAGGCCTCTATAGTCGATACAGGGCCTTAACGACCGATCTTTCTTGCCCACGAAGAAAAACCCTGCCCCAGCAGGAGACGAGGAAGGGCGAATGATGCCCGCCGCAAGGGACTCGCTGAGATACTTCTCCATGGCGAGGGTTTCAGGGCGTGACAGGGAGAATAGACGACCTCTGGGCGGCATGGTTCCAGGCTTGAGATCAATGGCACAATCGTAGGATCTATGCAGGGGCAAGCTGGTGACACAAGTCTTAGAGAACATCTCTTTCAGGTCATGGAACTCCGGGGGAACCTTCTCCAGGTTAGGGATCTCTTCCGCGAGGGGAACAGGAACATGATCCAGTGCATCACTAAGGCAGGTTCGTGCACAGTTGGGGCTCCAGCCCTTAATCTCATGTTTTCCCCAATCGACCTCAGGCAGGTGTTTGGCCATCCAGGGGTGCCCGAGGACGACTGGGGCATGTGGAGACTGGATAAGGTAGAGCTTGATCGATTCTTGATGATTACCAGAGATCCGTAACTTGACAGGATCAGTGACGTGGGTGATGTGGCCAATATTCTGGCCGTTGAGGGAGTTAGCCACACGATCTGGGAAGATCTTCTCTACAGGAATGCCCCATTTCTGGGCTACTTCTTGATCAATGAAGTTTTCCTCAGCTCCCGAATCGATCAGGGCGGTGGTTTCCTCCCTCCACCAGCCCACTCCAGGTAAACAGGAAAGCAGGTACGGTTCTTTGAGGAGTGATCGACCGGGATGACGCCCACTAACGCTCCTCTCCTCGTTAGGGGCGTGGTCTTTTACTGGGCACCGTGAGATGTAGTGTCCGGTCTTGCTATAGTAAAGGCAGGCCCGCTCCCTTCGCCTGCGGTCCCTCTCCTCACAAGTGAGCTTAATACGACCCAACTGCATGGGCTCCGAATCAAGGGGAGACAGATTTATCAGGCTGAGGAGGGAGTGGCATCATCTCAGGAGACTTGGATGCACTGGCTCTGTAGGTGGACCGTCTACGCTCCTCTAAACGTGAGTCGATGCGGATGGCCATCTCAATAATCCGGTCCAGACTTTCGGGCAGGTCACGGGGTAGCAGTTCGTCCTTAATTCGCTCGGATAGCCCATTGATGAAGGTGTCGTAGAGGGCTCTCTCCTGCCATCTGCTGTTAGTGGCCAGGGTCTGAAATTCAATGGCGTATTCAGACACTGAGCGACTCCCTTGGCGGATGCGAAGGATTTCCCTTCCAGCCTCATGCCCATGTCTGGAATGATCGAACACCCGCTTCATTTCTTCCCCCAACAGGTCAGATGACTGGACACAAGGTAGTCCTGCCTCCCAAGCCGAGGTGGCCCACTGTTTAGCTCTCCCGGTTAGCTGCGTGATGATGTATGCCACGCGAGATTGCTCAGAGGGGAAGGTGGTAGGCTGTAGGCTGAAGATCAGTTTGCACTGGGTCAGGAAGGCACGGCAGGATCCAGGGTCGCCACCATACTTTTCTGGAGGAGGCAGGCGTGGTTCGTGAACCGGAGCCAGTGGGGCAGTGGCAGGTACCGGCATGGAAACAGAAGTGGTGGTGGTGGGTCTTAAAGAGCGGGTGAGGTCAGCCATCTGGTGAGACATGGACTGTATATGCTACATCATGGCCCGGAGCTGCTGCTGTTGGAACTCCAGCTGTGCGCCCTGTTCCTTCACTGCAGCCTGCAGAGGCTGGATGCTCGCTGGTTCCATTCTGGTCAGAATGTACTGTTAGGTATCGTTCAGGAACCAGACACGAGAGTAGAGCAGTGCAGAAAATAGGATTATATTTAGAAAGGGGGCGAACCCCCGCAGAGCAGGAGGCAACAGTACAAAGTCCACAATCCAAAATCAAAATCCAAAGGGCGTAATCCAAGTAGTAACCAGGGCAGCAAACACAGAAATCGTGGTCGGGCAAAAAGGGTTTGGTACACAGATGCAGGCAATAATCCAAAACAGAGGCAAAAAATCAAAAAAACGGGACGGTCCAGTCAGAAGAGAAAGTCAAAGAATACAAGGCGAAAACAAGCGTAGCACAGGCAAACCAAGGGAAACGTTCTGACGGGGAACTGCTGTGAGAAGACTGCTTAAATACACACAAGGGAAGTCACATGCTATGATTAGGGACAGGTGAATTGGATCAGATTAATTACGAAGGAGCAAACACAAGGGGGAGCCTAATCACATGAAATTGGCAAAAAGCCAAAAGCAGCGGACAGGGATCACGAGACAGCCTATTGACAAACATACAGCTCCGGTTAGGGAGTTCTAACGTGCACAGATAATGAGAGGCAGAACAGAGTTAAGTAGGTGCGGAGAATCTGCTGAAACGCAGGCAAGTAGATCAAGTGAAGACAAGGGGCGGAGACTAGAATAGGGCGAGTGCTGAGAGCTTGTTAATCAATTAGTAAAGTGCGGCTATACAATCCCTAGTGCTCGTTAGTAAGTTAGTATTATATACAATGTTAATCAGGGTTAGTAGATTTAACTAAAAGAACAAACTGTTAGTATGGTTAGTAAAAACAGTACAGCAGGGCAAAGGAAGCAAACGAAATTAGAAGGAATGATTGGAAACCCAGAAACCATGAAATCACCTGAAAGCGTGGCAGACAATACTGGGGAAAATAAGCTGTCACATAACACCAGACCAGACAGGGGAGACAAAGTGCAAAGCATGGCAAAATGCAAAACAATGACCGGAATATGACTGGGGAAATGGACTATGGCAGGAATAACAGAATAAACAGAAGCAAAACATGGCATGGATACAAGGAATTGCAAAACATGAACAGAACATGAGCAGAACAGAGCAGAATCATAACACCCATGTTTATTCGATTCAATATCTATCATTAAACTGCTGTTTTAGGTGTGGTCTGGAATTCATTAAATTGGCTCTGTATGTGGCCGCAATGGATCTGAAATGAAACAATCAAAATGCGCTTGAAGGGTAGACTTTCGGATTCAATTTTTTTTTTTTTTTTTCAAATTTGGGATCTCCAATCCCACCTGAATCTGGAATGTCCAATTAGGAAACTATTTACAAGGCTTGCTCATATGCAGGGGTTAGAGTGGGCCAGAACGGTCCGAAACTGCATTCCGCCTCCTTAGTTTGAATTGAAATATTTATTTGACTAAAGCTGCTTTCACACCGGACGCGAATCGAATTTTTTGCACGACAGATTACATTAAAAGTCAACGCAAAGACGCGAATACACGCGAAACCCGTGTATTCGCGTCTTTGCGTTGATTTTGAATGTAATCTGTTGTGCGAAAAATTCGTTTTGCGTCGGTGTGAAAGCACCTTAACAGTAGCGCCGCGGACTACAGATAATTTTCGCATGCTGCTTTCAATTACAGCCTGCCTGCCACTCTCTCAAAAGCACCAAGATGCTCAACAAATCAGAGCGCAACGTCTCTGCTAGCCCCGCCTTCACTAAAACGCAGCTGTATTGTATGCTGTATTTGATTTGAATGACTGCATCGGTCATGTACCAACCTGCGAGGAATTGTCAATGTTGGAAACGGCGTTTATAGCCAAAGTAAGTGGATTAACTTAAGTTGAAATCGATGGTGAAGTTTTGTAATATTCAACGATTCAAACCGGCCAACTAAAAGAATTTAAATTGAAAAAGGGTTAATGTTAGCTGCTTTAGGCTATGTGCAAAACGCTAACCAGGCTGCTTACCAGCTTGTTAGTGCATTAATAAAATTATTAGCGATTCAGTCAAAGTCTGACACAGGCTCAATTGCACCGATAGTTATGCAAGCAATGATGGTTTGTGTTTCTGGCTTAGCAGTAACGTTAATTGTGCATATCTTTCTTTGACATCTACAGCCGCCAGCTAGTTTGCGGCAGAGCTACTTGAAAATCATTGCGCTAAGCAGCACGTTTTTTTATGTAGCTGGCAAGGAAGCTATATTATGCTGGCAGCATCGCAGCGTCCTGTACTATCCAGGGATGCGTTTCCCAAAAGCATAGTCGTGAACTGCATTAGAGCATAAAATTATTGGAGATCCATCTTGATACATCTAGCCATAATTTTGCATTGGAAATCAGAACATTTTGGAAGTAGAATATGGTTTATGTGTGCAGTGTAAGGACAGTATCTTGAAATCAGAAAAAGATTCATTTTGGTAATTATGTAATAGTTTTGATTTACTGTTTTAGGAAATAAAAATACTGTAACAGTGGAATATCTTCACTGTCATACTTTCCATCATATTTCCATTATTTTGGCAAGTTTTCAGCCAAATCCAGCACTGCTTTTCTTTTGTTTTGCCCACTTCCTGATTATGTGAATATGAAAATTCAATGTCGTAGTCCCAATGGGCAAAAAAATAAAGCGAATACAGTTATTTGAAATCATTTGTATCATTTTCCCCCACTGCGCCGCAACACCGAATTTGAGGGTTCCCCTACCTGTCAAATCCCACTTTAACCACTGCTCATATGCAACCTCATGCTGCCAACTCAGGAGCGTGAAGACAGTTCGCGGCTCTCCTCCGATGCACGCGCCTGTCAGCCACTGCTTCTTATACACTCATTGGTTGAATCCTCGCAAGTTCAGAACGGATACCCGAACATGAACAAGCTTAGAATCTTCCTGACGAGCGCCCGCCTTGGCCAACAGGAGGTGCTTAAGCAATGAACAAAGCTACCACTTTGTATATTACCCTACCCGGCAGACCCTTCCCAATTTGCATCCCCGTAGCGCAATGGCCAATTGTGCGCTACTCTGAAAAGGCTGCCGACCACTGCCGGTTGGTACGACCGGGGCTCAAACCCGCGCCGTGATAGTCACTTCTGCTTCGCAGTGCAATGCTTTCACCGAGTCGAGTGAGTTATCCGGCAGCTGACTTTCCGGTTCAATTTATGAGTTTTTTCAAAAATATTGTGTGTGGTGTTCAGGAATCACAATCATTTTTATACGTAGTACCCCTAGGTTTGGCAGTTCAACAGTATGTGGACCAATTTACATAATCATACATTATTTTTTAAATTTTTAATACTTTCAATGCTTTAAATATCAAATCCTTTGCTGTCAAGGACTATCTGAAATCTAGGATCCATAAATATGTTAGATTTATTCCCGGAAGACGCTTTGACAGGCATGCGCAATTAGATTCAGGTCAAAGGATTGACTTGCCTATTGTAGAACATTTCACTTCTCTTCTCACTAACAGTGCCTGCCCCTGCTTCACTCTAGCCCACTGCTAGTTAGCATCCCACCTTCACCCTAGCATCCACCTGTGGGCCGGGCTTTGAATTTCTTCCTCGGGAGATATCTTGAGACTCCCTGCTCTCTTCTCCTCGGCCACAGGGTGTGTCAAGGTCAAAGCCTAAGCACCAAGCTATCGTTGTACCTATTTGTTATAACTGCAATTAACTATTTACATGTGATTTGGCGGACTGAACATTGATTAGCTTGCAAGAACAGGGGTCATAAATGGATGTTGGCCAAGGATAAATTTTACACTGATACTAAGAAGTAATTTTTCACGCAGAGAGTGGTCACAGCTTGCTTGGTCATATCATGGAGGCAGAAACTCAGGGAGTTTTCAAGACTATGCTTGATCCAGTGCTAGATACTGTCTAGTCCTTAAGTATTCTGAGTATACGCTGAGCACACTTTAATGATTGGAAATATTCTAGTTGGGCTGAATCGCCTGTTCTCACCACTTATGTTGTGTAACAGGTCATGTGTGCACAGTATACAAACAGTTACTTCTTGTTACGAGAAATAAAAAAAAAAACAATTCCAGAGAGTCTTGCTTAACATGAAATGAGGCAAACAACCATGAAAAAAAAAACAGACACTCCCTCTTGAAACATAGGTGAAAAATTTATTTCATGAGCATTGCAACAAAGCAGATCAACGCGTATCGACTCTAGGTCTTCATCAGGGTCTCAAGATCTAGAGTCGATAGACATTGGTCTGCTCTTTTGTTATCTAGTTTTTGCGAGGGTGTATTATAGCAAGACTAATCATTACATTACGTTTATTTAGCAGACGCTTTTATCCAAAGCAACTTACAGCAAGTGCATATAATTAGATCATTGCCACTGTAGCACAACAGACTAGACAAGGTACAATTCATAGAGAGCAGCGGTACCTAAAATAATGGACATGAAGACCACAGACTATACAGAAGGCAACAGCAAGCAGAGAAAAGCAAAGCAAATGGAAACAAACCTTAGAGCAGGGATTTTTTTTTTTTTTTTTAAAGCAGGGTTGAGGGGAGTTTTTAGGTCAGATCATCAACATGCACGCTGTCAATTAAAATTAATTGAGACTTAAATCCTAATTAGTATTTTGAAAGCTGCACAGCCTGTATTTTGTAGAGGACTGTTGTGCTTTGGGAGAAGGGGAAGCTAGTTCCTGTTTCTTTGGAGGTGGGTTGGTGGCGGTATATTTCTCCAGATTTATTTTCTTTGCAAAAATACCAAAACCAAAAGCTTCAGCTGAAGATATCCCTCAAATGCTGTCACCAATCAAGATCTGACAAATGGTCCTTTTTCGCCATACAGGCTTTTGGATCACAACAGTGATCCGTTGGGCAGGTCACTTCCCAAACCATTTAAAATAATATGAATCACCATCACATGACCCTGTGAGCCTCTGAGCTTTACTGTACTTTCTGCTGGTCAGTGATGTCACTCTATAAAATCATAACAGAATATTCTTTGGCATGGGGGCATTTGCTTGGCATATTACAAACTATTATAAACTATAGGTCTGTTCCTGGACTCGACATAACATTTTGTATATCCTGGGATCATGCTACTGCTACACCATAGTGAATGGAATCTGGAAGGCTTTGGTCAACCAGTACTCCTAGATCTTTTTTCAAGTTGTGCACATTCCAAGTTTGAACCTCCCATTAAGTAATCCCATTCCATGATTTTATTTCCCAAGTGTAGAACTGTACATTTAAGACTAATACCGGTGGTATCAAGAATTATTGCCACCCCGATGAGAAATACGTTGAAAATTTTACGAAAGTATTCTTCAAATACCAAGATCTGAAAACTACTAAAACTTATTAATTTCCCAATGGAACCTATCAAAATCATACATCAATTTAATAAATTAATAAATTCACCAGAATTAAGGTTTCATAATTATTGGCACCATAGGTTCAGTACTGGCAACAATATCTGCATGGAGTTTTTTTCTGTATGACAAATTGAGTCTAATGTACAGCGGGTTGTAGAATTATTAGCATCCCTGACTGGACATGCACTGCAATAACTTTCATACGTCAGAGTGACATCATCGCGACCCCTAAGCACTAGAACTGCATTGCATCGATGAAAAAAATGGCGTTCGTTTCAAGTCTCTAGCTGAATTAGAAACAAAGTTTTGGATCAAAATGTGTTTTTGACCTTTGTGTGACCTTGACCTTGACCTTGACCTTTGACATAGAAACTTATAAAAGTATGGGTCTGTGGCGAGTAACCTATGCTAACATGTCTCCAAGTTTTGGTTTAGATTGGTGCAGGATAACTGGCAAAAGGAGTGTTACTAACAAACGGACAGACAAACAGACATCTAAAAAATCGTGGAATTCAACAAGTAAACTCGTAGAGATGCTGCATAATCTCTCCTAAGCGGAGGTAAAATGAGGTCGCATAGACTCACTTTTAAAACCCATGAGAGCAGCACCATGGCCATTCAAATTTGGCACAATTTATGATCCAAGTTTGCATATTTCCATTCTAGTTTATCCAGTGTAAAACAGTGTGGCAGTCAACCAAAGATAGCAGCTTGATTTTATTAATTATACTGGTGAAACTATATTTCCTCAATATTATGGAATCATTGCCTCCACATCCGCATCCGCATCTGCCGCAGATTCTTCGTGTTAATGCAAAAACTCAAAAAGTATTTCATAGATCCGTTCAAATTTTATACACATTTAGATTTTATCAAGATGGAAAACTGGATTGATTTTGTGCTTTGTGTTATTCATAATATATTAATTAACTGATCAATTTCCTGGAACACCTGAGCTCCATCATGTTGCCTACTGGCCTTTAGATCTTATCAAGATGGTGAACTGGACTGATTTGGGCCTTGTATTGTATTATTATTAATAATAATAAATTAACTAATTAATTTCCTGGAACACCCAAGGTCTAAGTTAAGTTAAATAATTAAATTTATTACTGACCACATGAAAAATAGTTAAGTGTATTTTTCATTATTAATGAGTAAATATAGGCAGTCTGAGCAGAGAAAATTGGGATCAGATTATGAAAATTTAAAGGGGCACAGTATTATTTGGACAAAATGATAATTTTTTACTGGTATTACTCTTGTTATCCGCAAGAGAGCTCTCGCTTAGGGGCATTCACCAATATACCCTTTGCTGTTCTTTCGTGTTTTCAGACCAAGTATTCCCAATTGCAAAGCTGTATTGTGTTTAAAGTAATTGATTAGATGCTGTGACCTAAAGCAAATTTCTCATCAAGCTGGAAAAAAAAGCCTGAATTGGCCTCCAGAAATGTCATGGCAGAGATGGCATGCTTTCTTTAAACTCTTTGCCATTCTACTTATGAGACTTAATACAAAAAAAAAAAAACTACTGCAGAAGAATCTGCATAATTGCAAAATACATCAAGAAACTAGGAAAGTAGGATATTCAGGGAGGGAAAATAGAGTGGCACTTACATTTAAAAATACAGACAGCCAGGAAGATGAGGACCAGGGTTCCGACAAACACACCCACAGAGATGATAATCCAAGGGATTGCTTTTGAATCATCTGGAGTCAGAAACGGTTATAAGAAGGTGTCACTGAGGCCCAGAGAATCAATTCATGAATTTCTAAATCACTCAAACTGGATTTTAAACTCTCGGGAAGCTCATTATGATACTGCCCATTCCTATGCTTTTACAGATGCTCTTCTCAGTGTAGCACATTACTTGAAGCTTAGGTCATACATACACTCATGCTGAAGCAATGCATCAAAGTACAGTACTTCACTCTAGAAAACAATAGCAGTGGCCTTGTGAGGAACTGAATCTGAGACCTAAGTTAAAAACCTTAAGTTCCCCAGCTATCTCTGCTCACTGTTCAGCTGGTGACTCCGGGCCAGCACGAGATAAGCGCTGCAGGGTAGTGGTGGTGAGAAGCAGATTGTGGAAAACATCAGCATCAGCACAATTTTCACACCCTAAACCCACTGTTATCAGGGGCTAATAAAGTACTAGTATCCTGAATTTTATCTCTATATGTTAATAGTTTTTAAACATGCTATTTACTAACATGCAGGGAAATATCTGTGCACAAGAAACAGATAGTACAACTCTGAAGCCAACACACCATTTGATTCTGCTGGGTAAAATATAGTTTATTGATTGATTTTGGATGCACAATTTGCTTTCTATTTACTGTTGCGCCCGTATTTTTATATTTTGATTGTATTCATCTATGTATTACATAGACAAATACAGTGCTGTGTCATTAAAATAAAACACAAAACCCTCTAAAGACATTTTGGTTTTTATGTTAAAATGCTCGATAACTTCATAACGTAAAGAACAAAATGCAATTGTACTATAAACTGCCCAGTCATTCTAATGATTGGCCTTAATTAACAGGTAACAGGATGATAGAAATAAATGTTTAAAAAAAAAATTAGGATTCTGCCTCCTCGATATTACCGCTTATAGTGCATCTTTATGAATATACATTTGTGTCGTATCATTTTTCACCCATTTGTGCAGATGTGTCCGAAAGTGGACATGGAGCTGGAAATTTATGCATGCAGTTACAACATTCTATCACTAGATGACAGACTTGGATCAGTTATTGAATATTCATAAGCAAGCCAAGCTTGAACACAGTTTAGAATATGGATGAGTTCAGTCCCATCCCTGTTTTTCTGGAGTTACATGAATTAAACTCCTCAGCTAAGCCTGGTGTGCAAACTGCTCAATATACTTGCCCATAGTATCTATCCAGCACTTAAAAAAAATGATCTCTTGCGACAGGAAAAGTCGTTGTCCTCTGCAGCAAGCACTTCAGCTACAGTGAGCCAATGGTATTCCAATTAGTAGTTAAGAAAAATAAGTTTTCTGAAGCAAAAATTTGACATTGTATTGATACTATGTCATTCTACCAATTATAGTCATAGCATTATTAAAAGCAGCGGTTTCCCTTTAGTGTATTCACCGCATACATTCCTCCATTGACAAATTCAGCGCTTCTTTATGTCCTCCTAAGTGTTCATTTTGATAGCCAATCACTCAATTATTTACTTAGGCTCATCTGCGTAACTGCATGCTTATAGTTCACGCCTGATTGAAGCTTCCCCGGTATCAATGCCTTGATTGATTTGTTTCTTATTCAATGCCAGAGTGTATAAACTTTCCACAGTAACTGAAAGACACTTTGATTGGACAGTCAGAAGAGTATATAAGTGCTGCGTAAGAGCAAAGGTAGGTTGAATTGTTTAATGTTAGGCACAGGTGCGCAGCTGAAAATGGCTGATTCAAGAAAAAACAAGGCCTCCAAAACCAGCCTGAAGTGTTCAGTTATATTCACGGGATCTAAATGAAGATGCAGGACCTGGTCAATGGGAATTATTTAAAATGAAACAGAGGGTTCCTTCCTTCGGATACATCTGTCTCTGGAGGAGATTCAATGAAAAATACTGCTACTGCTTCTGTGGTTGCATTTGCTCAATGTGGCTTTTGTTTGGAATTTATACATTATACAGCTAAATCGAATCTTGATGTTTGACTTGTTTAATATGCCAACAGCTCAAGCACTTCGGTAGACCCCCTGGTACATTCATTGCACCATTCTGTTCAATGTAGGGTAGAATATTGCCTGATTATTTTCCTGATAGTGGAATGTCTGTTCTGTTATAATAAGGTATATTTCAGATATTACTGAGTTAATGAGTTATACTTGTTCCTTATAAGGTGTGGAAAGTGTTTATATAAGGTTGGAGGTCAGAAGTGGGAACTGTTGGCTTTTCATTGCAGGGTGAAATGTTCTGACCATTAATAAGCAGTTCCTTTAATGAGTATGTGTGCTGGCTTGTGGTACAAAATTCTAAACTTTATCATGGAGAAAAGGCATGTTTTGTGTTTGGAGAGGTTACTGGTGACCACTGATGTCCAACCGCACCTATATTGATAAATTCATGCTAAATTCAAGTAGATAATCATTAATTCATTGTGAATTTCAGGTGTCAAAAGTTGATTTGCGTGAAATATATGATTATTTTATGATTTGACAGTGTACCATTTTGAGGGATCTTGGAGTTCAGGGAGCCGCCTGGAGAGCTGTCTTATTTGGCTCATAGAGAGTAGGTAATTTAGAATGTAATGCTCAGATGAATTGTACTTGTGGTTAAGGAATTTATGATCCCAGAAATGTATAGTTTTAACCCCCAGCCATTTTTCAATTCTCAGTATTATTTTTTTACAACTTCAATGCTGTATTTTCATTAAGATTTTTATGTTTGCAGCCCTTTTTTCTACCAAAGTCATGAAAATAAACTGAAATACGATGGAATTCTAAATGGTTCAAGTGTCTTGACTCACTTGAGCCATTCCCTTCCTCTTTGTGAAGCCGCAATCTTGAATTATAAAGCCTTAAATAAGGTAACACATAAATAGCCAGATTTGACTTCTAAAGGGGTTAATCACCTACCGAGTGCTTCATGGGCCTTGGCAATGGTGATGTTGGCGCTGAGGTCAGTGTAATTGGAGGACGGGTTAGTTCTGCAGGTGAAGATGTCTCCTTCGCTCCAAGCAGGTTTACACAGGTGGAGTGGATTGTTTGTTTCCAGAATTCTCTCTCCATTTCTGCTCCAAGTGAAGTTCACCTGTGCTGAGTCCAGGCCTTCCAGTTTACATAGCAGCATCAGGCAGTCTGAAATATTACTCCTCTGTTGTTCTATTGTGATATCTGGTGGCCCTTTCGAGAACATAGAAAAAGGTTTTAACTTGTTTTATTAGCAACTGATATGATTTTGTAATGTGTTACGTAACATTTATTTTGCACATGCTTCTATCCAAAGCGAGATTCATAAAGTACATGAAGAAGGCCATTGAAATTGCTACAAAGCATTGATCAAGTAAGATAAAATTCATTGCATTCAATAACACATCAGTGAATTCATTCATCCACAGAAACACATAGACAGGGCGGTGTGTGTAAGTTGCAGAAAGTCAGCTGGAGTCGAGTGAAACAACATACAAGATGTATAAAAAGACTATTTTTTGCCTTATTAGTGTGAAGGGGCTGGCTCACTTTACTACAGAGTAGGGCTGTCAACTGTGCCATGAAATTGAGTTTGAATATTAGCTTTTTTAAATTACTAGGGTTCAAATATACAGTACCAGTCAAAAGTTTGGACACACTTTGCTAATGTCACAGCGCTCTGTTTATAGAGAAATTTAAATGGATTAACTTCTCTATATAATCTCAAATGGTACCTGGTCAAGAGGTAAACAGTCAGAAATTAAAAGAGAATAATTTATTTGTTTGAATAGTGTCCAAAATTTTAGAATTCTCAAAGAAGCCATATTTTGCAAAGTAAGCAGACAAACAAGCTCTTTCCATTTTCCAACAGCCAAATTAAAGACAGGCTGTTTTGGAACTTATTGGGCAAAAAAAGTCAATGAAAAGCAAACCACAAGTGCAGCACATCTTTGGGAACTTAGACAGCCGCTCAGCAGCAAACTCATTATAGCCATATAACTGCTCTTGTAAAAAAAAAAAATAGTGAGTATGGTCTGTAAATATGACAGAAAATGCAGGTTAGTTTGATGGATTTAAGAATTAGATATCCTTTTTTTTGCAAAATAAACAGTGCCTATTTCTTTATTTAACATGTCTTGTAAGAAAATGTGGGTATGTCCAAACTAGATGGGGCCTGCAAACTTATTACAACCATATAACTGCTCTTGTAAAAAAAATAAATAAATAAAAAGTGAGTATGGTCTGTAAATATGACAGAAAATGCTGGTTAGTTTGATGGATTTAAGAATTAGGTCTCTTTTTTTTTTTTTTTTACAAAATAAACAGTAGCCTACCTATTTCTTTATTTACTTTTGTAACATATCTTGTAAGAAAATGTGGGTATGTCCAAACTTTTGACTGGTACTGTATATTTGAATATTATTTGTCCATATGTCAATAAAAAATAAGCTGTTCATTGTCACACTGGCACAGTGTGCAGGTTGTATGTGACTGGATGTTACCCATGTTATGAGAGTGGATAAAATGTTCTGTATTTAAATATTCTTGTGTGAATATATTGTCTCAACTAAATAAACTGAACAGCCTAGTGCTAAAAGCACTTAAGTCACATTTTAATGAGGTAATGATGGAAAATGTCTCTTACAGTTACCTGAGTCCACTGCCGCCATTTTCTCAAAATGGAAATTTTGTGACTTAAGTACTTTTAGCACTGGGGTCTTCAGTTGAAACTCCCTATATTCATGTTAGACGGGGCCTGAGCACAGAATGTGTTCATCCAGTCTGTGCAATGAAATGATCAGCCACTCAGAACCAACTAATATTTTTAAAGGCTAGAAATTTTTTAATTTTACAGAGGTATTTCAACATAAAATTATTTTGCCATTATATGCTGGATAGGAAAGCGCATTTGTTTTTGAAACATAAAACACATTAGTTCTAATGCACAGGTGCCATACCTTCAATGTGAAGATTCACCTGATAGAATGTCTTCTCTGTTGGTGGGGGCATGAATTTGAACACTGAGCAGTTATAATAACCAGCGTCTCTGCTCATGACTTCAGTCATACGGAGAGTAGGAGGTGTCTTTCTCTTATTTACATGGAAGTCACAATTTATGAGATTTTTAAATGTGCCATTTTCGACTCGGTACTGGCATGGAATCTGGAGGCTTCCAATCTTTCTCCATGTAACTGTAACAGTAGCATCAGCGTACAGGTTTGACGGGCAGGATAGAAAGACAGAACTTCCACGCTTAGCATTGATCCTCACAGCATCTGTGGTGTGAAATACAGAGAATAGCACTATACATTTAAAATAGGCAGCATAAAATCCAACAAAAATGTATACAGTTTCATGATCCAATGAGAGCCCTACAGACAACAACACAATATAATACCGCATGAGGCAAACTCAGGCTATCAAATATCTGAATACGCACAATGACATGTGATGGAGCCAAATTTGTCTCAGTTGGATTTATGAAATAAAAGTGACAATAATGTCACATGTACTGACTCAGCAAAGACACAATGTTGTTTAAGACACAATAAGGAA
This sequence comes from Gymnothorax javanicus, assembly GCA_029692085.1. NCBI lineage: Eukaryota > Metazoa > Chordata > Actinopteri > Anguilliformes > Muraenidae > Gymnothorax > Gymnothorax javanicus. Next base: position 120,884,489 of record CM056199.1, on the reverse strand, counting down.
ATACACGCCCCTGTAAGTCAAAGTGGGACTAATATACAATGGGCTCCAAAATTCCTGCCACCATTGACTGGAAATGCATTAAACACTATAAAAATGGCACTATGATTTTTCCTGTAATATTGAATAAGGTGAAGAGGTACATTTGGACCAGTTTTCCATGGAGATCCTCTTCAGATCAGTCACAATCTATGGTTTGCATCGATCACTGCCTTCTTCAATTCAGCCCTATTATTTTAGGTCACACTAAGGTCTGGTGACTGAGAGGGTCACTGCAGAACATTAACTTTTTTTTGTCTTGGAACCAAATTATACGTGGATTTTGAGGTGTGCTCAGGGTCATAATCGTGCTGGAGAGTCCACCTTCAGCCAAGTCTCTGTCTTCTGGCGGAGACAAAGAGACGGCCTGTTCAAATTTCCTGGCACTTGGTGGAATCCATTAAGCCTCTGGTCTTAACCAGAGGCTCTGGATCTCTGGATTTAAAACAGCCTCAAAACATCACTGATCTACCACTATATTTCACCATGGGTATGAGGTCCCTTTTCTTGTATACGTGTCAGTTTTGATGCCAAATATGCCAATGCTTTATCTGATTAACATGCTCAACTTTGGTCTCATCTGACACAGATTTCTAGCATTACTTTCATTAGACAAATAATACAACTCACAGATTGCAAATGGCTCCTTGAAAAGAAAACAACTTAATAACTATTTTTGAGTTAGTGTCTGCGAAACTAATCTGAATGTTTATTGTACAAACCACCAATCATTTTGTATTAACATATATATTGCTCTGTTGGGTACCTACTGCTGCTCATATATACTTCTCAAACACAAATTCCAAATTTAAAATTTATTCTTTTTGTCTATATTACAATGGTTGACTATAGCAAGCATTGCGGCAAAATGAGATATTTTTGTGAGATTTTGTTGAAATTGCCAAAAAATGTTTATAGTGATGTCTTTCCAAAATTTGTTTTCAACATTGTGAGAACAATGCACATCGGTAGAACCGCTATATAGCTAAGGAATCAACACTGTATGGTGATTGAAGGACAGCCACTGGCAATTATAGTGGAGTGTATCTCACCAGTCAGAATAAAATTATTTTGCCATTATATGCTGGATAGGAAAGCGCATTTGTTTTTGAAACATAAAACACATTAGTTCTAATGCACAGGTGCCATACCTTCAATGTGAAGATTCACCTGATAGAATGTCTTCTCTGTTGGTGGGGGCATGAATTTGAACACTGAGCAGTTATAATAACCAGCGTCTCTGCTCATGACTTCAGTCATACGGAGAGTAGGAGGTGTCTTTCTCTTATTTATATGGAAGTCACAATTTATGAGATTTTTAAATGTGCCATTTTCGACTCGGTACTGGCATGACATCTGGAGGCTTCCAATCTTTCTCCATGTAACTGTAACAGTAGCATCAGCGTACAGGTTTGACGGGCAGGATAGAAAGACAGAACTTCCACGCTTAGCATTGATCCTCACAGCATCTGTGGTGTGAAATACAGAGAATAGCACTATACATTTAAAATAGGCAGCATAACAACAACAATAACACAATATAATACCGCATGAGGCAAACTCAGGCTATCAAATATCTGAATACGCACAATGACATGTGATGGAGCCAAATTTGTCTCAGTTGGATTTATGAAATAAAAGTGACAATAATGTCACATGTACTGACTCAGCAAAGACACAATGTTGTTTAAGACACAATAAGGAAATACACGCCCCTGTAAGTCAAAGTGGGACTAATATACAATGGGCTCCAAAATTCCTGCCACCATTGACTGGAAATGCATTAAACACTATAAAAATGGCACTATGATTTTTGCTGTAATATTGAATAAGGTGAAGAGGTACATTTGGACCAGTTTTCCATGGAGATCCTCTTCAGATCAGTCACAATCTATGGTTTGCATCGATCACTGCCTTCTTCAATTCAGCCCTATTATTTTAGGTCACACTAAGGTCTGGTGACTGAGAGGGTCACTGCAGAACATTAACTTTTTTTTGTCCTGGAACCAAATTATACGTGGATTTTGAGGTGTGCTCAGGGTCATAATCGTGCTGGAGAGTCCACCTTCAGCCAAGTCTCTGTCTTCTGGTGGAGACAAAGAGACGGCCTGGTCAAATTTCCTGGCACTTGGTGGAATCCATTAAGCCTCTGGTCTTAACCAGAGGCTCTGGATCTCTGGATTTAAAACAGCCTCAAAACATCACTGATCCACAACTATATTTCACCATAGGTATGGGGTCCCTTTTCTTGTATACGTGTCAGTTTTGATGCCAAATATGCCAATGCTTTATCTGATTAACATGCTCAACTTTGGTCTCATCTGACACAGATTTCTAGCATTACTTTCATTAGACAAATAATACAACTCACAGATTGCAAATGGCTCCTTGAAAAGAAAACAACTTAATAACTATTTTTGAGATAGTGTCTGCGAAACTAATCTGAATGTTTATTGTACAAACCACCAATCATTTTGTATTAACATATATATTGCTCTGTTGGGTACCTTCTGCTGCTCATATATACTTCTCAAACACAAATTCCAAATTTAAAATTTATTCTTTTTGTCTATATTACAATGGTTGACTATAGCAAGCATTGCGGCAAAATGAGATATTTTTGTGAGATTTTGTTGAAATTGCCAAAAAATGTTTATAGTGATGTCTTTCCAAAATTTGTTTTCAACATTATGAGAACAATGCACATCGGTAGAACCGCTATATAGCTAAGGAATCAACACTGTATGGTGATTGAAGGACAGCCACTGGCAATTATAGTGGAGTGTATCTCACCAGTCAGAATTAGGGGTAAAGCTAATGGGTGACAGGAGACAAAATTTAATTGATTGGATTGGGAGGGGAAAAAATGGTGGCAAATATAGTTGGTAATTCTGGTAAATATGATTTCAAAATGCAGAGGAAAAAATTAACTACTGCAACCACTCCACAAATCTGCATTTGGCTCAATTACCAGCAAACTTCTGCAAAATATAATTCTGCTACTAGTTTACCAAATTGCAGTCAAACTGCTCCTCAACTCTATTCCAGCTGTTTTGCCTACCTGGCTCCTGCGGGGTTTACTACGAAGCAGTTCAACATTAGTCAGGCTTTCTTTGCGTAAGATGGCTTGACAAACCCTAAAGTCATAGTCAGAGATACCATAAGTTACCATGGCAGGTTAAATGAGAGCCACCGTCATGACATTGAAAACGCCGGCTTTAGGCTCAGAATACCTTACTAACTCACTAATCTCCCTTCGTACTACACCGCTCTGCTTGTTTTTGACTGTGGTCCTGTTTGTGTATAAACAGCCTTTGAAGTCAGGATACTGGCAGCTGCATTACTTAAATCATCTTGCCTGAAAGTAAAAACCACAACAAACATGTCTTTTTCAGGGGCTACTTTACAAGTAACAGAATTACTGACACAAAATAGATTTTCAATATAAAGATTAAGCACCAGTATTTCTGTTTCACAGGAGTAATTTTCGTTTCTGGAGCATAGTTATTTAGCATGAATGGGTCATGTGACCACATTTATGACTTCATAAGCACAGCAACTATAAGAAAACAGAATCTTACCTGTGTATCTGATTATAAGTGTGAGAATGAGAAAGAAGTGGTATGGTGTGGAGGTGGAAACCATCCTGATGAAATTCACCAACTGGCTTGAGACTGAAGTATCCACATCACAAACACACTCCTCTCAGCCTCACACACAAACAACTTGCATATACGCAACTTCCTGTTCACAGACGTTCAGACAGTCCATTCAAAGACAATAAAACTCAATCCTTTCCCCTCGGCGGGGGAACAGACCGCTGGATTTGTGCATATCTGGAGGGTTTTTGAGATGAGATTGCTGCCCTCAGCCTTCACTAGCTTCTTATAGGGGAGAGGAACTTGTGTTAGAGGGATCACATGGGTGACCATAAGAAATTATTGAAACAATCTCCGCCCCACTCTTTCTGAAGCGCTCAAAGCACAGCGTCTGAAAACTATTTCAAGAGGGAAACCAAACTGATAATCTGTATATTCCGCCACTCGAGGGTTCTTGTTTGAAATCACAGACATAAATGGACTCTAATTTCCTCACACATCTTATAATTCAGTGTTCTAACTCTGCAGTACCTTTATAGGCCGTTGCCACAAAATAAATCATGAGGCTTGCCAACACAACTTTTGATGGCCTCCGAGGTGTGTTAATTAAATCCTTGGCCAGTGTTGTTTCAGAAAAAACTGAGTGCCATACAGATTAATAGGAGTCCAAAATAACTAAACACGGCTGACTGCTTTCCAATATGTTTGCTTTTGGTGCTGCTATGTTCCTCAGAAAGGAACCACTGTTATCCAGGAAGTGCGAACCATTACATTGTGCAACATTAATAGTGGAAATAAATACAGCGCAGATCTGTAACAACTCTTGTGGGTCTGCCGTGTCTGCTGATTTAAGATGCATTCCTGCGCGGAAGTGCTTCATTTAAATCAATGATTGGTTAGCAAAGAGTGAAAACCTTCATTGCCTAAGCTGGTTTCAGACCTCTGACATATTAGAATTTAATACTTTGCAAACTTTTGGTTTTAAAGGTAAGCCAAACATTTACATACAATTAAAGGTACTTTCTTTACTCTGTGAGTCAAGATGCTACTATATGCATTTGCTGGAGACCAGCTTACCATGGGGTCACACCAGCTGCCCTTCCTGCTTCACACTTCCGGTGCCCTTGTTTGGACCACACCCACCTTCAAACTGGGCCTTCGTATTGATCTCAACTACACACCCGTTAAATTTCATGACTGCATCTTGCCGCTGATGCTTTGACAAAATCTGTCTTCTGACAGATAGACAGACATATGAATCAGTCCCATTGCGTAAGAGCTTGCAGAAATTTTGTAAAATACAATATAAAATAAAAAGGTTATAATGGTCTTTCATGGTGAAAATCAGGCCATTTTTGGCAACGACCAAAGCCTATCATCCAATCATCACTGAAATAGTTCCTAAATTGTGACTTAAGACAACAATAGCAGAAATCTGCAAATTTCCCATTGCTCAAAATGGGAAAATTTTGTTGTCGTGGAAACCAGAAGTGGACCAACAGATTTCTGCCATATTTTATGGAAATAAAATACATGTACCTGAACTGAAAGCTATAGAGCACATAAACACAAGCAAACATGAACTCAACTGACCAATATATTAGTCGAAATTGAAAATTTCAGCAAGCAAAAAACGCCCAGCAGAGTACTAAAAACTGCTTCTGTGACAGATCCTGCTGCAATAAGTGTTTCCAGGACTATATTTTGACATGTTGACACATACAACCACACAAAGACTCACAAGATGGAACGATAGCAGCCCACACTGTCACGGCTGGTACCGTTATCAAAATAAAGATCATACTGCTGTAGGATCACACTAGCTGCTCTTCCTACCGCCCTCTGCATCCTGTGCCCTGGCTAAGACCACATGCACCTTCAAACTTGGCCTCAATTGTGATCTCAACGACATACCCTTATGTTTTAACTGCATCTTGCTCGGTTCTTCCATTATTGAATTCACAGACAGACAGACGAACAGACACGTGAATGCATCAAGTTACTTGGACCTCTTTGACTTTTTGCTATAGTTTGTTTTATGTACCTATAAAGTATTTGATGTAAAAAAAATTTAGTGATTCACCAATTAGTTTAAATGGATTCATCGAAGAAGTAAATTGCTATCACAGATCAAGTGAACAGTGCCCAACTTTAATAGGTTTTATCTCAAAATCACAAAGTCTCATGAAATGTCAAGTTTTACTTGATGCGTTTACATCTATACACCTGGCAAATGACTCAAAACTGCGTCTCTGGTGGTTCTCACTGCAATAGGTGACTCCAGGACCACATTTTGCAACAACCAGACAAAAACAGATGCACAGACCTACATGCGCACACACACACATACGAGCACATGCACACACACACACACACGCACACACACACACACACACACACACACACACACACACACACACATACACCCAGAAGGCAGTGCAGCAGCCTGTGTTTACAAGAAGCAATAATACATTCAAAAGCACATTTGGAGAATGACAGAGGCCTGTTTGGGCTTTCAGCAATGTCTGTGTCATTTTATTGGTGCTTTGCATGCCCTCCACGTGTCCCTTGGGTCTTCAATAAAGGCCTCTCCCTTCTGGATAACAGCAAAGGAAGGAGAATCACTTGTCATTCAAGCTGTTTCAGTTTTGTATCCAGTATTTAAAAAATGAGCATAAAACCCAATAAATCCCAAATCAGGCTCCAATAGAGGAGGGGTTTTGCTTCAGCCGCAGACTCAGACTCATAGCAGACAAAACCACTTATAAATTTGGGAAAACGTAACATTTCGCTGGTGTTCCGATCTGATTCTCCCACCTCTGTGAATCTGATTTATGATGATCATTCTTCTGTCAGCCATTTTAATTCAAATTTTGCTGTCTATAAAGAGATGACAAGCATACATGCTACTGTTCACCTCACCGTTGCTCCATTTCAAATGGCTGCATAATCTCCTCTGTTCGAGTGATGACAATATTTTCAAGGTGATCAACTCACAGAAGTCCTGTTGTATTTGAATTCCCTGTTGTCATTACAACCTGAGCAAAAACCACACAAAAAAATGAGAAAAACCTGAGTGTTTCGTTGTACTATTTCTGCCTCATAAAGCTTGCCATTTAGCAGCTTATCAGTTTGTAGTTCGGTTATTTTGCCACCACCAACGCATTTGTGAAGTGGGATGGTATACGTCACTTTAAAGCTATTCACAGGAAAGATTTCCAAAGAAAGAGGTTGTGGTATTTAAGAGCTCATAAAAAAGGAAGTAGTTCTACTGGGGAACTGATATTTGTTTGTTGTTTGATGCTGACATTAGCACAGACAGTGGGACTGGCTTTAAACAGCACATAATCAGTTGAGCAGTTTTGAAAGTGATGAATTCATGAAAGGCCCAATTTTCTGATCATATAAGATAAATGCAAGGACTATTGCAATCTCTTCCGCAATCCCTCAATGGGAGTGGTTCTTCTGAGTATATTTAAACTCAAGCGCGTCATGTGGTAGCCACAGATAGGCATGATATGATGGGTGGTGATCCATTACAAGAGCCTGGTTCAAATCAATACTAGCACTCTGCCCGTGGGGATCCACAGGTTCTAGATTCATTCCACATGGGGCCCAATTTTCAGCCCAAGTTTAAATTTTATTGTTTTATGTAACTTCGTCTTTATATTATAGTGAACAATGCACCATTATGATGTCATCACATGCACCTCTATGATGTCATCACGTTGCTATGGTGTTTCCATAAACACCAAGGTGGCTGTCACGTGACCAACGTTTTTATTGTAACTAAAACTAAGTAACCATCAAGGGGAATACACTGCGCTGACATTCCGCGCTCAGTGGAACACGAAGTCACCTGCAAGACGGAGCAAAATAGCGTCACTCACATTATGCTGCAGATTACGCGCTACTTTCTCTTGTGGCCTGGCATCTGTTTTTTGGGATTCAGGACTCCTGTGGATGAATTGATTTGGGATTCAGGGCTCTTGTGGATGAATTAGCTTGGGTTCAAAAGGGGGAATCCCCAGGAGAGGACATAGAGGGGGAATCCCCCTGCATGTCTATATTATAATAGCGTCGCTCACGTTATGGTGCAGATACATGCCCGGCGGAGTCTAGCACCAATTGGCCAGAAACAGTCACCTCCAAGACGGTGCAAAATAGCGTCGCTCATGCTATGCTGCAGATACGCGACCGGTGGGAAACAGTCACCTCCAAGACATTCCGCACTCAAAATAGTCGTCGCTCAGCGTCGCTCACATTATGCTGCAGATACGCGACTTTCTCTTGCGGCCTGGCATCTGTTTTTTGGAATCTGGATGCACTGATTCGGGATTCAGGGCTCTTGTGGGAACAGCTTGGGTTCAAAAAGGGGAACAGGAGAGGACACACACACGCTTTGCTGCAGAGAGTCTAGCACCAATTGGCCAGAAACAGTCACCTTACGGTGCAAAATATATGATAAATACTGAATTACACCTGAGGAAGGCCACTTGCACACATGTAGCCTAATTGACTTTGCTTACTTTCATTAAGGCATTCACTATTATTTTGAGGACATTAATAAAGCATTTCTTAATTGCATTATCTATTACATTAAAGAAACTTCTTTTGTACATTTTTGTCATTTAGAAAATATCAAATGCAAACAGGGTGTTCCCTAAGGCAGTAACAGCTGTGTTTGTAATTGTATAGTTGTTTACCACATCATGTGCCAGTTTATTCTGGATGCCTTATGCTACTCAATAGATACTGCATGGCCAAAAAAAGTCACTTCCTGGATTTAACTATAAAAATAGATAAGAGCATTCAATTGAATACTTACAGCAGTGAGTAATGTTTCAGCTGGCAACATTCATTTAACCCAAACTGATGCAATGAGTAGCTTCTCATTTTTGAACAGCCATATCAGTGGTCATGGAAAAGATGTTACTCTGTTTCAGAAAGGTCAAATTATTGGCCTGCATCAAGCAAAGAAAACAACCAGGGAAATTGCTGAAACGACTAAAACTGAGTTAAGAACTGTCCAACACATTACCTGTGTTGGTGTATTTGTTGGACAGGAGGATAGTGGTGAACCATCATCTTTTAAAGAAAAAATGTGGTCGGAAAAAAAAGATCTTGGATGATCGTGACTGGAGATCACTAATATGTTTGGTAAAATCAAAGCGTAAAAAACAGCAGAACTCATGGCAATGTTTAATGGTGAAAATAAGAGGTTATCAGTGAGGCATATCGGGATGAGAGGCTTGAATTTGCTGGGGAGCAGAAAGATTGGACTCTGGAGCGATGGATAAAAGTCATGTGGTCTGACGAGTCCAGATTTACCCTGTTCCAGAGTGATGGGTGCATCAGGGTAAGATATGAGGTAGATGAAGTGATGCTTATTGCCTATCATACAAGCATGTGGGGGCACTGTTATGATCTGGGGTTGCTTTAGTTGGTAAGATCTAGGTTCAGCAACTATATGTCTTGGTTTTTGGAGGCTGGCGAGCTTTCTTTGTTGCTCTCGTCCGGGACAATATCGTTTTGCCCTCAATCGGATTCTTTGGCCAGCTGGCATCAATTGTGGGCGGCGCCCGGACTCTATTTAAACCCAAGTTCCGCCTCGCCGCCTTTGCTAGAGTGTCAGTGTTACCATTGCACTGTAGACCACAAGATCTCTAGCTAGAGAAGTGTTGAGGAATTAGTGGCAAAAAAGGAAAGTGTTTGTTAGTAAAGGGAATCTTTCTCTTCCCTTTCCTCTTTCTGTGCACCATCTGGTGCTTTGTCTTTTTATCTCGGTTTCCGTGATTTTTCCTTTGTTTCGTTCAGTCTAGCTCGCTCTGCTTCCTTATTTCACTCAGACTAGATTTATGTCCTTTGGAAGCGCGAGTCTCTGTCTCCTATTTTCTCTGTGTTTGTCTCTCTTACATTCCTGCACTTCCTTTTGTTCCAGCCACTGCATTTGGCGTCTGCATTTGGCATCTCGAAACACCAGCCATCACACCATAAGCGCCCAAAAAATGAGGTCAGCTGACTGAATATGCTGAATGACCAGGTTTTTCCATTGGTGGATTTTTTTCTTCCCTGATGGTACTGGCATATTCCAACATGATAATGTCAGTATTCATCAGGCTCAAATAGTGAAAGAGTGGTTCAGGGAGCATGAGACATCATTTTCACACATGGATTGGCTACCTCACAGTCCAGACCTGAACCCCATTGAGAATCTATGGGATGTCCTGCAGAACACTTTACGCAGCAGTGCAACCCTCCTATAGGCATAATTTATGGGCGGGATGGGGGGTTGTAACCCCCTTAATAATTCAGGCCAGCCACTACAACCCCCTGCCCTTATATCATCTGATAATGATGAATGAAAAAAAATTATCATGCAATTAGTTTTCAATGTTATGACCATATATGCAAGTAATAGATTTTTTTCCTTTTTCATTTGTTAGTCCAATATAGTTAAGACGTAAAGTTAAGACTCATTCACATTCACCATGTAATAACTATTCTGCTCAGCTCGAAGACTAACATATACACACATATATACACTTATATAATATACTTAGGAATAGGTTGTTCTAATATTTGACTTTTTTGTGAAGATATTTGATAATTTAGGAAGCCTAAAGTTCATAATGCAAACCTGTTATTGAGACTGTCTTTGGGTAAGGTCTTGACCTGTAATTTTGAATACTGTTCACTCGAGTGTACCATCCTGCACGTTTTTGAAATTACAATGAAGTATAATTGCATTGTGTTGCAATGTGGTCTAATAGCCTGCGTTGCTTTGAATTTTGTGTTGGTGCAATGCCAATGCTGTTTATTGAATATTTAAAAATTTTAGGTGGTATGTTCTTTATTTTTTTATTCTTTTAGGTTACATTTGCCAAGTTTAAATAACGCAACTTTGTAGTTCATTGCGATAAGCTTGTATGCATGTACAGCAGGCATTAAAAACACAGTCCATCCGTGGAAAGAACTGAACCCCCCTCCACTGATAATTGCCTGGTGCCGGCTTTGAACATGTCCCTAAACCCACGTCATGGGTACACACTTCAACCCTCCAATGTTCAACTTAAAGTTATGCCCTTGGTAGGAAGGATGAAAGTAATATCGGTTAACTGTCCCAATATTTAAGCCTTACTTGTTTCTGTACTGAAATTCTGACATGGCAAGAGGATATGTTAAAGTATTAAATCATGTGTCAAATGATCACCAACACAACTCAATCCAAAGCAGCTTTTTGGAATACACTGTGCAAAAAAAGATGTATTCGCTCCGCCTTGGTTTTGCGGCTCAGGTAAGCGCTGCATGCTGTTTGTGCTGCAATTAGGAATATCGTTTTACGTTCTGCATGTTCTGGTTTTATGTTTATTTCCTCTTGGTTTGTTTAGTTCATGCATTCTGTATTATCTGCCATATTATGCACATTATTTTCCCCTGTGATGTCTTGTGTTTCTATGTTCTTTGCCAGTGCACACCACTGTTTGCGAGCTGTCACATTTTGGGAGATTTTGGAAGTTTCCGGTGTTTCACAAGTTCCTTCATGCCTTACGTCCTTCAACACTAATTACTCATTAAGTACTAATCACACTAACACTGTATGTTTTGTCTAGTTTATCTACTAACCCTTACTAATACACTAATCCTGTAAATAACTAACATACTAATTTGCACAATTGGGTAATGTTATTACTGCACAAACTGCTAACTTTAACTGATTCTCTCTGTTTGCCACACTAATCTGTAACTCCGCCCTCTTTGCTCTCCCAGTCCTTTGCTTTTGTTTCTGCAGAGACTTTACAACTATCTCTTATACTAATCTGTTTCTCCCATCTCTCCCCACTTATGATGCTCCTTGAATGGAACTGTTATTGTTTAGTTTTCACAAGACATCCTTAGTCTTTGTCATTGTTTCCCATTTTGTATTGTTTAATCACCTCTTGTGTTTTTTTCCCTCTCAGTTAATGTTTAGATTATCCCTCACACCTGTTACCCCGCCTACCTCGTTACCTATCTAGTGTATATATAGTCCCTCACTTCTGCTTAGCTCTTGTCAGTCTGTTGATCAACTTTTCCTGTGCCGAGCTCCTTGTACGTCAGTGATTTGTTTGTGATTCTGAGACACCTTTCTGATTCCTGTCTGTGCCTGCCTGGATTTGTTTTGCCTTCTGATTATGACCCTTTTTCTGCCCAACCACAATTTCTGTGTTTTGCTGCCCTGGCTTTTGAATTCGGATTTCGGGCACTCTACTCTCCCACTGCCTTACGATTTGGTACTGTTACCTGTGCTTTTTGGCTTTTGAAGCCCTGGCCTGACTTGGATTGCCATTATACACGGTCACTGTGATTACCTGGCTTTGGACTCAGACTGTGATGAAGACCACGATTTTGCATTTTGGACTATTTGCAGTTGGTTCCTTTCACCAGATGTAACATATCGACTTCATATTGGCATGGAGAAAATTAGCATTATTTTTGTCCCGAAATACTTTTGTACCATTTCTCCCCTAAGTGACGTTCAGTGTAACTTACTTGCAACACGCATTACTGGAGTTCACAAAAATAATGTAATGGTCATTTCATCAAATGAAATGGACTGACATCCCATCCAAGGGGAGTAGTAATACTCCTGGTCGCTTCATGCTACAAAACCGGGGTTAAGCACCGGCATGATGGGCTACTAGGCTCGAATCAGGCTTTTTCTCATTTCATTAAAAATCAATCAGTGCCTCCCACCTAACCCCCTCAGAATCAGCTGATTTTTTTTGTGCGATAATTTTAGCGTTCTTAATCAAGGCATGCAAATTTTACTTTCATGCTTTGTATATTTTCTGAGTTACAGGCCCTCGAAGTACACAGTGGAGGGTCGTTTTTTGCATTTTTATTTTGCATTATTTTTTTTCCAGAAAGGTGTGTGTGTCCTGTGATGGATTGATGAGCTGTCCAGGGTGTGTTCCTGCTTTCCGCCCACAGTCAGCTGGGAAAGGCTCCAGCTCTCCTGTCACTCTAGTGAAGAAGAAGCGGTATGGATAAAGGATGGATGGTTTATTTTTTTCAGCATTTTTGAGCTTCATAACATCATAAGAACGGGGTATAGCCGCAGAAAATTTTCAGGGATGAAAAAACACATTTGAGCTCTGTTAAAACTGCAACCAAATCAATTCTATATCCACTTCAGATATCAGAATCTATACAACGTTTTATTTAAATTACAAGTACAATAATCATTAGAATAATCAATTAGGTCCAATTATGGCCATCTTGAACTATTCCTACTATGTCAGAAGAGTCAGGATTTATCTTGCCTCATCTAATGGAGCCCCACAGTGTCTTCTCAATAGAGCCATACTTGGCCTATAATGCTCAAATTCAGACAGAGTTGGAATTTAGTTATTACAACTTTAAAGGCTGATTAGAAGTGGAGAGAAAAGATGGTAGAAGCCTAAGAGCCAGTCTGTGTCGCGTTCTCTGTCATGTGGTCTCGAGTCAGTACAATTCATACATCCTGAGTTTGTTCAGCACAATTTTTGCTTTTACTTCAGGCAGGTGCGAACAGTGCCTTTAACTAATTGGAAGAATCCATAGCCAGTTAAGAGTCCCAGTCAATGTGACCGCAGTGATGGGACTCTGGGATGACAAAGACACAGGTTATAGGGAGGTGCACTAGACTGCTAGGCATTAGTATACTCAAGGGCTGCCTGTGTGACCAGTTTTAGTTTTGAATACACAGTGCCCATCATTATTCAATATTGGCAGCACTCTTGTTTAATATTAGCTTAATGCTTAATTTAAAAAAATGTGAATGGTTTTAATTCTCCCAATCACTAATTCCAAATGTTGACAAAAATCTAACTTGAAGTCTAAAAAAATTACCAAAAGAAAAACATATCAAATAAATATTTGTTCCCAAACACGTGTATGACACGATCATTGCCCCCCTGAAAACCATCTGATTGAATAATCTAATAGATGTGTATTTACATTTGTATTTCACTGTAGTTCACCATAATAATGAGGAAAACTTAAATTTTTCTCTCTGAATGGCAGGGGACTAATAAAGATGACTTTGCTTGACTGCAATATAACCAGTATGTTTGCCTCCAAGTGCAGCACATAGCCAGTTTCCGATGAATCCAAGTAATATTTATTTTAGTGTTTTGAGTTAAGATGAGACTACTGACGAGCAGGGCCCCCTTAACCTAATGTTAGGCCCTGGGGCTGAGAGGTTTTGTACAACATCCGTCCGATTTCGTCCGATTTATAGCCCCCCCATCCGTCCGATCTACAGAGTCTCATTATAAAACAAAAGTGTATATGTAGGTAGTCTACGTCACAAAATGCATAAGTTTCTTTCGGGACATACAACAGAGATTTTTCCTTCTTTGAGCCAGAAAACACGATCATAGTAGCCTGGTTTACATGCAGATCAATCATTCTGATTGAAGATTTCAGGTCAACTGTTTACATGAGACGTGATCTATTCGATCTGGTGTTTATAACCTTATTTAATCAGAACAGATGTCTTACAGCTGTGTGACATAGATTGATGAAAAAAAAAGTATTCGCTTTCGTTATTGCGCTGTTTATGCTTATAGTAGGTGGCTGCCTGCGCATGCACAAACCCATCTTGGGCTCTATTTCTTCCTCACATCTTAAATATTAAAATATCTTACAAATCGAGTTTTTTTTTTTTTTTTTTTTTTTTTTTTTTAAAGATAACATGCCGCGTGCCACTGTCGTCCGATTTCGGCATTTTCAGGAAAAGCCAGCTTGTACATGCAATTATTTGCCTATAGGTCTAAAACCTCGATTTGTAAGATATCTCATTTTAGCATCTGCCTAAGTTATAATGAGCATACAAATAACAAAGTTTCCACCGTAGATTGATTTATATTGTAACATTAAAGCAAAAACAAAGCCTTTCGGATCACCCTGCATTACGATAGCATTTTTTGACAAGGCAGCACAAATTGTCAGAACATTCAAAGTTTTCCAGCGGTTCTAATTTGTTTGACGTTGCGGTCTATATTTTCTTTTTTTAAACCGTTTCAATTGTTTTTACTACCATCTAAGCATGCAAAAAAATTTCCATTATTCGAGAGTTTTTATGGCGTTGACCAGTTCTGCATTCTGCGCTTGAAAGCCACCTTATTTGCAAGTGAAGAAACGTCACGCTGCGCATTCACCTCAAGACAGAGCATGCGCAGACAGAACGCAGCCAGACAACTTTCCGTTTCACCGTTTACATGATACAATTTTACTTTTAATCGGTTTGGGAAAAGGAATGTTCTACCCCTCAGCAACCGAATGAAATTCCATTCGGTTTCGCCCTGTTTATTCTGAATGAGGTGTTTATATGGAGCATTTTTGTTCGGTTTGGGCTTCTAAACCGATTCTAATCGGAATATTAGGCTGTTACTAACATATAACTGAGCCGACTTGAGCATAAACACAAAAGGTATTTTTTGTAACAACCACACACAGCAATTTATGGTGATGATGAAATTCAATTTGTATTTATTTAGCGCCAAATCAATTCAATTTTCTTCAAGTTATCCCAAGGAACTTCACACAAACAGACCATTCTCATTCGATTTAAAGAGACAACAATAACCGTTTTTTAACCGTAATATCCCGTTTGTCATTCCGATTGAAAGAATCTTTTCGTACATGACTCATTCCTCTTTAAGTTCATGCTACCTTTCCAGTACCTCCCTTCTGCTCCTTAACAGACGAATGATGATAATTAAAATGATGTGGTCATACTTTTCAAAAATAAAAAGCAAAGTCAGTCTGAAAAAGGTCATTCATGTTGTGCTATTAGGAACTAAGACAAGTCCAATATTCGTAGGCTGTTGGCCTTATTAGGAACAGACCCCCACTAAGACAAGTCCAATAAAGGCTTATATACCGTATCTGAAAGCTCCTATTCAATCAGAAGCCTTCCCAGCACCAAACCTTACGGGAAAGCTATTAAATGCGTCTTCCATGCAAACCCCCATTCGGAATGACTGTTTCCCATGTAAACTCGCAGGAAATAAAATTCATTCCGAATGGTTTCATTCGGATGAATACATTCCGAATGAAAAGTCGTCTTATAACCGCGGCAGTTAGCCTACTTTTTCAGCTCATCATTGCCCCGAAATGATAGGCCCCTGAACTCGATAGGCCCCTGGTCTTCAGCCCAGGTAAGCTCGTGCATTAAAGCGGCCATGCTGACGAGACAGGGTGGACAACAGACCAACTCCCATTCCCTGTAATTAGCGCTTGGTAATGCTTATATTGCTTGCTTTGTATGTCATAAAAACAATGGAGAAAATATTTAAATTTTATTATTTATTACTACTACATCAAATTCTCTTGTTTACTCATTCTAATAATCTGTTCCACCTGTAATAGCTTGTAGCCAAAATAATTACTTTATTTTGGACTGGACACATTATTTTGAAGTTTTCATAATGACCACTAATGCCTCCGTGTGTGCACTATATACATTTTATTATGGCTTCAAGAATCAGCAATCCAGTAGCTTACAGGTCTATTGAAATGACTCACTGATCCAAGGCAATCAGTTCAGAAAAATATTACCATCGGTTAGCTTCCCAACATAGAGATGATCGAATCAAACCTCAGCTATCATTATTCGCACGAAGGCAAACAAACCTAAAGATACGTGAAATTAAAACAGAAGCATTTCAGGTGAGCTTAACCCTTAAATGCCCCCTGTGACAAATTTGTCACACGATTATGGGGGTTGTCAAAACCACTGACCCCACTTAAATTTTGCAATCTAATGCCCATAGTGACATATTTAGACCATCAGTGCTGCCATCTGAAGCATAAAAGTGGAACTGACACTACACCGGCTGCACCAGCTAACTTTTCCAATATGGCCACCCCCATGGTGGAATCCACTCGATAGATCAGCACCCATTCATCACTGGATAAAGTAGACAAACAGGTAAGCTAATGAAAGATAAGCTATGCCTAATACTTCAGCTATATGTCAACTGTTTTATCATTCAAGTCATTTTAGCAATAAGGTCCCCAAAATGCCCATTGTGACATATATGTCACAAAACTAAAATGAGGTCAAAGGTCACCAAAAATGAAAAATTGCTATTGGGTTGTTATTAGCCCCTCCCCAGGACATATTAACAGAATACATAGATTTTTCTTTCAACTTTTACTATAGTTGGGCATTTAAGGGTTAAACCTGTCTCTTTGATTCCTACACCTGAAATTTCCTTCCTGGCTCCTTTAATGATTTTGGCTTGAGTGGAAACACACTAGATAGCAGTTTGGCACACAGCAGGCAGCTGATTCTGAATACATATTCATTGCCCTGGCATTAAAAAAAAAAAAAAAAAAAAAAAAGGCAAAACCTGGAAGCTTGAAAACAAGACAAACCCTTTGGCACATTAAGAAGAGAGAGGAGAGCAGCAGGTTTAATATAGGAATTTTAATAGGTTTTGAGGGAGTACTAGTCGCGCCAGCAGACAGTGTTATGACAGTGAGAGGAGCTGAGGGCAATGGCTAAGGAGTCCCTTTCTAAGCAGGGTGTCCAGTAAGGCAAGGCTGCATTAACATCTGGGCTGTAACAATCAAGTCCATACATATCATGACACAATACTATTGACATAAATTAGATCAAGCACACGTGATACAAACCTTCGAGAGGAAATGGAATTCAGGCTGAAGAAAGCCCTCAACAAGACTTGTCCTAAACTGCTGAAGCAGTCACAAACATAACATTCTTGAGTGGAGCAGGTATATCTTTTAAAGTTCTGGGTGCATATTCAGGTTTTTTAAGACTATCTGGAAAAACAAACAATTAAAAAAAATAATAAAATAAATAAGCTATAATTACAGAGGGTTTGGCAACTGTTCTATAGAATTGCAAGTGTCCCTGTTTTCATTTACTGGAGATAAGGGTAGTCCTTGATGCCAGCATTTCATGATGCAAATCAGGGTGGTTGCATTCTTGCTCTCTGAAATTAAACTCCCCATAAATTCAGTCTAACAGATACTTGCAGGTGAGTTGAGTCAACTCGCGCCACTTCACAGAGATCCCACTCGGGCACCTGTCCACGGTAATCACTGTGGGATTGTAACAAACTATTCACGTGTGTAAACTGTCAAAAACTCCTCCATATAAATCCACCAAGTACAGAAAGTTGAGATTGAATAGCAAATAGAAAAATACAGGTACAAAATTCCATTACATTCAAGAGACAGTACTAGCACAAAAGGGTATTTTCATTGATAATATTCATTGAATTCATATAGGAACTTTAGTTTTAAATAGGCATCTTAAATATATAAAAGGTGGACAATGAGAGGGGTAGGGGATTATAATGTGTTGATATATTTCCTGTCAAATTCATGCCAGAATGCTCAAATTAGCCTAAAATACTTCATTAACATTTATATACATTAGCAAAGAAATTAAAGTATATTTTTAAAAGTTCACCTCCCCTAAGGAATGGAAAGAGGTGAAAATATTGAAATAAAATAAAGCATAGAAAGCATGTTTGGGGGAGCAAGGGAACAAAAATTATATTTTTATAAATGTGGTATTATTTTGGTTTGGGTTCAAAGGTGCAAATATTGTCTTTTAAAAGAGGCATTTAAAAGGTGCCAACAGTATACACCACTTCCTGTGAGCTGGTATCAGTCGGAGGAACCCCATCAGCAATATAGCATTACTTGTGCTGAGAAAAAGCATTGGTTACCTGAAAATCATACGCACCAACCACAGTTAGTGCAACTGCGAGCCTGATTCTGACCATGTTTTCCATTTAAAGACACCTGTTCCCTTGTCTTTGGCAATTGTCCGCAAAATTGCATGCAGGAACAGGCATGCTTTCCCCCGGCTCATTCTCAAAGAAGTACCTGTGCTTAAACTAGACAATATTTATTTTTTTGGTGGGGGGATGCTGCAGTTTCCCATTTTAATTTCAGCTGATTGAAACCCTAGGGACAGTGCCTATAAGCAGATGTCATCTCTAAATGGTGCTAAATGACTTAGAAGGCGCATTAGAATGTCTAGATATGGTCAATAAGGTGCAATACCAGCACAAATTTAAGTGTATTTGAGGAACTCTCACAAATTCTTCAATTCTTGGTCGTTCCAAAATGTTCCACTGACCCCAGAATCACTTCCTCAAATCGGTAAAAAGCGTATAATTTTAACGCATCTAGGATTATTTTAAGAGTAAGCAGAAAAACTACTAAATTTGAAAAACAACTTAAGTGCAAAGTTCACCCACCAACTTCTATACAGAAATAACTTTCTGGGAAATTTTCGAACGGACCTAAGAAATCTATTGCAGCTTGTACTACAAAAGCAAAGTTAGTCTAAACTGGAAAAAACACATATAATATAGAGGTTTAATCAAAATAAAAGCTTGTGTGCGCAGCAGTCTTGGCCCGAGGTTATTGTAAGGGTGTCATGTGCCCTGGCCACATGGTAACACCACTGGAAACTATAAGCCGACTCCTCACAAAATACTTGAGCCCCGATGCACAGGTAATGCAGTTTCTATAAGATAATATACTCTCAGAGAAGCAGAGAAACAGGAGCAACTTTTCTACAAGCAGTGCAGTACTAGTCAGTATTCAGTGCTCGTCTGCTTAACAAGTAAGCATCGAAACATTTACTACATATGTATCTTACACTAGGTTTATATATATATATATATATATATATATATATATATATATATATATATATAAAGATTTATTGATATATGAGCTTTTTAACAACAGTCTTAATCCAGTAAACAGGGACCCAGGAGAGAAATCTGAGAAACAACAATAAATTAAAAAAAAAAAAAAAACACCCAGGGCAGATAAAAATCCAATAGAACAGTGAGACATACTTGACATGCATGTTCTTAAGAGACAAGTTTTTTTGACGACAAACAGATTTCACACAGGATGCAGCAGGTCATGGAAAGTATGACTGATCCCGAGACAGGAAAAACACATGATAATGAAAGAAATATTGCCACTTTCATGGAGAAAACAGGTGTAATTTGGTGTAGGCTATCCACTGTGGCTCCAGTGGCAGTGGCATCGTCTAACAGGCGGAGTCCCGATGGCGCAAAAAGCACAGTCCACTTCCCTTAGGAGTTAGCAAGAACAGCATGTCCAACAGCTTGGTTCGCTGCTAAACCAATCCCTGCAAAGTGTTACTGACAGTCATATGCAGAAGCACTGTATTAACACTAAATTTAAGGTTAGTAACATATACAACTATACAACTTGGCAGGTAGGCCTCGGAACTGCTGATAAAGGAAGACCCATCTGTTAGATCCGCAAATTTGTTAACATACCACTAACGTGATAAACTAAACCACAAATATAATGAACACTCACCACTTTTCATTCAATAATCCCAAAGATGTAATGTTTTGCACGAACATAATACTTTCCAGAAACATAATCGTGTAATATTTGGGGGGATTTATTACATTTGCAGAGGGAAAATGGGATTATGTTAGCGCGAAAAGTTACATTTGAGGGATTGTCACATTGAGCACTGCAGTTATGCGTAACGTTTGCAGTTTATTACGTTCGTGGGGTTTATTGTATTAGTCGGCATTACACCTGTCACCCACGCGATGCACAGGCATGAATGCCAGGTTTGGTGGTTTGACGGACCGAACCGAGGCAGCTGCACGACTGTGCAGACGGTCGGCTAATCAGCCGAGGAAATTACCAGCCGCCGATCGATGGAGAAGAGCCACCATCTCGCCTGCTACGGAAGCTTTCAAAAAATGCAATTTCAGCCGACTGTGGCAAACACAGGACCACCTCGTGAGCTGGGCCTGTTCAGGTTAACCCTGAAAAATTCAATGGAATGAACCCTGGGTGCTTTGCTTCAAATAGAGCAAGCAAGTGGAAAAAAAAATCAAGCATTAAGCGAGGAAAATTAAAGGGGAGGATAGTGGCCCGGACAGAACATGTTGGATTAGAAAAAAAAAAAAAAGACCACATGTAAAAGCAGGACTCTTACGTTGAAGAATAAAATTGAATTACTACAAAATCAAGCCTCTTCTTCTACTGTAGCTGAAAATTAGTGCAGTGTCTGTGTTAATCTATCTTAGGAAACTAGTAGCACACATTTGGATTAGCTATTAAGATTCTACACAGGCTTCTGAAAGGTCAAGCGTTGACACAAAATGCATCTCTTTTCATTCAAGTACTTCCAGCAGGTGTGTGTGTGTGTGTGTGTACATGTGTCAGAGAGAATAGCAGATAGACAAAAGAAATAGAGAAAAAGCAAGTGAATAAGTGAGGCCAGTCTACTCATGAGTCAACTGCAGCCAATGTTAAACAGAGTGGATGCTGGGTATTGCAGTTCGGGCTACCAGTTGTGCAAAAAATTTCCCATTGAATCAGAATGAAGAGCAGCAAACTGAACGGTTGTCCAAACACCAGCTACCTTCGGACAGCAGAACCAAGGCTCGTCTTAAAACCCTGATACGCCCAGCTGCCTAAAACAAATTACAGACTGGCTTCAATCTGCTTCTTTTCCAGCAGTCTTAGCTGCTCTTTGTCCTCTGCGTCGCCATCTTAGAAATACCCAACACTGATGTATGTTGTTTAAGTCGGTTGCCATCAGAGCCGCTGACATTCTGGAATATACCAAAGCAAGAGGGCTGCCGTTACCACTGCAACAAGGATGCAGCGGGGGAAGACGGTAAGACTGTGCCATGAAATATAGAATGAGAAGCTCAGGTCGTCTACTGTTTAGCTCAGTGCAGAGCCAAGGAACAATTACCCGAGACGTGTGGACTGGTGTACAAAATAAATTTGTTGGACAGGAAGTGAGGTCCAAGACCTTTTTTTTTCCTTCAAAGCCTTTTGGCCAGGGCTCTGTTAGTGTGGTCTAAACAGAAAGCTGCATGGCCTCGCATACGCCTACAGGAAGTAGCATTCGACAGCAGGAAACAAGATGCGTATCAAACAAACCATGCTTGCCAAAAATTAACACCTCACAGAAAAACACTGTGAAGACAGTGCTTTCTGCGTGGTTGTATGTGCGTGTGTGCGTGTGTGCGTGCGTGTGCGAGTGTACGCGTCAGTGTGTGCGCACTTGTGTTTGAGTGCGACCGTAAATGCACTTTTTGTTTGCAAAACTTGACTTTTAGGACAGCAGCCTTCCGGTGCGTTGCAGAGTCTGCTAACTGGTCACAGCCGCCCGATGGAAAAGCCATGCTGTGCACTGGCTTTGCATCACCGGGGGCTGGGGGGGCGGCTCCGTCAGGAGCTGTAGAACCGAGAGCGGCGAGAGGGAGGTCAGGCACCCCCCTCTACACAAGTGTTCGGCAGATCCCATTCCCCACAGTCCACAGCTGACCCCAGTCCAGTCCGAGCGCTCACAATCGCTACCTTTCCATACTCCAGGGCAAGGCTAGGGGGTTAGGGCAGAGAAGGAGGCCGTGACGGCGCTGTTTGTGGGCGGGTGGGGTGGGGAGGGGTGCATGGGGGGGGGGGGATTCAGGTAGGAAGCCTTCACTGATCCGCACAAGAGATGAGAACTGGGGCTTGGGCCATTTCCTTTGACGGTGTCTCCGCTGCCATGGCAACCATGCGATGTCCTCTGAAACCACAGAGAAAGACCATCAGAAAAACAGGAAGTGAGCATTGCAGAGACCTTTGTGCTTACCAAAGACACCAAAGTCAGGACGCATGCAACTGCCCACATGAAAGCAAGAAACATGGGTACAGTTACGTGGGAATAACATTTTTTTTGCCAATTGTTCTGAAAGGTTGAACTCAGTCCTTCCCGACTGGCCACACTTGGGCTAACTGGACACGACCCTGTAGGGCAACAGGGCACTGTTACCCCTGTAACAGTACTCATTTGTTTAAATACCATTGTGGAGAAGATTTATCATCTTATATCCCAGAAAATCCACATACAGCGAAACGGGACAGAAGTATTTGGACAGATACAGGATTTGAAAATGCTGGAATTCATTGCAGAAATGAACACTCTCAAACCTACACTGACAGACTGTACTGTTACTTTGAGGGTGAACCATTTCGAAATTTGAAGCCCTTTAAAGTTGAGCTACAATGTAAAGAAATTATGAACGTCAATGTGCTCTCAATACATAATTACCGGGATTACCAGGGGCTCTCTTCCCAGTAAAGCCCTGCCCACTAAACACAAAATGGGATTCCATGGGAGGGGAGTAGTGTATCATTGACAGCTGACCTGTGCACATCCTCCATGGCAGCTACCTCTGCCAGAGCAGCCAGGCTGAAGAAGGCCGGGAGGCTAGAAACACCGGGCCCATCCGCGTCGGCGCCGCTCGCCTCCTGGGGCCTGGGGCCAGCGTAGCACTCTTCTTCATTGCATAAATTCTCTTGGGTTAATGGCTTTTCATCCTGATCCTGGATCAGCTCCCTGGGTTTGTCCTCTGCCAGCAGACAAGACCCGATAAAAACAAGTCGTCAGAGATTTCATGAGTGATCATGTATTCATTAGAAAAATTCAAATAGGTAAACAGAATTGGCATCATTTTTTAAAGTTGAAATAGTAAAATCCGCAAACAAACCGTCGGATCTCTATGGAAATCAATGCACACATACACGCAAACAAACACACACACACACACACATTTTGGTGCACTGTGAGGACACAAAATGGCAGATCAATCGTGGGCATGTACACCGACATAAGAATGGTTTTATTACGTGATAAAGACATGATTTGAAGAGTTAAGTTCCACAACATGACATATCCCTTCCCATTGTTTTATGAAAAATCTCTTTTTCTGTTTTGGAGAAGTGGGGAAAATAAATCAATTGTGTCATGTTTTAAACTTTATTGAATAACTCTTTAAAGACAATAAGCCAAAAAGTTCACGTCAAGAACTATTTAACTCGCTACTTTTTTGGTGAAAATGCTATATATCCATGTCATAGTGTTTCCAGTAGCGGTCTATTGCTGGTATCAAAGGCCTTTGGTAACTTCAGCTTTCAATGCTTAATTGCCTAATCCTGTCAATATTTACTTATCCTGACTAGCAACAGCTGCTAATTGGGAGAATGAGTGTCACATTTGCTTCCAATAACATTGTTATAGATTGCTTGCAAAGTTATGAGGCCTTTTAATTGCTAAACAGATAAATAAAGACGTAAAAATGTCTATATGTCCTTTGAATATTATGAACTCATGTAGCTCATGAAACGACAGATTTGTGTACATTAGTTTGTTAGGCTTATTAAGCAATAAGGTATGACAGGCCATGGTATATTATGAATATAGCCTAGTCAGGGCTAAAGGGCATTGTGATACACAGCGGAGTGACATTGTAAGGATGGTCTTATGCCAAATGAATGCAAAAAAACTAGAGCAATAGTAGAAATATTAGATTTTCCAAAACAATTTGAAGTATTGCCATCCTTACAATATAACCTCAATTATATAAATGTAGCCAACAGGCCATCACTTTGTCATGGTCATTTCTTCATAATTACAGGACATATATTGGTCTTGGTTATTCAGTAAATATATTATTCAATTGTTAATCAGGCAAACTAAAATGAACAGCTTGAGGTAAATAATGCAGTACAGGTCAGGACTGGCGCAGCCATGCTGGAAAATGTCTTGCCGATGGCGACTTCTGACAGGTTGATGGGATGCATCGCCATTTGTGCAAAAAAACGGTTATGGCACTTGTTGCATTTTGGAAAGTAAGTGCATAATACAGTGAGAAAATCAATGGTGTACCTCGTTTTGGCAGAAACTGAAGATGGAATGAATAAGATATGATAATTACCGACACATTGATGGTGGGATTTTCAAATTTGGCGTTTACCACTTTTTAGGACCAAATTCTTCATCTGCAGATTATTAGTCCCACACACACACACACACACACACATCTTTGTACTTGTATCTTTGTGAGGACTTTACACTGACTTCCATTAATTCTTTCTGTCTCTACAGCCTTTCCCTAATCTTAACAATAAGCAATGTATGCCTAACCCAAAGCCTTACCCTAACCTTCGCCCATCTTTAATTCTAACCTTACTCCTAACTTTAACTAGTCAGTGCCTTTGTAGTTGCGAGGACAAGTGAAAATGTCCTCACTTCTCAATAATGTCCCCACTCTGTCGGGAAAAAAAAAAAAAAAATTTTGGTACTCACTCCGTGGCATGTGGCATGTACAAGACACATGATTGGGAGAAGACTAATGGGAACAAACAAACAAACATCCACACCAATTTCTGCCACACTGTGAGGACACAAAACCCTCACACACACACACACACACACACACACACCACAGCACCCCGCAGGGTAACTCACCCTTGGCTGGAGACACCCTGCCGTCAGCATTGCGCACACGCACACACACACACACACACACACACACACACACACACACACCACAGCACCCTGCAGGGTAACTCACCCTCAGCTGGAGACACCCTGCCGTCAGCAGTGCGCACCAAATGGGTGATTTTATTCTTCCGGGCCTTTCTCTTCTGGCTGCCCACAAGCATCTCCGCAACCCCCAAGGCCTCCAGGGACAGGGGTCCACAAGATGGCGCCAGCTTCGATTTCTGTCCTCCATCCAGCACAGGAGGGTCCTGCATCACAATGGCTAGAAAATGGGGGGGGGGGGTGTCAGAGAATCACAGGTCAGCTCATCTGGCACAGACTAACAGGAAACAATGCATTTCTCCCCGGCTGCTACAGAATACTATCATTAACTTACACGTCACAGTTGACTTGACTTCCTCAGTCAAGGCACAATTCTATATGATACAATTATGTTAATTTACTATGAATTGAGTAAAATTATATGATGGAGATACTGACACCACATGAAAGTGCTAGACAGAGATTCAAGAGCAACATGTTTATAGCAAACTTTCCAAGCCTCAGCTGCCAAAAGCACAACACTATACATTAAAAAAACAATGGCACATTTTGGGCATGCCATTTGTGGCCATCTTTAAAAGCCTCTGGAAATTTGACCTAAAATATTAAAAATTAATATGGAATATGAAAGGTGATAAACATATTAAGTATCCACCAAAATATTACGAAAAAATGTCAACAAATCTAAAAGATCGTTCCTTGGACCATACCCAATGTCTCCAAAAAAATTAATCAAAATCCGTTCATAACCTTTTGAGTAAAGTTGCTGACTGACAGACAGGCAGAAAGGTAACCTCCTTAGCAGAGGAAACGAGCCATATTAAAGGGCACATAAAGCAAAACTAACAAGCTGGACAAAATGTTAGTCAAGCAAACTATAGAGTTGCACTTTAACATTTAATGAAATTGATTTTTAAATGAGATAAAGCTACTAAGCCAACATGTAGAGGCTGCAGGCTCGGACCGACAGTTCCTGCGGATGTCAGGAGAGAGAAACACTGAACAAGAGGGAGAGAGGGACCAAAATAAAGTTACTAACAAAAACCAAGAGCTTTTCGTGAATTTTTGTGAAAATTTGTGAATTGCTTTTTTTGGGGAAATGGATGCTGTGTAATAGCCAGCTGGTTGACTAATATAACGCAGAATAAAGCTGCTCTGATGCAAAGAGGATGAAAAAGCATAATGTAATGATCTTATGTAGAGCAGGAGGCCACCAAGGTTTTCCTAAAATTCTGACTGGCTGGATACCACTGGAGAAAAGCTAACATCAGCAATCTCCTTGGTCCCGCCCACTTTAAAACAGCTGTCTAGAGAAAACACTACGGACTGGCAAGGTGATTGGAGTAATACCGAGTTTTCGCATTTTCCACTGAAGTTCTATACACACAAGAAGAAATTACACATTGACAAGGAAAACACATAGTTGTCTTTCTAGGGGCATTTAACCTTCCACCTCTCTACAATACCTGTTTTTTCGCTGTTGTTTCATTGTGCATCAGGAAGGATGCCTTGAACGCATGAGGGAACCCATAACCGGAACATTTGAAGAGGAAACAAATGACTATTGGAAACCGACACACGTGAACACATGCCCACAGTCAAGACCACGGTGAGCACTTTTTTTGTGAAACTTAAAACAATGTTTGAAACACAACAATGAGAGATGAATGCGCCTAATCACCTTTATCCACGGTATTGGGTTTCTCCTTTTTCTGCTTGTACTTGCTAACAATCTTGTGGAATAAATTCTTTTTCTGAGATGGAGATGAACCTAAGAAATAAAAAAGGACAAAGAAATAAAGAATGTAACATGCCATGTTTAATGGTACTTATGCCTTCCCGGAGTGAAATGAGCAGTATCTGGTTTGAGACACAGATCCATGGTAAAAATGGACGTTGGATTCCCAAAGAATCCCGCAGTGCTCACTGCTCACCCTTGCAGGGCTTTGGCCCTTCGGGCGAACCGTTCCCGCTCGGTTTCTTCTTCTTGGTGACCGAGGTGTTCTTCTTGTCGAAGGTCAGGGGGCTGTACTGCGGGAGGCTGTTGAACTTCTTCTCGAAATCCTCCTCCAATTTTCCCAAACTGTAATGGACACAGAGAATGGGGTTAGCCACGCGCCGCAAAGCACGCTTCTCTCGTGAGCCACTCGAAAAACCAGGATGTGGCCGCCATGGGGAAGAGGGTGGTCAGTTTGTCATTGAAGAACTTCTTTAGCCACACCTTCTTTCACTGTATGTGGCAACAACAGCTTCCTTTCCAAAGAAAAACCCTCGTAAAGTTTGACGAGTGCTTGGCAGAGATTCAACTTCTGATTAAAAAAAAAAACAGGAAGGATAATCATGCTTAAGATACAGTATTTCTGACGAATGTACCAAACGCCCACATTATTCCTGCCTCCCATAGCCTCTATATAAAGCTGGTGCACACCTGGACTAATATTTTATATTATATAAAATATTTTTAAGACCTCTTTAAATAAATACAACAATGTAAAAAGATTTTTGAACACATCATGGGATATACAGTGAGCATAATTCCTTGGAAAGTGACATTTTAGTTTAATGTGAAATAAAGCAATCATTTTAAATATTTGGACGCATATCCTTCGCATGGAATGACAATTTGAAGTCTGAGACACACTGAAATAATCAGACGCTGGGCATCTTGCCTGGTGACGCTCTGCCACGTCTGTACTGCATCTTTAGTTCCTGCTTGATTTAGCGACTTTTTTTTTTAATTCCTTCAGTCTCCTCTCAGAATGTAAAATGCATGTTCAGTTGGACTCAGATCCTGTGTTGGAATATTTTCAATTTTTTGGACGTCAAAAACCCTTGTTTCTCCAGCAGTATGCCCTTGGGTCATTGTCTTGTTGCAGGATTAAGTGCCGTAAAATAAATTTGGAGGCTTTTGGTTTTATCTGAGCAGATATAATAGTTCTGTAGATTTCAAAATTCATTGTTCTACCTCTGACTGTAGTGATAATAAAGAAGCAGACAAGAGAGAACATTCTACTGGCAGTCACACAGGCCCAAGCCATAACTTGGTTTGCTTTGCATCATGGGTATTCCTTTATGTCCACTTTCATCTTTCCCTCACTCTGTAACATGCTAATCTTTGCCTCATCTGGTCACAAGACTTTGTTCCAAAACTCTCAAGGCTATTCTAGGTGCTTTGTTAGCAAACCTGAATCTTGCTTTTCTGTTCTTCGGATGTAACAGTGGTTTGCATGTTGTAGTGTGCCCTCTGTAGTCCTGATGTTGTAGTCTACTAGTGTAGAAGACAATGACACATTTGAATCTGAATACAGAATGTTTTTGATCCAGAAGGAGGGTTTTTTCACCATAGGGTATTCTCCAGTTATCCATCATAGTGGCCATCTTTAATGAGTTCAGCGGCTGCTGTTGTCTCATTAATGATTAACTGGAATGTTCACATGGGCATGCCCAAGGTTTCACCATGTTTCTGACAGTGATGCTAATTTCTGAGCATTATGACGGCCAGCTTAAGTTGCATCAACATTGCTGTTCTCATCATGTTGTTACAAGCAATAACATCTCCAAAAGGCGACTGTCAAGTCTAAAATCAAGACTAGAAATCAACAGCACTCTTTTGCATTCACTACCGACAGGCAATACAACTTCCGAATAAATGACACCTGTAAAGCAAATTCTATGAATACCTGTAGTGGCTTAATGTGGGAATCATTAAAAAGGTATTCTCATTTCAAAATGGATCACCTGATAGGAATGAAAGAAACGCATAAAGGCGACAGTTTGCACTTCAACATCATGGTGATTGCATCCTTTCAAACTCAAAGTGCTACGGCACAGGGCCGAAATAACAAAAGTGTCACTGTCCCATGAATTATGGTGCTCGCTGTGACTGCTGTGGAAGCTGGAGAATGCTCACCCAGGGGCAGAGTCGTCTCTGGATTTAGATTTCTTCAGCTTCTTGGGGTTGGTGGTGCCCGTCTGCGTGAGCGACCAAGCCTCCTCGGTCCAGACAGCCTCTTGATCGGACAAACTGCCCCGACCTGAGGCTCTTTTACCTGTGCAGCACACAGAGCAGACCCGTCACAGCAGCAATGCACAAGCGCCTGTGTCTGTCCACTCAGGCACAGTACTGCCTGCAGCACAGAATCACTTCATCAAAATAACACCACTAGAGGACCACAAAGTTCGCCTCCTGTCCACTACTAATAACTCTGTCAACATTCAACATTCATGTCAACTCTGTGATGTTCTGGAAACGACTAATACTGTACGCATGTATTCTGCGGTGCATTACTATGATATCATTAGTCGCAGGTGACTTTGAATTTACTATTTGTACAAATGGGTTTCACGAATATTGCCTTTTTTGTCAGAAAGTAATTAAAATACTGCTTGATTGTCTGTTGACAATTTTAACAACCTTCTAAATAGTGTCCTCATTGGAAGAAGGATGATTACACAGTTTCAGCTTCTTTGGGCAAGTAGTTTCAGAAAATCTAAAAGGTAATCAGGTCTTCATGTAACTTAGGAGCATGGTCTGACATCAAATCAAGGTCAAAATGTACTTTGCGGAAGAGCCCGGAATATACGTGTTGCGTCATGCTGCTTAGAACCTACACACCAAATTTCCACTGAATTACTTCACAAATTATTGACAAATGGGTCAAAATGGCATTTTCATGATGGCTGCTGTGGCGGCCATATTTGAAAACAGATTGCTACAATTTATGTAAATTTTGTCATCCTCATTGGTTGGAAGATTTGAGCAAAGTTTAAGCTTCATTGGACCACAAGTTTTGGAAAGATAATTACTAAATTTAGAGCTGTGTTATGATGTCAGGGGTCAAATTAAGGTGAAAATGCAACATGCAGAAAACCCACGATAATATGTGTCGAGTCATGCCGTTCAGTTACTTGCTGAATTTCATCTGATTCACCGCAGAAAGTATTGACAAAAGGCTCACAATGGCATTTCAAGATGGCTGCCACGGCGGTCAAATTTGAAAACGGATCACGACAATTTATATCGACTTTCGCATCCTCATTGGCCAGAGAATGTCTACGAAGCTTCATTGACCCAATAGTTTCAGAAAACAAAATGTATGCAGATGATGAATGATAGCAGACCTTGGACATCCAGGACACAACATAACATAAGCCCACCTGAACATTGATCCAGTAATATATACCAATGACT
Organism: Gymnothorax javanicus; assembly: GCA_029692085.1. NCBI lineage: Eukaryota > Metazoa > Chordata > Actinopteri > Anguilliformes > Muraenidae > Gymnothorax > Gymnothorax javanicus. The sequence goes on along the minus strand of CM056199.1, from coordinate 120,854,248 downwards.
ACATAAATCAGGCTATTCTAATCTCATTTTGTGGTTTCAAGATCAAACAACAGAGATGACATATTAAAAGTCTCTCTCACTGTCAGTGTACTTAAATTGAATAGCGGAGCTGCAGCAAAAAGCTGTGCAACACCAATATCAAACAAACTCTCACAGACCCAATATGAAGGCTTATATCTTATAGATATGTTCACTATAAATGAAGCTGAAAAAAACTGAAATCAAAGCTTCAATTTATTTAAAATGAGTTTAAACCTGTGACAGCACAGGTTTCAACTGAATCTTCAGCACTCAAAAACAAAAACTCATATCTCTGAGATGTTTATACAACAATTAAAGCAGAATTAGCCGCACATTTTCATGTACAACTCTGGTCAGTGCTTAAATCTGATTTAACCGCCGAAGTCAATTTTCAAACGCTTTAAAAATTTACATATCTTGAGCTTTTGAAAACCTATCATGTGGCGACTTGTTGAAAAGAGCTCCCCTGCCGGAGCTCTTTTCAACAAGTCGCCACATGATAGGTTTTCAAAAGCTTTGATTTTATTTCATTGTATCAGCGAGTGGCAAATGCTGCCTTTGGCACTTTAAGGGTTAAGAGGAAACAAAAATGGACTCAGGAAAAAGACATGCAGTGGCACTAGCTTCAGGAAACCACTTCAGAAACTAATATCCCCTGTGCTTTCATTTTCACACTGTCAAGAAAGGATGAGTGGCTCAGTGGTTTGAAATTAACTATAAGCATGTAAAGTTAAAATTGTGGAGTTTTGGGTCGGTTTATTCAAAAGACTTCAGCCATCTGTTAGACCATAACAGTCTGAAAATGTCTCAAAAGCAACAGTCAACCTGAATATGTCAAAAGCAATGCGTCCCACTGCTCACAGAATTATATCATGAGTGGCAGCAAAACTAGTGAAGAGATTGGTGGTAAATATCTGCATGTGGCAATAAAATTGTTGGAGGCTGAGCAGTTTAAAAATGAGCGTTTCTCTTTGAGTGAAGAGTAGTTAGAACGTCAGTTCTGGAAATACATTTTAAAAAGTCTGGAAGAATGTCTGTGCCTTTATCAACAATTTTTGAGGCAATGAAACCAAATGCTCAAAACTTCCAATGAGAGAACCAAGGGCTCCTGCAGTGCTTTCAAAAACCGCTAATTTCAAGAAATAACCGTAGTTTTTGACTGGACAGCAATGTGATCAGTTTTGATAGAGGACGTTCTTGTAGCTGGAAGCTCTGTGCTATTAAACAAAAAGCAACTTGGAATATATATGTTTTCTAGCCACTTGAACTGAGTCATACGAAGGACCAGTCTATTTGCTAATTGAACACGTTACTATCATCCCACAACATAACAGATAAATTTAAGTGTGCAAAGCCTGCACCCGCAAGAATCTGCAATGATCCAGCTGCCATGAAATCAGCAAAAAAAAACGGACGCAAATGAGGACTGCTGAGACGGACACAACTTTATCCGTCCTCATTATTACCTCCGCTAAACAAAGTTGGCAGGAGGTTGTGTGATCGGTGCCGTTGGTCTGTTTGTTTGTTTGTGAACAAGATAACTCAAAAAGTAATGAACAGATATCTCTGAAATTTTGTGGGTGGGTCGCTATTACACAACAGGCCAAAAGTTTGGAAGCAAGATCAAATTTGTACAAAAAAAGATCATAGTTTCATTGGCATACTTTGCAATAAAATAAACATGATTATTACATAAAGAGTCACTAATCAGAATATATTTTTACTCAAATTACTAGGCCCATGGTCCTAGTGCCCGCCGGATTTCCGTTGGCACCGGTGGGCAGTAAACCATGACATAAAGTAAATAATGCAAACTGTGATTTGCTTTTTACTTTTTCACTGAGGTTGTGACTCTTGCAAATCTTCTCAACCCAAAAACTAAGCCCCTCCTTTCTTTTGTTAACATTTATTCAGCAATGGTCTGGCAACATCAATGTATACAGTACCTAAAGGTAAATAGAGGAAAATGGTGCATATCAATGAGTGAAAAGTCTAATCATGCAGTAAATACATCCCAAAATCCATAGATTTCATGCTGGTTTTTAAGAAAGGCATTGTGAACAGAAACTTGAAGTTGCTTCCAAATTTTTGCCCTGTATTGGCCTTGCTTCCAAACTTCTGGCCTGAAGTGTACATCAGGGATGGACCCTATTGATTTTCACCGCGATCAGTCAAACAATATGGCCGCCACGGCAGCCATCTTGAAATCCCTATGACACACGATAACTGAACTTTGCTCCTACTCACCAAGATTTGGACTGTGCTGCCTTGGCGGAGGTTTGCACTCTAGGAGTGCCTCTAGTTTTAGTAGTGACATATTAACTTCAGCACAATTGATGACAAAACCAGTTCGCATGTGCTGCAGCTAGGTCTCTCACAATAGCAAGCTAGTTAGTCAAATGTTAGCCAACACACCCAGTATTGTATTTTACAAAACGAACATTTGCTCACTTGATAGCAAAATGTCACTGCCAACAAAAAAAAAAAAAAAATATTACCAGTTTATTGAAGTATTCACTTAATGGGGGGGCAGTGTGTTTGCTTTGTAGTGTATGTGTAAATGTTATAAGTCAGGCCAGAGGAGCTGAGCAAAGATTACAGACAAAGAGACAAAAAGCGCCTTCATTAAATACAATAGTGGATTTTGTGATTGAAAATGGGCCGGGAGAGCACACAGTGGGTAGAGGGAAGAAGGAAGACAAAAACTTGGAACTTACATACACTAAAACAACGATCAAGAAAATGGGAATGCGAGTGCAGAGCACAAGGAGAGGTAATGAAAGAGGCAAAAATCAAATAATGCGACAAAACAAAACTGAAATGTGCACAGAGAGCTGACTGTGGGGAAAACTATCCACAAGGGGAATGAGAAATATGTTCATAGTACATTGTTTTGAGATAACACTGAGCTGTCCAAATAAAAATGTGGGCGGGGTGTGTCGAGTTTGCATATTCTCAACAAAAAAAGAATAACATCTCAGGAAAATGGTTGGCCCCATGAAATTTATTTTTTGAAATTGTGGCCCCCCAAAATTGAAATGCTCTGCTTTAAGGTTATTGAAAAGCTGTTGGAACCAAATGAAAGTTGTATCCCGTCAAGAAGTTGAATGATGCATGTGGCTGAAAGTATGACGGGTGAAATATCGGGAGGCTGGGTTTTAAAGATTTCTCCCATTGACATCCATTAAAAGTTTGAAAGATATAACAAAACTGTTGACAGGCAATTGGTCCTAATGAAGCTGAGTATTTTACAGTTTCAATGTCCCTGTAGCAATCATATAAATACTGTATCTGCTGAAACGTATGACGTGATTCACAATCAGCCCATGAGAAGCCGATCAGCGGACTGCCAGTCACAGCCTCAGTTGTGTTTGCACCAAATATCCTGTGCAAGAAATTAGTTTTTTTTTTTTTTTTTTACTGATTTCCCAGACAATGGGCCTCGTGCATGAGGCCGTATGCAAACAAGTTTTCTCTTATTTTTGTTCTCATCCACGATTTTCTCTTATTTTTTAGTACTCACTGATTTCTGGGATTCAGCAGTGTTTTCTTATATTTGTTCTTCTCTGAGGTAAGAGAAAAATTTAAGAATGGTCGAGAGCACTCTTATCAAGATAAGAGAAAAACATCCAGTTTATACAGTCCACATATTGTATGCCCAATGCACAGAAACATGTTTTACATTTTAGGAACATAAAAATGCACAATAGCATACAAGTCTACCTCAACAGGTTTCCACCTGTGTTACCTCCAGTTAATATCCATAAAAGTTTCTTTTTATCCCCGCGATTGACAGGCAATGTCTTAAGGTTGACTCTAAAACGGTTGTGGTGATATTGTAATAACATGGCCAGATGGAACTTATGATTCCAATTCCAGCCACGCTTCGCGGCTCGTTTAACCAGGTATGCTTCACCGCTGGAATTAAAAATACGTAAAACTGTATTTGTACGTCCGAAAGCCGTACATGAGGCCCGGTGAATTTGAAAGTCGATTTTACGGTGAGTTGAGATCCCTATCCCTTCTGAACGTTGGCCAGTTTTTTGGGACTAAACCATCTGCTGCCCTCTCGTGACCACTATAATGTATTGCATGGTAAAAAAAAAAAAAAAATTACTGATTCATAATCAATGGAGCATGAAACCAGAGGTCATACATTCATCAAGATATTACATGATATTATATCTGTTACCAGGGTTGAGGACAAAAAAAAATGTATTCAAATAAATCAACTTTTTTTTTTTTTTTTTTTTTACTTACCTTGTGGCTAAGACCACACTGACCATAACCAATGTTTGTCTACAAGCAAGCAGCACAAAGCACAGTAATACAGCCTGTCATACTGGTATCATTAAGCGCTTATACATGTCTACACAGTGATATTGTGCGTCTGCCTTTTCACTGTCAGTACTAGCCCTCATATAATTACATATGAATACTATAGCTCATTAAATTGCTTAGTACGCAGCAAAAGTTTATGTCCTTCAACTTTCAAAACTAGGGAATTGTCTCCTTTCACAGTAGCATGAGCAACAGTGAGTAAAAATTACATTTAATTCTGTTCACACTGGTCCACAGATCCAAAGGATATATGGCAGTTATACGACTGACGCTGATTATCTCAGTTCCCATTTTCACAAGTAATGGTGCGTTATGCAGATGACTAGGCCAAATTCCCACAAAACATGACTATCCCAATGCCAACCCAATTGGTCACTGCTTATACTAAATTAACTCTCACCCAGGGGTGCGTTTCCCAACCACATAACATAGTTCGCTTATTCACAGTCAATGGTTCCAACTATGTAAGTTTGCATCTGTGATTTCGGGAAGTGCACCCCAGTCTGATTAATCTGCATTCCCCACAACTGGATAACAACTGGCCAGTGAAGCTAGAGAGGTGCAATGTTTACATGGGGTCACTGTAATAGCTGTGGTGCTGAGGCATGATGGGAGCATACTGTACCTCTGTCCACATTGGCCCTCAGTGAGGCCAGCATTCCCTCAGAGACCAGAGTCTTGTACAGAGCCCCCTTGCAGCTCCTCTCTGACTTCCTGGAGCCGCAGCTCTCTGGTTTGGTCTCTGTCTCCTTCTCCTCTGATTTGAGGAGGAGCAGCGAGGGGCCGGGAGATGGCGGCTGCTCCACAGGAGGCTCCGCCTTCACGCCAGGCTCCTCTTCCTCCTCCTCTTCCTCCTCCACCTCCTCCTCCTGCTCCGCCTTGGGGCTGGGCGGGGGTGTGGACGAGGGCAGGTCCACCTCCATGGGCGTGGCAAGGTCCACGGATGGCTTCTCCTCCACTTTAAGCTTCCTGGCTTTGGGCTTGGCCTTCTTTGGCGAGACGGGCTCCCCGCGGTTCTCCGGCAGCCGGGCCTTCTTCTGGGGGACGTCCTCCAGACCCCACGCCCCTTTGGCGACCGCCTCGATGGTGCAGATCACGCTCTCCAGGTCCGAGTCCAATGACTGGCGCTTCTTGCAGGGCTTCTTTGGCGATCCGGATGATAGCGATGAGGACGATGAGGACGATGAGAAAGGCGAGGAGGAGGATGCAGAGGTGGAAGCAGAGGAGGATGAGGAGGACAGAGGAAGATCTGGGTCTTCGTGGCGAGTGCTGGGCACTGCAGCACTGTGTGTGGAAGCAGCTGAGGAGGCTTCCCCCGACGGCAGAGGAGCCAAAGCCTCCATCTTCCCCGCCTCGGACGCCAAACACATCTGTGTCCACATGATCACATGCACGAACGAGAGAGAGAGGGAGAGAGACAATATGTCAGGCCAACATCTGGCTCGGATGCACGCGCAACAATTTGTCACATTTTATTTGCCGGTGCCCACACACGGGCAAATGGATTTGCTGAAAAGCTGCCGCCTAGTTTTTGTGATATTTTTCTTGTTTTAGAAAAACTTGGCAAATTTTCTCGCACACACGGGCAAAGAAAATGTGGCAAAGAAAATTTGCCCATGTGTACGGGACTCAATCCTCCAAGCAAAAGAAGCACATCATTGAAGAACTACCAATGCTTTACAATCGTGTACATTTCAAACCAATTCCATAATGACAAATGTGATAAATACGTCAAAGGTCACGTTTTAAAGATACTGCCTCTCTGTTGAAAAACATGTTTTCGAGTGTACCCTTATAATGACAGATGTGATTAATACGATGCACGTCACGTCTTAAAAATATTGCCTTTCCGTTAAATAAAAGGCACATGAGAGTACCCTTCACTGCCAGAAGGTGGCAGTGCTTGCATTTTTCACTCAAAGACGTTCGGCACAACAAATCAGTACTTCAGTGAAATGAGAGCAGTAAGCTTAATCACCAAGTACCCATTTTGAACCACCAAAGGTGAATCAACTGAAGTACTTGTCACAAATTAATTTAAATTCACTTGCCTTATTCAAATTATTTCCACCACTGCAACTAGAATATTATATTTGCACTTGTGCTTGGAATTTAATTATCAAAATGATAAGCTAATTAAGTGATGATAAGGCTGCATGGTTTCCAACCTAACTTCTGTAAAAGCAGTTTCATTTTTAGTTCTTATGGGCATGCAGAGAGTTTTCTTCGGAATGCAATTTTTTTGACTCTTCGGCATCATCTTTAAATAAAAACCAGATATATTCAGGCCAATATTGATTATGACAAAGTGTTCAATGCATCTCTTAATCCTTCAATATGTTTGATGAAGAAAAACAAGGAGAAAAATGGGCGAAGTGCTGTAAGTAAGCTTTTAAAAGTGGGTTAGAACTACATATTTGCGAACAAAACTGTACATATACTGAAAAAGCCTCCAGATGACAAAGGCATTTGTTTCTAAAAAAAAAAAAAAACTGTCACGGGGAAACTATCATTCTGGCTATTGCTGTGTAGACCTACTGCAGCAAACATGTTTGATGCATATCGTACAAACCTGGTCAGAGGGCACTTAACCTATACACTTAATGGACTAAACAAGCAAGCAATCTGAAGGTAGGAATAGCCAAAGGCAAAAATGCACCTTTCAAATGCTATGTGCTAATGCCACGAGTGTGCTTGAGCAGTTAAACACCAAACTTTTCAGCAACAACAGCTTCAAACCACTGGCAAAATAAGATTTTTAACTCCTAATTGAGGTATCACATGCCATCAGCAACAAATGTCACTGACATTGTCCAGTGTGTGGTCCCTGGAAGCAACACTGATCAAGCAGTGACTGGTAAACTTCCATGTTAATTATACAGCTAGACTTCAGGGTGCAGAGCCGTTAGGAATATTATTCTCAATGACTTAGGCCTGATACAGCTAACGGGGATGCTAGAAGCCAATTGTGACATCACACAGGACTGAGGTAACTCCACATTACGGAAATTTACCCAAAAAACCTTAAATATCTCAGGTATTATTTTGAATTTTAAAAAAGCTTTCGGCAAGCGCAGTCACTAGAATGAGAATGTTTATTTTCCTGGAGCTTTGGTGCTGAAATCTCCAAATATCAGGAATTACATGCAGAAAAACTTCAAGAATAATAACAGGAAAAATAAGTCAATTAACAATAGATTGACTGCAGTTAGCTCAAAAACATACTTCGGCAAGCTGGAAGAGAGCGGACTGTCCACATGCTTTCTCCTCTGGTCCACTGACATGCGAGGTGCTGGAGGAGATCTGCCAGAGACCAAAGAGGCGTTTTATAACCGGAGCAAGGACTGGCATGGCATCCACTCTAGAAACTTCACCCAGCACTCTTTAAAATGCAGCTAGTAGCTGTGGCTACAGTCTATGCACGGCTGGAGTTAGGGGTTCTGCACACATGAAAGACCTTTACATGAAAGAAAAAATGACCCAGTCCCCAAACAGAGGTCAGAGGGTGAGTGAAATCTCAATCTCCCTTATAAGTTTATACAGTACACTGAAGGGGACAATGAAGAGGAAATTAAAAAAACAATTAGGCCAGACCACGATTTAAATGTTTACCAACTGACTGTGGAATGACTGAAAGCTAAATGGAGATGGGGCAAACAACTCAGCGAGCTACCTGAGAAATATGTAATGCAGGATAACAGGGGAATCAATGTCAGTCAGCTCTTCAGATAAATGTACAGAACAAATACAGCCAAAAAATGATCAAACAACTGAGTCATTTTTTTTCCTGGCTCAGCCTTGGAATTTTTAGCTTGTGCAGCGGAGTATAGTACTGAATATAGAACTGCATCCATGCCGCTTTTAAAGGGCCACTGCACTGTCAGCAACAGAGGATGTTAAACCTGAAGTACAACCCCAAATCTGAAAAGGTTGATACAGTATTTTAGATTACAATTAAAACTGGAAGCAGTGATTAGTAAATTATCGCTGACCTGTATTACGTTGAAAACAAAACAACAGCACACCATTTGATGTTTTACCACATGAATTTTCAAAATAAACACATTTCAATTTTGATTCTTGTAACAAATTCAAGAGAGAAATTGGGTCAGTAAAGCAATAACTACCTTTTAATGCTGCCATTCCTTTTCGCAACACAATAAATGACGAGTTTGTTTCCAAAACGCAATACTAAGTGCCAAAATTACAAATATTGAGATTATACCATAAAGTAGCCCTGTGCTTCCTATACATGGTGCAAAAATCCATTTTTAGAAATTCATACAATAAACTGTATTTTTTTCATGGTCAAAGTTTGTGTGTTTCTACAAAACGCAATAGGCACCAACATAGAAAAGGCTGATTTACTCAAAATGAGTAAAATGGATATATTGCATTTTGGAAACAAACTCCTCAAATGCTTAGGGACTTAAGTGATGAAGTGTTTCAGATGTAACTTTGCCCCATTGTTCCAACAAATAAGTCTAACAGTGTGCAACAGTATGGGGCCTCCGTTGTCCCATTTTGTAATTCAAAATGCGGCACAAGTTCTCTATTTGGGACACATTGAGACTTTCAGACAGGCCGTCCAGCACTCACACCCTCGTCTTACGCAGCCATGCCTTTGTGACGTGCAGAAAGTGGTTTAACGTTGTCTTGTTGAAATATACCTGGGCGTCCCTGATGAAGATAAGTCGATTGACGAGCACGAGCGAATAGGTAGGATAGGGGAACAGATTGCAACCTATTCGTTCGTGCTCGTCAATCGACTTATCGTGACTTTCAAGATAGCGGCGACGAGAAACTACCTCAAGGTACTGTCTGCATAAACAGTCTTTTTTAATAAACTACCTGAGCATTTTCAAAGTTCTCAGTGCCTTCTTTTAAATGTCAGGGCCCTCGGAATTCTACCGATGAAGTGTGGAGCTTCTTTGAGCCTTGTTAATGATGTAAAAATAGCGATTTCTTTGCATGGCAACGCTATGCCCCATTCACTACCATTGTAAGCCTGTAGGGAGCTTCGGCTAAAAAGCCCTGTATTTAAAAATGTTGGGTGCTTACGGAGGTGGGGTATTCGACAAAAGTTAGTACTCTTTAACATGTTTCAATACACCCCAAGTCAATTTCACACTCAAAGTTCCCCTTTAAGGCAGTACACATCGCTGCAAAGTTTCTATGTACTTTTCAGCATCAATGGGGCCTTCATAGAAATGAAAGTTACCCTAGTTTAGGGCACTGACACAACCCAATACAATGACAGAGCATGACTTTTGGACTAGTTTCTAGTAACAGTCTGGATGGTCCTTTACGTCTTTGGTCCTTACCGTGAAATATTGACACCTCAGACCATGATATACAACCATAAATTGCTCCTAAATTGCTCCCATCCCAATTTTTTAAAATATGTAGGAGGCCTGAATGGCAGGAATGGATGTACATTTACAAATAAAATGAAGTTGACCAGACAAAACACTTAATACTTTGTCGTCATGCTGTCTGCAATGAAATACAAGTCAAAGTAAATTTAGGAATCACCGCTTTCTACTTTTACAAGCATTTTTCGGACCCTCCAAAATTTTTCCAAGTAGGGGTTGTACTTCATTAAAGGACTACAGCTACAGTATGGGACCAGTGCTGTTTAGCAGCCCTGTGAACCATAACTCCTGGACATCAGAACACAGAGAAAACGTACCTCAGCCAGCTGGAATAAGGCAGAGTTCACACAGGCCTTCGGTGAGCCCTGCGCTCCTGTCCGTGGTGTCCCAAACGGGACCTGAGGATGGAAGATGAAGAACGATACTTCAGTTAGCATTAGCTGCAGCTTGGTGGGGGAACAAGGTCAGGGTTAATAGGACTTTTCCAGAATGCTGCAGGTTCAAACGCACAAGGGGGAAGTCGGTTTTGGACGCTTGAGTGAGCTTTTCAGTAAACTAACAGCTCTCCTGCCGCAAGGCTCACAATCTCACCTCTGCCAGACCAGGAGATGGCTTTCTCTCAGTGGCTGCGGCTCCTGCAGTAGGCTTCGGAGTGCTTGAGGAAATCTGCAAAGAAATCAAACAGGTGGTCAACATTGTACAAAAGGATGGACAAGGCAAAATTCTCCTATGATGTTCTGAAGAATATCACATGCATGTATTCTCAGGTATTTTCATACAAGGCACCAAAACAAACACTATTTGTAGGTAAACAATTTACACATAGTGTACATCCAGTCCCTACTTTCTCGCTTCTGGCATATTTCTTATGCGAGGCCTTGAATGACTGCCTGCATTCAACTTCTGTGTCAGTCTGCCAGCACAAGACTTAGCCAGGCTCAGAAGGAGCCCATGCACAGGTGACATACAGTCATTGTCAGAAGTGTAGGTATTCGACCTTTCATTATTCCATATTTACCAGAACTGACACTTTTGCTTTGACCCTTTATTTTCAATTTAACAGAATCTTTCAAGTAATAAAAGAAATGAAAACGGCACAGACAAAAAATATCGGGACCCACAACCCAATATTTTGTAGCGCATCCCTCTGAGGCAATCACAGCTATCAACAGCTTTCGCAGATTAGAATGACACCTTTACACCTCTGAACTGATAGTCTGCCCCACTATTCTTCAGAAAACTGCTTTGGTTTTCCAAGGTTTGAAGGGAGCCCTGTCCCAACAGCCTATTTCAGCTCTTTCCATTAAGCTTCTCTTGGATTCAGATCAGGCATCACAGGCCACCGCACAACAGTCCAATGTGTTTTTCTTATCAATTCTTGAGTGCGTCAGATGCACGTTTTGGGTCATTGTCCCATTGGATGATCCATGACCAGCAACTGAAGACTAAAAAACTAAAAAGTGTGACTCCCAATCACATCTTAAGACAATACGTTGCAAGTCCATAAGTTTTCAGTCTCAGATGATGAGATTCAGGGAAGACTTCTGATGATATGAAACAGGTTTGACTTTATAAGATCGTCAAAAAACGAGAAAAAGACTGACTTCAAACATCTCGGACTGAGTTTTATGACCACCTTACGACAAACATTTGCGATAACAGGGGTGCGCCGCAACTCTAGCCAGTGAAATTGCTTGAAAAGCCATGTAAGGTGGGCATAAGACTGAGCTTTCTGACGGTGGTTGGTATGTTTCTCTCTCCAGTGCCTTGATAATCTTTCAGTTTCATTGTCCCTTGCCAAAATTGGAAGAAGCCAGTGCCAGCCGCAGCAAAGCAGCCCCATTACATAACTGACCTTCCCCCGTGTTTCACAATAGGCTTTGTGTTCCTTTCTTTGAAAACTTCATTTTTTCTTCCATGACAATGAAGTTGAGGCGACTAATCGACAAGCTTCAATTTTCTTTCATCATTCCAAAGGACATTTCACCAAACATATTGGAGCTCATCAAGATGCATTTTGACGAACTCCAGTCTGGAGATTCTATTTCAAAATAGGGGTCTTCCTGGGTCTTTTTCTCTGGACCCCACTTTCATCCAACCAATTGTGCGAACATGCACTGCTGTCCCTCGATCTTGGAGGTGGGCTTGCATCCATTCAAAAGACTTCCCTGACCTGCCCTCTTCAAACATTCAAACTATCCTCCTGTTCAACACGTGGTCAATTGTCCTCTCGCTGCAGCGCACAGGAGGGCTGGCTAAAATCCCACGGACCTTAAAACTTGATAATATTTGTAACCAAGGTCACAGGAACATCAAGCTGCTAGGAGATGGTCTTTTAGCCTTTACCTGGACCACACATGCAAATAATTTTCTACATTATCTGCTCAGACTACTCCTTTCCTTTTTTTCCCTCTTGTCCATGCTCAGATTGGCGCACACACTGACACTGAACGGCACAGTGAGCACTTCTCTCAATTAAAATCAGCAGAGAGAATGATTTAAGACTGAAGGTACCTGCGACACTAATGAAAGGAAATTGTCTATTTGAAATATACTAACAATTCAATTATCTTGTACCATTTTGGATGAGTAAACAATTTTGTTCCGGCAGTTTTTGAATTTCATTGTTGAAAGAGCAAGAATTCAGTTGTTTCATGGTTTCTCTATTTTGCCTACGGCCAACAAAAAGCATGCAGGTACAGTACCAGTCAAAAGTTTGGACACACTTTGCTAATCTCACAGAAATTTAAACAGTTTTACTTCTCTATATAATCTCAAATGGAATTTTGTAAAAGGTATAAACAGTCAGAGGTGAAAAGAGAGTAACTGACTTGTTTGAATAGTGTCTAAAATTTTGGAATTCTCAAATAAGCCATATTTTGCAAAGAAAACAGACAAATAAGCTCCTTCTATTTTCCAACAGCCGAATTAAAGTCAAGCGGTTTTGGGACTTATTGAGCAAAAAGGTAGATGAAAAGCCACCTCAAATGCAGCACGTCTTTGGGAAGTTAGACAGCCATGCAGCCACAAATTCATTATATTCATATGACTGCCCTTGTTAAAAAAAAAAAAAAAAATTGAGAATTCTCCGCAAATATGACAGGAAATGGCAGTTCGTTTGATGGATTTAAGACTTGGATCTTTTTTTGCAAAATAAAGTCTGCTTATTTCTTTATCTAACACATATTGTAAAAAAAATGTGGGTATATCCAAACTTTTTACTGGTACTGTATGAGTGACAGGAGAACTTTAAATTACCAACACCTTTCAGGAAGAATGAAACATTTTTTCCATGAGGTGCAAGGGCACCAACATTTTTGACCACGTCAGTACTTCAATAGTAAACACCGCTCAATGAACCTGCACAGAAGTAAGGCAAAGTGGATGCTTGTGTGTAAACACAGGATCATATCTGGGAGGAGAAATTTGTCTAATTTTCCATATGTAAATTATTGGTAGACTGATACCACAATAGACAGACCTTATTTAATCTCAGCTGCAGCATTGCCTGTGCAGGAAAACTTGCTACAAACCAGCAGAACCATTTGTGTGGAGACACTACTCTTAGCGAGAACAAATTTAACTAGAACGTGTTTTACTTGTGTAAACAGACGTCTCCCCCCGGTCCCCTTCCCTGCCTAACCCACCGAACGGACAGACAGACAGACAGGCACATACCAAAAGGCACCACTGCAAGACCTGGGTAGTAAATATGCAAAGTTTCGTTAAGATCATGCAAACGATTTTGGAGTTACGCTCCGGAAACGAAGTGAGAACGCCGACGCCGACGTGACCGCAAACACGCACGCGAACGCAAACGGAAACCGACGCTAAAACATTATTTTTCTCCTCTCCCTCCAGGGGGGGAGACATAATTTTTGAAGGAACGGCATGCTCAGAAAAAGCCCAAAACTCATGATGTGACGGTGATGGAGCAAGAGAGATAAAAGCATACAGACCTGGGCTCAGCCAACGAATAGGCAGAACAGGAATGGTGGGAGGAATCCAAACCTATAGCTGACTGTATCTTCACTAAACCTGACTAAAAAGCAGCGTCCAGAAGCATAAAAGAGGCTACTGGTATATTCCACTCAAACCCCTAATGGTATTTGAGCACCCATGACCTTTGTGAGATCCCAGCAGAGACAGATGTGTGCAATTTATCTTTCATGGATGACAAAAAAGTGGTTGAAGGACTAGCACTAGAAATACACACTTATTCCTCTGAACAGAACACACTCAGAAGAGACGGAAGGTGTAATATGTATTATTGGTTAGCTGTGAACGCCACTTGGGAGGAATGTCGAAGTAAAGGTATTGAGAGAATCCTGATTATCTCACCTGAATGGAGGCGACATTCCAACACGTTTACTCGATATTTCTTCTGTTTCTCGCTCCCTCTCCCCCCCGTTAAAACACATTCTCAGACTTGCGTGCTCGCTCAACTTTCACTCTCACGGTTCCTTACAGACAGACAGACAGACAGACAGACACACACACACACACACACACACACACACAAAGTTTGCATAGCTGTCCTTATTAGGACATTACATTGACGTATATTCATTATTCATTATGGACAGCCTAACCCTAATCCTGACCCTCATCCTAACCGTAACCAAATCATGCCTAACCCCAACCTTAACCTAACCACAATTCACACCAGACCCCTAACCTCAACCATGACCACAGAAGTGACTCCTGGCCTTTTTAGGATCAGGCTTTGGTCCCCATAAGGAGGACTGGTCCCAACAAGGTCAGTGTTTATACTGGAAAAGCTCCCTAATAGATAACAAAAACATGAACGATCGAACGAACGAACGCATAAACACACACAGGCACGCACGCATACAATAGCTGTGCAGCGGCTCCTTTGAAATTTTCACTCCCTCTACTCCCTCTCACACACATATCCCACACAGTCTCTCACTTGGATCAATGTTTCACTGTAAGCAGTGCATACACGGCCCCTGTGATTACTGCATGCAGATGAGTGCTTAATATCTAGCTTCAGTCAAATTTAATCTCTACACTCCTCCCACCACGCATTCTTTCTTTCAGTCCTACTTCATCTCAGCAGAGTCAGAATTCACAAATACAAATAAACTGTCATTAGCCCTCACAACCCCTTTAAAAAAACAAATGTTTCATAGTTCATTTCATATGGCTTGCTGTGGCTTACAAACACCATTATGTGGACCGTTACGCTTGTAAATCCATAGTACTGCAGCACAAATACAAATACAACTGCAAACCTGAGCTACACTCGCTTCACATTGAATGCTGCCTTCAATTTTATTTTTTTTATTTATTTATTTTCTCCATGGTGGAGCTTATAATAATGTTTCATTTAGACTTATCAGTATAATTAAATATTTATGAGGAGGTGGTATTTGAGAACTATTCAAAACATGGAACTCTTAAGACTGATATAGTGGCGTAGGACTAACCGAACCAAACTTCTACACTCCTCCAAATCTGCAACAAGACTGGCATATTTGGCTCAAGCATTTACCTTCTATTTATTTTCTGGTTTTGAAAAATTTGTTTGACCTCATAGCAACAACATAAAGCCATACATAGCTCAAAGGTATCTCATTACAGTAGTGAAAAGCTGTCCTGGGAAAAATTATTACTGCTGGTCGTGCGTAGATAACCAAAAAAATGCAGCATTCACCTTTACATTTTAAGTGTTGCATTTTAGAGGGAAAAAAAACAGCAAATAAAATGCGATATCAAATTCTAATGCTGTCCCCACTACAGAATTCTACAAAATGCATATTTTCACTTCAAATCTGTAATATTCATACCTTTTATTCAAGAGAGAACAATATCTGCCTTCAAATGATTTTATCACTTCAATATGCAGTATCTGCTCTCGGTTTGCAAACAGACCGTGTAAACAGACCATGTCCTTTTCCAACACATTGTTATGCTCAGATTATAGAATTCAGAGGAGCTATAGAATCAGTAATTGAGGAATAACTAGTTTAACCTCGCCACTTAGACACAGAAACTACAATGTAATTCTGCTGGATAAATTTAAACTTCTGTTGAGAGAACTGACTGCAGGGAGACGCAATAATGATGTATGACAGATACAAATAGTATGTAGCACTGCTTGAGGTATATACTAAATCATTTACAACCCCAATTCTGAAATAGTTGGGCCAAAGTGTAAATCGAATGAAATCAAAACGCAATGACTTTCAGATCACACCAGCCAGTATTTTATTCACAATAGAACAGAGATAACATAGCAAATGTTGAAACTGAGAAATTTTACCATTTTATCCACAAAATGAGCTCATTTCAAATTTGATGGCTGCTACAGGTCTCAAAAAAGTTGGGACAGGGGCCTGTTTACCGTGATGTAGCATCCCCTCTTCTTTTTAACACAGAGTGGAGGTGTCTGGGCATTGAGGAGACAAGTTTCTTGAGTTTAGCCACTGGAATTTGATCCCACTCTTGTTTAATACAGGCTTCCAGCTGCTGGAGAGATTTGGGTCTCCTTTGACGGACTTTTCGTTTAATTATGCACCAAATCAGTGAAAGATCAGGACTGCAGGCAGGCCAGTTCAGCACAAGGATTCTTCTACTACGAAGCCATGCTGTTGTAATAGCTGCGGTATGTGGTTTTGCATTGTCCTGCTGAAATACACAAGGCCTTCCCTGGAATAGATATTGTCTGGAGGGGAACATATGTTGCTCTAAAACCTTTATATACCTTTAAGCATTCATGGTGCTTTTTAAAACATGCAAGTGTCCCACACCATATGCACTAATGCATCCCCAAACTATCAGAGATGCTGGCTTTTGAACTGAACGCTGATAACAGGAGGGGTGGTTTTTCTCCTCTTTAGCCCAGAGGACACGACGCCGATGATTTCCAACAAGAATGTCAAATTTGGACTCGTCTGACCACAGGACACTTTGCCATTTTGCTACAGTCCATTTTAAATGAGCCTTGGCCCACAGAACACGGCGGCGCTTCTGGATCATGCTCAACAATGGCTTCCTTTTTGGATGATAGAGTTTTAGGTGGCATCTGTGGATGGCACGACAGACTGTGTTCACGGACAGTGGTTTCTTGACATATACCTGGGCCCATTTAGTAATGTCAATGACAGAATCCTGCCGGTGAGTGATGCAGTGGCGTTTGAGGGCCCGAAGATCACGGGCATCCAGTAAAGGTCTTCGGCCTTGTCCCTTACGCACAAAGATTTTTCCGGTTTCTCTGAATCTTTTGATGATGTTATGCACTGTCGATGATGAGACCTTCAAAGCCTTTGCAATTTGACCTTGAGGAATATTGTTTTTAAAGTATTCCACAATTTTTTTTACGCAAGCCTTCACAGGTTGGAGAGCCTCTGGCCATCTTTACTTCTGAGAGACTCAGCCTCTCTAAGACATCCCTTTTACAGCCAATCATGTTACACACCTGATGCTAGTTAACTTAATTACTTACTAAATGTTCTTTCAGCTGATTCTCTGATATATTAATTGCTTTTTCAGCAATTTTTTGCCTGTGTCCCAACTTTTTTGAGACCTGTTGCAGCCAGAAAATTTGAAATAAGCTCATTTTGTGGATAAAAATGTAAAATGTCTCAGTTTCAACATTTGAAATCTTATTATGTTCTATTGTAAATAACTTATTGGCTCGTGATCTGAAAGTCATTGAATTTTGATTTTATTCACAATTTACACTTTGTCCCAACTATTTCGGAATTGGGGTTGTACATAGTGTATTTTTCATATTTGTATGGTCTCAATAGTGGTAATAGACAACTTTCAGTTTTGCTCGAACAGCAGTAGTTTTACGGTATTGAGCACAAGTAAAGTCATCCCAATACCACCAAAGCATTAATTTGCTCATGGATTGATAGTGACACTTCTAAAATGTCACCTCATTTCAAAGCGATAAATAATATAATTTAGAGTGTAGCATAACAGAGATGCCAAGTCTCACGCATTCGACGTAGGTCTCACGCATTTTTTAGGCTTATTCACCGTAGTCCGTAATTATTCATTGAATGCTTAATGAGATTCTCACGCGGTATTAAAATCCTTGTGCACTGAAGTTTCAGTTTCACTTGCATAAAGGTGGACCTCATCACGAGTAACATGGAAAGCGTTTATGACTCCAGACTTCTCGTGCTTCTCTTTACTCAGGGATTGGAAACAATGCATGTGTTTCATGATCGTTTAAATTGTTTTAATGAATAAGACCATCTGAAACGTTTTTATGCAATTCCATTGCTTTCAATCCCTCAGTAAAGACAAGCCTGAGAATTCCCGAGTCATAATCGATTTCCATGTCATTAGTGGGGAAATCCTCTGTGATGCACGTGAAACTGATTAACTTGATGCACAATGGCTTAAATTCTGCGAGTGAATTTCTTCAGTGCGCGTTGATTGAATAATTGCTGACTACGGCACAGGAACGTGAATGCCACTAAGAGGAGAGACTCACGCCTAAGGCGTGAGACTTGACATCTCTGGCATAATATTAATGATTTCACGGTGTCGCAGTGAGGCACAGGGTAGCACTGTTGCCGGGCAGAAAGAACGCCGTACATTCAAATTCAGCCTGAGGCCTTTCTGTGTGGAGCTTGAGTGTTTGCCCCATGTTCACATGGGTTTCCTCCCATCTCAAAAAACATGCATGCTAGGTAAATAGGAGACTCTTAATTGCCCCTGTATGAATGAATGGTGTGTGAGCACTACGACAGACAGACGAGCTCTCCAGCGCTATGTCTCTCAACCACACTCAGCTGGGCTATGCCCCTGCACTCTCGTGACCCCAGTGAGGAAGATGCAATCTAGATGATGGATTGATGGATGATTTCATAGGCTGCTGCGCATAATGAAGGGGCCGTGAGGATGATTTTGCATTAGATTTCATTTTGGTGCCAAAATTACTTCTCAAGGGATAATTTTACATGATTCCAATGGACAAAAAGCTTTATGTTAGTTTTCTGAAATGGTTTGGAGACGTACAGAATAAGTGCCTCGTAGCCCCCCACATTTTAGTTGTTGGAAAGGTTAAATAATAATACTAATAATAACTAGAGATTGTTTTTAAGGCAAAAAAACAAAGGTCTCCCCCCACCCCAGTGCTGCCGCCGGAGGAAACTATAAAAGTTAATAACCTCAAAATAGCAAAAGGCATATCTGCACGACCTGATGCAAATGTGTGCAAATTTTCATGGAAATATATCAATTGGTTTCTGAGTTATGGTCCAGAAATTTTGAGAAAGCCAACGTGGATGCACACGGGAAACTGGACAAAAACAATGTCCCCCCTCCCTTCGGGGGGAGACATAATAATAATAATAATAATAATAATAATCCCAACAACAGTAGAAGCAGAAGTGAGTGTCATGAGACAAAACAGTTGCTTAGTAATAAAACGTGTATATTTATCAATGCTCATTATCACTATTTTAAGGTGTTTGGAGACTACGGGGGGCAACTTATATTTGGCTTCTCAGGTTATCAGTAGCTTATAGCATCACCCTCAGATTTTGCAACTGTGTTCAAAAAGTTTATGATCCTGGAAATGTATTGTTTTACCTCCGAGACATTTTTTTGTTTCTTAGTTTTTCATGGCAAATTAAAGGAAAACAACCACTATGCATAATTTTTATGAGGTTTCTTTATATTTTTGGGACTTTTGACCAAATTTTTGAAATTTGACTGAAATAAGTTTAAATTCTGAATGCAATTTAAGCCATTTTTCCAGTCTCTGTGATGCTCAAATCCTGATTGACAAAGTCTTGAACAGGGATGATGAACACCTAAAGCAAGGATTAGCTTGATCTGGCATTTGCACAAAGGGGTTAAATTTGGGTCCAATAAATGTGATGGTTTTGTGCCAGGACTGCATACCCGCTTGAATAAATACAGGGATTTCAATCATGCACAAAAGCCACAGCAATCACCTTATCACAGAGAAGCTACAGAAAATTACAATGAATCTGGGCATTTTCCAGCCTATTGCTCGGCTACTAGACAGATAACTATGTCAGTCAGCATCCCCGCCCACCGTCCACCTCCCCAATTTCATGACTTTAGCGGCAAATTCCACATTTGCCGCTAAAGTCATGAAATTGGGGAGGTGGAAGTACGTGCGCAAAGCCTTGCTTAATTAATTCACCCTTCCCAATGTAAAGTCCTACCTTAGACATAATCATAATTATTTAAATATCGATTCACAGGCTACATCAGAAGTCACTACATCAGGAATCAGGAATAAGTGTACCCTCCATCTTAAATGCCCTGACATCTAACCAAATTCCTCTGATTCAAATCCCTATCTAGGGACAGCAAAATCACATGCAATGCTGACCTTTGAACCCCAGGGGGTCTTACCTCAGCATGCTGGAAGTGTGCAGGTTTTCCAGGGTGCTTAGCAACGTCTGCAGCCTCTGACTGGGAAGTGCTGGAGGGAATCTGCACGGATAGATCGGAATCTTTAAAACATGAGCCACCACCGCGTCAAAACAATGTTTAAAAAAAGATCTTCAATATAATCAATATTCTACTGGAAAAGCACCTCAGAGAGATTGAATAAGGTAGATTTTCCAGCCTGCTTGCTCGGGTCCATGGAGGTCAAAGAGGTGCTAGAGGAGATCTGCAAAAGAGGAAGGGTGTCAAAATCACACGTCAGAAACCTTCCACAACATGCCAGAGCATTAGGGGAGATGGAGTAGGAGAAAATGACCTTACGACTTTTTTTTGTTAATATTCCCACAAACATTTTGGGAAGTGTGCGCTACAAGGAATAAACCAAAGAGCAGCTTTACCAATAAAGTTTAACCTCGGACCCAGGTATCACTTGGTCAATCCTAGCACTACAGAGATCATCATTTGGCCCCACGGTCCAAGCTCAAGTCCAAGGTCACAAACTAATTAATAATATAAACATTCCTATTGCTGCATAATACAAACCTAAGCTCTAAGTGCAGGAATACATCCTGTAAGTATGTGTACTTCACCTGTTGCTGGTTAAGTCATCAATGAGGCTGATAATCGATATTCTCTATTGAACAGGTCAGCTGGTGACTTAATCAGTGGTGGCTTCGCAGGAATGAATTTACAGTGATACAGGTCTATCAGTCCCTAATGAAAACCTAAGTTCTAAATGCAATAATTAGTGAGGTACGTGGCATTTTCCTGTTTGATTGTGAAGTCTAGGTCAAAGGAAAAATCCAAGGTCACAAACTGATGTGCAATATACAACTGCCAATGAGTTCCTAATACAAACCTAAGAACTAAATGTGGCAGTAAGTGATATGGACCATTTTGTTTGGATTTGTGCCATTTGGACCTTAAATTTATTATTTATTTTACAATCTAATTTTGTCCAAAATCAATAGGCGTTGAGATCTCACCACTACTAATGCCTCTGCCAAATATAAATAAAATTGACTGCCAATGGTAACCAGCAGTTTGATCGCAAGAAACCTCTACAGACATGGTGGAGATGGCGACAGCGGAACAAACGTAAACCCACAGCATCCCCAACTCTGCCTGATCTGCTACAGTGATATACTGTAGCTTTCATGTGCAACACATGGAATAAAATGATGCAGAACACAGCCAATCGCATACACAATACCAGCGATTAGTGAGGCTTTGATGAAACATGCTAGCGTCAGTTCTTCATTAAGTCCTTTCGGCATGAAATACTTGTGTAAAACTCATCAGATCCAAGAAGCTTTTCTTAGCTGGAGGATGGTGGCTCAGTCACTTCTAACTTCAATGCCCATATACTATAGTAATGAGTCATATATGAAAGCAAAGCAGGTGACAATGAATTTTACAGTCATTTGAAAACACAGCAATGGAATCGGGTCGGGGAGATAGGTGGGGGTCACACTTTCTTTGTGTAAACTGGACGAGACACGCTGTGAACGGGAGGGAGAGCTCATGGCGGTCCAAGCGTCTGGCACAGGCCTGGTTTTACGCCTCAGCTGAAAGACGAAGGCAGTGAGCGAGTCCACAGGGAGCTCCTCTCAGAGAGGCCAGGCTTGCCTCTACTCTGCAGCTTCTGCCTTCACCCTCTCCAGGAAAACACCGCCATCTTCCGCGATGATGTAATGCAGCGAAGCCGCCGAAGGAGGATTTATACTGACCCGCCCACCGCGCTCCCTCGTGGCACGAGAGCTGCGCGTCAGGGTAATTAGGATCAATTTGCAGCGGCTAAATGGAATTTGCAGAGGATTAGCCTGAAACGCAGCAGCGCGCGGTCAACGCTAGCGCTCCTCTTCCTTTCAGCACGCTAATGAAGTGCCCGTAGCGGCTTTGGCTGCCTATCAATTGCACGGCCCTAAAGCCCAACCCCCCCGCACGCTCTGGTGGAGATCGGAGTCTGCACCCCAGAGAGGCGTGTCTGTAGAGGGAGCGTCTCTCTGCCCGACGAACGCATCAGAGCCTCTGAGCTGACGGGGCGGAGCTAGGCTGAGCGGGGCTTTGGCGAGCTCTTCATTACACCCTGACCTCTGATGGCACAGAAACACAGGTTCAAGTGCACTGCAGTACCTACATGTACATAGCACTAACATGCATGTGCACACACACACACACACACACGCGCGCGCGCGAGTGCCTACCTAGGCACAAATGCAACACGCAGACACACACATGCATCCAAAGATGAATGCACATCCACACAGAACTACAAGCACGGTGACAGAAACAAGCCAACACACCCAGACCCATGGACACACAGTAGTGCCTTGAAGCCAAGGCCGGGAATGATCGTCTGTAGCATAGTCAGCAGCGCCCACTCGTGTCCACGGCAACCTTATTGCCCGGGCTGTCACATTCCCTTTACCTCAGCTGACATTCAGCTGCTCATTATATTTAGTGTCAAAGTTCATGATCCCATTTTTCTTTCAATAAATTCTCCAATGGATGTGAGCCTCCAAATGTTCCTGAGGAATGATGGGCTAGCCACCGATCAGCCTTCCCCTCAGTAAACTGAATGGGGCCATCCTCCAATTTAACAAGGCAATAATGAGGTCCACTGCCTCTCGCATGCAGTATGACATCCCTGTGACTGACACAGCCTGTATGTACAGATAGGCACACTCGGTAGTCCTGCTGGCATTAGTGGGATACAGAGAGATGAGGGTGGGGGTGCAGAAGAAGACTAACATTAGATAAAAGTGCACTTAGTAAGCCGTGTTTTTTAGTATGAACCTCGACAGAAGGGAGGAAAAGACTCACATTTTGACGGGGGGATGAGGCAGGTTCTACCGTGAAATCTGTTGGACCGTTGGGTTATATTACCCATCCCCTTTACCGTAATTGGTTATTTACTTATATGACTATATTTTGCAATGGATACACTGCTGACGAAACATTAAGACTCCATTTTTTAGGATGTCATGTTAGTTTAAGGCACTTCAGGATAGCATCTATGCTATGAATTTAAAAATAGAAGTATTTTTACAATGATAACACCTGTCCAGCAAGCTTATTTAAATACTGTCTTTATAGCATCTGGGTGCCCGAAAAGGAAGGGAGGGATGGAGGGAGAGAAGAAAGAAAGAAAGAGAGACAGAAAGAAAGACATTGATGCTTACCTCCCGAGCAGTTAGCGCATGCTCCCCAGCTAGCAGCAGCAGGCTAAGACCTCCCATTTTGGTTGGATCTGCAGGGTGGACAGAGAGGCAGGAAGGGGGTGAGTAAGGCAGGGTGAGGGGGCCACCGCATGACACCATCTGGTTTGGAGGTTGTGGGCCGCACCTGCCATGGCGAAATTCAGCTGAGGTGCGCTCTCGGGCTTGGGCACTTTTTTGGTGATGGCGCAGTCCTTGGGAGAGGCGGAGGACACAGACCAGATTTTTTTGCGAGGGGCGCCGATGGCTTGGGTGGGGCTGGTCACCGGCTTATTGGTGGTGGGACACCACTTATAACCGGGGTTTGCCTTCATGAAAGCATCTTTATACTGGAAGGCAAAAGACACAGTACAACACAGGCTCAGTGCATGAACATCACAGATATAGAAGATCTTACGCCAGTGATCGTGTCATATGAAAGTTATGAAACGAGTTGCGCGAAGTTTGGGTTTGTTGTGAGCTTTAGTGAGCAATAAACCCAAAATTTACTCAATGAGTTTCATGACTTTCATATGAGACGATCGAGAGTATAAGATTCTGTTTATCACATAACTGAATCACGTAATTTAATAGAAAACAAACCTAATTTCTGTAAGCGCCTTAACCCTTTCAGCGCTGTGGGCAACTATAGTTGCCCAATGAAGTAAGATATCAAAGTCAGATGCTGTTGAAAACCTATCATGCGGCAACTTGTTTAAAAGAGTTCCCGCAGGGGAGCTTTTTTAAACAAGTTGCCGCATGATAGGTTTTCAACAGCTCAGCATAACTACATTTTTAATTCCTTGAAAATGTATTGGGCGCTCAACAGGTTAATGGTCAATCCCATTATATGTTAGCATTGAGCCAACTCCGTCATTCTGCTTCTCAATCAGTGAGTCAGACATTCGCGTCTGAATAAGCAATGGTTTCCAAATTCGTAGTCAAATGTGTAGCCAGCTAACGTTAGCTCGCTAGGTAACAAACTAATGTCACATAATGGTAATGGTAAGGTAGTTCGCTAGTAAGGTAAGTAACATTAACTTAATTATGTGAGTGGCATCTAGGTTGCTAGCTACAGTGCTAAGCCATACTGATTTAACCAACGTTACACTTCGTATTCAGTTTGGCTAAACATTAACAGCATGACGTAACATGGAGGAGTAATTTTTTCCCACGCTCTCAGCCAATGAAATGTTCGCAAAAGTGATATGTACCTTGGGTAATATCAAAAATATGTCAAGTGCTGGGATGTCGGAAAAGAACCGCAGTAATGCGATAAAAAAACAACTTCACAATGAGATGGGCACCTTGGCCGAATTTGTGAACCACCCAAATACCTTCTGATAGTGATTATGTTTTCACACGCACCTTTATTCTGCCAATAAATAGATGAGGCTAATATCCAGTAAAAGGGAAATAAAACTGTCAAAACAAAATCCAGTGTGTTCCTGAGGGCTGGCTAGTGTTAGCCTCTGTTCCAGATCATTAGCAGACGTTGGTGGAATTAGCTAAGCAGCAGAAGTTTCCAGCAAACAGAGGAAATTAAAGGTGCATCTGGTGGTGTCACCACGAAAGCCACTGGTCTTTCAAGGCTGCCTTTAATATGCAGGGCCTGGTCACATTATGTGGAGATGAAGCCTGGGAGTGCGGGACCAGGGGATCAGTGTAGTTGTGCTGCCAAATACCCACTGCCTGGTCACACTGATTTTCGTCAGGCATTTTCAGATCATTAACGCTTGGGCCCTGCCCTGATCTCTCGCACCAAGAAAACATAGGTTTGTGTCGGGTCCCCTGGCACTGCCAACAGGGCCTGAGTTCACCCCAAAAATATTCCATCATCAGCACACGCCCCCCAGTGACCAGTAATAGGGAGATAAACAGGGCCAAATCGTTAATGGTGAAACTGAGGAGCTGGAACATGGATCACGATGGGGAGATGCACCAGGATACTGTATAATGGGGAGAGAATAAACCTATAAGCTTTAATGCAGGAATAGCAAGAAAAGTAGGTCAAATCACTAAAGAGCAGACAGACTGAACAAACATTGTTCATGAAAAAACAAACAAGACCAAGCTGTTTGTGGTGAGACAGACCGACCACATTTCTAAATTGAGGAACAGACTGGACCAGAGGACTGAACCAAATCACTAATTGGGAGGTCAACCTGACCAAACCACTACGAAGAAGGTGGATTGGACCGAATCACAAATGGGAGGGGTGGACCGGGCCAAATCACTAACAGGGGGACCACCAGGACCAAATCAATCATAAGGAGCGTAGTTCAGCGGTTAGTTACCCAAGCTCCTGAGCACATATGGGCCAAGCAGTGGCATAGATAGCAGTAATACAGACTCCAGCTGGAGCTTTGTGATTCATGAAAGGAATGTGGTGCCAAACGCAGAGACAACATTGGCTTTACCGTGCAGCATCCCAACATAACCCTTCCAGTGTCCCTCTCTTCAGCACGCATCACTCAACAACCATTTATGTGTGAACGTCTACGAGCAATTCCACACATTTCATTGGTTCAAAAAATCTACCACTATGTGATAAAAATAATTCACTGATACTCAGAGAAATTGCTATACACTCCAAATATCATAAAATAGCCATTAATTTCATGACAAAGACGTGGAGTTCATTTTAAGGAGTAAATTATATCTCATAAAATAACCCTCAAAATAAAATGGCTCACATATAAACCAAACTACATCAAGAGATATATGGGGCAATTCACTGCTGCAAAGACTTTGGTGGAAGATTTAAGCTTGGTTTCTCTGACCCTACAGGCCATAAGCCTGCAGAGTGAAACACTTCCGACATCTCTGTACACATGAATCAGTTCTACGATGCCACTGATTCACGGCCAAGGCGATGGGGCTCCATTTTATTGTGTAGGTGCTTTGCAGTCAGAAGACTTCTCCAGCCATATATCTGGGTCAGTTCCTTTCCAGTTGTTTCATTCAGAAAGGAAGGTTCTTTTTCTCCTCTTCTTGTCAACAACGCATTCAGTTAAAATGAAACTGAAAGATTAAAATGTTTTCATGCACTTCAATTTCTTAGGTTTTTGCACTCCCCCCAAAGGGCTGAAACAAGAAAGTTGATCGATTCAATTTAAAATATTTTGTAACCAATTACTGCAACACCAGAGGTTGGGATAACAGCAGGTCAGAGGAAGTAGGTCAGTTTCTCGACAGTGCGTTTATTTAGACATGAAGAAAGCCGACAAGGGTAAAATGAATTAATATATGCGCTTTAAGATGCATTCTTTAAATACACAAAATGAAATAATTTCATTTTTTATAGTTCATTCCATAAATGTTCCATTAAATAATTAAATAAATATGGCAATAATAGTCTATTAAATTTTTAATTAAATAATTAAAAGACATGCCATTAAAAGACCAGCATATTTCATATTAATATCCCCACACATTACCACTTACAGTTGTTTGTCTTCACTTTACTTTCGCACATTACTGTAAGCTTACTAATCAACTGATTAACCTCCTGAAAAGAAGAATGCCTTCACATTCATACAGCTCATTTAGCCATTAGCACTGCAATTAAATGACAAACTTTTATATCAACGGCAGACTTGTTTCGATAAAAAAAAAACATCCGAGTTGACGGACTGGGTCAGACTGGAACAATGAGGCTGTCTGCGCCACTGTAAGCCTTGAAAAAAACTGAAACATAAGTCCATTCCAGTGCGTTCCAGAGACTCCGTATCCCACCAACTGTATCGTGCATTTACATGCATTCTATTTCAGTGCATAAGATTATACTCAACATTGTGTGTTTCAGTTCAAGGCTCACTAACAGTAATTCAAATATTTAGCGCCTTAATAGTGCTGAAATCAGGGAATTTGGGAATGTTATTCGCTGGGAATAGCAGGACGGTCACAAAAATCAAGTGGTTCCATTTACATCCCCTTTCGTCATAAGTTACCCTGGATAAAAGTATCAGTAAAAAGACGGCAATGCAATGCACCAACAGACATCACTGGATGTCTATGATATATGTCAGAATTCTGATGATGTTCTAACAGTATTGACCAGATGAGGGACAAAAAAGCAATAATTCCCACAGCAGAACCAGAGGGTATAAGAAATTAAATGTAGGGCCTGTGAATCATAAATCTAAGGGTAAACCAAGGTCTGTATATCATGAATCGAGGATCAAAAGCTAGGATTAGTACATGATAAATCTAAGGCCAGCAGTGAATGTTTCTGCACCCTGCCGCCATACCTCCTTGGCCATGTCAGTGTATTTTTGCTTCTCCTTGGGGTCCAGGACGGCCCACCAGTCGGCCAGGATCTTGGTGGCCCCGCGGTTGTCCAGCCGCGGGTGCTCCTGACGCACCAGAGAACGGTGTCGCTTGCAGAACAGGAGGAAGGCGTTCATGGGGCGGCGGGCACGCTGTTCGGACACCTCCTCCACCCCCTCCTCCTCAGTGACCCCGCATTCCGGCTCCTGGGCCCCGCTTTCCCTGCACAGCAGAGGCTCCTGTAGGCCCAAAGAGTTTCAATGATTTCCCGCAATGCGTCAAAGGCTGCACAACACTGTCTCTTGATTTAGGGTGAATATCAAAGCTAACTCTAGGTCCTTATTTATGACAATGATGCTACTGCGACTAATAAGAGCAATGTTTGCAGAGGACTTTCCAAACAACAGCTTCAAAGTGACTTCAAGTAACACAAAAAAAAAACAACTAATATACAGAATTAGGCTTGTGTCAACACGCTCATAAATGCTTGTGGGTGCGTCTGTATGATGCAGCATCAGCTGCTGGGCCCAAAACCTGGACTTCCCGAGAACACTTTCCCAGCTTTCCCGCAACAACATGGCCAATGCTAAAACAAATGATGCCGTATGCTTCAAGAACTTGAAGCCGCAAATGGGCTTTAGAGGAGTGTGTCTTTCTAGGCCAACCGAGGCAGGGAACGCCCACACACCTTTTCCAGCTCCTCCTCATCTTCCTCCTCCTCTTCCTCAGAAAAGTCCAAGGCCTTTTTTGACAGCAGAGGGTGCCACTGGAGACACTTGCGTTTGGGCCGCTTGCCGCTGACCTCCCCCTCCGCGGGCGCCTCCTTGCCCCGCCCTCCAGCCTTCATGGTGCTGACCCTAGAGGGCAAAGACAGGTCGATGCAGTTGTTTTTGGGAATATTTACTCTTTACTGCAGATCACCACAGGGGGGCAGCACTGAGTATCCCCAAGTCACTATGAGCCTCCAGGTAAGAGCCGTCTTGTGTCTGCTGGCAATATTTACTCTGTACTGCAAATTACCAAAGGGGGCAGCAGTGAGTATCACCAAGTCACTATGAGCCTCCAGGTAAGAACCATCTCATGTCTGCTGGCAATATTTACTCTTTGCTGCAAATCACCACAGGGGGCAGTACCGAGTAACACCAAGTCACCAAGTGTCCAGGTTAGAGCTGCCGAGTGTCTGCCAGCAATATACAGCCTCAATCCCATTTCTCCTCGCTTGCCCTCGACAAGGTAATTCCCCTTCAGAATGAAGCTACAGGGGGCAGAGTTTGAAATCTTTACCCAGGAAATAGGACATCACTTCACCCAACGAGCTATATAAACTAGAGGCGCGACGTTATGATTTCAATATGCAAGTCTGGCCGCCACCTTAGGACGGGCGTCCTTGACAGCAACGTGTATGTCTCCATCCACAAATTTTTTAGGAAATGCCTGACCACTGTGTCGCTGTCAATTGCAATCACTGGAGAGGGAAAGTGGACGACATAACTTTTCACAAGTAAGTTCTATTTAGCTTGAACAATGGAGATTAGTGGCTTTAAATCATCAAACTGATACAGTGTGAAGCCAGTCGTGAACCTAGCTCTTGCTTAGGTAGTCAGCTGGTTCGTCCGCAGGCAGTTGTATTTTGATAAGGCATGCTCATAGGTCTAAACACATATGAATGTGATGAGGAGGGTTGGTGTGTGGCTCTGCGATAAACTGTATGTGTGAAGTAAAAAGGGGTGCTCCCGAGCGAGTCTGAAAGATACCGTGAGTGACAGAGGGATTGAGTTTAGCGATGGCTCGATTTAGCATGCCGCACAGCTAAGCCACATTTAAGGCGAGTTGCCACATATAAATTACCGCAAATATTATCCTCCATCCCCTCCCTTCACTGCTCCCCACAGCTGATTTGCAATGCATTCAAACGGCAGGAAAAAACACCACGGCGCTCAATGATCGGTTGCCCACGATCTCATCATAGGAGGACAGAGGGAGGTACGGGAAGAGAGAGACATCTTATAGGGATTTACTGTTTAATGCCCAGTTTAGACTGCCAAACGTCTGAAACACATGCCAGCTCACCACAAAGAATTATAAAACTCTACGATGGCTGAAGCACACTAGTGATCACTGATCTATACGGGCGATAATAGACAGAAATGGCTCTTCAAGCAAACTTTTCTCATGTTACCGGTCAGAAAAAGCCTGGATATCAAAAGCGCCGCTGAAAGATTATTATCATTTACCGAAATATTAACCAAAGCGCAGTTGATTACATGGGTTCCTGCGAGAGGTAGGCCCCCTAAGATGGCGGCCAGATCAACATACATTGGCCAATCTTGAACAAATAGCATAGTGCCTCCAGTTTATACAGCTCGTTGACTTCACCATACGCTACCGTAACAACTCACGCTCTTAGTCCTTCCCTGCTCTGGGATCAGAGGAGCAGGCAAGTGCACACTTATGACTGCTGGATTTTAATTTCCACTCCTTGAAAGCAGGACATGAAAATAAACTGTACCGTCAGGTCACACACAAATCGCCATTTAAGAAGCCTTGTTGCTTCAGAGATGCTGCGACCCACTAGTCTGCCCATAACAATTCGGCCCCTGTCAAAGCTGCTCAGGTCCCATTTCTTCCATATCCAACACGTTGACTACATGAACTGATTTTTACTTACCGCCGAAAGTCTGCCTGCGGACATTGAAGCGTGCCCTCTAGACAGATAATCAACGTCATTTGCTTCGCTTGTGAGAGGTTAAAATGTTTTGGCTCATCAGCATGTAGGTGCATTACTAGGCTTCTTTACCCATATTGGCCCCAAAAATTCTTCAGTTTGAAAAGCTCCCAGGAAAATTACGTTTTCCCCTCTGTTCATAACCTGCATCTGAAAATGGTCCATTTGGAGGGCCACCTGTAAAGCTATATGACCACTACCCCCAAATCCCAAAGAGAGACAGGACCCAGTACGCCCAGCCGGAAAACACTAAGTGTAGAGACAGGCTGAAGCGGCAACACCAACGGGGAGAATCAGGATTCGGTCATAGTCTTAACTGCAGATCTCAAAAGGTGACAGAATCCTGTAACAACTGGGGCCTTATTTATAACAATTTGCATGAATTTCATACCTAAACAATGCGTACGCCCACAAAAATAAAAAAGGCATATGGCAGAAAATAACCTAATTTATAAACCTATGGGTAAGATAAACTGCATACAATTTGTCTTTATTTAATCAGGATGAACTTGGAATTTATTGACATGAGCATAATCTGAATTTCCCTTTTTTATAGTCATTTTTGTTTTTTTGCAAAGAAAGTCACTTCTGCATCTTTTCTGTGCCTAGTGCCTACGCAGAGTTTATAAATTTGGCCCCTGGTCACTATTAGTCTCCAAATCAAGTCAGTCCTGTACCGGCCAGTGACGTTCAGGCTTTACTGCAAATCTCCACACGGGGCAGCACCGAGTAACATTACCGCACGAGGAAGCAGCAGATCAGGGGAGTCAAGCATCCGCTGGCAATAGTTAAGTCAATACTTAAGATCTCCAGAGAGCACAGCACAAGTAACAGCCAGTCACTATGAATTTCTGAGGCTTTTTCCATAACTGGCTATATCATACAGAGAGAAATGACTGATATGCACATGCCCTCCACACTTTTTAAAAATTTGTTCAGCCTTTATTTACCCGTCAATCATACAGATTTAAAATCTCTTTTCCAGAGGAGACCAGGCAAAAATGGTCACCATAGTTGCACAATAACTAAAAAGTAAACAAGAGCAATCTGAGATCGACAAACTCTGCCAAGGATGAACGATCCCCCATTTGTCAATACCCCAGCAAAAGATTCTCACTCTACTCTGTTCTTTTCATGTAACAGGAATCTACATCATTTCAGCAATAATTTAGTAGTGGTCAAACACGACTAATAACATAACGTCCTTGGGGGAGGTAAAAATAAGGTGAAAATATAAAAGTAAGGGGAATAAATGCAATAAAAAGGTAATACCGGTAGGTTACAAACAAGATTAGCTAGGGATTGTTTTTAAGGCAAAAAAACAAATGTCCCTCCCCCCACCCCAACGCAGCCACCCTTCATTTATGTTCACAGACCTTTAGGATGAAGCTAGAAAAGTTAACAACCTCAAAATAGCAAAAAGCCAAATCTGCACGACCTGATGCAAATGCGTGCAAATTTTCATGGAAATATATCAACCAGCTACTGATTTATGGCCTGGAAATGGTGGGAACACTGACACGGATGCGGACGCGCACGGGAAAGCGAACAAAAACAATATGCCCCCCCTCCCCCTCCCTTCGGGATTGAGACATAATCGCCACGGGAGCACACATCTTGAAAAAGATAATCAATAATTTAAAGGAAATAAGGGGTAAAACTGAAGTTTTAACGTGATATAACTGTACAGTGCAACTGTCCATTTATAGTCCAGCACATTCAGGAGTCCCAAGAACTTTAAGGAACCCCCTAATTTTAAGCATTCTGGCATAAACACATTTCTAAAAAGACATTACTTGAAACATATCTTAACATTTCATGATCAGCTCCTCATATTTCCTGGCAGCCAATTTCATTTTCAAATTCACATTATGAGTTACAAATCACATGACCGCACCACGGACACACAGTCCCACAAGGAAATCCCCCGCAACAAATGAAGACAATGACGAGGCTGCGACAGAAGTGCCTCTTCCTGCCAATCATCACAGCAAGGATCTTTTGAGCCAACCACATCGCTGACTAGAGTCTCCCATTTATACGCAAGCATCAGCTTGCAGCGTTTAACTCTTCACCTTGTCTTTCACAACTCGTAGACTTTCAGATGACACATCTAACTGCAGTCTTAAAAAAACCGTGCTTATTAATGATCTCACAAGATCTTATCACAAAGGGGACTAAATTCCAGATTAAAAAAATTTCTTATCACGAATTGGACAAGACCTGTTTATCTCAAAAAACTGTTTACCTCAAAAATCCTACTCTTCACATGTACATCAATGTGTAGGGAATGTTTGGGCAAAAAACCGCTTTCATGCATCGCCCAGGTTGGCGCAACATCAGTATTAGCGGATGCAAAGGCTTAAAAATGTATGGCATTTTAATCGATATCTCATGTTAGCATATCACAGTAAGCATGTCACCAGGGTTGCAATATTAAGATAGTCTGAATTAATTTCAGTTTGTAAAGAATGTAGACACAGAGCAGAGACATGTAGGCACGTGATTCTCTCTCACTGCAGGCTTGTGTGCACAGCTGATGCCTGAATGCCACTTTCCTCAATGTAAAGCACAACACAACACAGCTTGTCTATGTATATAAGGATATAATAATGTTCCTCACCACATTGCAAGGCTGTAGTCAAGTTTTTTTTTTTTTTTTTTTGTCTACCCAGCAAGAGCTTCTTGGTTATGCCTTTATTTTCTGTTTTAAACTTAAAACTATTTGGAATTAACTTCACACATTAACACTGAAGTTATCGCACAGCATATTGCTCTTGCATTATCCAACACATTCATTGCAAATCGCATGACCAATCAAAATGTGAAATTCTTTTTGGAAATCATGGATGACACATCCAGCAGGCCCAAGAGGAGAGGGACCATCCAGCTTGTTATTGCCATACAGTTCAAAAGCTAGCATCTATGATAGTATGGTGGTGTATTAGTGCACATGACACGGGTAACTTGCACATCTGTGAGGACGCCATTAATGCTGAACGACATAAACAGGATTTGAAGCAACATATACTGCCCTCCAGACATCTTTTTCAGGGAAGGCCTTGCTTATTTCTGCAAGACATTGACAAACCACATTCGGCATGTATTACAACAACATGGCTCCGTAGCAAAAGAATCTGGGTGCAAAACTAGCCCACCTGCAGTCCAGACCTGTCACCCAGTGAAAACACATGGCACATTATGAAATGAAAAAATATGACAAAAGAGGCCGTGAAGAGTTGAGCAGCTGAAATCATACATCTAGCAAGATTGGGAAAACATTTTGCTTTCAGAACTACAGCAGTTGGTCCCCTCAGTTCCCAAACACTAACAGTGTTGTTAAAAGAAGAGGTGATGTAACACAGTGGTAACCATGACCTTGTTCCAGCATTTTTTGAAATGCATCACAGGCATCAAACTCAAAATGAGCATACATTTTTACAAAAAACTGTTATGTCTGGTGGAAGGAACCAAATGCAAGTAGTCCAAAACACAAAAATCAAGGTCTTTATTTCAGTCCGAGTCCAAGCCAGCCAATCACAGAGACAGTACAGAGGGGCAATCCAAAAATCAGAGTCCAAAAACAGGCAGGGGTTCAAAAGCCAATAAGCACAGATTACGGCACCAAATCGTAAGGCAGTAGGAGAGTCGAGTGTCCAAAATCCGAATTCAAAAGCCTGAGCAACAATACACAGAGATCGTGGTCGATTCCATGCTAGAAACTGAAAAAATGCTTAATATGAGAAATGTTTTTAACTGACTGGTCTATTATGTTTTGTAACCCTGAATACCGAAGTCATTTAGAGCAAGTACATTTTCTCACGTACATGAATGCAGAATGGTGATTTGGGGTGGAATTAAAGGAGACATGAAATTTAATCAAATTTTCAATTTTCCACAATGTTCAATCGATTGCCTTAATTTCCCACTGCGTGATATCGCCCAAGTTCCAAGTCTTTACAAGTCATGTCTCTCGAGCAAAGTCTGTCCACTTGCAAAGAGACGGTCACATGACCCTTTGCTTGACGGAGAAAAATATGATAAATGGCGGGCTGTTTATTGTCATGTCCCGTAAAACAGATTGAAGGCAAAAAGTGTTCGCCTTTTTTTTTTTTTGAGCAAGAAACTTTTTATTACAAATCCTCTCATTTCAGACTAAAGCAACAAAAATACTACTGTCTCCCTGTAATTCCATAAATTAGGTTACACATAATTAGCCTAAAACGTATTGTCGTACGACAGATTGCCTGTTGTAAGGGATATGTCCCGTACAACAGATCATTGGTACGGTCCTTTACAGAACTGCTTAAACCAAATCTCAAGGCAGTCACTTCTCAGTGGGTTAGTTCTGCCTGAAAAACAATAGGTGTCTCTTTAATTCCTGACCTCTGAGACAATAGGGGGCATTAGTGAATGGAAAATTCCTATGAGGGAAGGCAAATGACTGTTTCAAAGGTATGCTAGTGGCTGTTCAGAGTTTTTTAATGGCATTAGTCGTCGCTTCAGAGGTAAGTAAAACATTGAAAATGTTTTGAAATTAAAGGAATTGTTAAAGATATCTGTGAAAAGAACATCTGCCAGGTCTGTGTATTTCATTAGTTTTTTTTTGCATTAGAAAGACCGGAAAGAGTTGACTGTCCTGAATGTCTCATGCATGAACATGCACTGCGGTTGTGTACATTTTATGCACTGTCAGACTGGCTGAATAAAAATGTATAAAATATAGTAAGTGTAATGAACCCTTCAAATGAGAAAAGAGCCTAATACTTTGTCAACACTTGGGCGAGGACATTTTTGCCCCTGAAAACTCCAAAGGCTCTGAGCCCAAGGGCGCTTTCACACTAGTTACGATTGTTCTGTACCGTGCTACAGTACGATTGTCCCCCCTCCCCTCTCCCCCCGCTGGTCAGCTTTCACGCTAGCCACGTCATACCGTGCCTGAGTACAGATTATTTTATCAAAATTAAGATATAGAAGGTAGCAGTATGCATCTAGGTGGTTTTTAAATAGAAAAATATACACAAAGATGAAGCAGCAGCTATGGAAATGTATCTTTTTCATCTCTAAAACTGCTAGACTTTCGCACCAGATTCCGCACTTTTAAGATATTGCAGCCGTACTTTCCTTAGTTTGTCATAGCACTGTTCTATTGTTCGGCGATAACCACGCAAATGTAAACACTCGCAAATTATTCCATAAATCTTGTTTCTGTGTGTAGTATCCCACTGTGACTGTATGTTTTTTTCGTCTGCCCAGATTTCGAGCAAGCATTTAATTTCGTCAGAAAAAGGGACGTAATCAGAAGGCAAATAAATCCAGGCAGGCGCAGACAGAAATCAGAATCGGGCAGAAGGGTGTCACAGAATCTCAATCAAATCACTGGCGTAAAAGGAGCTCGGCACAGGAAAAGATGATCAACAGTCTGACAAGGGCTAAGCAGAAGTGCGGGACATTTACGTACAAGGAAGGTAACAAGCTAGGCGGGGAAACAGGTGTGAGGGATAACCTAAACATTGACTGAGAGGGGAAAACACAGGAGTTCATAAAACAATACAAAATGGGTAACAATGACAAAGACTAGTTTTCACAAGACGTCCTTAAACAATTACTGCTCCATTCAAGGAGTGCCTAAGTGGGGAGAGATGGAAGAAACAGATTAGTATGAGAGATAGTTGCAAAGTCTCTGCAGAAACAAAGGAAAAGGACTGGGACGAGGGCAGAGGGCGGAGTTACAGATTAGTGTGGCAAACAGAGAGAATCAGTTAATAAAGTTAGTAGTTTGTGCAGTTATAATATTACCAAATCGTGGAAGCTGGTATGTTAGTTTTTTACAGGATTAGTATATAAGTATGGGTTAGTAGATAAATTAGACAAAACACAGAGTGTTAGTGGGATTAGTACTTAATTAGTAATTA
Organism: Gymnothorax javanicus; assembly: GCA_029692085.1. Taxonomy (NCBI): domain Eukaryota; kingdom Metazoa; phylum Chordata; class Actinopteri; order Anguilliformes; family Muraenidae; genus Gymnothorax; species Gymnothorax javanicus. Next base: position 120,817,986 of record CM056199.1, on the reverse strand, counting down.
GTGTTGAAGGATGTAAACAAGGCGTGAAGGAACTTGTGAAACACCGGAAACTTCCGAAATCACCCGAAATGTGACAGCTCGCAGACAGAGGCGTGCACTGGCAAAAAACATAGAAACGCAAGACATCACAGGGGAAAACAATGTGCATGAAACGGGCATGTGAGACAGCAGAATGAATAAACTACACAACCAAGGGGAAAAATCATATATCAGAACAAACAGAAAATGCAGATCCTTAGAAAAACAAGAAAATGTCTCAGTTTACACATCAGATATGGTGTCTTTGTGCTATCTTCAATTAAATATAGAGTTTAAATGAATTGCAGATCATTACTCTCTGGTGTTATTTACATTTACATCTATTTACTCAGCAACCCAACTTTTTTGGAAATGGGGTTGTACCAAGCAGACCCGCAGAGGAACATTGGCAATGCTATTAAAACCAAACACTGGTATTTTCTGTCAACCAGCTGTGATTTATACAATTGATACCTCCGAGTTAATGCCCAGCTGACCTATGCAGTTTACCTGTAATTGCCACGTACATGTGAACCAGTGGGACTATGTCGCCGCTGCAGATCCTCGGTCAGCCAAGAGCACAGAGAGGAGGGATGATGGGAGCACCAATATGGTCCCCTCAAACAAGCCAGGCCAAAACGACCTATTCCACTGCGTAACAAGGGGTAGATCCACACTATCACGGCACAAAGCAAGTCGTTCCCACCTGAGCGCGAATGACTATACCCACGCTACAAGCATTAACTGCTAGAAGGCCCTAAAGACAGGGGTACAACATTAACCATTCAAATTTTACAACACCATAATTGTGCTCTTTCAAACAAATGAATGAGAATCAACCAGTCAAACAAGAAATGAAAAGATGATAATCATAATTTTCCACAAGCGCATTGGTTTATGTGCAGTCCAGCATGCGATGTTCAATGAAAGCCCAATATAAATACAGAGAAATGGAATACATAAATCCAGTAATTAGGTTTGTAATGTAGGCCGAACGTACACAATGACATCTCTACTGGTCTGGGGAGTGCAGTTTTGCAGGGTGTTATGGGAGCCCTGTGCATCCCACTGTTACATAATTACCTGCCACAAAGGAAGGGAGAGCGCCATTTATTCCAGTTAAATAAGCCGTAGTGAGGCCGAGCCAGCTACTCACATGCGCAGCTCCTGCCAACGACAAATTCACATTTCATTCCCCAGCACGGGGAAAATAATAACATCAACAGGGCTTCCAGTTTCGCAGGCTGGCTCATTTCAACCCATAGTACTGCGTCAGGGTGCGCATTATTTGAAATAAAAATTGCATTGAAATTGCCAAGATTGCATATTCGAGAATTTGCAGACCAGCGGAATAATCTCTCTACCTCGACACACGCTGTACATGTGCACTCATGTATGCCTTAAATTGTGCTGGCGAAATTCAGACACGGCACTATCCAGTGGCATGATCCTCCAAAAAGAAATGATCTCATACAGAAATTCATCTGGTTTCCACAATTTAACAGAACCATCCATAGGCATCACTCCTTCATAAGCATTTTCCAATATTAGCTTTTGAAGGGACGGTGGGACATATAGATGGTTAAAATAAAGGTAGTAGCAGAGGACCAGTTTAGCACACAGTGAGAAACAAATAGTCCACAATCACGCAAAGTGCAGACAACATGCCAGGACTTTAAAAGGCTCGTCTAAGCAAATCTCATAAACTAAATCATTGCACACGCCATAAAATTAATAGCCATGCACTAAAAACAAGTCTCACAGCCTAAAATTCTGGAATGGTGTTACAGAAGAGTCAGACAACACAATGATTCTCATCTATCATCAAAAGCTTTCGCTCGAAATAAACACCAGCCAAAATCTCAAAAGTGGATTCAATACAATTAATTAAAAATAATGGACATTACTGCAACAAAGACGGGGTTCATTCTTTTAAAAAATATTAAGGATCAGAGGCAAAAACTAGCTTAGGATACAGTCATTCCAAACCACAGGTTAACAAAAAAATATTAAAATGCTAAAATAGATTCAACAATTCTGATTCACAGAGAATTGATGAAACAACTCAGAATTCCCATGTGACCCCTGGTCCCTTGAGTACTTAGTAACACATAATACATAATTGATTTATGTCGTGCTTACGACCACTTGGAGCACATTACCTTCTACACCGCTCAAAATCACTTGAAAGAGGCATGATCATATCTCTCATTCACAATCACTTAAGCACAGTTGCACCCACAGGAAAACGCCAGGCCGCCTCCCTGACCGTGCAGTGTTTCCGCATTAGCGCCGAGATCGCCATGTTAAACTTCTAACCTTCAGGATAACCTCAACAACCTTCCCTGCTCGCCGGCCCTCAAACGCACTACACTGCATTAAGCTAGGATAACATATCTGCAGTGGTTTTGCCTCAGCACACAGCCATCCTCTTACATTGTTGTTTATGGATAGTTCCCTGTTCCCTGCATAAAAAAGTCTACAGGAGTCAAACCCACTCCATACATACACCTTCTCAAAACCACTAGCAGGAAAAGTTATCAGGTTTCTCCCAAATGTAACAGCCATAAAAACTGTGTGTCTTGTCAAAGTTATGAACACTACATATATTTAGAGGTAATCTACTGCCACTCCAAGAGGAAAACCAGACTCAGTAAAAGCAAGAGGTATTAGAGAACCAAGCTCGCCGCATTCATGTATAATTCTCTGCTGCCCTCTAGCTGCTAGCCTGCATGTACAGTACAGTGAGCACATAATTCAGACACAATTACTGAGTAGGGTTCTCAATGGAGAGCCCTCGACTTCACCAGCAGATACGGATGAGACATTTAACTGAGGTCCTAGTTTACTTTTGTCATTAAAGATCCCCAGCTTGCCACACTCTGCAAAAAGTAGGGGGTTCCCCCGTGTCCTGGCTAAATTCGCGATCTTGCTCTTTCAACCTGCCACCTAATCATCCCCAGATTTATTTGGCTATAAAAATTGTCCTGTCCCTCTTTACCTCAGCTGATGTATGGCGACCATTCCAGTACAAAATGGCTGAAATGCATCACCCGGGTAGGAGCAAAACACTGTTCGAAGTGAATTTCCCCCTTATCACTGCGGAGCCCCACCGACAAAAGTGCAATAAAAATTCCATGATCATTCATTCATTCATTGCTTCATTCAAACAGATTCAACGAAATGGAATACCGCCTTGATTTAAAGTCTAGCTGTTTACGCAGATGAATCATCTTGGGATGCCACACAAATATCAAACAATTATGATTCAACAAAATTAGAATGGGAGATTTTGCCTTTCCATTCATGATCAAGCCATAACAAACGCCCCCAGCAAACCTCGAGGTGAAATTTTACAACCATTTAGGCCGCACAGTAAAACAAGAGAGCGAGTGCTTAGATTCAGTTAAGTTTTCTCCGCCGCATAAAGCCGCTTTCACACTGGACACGAAATGAATTTTTCACACAACAGATTACATTCAAAGTCAATGCAAAGACGCGAATACACGCGTTTCGCGTATATTCGCGTCTTTGCATTGACTTTGAATGTAATCTCTCGTGCGAAAAATTCGTTTCGCGTCCGGTGTGAAAGCAGCTTACTATGAAGGAGATACTAAAATGGAGATAACCAGAAACAGACCAGCTAATCTTTGTTGAGGAAGAGAACCTCCCCTGTCTTTGTAGTGCCCTAGCCTCAATGAGGCCAGTCCTGGGCAAAGCCTCGAACAGTCAACTACAGGGCCAGATAACAGTCAATAACATGGCCAAACCACAAATAGTCAACCACAGGGCCATATTTTAAGCAGTTAACTATAGCGCCAAGCCACAAACAGGCAAGGAAAGCGCCAAAAAACAGACTGCCGGCTAAAGGGCCAAGCCACACAAAGTCCACTGTAGACCCAAGCTACAAGCAGTTGACTACAGGTTCAGGACTCAAACATTCGACGAGGCTAAGTGTTGAAAAGTCAACCAATGGGTGAATCCTTTGAGAGTTCTATTCAGGGCAAAGCCTCAAACAACTTTTTACAAGGGTCACTTTCACTTCTCGTGAGCCAAAAGGATGTGCGAGTTCAACTCTTTACAACCCTAAGACTTCTTCCCAGGACCAAAAATACAGTACATGCGAATGAAGAATCAGAGTTCATGTACATACATACACTACACAGTACAAATATACCAGCTCTGTTCACATATTTAAAGATGACTGCCTTTTGATGGCCAAGGCTATTCCACAGATAATCAGTTTTCTGAGTCAGAATTCAATTATAAAGCAAAGAATGCATTTTCAAGATATTCAAATGACACAAGTGCTGAATTTTCCTGGATGGTAGTGTACAAAAAGTGTTTTTGACTTCCCATATGTCAGCTTTGTATCTGAACTGAAGCAGCTTTTAGGATATGCAAGCATAAACAAATAAATAAATACATACATACATACACACATAAATAAATCTAATGACGATGGTTACTGCCCAAGAGATAAAACCTAAAATTCCTTGATAACTGAATTCTTAGTACCACAATACTCTTAAGCCATATCAATTATTCAAAGCGATACATTTATATCTAAGAGCATTTTTATTTAAATACAGCTGTTGAGAGAAATTGTCTGTGGAATTAAAACTTTCACTGTTTAAGAATTGAATCTATAATCATGTTTTACCAGAAGACTAGAAAGACATTCTTGAATCTAAAATATACAAGGTACGTTAATGATCTAAATGCAGAATAGAATTGTTTTTACTTAGTTGTAGATTTAAGGAGAATCCAGCGAGCAGTGCTAGATGAAGTATTTTGTTGGTTGTAGCAGGACCAAAATAACATTGCAAAAAGTGAATATAGTGCAATCTGTAACACATTTTTTATTAGGTACCCCAACAGCCTGTCCCTCCAAACAGCTTATCATGTATCTGCAACTCAATGTATAAAACATACTAACATGGTAAAGGGTTTCAATTTTTTTATCCGACAAAACAACAGAATGGGCAAAATGCATAATCTGATATCCGTTTCACATCTAATACCCAGTGACTGGGTGAACGTAGTATGATTTTTGCTGTCAGATGTGGTGTTTTCAGCATCAGAGAATACACCTGCCCACATTGGACTTTAATGCACAGCAGCGCAGTGGCTGCAAAACTGATGAGGTCACGGCAAAATAGGCAGAATTGTTCAAGTGGCTAGAAAGGTTATAAATACTCAAATAGTAACTGTTCATAATAGTTGCGTCCAAGACACCACCAGTGGACGCACAAAACGTAAGCCTTGGATGGATGGGTCACAGCAGGAGATGCTAGCACCAGGTTCCATTCCTGCCAGCTAAGAACAGGATGATGATACTACACTGGGCTTTTGATCACCAAGACTGAATGATTGAGGATGTTAAAAATGCCTCCTGGACACAGAAATCTCAATCTGTCCTGATGTACAGATGGTGGGGTCTGTCGGATGAATCTACAGATTTTGTCATCAGTGAACAGTGCAGGTGGTTTTGATAACATAGTCGTGCGGGGAATGTCTTTGTGGCCCTCATCAGCCCAGACTTGATACCAAACGCAGAGCAATTGAGTGTGACAGAGTACCTAAGCAGTGTTGTTGACCACGCGTATTCCCAAATGCACACTGTTAAACCTTTGTAAAATGGACGCTTCCCACAGGATAACGTGTCATGTCAGAGAAAGCACATCACCTCAAGCTGTTTCCACAAACATGGCAGTGAATTCAGTTTACACCAGAGACCTCAAACTCAATTCCTGAAACGCCACTATGTCTGCTGGTTTTTAATGTGTTCCTGCACAGAAGCGCTCCATTTAAGTCACTGACTGGCTAGACAGTCTGTCCACCTTCATTTTGAGGCTTAAGGGGACCTATAGCGAAGCAAAATGCCAATTTTGGTTCAAAATTTTAGTTTTGAGGTAAGAACATGAAGTGGTCCTTCAAATAGTCTGTAATATGGAGTCGTGTTCCGAAGGAAACATTCGGCACGAACACTGTCTTCAAGGCTGGAACAGCTATGAGTGTGGTGACTTTCAGTGATCACCAACGAGAAATTGCCTCCATTTTTATGAAACTTGGAATAAAGGCAGGGGCAGACTCAATGAAAGGCTATCATGAAATGGACAGAAAAAGTGTGAAACAGAATGAAAAATGTGCACTAGAACTTGAAAAAAAGAAACAAATAGACGCTCAACAAGCACGTAAAACTAGGGAAGAAACAGATTGAAAAAGAAGGAGTTACTTATGAGGCTGGTGCCTATTAAGGAGGTAAAAACATCCTAAAAACCACTAAAAACAAAACACTAAATGTATTCCTCCAGAGAACATTACTGTCAAACTTCGATCACATTATTACTGCCGAATTAAAATCACGTTTTTCCAAAAATACAGATTTTCAACAAGAAAATACAGATTTCTCAGCAACCGTACATCCAATTCACTTCATATTTGGCAGTTTTCTTTATTTTGTGATCTAAGTCTGTACAGAGCTCTTTTTGCAATATGTACCTCTGAATATGAGTAAATCCAAATATGCATATTTAATTAGCTGTTTCCCGCCGAAATTGATTTAGGGGGGTCAAAATCAATACTAGAACGTAGAAACCTGAAAAAAGCTCTGTTGTGACATAAGGAATGTTTTTTCTTCACATTACAGCTGAAATTATAACCAAACACTGATTAGTTATTAATAAATGTGTTTCTCTAAGTATCTATACATTCATTAAAACAGCCATTGCCATGGCAACCACTGATGTGATGCTACAGAAACTCAGTGTTTTAAGTTGCTATTTCTAATAGAATAATTTTGATAATAATTCTTAGTTTAAAAAGTGAACATCTTGGAAAAATGTTTGCTTAACTATAAGTCCCCTTAAATTATCTGCCGATTGCGTAAAAATCCCAAAAACTGGCGCCTTGGTTTACACCAAACACTTGCATAGACACCAACACAAATCTTAATCCAATGATAGTGCACCTTTCTGGCAAGCTATTTTAACATTAAATTGCAAGACTAGATATGTGCTGCAGATATCTATAATTCAATTCTTCATAGTCAAAAAGAACATATCAGATATCCGCAGTAACATTCTCCCAATCAACAATCATCATTTTGGAAATGCACAACGCCATTCTTCCAAGGAAAAATTACATAACTTTTGCCATTCATGTGCACTGAGCTATCAATAGCAGATATTCACATTTACATTTTTGGAATCCAGAATAAACATTCTGGATATCTGCAAGAGAATTATTGCTACGCAAAATGACCATTTCAGATACCTACACTCCAATAGTGGCTAGCCTTAAATTCAATGACTATGTTGCAACAGGGGCCGCACAGTGGCACAGTGGGTAGCACTGCCGCCTCACAGCAAAAGGGTTGGCAGTTTGAATCCAGCCTGTGGCCTTTCTGTGTGGAATTTTCACATTCTCCACCTTTTCCCAGGGTACTCCGGCTTCCTCCCAAAGTCCAAAGACATGCATGTCAGGCTAATTGAAGACTCTACATTGCCCCTATATATGAGTGTGTGAGTGAATAGTGTGTGCAACCTGCAATGCATTGGCGAGCTAACCAAGGTGAATCCTGGGCTTTTGCTAGTGTTGCAGTACTCAAGACCGGTCTTGGTCTCGAGACCAGTCTCGAGACCACTTTTACATGGTCTTGTCTTGGTCTCGATACTCTCTGGTCTTGGTCTTGTCTTGGTCTCGGACATGACGGTCTTGAGGGGATTTCAAAATCCAGGCAAGCAGCTGGTCCTGGTACCGCCTCATTATTACTACGCAGCCTTCTTTAAATGCAGCCAATAAGAGGCATCTATTTTAAAAACATGTTACAATGTATATTTTTCCCTGCCTGCGCGGTCTTTCTGTCTCGTCTCACAACATATGCGCAACGAATTAGTCCAGTGAATCAGTAAAAATGTCAGCTAATTTTATCTATTAAGAAGTTCTCCTATACAGATTGTTATTTCACATGTAGAGATTCTTTGCAAAGAAAAAAAAGGTTTCTGCTGGGTGCAGATTTCGTCAAATCGCCCTGACCGAGACTGCCAGTACCAGGGTTGGGTTCAATTTCTTTTTTCAATTACAATTACAGCAATCGTAATCAATTACTTTCGTAATTGTAATTAAATTATAATTGAATTTTTTTATCGAAAAGTAATTATAATTTTAATTGAACATTCTGTCCAGAAAGTAATTGTAATTGTAATTACAATTACAATCAATTGCAATCGAAAAAAGTAATTGAACCCAACCCTGGCCGGTACAACGTCAACTTTCACCAGGCACTTGAAGAGGAAACATGCCGAGAGGTAAGCTAACACGGACTGGCTCTGCTCATAAACTCTCTGAGGGAAAAAAACTCCCAAACGTCTCAAGACTAAACACAACTTGTACATACTTAGAATATTATTGTAAAAATGTTGTACATGCATGCACGGTATCTGTTCAGGACTCGAAATTTAAGTTGTTTGCAAGCATCTGCTGACTAACCCTGGTTAACTGCAGTTAATCTCGCTAGCTCTAGCTGAGTTAACGGTCATAGGTAAGGTCAGTTATCACTAGCATTTTATTAAGTAAATTTCCAAGCGAATTAACTGGATGAAGCATATTGCTACTCAGTCATAGTATTGCGGAGCTTGTGCTGTTTTCCGGCCCGTCGCTAGAACTGGGAACTGGGGGGGGCACAGACACGTCCCTTTATGACAAGAATTAGTCCGGGCAAGTTCTCAATCATTTTCCTTTATTGACGCGTTTTCCAATCATCGTAATTGGCAACTGAAGGCACGGTTTCTCTCCATATGCGATCTAACAGCGATGAAATCATGGGCTAAATTCAATACAGAAAAATAATTTACTTAATAATAGGCCAATGCTTTGCGTTGATTAAACTGGTCCGCATTCCAATGAAATATCGCGTTTCACTCGCGGTATTGCGTGGGTTGATTAAAAAAAGTGGCACTTGGCAGTTAAATATTCTATAAAAAACATGCGGTTCAAGCTATTTGCACGGGTATGCAATTTTGAATAACAATGATCAAAATACAGCAAATACGCGTCCAGATGAATGATTGTCGTCTTACCTAATCGGGGAGAACACGCAGCACCTGTGAAGTGCTGAGTGCTCTCGGAGTGAACCTTTTGTTAACAATGAAAATGACAGAGAACAGGTCAGGACTAATAATTGTTTTAAACGGATGTTTTGTGCACCCCAATTCTCAGTTCTGGTTTCGCCGCTGTACTGAATTTAGCCCCTGATTTCATTGCTGTTAGATCGCATATGGAAAGAAACCGTGCCTTCAGTTGCCAATTACAATAATTGGAAAACGCGTCAATAAAGGGAAATGATTAAGAACTTTCCAGGACTAATTCTTCTCATAAAGGGACGTGTCTCTGCCCCCCCCAAAATATTCCCAGTTCTAGCGACGGGCCTGGCTGTTTTAAAAATGAATGGCTTTGAAGTTTTGAGGATAGCTATGTATGCAGGGTAACTACTGAGGGTCTTATAAATGTCCTGGTGTCATGTTGAGTGTTCTGAAGTTTCGTGTCTTCAATGGCTTTATCCGAAGCCATCAGCCAGATGAAAATAGCTAAAAACGGCAGGTGGTCGACTGTTGGCGGTTGCCCCCTGTTTGCCCAGTTTGTCATCATTACCGCCGATATCAGTCTTGCCGAGTAAAATTCCCTAAATAAGGCAGGCTATTCACTGGTTTCAGAAGATCCCGAAATTCATGCAAGGGAACTTTCCTCATAGGCTATCTGTTTTCCAGCTTCGTGAGGTCGGCACCCCATATGACGAAAATTTGAATGAAATCCATTACATTTGTTTCCGCTTCGTTTGTGCACGTTTGGCAGGCAAAATGATAATTTATCACCTGCCGCTGCTATGCGTTTTGGATGGAAATCTTAAATGTTTTATGTCTCCGGAACGGTGACAACGGATTTTGGACTGTGTAACCATACCAATCCCTATCAGGAAAAAATTTTAATTCCTATAAAGTTTCAATCCTCTGAGAGGGCAATAATAGCTGTTATGCAGTTGCTACACACAATTACTTTCAACCAAACACTGCCCATATTTACAGTGAAGTGAAACACTTTTTTTGGTCTTGGTCTCGGTCTCGTCCTGCTCTGGTCTTGGTCTCGAAATGGTCTGTCTTGGTCTTGGACTTGGTCTTGTCTTGGTCTCGCTACCCTTTGGTCTTGGTAGTGTCTTGGTCTCGGCTAAGGCGGTCTTAACTACATCACTAGCTTTTGGCTGATTCTCAGCTGTGATAGGTTCCAGCTCTTCTGCGACCCTAGTGAGGAAGAAGAGTATAGATAATGGATGGTTGTCATAACAGCGTCCTACACCTGCCAACATGCACCACGTTGGTCACGACATTGTAACCACCTTCATGATACCATGTAGATGCCACTTGTTCTGCCAAAGCAGGTCCACCAAACGGATATCCACTCAAATTCCCAGCCCCAGGGTCTCGCAGCAGAACATTTCCCAGAAAACCACACTCCCTCCCACAGCTAGTCTTCTTCCAACAGAGCATCCTGGTGCCATCTCCTCCCAGGAAAAATGGTGAACACGAAACTAGCTGATGAACATGATGTAAAGGAAAATGGGACTCAATGGACCAGGCGACCATCTTCAATTGCTCCAAAGTCCAGTTCCGATGCTCACATTCCCATTGTAGACACTTTTGGCGGTAAACCACGGTTAGAATGGGCATTTTGATTGGTCTGTAGCTATGAAGCATGCAGCAGGGAGCGATGCACTGTATGCTGTGACACATTCCTCACGTTCGTGTTCAAATTCTCAGTCACTTGTGCCACAGTAGCCCTTCTGTCAGTTAGGACAAGACGGGATAACCTTCGTTGCCATTGCTCATTGAGGAGACTTGGGCGTCCAACACCATATCGCCAATTCATGGATTGTCCTTCCTTTGACCACTGTCGGCAGGCACTCACCACTGCTGACTGGACGCACCCCAGAAGCCCTACTGAATCTGAGATACTCTGACCCCCTCCTTTGGCCCCAACAATTTGGCCCTTTACAAAGTCGCTCAGGTCCTGTTTCCCCTTCATCCAACATGTCAACCACAAGAAAAGGTCCTTCTGCAGATCTTTACATGCGACATGGTTATGAGGTAATCAATGTTATTTGCTTCATCAGTAGGTGGTTGAAATGTTTTGGTTAATTGGTGTATATCCACAATACAAATGTGTATATCTGCAATTGCATTGCTTTTTTGCCAATATTCAAACTATAGATATTGGAAATTGAATTTTTACAAGTAATATTTCAAAATGATATTATGAATAACTAGGAACGGTTTTCCATTTTGGACATCTGAAATTACAACTACGATGAGTAACAACTGGATTGTAGACATCTGAAATGGGAGTTTTTCATTGTCAGACTTCTATTGCAGGTATAATGTTCACACAAGATTTAAAAATGCACTTGTGAATATATGAAACTGAAAGCCTAATACACACGAATAGGAAAAGTGCTGAGATTCTGTATATGCTTAGATACAGCCAGATATTTTAGAACTCACTGGACAAAACGTCTCAGTGCAGATGGGTGAGGACCTTGAAGCATACTGCAAAAGCACACCAAAATTTCTTCAGGGAAAGAAGTCAGGATTGTTCAACAAAATCAATCATATGACTTGAAATCAACTGAGCAAGCTCTACATTTGCTAAAACTGAAGGCAAAACTCCCCTAGAACAAAGCAGGAACTGAAGACAGCTGCAGTGAAGGTCAGGAAGAGCATCACTAGGGAAGAAACCCAGTGTCTGGTGATGTCTATGGGTTCCAGACTTGAGGAAGTCATTGATTGCAAAAGGTTTGCCACCGAGTATTAAACATGGCCCGCCAAAGCGGGCACTGCCCCTTAGCCCCTAGATTGCAGGCTTCTGTAAGTACACAAGACCAAGCAACAGAGCAAAAATGGCGTAGATTGCCAAAGGCATTTTCGTGCGGAATATAAAATTCAAGATGGTGGCTGTGGCAGCAATACTGAACATCCAAGCGCCGTCAAAATCGATAGGCTTCTGTAGGCACACAAGACCAAGCAACACAGCAAAAATGGCGTTGATTGACGAAGGCGTTTTCAAGTTATCGTGCGGAATACAAGAGTTTACCGGACAGACGGACAGACAGACGGACTGACATCGCATGTGACGACAATACCCCTCTGCCCCTTAGTCGGGGCTGAGGGGTACTAAAAATGAAAGTGTAATTGAGGATTAAGCTAGTCTGTCCAATTACATTTGAGTGCCTAAAACTGAGGAGGCTGTGCTTAAAATGGATGTAATTTCTACATGGTTCCTACAACATTTTTGAAAAACCCTTACTCTGAAGATGATGGGTTGCATTTCAAGAACATCTTGATAGTTTCTTTTCAACCCATTGTGGTGGCACACACACACAAAAAAAAAAGTCACATTCCACATACTTATATATCTGTGTGTGTCACACACACGCGCACACACACATTTCTACATCTGAAAATGGTAATAATGAATAATAATAACCACATTGTAGGTTTCAGTGCAAGGAACAATAAAATACAATACGTGTACTCAAGCATAAAATGTCATCATTTTCTGCTTCTCTAAAGCAGAACACCACCAAAAACAAAACGAAAAAAAAAAAATCCTGGCAGTATTTATAATGTCAAAGCTTACAAATGTGGGTGAAAAATATCATAGGTAAAATTCACGTATTTCTCTCACCCATATCGAAAATCCTTCGACAGTTCTTTGCTGTGCTTCCATGTAACCCGAGCAGGCTGAAGATAAATTTTGCCCCAGTTGCTCAGGCTCTGAGATGCAACAAAATGCTTTCAGGCAGTCAGCTCACTCCGGTAGCCGCAGTTCACTTACTGTGTCCACCCCCAACTTTAATTTTCAACTGTGGGGCACTTTCGGTCTTCCATGGCAACAGCATTGCAGTCTGACAGACACTGTAGGGCCTGACACACACCAGTGTTCGCATCGAGGATAAATGCCTCCACATGAATTCCCATTATCTCCGAGACAGTATTAATGCCCCTCAGAGTGACTTCAAAAATCTAACCGAACTGACCACAGAAAATCCAAATTCAAAGTGAAAATGTGAAATTGCTTATGTCTCCTCATGTATTCCTCGGGCACGTGGGAGGTTAGGGAAAATAAGATTCACGTTTCGCATTTAGCAATAATAATGTCAACCAGGGATTTGATAATGTCAATCATTTCACATGGTCCATACTACAACAAACTCAACATAATAACTATTGCCATCCAAAACAGGACTGAAGCCCTCACATATCCATTCTGCACAAGGGGTACAGATGTACTTAAGGGTCCAGCCCTATAGCGGCCAAAGGGGAGAATATTTCCTCCGCATTCAGCAATCACAAAACAAAGACTTGATCCACAATTGATTTTTTTCGGGACGGTTTGGGAAGCAGTGGCGCAGTCCGCAGGGCAGTCAGCTCTTGTGCCCAAACACGATTCCCCTAATTTGCACGAGACTTTGAATCCCATCCATTACATCTTCTGTACTGTGATCCCACCTAAGCCTGTGCCCCCTCTCTGCATTTTGCCCGATTTAATAAAATCAAGGCGCACTCGGATTCACGCGATGCATAAACTGTGTCCCTGCCGGACATGGTGGATGACCCCCCCACCTGTAGGTAGCATAAGTGTGACTTGACCCAAGGATCATTTCAACCAAGTGTCATGAAAATCCTCTGAAGTATGTGGATACAGTGACAAATGATGTAGATTTTGGATCAATGACCCCTACATGACCTTTGACCCCACAACTATTGGGGTCACGTGTTATTTGACCAGACAATCATTGTGTCCAAGTACCATGAAAATCCACTGAAGTATTTAGATATGGAGACCTTCTGACAATTTTGGATCAATGACCCCAAATGACCCCTAGATGACCTTTGCCCCCCCACACCCCCAGGGGGAACGTGTGACTGGACCTTAGGATCATTGCATCCAAGTTTCATGAAAATGCAGAAAAGTATGTGGATATAGTGATCAATTATGTACAGGGTTAACAATTTTGGTGGACGGACGTACGGACGTACGTATGGATGGACGGATACACATGCTGCTCATTTCATATTCCCCTTCTGAAATTCTTTCGGCGGGGACAATAAAAAATAAAACTAGAACATTTGTGTCCTTGGACACGGATATCCTCGACACGGAGAGTTTGTGAAGCCCCTAAAATTGTGAAATTATCCAATTTCGACAAACAAAATATGAGATGCAAACCTTCGATCTATCTAGAACGCATTTACCAAAGCTTGTTGAATTCTGTCCAGTAGTTTTTGAGGAGAAGAGGATAGACAACATCTCCAATGCAGTGATGTATGTATGAACATACAGATGTACGGATGGAAAAGGGTAACTCTATACAGAAATAACATACAAAACAAAAACAAAACAAAAAATAATTGTGGATGGAGTACTCAGTACCCTCCTTGCATTAATAAATAATAATTAATAAGAGTTGTTGACTGCTGCAAATCAAGTTACAACAAAACACTACACGTTCTCATTAGCACAAATTATGTTTCTTACCGAATACAAAATGGCTGAGAGCACTTCTGATTACTAGGCTACGATCCTCTTCACTGCACGCCGAGTGCACTTGCAGGCCTAACTGCTGCTCCTTTCCAAAGCAGAAGACCCATTCAGTGATTGAAAACCCATGGAACAATTTTTCAGGATGACTGTTCTCGGTGGCAGTTGAGATGAAAGGGCTCAATCAAAACTCAAAACTGAGCACAAAGATCACTTAAGGGCTACGCGTCTAGTAGCAATCCTACAGTAAATGCAATTGTTAGTGCAGATTTCCCCCAAATCTCTAGTCAGCAGAAGTTTGCCGTTGGCCTTTTTTTTTGCATGTGATGGTATTGGCACAGTGCAGAAGCATACAGGGTTCCAAGCTAAAGAATAAACAGTCGTTCACATCCTCCAGGGACAATTTCCATCATATTTGAAATATTGAGAAAATTCCTAAAATCTGTTTAAGATAAACTAATGATACGCAAACTAGCTGTGTTTACAAAAAATGTTGAATTATCATGAAACAACTGAAAATCACAAAAAAAACCCCAACTTTTTAAGTGAAATATTTGCATTTACCAGAGGTCCCCAGAACAGGAAATTGTATTAGCCCCAGTGCTAACACAGGCTTGCTCTTCATCAAGCTTCATCCTAATCGTGATGTAGCTATATGACCTATATGGGTTGAAAATGCAATTCACTCCTAAAGATACCCAAGGCAAGTACTCTGTACTTTATATACACTGTAATGCAGGATCTATCAATTAGTCACCTTAGTTTAATAACTACATGCTACGTGGGTCTACTGTCTCTGGACGTGTTAAAAGAATACATGATACGTGGTACCAAACAGGTTTACAAACAGTGGAGATATTGAGGTTCAACAAGTAGAGTCTTATTAGGGAGGGCCAACCAAGACAAACATACACTACAATATGCACGATGCAGTAGCACAAACTACTAGGGTTCACCAAGGCTTGGTACCAATATCACAAACTAGAAACTGAAGCATACTGCAAAATAATGTAATCCAAACCATCCGCCCATTCTGTATTTTTGGGTAGTACAAATACGAAAACAAGTACTTGACAGTGGACACCATTACAACAGCAGACTCAATTACGGAAAGTTACCCCCTAAAGTGATTATTTTCCCGTCAGAGCACCCGGAGTCAAGGTATTACATCGCGCGGAGCAAAACCAACATCATCAGCACTACAACAATAATCCAAGTGTCTGAATGTGACACGCTAGATGTTTAACACAGCATCTCCCAAAATTCCTGCAGAGTACAAAAGGTTTGGTTAGATGGCTTACTGTAGATTCTGATATGATGCTTGGTCAAAAATGTGTCATGATTTAGTTAAAATTAAAAAGTGTGAGCAGGTGCGCTAGAGCTATATTCTACTGTTATGAGGTTTTCAGCGATCACCGGATCACTTAGTTGCACTTAGTTCTTTGCATTATTGCAGTTTGTAAAACAGAACATTTTTCCAACTACTCCCTTAACAAGAGATTGTATTTCAGTATCAGCCAAGACTGAAGTGGGTGAATGCAGGCCGATATCTTGAAAGAGTTTTACCATGTTTGCCAAAGGTTTTCAAATATCCCATCCAAAATCGGACAACAACAAAAACTGGCACAATGAACTAAAGAGTATAAAAATAATAGAGTATAAAATATATTCACTTAACCATGTGATGTTATCACCTGCCAATGCAAAACTCATGAATGCTGACATCTTGCAAAGGTGAAACTCCAATTTTTGAAGATTTCACCCCATGAAACCTACAGACCCATACGTGGCTTCCTCAAATGCAGCTACTTTATTCAAATCTATGGAACTTAAAGCCTATTTTAAATTGCAGTGGATATCCCAAAGTTTCCAAAGATCCCAAACATGTCCTGCCGAATGTGACGAGACACAGTAGCTGTACAAGCCAGCAGGGGCACTGCAGGCAGGCCTTTTCAGGCTCGCTTGTCGGTACGGCCACTTCTGTTAATTGGTTCCAGTCAATTGCCCACCTTGTTCATGTCATCTCTCGTGAATGGATATCGGTGAAGTTTCTTTGCTTTATCTGCATGGGATGTTCATTCTGCAGCCTCAGACTGACATCCCCTCCTTACATGTGTAATGCAGCCAATATCTGGTTTAAATCTACATGAAACATTTCAGAAAACACAGGCCTCGCCATTATTAACATGCCTGTATAACCCGCCAACAGGAAGTGGGCTTGCCGTCAGATTACCCATAATGCAAAAACATCTGATGGGGAGGACCCCTGGCAAATGTAGTAATGGGATCTTGAACGGGTTCTGTTACAGCAAAATGCATGAAAAATAATGCTCAAGATCTAGATATTCTCTGTTCGATGCAATGCTGCAGCCACATGAACATGGCATTCTGGGTATGAATGTTTCACTCAATATAAATGTGACAAAGATTCAGTCAAGCACTACAACCAGAAAGTAAGTATGTCACATTTCCCGACAATATGGACAACAAAATGCCTTTTCTAACTTTGAACTTACCTACTGGGAAATTCATGCAAAAATCAGTTTAAAGGGTGAAAAGGAACCACATACAAACTTTGATGGTAACCCCAATTCTTTTCAATGATGAGCAAAAAAAAAAAAAAAAACTGCAACCAAATCTCCATGAGTCAATATAACACTGTAAGTGCCTTCAGATTCCCAAACTGCAAAAATAAGCAGAAGCATTCACTTTTAAGGATAGCCATAGTCTCACATGACAAATCCACCTGAACAGAGAGATATACTGTAGCTCTGAGAAAGATAGAGCCCTGAAAAATAACTCAGTAATAACTGACTGTCTTTGCCCCTGCGAGGCCCAGCCCCTCTTCCGAGTTAGAAATTCTTCCTTCCACATTCTCTTCCTACTGCAGGCAGCCCAAAAAATCAGGGACATTTTAACATAAGACACCTACGTGCAATTAGAATTGCCCACAATGAGCCAAAAATTACAAAAATGTTAAAAAAGTTATTTATGCAAGAACTCAAAGAGAGAGAAATAAAAATTCATGGGAAATTGTATCCTACAGAGAACACTTGACTTGAAGAGCTAAATTTGCCAAAATTCTGTAAGTCTAAAGATTATTAGAAAAGTGTACATGAACATGCAGGTATTCAGTTCAGTTAAACAGTTCCCACAATGCGCTTAACACAACAATGACTAATGCATTAAATTGATACATGAAACAACCTGCTAATACATCCCAAAGGGGCTGAAAAAAATACTGCTTCCAATCTGCATTAACCAGCCTTAACACAAGGCTGAATTTCTAGTACTTGGCCATTTCATTCATCTTCACCAACGGGTGGTATCAACAGTGGAACTTAATTATGAAGTGAGCATTTGGATGACAGGAATAACACCAATCCAAACAGGCCCAAAACTCTCGTTGCAGATAACATCTAATAGTCAAAAAATAAGGTCCACTTTCAGGGCACGGAATGGTATTGAACTAGCTCTGTAAGACAAGCCGATGCTTAGCGCCAAGAAAACCACACAGCCCTTAACTAATTACTAATAAATAGTGGCATAAACCTACGGCAAGGCACAGGTCACTGTGCCAAGGTCAAAAGTCAAATCCACTGAAGACCCTTACTTTGCACACCTACCACTCACAAGGGTAGGTGTGCATACAAAAATTTTATGCTGCTGTGGCCAGTACTTTCAGAAATATGGCCTGGACAAAATTTTCAGGTTCAAGGTCACTGTGCCAAGGTCAAAGGTCAAATCCACTAATGACCCTTACCTTGCACACGAAACCCTCACGAGGAACCTGCATATCAAATTTGAAGTAGCAGTGGTTAATAATTTTGGAAATATGGCCTGGATTTTAAAGTTCAAGGTCACTGTGCCAAGGTCAAAGGTAAAATCCACTAATGACCCTTACGTTGCACACCTATCCCTCACAAAGAACCACATCACCAAATTTGAAGCTCCTGTGGCAAACATTTTCGGAGATATGGCCCAGACAAATTGTGAAGCCGCCGCCCACCTGCCCACCCGCCCGGGCGCCACAGGGTATAACAATACCCCATCAGCCCATACAGAGGTGTAGGGTGAAAACATCCTGATTCAATGCAGACTGCATTTACGGTGGACATTTTGAAAAATGAATGACGCAAAGTCCAAACTGACTCAATGCGTTATCCCTGATATCAACTCTATAAAACCCAGATCAGCATACCATACTGATTTCAGTGATAAACACAAAGCATTAAGTTTAACAACCAAAACTTGCAATAGTAGAATACTGATTAAATGTCACATTTTAAAAATAACTGTGATGACAATTATTTTCTCACTTCAAGACCTGTACATACATAATCTCTTAAAACAATGAACAAGATTAATTAATTAGCATAGCTTTGAAACAACAAAAAATGCATAACAATTTCCAAGGTTTGAAAAAGCCACAGGAGTATATTTAAATCCCTACCAGGACGGAGTACTTCACATTACAATCACAGAGCCATTCTTGAAAACCGTAATTCGAGGGATGAATACACAACGGTCAAGAGCAAACTCTAAGAAGTCCACCAAACCAAACTTCACCAACATCTCAAGGGTGTCAACTCTGATGAGAACCCATGCCATTAGAAGTGACTGGTTATTATTCAAATGTGATTTTCACACAAAATGCTTAGTGAAAACACACATTCCCTTATATCTGCCAGAAGAACACCCTTGAGAATTTAGGGCAGACACAGCAGAACACAGAGTGCACTATGGTACAATGTGGCATCCAATTGTTGACAAAAGAAATCATAACCGTCAAATTCAATGCCAAAAATGTTTGTCCCTTGTAAGCATGAAATACGACATTTCAAACATGATTTAAATGCTAAACTTAACCTCATTTGTAACAAAACAAGGATATTAAAAGAATCACAAAATGATGGTCACATGGTTATACAAAAATCCTTTATAGGATGCGATGCCAAGTTGGAATAGGCCAATAATGTACAGTGGCACATGCAAATATTTGCGCACCACAGCTCTAATCTAGTTTTGAATATTTTCAGAATAAATGGTTTCAGATCTTCAAACAAAAAGCAATTTAAGACAAGAACATACAGAACAACCCCAAATCAGAAAAAGTAGGGATACAATATTAGATCAAAATTAATGCTAAAAGCATTGATTTGTAAATCATCTTTGAGTTGTAATTCGTTGAAACTAACACAACAGAACATACATTGAAATTCAATCACATGATTTTTATTGATTTTTCAAAACAAACTAATTTGAAGTTTTATTCTTGCAACATATTTCAAAAAAAAAGGGACTGTCTTTACCATGTGGTAATGTTACCATTCCTCTTCACCACATTTAATAAAGTTCAGCATCTTAAAACATCAAGTACGTAAGCGTTTCAAGCATAATTGTATTACACTCTTCCTGCAAACAACAACAAGTCTTAAGGTGTGCAACAGTATGGGGTCTCCGTTGTTGCATTTTGCATTCCAAAATGTGCAACACTGTTTCTGTGAGGGACAAGTCGGGACTGCAGGCAGACCAGTCCAGCACTCACGCTCTTCTTATCCAGTCATGCCTTCAAAATGCAAGCACAATGTGCTTTTGAATTGTCTCATTGAAATCTTCATGGGCATTCCTAGAAAAGACGTCATCTTAAAGGCAGCGTATGTTGCTCCAAAATCTCAGTGAATTTTTCAGCATTAATAGTGCCATCCCAGAAGTGCAATTTACTCCTACCAAGGGCACTGACACAACCCAATGGTCTTATGATTTCTGAGATGTGGAAAACATGGATGGAATTGTGGACTTTAATAATAAAAATAGAATCAACTGAACAATGCAAAATATCGAGGAATTTACCAAAATAGGGATGTAACACAAAAATCAGGGTTTTCCCAGCAGCACCTAAAGGCTAGTTTATAATCCAGCCGTGAAGTATAGCCCAACTAAAACTGCAGAGCGTTGATGAACATTCTAGTGTCACCAACACTGACAGTGGTCTCTGTGGTTATGAAAAGGCTCACCACCGACTTTCCAATAACCTGATGCCACAGAAAATGGAGGAAGAATAATTTTGCCAAATTTAATCTTGTTCGGATCGTCACTGCTCAAAAGCTGAAAGCAATTAAGGGCAAATTTCAGGTATGAGAATATAAGGTGGTGTTTGTTACCATTCTCATGTTCAAGAACTGCGGTTCAGAGATGTAGGCTAGAGTATCAGTTTAGTGTTATACTCGACATGAGAGTGCAACTAAGAATTTTTGATCTATTGTCAGTCACTGCAACAAGTTTGCAACGCAGATCAATGCATCATCAGCCAATATCACCCTGTGCAAAACTGATCTTAACCCAAAGGTAGCCAATGTACAGTCAAGAGAAATAGATCTAAGCAACTACTAATTGGAAAAAACAAATTTATTTACGGTCATAAAATAAGCACAAGCTATTGACAAATGTGACATTACAACTACTTAAAATTGGCCACAGACTATTATTCTAACTTGGACAGCTAACTTGAGACAGCCATGCTGCCCCAACTGCATTTCATTAGCACAGTTTTTCATAAAAGCAATAAACGATGATTGCACGAGCTAATAACAGTAATAATAGAGAAATTTTGTAGCCAATGACTGCACACATAAGTCTCTCCACAAAAACACTGTCACTGATTGTTGCAGCCTAGTGTATAACATCAATAGTTGTTGATATTATTATTAGCAAGTGATCGGTGACGTGCAGCTGGAGCAGTGAAGCGCTTAATTCTGTGAAAGGACGGAATGTTTTGTTCTGTAGGCTAACTGTATTGAAGCACTTTCTTTGATTAAAAAAAAAAAGCTACATTGTTGTGTTAGATCAAATTTATTGATATTCATTATCATTTGAATATTTTCCTTTTTAAACTGTTGAAATTTCAGTCATGCACTACATGATCAGACTCTCTGAGGACAAAATATGCTTAAATTGTAAAACACAAAATTCAAAAAAGTAAAACAGAAAACAGAATTTAGGAAGCAATTAAACACAATCCGGATAATATCAAATTGGATTTCATAGGGCCTTACAACCCCATAACATGACGGAAAATGGCTTTCGGACTTGTTGC
This sequence comes from Gymnothorax javanicus, assembly GCA_029692085.1. Classification (NCBI taxonomy): domain Eukaryota; kingdom Metazoa; phylum Chordata; class Actinopteri; order Anguilliformes; family Muraenidae; genus Gymnothorax; species Gymnothorax javanicus. The sequence goes on along the minus strand of CM056199.1, from coordinate 120,796,277 downwards.
AGGTAACAGACTGGATGGTCCTTTTTTTCGATTGTCCGGAGCACAAGCATCCAATTCTTCCACAAAAGACCTGAAGTGTTGATCATAATAGACGTTTCCATTGGGTGATGGTCCATCGCAGGTCCCAGAGAAGTCAACGATGCTTCAGGACACTGTTTGCATAAGGCTTCATTTTTGCGCAGTTAAATTTTTATTTTTGTGAACATAACTACATATTGCAGTATTTGACAAAGGTACGCCAAAGTAATCCTGAAACTCATGTGGCTTTATCACTTATGATAAATGGTGGTTCTTCACGCAGTGTCTTCTGAGTGATCGGAGAACCAAGGTATTGAGGTTTGGCTTGCACCCTTGCCATGCACGCACAGAAATTCCTCCAGATTCCTTGAATCTTTTAATTATGTAATGCACAGTAGAGGTAAAATGTTGAATTCCCTTCCTATCTTTCTTTGAGGAATGATTTTTTTTAACCTTTCCATACTTTTCTCACGTATTTATAGATAAATTCGTGATCCTCCGTCTGTCTCCGCTCCTTAAGGTCAAGGCTTTTCCTGAATGCTGCTTTTGTATCAAATCATGATTACAATTACCTGCTGACATTAGCTGTTTAAAATCACGTCATTATTATTTTTTTTTTACCTTATTAATAGCCTTAAAGTGCCCCCCTTCCAACTTTTTTTAGAATGCACAGCAGGTCTGAATGGCAGGAATGGATGTATATTTACAAATAAAATGAAGTAGGCCAGACTAGATATGACAAATCTTGTCTTTGTCCTGTCTGTGATGGTTTGATTTGACTACAAATCAAAATAAATTAAGAATTAACTGCTCTGAAGAGCATTTTCCATGCTGCCACAACTTTTTCTGAGTTGGGGTTGTATAACAAAATGGAATTTTTAAGATGATAATTTCATATGTTCAACTGAAAAGGTTATCTAACCCCTATATCAACCATGTGAAAAAGAAACTGCCCTTCTAAACTTAATAACTGGTTATCCCGCCTTCAGCAACAATGATTGCAAACAAACACTTCCAATAACTCAGTATCAATCTTTCTCATTACTATGGAGGAAATTTGGCCAACTGTGCTTTATATAATTGGATAAAGTCAGTGAGATTGGACGGTTTTATTATATTTGCCTTGGCTTAATTTTGTCTCTTCACAGCTATTCGGCGGTGGACTCTCTCTGTTACTGGGAAAGTAGTCTTTCCGCATAAACCAACAGCTCTTGAGTTTCAAATTATGATCAGACATTCTCTTTCAGGATTTTCTGGTGAAGAATTCATGATTCCATTAGTTGCAGCAAGTCGCCCAGGCCCTGAAGCAGCAAAGCATCCCAGCACCATCACACCGCCTCCACCATGTTTAACTGTAGGCATGATGCTCTTCATGTGGAGGTCTGCTTTAGCTTTACGCTCGCTGTTCTCCACAGACTCGACTTATCACTCATCAGTCCATAGAACATAATCCTCGGAGGCTTGGGAGGCATCAGGGTGTTTTGTGGTAAATGTGAGATGTTCCTTCATGTTCATCTTGGTTAGCAGAGGTGTTTACCTTTCAACTGCGCTGCGGGTACAATTTTCCCCAGTCATTTTCAAATAATGGAATTGTGAACACTGACCTTATAAGAGCCAAAAAAAAGGCCTGCCATTTCTTAGATGTTTGTCAGAGTTCTGTGGTTTACCCGATGAATTGTCAGTGCAGACATGGGTGAATTTTGGTTGGCCAGCCACTCCTGAGAAGATTCACTACTATTTTCAAGCTTTCTCCATTTGGATGTAATGACTCTGACTGTAGTTTACTGGAGTCCCAAAGCATAAGAAACTGCTATTAAACTGCTATATTTCAATAATTTTCTTTGTCATCTGTTCCAAATTTCTTTTGACTGTGGTATAGTGTGCTACTTGTTGAGACCTTTCAGCCCACTTCACATTGCCAGAAAGGTTTCATTAAAGAGATGCTTGGAATCAAAGGGGGCGGGGCAGTCATAACTGGGTGTATCACGTATAAATTAATCAATTTATCAATTACATGACGACTGAGTGACTAAGCACTCAGTTACTTTTTCACAGGTCTCCTTGGAGTCAAATAACTTTACTCCTCCAATAAAAGACCATTTGAGAACATTATTCGGTTAACCCATGTTATTGTTGTCTTAAATTTTGTCTGAAGATCTGAAGCAACAAACTGATATGCAAAAAAAAAGAGAAATCTGGAAGGGAAAAAATATGTTTTCATATCATTGTACATCCAAAGATGACCAATGCTAGTTCGAGAGCTGCAATTGCGTCCAACAGAAATCAACAGAACTTGTTCATGAATTGGACATTAACTCAAAAATGTTCTTATCAATTTGCGATTGATGAGGTTTCTCAATTTTCTGACTAGCCACTGCATCACTCAATAAGTACCACCTGGCTCACACATTACTCCGGCAAAGGCAAGGATAATACAGTCATTACAATTCATTCATATTATCTGGTATTTCACAGATAACACTTTCATTTAATATAACTGATACTGCAGATCAGTAAAATAGTAAGCAAGGGGGAACATTTTTGTTTTCCAGCTACAGTAAAAGTAACCACCAAAAATACCGACATGGAAACATGGCAATCACTGACTGGGCACCAGGTCATTCCAAGCTTGTCATCTCACAGTAGACTTCAACTTCTGTAGATGTTATGTTATTGAATGTGCTCTGAGATGAGCATGAACAGTATAAATAATGTCTTCATAAATGAGACATAATGTCTTCATAAATCATACATAAGCAAATGTCATGCTTTTTAAAGGGTGAAATAACACATCTTTATTCAGCATAAGATGCCAGATGTGATAATGACAATGTCACTTCGCTGACAATGTCATCCATTATAGCATTTAGTCAGTTATATCACATCTGGCATCACAGGCTGAATAAGGATGTGTTATTTCATCCTTTACAAAGCATGACATTTGCTTATGTATGATTTATGAAGACATTATGTCTCATTTATGAAGGCATTATGCATGCTGCATAAAGCCTTTATGAGCAACACTTCATCTTAAGTGTGACCATCGACTCAATGCATGCAGTATGGAAAATGGTCAATGTATATTGCCCATCACATTTTTGGGGACAGGGTCACAATTGTTTGAGGAGGGATAAACCCACTCACTGTCTGGTGATATCTGAGGAATACAGACCCTTAGCAATGATTAGCCGCAAAAGATTTGCAACCAAATAAAATTACTCTCTTTCAGTCTATCTTGGGATGTCCCCGAACATGGACGGGTATGTATGAGGAAAAAGGCTGTTAATACCTACATGTATTATTTAAATACCAGACAATAAAGCTTAAATGAAAATTACTTTAAAATGACCCTTTCATTCCATTCCAATGTTCTTGAGTAACTAGCAAAACAAAAAAATTGTGTCACAGCCCTCAAACTTTGATGGGCAGAGTATATTGTAACTGTAGTTGAAGTCATAAATATACAGTCTGTTGCAAGTAAGCAACCATAACATTGACATCAGTTTTACAGAACAGCCACAGAAATTGTGGAAACTAAGTCAGTATAACATATAAAATATTTGCACCGGACATTCCTGTAATAATTACATGACTGTCTTATACATGCATTTCAACATATGTACCCAATTCAATTTATTGATGCAAGACTTAAGGATTCACTTTTCCATATTTTTTGCGGAGAATTGCCATTCAAAATAAATTCCAAATATAACGGGTTAATACGATAGATACAGTGCGCACATACAAATGCCACTAATTACGAAGACTCTCCATGAATGCAGGCCCATACCCAACATTTCTGAGCACGTTAATTACAACTGAGTAGGTGCGCATATCATTGTGACAGGTTATAGGTAGTGATTAGGAGCGGATGAATGGGACCAAAACAACAAAAAATGACAAATGAACTGCAAGCGTACTTACTTAGGCACAGAAAATGTAAAGACTGTATCTGAAAGATGAAGATGAATCTGTCAGTCCAGCTTTGTCATGCGATGAGGATGATGACCTATAAAATACAAAAACACTGTGTCCTTAGTTAAGAGACACATTTTGTAATTCCCATTCATTGCACCAAACTACCATCGGTGACAACATACGACCATTTTATGAAACCGCTACATATCGAGCTCACAACGCACCGCTCACAATGTCGCTTTAACTTCGTAACATGTGTGAAGCAAACGTGCGGTAGACTATGGAAGCGCATTATTTTTCGTTGCTCAGGCGTAAAGTTGTGCATTCAGAATCCAAAGTATGCACCGACGTTATTCGGAAATTATCCGATACATTGTTGCGTATAAATCCTTTCGATAGATTAATACAGGCAAAACAATGCCAGGTACAGTTGGATCGGTCAGATGTACAGTAATCGCAAAGCTGAAGCAGTTTTCAGGACTACTACTGCCAGTAAACCGGAGGTGCTCCTTTTCGTGGTCGAGAAGTGAAAAATGAAACTATAGCATAGCAACACATATTCTACCCCAAAACAAATGTTCCTCTCCAACAGATGATTATTTTCTTAATCTTCCGAAATAATCTCACTTGGACCAAGCTCAAATTCGCATATCAGTGCAAAATGTCGATCTGAGGTCTGACAAGACAGACAAGCGAATGAGAGTCCATCTTGCTTTGAGGAAACTGAAGTATAAATCTCACTCCTGTCAAACTCAGCAAATGCAATCGTCATAAAATATATTCCTAGATGACAAATTTGCCTCTCTCATTAATTAAACTTGGGGTTATCGGCCCAGATATGTGCAAAAATATGTTCATTTGGCCTTATGTCCGTTTCCGATCTGTTAGACGGTATAAAAGTAGCTAGCCAGTTAGCTAGTCAGCCTCCTGATGCGAGTTGCTGTAGCTCACTGAACGTGTCATTAGCAGAATAAGCAATGGTTTGAGAACCCCCCGTGACACTTTGTAACTGACATTACTTCACCCTGTAACAGAACTTTTGCAAATTGGCACATTATTAGCAGTTCAGTGCGTGTTTCTATTTGTTGGGATTTTATATAGACGTGCCTTCGATGGGGGGGAAGTGCCCACACCAGTCCTCACAGGGGAGAGCGAACAGCTTCTGACTGGGTTATGTCGTAGCTACATATCGTCTCATACTTCTGCATCGTCAGTCTTACAAAACAGTAATTAAAGATGTTTGATGTGCCTTGATTAACAACTTAAATCTTCTACCGACGATATATATTAGCTAAATGCGATTATATGCGATTAATCATTCACGAAAGAAGAAATGCTGCACTCTGCCTGTCAGCGCGGTGCAACAAACTGACACAATTTTCAGTACAAGATAACTGAGTGATCCCGATAAAACGGCACTCCGATCTTACTGAAGCATGAATTACATGTAAGTTTTCTGTCATGGTGCATCGAAAACACAACAACTTACCTCCAATCCCCAGCTCAAATACCAAGGCCTTCGCATTCCAGCCTCCTTCCACCTTTAAACTTATTGACACATCATAACAGTTCTACACTGGTGGCTCTAGCCTACAATAACACAAAATGCGAGCGACGGACTCCGAATACTTCTTTTGCCAATCGACTGCAACCTGAGCAACGCCGCTGACGGAACTCGCCGAACAAATTATTGAATGTGATGTTCATACGTCGAAAAACAACAGAATAGTTACATTTAATATTGATGATGGTACTTTCGATTTCCACGGACAATTTTCACGGGTTGTTTTTTCCCTTGCCCTCCCCCCGTTCGTTCAAGTTTTTTTTTCTCTCTCTCTCCCTGACTCTCTCGTCATGTGCAGCCGAATTGAGAATGTGGATGTTCACTTAGAATTCACTGGCCTAGCTGAGGACGATTATTGTTTTGATTCTAGCATTACAAATTAACAAATCATTGCTACTCGTGTTCATGAATGTACAGGTGAAAGTCACTCTTTTAAGTGTCACCGGGTAAAGGAGGAGAGAGAGACTGATGACTATTTTTGCCCAGTGAACCACTATCTCGGTTAGTTGTGTGTGACTATACTTAATATAGCTTCCTGAGTGTTAGTAAAGGATTGGAGAAGGTTTTGGAAAATGAAGTGTAACGGTATCAGTATGCAATCACTTACCGCGGCAGGCCCCCCAGTGAAATAATTTGGAAAGTGACGCGTGGTCGCCTACTCCGAGGAGTCCTAGTCCACCACTTTCACCATTGCCCAGTATTTCTCTCAGTTTTTGCAACATACGGTCCTGTTCATGCACTGAGTGAAAATATATATTTTTAATGTAAGGCTGATTGCGATTGGCTGTTGGCATGAAAGACAGCCAGCTCCAGCCACACAGCTTGTTTCTGACAACAAGGCACCGATAAGAGAGAGAGAGATTAATATAACATTTTCGTAATGTTCTGAACGCGAGTCTTACTCTTACCACTGCTCAACATACCAGGTAGGGGAAGTAAATGCTCACCCAACTAATAGCAGGACAGTGAAATGGAGGCAGCATCGGTCGAAGCTCCACCTCGTCCCCTCGACTCACGACAACCTACGGGGCCGGGAGCAAGAGAAAGAAATAGAGGCAATGGATATTATACCAGCCGATATTTACAGTATCGGTCCAAGTTAACTCAGCCATTATAGAAAACCGAAACATTTTATGGAGCCCCATGTGTATCATTTAGGGAGGTGGCCAGTGTTTGTCTCACGAAAAACACCGTAGACTGAACATTTTGATTGACTTTTTCTCCCTCCCACCGTTTCACGTCCTGCAACGTTGTGTAGTCAAGAGCACTGTTTTTCCTGTTACTTATGATCCCAATACCTTTTAAACGGTAGAAATTTACTGCAACCAAGCTGACATCACAACCATACAATTAAGCTGTAACAAGACCGATGTTTCTGAATCGTAACGATTTGCTTCATGTCATTAAGTGGAATCTATTTGGCATAAAGTATGTAGCCACCGTTGCTGTGTCGATGCTTAATAGCCTGTACTGTACATGGGCCCTCTTATGACCCATGCGCAGTAATAGCTTGCTCTCATTATTTTCATGCATTTAATTTCGGTCCGTCTGCAAAGCGACGTACAGGGCAGGATATTTACCGTACCCTAACTAAAGTTGAGGATAAAGCCATGCGTTATCCATGCTCATAGTTGAGCAAGTAGCCCTGGTAAATATGGTTAAAGTATGGTTTAAAAATACGTATGCACGTTAATGTGCATTTTCAAAAGACTCGATTACATCGCATTTCACTCTAAGACAACGTATCTATCATTTACACACATTAGACAATGAATGACTTGCTACCTTATTGAAGGCTTTTGAATGCTTTGGATTTTTTTTTTCTTCAGTATTTTAAGTCAGCGCTCTAGAACTGGTGCATTCAGCTGTTAACCCTGCGGAAAGTATTATTTTTCTAGAAAAGCAGATTATTTATTTATTTAGTTAGTTTCCCCAAAATTCAATGTTTGTTTTAGAAACTCCACACTGTCAAACCAAATGTTTCAGTTCTGAACATATGCTAAGCATTTTTTGTAACACTTTTTAGACATGTCACTGTGTTAAGATTCAGTTTTAAAGTGTATTCAACAAATCTGAAAAACCTCGATTGCAAAAGCAAGTCAACATCAGTGTTTTGAACGAGAACACCTATTTACAAAAATAATCGCCAGGCATTTAGCTTTTACACACTGGTATTTCACATCTATGGTTTTACAGTGCAGATATCAACCATCCCTTTCATTTCTGGGCCAGAACTCCTAAACCATTCTGTACTTCTCAACAAAATTTAAGATATGGCCACATTTTATTGTGTAGATGTGCCTTTTCATATTTTCATCCATTCTCCTGTCCGTCTGTGCGTCCCTCCACCGCATTTTATTTCCAGGCCAGATATCAGCCATCCCATGGCAGATCATTTGAGTAGTTCATGCTCGTTCCTGTCTGTATCAAGCATATGAGAACCTTGTCCACAGAACACTTCACAGTATCTGTGGGAAGTCAATGTGGCTGGTGGAATCAGGACTGCTGAGAATTTTTGGCAGGGAAAGAGCACTGAGGAACCTTATTAAACATTGTGTCAAGTCAAAATTTATTCGTATAGCACAAATTAAAGAACCACAGTTGACCAAAGTGCAAACAGGCTTAAAATTCTGAGATAAACAAATATGAATGTAAGTCAGTGGTTCTCAGACTCAGTCCAGGTATCCCATTGTGTATGCTGGTTTTTGTTCCAACCACAATTGCAATCTTAGGATTTTTACAAGCTGCTGATTTGTCTTCATTAGGTGCATTTATGTTTCGGCAGTTATTTATCCTCTCAAGCCACATTTGACAAATCTATACATGTCATGAAGAATAAAAAATTTTATATCTATATTGTGATATATTGGAAACTAGTATAAATAATTGCAGAGGGAAACAATTTAACCTAACATTTAATCAACGTAAACAATCAATAGCTTTCTCTTTTTTTTGAAACGGTTGACACATTGTTGCAAAAACTGACAATTTATTTGGCAAACAGTAGAGTCACACCTGTTTTGTTTCATGTTTATTTTATTCAGTTCAGGCTAATTATTTTGAAAGAACTCAAAACACCCGTGTTCAGCAACCTAATTTAGAGCTTAGTGATTCTCCAAGACTCTAATTTGATCTGTTTTAAAAATGTTTTTAACTGAAAATCCTCACAATATAGAAAAATAAGCACAATATGTTCAAGGGTTTTTATTCTTCATGGCAGAATAGATACGTCCACCAAAATGTGGCTTAATGGGGAGGGGGAAGGATATGTCTTACTGCCAAGGGTGATAGGACTCAGAAAATGTGGAAGGGACAAATAAAGTGGGGACAAGTCTTTTTGCCTGAACTTTCAGGGGGATTCCTCTGGTTGCCAGCCATACTTTTTGTCCCATCTGGTAGAAGGAGAAAGGGCAATGCTGGTGATTGCTCTGCTTCTGGAAGGCTGCGGTGTGTTTAAGCAGAAGGGCACAGGCTTTTCTCCAGCCCCGGCAGGCACAACAGTCCAGAAACAGAGTCAAAGAGACCTCCACCTTTCTCTCTTCGGCCTGAAAAAAGGGGGGTATTGATAGCCCAGACAGCACTCAAAGGGGACATCCCAAGAGAAATTGTTAACTAGTTCGAACTAGGGAAGGAGGCGTGACCATTTGGAAGTGTTACCTTCAGAGAGACAGTGGAGAGCCTTGCCCTGCTTCTGGTTCAGTATCTCAACTTGGGCGTTGATCTCAGGATGGAAGATGGATGAGAGGAGAGGGCTGTAGCCCACTAAGGTTCAGAAAGCCTCGCAGAAGGTTTGCATACTGCGGCCCACAATCAGAGACAATCTCCTGAGAAATGCTGTGGAGCTGCACCGCATGCTGCAGGAGCTCAGCCATCTCTTTAGCTGTGGGCAGCCTTGCCAGAAGGCCAAAGTGGGCTCCCTTCAAAAAATGGTCTACAATGGTGCAGATCCCTGTGAAACTGTCAGACTCGGGCAACTCGATCACAAAGTCCATGCCGATACAATCCCATGACTGATGGGAAAATTGCTTGGGCTAGAGAAGACCACTGGGGGGCTGATTACTGGACTAAGTTCAGGAACAGATTTCAAATGCGGAGACATATCCCTAAACACTCTGCCCAGCAGCAGGCCACCAGAAGTGTCAGGTGATCGGGAACAAAGTGCAGACGTCCTTGGATGGCAAGCTTGTGGCGAGGCATGAAGTGGGCAATCTGGCGCTTACCCATTTTGGGACAGAGAGCCAGTCAGGGGGCACCCTTGAGAAGAGGGACAGGAACAGAGGGTCCCTTCAACCACGTGCTCTACCTCTGTCTTGATGGTAGCTAGGAAGCAACTGTGGTACCACAGTCGCTGGCTCCTCTTCTGGAGTAGGTGAATGAAGATGGGAAAGGCAATCCGATTTCCGGTTCTTAGACCTCGGGTGGTAGGTGAGGATGAAGTCGAAACGAGCAAAGAGGAGAGACCCTTAGGCCTGCCTTGGGTTTAGCCTTTTAGCAGCGCTGAGGTATTCAAGATTGCAATTGTCTGTCCAAACAAAGAAGGGAGTATTGGCCCCCTCAAGCCAGTGTCTCCACTCCTCAAATACTAGCTTGACGGCCAGGAGCACCCGATTCCCAATGATGTAGTTTCTCTCCGCATTGGAGAGCCGATGGGAGAAGAAGAGGCACAGCGATGGACCTTGCCATAAGCCGCCTGCTTGGAAGGGACAGCCCCAGCGCTAACCCCAGAGTCATCATCAATCAGCCAGCAGAGCAGCATTGGTAAACTTGTCCTTCAACTGGCGGAAGGCAGAGGCGGCCAGAGGAGTCCAGTGGAAGGGAACCTCACAGGACATGAGTGTAGTAAGGGGAGCAGAGACTGTAGAGTAGCTTTGGATGAAGCACCGGTAAAAGTTAGCAAAGCAGGGCAATCTCTAAAGTCGTTTGCGGTCCAGCAGTACCAGCAAATCCAGGATAGCCTGTGCCTTACCCCAGGAGACAGCATGGCTGAAGAATTGAGCAGATTTCTGATGGAATTCACACTTCGAGTTTTAAAGGAAAAGTAAACATATAGTAAACCTACATTTCCAAATAAAGTACATACTCTCTGCTATCCAAAACAATAAGCAACGATTTAAAAAAAAAAAATTACATCAAGTAATCTGTGTATAACTGTCTGGTATAAGACTGTTCAAGCAAGCCGCCATGTTCATTTGGCGAGAAGAGAATGCCTACGTCACTAGGGCTGGTAGTTCGCTAAGTCAGGTTTGGAGCGCCTGTTTCGTTAGAACACCCTACAGCCACGCAACCTGTTTCCATGTACTTTGCCTGATTGACAATCAATCAATTTTAACTTTTTCACCGAACAATTAAGATCTAGCCTAGGCTATATGTAGCCTGTAATGATTAAGAGGTGATAGTGACAAACAGATTCATTTACAATTACGCTTTGATTCGAGACTGCAAGGATGGAAATCTTAATTATTAATTTGAAAAAATCTCAACTCTCTCTGCAATTCTGTGTATTGTTTTGACCTTTTGTTTATCAGATTATGAAAGAAGCCTGAATAAATTCCCTATATATATATATATATATATATATATATATATATTTTTTTTTTTTGAATGGCATTAAAAAGTACGTATTGTATTTAAGGGGGAAAGCATTATTGTAAACATATTGACCACGCATTGACCGCGGCATAAGAAAGGTTTTAATATTTGTTAATGGCATTGCGTTAGCGGCCTCTAAGTAAACATGAACAAATTTGCTGTCTCGTGGGCATTTTAAGTTCGATGCACTGAGCAATAATGTCAGGGATGAAATTGGCATGCCATTCTGCAGTTTAGTCTTGTAAATTAGTTAATCAATCCTCTGATTGCTAATCAAGCAAAGTAATAGGGAGTTATTGTTTGTTTTACTCAGACGGCACGTCACTGCTCTTAATCATCGACTCAACTTCTAATACTTATACTTTGACTCTATACCCTCGAAAGACATGATCAGCCCTGGTGATGTCACGCACTGGTCTGGGAAGAATATTTCCTATTGTTTGATTGGTCGATTATTTTCTATGGCGGCAATGGCAGATTCTGAAATTTCTAGGATTATGCGATGTTTGAAAGCAGATTACACAATGTAAAAACAATTTAAAAAAACGACTTATCATTTTGGATAGCAGAGATTATGCACTTTTTTTTTCGCAATGTAGGTTTACCATATGTTTACTTTTCCTTTAAGTAGAGCTGATTGTCAAGTAGATAGTGAGTTACATGGCAAATATGCTGAGTATGCGTCACTGCAGGGGTGTTGGTGAGTTCAACTGGCATCATTAAGTATTCGTATGCCCAGAGGCAGTGTTTAAAGTTGTCTTCCTCTTGTCACCCTCCTTGATGCAATCCAGGTGGCAGGCATTACGAGGGTCCAGCTTGGTAAAGCAATGGCTTCCTCGGAGGTTGGAGAACACAGAATTCATCAGCAATAGAGGGTATCAGTTTTTTTGTGGCAATAGAGTTCAGGCCCCACCTGTCAAGGGAGAATGTCATCTTTTTTAGAAACAAAGAAGAAGCCAGCACCGGCTGGAGAAGATGATGGTTGGATGATGCTGGAAGCCATAGCCTCAGAGATACAGTCATCCATAGCCTTTGATTCAAATACAGTCGGGCCCTAAGTGGTGCTGTTCCCAGAAGGAGATCAATGGCACAGTTGTACCGATGGTGTGTCAGAAGAGAAGTGGCTTTGGACTTGCAGAAGGCCTGATGGAGGTTGCAGTAGATGGTGGGAATCCCCTTCAGATCAGGTGGCTCCTCCTTGTGGTCAGGAAGAGGAGGTGTTCCTGGGTTGAAGGCTGAGCACCAGCTGGTTTTGGAAAAGGATGGACTACATTTGACAATGGTTCTTCTGACCCAATAGAGGCGGGGATTATGACATTCTAACACCACAGAGACATGTGGAGACTCCAAGAGATAGAAGACAACTAGGGTTGTAGTGGTGGGAAAGCTATAAATGCCAGCGGCAGCTCTCTCAATCCGTTGTAAAAAAGATGGACAAACTGTTAATTTCAGTCGCCCATATACAAAACTAGATATAACAAGAGAAGAGCTGAAATCAAATCATATATCTATTATTATTATTATTATTATTATTATTATTATTATTAACTACAAAGTTCAGTCACCCCTGTAAGTGATGAGATAGGTGAGATTAAAACAACTGAAACTGAATCATATATCCATATAAATAATAATAATAATAATAATATCATTTGTGGTATTTTTATTATTATTATTATTATAGTTGTTTATTTGGTGAACTGGTGTGGACTACTTATTGGGGTACTGGTGTGGGGAACAAATAATTATGGCTGAGTAATCAACGTTCAATATTCAAGTTATTTACTAAATTCTCCAAAAAAAAGTACTAGACTCTTGTTAATGCCACTACTCCACCCCTGCATCATGGACTTGTATTGCCAAGGAAACATCCCAGTTTTATATGGAGTGAAAGTGGTTGTCTCTCTCATAGCTGATCCAAAACAAAATGTCATCAAAAGAACAACATGCAAACACATTAAGACAGTATCCAAAACACAACAGAGTAAAACTTAAGTAGAGCTAGTTGTTTAGATTGTTTTTTGCAAAACTACGCGACCAAACAAGTAATGTAACTCACCTCAGCTACGTTTTTAGTTTGCAAAGTGCTGGCACTCCTGCTGCTGCAAAGCTAAAATACGGAGAGGACAAGACAGTTTTCCGATCACAGCAATATTCACAACTCTAACATCACTGCGGCATACTGGCCAATTTAGTTCTGTGAAACGCAGCAAGACTAATGTTACCCACCTGTCCAGCAGAAACAAAGCAATCTTACCATCACCATTTCACTATATAGGTGTTTCAACTCTCAGACCAATGTATGGCTCTTTGCCCTTGCCTAGTCATAATCGTTCTTTTACCATTTTTTTCTACACAAATATTTTCCTCTAAGGCCATTTCTCAGCCATCTCTCCATCTTAACAATGTAAATGCATTAGCATGTGCCAGGTGTACCAGAGATGTACCATCACTGCGCACTTTTCCTTTTTTTTTGAGCCGCATTGTTTGTTTCCCATTCATGGATCCAGGGCTGTGTCCTTTTTTTTTGGGCACATACACATAGAACAGACAAGTTGCAGACTGTGAGGGGATTAGAATCACATGCCCCACCTCTGAAATGTGACTCTTAAAACCTGACAATAACAAGAGCATAAACCATCATAAAAAGGTGAGCAAATGCTTCTGCATTTTAGAAGGTACATACATGGCACTTATGTGGATTTTCCCCCAGTACAGGCCAGAAGACAACCATCATGGATGGTTTCCTGAATTTAGCATCTGGACTGGACTGGTGGCTTCTGTGATGTCAGGAAGCACCATTCCTGTAACTGCCTCAGAACGAATAGACTGAAAGAGGAGGTCCGAGGGAACTTTCAGTCTTTTGGCGAGGCCTGAATGGAGGAAACTGCCATCTGCCCCTGACTTGATCAGAGCCTGGGTGGCCAGTTTTCTTCCTTGCCAAAACAGCTGTAAGAAGAAGAGGAAGAGACAGCAGCCCAAGAGAGCACTGCACCTCCCTGGACGGGTCAGGGCTGACAAACTGGGCACCCCGCAATGAGATGGTCACCGCTTTCAGAGTAGAGGCAAAGGTCAGAATTCACTTAGGGTTGTCGCCTTGCTGTGCTCAGATGGTAGAGCCTGGCAAGATCCACAAGCATGGGTTTAAGAGATGGCTGTTGGGGATTGGGCCGAGAGGATGAACTGGTGAGGCCTAGTGGTGGAGAACCCTTGAGCTAAGCTTGCTGGTCCATCCATCTCTCTTGTAAGTGGGAATCCACTTTTAGGGTCAGGTCAATTAGACCGTTGTGGTCAGGAGGCATCTGACACGTGGTCAACTCTTCCAGGTCTCTTTCAGCCAGGACAAAGAGGAAAGCATCATTCAGGGCCCGATAGTCCCAGTGAGTGGTAGCTGCCAGCATGCAGAACTCAATGGAGAAGATTGACACCGAGTGCTTAGCCTAATGGAGTTGAAATACGCACTGAGCAGCAACGTGACCAGCACGAGTATGGTTGCAGACCCTCTTCATCTCCTCCTCAAAGGCAGGAAAACTGAGCACCGTAGGATTGCTGGCGTCCCAACAGGCTGCAGCCCAGTCGTGGGCACTCTCCGGTCAGAGGGATGATGGGGAAAGCTACTCGAAATCACTCGCTAGGGAAGGCAGATGGCTGGAGATCTGAGATTGTATAGGATTGCTTCAGGAAATTCCAGCAGGTAGACAGTTTCTGTCATGAGGATCTAACAGGGCAATGCTGGGATCCCACGGTGAATTAGACTGGACTTGGGTTTGAAGTAGGATCGGGCTGGCAGTCACTGATGCCTGCTGATGAAGTAGGTGAAGCTCAGCCCCGATGGATTCCTTGAAACCGGAAGACATCAGTGGAGTGAATGAGATCTGCTTGTTCCATGGGTGGCTGGATGATTCTGTTACGCACAGCAGGGAAGAAACCTGGCCCAGATCCACAAAAAACCTCAAGGGCATTTTAAAAATGATGATTTCCAGAAATAGAAATGCCATTTCAGAGTTTTTCAGTGTTGAAGCAAGTCAGGTTTAACCATCAGGAGTCATTGTCATTTCAACAGTAACAAATGTTTCTTTTGGTCCACTACAGTAACAACGAGTGTATCTGTCACAGCTGCGACAATCAATATAAAAAGATGTATACAGCAAATGAAATGTGTTATTTTACACAGTTATATCTATGGAAAACAATGTATCTCACAGCAAACACCAAGCCAGGGCATAATAATCATGTAGCAATGTAGTCATATACCCATTTAACCAGAAGAAACTAAAATAGCTATTTTTTATAACTATTATAACTGGCTATAACTACAACAACTATCATGATAACCATTTTTACCAAAAGGAAACAATTCCAACACTAAGCAACTACATTTCATAGCAAAAAAACTTGAACCGTGCATGTTTTGCATATGCGGTGCTGATGAATCCATAACTTAATTATACCATGTAAGCGATAGATCATGTAAAAGCAAAGACTCTAAGGATTCTAACAATACACGGTTCATCGTTATATGACCAAACCACACTGGATTAGCAGCCGAAACAGAGCAAAAAAAAAGCCTCACTTTGAACAGCCATAACCATAAATTATGTCTTACCTTTGCTGTCTTGTGATCAAAGTTGTGTTTGAGGGCACTGCAATCCTGCATACATTTAATTCAAAATCTCGGTCATTTTGAATTGATTGCTGACTGTTCCAAGACGATTTAACCTGTGCAAAACAATTCTTCCAAAACCAGCGACTATACATATCAATGATCTGATGTCACAAACTGGGTTTCCAGCCAGAGAACCAAAGGTTTAATGGCCCAGCCCATAAATTATTTAAAGTTCTATAAAAATTCAGATTTCAGAGTTGGCGTGGGACAAACTCCAGTAAAAATGATTCTACACAACAATTTTAATGAAAATGTTGCTGATAAGGTACAAATGTCTGACTGGTACAGTTCCTCTTTAAATATACTCTCAGGAAAACCACTTCCTTTGATGAATCATGGATGAGGTTGAAAAACACTGGCCGTGAGAATTTCAAGTGAAATTTCCCATTCTTGCCGCAAACAAGTCTTAAGGTGTGCAATGGTAGCGGTCTTTGTTGTTGCATTTTGCATTTCAAAATGTGCCACATTTTGTCTGTTGGGAACAAGTTAAGACTGCAGCCCGGCCAGTCCAGCACCTGGGCCCTCTTCTTCTGCATCTTGCTTCTGTAATACATGCAGAATGCGCTTTTACACTGTATTGTTGGAATACGCATTGGCGTCTCTGGAAAATACGTTTTCTTGAACGCAGCACATGTTGCTCTAAAATCTCAGTGTATTTTTCTCTGTTAAAGGTACCTGCACTGTGCAAGTTATCCAGACACAACCCTATACCATGACAGAATATAGCTTTTCAACTTGTTACTAGTAGGATTCTGGATGGTGACTCTCTACTTTGGTCTGGAACATACAGAATCCATTTCTTCCACAAAAAAAACAACATTAATTATTGATTTGTTTGTCCACAATACATGTTTTCACTATGTGATGGTTCATCGCCAATGGTTCCAAGCCCAGAGAAGTTTACGGTGCCTCTGGACACTGTTAACATAGGCTTCCTTGTTATATAGTAGTCATGTTTTGACTGGCATTGTTGGATGTAACTACATAATTCAGTACCCGACAAAGGTTTGCAAAGTAACCCTGCGCCCATGTGGTTATGTTATTAGATCATTAGATCAAAGTTAATGGAGGGCACTGATTGGGAAAGCCAGCGAACTTTAAAGACTGATGTTATTGTTAAGATTTTTGCTTGGTCTCGTAACTCTGACTGTGTACACAGAATTCAATATAGTGTCAGGCTGGGATATGTTGTCTGTTTAAAGTGCGATATTTTTCTACTTTTTCTTGACTTAAACGATTGTTTGCTTTGTATTTGAAAAAGAAATTATTTCCTTGAGATACCAGGTGATAATTGTTCCGTTTTTGGTTGTGGTTCATTCCGATCCCAATTTCAGGGAACAGATGAAGGAGGACAGAATTTACACCTGCGAGAAGCATTTTGCGCTAGATGACATCTATTCCAGGGTAGGCCTTGTGTATTTCAGCAGGACAATGCCATACATGCAAACTCTACCGCTTTCGGCGGTAGACTACTGCTTTCGGGCCGTTTACAGCGGCGGCGTTAAACCTGGGCTAATATCCCTCCCTTTATTTACAATTAGTCCTGGCTAGTTCTAGATGGTTTTCCTTTATTAACACGTTTTCCATTTCAAGAATAATCAAGTGGCAATTGAAGACACGGCTTCTCTCCCCCATGTGATCTAAAAGCGACAAAATATTGGGCTGCATTCAGTACAGAAAAATAATTTAATTGTAATTAGGTCTTTGCACCGGTACTCGGCAACGGCATTTCAGAACTCTTCAGTGAATGAAGGTAATTTTGGTGACTAGTACGTGGTTTTGTCCATTCACATTTTTCAATCAGACAGCCGTCTATTTTTTACAGCAAGTTGCGTGACCGTGCTGCAAAAACAGGTGTACGTACTTGTTGCCAAAATTACCTTAATTCGCTGAAGAGTTCTGAAATGCCGTCACCGAGTGCTGGTGCATAGACCTAATAATAATTAAATTATTTTTCTGTACTGAATGTAGCCCGTTATTTTGTCGCTTTTAGATCACATGGGGGAGAGAAGCCATGTCTTCAATTACCACTTGATTATTCTTGAATTGGAAAACTTGTTAATGAAGGAAAACCATCTAGAATTAGCCAGAACAAATTGTTGTCAATAAAGGGTGGGATAATAGCCAATAATTTTCGGGTCTAACACCGCCTCTGGGGCGTTTCATTCTGAAAAAAACGCCCCAAAAGCGATAGATAGTTGGCATGTATGCAATGCAAAACCACATACTGCAGCTATTACAACAGCATGGCTTCGTAGTAGAAGAGTCCGTGTGCTGAGCTGGCCTGCCTGCAGTGCTGATCTTTCACCGACTGAGAACATTTGGCACATAATTAAACGAAAAGTCCGTCAAAGGAGACCGAAAACTCTCCAGCAGCTGGAAGCCTGTATTAAACAAGAGTGGGATCAAATTCCAATGGCTAAACTCTAGAAACTTGTCTCCTCAATGCCCAGACGCCTCTACTCTGTGTTAAAAAGAAGAGGGGATGCTACACCATGGTAAACAGGTGTCCCAACTTTTTTGAGACCTGTAGCAGCCATCAAATTTTAATTGAGCTAATTTTGTGCATAAAATTGTGGAATTTCTCAGTTTCAACATTTGCTATGTCATCTCTGTTCTATTGTGAATAAAATACTGGCTGGTGTGATTTGAAAGTCATTGCATTTTGATTTTATTCACAATTTACACTTTGTCCCAACTATTTCGGAATTGGGGTTGTAATAGTCCTGGCCTGTTCCCAACCATTTTCCTTTATCAACACATTTTCAAATTATAATAATAATAATGCATTGGCAAGCAAAGTCCTGGCTTCTTTCTCCATGTGATCTATCAGCGACTAATTAATTGGCTAAATTCAGAACAGAAAAATAATTTCCTCCTCCTCCTCTTAGTCACATTGCGTACACATACGCAGATGTGGTCCTGATGAGAGCTCGCCATCGCACATGGTCTGCAGCAATCCTGGTTGCCATTATGATGTTTGTGCCAGTGATATTCTTCATGTCGCTGAGCCAACTTGCTGCTGGTCTTCCTCTTCTTCGCTTCTTCTCCACCATGCCTTCAATAATCGTTTTCTCAAAACAGTTGTGTCTCCTAACATGCCCAAAATAAGCCAGCTTTCTGCGAATCAAATCAGTTCGTAGACTTTTCTCCACATCAAGCTGCTCTAAGATCCATTGATTTGTTTTCTTTTGTGTCCAAGGTATCCTCAATATTCTTCTATAACACCACAGCTCAAAGGAATCTTTCTTTCTATCCACTGACTTCATAGTCCATGACTCTGAGCCATATGATGCCACCGTGAATGCTGTTGATTTCAAAAGCCAGAGTTTGAGGGAGGTTAGTAACTTGCTCTTCCAAAGCTTATTCATTTTCTGAACAACACTCTTTGCCATAGCAAGTCTGCGTTTGATCTCCTGTGAACAGTCGCCCTTGGTATTGATAACTGATCCCAGAAACTCAAAACTTTCTACTTCCTCAGTGTTGTAGCCATCAAGCACAAAACCTTCATCTCAGTCTGTCCTTTCATCATCTATGACCATGATCTTTGTTTTCTTTGTGTTCAGCATTAGCCCCCTTCTCTTGCTAGCTGATTTTACGCATTGAGAAGATCAAGCAACTCTTTCTTACTGCCACACACCAAGGTAGTATTGTCTGCATATCTCAGATTTGTGATGCGGTGGCCACAATAATTTACTCACAAAAAAAAGTCCTCTGAAACTTCTGCGCTACCTTTTCCACACATCAGGCGATTTAACTTGCGCTTTGTGATCGTTGAAATTGTTTAAATGAAAGATTTGAAACCTCTTTATGCAATTTCAGCTTCCAACCCCTGAGAATAGAAAAGGGTGATAAGTCCGAAGTCATAATCAGCTTACATGTTACTGGTGGTGAATTCTGCCTTAACACACGTGAAATTGAAAAACGTCCATGCACAAAGATTTCAATTCTGCGTGAGAATCTCTTAAATACACGTTGATTGAATAATGACTAATCTGCATTATAACGATATATCGCCATTCACTCTCGCTACAGCGAGGTTGATTAGTGGGACTCGGCAATTAAGTATAATTTTGTTTGCCAAATTAAATTTTCAATCTTCACTTTTGTTATGAAGTGTTAGATTGCTGACTATGGTATTAGAATGTGATATGCCTCTAAAAAACATGAGACTCACACCAAATGCGTGAGTTGACAGGAATGCAATTTTGAATAACGCTGATTTAAATTCACCAAATTACGCATCAAAATGAATGATTGTCGTCTTACCTAAACAGGGAGAACTAGCAACACCTGAAAGTGTTGAGTATTCTGGGAATGAGTCAATTGTTCATTATGAAAATGACTGAGAAAAAGTCAGGTCTAATAATTATTTTAAAGTGATGTTCTGTGCTCCACATACGCCACTACACCAATGTAGTTGCCACACTAACTTATCGCCCCTCTCATGTAAGCATTGCTTGCATGCAAAATTTTGAAAGGTTATGCATACATGCATATTTATAAAAATATGTAGAAATGCTGCCGCCTTCTCTGGGCCTGAGCTCATTTAAGATGGATTAAGGCAAAGTGGAAAACTGTCCTGTGGTTTGACTGATCAAAATGTGATTTCTTTTTGTAAATCGTGGATGCCTCATCCGCCGAACTAAAGATGAGAGAGTCCATCCAGCTTTTTATCAATTCACAGTTCAAAAGCTAGAATTCTAGGAGTAATGGGGGTGCATTAGTGCATATGACATGGGTGACTTGCACATCTGCGAAGACACCATGATTGCTGGATGATATTGACAGGTTGTGGAGCATGTTTCCATCTACTTTGTAGACAATTTCTTTTTCAGGGGAGGCCTTGCTTATTTCAGCAAGACAATGCAAAACTGCAGTCTGCACGTATCACAATAACATACCTTCGTAGTACAAGAGGTGCTAAACTGGCCTGCCTGCAGTTCAGACCTGTCATTCAGTGAATATCATGAAACGACAAATATCACAAGGAGGCCGCAAAGCGCTGAGCAGATGAAATCTAACATTAAGAAAGGATTCAAAAACATTTTCCTTTCAAAACTACAGCAATGGTCTTCTTAGTTTCCAAACGCTTACAAAGTGCCCTGCAGCTGTCGGAGCTGTTGAAACGAGCTGCTGCTGGGGCTGTTGCGACAAAGCCGCCATGGGAGCTATGTTGCCGGAGCGGCTTAGAGGCATCGGTGACATGTTTTTGCCGTCTCCCCCTCCCATCTGGAGCTCTTGCCTGATCGGCTGACTGGATGCGCTGCCTTTTTTGCGTCTTCTCGCGGTCAGGCAGTTCTCTCTGCCTGCTGTCATCGGGTAATGAGCAGCTTATACGCGGAGGTCTCTTCTTACCTGAGTGATTGCAAGAAGTCCGGTAACGTACTGTGAACTCTTTCGACTTAATTAAAATGACCAAAGGCATTTTTATGATTGTCTTTTTTCTTGGTTTTATTGTGAAGGCGTATGTTAGCAATGCATCTGGGCTTTCTTCGCATGTATTTTGTGAACACTTTTATAGTCATGGAAACAATCACATAGTTCCCGGCGGCCGTCGCTTCAGCACACTGCTATATGATGGTATGAAAAGCACTATCCCGAATGCGCTCTTAATGCTGCACTCACTCCTCTCAAATTTGATTTGTATGGCACCAACTTTGTGCGAGGTAATGACCATTCCAAAGTAACTATCAAGAACTGCTTTGCTGGGTAATTTATTCTGTTATTATTGCCATAGGCCTTCTGCTTCGACTGAATCCATCACCAGCTTGACTGAATTACTGGCTAAATTAACTTCTCATGAGCTAATATTACTGGGCGATTTGAACTTAGATTGACTAAGCGATAAATCTGCATAATTTAAGCAGGTATGTAAGGCTATGAACCTTACCCAGCTTAATGATAGCCCCACCAGAATAAACTCTGCTAAACCTGTCACTGATACGCTTATCGACATTATTCTAACCAATGCAGTACACAAGTATGTATCAGTCGGCATTTTCCCTAATGATATTAGTGATCATTGCACCATTGCATGTGTTAGGAGCACCAAACTGCCCGAATGGGCCTATTTGTCTCTAGGCGCTGTTTTAAACACTTCTCGGTGCAGGCCTTTCTCCATGGCCTAGCTCAAGTGAAGTGGCAGCAAATTTCATTAATTCCACTCGCTGATGAAGCTGTTGCTCTTTTTCAACATAATTTTATTTCAGTTGTAAACAAACGCACCCCTCTTAAAAACACAGGATTAAAAACAGGAATAACCCATGGTTTACTCTGGAATTTGCTGACTTAATCCATGTTCGCAATAAGCAATGGGCCTTAGCTAGAAAGACAAAGACCATTAGTAATTGGCAACTTTTTCGTTCACTCATAAATAAATGCACAGCTCTTATCAGGAAAACTAAAGCTGACAAGTATTTGTCATTAACTACAGACAGCTTTAACGATCATTCCAAGTTTTGGAAAACAATTAAAGGGCTTCAGAACAAGACCGTTGCCAATCTCTTTCATAAATTGAAAAATAATGACTCCTTTATTTTTGATTTTAAAAAAGCTGTGTCAAATTTATTTAATGTTCATTTTAAAAAGGCTGGTCATATCTTTGATAAAGTAAACCAGAATTCTTTCCAAAGTGCAAATTGCACTGACTGTTGTACAACAGCTCTTACTACTGAATCAACATCCTTCGTAGTTTTACTCCCATCTTGGTCTTTGATGTCTTACAGGCCTTGCAAACACTTGACCCCAAGAAGGCCGCCGGGCCTGATGGCCTTGAGCCATTTTTCTTGAAAGTAACAGCAACAATTATAGCTCGCCCAGTGACCAACATCTTTAATCATTCTACTGCCTCACAAAACCTCCCTGTTTTATAGAAACAAGTTTATGTCGCGCCTTTATTGAAAGCTGTAGATCCCACAGACCTTAATAATTATAGACATATCTCTAATCTCTCAGCCTTAGCAAAAATATTGGTATCATTAGTGTCTGACCAGCTCAAATCATTCTTAGATTCAAATAATTCTATGCAATCTGGTTCCAGATCCAGGCATAGCACTGTCTCGGCCACTCTGAAAGTCTTTGATGATATAAGAGCTGCCATTGAAAATAAAATGTTCAGTGTTGCCTTGTTTATTGATATGATTAAGGAATTTATACAGAGGATCACCAAATTTTAATGAATAGATTGCAAAAGCTTGGTGTAGGTAGTGATGTGGTCAGTTGGTTTCAAAGTTACTTGACAGATCGAGTCTAGTTAGTTTGATTTAGCAATGTTGTGTCTTATCCAGTTACCTTGGTCAAGGGGGTCCCACAAGGGTCCATGTTGGGTCCTTTACTCGTTCTCCTGTATAGAAATAAGAAATCTGTAACCAGTCAAAATATTCTTTGTATCATATGTATGTAGATGATACAATCTTGTATTCTTCTGCTCCCACTCTTGAGGTAGCACTTTCTAACTTTCAGGCTGATTTTATCTCTTTACAACATGCACTTAGTGACGCCAGACTTCTTCTGAATACAAACAAAACTAAAGCCATGTTGTTTGTGCATAGGAGTCCCGAGGCCTCCTCATCTCCAATTAAATCTGTTGACGGTGTTCCCATTGAGTTTGTTGATGTATACAAATATCTAGGCATTCGGCTGGACAAAGACCTCAATTTTAAACATCTTATAGCAAATTTGACGAAAAAACTCAAGTTTCCGTTAAGTTTCTTCAACAGATTAAAAACCTGCTTCTCAATTTCCTCACGTAAATGCCTGGTAACAGCCCTTCTCCTGTCTCAGCTAGATTACGGAGACACTATTTATAGATCTGCTTGCCCCTTCATCTTGGCCAAACTTAACCCTCTCTATCATGCTGCACTGAGATACATCACAAACTCAAAGTTCAGGACTCATCATTGTACCTTGTATAAACTTGCTGGATGGTCCTCACTTGCTTTGCGCAGGATGCAGCATTGGTATATTTTAACATACAAGGCCATACTTCGGAAATTACCTTCTTACATCTGCTCCAAGTTTGTGCCTATATATATATAACTCCTATAACCTCAGATCTAGCAGTTGGCTTCAGTTCAAAGTGCCACCTGTGCAAACAGAAACTGGAAAGAAAAGTCTGTCTTATTTTGGCCCGTGGTCTTGGAATGACCTGCAAACATGGCTTAAGTTAGACTCTCTTATTCCTTTATCAAGTTTTAAACAAAAAATTTCAGAAGTCCTTACTATAAGCTGCTCCTGCCGCTACTAAATAAGTAATCTTTTTGCTTCACATTTTTTCCTCTGTATGATTTTTTTATAGTCACTCTATGCATTTTAGTTGTTGTTTAGATTTTAGACCTTAGATTTAATTGATTGATTTAAGGTTTAGATTGTAGATTTTCAGTCTAAATGTTTGACTTAGGTTGATTATAGATTCTTGTAACGGCTTGTGTCTCGTGCACAATGTGTTGCACGGAGAACAGGAAGTTGAGGACTGGACTCAGGTGCGAGGATGGATTTGGTGGGTATTTATTTATGCCAGCAGCAAAGCAGCCAGCGCAGACGTTGCAGGATAAACAACCGGGGGAACAGAGGTTTCCACAAAACACAAAAGTAATACAATGACTGGGCTATGGCTACAGTCACTATGAATTACAAATAGGAAAGCAAATGGAAACGATGTTCCTTTAAAATTAGAAAGTGCTGCATTAAACAATAACAGCACTGGGTTTAGAGTTTAGAGTTTTTAAATACGCGAATACTGATAAAAGTCTACACAACACTGACTAAAACCAGCTCAAGCATTGCGATACTTCACAATGAGACTGAGTGAAGCTCAGTCTTATACACACACTGTTACCATCTAGTGGCAATAAGAAACAGGTGTGAGTGATAATTGGATAATGAGGGAAGAGCAGTCTAGGTCTTATTCAACCATTGGGCTGGAGGCGAGGCCTCACAATTCTAGAGTTTAGTCTAGATCTTAATTGTTTATGATTAGATTTTAGAAGATCATATCCAAGAGCTTTCAGTTGGGGTCTACAGTTCTACAGTTTATATTTTAATCGAATAAATATCACTTGTATTGTTCATGGTTGGTTGTCTGATTGTTTTATTTTTTATAATAGTGTTTCGTGTCATGTTATTGTTATATTGTCCTGTTTTTTTTTCTTTTCTTGTCTGAATATGCAATCTGCTGTGTGCTGCCTTCTTGGCCAGGTCACAATTGCAAAAGAGACTTTATCTCAATTATCTATCTGGTTAAATAAAGGTTATAATAATAGAAATGATGTCAGATCTAATTGGCTGTGCAAATTGCCCTCTCCCTCCCCACCTCAACCCCCAGGGCTCCCTTGAAAAAAGAGATTTCAATCTCAACGGGACTTCCCTGCTTAAATAAGGGTTAAATAAAAAAAAAGACAGTGGTAAACAGGCCCCTGTCCCAACTTTTTTGACAGTCTTTGTTGGCATCAAATTCAATGGGAGCGTATATTTTTAAAAAATCTCAATTTCAGTATCTGATATGTTATTTTTAATTAAATATAGAGCTCAAATGATTTGCAAATCATTGCATTCTTTTTAATGTACATTTTACACAGTGTCCCAACTATTTTAGAAATCGGGTTGTAAGTGGACCAGAAAAAAAATCCAATATCTTGTCTTCAGACTGCCTGCAATGATAGACAAGTCAACTACAATTTAGAAATCACAGCTTTCTATTTTGATGTGTATTTTCCATTATTGCATGATACTGTCCCAACTTTTTCCGAGTTGGGGTTTTTGATCTACTTGGTGATGTAGCTCACAGTTCAGAATCAAATTTGGATATGCCAAGCATTGCCTATGGCCTTTAGGCCTCACAATATAGCATGCACAACAACTTGCATTAATAGCAGGGGAGAGTTTCAGACAAGAAGTTGCCACATTACTCAGCAGTGATTCTTATGTATTCAATCTGACACTGGCAATCTGCTTACATCAGTTGTGCCAACAGCATGAAAAGATTGCTGCTCAATGTGTGGACTACAAAACATATTTTTCGGAGTCTCGTCAATGAATAAAAGTTACATTTAGCATTTTGACATGATTGGCTTTTTTCATTTGTGAATGAAAATTCCCAATAGTGAATAGAAAATACTTCAAGGTCAAATCATATTAACTTGCGTCCTCACTGTGCCGTGATTGAGCATTTGCACCCTCCTGAATTTCTTCCATTTTCACAAAGTTGTCGCACTTTATTTCAGATCTGCAAGCAAAATGAAATATAAGACTAGGTCAACCTGAGTAACTTCAAAATACAGTTTTTAAACAGTTGTTCAATTTATCGATGGAAAAGGTCATCCAACATCAAACTCGCCTTGTGTGAAAAATTATCCCCTTTTTACTCAGTCTGCTGAATTGGTAAATGAGTAATATACTAAAACAACCAGGTTTTATCATGACTACATTTCCGAAAAAGCTGGGACAATTAAACAAAAAAAAAGAAAATAGTGATCCATGAATCAGCCTTGACAATTAATAAATTTAAAACCATCCAAAAGCAATGTATTTCAAGTTTTTTCTTCACTACTTTATTACCTCTGCCAAGGAGGTTATGTTTTCACCCCTGTTTGTTTGTTTGTTTGTCTGCCTGTTAATTGGATAACTCGGATAACAGATTGGCAAGAAATTTGGTAGGATGGTAGATGCTCATCCAAGGATGCGTTGATTCAATTTTGGAAGTGATCTAGAACTATTTCTGGATTCTAGATCTCTGGATGAACCAATGATACTGACATATGGCATGGTGGGGGTATGCGCTCTACCATATTCCCTTCTAGTTTTTTTTTTTTAATTAACACTTAAGGCAACAAAATTTTTGCATTAGCACTTTCTGAGTATTGTATTACCCCTTACTCAGTTTTTTTCTGGAACCAGCGTCAGGCCTCAAGTTCAGAAAGTGTGTGCATTTCAAAAAAAAAAAAAAATACAAGTAAAGGGATAGTTTGGATTTTTTGACTTTTTTAGCAGTGTAGTGCATGAGAGGTGATTTTTTTCATTAATGTGTCCTGAGAGCGGAGTTCTTGCCTCCCGGAGTTTTGAAGTAAGTAGTTCCAGCTAGTTTGCTGGGGTCACAAAAATAAAAAGTTTTGCTTCCCAAAGCAATGTGTTTTAAAGAGCAATATTTCTGTCACAAAACTATGGTCAGTGAATAACTCACACTTCACAATCCCTTGTCACTATTTTTCTCTCCCTCGGTATCACTGCGCGCAGGCTATCACCTATTTCAAACGTAACATGCTTGGATGTCGACTGCTGCGACCTGAGAGAGCTGCTCTCAGTGAGACGAGTTTATTGTCAAACAAGAAAATACAGAAAAAAATGGTGCGGACTTGCAGGGGCGTATCAAGCTTTTCAAAAGTGTGAGGGATGTAGTTCATCCGGGGATGTGTATCTGAGCAAGCAACCAAGCAACCCCCTTTTCATTTTTTTATATTTTGTGAGTATTGATTGGGACTATCTGAAAACAAAATATGATTGAATTGGAAAGGTTTTAAATATTATTTGCAAAATAAAATCTTATAATGATGCTAAATGGGCTTTTTAATTGTGGTTTGTAACCTGGTAATGTCGTTTCTCGTATGCCATACAACCATGCATACCTCACATATAAATGACGTAAGCGGTAGTACTGTAAGCGGGATTTGACATTTCATAAAGTTTTGCATTTTTATTGGCTTTTACCTCATTTTCACACTGTATTTCTTCACAAACACTAGAAAAACACTGCTGCAATTGAAAAAAAATGTAAGAGACCCGAAACCAACGGCAGAATCAGCGAGAATAACGCATTATTTACATTAACACGAAATCTGCGAAATCTGCCGATCAGCCAGGTGTCTCAAGGCAGAATGTAACAGATCAGATCTCCTAAAGCTGAATGCAACTGACGACCAGGAATCCTCATTGTCTCAGCTCTTGCTTGCGCCATGGAGTACTTGTTGCCGGCTAAGTGCGTGGGCCTCACTTTCGCGAAGTGTCGTCCACCTTAAACAAAGTCTCAGCAAATGGCATCATCACCTCATTAGTCACTCACCCTTGTACAAATCCAATGGAGATGGCTCTTGCAGGCGACGGGGGCAGGTTTAGTCAACTGGAGGCCTCTAATTTGCATCCATACATTGGAGTAAAAATCGGACACTGCATCAATACCTGGCTGGTTAACCGCGATCAGCAGGTGAGTCACCTTCAGTGGTCGACACTCAAGAAATTCAAGACTTAACTCTCACTGAAAGCAATCTACTCAAGCGACGAAACCTCTGACTGTGGGAGCATGGAACGTTTGAACCCTCGTGGACGCAGAAGGAAGCGAATGCCCAGAGAGAAGAACCACTCTGGCATGCAAGGAACTGAGCCATTTTAACATTGATGTGGCAGCGCTAAGCGAGACTAGACTGACCAGGGAGGGGAACGTCAAGGAATTCGGATCAAAATACACCATCTTTTGGAGAGGAAAAGATCCCAATGAACCCCGCATATATGGTGTTGAGTTTGCTGTCAAAACTGAACTGGTGGACCAATATAACCTCACCCTGACTGCCGTCAGTGAACGCGTCATGACGCTCCAAATCCCTCTCCCCAAAGTCAAGCACCTCACCCTCATCTCAGTGTATGCTCCAACCCTCAATTCTATGAAGATGTCAAGGAAGCTTTTTACAATTTCCTCCATTGTACAATCCAATCAGTCCCCTTGTCCAACAAGCTATTGGTTCTCAGGGACTTTAATGCCAGTGTTGGAAGGGACCACCACCTCTGGACTGGTATCATTGGAAAGCATGGCATAGGGAACTGCAATGCGAATGGACAGCTGTTATTGGGACTATGCGCCTAGCATGACCTGGTTGTGACTAACACTCTTCCAGCTGCCCACCAGACACAAAATGACTTGGAAACACCCAGGTTCCAGGCACTGGGACGTGCTGGTTTACATCCTGACTAGGGCATATGATAAGTCAGATGTCCGTGTCACTCACTCCATGCCTGGAGTGTATGACTGCTGCACAGATCATCGTTTACTGATCTCTCGTCTGAACTTCTCTCCTCATCGCCGAGGGCCCTCCAGTGCAGAGAAATGCCCTTGTTGTTTCAACTGTGCAAAACTTTCAGATCCAGAAACTTCCCGAAGTTTCTAAGATGCTGTTTACCATTGCCTCCCCAACATCAATGCAAAGACAACTGCAATGTGGAAAAAAAAAAAAAGCCACTAGATGGCAGTAATGAGCTTTTTTTTGTTACGCCAAGTCTGGAGCTAGGTTTGGGGCATGTCCTGGGCATGCCTCAGAAGGGGCTGGAAAAGAGTATATAAGGAGAAAAATTGAGAGAGTGAAAGGTAGTCGGAGAAATTGCAAGGAGAAATTGTGGAAGGATACATTTGACCAGACCTGTCACTCTTTTCAAGACCTGTGAAGCTTTTTGTGGATTTTTGCCTGTGTTGGAGCATTTTCCTGTCCCAGGACATCGCAACACAGCAGCCCATCTCAATTACCGGGGGACTATAAATATCTTTTTTTTTTTTTATTTCAATCTTGGTCAGTAGGGTAGATTGTAGATTAGTTCTAAGTGTTTGTTTAAGTAAATCTGTTGAAGTTTAAGAATTTTGTCTGTCGTCCCTTGCTGTCCGTGACGTCATGGCAGGTTGACGCCATAACAAATTGGGGCCATAACAAAGTGGGGGCTCGTCCGGGATAGACCATTGTGCGAGTCATTTATTGAAAATCTAAAATTTCAAATTGTGAAATTGTTTTTTGAATTTTCCTAGATCTATATTGACAGATCAACAGCAATGGATGATTTCTTGGCATCAACAACCGTAGAGGTTTTGAAGTCTTTTAAAAAGACAGAACTGCTAGAAATATGCAGACAGAGCTGACAGATGTAAAACCAGCCATGCGAAAAGCAAGACTGGCTAGAGAGATTGTTGAATATTACATCGATGAAAATGTGTTTGCACCAGGAGATCTGGAACAGTTTCCAGTGGAAAATCCAAATGTAGAAATGGAACTTAAATTAAAAATGCTAGAGATTGAAAGAGAGGAAAGAGCATTCGAGAGAGCAGAAAGAGAGAAAGAAAGGCAGTTTGAGTTAGAAAAAATTAGAAGAAAAAGAAAGAGGAAAAAGAAAACAAAGAAATTTGAAAGGGAGGAAAAAAGAAAAACAAAGAGAATTTGATAGAGAGAAAAAGGCTCCAAATGGAGCAACTAAAAATCAAAATGGAAGACAAACAAATTTCATGCTAGCCAGGACAGAAGCTTAGACATTCTCGGAGAAGGTGGATAAAGGCTCCAAATGGAGCAACTAAAAATCAAAATGGAACACTGAAAAACAAATTTCATGCTGCCAGGAGGTAAAGCTGGTGCCTCCATTCTCGGAGAAGGAGGTGGATAAAAGCTCAAGAAAGCCTAGTTGTGGCTAAAGGAACACTGCCTCTGATGTTGCAAACTGTCCTCAAGGATTCAACAAGCCTATTTGGCTTTGTCTGCAGATGAAGGTTGATTATGAGGTTTGTTATTTTGACAGCTTATGAGTTGGTTCCAGAGGCTTACCGACAGAAATTCAGAGGTCTGAAGAAATCTTACAATCAGACTTATGTGGAATTTGCTAACGAGAAGAAGGTTTGCTTTGAGTGCTGTGTATTTCTGTGGAGGTCAAGGATGATTTCAACTCACTAAAAGAGATGGTGTTAGTTGAAGAATTCAAGAACTGTGTCAAGGATGATATTAAGACCTACCTTAATGAGAAGCAAGCACTGAATTTGCAATCAGCTGCCAAGTTTGCAGACGAATATGTTCTCACACATAAGTCCAAATTTCAGTCTAGCAGTAACAATAGATGGTCCCAATTTCAGAAGAAAGGTAACGGTGATACCCAAGATTCCTCACCCAAAGACAAAGACAAATCTGGTGATGGTGCTCAGAAATCCAGTCAAAGGTCTGATCAAAGTGTGAATGCTGACAGTGACAAAAGTGGTCTAGTTTGCAATTATTGCAAGAAATCTGGTCATGTTACAACTAACTGTTGGTTCCTTAAAGCTAAGAAAAAGAAAAAGAAAAGGATACCAAACCCAATGCCTTTGTGAAGACAAGGTTAGAAACCCCTGTAGTAGATGACCGATCTGCTAAATTGCCTGCTCCTTGTGAGGCTAAGAAGCCTGATACTGCTGACTTTGTGAGGGAGGAATTTCTTCCATTTGTGTCAGAGGGATTTGTGGCTCTGAATGAGCATTCTCCTCCTGTCCCCATATATATCCTAAGGGATACCGGAGCTTCTGAGTCACTTTTGTTGATGGACTCCTTGGAGTTACGTGATGAGACCGCTTCTGGGGATTTCATACTTGTACAAGGTATTGAAGGGAGGACTGTATCTGTACCCTTGAGCTCTGTATTCTTGAAGTCAGATTTAGTTACAGGACAGGTAAAGGTGGGACTTTTGTCAAGTCTACCTATCAAGGGTGTTTCTCTGTTGCTAGGCAATGACCTGGCTGGGGGCAATGTAGTTCCCCCTGTTCATCTTACTTCACAGCCGAGCACTGAAGATGGCAATGAAGACCCATCTCTGTATCCTTCCTGTGCAGTGACCCGTGCTATGGCCAAGAAGGCTCAAGAAGAGGATGATGTGGTGCCGTCCAGCACATTGAATAGTCATGACTCAGGTGGTTTGCCTCATGACTCTGTTCAGCCTACTATGGTTTCTCCGTTTGAGGACTTATCAGACACTTTTATCAGTTCTCTGTTCAGCCAGCCAGATGGGTCTGGTGATTCTGATGTGTCTGGAGACTTGTCTCTGTCCAGAAAGCGGTTGATTCAGGAGCAAACCAATGATCCTGAAATTTGTGGACTAAAGAAGAGAGCCCTTCCTGATGAAGAAATAGACGCAGTTCCAGTTGGGTATTATCTCAAGGATGGAGTGTTGATGCGGAAGTGGCGCCCTCCTGATATCCCTTCCAATGCAGATTGGGCAGTGGTCAAGCAAATTGTTGTTCCGAAGGTCTACAGGAATGAGATCTTAACAATGGCTCATAGTTTGCCTTTAGGAGGTCATCTTGGTGTTAACAAGACTGTTGACAAGATCATGAAACACTTCTTCTGGCCTGGACTACGGAAAGATGTTTCCAACTTTTGCAAAACCTGTCACACTTGTCAGGTAGTTGGAAAACACCAGTTAGACCCACCTGTAGCTCCATTGCAGCCTATCCCAGAATTTGGGGAGCCCTTCTCCAAGGTCATCGTTGACTGTGTTGGTCCATTACCCAAGACTAGATCTGGAAATCAGTACTTGTTGACAATCATGTGTGCATCTACCAGATTCCCTGAAGCCATACCTCTACGCAACATCAAGGCAACTGCAATCTTGAAGGCTTTGATAAAGTTCTTCACGTTGTTTGGCCTTCCCAGGGAAATTCAGTCAGATCAAGGTAGCAATTTCACTTCCGGATTGTTTCAGCAGGTTGTGTATGAACTAGGTGCGAAGCAGATTCTTTCCAGTGCCTATCATCCAGAGAGCCAGGGTGCCTTAGAGCGGTTTCATTCCACTCTCAAGACAATGATGAGGACTTATTGTTATGACCATGAGAAAGACTGGGATGAAGGTGTTCATTTGCTGTTGTTTGCAGCTAGAGAAGCAGTGCAGGAGTCTACTGGATTCAGTCCGTTTGAGCTAGTGTTTGGCCATGAAGTGAGAGGACCTTTGCTATTGTTGAGTGAACAATGGCAAGAGAAAGAGCCGCATATCAGTCTGTTAGACTATGTTAGCAAGTTCAAGGAAAGACTGCGTGCAGCTTGTGACCTAGCCAAAGAGAACCTGAAATCAAGTCAGGGAAAAATGAAAACTTGGTATGATCATAAGGCTAAAAGCCGTGAGTTTAAACCAGGAGACAAGGTCCTTGTGTTGTTTCCCTTGCAGTCCAATCCATTGCAGGCTAGATTTCATGGTCCTCATGAAATTCTGACAAAACTCAATGATCTCAATTACATTGTGAAGACTCCAGATAGGAGAAAGCCAAAACACTTGTGTCACATTAACATGCTGAAGCCTTATCATAATAGGAATGCTAGGGTTGCAGCTGTCACTTCAGATCCTCCTATGATCGAGATTTGTGAAGATGAGGGGGAGTTTCAAGATGATGAACCTAGAATTAAAGCTGAAGTTCTTTCATGTAAATTGTCAAATTCTGAAGTGTTGCAAAATCTTAATGTAAAACTCCAACACTTAGAACCTTCACAGAAAGATCAGTTTGAGAGGTTGATCAAGAAATATAAAGATCTATTTCCTGATGTTCCAAAGAGAGTTTCTATGGCCTCTCATGATGTAGATGTTGGTGATGCCAAACCAATAAAACAGCATCCGTGCGGATGAATCCTGAAAAAAGAGAAAGATTGCTGAGAAAGAGGTTGAGTACGTTAGAACATGATATTATCAGACCCTCTAACTCCGATTGGAGTTCACCCTGTGTTCTAGTTCCAAACCCTGATGGAAGTACTAGATTCTGTACAGATTATCGCAAAGTCAATGCTGTAACTAGAACTGATGTGTTTCCAATACCTAGGATTGATGATTGTATCGATAAAGTAGGGCAAGCAAAGTTTCTGACTAAGATTGATTTATTGAAGGGTTATTGGTGTGTGCCTTTAACTGAGAGGGCCAAGAGCATCTCTGCTTTTGCCACACCATCTGGGTTATACCAGTATGAAGTCCTACCCTTTGGCATGAAAAATGCCCCAGCCACGTTCCAAAGGATGATACAGTCTACAATCGCCGGATTGCCACACTCAGGTGCGTACATCGATGACCTGATCACCTGGAGTGACTCCTAGGAAGAACATCTGAAAGATGTAGAGACGTTGTTCCAGCGCTTGACCCAGGCTAACCTGACTGTTAACCTGAACAAGAGTGACTTTGGTTGTGCTACTGTCACGTATCTTGGCTACGTCATAGGCTAGGGTAAGGTAGCACCCATAAATGCTAAAGTCCAAGCCAACATGGACTTTCCAGTTCCTGACAACAAAAAAGCTTTGCGCCGCTTCCTTAGAATGATCGGGTACTACCGCAAGTTCTGCAAGAACTTTGCTGAGATTGCTCTCAGTCTCACCAACTAACTGAAGGAAGGCGTAAAGTTCACTTGGGATGAAGCATGCCAAACAGCCTTTGATCGCCTGAAGTCTCTGCTGTGTCACTTCCCCGTGCTCAAATCTCCTGACTTCAACAAACCGTTCTCCATGGCGGTCGATGCTAGCGACCAAGCTTGTGGATCTGTGCTCCTACAGAGAAGTGACTCTGATGACATTGAGCATCCCGTGGCATACTTCTCCAGGAAGTTCAATCGCCACCAAAAGAACTATTCCACAATTGAGAAGGAGCTGTTGGCTCTGGTTCTATCCTTACAACACTTTGAGGTTTATGTTTATGCAGGGGCAAAAAAGCCAATGATTGTATATACTGACCATAATCCGTTAATGTTTTTGAGTAAGATGAAAAACAAGAATCGGAGATTGTTGAATTGGAGTTTGATTTTACAGGAGTTTGACTTGGAAATTAAGCATGTAAAGGGTACTGACAATGTAATTGCTGATTGCTTATCCCGCGTTTGAGTATGTGTATATATATATCACATGTGGTTATTAGCATATTGTATTATATATATATATATATATATATATACAAGTGTCTAATTAACCATTTTTGTTTTGAAAAGAAAAATTTTGCCTTTATGAGTCAAAATTTTTCCCTTTTGGAATGGAGGTGTAATGTGAAAAAAAAAGCCACTAGATGGCAGTATTGACTTTTTTTTGTTAAGCCAAATCTGGAGCTAGGTTTGGGGCATGTCCTGGGCATGCCTCAGAGGAGGCTGGAAAAGAGTATATAAGGAGAAAAATTGAGAGAGTTAAAGGTAGTCGGAGAAATTGCAAGGAGAAATTGTGGAAGGATACATTTGACCAGACCTGTCACTCTTTTCAAGACCTGTGAAGCTTTTTGTGGATTTTTGCCTGTGTTGGAGCATTTTCCTGTCCCAGGACATCGCAACACAGCAGCCCATCTCAATTACCGGGGGACTGTAACTATCTTTTTTTTTTAATTTCAATCTTGGTCAGTAGGGTAGATTGTAGATTAGTTCTAAGTGTTTGTTTAATTAAATCTGTTGAAGTTTAAGAATTTTGTCTGTCGTCCCTTGCTGTCCGTGACGTCATGGCAGGTTGACGCCATAACAAATTGGGGCCATAACACAACAGTTGAGAATCATTGGTGCAGCCTCCATGACGCCATTACTGCTGCAGCCAAAGAAACCCTTGGCTTCATCTGCAAAAAAAATAAAGATTGTTTCGACGAGAGTGATGCCACCATCTCCTGACTCATTGAAGAAAGGAAGAAACATGCCTCATTTTGGAGAACTGTCCCACCAGGGGAACCAAGAAGAGGTACCAGGAGGCACAAAAGACTTGCCAGCGGAGACTGAGGCAAATTCAAAACATCTGGTGGCAGCAGAAAGCAGCAGAGATCCAAGGCTACTCTGATCAGTGCGATATGCGTCAATTTTATGCTGCAATCAAGGAGATCTTTGGTCCTACAAGATCATCTGTTAGCAGCCTGCAGGACACTGATGGATCCATCCTCACCGACACCCAGGCAATCCTTGACTGATGGAAGAGGCACTTTGACTCCCTCCTCAACGACCACTACACTCCTCCCGAAGACCTACTACACAAAATCCCTCAACATCCAATCCAGCAGTGGATGTCTGCCCACCCATCCTGCCATGACCTCGGCAAGGCTATGAAATGCATGAAAGCAGGAAAAGCCCCAGGGCCTGACAACGTTCCTCTTGAACTCATCACTCATGCAGGACAAGAGTTGAAGGCTCATCTAATGCAGTTGATCCTCCAGATCTGGGAAACGGGGACCGTTCCAGAGGACTTCAAAAACACAAACATTGTGACAATTTTTAATAAGGGTGATCGCTCAGTCTGCAGGAATTATCGGGGTATTTCGCTTCTCAACATAGCAGGCAAAATCCTGGTGCGAATACTTCTTGATAGACTTCTCTGTGTAGCTCAGGAAGTCTTACCAATCCCAATGTGCTTTCAGACTATCGAGGAGCACAATTGACATAATCTTCTGTGCACGTCAGCTCCAAGAAAAAGGCTGTGAGCAACAACAATCACTCAGATTCATCTTCTAGGACCTACAGAAGGCCTTTGATAAGGTGTCCAGGCTAGCAATGTGGGTAGTCCTCTCTTGCTCTGGCTGTCCAGACCACTTCATCTCCCTTGTTCGCGACTTTCACGAGGGTATGATGGGCAGGGTTTGCTACCAAGGCACTCTTTCCAACCAGTTTTCCATCACTGGTGGCCTCAAGCAGGGGTGCGTTCTAGCACCGACTTTGTTTTCTCTCTACATGGCTGTAATGCAGAATGAAATTCCCCCGGAGAGCCCCACAGTAGACATCTGGTACCGATTGGTACCGGATGTCTACCATGGGGGTCTCCGGGGAATCACCATCGGTGACAATATCACCATTGGTGACAATTTGACGGAGGACTGTTCAATCTCTCCCATCTACGTTCAAAGAGGCTATCATCCGTCACCTCTGTCCGTGAGCTGCAATACGCAGATGACAATGCCTCTGTGACCCATTCTGCTGCATAACTCCAGTGTGTCGCTGATGCCTATTTTGCCGCCTATCAGCGTTCCGGAATGTCTGTCAACACTGAAAAAAAGAAAACCTTCACCCAGTCTGGACTAGGGCAGCAGCTTTTCAGCACTGATATCACCATCGGTGACAATCCCGTCGAGGCTGTGGAGTCATTCTCTTACTTGGGAAGCATCCTCTCGAATTCTGTTTCATGTGCCATACTACTGTATGTGCAGCAAATTATGTATTTGGATGCCTCAACCAACGTGTCTTTACCAACTATGACCTCAACTCCTGAACGAAAGTGATGGTGTTCCGGGCTCTAGTCCTCTCAACTCTTCTTTATGCCTGTGAGACATGGACGCTGTACCGGTGTGACATCAAGGAGTTGGAGCGTTTTCAGCGGGCCAAGCTGCGAAGAATCCTTGGCATCCACTTGCAGGACCGAGTTACTTACAACAGGGTCCTAGCCCAAGCAGATCTCCTCAGTGTTGAAGCCACCATCCTCCACCATCGCCCCCACTGGGCAGGCCATGTAGTTTGAATGGCACCCAACTGCCTCCCTAAGATCATCCTTTTCAGAGAGCTGATGACCGGACAGAGGCCTCACGGAGCACCCTTGCACCGATTTAAAGATCAGCTTAAGGCCTCCCTCAAGCTGGTCGGGATCTCTCCAGACACTTGGGACAACATCGCCACTGACAGACAACACTGGAAGAGCACCATTTGAAAAGGAGTCGAGGCATTCAAACGGGACAGACGAGCCTACGAGGAACAACGCTGTCAAGAAAGGAGGGCACGGCTCTTAGATCCTGAACTGCCCGCCACAATCCCCTGTGAGTACTGCCCATACCTGTTCAGACACCAGCTCGGACTGTCGAGCCATATGTAGCATCATCATCCTCAGCTCTTGTGATAAGAACCAAATGACTTAACAAACTAATGCTCGGTCATGAGCTGGAGCCAACTGTTCTCAGTTTAGGGACTCTAGGATTGCTGTTAGTTAGCTAGTTAGCATTAATGTTTATTAATGCTAACTATGTTTGGTATTACAGCCTAACAGCTGTAGCTAGGTACACTGTTATTGCTTAGCTTCCCATTTATTTTAACTGGGGTATTTTCCCAAAGCATAGTTGCGGGCTACATTAGCAACTTAGCTACATAGTCTGAACCGTATGCAACTGTATATGGTTCCACTCATGCTTTTGAGAAATTAACATTCATTAGCTCATTTGCTCAGACTATAGGCAATTTCTTTTCATTGTATTAGATAGCTAACCTTTCTAAGGTATTGTAACATTAAACTACAAAGACTTGTTGGTAACAATGGATTGGGGAAGTGCTAAGAGGACAATTTTTGTAACTAAGCAACAGTAAGTGCTGGAGAGGAGCGCTCTGAAAATTAGGTTATGGGCGCTTCCAGCTCAAAAAACGCTGCTCTATTGTGTATTGTGTGGCACTGAATTGCACTGTCAATTCTGCAGGATTCAAGGCATCAGATGGTGTACAGTTTTATCTATTTTCCAGTTGTCCGACCTAGCACTTTTTAGCTTTCCTGCCCAATGGGCCGATAAGCTATTGTGTGGCGTCCGTTGTCCGTCGTCCGGAGCATTTTTTATCTTTTTTTTGCTGTGATGAATTTTCGCGTAAATTTACCATACATGCTACTAGACCATATCTCCAGACATTTTTTTTTTTTTTTTCAGATTTTTGATTGAATCATTTTTGTCTGTTTTATGGGCCCTTGAAATTTTGGCCCCAATGTTAAAAGATAGGACTGAGAAATTTTAAAAAATTATTTCTCAAAAACTGCGGGATAATTTTTTTAAAATCAGACAATCAACTTTCCTATGGTACCGTCAATGTTCAGTGCGAGCACCATTTTGATTGAATCCACGGAAGTAGGTCTAGTGGGGGCGCTGTACTTTATGAATATGCAAGATGGCCCGTGGAGGCCAAACGGTTGCAGATAGAGATTAAGTTTGTATTATCGTCATATAGGAAGTCATATATGACCTATATTTTGGCTATGTTAAAGTTGACCTCAGATGACTTTGAAAGGTCAAACTTGAGGTCAAGGAAAATATTAACAATGTTAAAAGATAGGACTTGAAATTTCAAAAAATTATTTCTCGAAAACTGTTTGATAACTTTTTTTCTAAATCTGGCAATCACCTCATCTTACTACACTTTACGTGCAGTGTGAGTGCCATTTTGATTGAGTCGACAGAAGCGGGTCTGGTAGGGGCGCTGTGCTTTAACATTGGGTCTTATAAAGAATGGGCAAAATCGCCTGTGGAACGTAAATAGTTGCAGGTAGAGATCAAGTTTGTATTATCAACATATAGGAAGTCATATATAACCTATATTGGATGTGTTAAAGTTGACCTCAGATGACCTTGAAAGGTCAAACTTGAGGTCAAGCAAAATGTTACAATTTTCAAAGGCTTCAAGGCTTGAAAATATTGAAGATTGGGAACATATGTGTAATGAGCACTTATAGGAAGTCATATACGAACTTTCATTTGGTGGCCTTGAACTTGACTTTCGGTGACCTTTGAAGGTCAAACTTCACAAAGTGAAATTTCAATGACTTCTATCACCAAAAGTATTACAGATATAGCTTACGTTTCTATTGTTAGCATATAGTCAGTCATGTATGAATTTTCATTTGGTGACCTTGAACTTGACCTTCAGTGACCTTCAGAGGCCAAAATTTACAGTGAAATTTCAATGACTTATATCAGCAAAATTGTTACAGATAGAGCGTAGGTCTGTATTAGAGACGTATAGGAAGGCATGTATGAACTTTTATATGGTGACCTTCATATTGACCTTCGAAGGTCTAACTTGACCTAGCGAAAATTCAATGACTTGTATCACTAAAAAGGTCACAGATGGAGCCTAAGTTTGTATCACAGACTTAAAAGAAGTCACGCACTAATTTTCATTTGGTGATATTCAACTTGACTGTTGGTGACCTTTGAAGGTCAAACTTGACATAATACAATTACAATGACTTGTATCGCCAAGACAGTCACAGATGGAGCCTAGGTTTATATTAGAGACATATAGTAAGTCATATATGAACTTTCATTTGGTGACTTTCGTATTGACCTTCGAAGCTCAAATGTGACCTAGTGAAAATTCAATGACTTGTATCACTAAAATGGTCACAGATGGAGCCTAGGTTTGTGTAACAGACATCAAGGAAGTCCCATATGAACTTTCATTTTGTGAAATTAAACTTGACTGTCATTGACCTCTGAGGGTCAAACTCGACAGTGAAATTACAATGCCTTGTTCCACCAAAATGGTCACAGATTGAGCCTAGGTTTGTATGAAGACATTTATAAAATCTTATATGCAGTCCATTTGCTGACCTCAACTTGACCTTCTGTGACCTTTAAAGTTCACAATTGACATATTGAATTTTCATTTACTTGTATCACCAAA
Organism: Gymnothorax javanicus; assembly: GCA_029692085.1. NCBI lineage: Eukaryota > Metazoa > Chordata > Actinopteri > Anguilliformes > Muraenidae > Gymnothorax > Gymnothorax javanicus. The sequence continues at coordinate 120,756,425 of CM056199.1, read as the reverse complement.
ACTGCTTCAGAGCTTAGGATTGTATTACAGGGGGTATTATAAATCTATGTTAACTTTTATTTAGTAACCTTGATATTGACCTTCAATGATTTGAAGGTCAAACTTCACATGAAATTTTCATAACTTGTATCATCACTTTAAGATTGCTTGCCGGTTAGCTACAGGACCCTTGGTCCTATTTTTGTGTATTAATGCTTTTATCTGTAGCCTTCCTGGGGGTGACCCTGCTGACATACAGGGCATGGTGTGAGATTTGTCATTTTTCTTGACAATTTTTAGCCCTAGGCCAGGGGATCGGATGTCTTGCGTACTTTTGTAACAGGATCCCCAGGGAAAGACCGACAGGATTTATAAAGCTGCTGCCATACAGATCTGCAATTTGCAATCACTTTGGGAGCAGGGCCTGTTCGAAAATAAGCGCAAAATGTAGACAGCAATAACCTGTGCATTGGAAGCTGTTCATGACATCGAAATAAAGTTGACCGCTATTCAGTGAAAATGTATGCAAGAAGGTGAAACGCCAAATCTCCTGACCGTGGATATAATAAATGACACGATTGTAGGACAGAACTGCTCCCCTACTGTTGGGTAATTTCAATATTACTTTTGTATAACAGCTAGCTACTGCATAGCCTAATCCTACTTTAAACTCTTTGTGGAGAAGCCAAATCTGGCTAATTATGTGTTACCCAATTTAACACTTTATAATTCAAGATTTGAGCTTCATACAGAGGGGGAATATGGCTGAGACAAGGCACTTATAGCATTTAGTATTCCATCATATTTCCATATTTTTTTATGATTTCGGTAAAGAAAAAGGGCGGCAAACATAAAAAATCTTTGGGAAAATTCAGCTCTGAAATTGGGAAAAAAATTATACTGAGAATTGAAAAATGGCTGGGAGTTAAAACAATACATTTCTGGGATCATAAACTCTTGACCACAAGTGTACCTCATCTGAGCATGAAATTCAAAATTACCTACTCTCTATGAGGCAAATAAGACAGCTCTCCGGGTGGCTCCCCAAACTCTCGGATCCCTCAAAATTGTGCACTGTCAAATCATAAAGTATCCTATTTTTAACGCAAATCAACCTTTGACGCATGAAATTCAATATGAATTAATGATGTTCTGGAGGAATTGAGCACTAGTTTATCAATAGAGGTGCAGTTGGACATCATTGGTCACCAGTAAACACTCCAAACCCAAACATGCCTTTTCTCTATGATAAAGTTTAGAATTTTGTACATTTTTCTCCAAAGTCCCACATGCTAGCACACATAATGCCATTCAGTAGAGGAGCTGCTTATGTAACGGTCAGAACATTCACCCTGCAATGAAAAGCCAGCAGTTCCCACATCCTAGCTTATATTAACATTTTCTATTTGTTATATAAACACCTTATAGGGAACAAGTATAACTCACTAACACAGTAACACCTGGAATATACCTTATTTTAACGGACCAGACATTCTACTATCAGGAAAAAGCAGGCAATATGTTACCCAATATAGAACAGAGTGGTGCAATGAGTGTAAGAGGGGGTCTACCAAAGTGTTTGAGCTGCTGGCATTTTAAACGAGCCAAAACCTCGGCATTCGATTTCATTGAATATGGCTTAAATTCTAAGACAAATAGCACATTGAGGAAAATGCCACTACATGCTGTATTATTAGCAAAGACTATCTGTTAGTCTTACTAATCAATGTGGCAGACAAGCTCTGTGATCATCATGGCTATGGTACACCAAGAATAAAAAACAGCTGGCCAGCTAGCCATAAGCAAAAAATAAATAAATAAATAATTTATACTTTAACTCACTCATTCATTGAAGAAAAGCCTTTCCTCATTGAATCCCTCCTCCAGAGACACAGATCTACCCGGTAGAGGGAACCTTCCAGTCCTGTTTCATTCGGAATAATTCCCATTGACCATGTCCATAACTCATTTAAATCCTGTAAGTGTAACTGAGCACTTCGAGCTGGTTTTGATCGTCGTTTTTCTTTTGAAATCGCCTTATTTTCAGCGGCGCAACCGTGCGCAATGTTAAGAGAATACAACATAACTTGCTCTTACGCAAAGGTTTAAATACTTTTCTGATGGTCCAATCAATGTCTTTCAGTTACTGTGGAAAGATTATGCTCTCTGGAATTGGATAAGAAACTTGTCAATCAATAGACCATTACCGGGGAAGTTTCATGTGGGCGTGAACTATAACTCTGCATTATGCAGATGAGCCTGAGCTAACATTAGAGTGCTTAGCTAGAAATGAGAGTCCATAGGAGGATATAAGTCAGTGCTGAATTCGGCAATAGAGATCAACGGTAGGGAATTATGCGTTTTTAATATGTGATGACTATAATCGATGTAGAATGACATAGTATCAATACCATGGCGAATTTTTGCTTCAGAAAACTGATTTTTTAAACTACTTAATTGGGATACCATTAGCTCACTATAGCTGAAGTGGTTGCAACAAAGGACAACAATGTTTTTCAGGCACAAGGGATCATTTTTTAAACTGCTGGATAGATACTATGGGCAAGTATATTGAGCAGTTAGCACATCAGGCTTAGCTGAGGAGTTTAATTCATGCAACTCCAGGGAAACAGGGAAGGGACTTAACTTGTCCATATTCCATTCCTGTTCAAGCACAGCTTCCAAGTGAATATTCAATTACTGATCCCGGTATGCCATCTAGTATAGAATAGTGTAACTGCTTGCATAAATAGGGCAGCTCCATGTCCGCTGGTGTCTACGTCTGAATAAACTAGCTTACAAGTTAGCTCGCCTTGTATAGCATCAACCCGCAGAAAATTAATTTTACTAATGCCGAAATAAGACAGCTTATAGAGATGTTTGCAGAGAATGGAAACAGCCTCATGGCAAATTAAATTACACCACCACAAAGAAAAACTATTAGCATGAAAAATAATCACCAATGGTTTCTGATGCTGTAGCTGAGCAAACAGCACATTGATTAATTCAAACTGGGCCTACTTACCAAAGGGAAAACTCTCTGTAAGCTAACTGTCTGAAAAGAAGTTCAGTGCATTGGTCCAATCACTGATTACTTTTACTCAGCTTGTTGCTCTTTCATTATTTGTCACAAACAACTTGTGCTGCTATTGCCGTTTTAATTTCCTGGTTGTGTCAATACAGTTGTTAATTTTCCCATTACTTTTATCATGTTCACCAACACATGCATGGAATCAATAGGTGCTGCCATTGTTAATCATACACATGACAACTCCAATGACCTTTTCAATGGGTGACACCTACTGGAAGTACCAACCCAGTTTCAGTAGAGAACGTTTGCTGCGTTTCATTTTATAAATTATTTCAAAGAAGGGGTTCCTTTCCCCCAAAAGGTTTGTTAGTATTTGTGTACACATATGAATCATTATAACAAATAAAATAGTAAGAATATCTGAAACCTTTGCACATGACCTTCAAGTGCTCCAGATCTTGGACATTTTCAGATATGGGACCATCTTCCACACTTACTCTGTAACACGTGAACACGCACTGAAGACCGTAAGACTGCAAGTGTGGGTATCGGCATGAAGCCTAAGGCTCATCCCAAATCACCCACTCTACCCTCGCCATACTCACTCCCCCTCCATTTGCATGTTCACGTGGAAGAGCCGCCGTGTTGAAGTCTGTCTCAATCCTGTTAGTGCCGAGTGAGAGTGGACTTTTAAAATCTCAAGCAGTGAATCAGCATCAATGCAAACTTTCCAATCTCACTCGCCCTTGCCAGAAGCAATACGATGGAAGTGACAGCATAGGCAAAGAAACGGGTCTATCTGTAGCCATCTTGCCGGCTCCCTCTGTTTCCTGATGGATTGTGGCAAGTGCGTCCCAATGCTCACGTGCATATTTACACCCTTCCCCTTAATCATAGTGCCCTACATCGCTTCATGGGAAACTTTACATGGTGTAACACTCGGAAGTGTAGTGCAAGTGGCAAGGGGGCAGTTTGGGAAAGGGCCTATATCTTGTGGAACTCTACATCCTGGCCTGCAGGGATGGATTAATGAACGGGCCTTCCGGGCCCAGGCCCAGGGGCCCAAGAACCAGGGGCTCCACGCAAAGTCACCGCTATTCACCTTGTATTTCTTGTTGCATAGTCAAAGGGCCTAATCGTTCCCGTCAATAACAAAAGTCCTACTGGCAAACTGAAGGAATAGCCTAAAAATTCACTTTGAAGACATTACAAGAAACAAACCATCATATTGCATTTTAAGTGGGTGTTTTATCGCCTTGGTTTATCCACAGGACTTTAGAGGTGCTCCATGTAATATGGGCCCTTTAGCTCTGTGGGGAGAAATCCAAAGACCAAGTTCAAATCAAGTGCAATCAAGTTCTGTCCACGGGGCCTCTCACATGGTCATAGATATGGGCCCCCCGCCACACACACACACACACACACACACACATACACACACAAACAAATGAGCTGTTTATGTGGCATTTCTGGAAAGTCATGGTTCATAAAGACCCATGAAGGCCCCTCAATCATATAACATGGGCCTGCATGTGTGTGTGTGTGTGTGTGTGAGAGATTTCCTGATTAATTGATTCATTAATTTATAGTTTTATTTATTATTTTTGTGGCGTATCACTTGATTATAGGATCCTTTAACCTTTTAAGCCCGAGAGGCCCCCAATTGGAGTCAAATGCATCGGCTATATTCAAACTTGTGAAACTTCAGGCCCATTTTAAATTCTAGTGGAGATCCAAAGGTTTCTGACAATCCCAAATATGTCCATGTGAATAACAGGGAAATGTGTATAAAATATGTACTTGATATAGATATTTCCATTTGAAGTAATGCTGTGACCATACAAACATGGCGCCCTGGGTTTGAATATTTTTTTCAATATAAGTGCAATGCAGCTTCAGTGAAGCGCTGAGACCAGCAGATACAGAATATTTGTGCGTCATTGTCCTCCAATAGGAAAAAATGTGTTCTCTTATGTTAAATCCTTTTAAGGGAAAACTTAGGGGGAAAGGCAGGGTATAAGGGGTTAAGTATGTTTCAGTGTTAGGCCTTGACTGGGACAAGTGAGATTTCTTACAAGAATATAAGAAATATATTTTGCATAGGCCTATTTTATGGGGGCCCACATTCCCGTTAGATTAATGAATAAAGAAACTGGTCGATAGAAGATGCTATTAAAGTTTCCACTGGAGAAAGTGCTCAATTTAAACTCATAGGCACAGTCTTGCTGTGAATTGTTTTTAGGCTTTGTTTTTGTTAATAATCGAAATGGCTTAACTTTATCTGATTTGTAGCTAGGAGCGGTATAATTTGTTAGTTTTTTACGGCGTGAAATGTCAACGCGAAAGTGGCAAAATCGATCAATACTGTAACTGAAATGTTCATTCGCGAATGTTACGTGTGACAGTGAAAATGATGAATAAAACTGAAGAATAAAATTAAAGTAAATATTTTGGACAATAAATAAATGCCAGAATTTTAATGTATAAATAGTTCAGAGTTTTCTTGTGTGGCAGTAAATTTGGTGATATTCACATTAGATTGGGAAGACGTTTTGATGATTTTTTACTTGGTTGCCATTAGTTGTACACAACTTTCCCAGCGCGGGCAGCCGGAGTGGGCGGGGGGCCTTTCACATGTCCGTGCCCAGGGGCCGGACGTCTCTTAATCCGTCTATGCTGGCCTGGGGAATCCTGAAGCCCAAATGTGTGTCTAAGCTTTCTATTTAGCTGAGCCCTTAATTAGTGATGTTTCATAACTGCATGCTGATTTGATTGAGTACACTGAATAAGTAACTGCCATCAGTCTGTTAATGACAGACATGCATGATTGGAATGCTGTTTGTGTGATAGTCCAGACTAGGAGTCAAGTGCGGAGGCAGAGTGCAATCCAAAATTAAAGTTTATTGACAGCAATATGGTAACAGTTGGGTCAGAACCCCAGAAGGAGATGGCACAATTCAGTTCAGATGTAGTAGGCAAAGCAGGGCTTTTTCAATCCTGACCAGTGGCTTCAGGATGACAGCCCAGGGGGGTGCACACTCCGCAAGAGCCAAACTGTTCACAAGGAGAATGGAGTAGCTTGAAGGAAAATTGGTTCCAATCCTGAAGACCGTATAATGATTAGGAGCTTGTTCTTAACAAACTGGACAGGGGATGGACTTGAAAAGGGTTAACAAAAACGTGGTATCAGTCCTGGACCCTGAATCAGGCTTGGGAGCTTACTCCTATTAAGCTGGGCAAAGGAGCTGACTTTAAGTGGGTTAACTTGAACGCAGTCCCAAATCCTGGACCCTGAGTAGGCTTGGAAGCTTGTTCAAATTAACTAAGCAAAAAAGAGGGCTTCCGCAAATTGCCATCATTAAAGGTTATGCCAAGATAAAGAGTTTTGACTCGTAATATTGACTGGTTCTAAGCATGCATAGCGAATTACAGTTCAGCAATTTGCAATTCAAAGCAGAGTGTTTAAATACACATTAAGAAATGTCAAGAAGTAACAATGAAACAAGATGCAGCAGGGAAGGGGAACAAAGTGCAACACGCAAGTCAACCAAAGGAGACATACTTCTAATAGACATATCAGTTGCTTAAGGCAGTGGCGGATCCGGGGGGGGGAGGGCGCACAGGGGCGCGCGCCCCCCTTTTTTTTGCAGAGAAGTGAAAATATTGAGCGCATACTATTCTTTGCAACAGCCTCGATGTAGAGCGCACATGCACGGCTAACAGCATCTCTGATAATCTCCTAGTTTATAATCTCTAACTAACACAGCCCTCACGGTTTATATACCTTTTAATGGTTCACTTTCACTATTCCGGTTGTCTCGTATCATGACAATTTATTTGGATTCAATTGTATATATTTGCTTAATGCGATAGGAATGACCGAGGAACTCTGTTCTTGCAAATAAAAAACTATGCATGGACTTAGGCTATGTACAATTTATTTAATTTTGTTGTTTTCGTCCTAAAGTTTAAATAGGCAGTCTTGCTGGGAAATTTGTTCGACCAATGGCCTCGTCTGTCTACTGTTGTGGTAACAGTCTAAAAACGCGTTTCAACGACTACTTCAGACGAAAATGTCAGAAAGCAATGGAAAGGCAGAAAAGCTTAGAGAATAAAGTAAAGCAACATTTGAGGCTCAGCCTTCAAATGCAAAAAAAAAAAAAAAAAATGACCTGCTGTTTGGCCATGATGATCCTCGTAGCAAGCAGTTTTCATTGCAGGAGGACATGGAAGCAGTAAGACTGACATTAAATTAATAGGCTATCGTATGTATGCATTCGGTGAAAGTTTGCTTGAGCTTACAAAAGGCCCCCACTGATGGACCAGTTGTTCATAGCCTACTATTTGATGGATATTGATTCGTTGTTTTACGGTGCCAAATAAAATTTGTCCTGGAATACCGGAAGACGTTCCAAATTTTCCATTCCAAAACCCCGTCTTGACGTTCAGAATCACCCGTCATTAAACTTGTAACCAGCAAGTACTGCGGTTCTGAAGCTAGTGAACTATTCTATGCCCTTTAGAGTCTGTAAGTAAGATATGTAACATTATTTTAAAAAGGTTATGTATGAGTTAATCCAAATAGTTCAATGGTCTTATTGAAAAATTCAAAATGGCCCTAAAGCCACATTTCTTTTTCACATTCATTCATGTAAATATAATAATAATAATATTTCCGTAAAAAAAATAGTTTATATGTTGACATTGTTATGTTTTAATATAGGACTGCATCATTGTATTAAATTTATATCAGGACATCTTTAGGATAAATAGGATCTTTAATATAAATAAGAGATAGTTTGTTTTTGGACATAACTGACCCAACCACTGCCTCCAGATTAATAAATTCATTCATGTGCAGAAATTCAATTTAATGGTGACTCGGATTATGTGTATGACAACACTTCATACTCTCACAACAACACTTGGGAGTGTTTTGGAAGCATTAAAGCCTCGTCTTTTTGAACCATTTTGAAAAAAGGCAATCACAGCATTGTAATAACTTTTTACAAGCTGTTGAGGGTGGTATCTTTTACTAAACCTGGTTTAGGGACTTGGGGGGGAGGGGGAATTTGGTGATCAGTTAACATCTGCTAAAATCACATATGCATATAGCCACTGGGTTTGCATGTTAGATATACACTACAGTTATTTTGTTGGAGACTATTTGGCGTTATATAAACTCAAAAACTATTAATATCAGTGTTTTGTGGGGAATATGGTCAAACTCTTTCACTGCTAGTGGTGATTTTGTCAACATTTCTGAAACATCAAAACCTTTGAAAATCGCTCAAACCATAGCACATTGGTATTCAGTGGAAAGCTCTCATCAAGCACTTTCCAATGAATGCCAACACTGTAGGGTTTGGACGATTTTGAAATATTTTCTCCTCTTTGAAATTTTGACCAAGTCACCAACAGCAGTGAAAGGGTTAAGGTCACGAACTTTGACAGAAAAGTGAAAGTCTTAGGTAAAGGTTGAAGTTGTCAGTTAATGTAAAACTGCGTTATAATGGTGCTTTGAAAGTTTATTTAGCTTAATTTTTGGAACCTTGGGAGGAAAATCATTGAACAGATAGGCCAGATTTTTCTCCCAAGATACCAGGAAAACGTGTTTTCAGCACATTAATTTTTCAAATTTTTCTGGGGGAGGGCCCCCAGATCCTCCTCCTTGCTGCGCCCCCCCTTTCAGCAATTCCTGGATCCGCCCCTGTACAGGAAGGATAAATGGAAGGCATTCATGAGAGGATTGTAACAGTGCCCCCAGCCTTACTCTTGACCTGCAGCTTGTCTAACAGCCAGTTGATAGTTACTAAGCAGAATGATATTATGAGGATCTTTGAGCATGGAAGGACACAGTTGTGACGAGGAGTCAGGCTTAGTGTTCTTTGTACTGGGTTGGTACGTTAAGACAAAACTGAATCGTGCAAAGAAGTGGGACCAATGAGCTTGCCTGGAATTCAGCCTCTTACCCATAGATAGGTCCTGCAGGATGTGATGGTCCGTCCACATGAGGTAAGAAAGCTGGGACCCCTCAAACCAGTGCCTCTACTGATCAAAGGTCAGCTTTGTTACCAGTAGCTCCCAGTCACCAATGGAATAATTCCTCTCAGTGAGAGACAAGCGATGAGAAAAACAGGCACAATGATGTAATTTACCATTGTCAGCTCACTGTGAGAGGATAGATCCAGTGCCTAGATTGGAGGCATCACTTTCCATGACAAACTGGCACTGGGGATTTGGAGGCTTGAAAATGGTAGCGGTGGTGACCAGCCTCTCAAGATGGTTAAAGGAGGAAGCCATCTGAGCGGTCCAGGCAAAGAAAATCTTGGTGAATGTCAGCTTGGTTAGGGGAACGGCAACAGTGGAGTACCCTCAAATGAATCGCCATTAGAAGTTGGCAAACCCGAGGAAATTTGCAGCTCCTTGCAATCTTTTGGGTGCGGTCAATCCAGCACAGCCTGTGCCTTCTAGCAATTCATCTCAAGGGCACCCTGCTTCACTACAAAGCTGTGGAAGGGGACAGCAGCCAGCAGCCATACCACAATTCAATCTGCTTCAGCTGTGTGGCTAAAGCTAAGCAGGTGTGGGCTTGGTTAGTACTTGGATGGGAGACCAGCTGGGAAGAGCTGTTAGTGGGCCAGTAGGTTGTGATCTTCCCTCTGGTGGAATAATGCCTCAGTGCATTGATGGGGACACTGTACTGAAATAGACGCCGTCTTTTGGATGAGATGTTAAACTGAGGTCCTGACTCACTGTGGTCATAAAAGATCCTATGACACTCTTCGACAAGAGTAAAGGTTTCCCCGGTGTCATGGCTAAATTCCCAACTTGGATCTTTTGACCTGCCACATAATCATCCCCTGATCTAATTGGCTATGCAATTTGTCCTCTCCGTCTCCTCGTCAAACCTCCCTTGAAAAAGAGATTTCAATCTCATCTCCTTCCAATGTGAGCATCAGATGGTAAGCATTGTGCAAATTCATTTAGGCAAAGAAGGCGCAGCTCTGGAGATTGAAGAATGTCGAGTCCATCGAGGGTAAAGAATAGTGATTCTTTATTATCATTGCATTTAGTTCCCGATAGTCAATGCAGGGATGTAGCGGCTCATCTTTTTTGGCCATAAATAAAAAACCAGCTCTGGCTGGTCACAAGGAAGCCAGAATTATTCTAGAATTCAAGGACCTAATTTATGTATTCCTCCATTGCTTGGAACTCCTAGTTATTCAGGGAGTACAGCAGACACTTGGGGCCGATGTTTAAGGCAGTAAGTCAATTGCACTATCATGGGGTCTGTGAGGTGGAAGTTATGTCACTCTGGCTTTGCTGAACGTGATGCGGAGGTCATGATAGATAGGGAAACGCCCTTCAGGTCTGGTGGATCCTATTGGTAGTCGTAGAAGGGAGGTGCAGGGTTGGAAGCTGCACAAAGACCAGACTGTGAACTGGACAGACTCCACTCCAGCATTGATCCCAAAGGCCACTCCACATGAGGGTTATGAGTTTCAAGCAGGGGCCTCCCCAACACCACCTGGGCATATGGTAACTCCATGATGAGAAATGCCAACTCTTCCGTATGGTTACTGGTGGTCAACTTGGGTACTGACCGAGTTACCCCAGTGACTTCAGGTAGGGCAATCCCTGTCAAACTCCAGGACAGGAGAAGAGCTGGCAGAGGCACAGTGGGGACCCTCAGGCCGTGAACAAGACCAGAATGGATAAAGTTCCCATCAACAGCAGAGTCGAATAAAGTCCAGGTGGTAATTGTGCAGCCCTGCCAGGTCAGGCGAACAGGAAAGGGTGGACAGGAAGATGAGTCAGCAGCACCCGACAGCACCTCTGTGGCAGATGTCACTTGCATAGGCCGAACTGGGCATTCAGCAATGGCATGGGTGGTGCTTCCGCAATACAGGCAAAGATTCAACTTTATCTGGCGCAGCCGTTCTTCAAGGGCCAGCTTGTGAAGCTGAGCCCAACTGATAGCCATAGGTACTGGAGGAGCCAGATGCGAATAAGCTCTGGTTTGAGCATCGTGGGAGGCAGGCAGGGAAGGTGCCTGTAACTTGCCTGCTGGTCCAGTTGTGGCTCATGCAGCTGGATGTCAATTCTTATCATCAATTCAAAGAGTTGGCCAAGGTTTGAAGGGAGGACACGAGTGGTCAACTTGTCCTGGATGTGCTCTTCCAAGTTCAACACGTAGACATCGCACAATGCCGGGGCATTCCAGAGCGTGGAGACAGTCAAGGTACTGAAGTTGTTTGAATAATTTGACTCCAACAGCTTGCACTGACGCAGCAGGAGCAGCTTCCTGGCAGCGTTATGGGTGGAGCGGACCTGGCTAAACACCTGCATCATCTCTTCAGCAAAGGCTGCAAACAGTGATATTGCAGAATGCCCTCGCTTCCAATAGGCAGGAGGACTGTGGAATGTTCAGTGGGGTGGGAGGATGGCTGAGGCTTGAAAACAATCATACACTGAGCTAGAAAACTGCGACAGGTGGTAGGATCACCGCTGTAAGAGTCCAGGACCAGGATCAGGTTGGGCTCCCTCTAGGCTAGCATCTGAGGGAGGATCTGACACAGGATGGTGCTGGCTGCTTGAGTGGCGGTGTAAGAGTTTTGTGGAATTTCAGTTATAGCCACGAGTTGATTGGGGATGGCTCCAATGGACTGACAAAGCTGCTGTAGTTCACCCTCCTTCTGACTAATCCGCATGCCCTGGTTTCTCAGGGCGTTAATTGGGCTTAGCATCTTTGCTGATTCTATCTTGTGGCTGGATTGTACTGTTATGGTCCAGACCAGGAATCAAGTGCGGAGACAGAGTAAAATCCAGCAGTACGGTTTATTGACAGAAATACGGTAACAGTGGGGACAGAACCCCAGAGGAAGAGGGCACAATTCAGTCCAGATGTTGTAGGCGAAGCAGGGCTTTGTCGATCCTGACCAGTGGCTTTCCAGGATGACAGCTGGGTGGAGTGCACACTTTGCCTGAGCAGAACTGTTCACAAGGAGGATGGAGTTGCTTGAGGGGAACTTGGTTCCAATAATGATGACCGTAGAATAATTGGTAGGTTGTTCCTAACAAACTTGACAGAGGAACATACTTGGAAAGGGTTAACAAAAATGGGGTCCCAATCCTGGATCCTAAATTAATCTTGGGAGCTTGTCCCTATTAAACTGGGCAAAGGAGCTGATTTGAACTGGGTTAACTTGAATGCAGTTCCCATCCTGGACTCTGGGTAGGCTTGGGAACATGTTTGAATTAACTAAGTAAGGAGGAAGGCCTCCCCAAGTTGCCATCATTAAAGGTTACATTTCAATTAATAAAGAGTTTATACTAGGAATACCGACTGGTTTTAACTTCCAAGCACAAATTGTGAATTAAAATCCAGCAACTTGCAACTCAAAGCAGGGAGATTAAATACACATCACAGATACATCAGGAAGTAACAATGAAACAAGACAAAGCTGGGAAAGGGAACACACGCGAAACAAAAATAAATCAAAGGAGACACACTTCTAATACACGTAAGTTCCTGAATGGGAGGGAAAACGAAAGGCATTCACACAAGGGTTGTAACAGTTTGTTGATCAGATTTGAATTCTGAATTTGCGAAGCTGAATGCACTGATAATTGATTTTTTTGAGTCTGTACCACATAATTTCAGGATAATTATTCTCCATTTTAGCAGCTGTACCAAATTGAGTTGCATAAATTAACCCAATTTAAATTGATTATTAGATAATAATAATAATTAAAAAAAAAAAAAACTTAAAAAATTAGATGGGCAATTATGCTATGAGGCTGAGAACCCCAACTGTCCCTTAATTGGCTTAAATGTATACTGTCATAAATCTTTGCTGCTGCTTAACAGTTCAAATGTGTAGAACAGAGGTCAGAATCAATTTAGCGACTGCATCTCACTAAATCAAAAGCTGATGGACAAAGACCCATCAACTGCTCATAGTGAGGGAATTAAACTGTGACATTTGGAGGGGTAATGGCATTTTAGAGCCATTCAGGAGATTCACTGCAAAAATAAGCTCATCATGGCTATTTTTGTCTTATATTTACACTTAAAATCCTATCCCTTTTTACAATCTCATTTATTTTATATTTACTCAGGAAAAAAAAAACTAAAATGCAGTGAGACAGTTTGTCTCATTTTGGAATTTTACAAGGGGGTAAGGCTGTTTCACTTGAGAAGAAAAAAGCAAAACATGCTCCTTCAGGTTTTATGTTTTATTGGGGTACAGTGAATTTTGAAATTCATAGGCCCAAATTGTTTTCAACTCATTTGTTTGGATATTTCAAAAGAAATGTAACATACTCTTTACACTATTTTGGAATCCAAAATTGCGAAGTGATAAACAAACTTACAGAATAAAAGAATCTCTCCTAAACATTTACAATTGAGTAAGTGATGTTATAAGTGTGTGTAATCGTTTAATCTACCATCATTCATAACCTGGGGTACGTTTCCCAAAAGCATGGTTGCTAACTAAGATAGCAACTTACATAGTTTGTCCATTCACAGTGGTTCCAACGTACGTAAGATAGCATCTGTGATTTTGGGAAATGCCCCCTGTGCAATGGTGAAATTTGGCGATCTCATTATATCTGTGAGTGTCATTGGAACCAAAAAGCGCCAGGCTAATGCTACATTCAGAGCAGTACCCTGTTTGAACACAGGTCTTTAAAATGGCATTATTCAAGGCAAAAAACCTAAAACCCTCCTGTTAGTAGAACAGAATAAGAGGCTTAAGAAAGAAGTTCTATCCTGGGCTTTATACTGTATGTGGGTGGATGCCGCAGTCCCGCCTCAACAAAAGTGAAATGTGCGGACAAATATTCAGGCAGAAGTTTTATCAGACCCCCAGTCACTATCTCCTACATATTCAAAGACAGTGTTTGACAAAGTGTGAAGTAAGGTAGTGGAGAGAACATGATAAAATGAGGACTCTGACCCAATCACAAATCTCAGATTCACAATGCAGATGATAAATTTGATGAGATGTAATCTGATGGTTCACAGGTTTGATTTGCCGGCAGTACTGGAAACCACTTAAAGCAAATTAGCTCCCCTTCGCAATTGAGTGCGGCAAGATAACCAGATTGAATCTCACAACTGTTACCCCCTGTTCATTATATTTGAGTATACTCAGATTGAATGCAGCTAAATTTGTTTTCAGCATGATGAGTGTTGCCCTTTATTTTTTATAAATAATGTTGAGTGTTTTTTTTTTTTTTTTTGCATTTTTCTCATCAATTTGTTTGACTCAACATTGTGATTGCTTCCATTGGAATTTAAATGACTGGGAAATATAGTGTCCCCTTAGGGGACGGGTCTATGAGAGTTCCAAGTTACTCTGAGTGATCACCTCTGTTCTTTATCATATGAAGAAACGTGTCTATCCTGATGGAAGTAATCTCACACAGGATGACAATGCCTCCATCCCCAAAACATGTAGGGTGACTGAATGGATTTATGAGTATGGAAATTATGTCAGTCATGTGTTCTGGCCAGCGTAGTCACCAAATTAACCCAATTGTATAAATTAACTCGTGGATAATTTTGGACCTATTTGTTCATCAAAACAACAAATAAGGGAAGAAAGTTGTTCCATCCTTCCAGTATTTGTTCTACAGATGTGTAAAATCTATGCCAAGGCGTACTGAAGCTGCTCTCGCAACAGGTATCCTGTACCGTTGTGACCCGAACATAAAAGGTTTAGCTGCTTTCACACCGGACGCGGAACTAATTTTTCGCACGACAGATTACATTCAAAGTCAATGCAAAGACGCGAATATTCGCGTCTTTGCATTGACTTTGAATGTAACCTGTCATGCGAAAAATTCTCTCGCGTCCGGTGTGAAAGCAGCTTTAGAGAGTCAAACATGGGATCAGCCCTCTGCCCTTAACAGATGTGGGGCTGAATGTGTCAGCTCCACTACATAATGAACTGGCCATACACAGCTGTAAATATCTCCTGGATCATATTAGTGTAACAGATTGTTGTGTTTGTTATATGTATGGTATATTTCATTCGCTTTTAGAGTGAAGTATCCCTAGAGAGTTACCGTAGCTGCCGTAAAGCAGAGGCTGTTGTGGTTATCCTGTTCGCGGAACAGATGTGTGTGTGTGGAATAAAGTGAAAACTGCGGATAAAGAAGCTCCTCGCCTATGCGCCTTTATTTATTGTTTTCTTACGAAGTGTACCAGGCACGATGAACCCAGAATGCTCGGTTACATTGGTGGCAGCAGTGGTTCTTTCTGTCGGTTGCCAGTTAGTCTTTGTTTTGCCATGCCTTTTACGTGCACGTTGCCGTTCACTAACTTAGCTTCCTCAGTGTGGCTAGACCGCTAACCTGTTGAGCAGCGTAACGACTAAGTGGCGGACATGTGGTATGGATATGAAGACCCTTTGAAACTCGAGCCGAGGAAAGTTACTGGCCGTTCGTCCGGCGGGGATGTTTGTGTTGACCTACCTGCTCCTTTCGCCGGCGATGGAAGCCAGAATTTTCTTGGCTGGGTGAGACAGTTGGAGGTGGTGGTCGGAGTGGCCGTGGGCTGCGGCAGCGACTATAATGAAGAGCTGGTGCACATCCTCCCCACTCGACTGTGCAAATCAGCATTTCTGCTGTGGGACAGCCTTCCTGGAGCAGTTAAGGCGAACTATGCTGCTGTTTAAGAAACACTGGGGACGGCTTTAGGGCAGAGACAGTATATGGACCGCTTCAGAGCTAACTTATCTGCTCGAGCACGTGCTCCCGGGGAGAGCTTGAAGGTATATGCAGCTGATGTGAGCCAGCTCGTCGCGGAGGCGTTCCAAGATTACGGGGCCGTTGCACGGAGAGAGGAGAGGTTTCATCGCTTCCTTGCTGGCCTGGATCCGGTGCTGAAAGCCAAGTGTCTTTAGCAGGGTGCTACGGATTTGGATGAAGCTTTTACTATTGCGGAGCGTTGTGAAAATGCCAGAGAGGCCCTGCAGAGAGAATGTGTGAGTACCTTTCCAGTCACGCAGCTACCTGTAGGTACTTCAACTGTGCAGTCTGTGTCAGTGACGGATAATCTACAGAGAGCTGTGAATAAATTGACAGATGAGATGTGCTGCATGAGGATGAAAATGAAAGAGATTTATGATGAAACCCAAAGACTGAGGGCTGAAAATAATGATAGACGTGAGCGATTGTTCCGCTCACCTTCAAGGGGGCGCTGTAGCTGCACCTGCGGTGAGTGGGGATGTCAGTCAAGGGGCTCCCGTGATGGACAGTGGGGCCGCTCCCCTGAGCGTGGACAGGTTTCGCCTCGAGAGAGCTTACAGTCACGTGGTGGCCATCAAGATTCGGGGATGTACCCCGCCCCTAAGCAACGGGGAACCAGGAGCCCTAGCCCTGGGTGGCATGCTAGACGTGATGAGGAACCAGGAAGACGTGGGGTGCGTTTTTTGCCCCAGCAGCAGCATGCTGACAGCGGATAGCAGGGAAACGGACAGTAGCTGGTGTTGATGCCCTGACATCAGCTCTTCTTCCTCCTGAGGGCCCTGTGCAGTATGACGTTTTTGACAACTGCCCTGTTACTGACACTTTGGACCGCCCCACTTCTTATATTAGGAAGGTGGTTGAAGGAACTGAGATGGCTGTGCTGGTGGACTCGGGGGCCACTGTGTCATTGATCAGTGATAGCTTTCACATGTCTGTCCCTGCCCTGCGCAGCAGGCCCCTGAGGAGGAATTACATTGACTCTCGTGCAGTGAATGGACGGATGCTGGATACGCTTGGCTCTCTGTCAGTGACATTTAAACTTAGCCCCTCCTGTTGGCAGCACAACTTCTTTGTGCTGAGAGAGTCTACTCAGGATGTACTGCTTGGTCTGGACTTCTTAGCAGAAAACCATGCACTGTTAGACTTGGAGCGGAGAGTGTTACAGTCATGGGATATTACTGTGCCCCTGCTCCAGGGTGGGGAATTGGTACCTGGCTGCTGTAATGTGTCCCTAGCTGATGTGGTGACCATTCCCCCCTTGAGTGAAGCCTTGGTGCCAGTCAAAGTCCGTTACCCCATGGGGGCCAACGTTCCCACTGCAGGCTTCAATGGCTATTTGGAGCCCAACATTCCTGAGACAACTGGACTGGTGGTAGCTCACAGTGACCAGGGTGAAAGATGGTGTGACTGTGGCTCGCGTCCTCAATCCCAAAGAGCAATTGAGCTTAAACAAGGTCTTCCCTTGGGTGAATTCTACCCAGTTCAGGAGACAGATGTGACACCACTTGTTCCCCCCCCATAACTGAATCCGACCATCTTCCGTCTGCTGCTCTCCCCGTCACACTGGATGGATCGCCTGTCACCGAGCAACAGAGGGCAGAACTGTCGGCACTGCTGCAGAGATTTTGTAGTGTGTTCAGCCTGCTGGGCAGGAATAATGACAGGTGCACACTCGTCAAGCACTATATAAGGACTGGTGACCATCCGCCCATCAAACAGCACGCCTATCGGGCATCTCCAGATAAAAGGGCTGAGACCGACCATTAAGTAGCCGCGCTTCTGGCGGAGGGTATGGTGGAGGAGAGTTGCAGTCCTTGGGCGTCTCCTGTAGTGCTGGTTAAAAAGAAAGGGGGTGATTGGAGATTTTGCATTGATTATCATCGCCTCAATTCAGTGACGATCAAAGACTCTCATCCCCTCGCACGGGTTGATGACAGCCTCGACGCCCTCTCCAGCACTTCCTGGTTCAGCACCCTCGACTTCTCCAACGGCTACTGGCAGGTGGAGGTGGTTGAAGAGGACCATGAAAAGACCGCCTTCACAGCTGGCCGTGGCTTGCAACAATGGAGGGCCATGCCGATGGGTTTGACTAATTCACCAGCAACCTTCCAGCGTATGATGGAGCTGATCCTCAGAGGTCTGCCATGGCACATCTGCATGGTATATCTGGACAATATTTTAATATACAGTCGCACATTCAAGGACCACCTCACCAACCTGGAGGAGGTCTTGACCAGGATACAGTCAGCGGGCCTGAAGCTAAACCCTGGAAAGTGCCACCTTGCCAGGGATCATGTGGTGTTCCTGGGCCATCTGGTCTCCAGACAGGGCCTCCAACCTGACCCCCGGAACACCGAAAAAGTGAGCTCCTGGCCAACTCCCCGCTCTCCTTCTGAGGTTCGGGCTTTTGTGGGTCTCTGTTCATATTACAGGCGATTTGTGAAGAATTTTTCACAATTTGCAGCTCCACTTAACCGCCTCGCTGGAAAAAATGTGCCTTTTGAATGGACTGCTGAGTGTGAGACGACCTTCACGTATCTTAGATGGGTGCTCACATCTTCTCCAGTGGTCTCATTGCCCAACTTTGCACTCCCATTCAAAGTCTATACGGATGCATCTAAGGACTCTGTAGGGGCGGTGTTGGCACAGGATGTGGACGGCCTGGAGGGGGTCATTGTCTATGCCAGCCAGGCTCTCATTCATGCACAGAAGCGCTGGTCCACTTTTGGCAGGGAGCTGTGGGCCGTGCTGTGGGCCGTGCGTGAGTTTAGACATTATGTGGGACTGTCAGCCTTTACCATTGTGACTGATCATCGCCCGCTGCTGGGGCTCAGGCACATGGCCATCGGTAATGACCCCACAGGACGGAGGGGTCACTGGGTGCTGGAGCTGGATCCTTTCAACTGGACCATTATGCACAAGGACAGCCCTAGCCATTGAAATGTGGATGCTCTTTCCCGCAGGCCCGTTTCCCCTTGCTCTGCTGGGCGACAACGGACCACGTTGTGGGCTCAGTGAACTGCTCTCCGGTCTCTCTAGGAACACAATCAGATCTACAGGCTGCTTATTCTCTCTGCTGCACTAACTTCGAACTGCAGGTCGCACAACGCAAAGACCCTGACTTAAACGTGGTGCTGGCCTGGCTGGAGCATAACGCAGCACGACCACCTCGCAGGCGCTTGGGTGGAGCCTCAAGTGGGCTTAAAAAGCTTTGGACTGAATTTGGCCACTTGTCGGTCATTGATGGACTGTTGTGTAGGGCTGTACTCTCATCATCCACTGGAACGCAGCAAGTTCAGGTTGTAATTCCCACATCTGTGGTGCCCGAACTGCTTCAGCGTCTGCACGGGGGGCCAGCCACTGCGCACTTTTCAGCAGAACGTGTGTGGGAGAAGGCCAGACAGTCCTGCTACTGGCCTTTCATGCTGAGAGACATTAGGGTGTGGTGTGAGCAGTGCAAAGCCAGTCAGACTCGCAGGTCCCCGGTCCCCAAGCAGAAAGCTCCCATGGGGGGATCTCGGGTTGACCGCCTTCTGCAACGGGTGGCCGCAGATATTCTGGAGCTGCCTGTGACATCTCGGGGGAATCGGTACCTTTTGGTTGTTGAGGATTATTTTACTAAGTTTGTTAATGTGTACGCCCTGCCGAACCAGACTGCTCACACGGTTGCTCGCTGTCTTTTTGAGGATTATGAGACACAAAAAATGTATTATGACGCTGATGTTTGCCACCGTGCCTATGAGGTCGGAAAGATGGTGTGGTTGAGTAATCCCACTGAGAGTCGCACGAAGCTGGCTCCACATTAGAAGGGCCCATATCGGGTCATGGAGACGTTGGCGTCAGGAGGTGGGGCTGCACTGACTTACCGCATCAGCAACCCTCTGGACTCTCTGGAGAAGACTCAGGTGGTTCACCATGACAGGCTGAAACATTACACTTTGCCAGTGCCTTCAGGGACTGTTGGTGGTTCCCCTCCTACCCTTCAAGCATCTCTTTTTTGGGGGTCTCGCCAATCCCGTTGTCGCCGCAAGTGGTTGAGCAACAACTGACTGGGGGTGGGGACATGAGTCTGTATGGGGAGTTTTCAG
Organism: Gymnothorax javanicus; assembly: GCA_029692085.1. Lineage (NCBI taxonomy): Eukaryota > Metazoa > Chordata > Actinopteri > Anguilliformes > Muraenidae > Gymnothorax > Gymnothorax javanicus. The sequence goes on along the minus strand of CM056199.1, from coordinate 120,736,562 downwards.
GGTCTGAACTGGTGAAATCATGCAGGGGGCGTGTCCTGCGGCCACCTTCACGTCTTCAGGATTTTGTGAAGTTCTGAGTTTGATGCTTGGTGTTTGTTTCCCGCTTTCTGGGCTGTTTAAAAAATATATACATAAATATATTTTTGGCTGTTTAATTTGAGCACAATTGGATATTAACAGTGATGTGCAGAGGGTTTTTTTTTTTCTCTCTTGCTCAGGTTAAATTCTGCTAAGCGACTGTTTTGAGACGTTTTCTGTTGTTTTAGGGGTGCCTGAGCCACTGTTTTATGTGAAACGGGGACGTTTCAAGTTGAAGGGGGGACGTGTGTAACAGATTGTTGTGTTTGTTATATGTATGGTATATTTCATTCGCTTTTAGAGTGAAGTATCCCTAGAGAGTTATCGTAGCTGCCGTAAAGCAGAGGTTGTTGTGGTTATCCTGTTCGCGGAACAGATGTGTGTGTGGAATAAAGTGAAAGCTGCGGATAAAGAAGCTCCTCGCCTATGCGCCTTTATTTATTGTTTCCTTACTAAGTGTACCAGGCACGATGAACCCAGAACGCTCGGTTACATTAGGATAGAATTTTTTCCCTGTTGCAATCATGTGAAGGGATGTCCATGCAGAGGACACATGCGTCCTGAGGGCCGGCACCACAAGAATGGAATATGATGTCTTTGTGCACTGTGGGGATAACAGATAACACATCAGTTCACAAAGCATTACAAACAAGATTCCCTTGCGCAATAGTTTCAATATTTACCCATATATTGCTAAGTGATGCAATATATTACCCAGGAAATTGAAATCTACACTACAGTCAGCGTAGCCATTTACTGCCTGTGTCACAATTGTTTCGACAATCTCTTCCAGCATTTATAAAAGTATGACTGATGTGCTAAAATCGAAACTGTTAACTAAAGTCTGAGTGTATTTACATCCATTGCCAATGATCTTAGGCATTACGGCTAATTTGAACGCCTGGCCAAATATTTATGGGCTGCATGATACGTTCATAAAACAGCAGCGCAAAGAGCAAGCTTTACATTAATGTAGATGGAAGTCAGACACTGGACTTATGTACTTTAACCATTTTGTGCTGGTTAATAAAGCTAATTTAGTCTTTCAGTTTTTTTTTAAACAATAGTTTATTCATTTACAAACATAGTAAAACACACAACAGAACTTAACAGGACATATTGCTCCACCAGAGCCCACATCACACTGTATCACAGTCTCACACTGAGAACCAGTCACAAAACAGTATTAATGGGCAATCTATTACTGCATCTCTGTGCTCAAGTAAATCAAAATAGATAAGTACATCACAATGGTGAGCATATTTTGCTACTATTGAAGGTCGCAGTGGTTCTACATAAAATTGTGATAGAGCACTTCATTGAATCGTCTCTACATAGCCATAATTGATTGCTTATTATATTGCGATCATTAGCACCCTCTGGTGATAGTTTATGTACACTACACCAGTTTGCTCAACACTGCCACCATATCGTACTGCCCGTAACTACTGAGGTTCAAGTCAAGGTTGTTGGAAAGCAATTGCCCGTTATAATATAATTATTTCCTGAACAGTTGCATGTTAGTTCTCATAAGTTACCCCCTCCCCCCCCAGACTTTATCAGCACTTGCAGTATATTACTTAATAACTTAATTACGCGCATTAATAACATCTCAGTGCTCTCATCTAGGAGACAATCACTGTTTTTTCTTAGAAACCTAAAAGTCAACAAGGGATATTTCCTTTTGCAAATGTCTTCCTTTCAGTCATAAAATTAAAAGTCATAAAATTGTAATTTGACACTGTACTAATATTTTGCTATGTTAAATGCACAACACTCGGCAGGTTTACTTCTGTGTGTTTTACTGTTTTCACAAGGAGATTTTTTCCAGATCTTGACAATTCCCTTGCAGTTGACTGTGGTTTCATTAATATTTTATGCAATTAATTTCCCATCAATTAGAGTAATTTATCTTATGACAATTCGATAATCCGAAGAGTTGCTGGAAATAGAAATTAAGTGCCATCATCAATAAAATACGAATCACCATAAACATAAAATAGCCGTATTGCTGTTACCTCACCGCCACACTGCAACAGATCACTAAGTCACTCAGTCATCACTCAGGGTGTCACACGCAGTCACTCAAACAGTTATTCATTCATTTCTAACCTTGCTCACTCGCTCAGACCTTCAGTCAATCACTTACTTGTCAATCACTCTCTTACCCCTCAGTCAGGCATACAGACTCGCGTTTCTCTCATTCAGACACTCAACACTCCTTTGCTCATCAGTCCACTATTCTGTCACCATTCAATCACCAGCCACTCCCCCCACAGACTCATAACTCCCTCCCTGAAATGTGAAGCTGCATTGTGAATCGCAATAATATTCCTTCCCTCTGTCATTCGCAGTGATGTCTTCTTCAGGCAGAGGCCAACCCAGGGGTTTAGGTGGCCCTGAATAAAAATGTTGTTGTGGCCCCATGGCGCTCAGACATAAATCACTCCCACTACATGAACTTTAATTGCGTAGCTCAGGGATGCTTGTGGCCCTAAATGAATCAGTAAAGTGTTTACGCCTGTGGCTGGCTCTGCCTGTAAATCATGCATATGAAATAGGAACAATACTGCTTCGGTACGCCGACGTACCTAAGCTCCCTTTTGAGGGACCTTGAAACTGAGCTTTGTTTGAATGGTTTTTTTTTAACCTGTGGAATATGGTGAAAAGTCTTCATTAGTTGATTGCTGACATTTTTATGCTGTGCTATTTTCTCTACTATAGTAATATCCTCGAAACTGGGTTTTTGGGGACATTGTGAATTCATCTTGGACGCTGCCGCTGCTTGCTGTGGTGTTAGCACAATAACAAGAACAGTTTTTTCGGAATCATAGGAAACTTCATGACTTCACTCCAAGTGCACCGAGGACAGTGTTATGTATGAGTATTTTATGTAAAGCACTGTGTATCATTTGTAAATGGAGATTTGTTACATGCAGTTTTTGCTGCCTTGCTGGTCAGCTATTTATTCTGTTCTTCAGCACCCTCTGGTGGTGTGTCTGTAGCAAAACATGATCTGATGTAATATCACTTCTTTGAAATAGACTAGTGCTTTCTAGAAGCTTCTGGCATCTTCCTGCCTGGAGGGGGCGGGATTACCCAGGAATCCTGTAGATCTTTCCAGAATGTTGCTAGTCTATATAAATGCTGTGAATTTGATCACCAGAGGCAGAGTTTTTGTTTTGGCAACAGAGTTACATAGTGGCATTAGAGTGTTATTAGAGGATTGAACAGTGGATTATTTGTAGAGGTTTTTTTTTTTCTTATCAGTGAAGAATAAATTTGTTTAAGTTGTCATTGCTGGTTTTCTTTGTTGTGATTTTCAAGTCATAACAACAGACTCTGTTGTTTTGTGTGATCCCACTACCTTCCCTATTGCATCACCACAAAGTTCAAACTTTTCTCTTTATGTAAGAACTTGAATCGTTTTGGTAGGGATCATGTCCCACTTCTTGTGACGCATAGAAAAGGGCTGTTATGGATGTTGGTCTCCATTAAATCTTTGCTGTAGCATCAGCACTACCAGGCCAAACTTTTTATTTAAAATTAATTTCAATAACTACTGTAAAACAACTTTGATGAGAACCATGTTAAATCTGTTTTCAACATTCCTGGTGCTTCGAGAAGGAAGAATTGATTGTGGTGGCTCTGTAATGTTTACTGTTGCGCCATCAACAGGTAAAAATGTACATTTCCAAATGTGATAACTCAAACAGTTTTGATGGGAATCATGTCTCACTTCTTGCAATCATTTCTGGAGCATAAACAAGGGTTGTTATTGATGTCGGTCACCCTATGACCTTTATAGTGCCACTACCAGGCCAAATTCTAATTACTTAAAAAGTGCTGTAACTCAAACAACTTTTTTTTTGGAATTTGGTCAAATCTGCTTTCAACATTTCTGCTGCATAGAGGGGGAAGTTATAGATTCTGCCAGCTCTGTAATATTACCTGTTCTGCCATCTCTTGTGTTCATTCCTTGTGTACAGAGGACCAGACTCTATTGTTTTGTGTGACTCTACCACCACTTGGCCAAATTTTACATGTACAAGTGCAATAACTCAGAATGTATCGATGGGAATCATGTCACACTTCTTGTGATCATTTCTCCATCTATCCATCCATTTTCTTCTGCTTAGCCAGAGCTGGGTCGTGGGGGTAGCAGACTAAGCAGAGTGGCCCAGACATTCCCCTCCCCAGCTACTTCCATCAGCTCCTCCTGGGGGACCCCAAGCCGTTCCCAGGCCAGCCGGGAGATATAATCCCTCAAGCGTGACCTGGGTCTGCCTCGGGGCTCCTCCCAGTTGGACATGCCTGGAAAACCTCTAAAGGGAGGCGTCCAGGAGGCATCCAAACCAGATGCCCAATCCACCTCAACTGACTCCTCTCGACATGGAGGAGCAGCGGTTCTACTCCGAGTCTCTTCCGGATGTCCACGCTCCTAATCCTATACCTAAGGGTCAGCCCAGCCACCCTGCAAAGAAAGCCGCTTGTATTCGCAATCTTGTTGTTTCAGTCATCACCCAAAGCTGTGACAATAGATGAGGGTTGGAACATAGATTGACCAGTAAATTGAGAGCTTCACCTTTAAGCTCAGCTCCTTCTTCACCACAACAGACTGGTGCAATGGCCACTTTACTGCGGATGCTGCAGCGATCCGCCTGTAGATCTCCCGCCCACTCCTACCCTCACTCGTGAACAAGACCCCAAGACACTTAAACTCCTCCACTTGGGGTAACAGCTCACCCCCGACTTGGAGGGGACTATCCACCTTTTTCTGGCAGAGAACCATGGCCTCGGATTTGGAGGTGCTGATCCTCATTCTGACCGCTTCACACTCAGCTGCAAACCGCTCCAGTGCCCATTTGAGGTCACAGCATGATGAAGCCAACAGGACCACACCATCTACAAACAGCAGAGATGCAATCCTAAGGCCAACAAATTGGACACCTTCTAAGCATTGACTGCACCTTGACACCCTGTCCATGAAAATAATGAACAAAATAGGTGAAAAGGCACACCCTTGGCAGAGTTTAACACCAACTGGAATTGAGTTTGACTTATTGCCAGGAATGCCGACACAACTCCTGCTTTAGTTGTACAGGGATTTGATGGCTCCAACTAATGGCCCCGGAGCCCCATACCCGCATTGTTCCTCCTGAATCCAAGGTTCAACAATCGGGTGGAGTCTCCTTTCCAGTACCCTGGCATAGGCATTCCCTGGGAGGCTGAACAGTGTGATCCCCCTATAGTTGGAGCAAACCGTCCAGTCCCCCTTTTTAAAAATGGGAACCACCACCCCAGACTGCCAGTCCAAGGGTACTGTAACCCAGTGGTTCTCAACCTCGGTCCTGGGGGACCCCTGTGTATGCTGGTTTTTGTTACAACCGTGATGGCAATCTCAGAATTTTAATGAGCTGTTAATTTTCCAAACGAGGAGTTTATACTGTGTGATTACTTGAACTCTTAAATTCCTTTGCCAGAAATAGCTATGCATGCCATGAAAAATCTATCCTCTCTGGGTATGTAATACTTACTGGATTAAAATTTCAAACAGTTAATTTCAATCTGCATGAAGAGAGGTAAATTATTTATTACTTTAGACTGAGGTCAGTCAGCAAGCTATTAATTGGTAAGTACACCTGGCCACCAATCCCAACCACCTGGAACACTGCAAAAATGATAAGATAAAAATACTAGGTAAGATGAATTTACTTATTTTAAGACTTAAAACACTTATTTCTATCACCATTTTTTTAAGACAAAAAAAAAATTCTTGTTAATTTTTTTGACAATTCAGTAATTTTTACTTGTACCCCAAATGGGTTTTAAAAAAAAAAACTTAAAACAAGTTACTATTTGAAAAGTGAAGTTTACTCAAAACAATTTCAAAAACAAGAAAAGTGTTTTGTCTTTAAGAATAATGGTGATAGAAATACATGTTTTAAGTCTTAAAATAAGTAAATTCATCATACCTAGTATTTTTATCTTGTCATTTTTTGCAGTGAAGATAATGAATTGAATGACAATGCAAATGATTATGAAATCCTCCTGTTTTGAATTAAATTATGGGAGGAGCTCATTACTGCAAATTCAACAATTAACCTAGTTGCCTGTTGTTAAGTTGGCAGATTAATTTCATTCATTTATTATTTAATTAGTTTATTTATGTATTTATATTTTGCTTATAATGCAATAACAACAATACAAAATTGGTAATCCTAGGGGCATTGCAAAGCTGTTTGGCATTCTATGGATTAAGATAGTAAATTATCTCTCTGAACATCAAAAGCACCTAATTAATTAAAATTAACAGCTTGTTAAAATTCTAGAATTGCAGTTTTGGTTGGAATGAAAACCAGCTCACACAGGGGTCCCCCAGGACCAGGTTTGAGAACCACTGCTGTACCCAACATCCACACAATGTTAAACAGGCGTGTCAGCCATGACAGTCCAACAACATCCAGAGCCTTCAGCATCTCAAAGCGGATCTCGCCCATCCCCCAATGACTTGCCGCTGCGGATCTTTCTGACCACCTCAGTGACTTCCACCAGGGAAATGGGCTAAGACTCACCTTAGTCTTCTGTTTCTGCCTCCTTGATGGAGGGCATGTCTGTTGGACTCGTGAGTTTCTCATAGTGCTCCTTCCACTGCCAAACAATATCCCCAAAAGTCCTTCTCCATAGCCTCACCAAACTCCTCCAAGCTCAAGTTTTTGCTTCTGTGACCACCGCGGCTACAGTCCTCCTAGCCTTTCAATACCAATCTGCGGAGTCAGGAGTCCCCAGAGCTAACCAGGCTCGAAAGGCCACCTTCTTCAGCCTGAAGGCCTCCCTCACCACTGGTGTCCACCAAAGGGTCCTTAGCTTGCTGCCACAAACAGCACCAACAACCTTCAGGGTCTACACAGACTCCATGTCCCCAGTCTCCTCCGAGATGTGGGAAAAGTTCTTCCGGAGGTGTGAGTTGAAAATCGTCCAGACAGGGTCCTCTCCCACAAGATCCCAGTCAACGCTCACAGCATGACTAGGTTTACCAGGTCTGTCTGGCAATCTTCCCTGCCATCTGATCCAGCTCACCACCAGATGGTGATCAGTTGACAGCTCTGCCCCTTTCTTCACCCGAGTGTCCAAAACATACTTCCTCTTATCTGACGACACAATTACAAAATCGATCATTGACCTTTGGTCAAGGGTGTTCTGGCACTAAGTCCACCTATGAACACCCTTATGGTTGAACATAGTGTTAGTTATGGATAATCGATGACTAGCACAGAAATCCAATAACAAAACACTGCTCGGGTTCAGATCAGGGAGGCTGCTCCTCTAAAAGACTCCCCTCCAAGTGTCTCCATCATTGCCCACGTGAGCGTAGAAGTCCCCCAGCAGAACCATGGAATCCCCAGTTGGAGCCTTTTCCAGGACTCTTCCCAGGGACTCCAAGAAGGCTGGATACTCCAAACTGCTATTAGGTGCATAAGCATGAACAACAGTCAGAATAGTCCCCTCCACATCCCGCAAGCGCATTGCAGAGACCCTCTCATTCACCGGGGTAAACTCCAATACTGCGGCACCCAGCCAAGGAAATAAAGTATTCCCACGCCTGTTCGCTACATCTCACCTTGGGCAACACCAGAAAAGGAGAGAGTCCAACCCCTATCAAGGAGTTTGGTTCCAGAGCCAGAGATGTGTATAGAGGTGAGTCCGACTATATCTAGCCGGTACCGCTCAACCTCCCGCACAAGCTTTGGCTCCTTCCCCATAAGTGTGGTGACGTTTCATGTACCAAGAGCCAATTTCCATGACTGGGGCCCAGAACGCCTGGGCATCCGCCCCTGTCCGCCACCCAGTCCACAAAGCGCCCCATCCCCACTCCTCTCTTTGTGGGCTGTGAGCCCACGAAGAGATGGCTCCCCGTCATCTTTTCAGACTAAGCCTGGCCAGGTCCTGGGAAAATCCTGGCCACCAGGCGCTCGCTTGCAAGCTCCTCACCCAGGTTTTGTTCCAGGCGGAGGCCCCGGTATCCCTATTCTGGGCGAGGTTCTGATATTTCTGGAGGGCCACAACATAGGAGTCTAGCGAATTGCACTTCATCTGGCCCTTCACCTGGGACCAATTTGCCATGGGAAACCCTACCAGGAGCAAATGCTCCAGGCAACATGGCTCCCAAGATCCCGGAAGCATGCAAACTCCTCCACAACAATGTGGAAGCGATTCCTGGAGGGGGTGATCATTTCTGGTGCACAGAAAGGGGTTGTTATTGCTGTTGGTCACCCTAAAACCTATGCTGCGGTGCCACTACCACGCCAAACCTTTAATTTAAAAAAATTACAAAAACTTGAACAACTTTATTGGGAATCACATCAAATCTGCTTTTAGCATTACTGGTGCATAGAAGAGGGAGTTATAAATTGTTGTGGCTCTGTAATGATGATACTAGCAATACCACTTGGTCAAATGTAGCATTTCCAACTTGTCAAAACTTCTATGATTGTTATTGGTGTAGAAAGGTGATGTTGGTGACCCTATGACCTTCTCTGTAGCACCACTACTAGGCCAAACACTTTAATTTTTAAAAATGCAGCAACTTCAACCGTTTTAATTGGAATTCAGTCAAATCTTTGGTCAATATTCCGGATGCATAGAGGAGGAACCTTATTGATTTAGATGGCTCTTTTACTTTTACTGTAGCTCCACTATAAGGTGAAACTGCATTCCCAAATCCAATGAGTCAAACTGTCCTGAGAGGAATCAGATCAGATTTGCAGTGAACGACTTGGCACAAAAAATATCAATCCTGTCTTTCTTGTGACACTATGACCATTCTTGTCACACCACCTTTTAGCAGAACGTAACTTTTCAAAAATGCAATAAGTCAAACAGTTCTTATGGGGAATCGGTCAAATTTACTCAGAACATTGCTGGAGCCTAGAGTAGTTCAATTGTTGATTATCTGGACCCTGTACTCTCCCCTGCTTTCCCACTCTAGTGTGTTTCTATGGCATATATAAACCTTACTTCGAGTCTGCTAAGTTGTCCCTTGCCATATAACCTGAAGTAACCAGTCATTATCTTCCTCGTCTATAGTTTATCGTCTTTGGAAATTATTGTAATCTTTAATGGTGATTAAACACAGAAGTACTCTTCTAAGTCTTATTAATAGTTACAAGCTCCCAAGCCTATTTCACAGTGTCCAGGATTGGGACCACGTTCGTGTTAAACTGCCTTTTCGATCTGTTCTGCTGCCCAATTCATTAGGAATGCCTCCCAAGCCTTCAGTGATCTCCAGGATTGGGTCTGCGTTCCTGCTAAATGCTTTGAACCTGCCATCTGACAGTTCTGCTCTGGCGAGGGTGACCTCCATCTGACTTCTGACCTGGGACACCATTAGCCAGGCGCAGACATGCCCATCACCAAAACTCATTTCCATCTGAACTGAACCGTCCCCATTCTACTCCATCCCAATCTGTCATTACTGTATTTCTAAAAATAAATCTTACTATTGGATTGTACTCTGCCTTTGCATCTGGTTCCTTGTCTGGATCATAACAAATGCAGTTTTGGCAATAATCATGCACCCTATACAAAGAGTAATTGCGTTTTCCTCCTTTCATTAGCACTTGCAGAAATGATACAAAAATACATGGATTATGCATTAATTGGCCGCCATTGTTGCACGTATAATCCAAAATTAATTACTTATTAACACACCAGTGCACAAATTGACTCACAGTGTTTAATGTTTGATTAATAATGGTTTTATACCCTTGAGCTTGCTAAAGTATAAATATATTCTAAGTAGAACCCCAAATAAAAAAAAAGTTGGGAAAATATATTAAATGAAATTGAATTAAATCTAAAAGGCAGTGATTTGTACATTACATTGAAAACAACACTAGAGCACATTATTCAATGCTTCATTGCATGAATTTGACTGATTATTTAAAATCAAGGGACTTCAATTTTGATTCCCGTAACATATTTCAAAAAAAGTTGAGACCGTAAAGCATTTACCATTTTGTAAATCTCGTTAATCACCCCCTAAAGCTGACTGATGACAACCTGATCATTTAAATCACCTGTACTGGAGCAGGGAGAGATCTAAAGCATGCAGGACAGGAGGTACTCCAGGAGAGGTTTGGGAAGCACTGGCCTAGAGGATTGGACTCAATTGTGCTATCGTTCAGGCCATCTAGCTTGAGAACTTGTCACATCAGCAAGTACACATGTGGTGTTGAGGCTCCCTCAATGATATAAATCCAAGATTAGACTATTACTCAGATTTTTCAAGACAGTTTTATCACTTCATTTGTGCATGAAATCTAGTCATGTTGAATATGCATGATGATAGCATGGTAGTTATTCCTCAAGGGGACCTGTCACCTCGTCGTGGGCTTGAGGCTCCTTCAGTTTGAAGGTCTAAGAATAGGCAATAATTTTAAGCATAAACATCATAAGGGTCATAGTTAATAACTATATTACTGAACAAACTTAAACTAGAAGAATTAAATTAGAGCCATACTCACACAATGCATTTCATATCAACACACCCCATTTTAGGTTTTACAATGGTCGGTTGATGCAAGTGTTTGGATGAAGATGTCACCGGTGTCGACACATCCTTTTTTTTTTTTTTTTTTTTTTTAATGTTGGCCATACCCTAGGGCAAAATTCAGCAATTCCCTTAGTGTGTCATGGCCGGGAACTTTGTCAAATGTACCGTCGTTTACACACGTGGCCATTGGAAATCTCCATTGCAGAAAATAATTTTTGAACAAATATATTCCTATCTCGGCAGTATGACATCAATTTCAACAAATTCTTTTCTTATTCCTTAGGAAAATATATAAGCTACAATGTGCATTGATAAGCACATGATTATAATCATTGGTGACACTGTGTGGGGCCCCAGAATGGGTGCCACCCCCCCTCCCAGGAACTAAAAAATTTCAAAAATATCATTTTTTGTCAGAAAGAAAATTGATATCGCAGGTTTCTCTGGTGGATTCATGAACCCTATGGGGTGGTTTATCAATGCTAATAATTATTTTGAATTTGGTGGTTTGGGCCAGAAACGCCCTTAATGGGACTCCACCTTTAGAAATGACAGCTATTTGTTTTTTATGTGCGTTGCTCACACTGGCCCAACTTTATTTATGTCAGGGTTGTAAAAGAATATTAGTTCTTCAGGTTGATCCCATTCAGAGTATCTGCTAAATGTCAGCAATGCAAAACGACTGGCTTTCTTTAACTTTGAGAACAGCCAATGTCCAATAGTCAATTACAAGCATGTAGCCATGTACTGTATCCTTTTTAATACTGCCATCTATTCTTAATACAGCTACTTAGTATAACAAACACTGGTGAATCATGTTCCAAGACTAAAGCAATCTTGAATTTAGCTTCTCCATTCAAAACTTTACAAATACTTAACTAGAGAGCACTCGGTAGAGCGCATACCACTGCCATGTCATAAATCTGTTCTTTTGGTGACAGAATATGTTCTGGATAACTCCAAAATTAAATCAACTCTTAATTGGAGTACGACCTATCATCCTGCCAAGTTTCAAGGCAAACCATTCATAACTTTTTGAGTTATCTGGTCAGAATTATTGCACAAGTCGTGTTTTCATCTCATTATGTGCATTTTGAAAATTCGCATTGGAAAAGGCAGATAGAAATGGCAAAATGTGAATAAACTTTCTCTAAGTCTCATAAAAGTTAATATGCTCGCTTGAGGTGGTTTTGCCTCATGCGATTAAGAGTTAAGGCCCAAAATTTGGGATGTAAACCGGTTTGCGGACTAAGTTTTGATGTAGCTGCCTTGCTGCCACGTGCATTTGCATTCGACTCAGTCTTCTTCTCCAGACAGCGTCAATCATAGCAATCATTAACTGAAAGAAAAGCTCTAGGACGATTTGGTGAATTTCATACAACTCCTGTGGACCTCTCTCCTTTTTTACAGCGTCTCGTTTCTCCTCCAGGTGTTTCTCTTCCGGTTGTATTGCTTGAGTTTGTTTCTTTTTCATTTTTCGACCTCTTGTTCTTCTGCTGCATGTTATGAGTGTCCTCTACCGTCATCTTGTGGAGAAACTGGAATAATTTATTGGAGTTTATTCACTCCAAGCCTGTTGATGGAAATGCTGGTAATTTGAATTTTCTTTTAAGGAAATTTTAGAAAATTTGCTTAAAATCCGTTTGACATGGGATTGAAACTCGACTACAGACCTGCGTTAAACAGATGTATTTTAATTCTTCCAGATACAGAATCTGGAGTATGTTCCAGATCACTTCCAAATCAACTCTTCCGTAGACTACCACCTCTCATCCAACCAAATTTTGTGCAAACTGTTCATAACATTTTGAGTTATCCTGTTCACAGACAGACAAACAGAAAAAACAAGCAAACAAGCAAACAAACACAGGGGTGAAAACATTACCTCCTTGGCGGAGGTAACAAAGACTATATGAAAATGCCCAATATGTGAATAGTGCATGTGAACTTCAAAACTTGTCCTACTTTTTTAATATATAAACTTTGATTCACCAATAAAACTCATAAATTCACAAGTGATATTTCTCATCAGGGAGTAAATTTGATTATTTAACCATATCAGTCACTGCATTTGCTATTGAGGACATTATGGGGGGGGTCAAGATTTGATCCTTTACCAAAACCGCCTCAATTGGTCAATTACATACAATTAATGAGTCATTTGCAGTCAGTTAAGGCAGACAGGCTAACGATCTGCGGATGAGTGATACTGTATCAGCGGCTTCCATTTCTAAATGAGCATGAATGATCCTTGGCATTCATCCAATGTTGGCTCTAATCATATTTCTATGATTATTCTAGCTGATTGTGTACATGAGCTTCCCCACTGTCTCGCTCCTTATTGGCTTCAAGCACTCCTGCTTGCTCATCACCGACAAAGTTTATTGCCTTTCAGCCTCTCTCCGAGCTGTCAGTCTGGATAAGTTATTTGCTTTATCAGGCAGGTTGTTGGCGCTGGCTCTTTACAGCCCAGCAGAGATTCAGTGGTAGGCCATGCTCTGTGGACAGGATGTGCCACTCTTCCTACTCCCAACCACTAACTCCCATCAACCCTGCTAGTTTTAAGAATTGTGTCTGGACTGACTTTTTTTTTTTTTTTTTTTTTTTCTGAAACATGTTGATTGAGAACAATGCAGGTTTTGTTTCAGCTCTGATTCTGTTCCCCGCAGTAATGTACTGTGACATGCGCAATCAATTTCATTTTATATGCTTCAAAGACCAGGCAATTTATTTGTGTCCCTTGTAGAGGATATGCTACTCTGGTCTTCACCGAAATAACCACATATTTCACTTCGGTAAATCCTGCACTATAAGGGACATCCAATAAAGCTAAAATAAATAAATGCATTTGTTCTGCTTGGTCTCAGGCCGCCATACAGTTAGTAAACAAAAACACCAATTTATTGTCGACTTTAATCTATATGGCACTGTGTGTAACCTTATCTCGCAAAATCTGAGGCCCTCTGCTTTCATTAATTAGCTACCAAGCTTAAACTCTGCTAAAATAAACTCCATGAAATCCGAAGAAGATTCTTCACTCTATTCATCGGATGATTTGACAGTGCTACTTGCGGAGATAGTCTAATTTATTAATACTTGGAATTTTCTTGTTTTATTTCTTTTTCGTATAGTTATTAATTTATTTTTTTATTTAAGTTTAATTTATATTTAATTGCAGCTCTTTCCCATGGTATCTCAGTTACCATCACCAAAGTTTAGTATACAAGGTTGTTCACTTTAGTGGTATAACTTCAGTTAATTGTGATGATTGATGATTAACATAACTCACAGTTCATGATATTATTTTGCACAGCAATTTATGGTGCTCATTTTCATGAATGGTATTATGGTTATATCATTCTTCAGAGCTGTTCTTGATGTCACCTAAACTATATATTTTTTTAGCAGATGTGACATTGTTTATTTAATTCCTTCTTGTTCCCGGAGTTATCCAATCCATCATTTTGAAATAATTCATTCCACTAAAAGAAAGCCTGTTGCAGGTGTCACTATTTGATCTCCCCTGAGAGACTCACAAAGGAACACGTCTCTTTTTATTAATGTTAAAGTCTCAGCTGAAAGTGCCGTTTTCACAGCAAATTACAATTATTTTGATCTATTTTAGCATGGAACCTTTCATTCATTGACTCACTGGTGTTAAAGTAGACATGTATTGGTTTGAAACTTTATTAAAAATTGTTGTATTTGGTGTCATCCGAAAGGGCATGCAATACTCTATCAACATTTTCCAACCAGAGATGAAAATGGAAATGAAGTAATCATGGATGTAAAACAGGCTTTTAGCAATCCCCAATATCGTCCTTGAAGAGCGCTTTGAATCGAGCCAAGAGCTGTGACATCACTTGTGGGAGCACTTGTGACGCATATGCTGTCTTATGTATATTTTACATTGGCTGTATTCGACTGGTAGTTGCTGGGAAGTAAAGAAAAAATGCCCACCTGCGCAGTGACAGATTGTTAATGTTAGCAAGTCTGTCAGTCGAATGGGTCTTTGGGATCAAGACAGTGGAGCTCCTACAATGGAGGAATATCCCAAGAAAGAGGACATAGAGAAAACATGTTATCGTGCCATAACAAAACAAGAAGCAAAGAAAAAAGGATGGTTTGTGTATTTTTCCTGGTTTGCCAGTTTGCTGTAATTCCTAATGCAAAACACGCACATTATCGCCCATCATATAATTTCAATCCACTTGGAAAATCTTTAGAAGCAGCACAATTATCCAATCAGGGTGCAAGTACTAGAGGATTTTTTTTCTTCCCCATACTACCCACAATACCATCCAATAGCAATTTGCCTTTCACGTGCTTCCACAATGTTTTCTGCAAATTCACGAACATCACGCAGGTTTCTCGCTGGTGAGTAAAGTAATAATATTTCTGCGCTTCCGATACCAGTGAAATCATTTAGAAACATTTAGGAAAAACAGTTACTTCGCAAAAGCAACAGTCGAAAGCAGCCATTACAAGCAAGACGAAGAAATCCACTAAAAATGTCAACATTTTTTCAACCCCTGCTTGACTTGGACTTCAAATATACATAGCGATATTTTGAGCAGTAAGCAAGCCCAAATCCAGACAATTGTGATGCAAAACAGCCGCCCATCAGTTCCACCATCCAAGTTTGGGATTCAAATAATGTACTCTGGGAATCGTCCAATGGACATAAAACTTCAGATATATGTTGATAATTATATGAATTACTGCTTTATTATAGGTTTTAAGGACTTTTTAGTTTCCATGAGGTAAAATAAGGCAGACTTTTACAACTCAAAACTGTCAAGGAAAGTTTTATACTTCTGCTCGTCGCACAGAAAAAAATAGAAAACAAGATATTACTGGGACTTGTGCTCTGTGTCATCAACAATAACATACGGCATAAATCGGCATAGATGGCATAAATCTAATCCCTTAGCAATATAAAATGAAACGAGACCATTAAATGAACAAATTACGATAATCAGACGATGGTCGATGTACTCAACTGCCTTACAGTGTGTCCCTGTCTCCTATGAATTATGTCATCAAGAATTTTATTTTGATCATTTTGGGGATGTGCGCGAGTTGAACGGGTGTTCAAAATGCCTCTTTTATTCTCTTTCTATTTGAATGAGAGTCCAGAAAGTGTTTTATTCATCATCTCCATGACAATAGCTTTCCATAGAGGTATTATTTGCCCATATTCTGATCTCTCAATACATGTCCGCTATATGTTAAGAAGTGATTTTTCCACCAATTCTCCAAACTGTTTCTCCCTCAGGCAAAGTACTGTGACTTTGAGCAGATAGGGGCATGGTTACCTCAAATTCTTCTTTTATCTGTCAGTGTTCAGGGAGGCAAACAATGTTACATTGGTGTTGGTGTGGTTCTGCGAATAAGCTACACGGCTCCTTTCTTTGGGAACATCAGTGTCTCTGTTTTCCAAGTTTATATTATTTGCTATAAACTGGGGGGATTTTTGTAATAATCAGAATACGTACAGATGAGTGATGATTACAGCCAAAGTGTTAGAAAGTAGGATTTTGTCTGCCTGTTATTTTTAGTTTTCATTATTGTTAGTTTTTATTTTCATTTATGTACCTTTTGTTATTTTTCTGAGTGATTGTGTATTGTTCTGATTGATTGTCATTGTCAGTGTAATCCTTGTGTTCTTCCCTCCTGTCAGTCCTTGTTAACACACTAATTCCCCTGTTAATTCGGTGAGGTGATTCTAACTTCCTTCATTCTGTTCTTGCTGCCTGTCTGCACCTGAGAGTAGTTTAGAATCAGGGCCTGGGGTGTGTAGAGCAGATTAGCATAGGTTTCACGCCCTTTCCATTCTACTCGCCTATCCCTGTCCTGCTCTTCCTGGCTCCGCCCTCTCTGTCTTCCTGCCACAGCTGTTCCCTATCTAGTCAGGCAATCACGTTAATTGTCTTGTGCTTAAATATCCCATTCCCCCTTTGTTCCAAGTCGATTCGTTCTTCCCTTGACTCTGTCTGGTTGGTTCGTCTCTGCGCTATTTGGTTTGTGATTGCTCTTTTGAAAGTATTTGTCTGTTTGTATCAGTCTATATATTGTAGTTTTGTGTTTGAAGTGAGATTGCAGTGTGATTGATAGGTCCTTGTATTCCCTTTGCCCTTGTGTTCCCAATTGTTTAGTTAGTTTCCCTAATCTCTCCTTCCCTATTTTCCCTTACCCTTTTCCCCATTCCTTCGTTTTCCTTTAGTTTATTTTCCCCCTTTTTGTTCATTGTCTTTGTGCGGACTGATTTCCTGGTTTCCCGATCTTGGCCTGTATTACTGATTACGATTCTGCTCACCTGTATCTATCTGTTTGCTGGCTTCTGACTATTTTCTGAACTGACCATGAGTAAGGGATCGAATCCCACGTCTAATAAACGCCCTGCTGAGTTTGATCTGCATTTGGAGTTTCCATCTGTTCCTAACACAAAGGCCATTTCCAGCATTAAACTCTGATTGGGCATTTAGAGCTATTAACAGAAAATAACAGAGGTGGCACATTAGCATGACGCAGTGGCCCTGTAAAACTTTAAGCCCATTCTGTTACTGAAATACTCTCCTGGTGCATATTAGCATTAGCTCCTCTGCTTACAAAGGAAGTCATGCGATTCCTCTGTGCACTCCACACCATAGCGGTCATATTTAAGGACGTCATGTTCTGCAATGTTATTTGAATCCCAATGGACTGCCACATACACGGTGGAAGTTAAAAGCTGCAATGCCTGTGATAATTCTAGCTCTCACCATGTGGGTTGGCTTTTTCCTGTAGAAACATTTTCAATTGCGTCGTAAATTGATTGCCCATGACAAAGGTTAGGTACATACGGAGAATGATGGGCCGACAGCGTGAACAAGCCAATATCTATAGACATTCTCAGATATCTGCTCAAATGCTAAAACCACCTGATAAAGATGGGAATAATATTGTTGCTGTAATTGTATGCAGCAGAAATAGGATATAAATCACGCATCTTCATCTGAGTTTTATGGATGACAAATGTACTAAACTTTTGTACAACAAATAAATATTGAGGGTTGAGAGTTGTATTAATTTTATTCAAGCCAAATGGGTATACATCAAAGTTTGGAGTAAACATATTTCTGAACAACAAATACATCATTAAATAATCTCATTTATATGAAACATGACAGCTGGGTGATGCATTCCCAAATTGAAATCTCTCAATTATCTTTCCAGTCTGACAGCATTATTTCTTGTTCTCAAAAAAAAATACATTGCCGTGTGTCATGACATGATGTACTCTGATATCAGGCAAACTCAGTAGCTTAGCTCCTCGAAATGAAGCTGAACATCAGACTATCTCCTTAGAGGATCACAGGTGCCTGGACAGAGGAATGGTTGATGAACTGTGACTCCTCTTTGAAAAAGTTAAGGGAAAGTAGTGTCTGTATCGAATGCAGACCTTTGGGACTCATAAGGACTAACAAGGCTTTTATGGAGAAAAAATAAATAAATCAACTGTGTCTGTCCTGATATAAGTAATGAGTTCAGAAAACACCTGACAGGTGGAGAGAGAGACAGTATTCTGACTTTACCATCCCTCCATCCATCCATCCATCCATCTACAAATCCATTATCTATCCCTCTTATCCCAGGTCCATTTCACCGTGGAGCTGGAGTTTAACCCAGCATCCAATGAGCATGAGGTAAAGGGGCTTTCACACGCGTTGTACGATGGGTATACAACAGGTCTACGACAGAAATGTGGGGTAATTCGTGAGACGCTCGTAAGTATGTCCAACAAAATTCATGTATTCCGAGACGGAAAAGGCTGTCGTAGACCCTCGTTGTAGAATTTTGAACATGTTCAAAATTTTTTCGGCATCATCGGTGATTTTCTATGTCAGGCCCATTTTTTGGTCTGCCGTGCGGTGCCCTACGAGGTTGTTCAACTGTGTTATGCCAGACCTACAAATTTTGTTTGAGTTTTGGTCCTCCTTATTTTTGGAATTTCCTACGATAGACCTACGGTCGTCCTACGTTAAACCCACGGCAGTCCTGCGAATGTTCCACCATTGTACGTCCTTTCAGAGACAGTCATGAGTTAGTCGAACGATTACAATTCTATCCTACGTCAGTCGCACGACGGTGGTACAACACACATTGTCATGTGACCGCTGCTACACAACCCTCAAATCCTCCTCTCCGAAACATACGTCTGTCCCTTCTGTCGTGGACCCGCTAAAATCACCACATAAAAAAATCATTTAACCTACGTGAAAGCCCCTTAAGAATGCATCCTGAACTGTTAGCCAGTCTATCCATCACAAGGCACAGGCACACCATTCAATCAGCAATGTAGGGTCTGCAATTGGCCCGCACAAAAAGCAGGAAGCGCATAAAATCTCAACACAGAGAGGCTGGATCTCTTCACCCTCTTGCTGTGGGCCAATAATTCTAGTCAATGGGAAACTGTTCTGATATACTTATGGCTTTTTATCTACCCTTTCCAATTACATAACTGACTTATTACACACTGGTTATACATCACAGCAAATTGTAAAATAGGTAGCTACTATCTAAAGTATCCAGTACATTGGCATTAGAATTAGAATATGTAGACACGGCAGAATAAGCTGATATATCTGAATGTAGGCACAAAAATTACACCGTAATCACATACATTGGAAACAATGTTTTTCTTTAATCAAAAAATGAATTTGTTTTCACTGCACGGCAATGAAACAATAATTGAACGAACATGGCATTCACATATTTAGCACTTTTCTCATGAGTAATCAAAGCACTTTGCAGTAGTATGGGGAATTCTCACGTCACCACCAACGATGGGAAGCACTGACGGCAGCCATTTTGTGCCAGAATCACACTTCAGCTGATGTGGAGAGAGGGAGAATAATCATCACAGCCAATTAAATCAGGAGATGACTTGGTGGCAAGTTGAAAGAACGAGGTTGGGAATTTCGCCAGGATACCAGGGAACCCCAAGCTTGTTTCAGTGAATATCAAGGAATCCTTAATGACAGGGAGTCAGGACTTCGGTTTAACATCTCATCAAAAAGATGGTGGCTGTGTCTGAATAGACAAGAAATTATGACCTATCCACTAATTCCAAACCACTTTTCTTTAACCTTTGTGGAAAACGTCATAAGGTAAAAGGAGGGTGTATAAGGGAATTCCTAACGGCTTAGGAAGACAATCGTACTAATTAGAGAATCCGAATACACTTACACTAGGCAACATGATCATGAGTCCCCTGCCCGTCGTATACGTTTCTTATCACGATTGGCTGGATGAATGGTCGTCACTTTAAATATTGCTGCCGCTCGGAATCGTGGGATAGTGTTATCTCCTTTCTTTTTGAAAAGGATAGTTCTGTGTACCCTATGCCAAACGAGGTAAATTAGGAAGCACCGAGACATCTATCCTTAGCATTTAAAGGATTCAAATGCACTTTTCATGGCTGCCATGTAATTATTTCCAGATTATTTTTTAGGAGTTAGGAACTTTCCTTGGCAAAAAATACTATTCGGATGCAGCCAGTGTCTTGGGGTTTCTCTCACCAGGGGAAAGACTGCCACCTACTGGCCCACCAATTCCACTTCCAGCAGTGACTTGTGGTACCCAGATGGTCTCCTATCCAAGTGCATACCAAGCCCTCTCCAGCTTAGCTTCAGTCATTTCACCAGAGACAGTTTAATGGAAGCATAACTGCAGGCAATTTTGCAGTTACTCTGTTTTTTCCAAACTTTAATTCCTGATTCCAGCTGCAAAAATTTTGTTCATTAAGGTAAGTAACTGCTGCGAGACCACACATTCTAAAAGTAAGAACCTCGGTAAAGGGCAAAAGAAATTTAGGTTAGCTTACATTATCTTTCCTTATGGGTGGCACGGTGGTGCAGTGAGTGGGTAATGCTGTTGGTGTGTGACCCCTGCCATGGACAGGCAAAATGACCTGGGTCTGCTGCAGCCTCTCCCCCTGTGTATGCTGGGATGGAGCCCTTAGGACCCTGTCCAGAAGTGCATTCATTAGATAATGGATTGATGGATATTTTCAGGGGAGGTGAAAGGTCGTCAGTCCTCTCTACTGCAGCACTTCCTCAATTCCCGCAGACCCACTGACCTCAGGGGTAAAAGGATTCCTTCCAACTGGTGGATGTGCTAACAACTGTAATTCTAATCATAATTGTTGTTCATCATATTCAGTCATATTTTAGTCAAAATCTAACTGACACTAATGACTAAAATTTCTGCTGTACTATTCTCTCTTGCAATGCTCTGGCTCCCATGTATATAACTTTCACACTCTGCTATTCAACTGTCTGGAACCTACTATTAGACCTTTGTTTGAGTAACACTGTTGCTTATGCGGCGTGAGTGAATATTTAAAACGTGGATCAAAAATAATAGAAACAGATAGCACTCAGTAGCCATTGAATCGTTACACCAAAGCGGTAGATCGTGATCCTGTTTACTTCGAGCGTGCTGTGAATTCTTGAATACAATGGGCAGGACAGTTCTGAGAGGCTTCCACGTTTGTCCTCCGAACATTTACAATCCAAAGACATACAAGTTTGGCTGCGACTGCAAAGGGGCACACATGCTCAGTCAACCAACTCAATATAAATAAAAGCTACTGATAATTGTAAACCAATGAACCGTTGGTTTTCCTTCTCACATTGTTAAAGGAGATTTGAAATTAACAGTCTTGGCGATTTAATGCTCTCTGATGCACTAGGTTTCCCATGTTGCAGAGGATCAGTGAATTTTAATCAGGGACGTCACTGGTGAGCCAGTATGGTGACAGCTGAGCAATACCGCGAGCACCTGTGACCTCCTGCCCAGACCGATAAAAGTAATTGTACCACAGCAAGTCGGAAATGGAGGGAAGGTCCGCTGATATGTTTCCGATGTGCCGCATGCCCGGAGTGTCCCGAAATGAACTGCACTGAGGCACGATCCATTAGTCACTTTCTCATGGCATTAAAGATCCAGAGCTTCAGTGCACTGAGCCCTGCCGCTGTGGGCAGACTCTAATGCTTTATGTCTGGCCCTCTTGCGACTCATTTCAGCTGTGAAGCTTAGATTCACTTGCGATTAAACTCTAAATGGTTCAGTGAGACTTAAACACTGACTGCGCGGCTGTGGTGGCACGGTAAACATATCCCAGAATTCCCCTGCACAGGCACTGGGGGTGAGGGAAGGAAAAGGGTGATCGCTTTATGTGAACCTCCAGCCAATGTTAGGACCGAGGGATAGAGGACCACATGCCATCACCCAGAAATCTCCAGCACTGTAGTCTAATATTTGACCCATCTGGCAATCCAGTGGCTGAAGCTCTTCGTCATTCTGTGACATCATGTGACTCGGGGGTTTTGTGCAGACAGTACTGAGTGAATGAGCCGTAGAGACGGAGAGGAGGCAGAGTGGTTTCATCCAATTTTAGGTTTTTTTTTTATTTTTGAAGGTTAAACAAAAGGCAATGCGAACAGCAGGTTTAAGTGGATGTGATGTCATGCCTCTGCTGCTGTTTCATTGGCTGGATGTGAATTTCTAGGTTAGCGCTTGAGGGCACTGGCATGGTTTTCAGAGGGACCGAATGATGCCTTACATTAATCTGTGAATCTCTGAATCTCTCTCTCTCATTCTATCCTTCTCTGTGTCTCTCTCACACGCTTACACTCATGAACACACACCCAACACAGACACACAAACAAACTGCTGCGTTGTCGCTGACTGTAGGACTGTAGGAATGATTCGTACCCTGTCTTCATGCGGACGCTGGCTGTAATCATGAAGCTCATCCCACCAGTGTGCACGAGTGGGGGAGGGGCATAAAAAGTGCTCAGGTTCATCATTGCTCAGAGTAAACTCACCAGTGAAACAATCTAATCAGCAGAAGTGGAAGGAGATGCCGTGCTGTCTGTAGTCGAAATTTACAGGCTCCCCTGAATCCATTCAGGCAGCCTGTTCCACGCTTTGCCTCGTTCATCTCACACTAATGAAATGAAGACAGGTTGACTGTCTCCGGCCACTATTCTTCTCTCCAGGAAGTGATAGTCGACGTTCCCTCTCACCTCTGCACATAATATTATAGAAGCAATAAGTAAATCGAGTGAATCAAAGACAGAAAGGTCCCTCAACCACATTTCTGTATTTTGGCAGGAATGGCATGGAACAATAAATTAATCAAGCCAGTCACAAAAATGTCATTGAACTACCTCTCTGCGGCAAGAGTAAACTGGCAACTTCTGTTAAATCCAACTAAACTTCAAACAGATGTGTGTCCATGAAAAATATATATGTCTAACACTGAACAAGGAATTCCTGTTAAACTGTTATTATGGCGTTGAAAGCTTTCGTAAAAATGTCTTCAAAGGATTCGTCGTGTTTTGTATTTACTTCCTGAGATTATATTATTGGATTTAGACATCTACATCTTTCAGGACCATTCTCAGTTCATCCAGCAGGTGGCAGAATAAACCACTCTTGGTCTGTCTCGAAGGGTTCATGTTCCATGGGCTGTCCTTTCTCAGCAGGCTTATTGAGTGAGTATGTCTGATTGTTACTGAGCAGTTTGCCCCTTTGCGATTTTTGTTACTTGGCGGATTTTTTCCCCCTTGGTGCAAGATAATTACCTGTTATATACTCTATAGTGTCTCTGGCATTATAATTGAGTTGGCTGGCCAGGCTGTGCAAAAAATGAAATGCAGTAACCAAACATCCTACGTCATATACATTTATGCATATGCCGCCAGGTACAGCCTACCTTAAAATTAATATTGAAGGGTTGGTGGAAAATATGCGATCGCAATTCTATTGGTTTATCCGCCCAGGAAAATGACATATTTCCCGGGAGTTGAAATATTCGTCACACCTGTCTCATCACCATGGCCCAAGACGCCCAAAAGCAGCAGAGATTGACAGTTGCAGTTCTTCATAGTGGCCTGTCAAGGCGGTTTGGGATCTCGTCTATTCAGCTTGTGAAAGTCTGTCGGGCTGAATCTTTTCCCCGTTTCTCACGGAGACGGATGGACCGGCGGCGCGGCTGATTAACATTCAGCTGCGCGGCCTAATGTAAACAGGGAGATAATGCGTTTAACATCACATCTCCTGCGGCGGAAGTAACTGCAACGGGACTATTAAATTAGTCATTGCCCAAACAAGGTCTATTGATCACATTCGGCATGTAACGCTTAATCAAGATTTATTTTCAAATACAGGGTGCTATTAGGCGGGTCACTGCCGCACTACCAGAGTTAACGAAGGCTGAAAGTCTTTTTCTCATGCTGGAAGAAAAGGTACGTCACCTGAAGACGCTTCAGCCATGCAAATAGTTCCCTTATGAAAAATAATTATAGTTCCAAGCTGTAGTTATCCTACTGTAAATGGATTTTCGCCAACATAGTGTAGTATTACTATAGTGATACTGTAGTTATTCAAACTTCAGCAATACAGTTTTGTGGACTATAGTACTATCGTGGTACTGTTGACTGTGGTAATACTGTAGTTATGATGTGATGGCTATAGTACTACTCTAGTTATACAATGCAAACTATAGAAATACTACAGTTAATGCCAAAAAAAAAAAATTACTGTAGTTTTACTAAGAAATAACCATAGGATATTTTCACAAGGTTTCAGACATTCATGTGGCCATTAAACAGCCAGGACATCGGAAAGATTACCACACTGTAAATTGATGTGGTTTGTTGAATCAATTGGCACGTTTGGATGCACTGGTCAATAGACTAGCATTTTGTATGAATATTTGGGCTTTTTTCCGAATTGCTATCTGCTGGGCATAGGCCCGATCGTATGGCAGCTCTTAATCACCTGACAAATGGTGTAATACTTCAGCGCTGTACAATTGCACACATGCTGATGTTGTGCAGGGTTGTGTGTTCATTTTGGTTGTAACAGTGCCATGTTGTCTGTTGAACTTGCACTGATGGCTTTAATGGACATAACCTTGTCTCACTCTGAGTCATTTACTGTGACTAATGGAGGATTTGAGGGTAACAACTATGACTGGAGCTCATCTCATCTGACCCCAGACCACCAGAGGAGACCACTCTCTGACAGACGCGTGACTGCTGGACACATTTTCAGCCAGGCCGCATGCACTTTCATTTCACTTTTCCTCGTATAGTGTGGCTACATGCATTTAATGTAGTTATTTTCTTTAGCTTAGTGGCTATATACAGTTAAGAGGTTGACCTGTATGAAGTGTATGTCCGTTGAGGAAGCCTAATATCAGATGAAATCACCGTTAGCAGCTTCATTGGGCGTTTCAAAATGAGCTTGTAAAATGGAGTGTGTGAGCAATATGGAGCTCCAGGTGTAACGAGAAGAACATCTGCGGAGGAAGGTGATTGGTAGCAGGGTTCTCCTGCAGTTCTGTCTTCTTTCCATCCCATTTCACATTTCACAGAGAGTACGAGCCACTGTTACTCAATTATGGTATCATATGGCTTCCTGCCTCAGGAGATCCTAAATGGAGCCGTGTGGGTTGGGTTTATACATGAGAGCAATTGACCAAGGAAAAGAGGGGGGGAGGATAGAGAGTTTATTGATTGTCAGTCATTTTACTTTTCTTTTAATAATGCTGTTTTTGCAACTGTCATATTATTTATGTATTTTGAGAGAGAAAAAGAAAATACAGACATCAAACTTTCTCCCTCAGCTTGACGACTCAGGGACAAGGGAGGCCATGAGTGAGATGTAAAAACTTATTCTTTGTGCAAACTCTAAACTCCTTGGCAAAAAAATGGGTCAAGCCCAAAATGGCAAAATATGAAACTTTTAATGGTCGTAACAACAAATCATTAGTTGAGAGACTAGTGAGAATTAAGCAAATAAATTAACTTACGTGACTGCTTTTCCAACTGGTATTTTTTTATTTTTTAGTCTCAATGGGTAAACTTGCTCGCAGCTTTTTAGATGAAGAAGAGCTGAAGAATCATAACATCTGATCATTTCTCTTTAGAAAACAGCTTATCAATTGCGAGACACCTTTCTATGATATTCACCTGTTCTACAAATTAAAGCATTAATTGAGTTTTCATTGTGAAGTGGTTTCCAGCTTTGTCCAAACAACACACTGCAGAGAAGTTAATTAGTGAATGGTGCCACAGAAACTCTAAGGAGTGCAGTTTTGCTATTTTGGTTGAGCCTATTTTCTTTGACCAGGCCAAGCTAAACCCTCACCCTGAAACATGCAGGGCTCAGTTTTGTGTTTTAGGTATACTTCCTCACGGTTACCATTGTTCCATGTGTGGAAATGTACATATGAAGAGTTTGTTTCCAAAACCCAATACATCCATTTTACTCATTTTGAGTAAATCAGCTTTTTCTATGTTGGCGCCTATTGCAGTTTATAGAAAAACACAAACTTTGGCCCTGAAGAAATGCACCTTATTGTATGAATTTCTAAAAATTGATTTTTGCACCATGTGTTAGAAGCACTGGGCTATCGCTCTATGGTGTTATCTCAATTTGTGTAATTTTGGCACTTGTGTAAATAAACTCTTCATATTCTAAAGATTATTTTTTGGGGGGATTATTTTCCTTTATTAGATAGATATATGGTAGAGAGTGACTGGAGAGTTCGGGAGAAGGATGGGGAAGACATGCAGCAAATGACCCGAGCCGGAATCGAACCCAGGTCGCCACGGGAAGGATACAGCCTTTATGGTGCGCACGCTTATGGTGCCACTTGGGCGCCCCAAACTTTTCATACTCTGCAGCCTTTTTGAAACTATGTGTACTTCAGTCCACTGCAAGTTCAATTGCCTTAAGTGTGTGTGTGTGTTATAGGAAACTCTAAAGACACACTAGTTTTTGGTTGGAGAGTTTTGTATTGCAGGGAGTTCAGAGCTATCCTCTCCAGCGTGCTGGGCGGGTCACGGCACCCGGGGAAGCCGGCATTGGTCAGTGCCGTCACACTCGATGACTGTGTGAGGAGTGGAATGCTTCCCCCTCATCTGCCGACGCTCGGCCGCTGAGGCCAGTGACTGCCGCGTGCATCGCGGGCCGCTGAACAATGACCGCCTCTCTGAACCAGACAGGAAGTGAAGCCGTGGGAACGCTCGATGTCTCATTGCAGGCAAGTTTGGTGTGGAGGGGTGTGTAAGGGTGTGTGTGAGTGTGTCCGTGTGTGTGTGTGTGGGGGTGTACTTTCTGTTAAAGGATCCTCCTTTGTACAGGAGTAGCAGTGTAGCGCATGCCGTCATGTCAGCCTCAGCAGCAAGGCCCTGGAGATGGGCATCCCTGAGCCGTGCCTGTGATCTGTGTGTGACTGAAAGGACAGGGCCTGATGTGCTACATCTGGTGTAGCGGAGTGGAGTGGACGTCACCCTCTGGGACAGTTCAGAAGCCCAGTATGTGAGACGAGCTAATTGTGTAGCACCTGTCCAGCCCCTGTCGGTTGGCATGAGATTGATGGAATATCTCAGCTTAGTGACAGAGGCTCTGGAGCACAGCTGGTGTTTATTCAGACCTCTTCATCACCTTACCTTTCTTATTACCTTTATTTATCGTATGTGTATAATACTGTACAGAATTTCAGATCAACTTCTGCTGAGTTAAAATGTACCATAGAAATAAAGCCAAGCTGGGGCTTGAGTGAGCAACCTTCTGAGTGTCACTTAAATGTGCTTCCCCATAGATTTTTGGTTGCCCCCAATGATCTGGTGTGACCCCACCTCCTGTTATCAGGCAGACTGTGGGTGTGTCCAAATACCCATATTACATATGTTCGTACAATATTTGTTTTGATACCTACTATTCAGCTGTCAATATCATACGTACAATCTGTATGTATTAGCAGTGTTTGCACAAAATTGGACGTACAATATGACCGCCACTTTACCATCTCCTGACCCGGTTAGCATACACTCCCCCCAAAATATACCTCAGTATTGGCAGTATTTATATTTATTTTTTTAACAATGCAGGTTGATGCAGCGTCTCTGTTCATTTTATATATCGTCTATTTCATGTATCGTTTTCAACGGAAAACTATTGCTTCCCCTGTTGTCTTGAAAACGGCTCGTCATCTCAGTGCCAGTGGCCTTATGGAATAGCACAGTGTTCATCAGTCGCAAACAGCAAGTTTCAGCCGAATGTAGTCGGATTGTAGTCTGCGTATCATTCGCATACAGTTTGATCAATGCATAGGTTTTGGACGTACACAGTTCGTGTGCATATTTTCACCTGCTGTGCAGTAAACGTGTGTGGGTATTCAGACGCAGCCTTTGCCTCCTGTTCTGTGACTGTCAGGTGACTGGCCGCTTAACTGGTTTGCAGACCTGAGACCATGGCGCTCAATAGTTAGCAGTAGCCTTTAGTTGGGCTTAATATGTCAATATCCTGGTGACCGTGGATCCTTTCTGGGACCTTCTTTTAGCACTGTCCTTTCTTTCTAGAAAGATGACTGACTATATTCATATATATATATATAGACCACAATGGAAAAATGATCAGTCACATTTTCAGGTTGTGGAGAAATGATGAATTAAAAATTCAAAACGATCTAAGAAATAAAGCACTGTAAAAATATGCAAAAAATATAAAATATATAAAATATATTATATATAATAATATATAATATATAAAATACACAAAAATGCACAATTTGGACTCTGATCGTTTTCCTTTGTGGTCTTCGTATATTATAATAATATTTATAATAATATTATGTATTATTATTTTATATATTTAATATTTCTTGCATATTTTTTCAGTGCTTTGTTTCTCAGAATTTTTGAAATTTAATTCATCATTTCTCCACAACGTGAAAATGTGACTCTGATCATTTTTCCATTGTGGTCTTCATGTATATACATGTAATTTTTTAAATATAATTAAGGGGTTGGCCTACATGAGGTAAATGTTTACTTTGCTTCCGACTGGATGGCAGCCAGCACCATTTTTAGCTGTTTGCAAATAAGTGTGTTATTCCGAGTTCAAGAGCAGTATGGAGCTGCAGATCTAACGAGAAACAGAGAATGTGATTGGTTGAAGGGGTTTCTTTCAAGTTTTATCTTGTTTCCATGCCATTTTGCATTTCACAGAGACTACAAGCCAGAGCTCTATTTTGCAACTCAATTAGAGTGTGATATGGCTTCCTGCCTCAAGCAGATCTTAAATGGAAGGGTGTGGTTAGGTTTTATTTGAGGGAGAGAGACTGAGCGAGGGAGAGAGGGAAAAGAGAGAGCACATTAATCGTCAATTATTTTACCATTATTTTTAATTATGCCGCTGTGTCAACGGTCATTTTATTTTTTATACTGCGAGAGAGAGACAGAGAGAGAGAGGCAGAAATGACATACTTCTGTCTCCTTTGCTTTCTGTTAGCAGTGAGTCCCCCAAACCGGAGGTTAAAGCTAGAGAACTATGAGTCTGTGACGTCTGGCTATCATTCACATGCTGTGCTATTAAAGCGCAAAAATTTCACCTCACTCCCAACATAATGAGAGGCACGGACTGTCGAGATTTTACATGAGATGGAACGGAGCCTATTTCTGAGTTGGCGCTGTTTTACATTTCATGATGACTTAGATTGCTGGTTTAATGTCTCTCTTGTAAATTTGCTGCAGCAGCAACAAAAAAAAACGAATAATAATTATACAAAAGATCGGCGACGTCCGTGTAATACGTGTTTGCATGAAGAAGAACTGAGTCTAGAGGTTGGGCCTAATTTTGACACTGCGTTGGCGGATGTTCTATCACCCTCCTTCACAGCAGCACCGCTGAGTGCACTCAGGATGTTGTTGGCTTTAGTACTTGTCTGTGGGGATTAATTAAATCTCCACCATGCTGCTCTACACATTGTTCAACATTCTGTTGTTTCTCCTTGTTCAACAATATCAGTTGCTCGACTGGCTCGGCGCTTCCTCTTGTATGCATACATCTGTGGATTGCGATGACTTCCCTTTGTTAGTACATGGCAACGTTAATAACAAACTAGCTCCTTGTTCAAGTTGATACCGCACTCCTTGCAATTAGAGGAGGGAGGTTTGTCTGACGCAAACAGTTTGTGTGTTGGGCTTTTATGGAAGTGTGCCTTTGTGATGGGTCTGCAGGGCTGTTGCTGGGGGTTGCGGAGCAGCAAGGAAGGGGGGGGGGGTGCATTGTGTGTGGGAGGATGACTCGCCTTGAAGCCAAATGGTTTTGTCGCTAGATCCCAAAATTCAATGAGTTACTCTTCATGCAGCCTCCAAATGTAAATGCTGAGGTGATCCACAGCATCATCGTTAGAGTGGCCAGTCCTCCCCCACCACCCCCCCCCCCCAACCCACAACCCTCTCAGGGCGCACAGTTCATGGTCGTGGTCGAGGAAAACAGGATGCGACGTCCGCAGCAGTGGTGTGAAGGCCCGGGCTGCTCTCGCTGTCTCCAGTCCAGATGGTGTGCGTTAACCCCGGGCCGCAGCTCTCCAGAGCGAGCGTGCAGATGTGGTGAGCTGTGGTACCACTTTGAGGATGGGTGCTGACGTGGGGGCGGTAAGAAGGGGGGGCATCATTCGATGAGAGGCTCGCTCCATGCTGTCTTTCTTTTCATCATCTTTCTTTACTTTCTTTGGTTTATCTTGTTACTGCTGTCCAAAGGAACGGACGCGATTAGCGCTGTTTCCCATCTGACGCGGCCTGTCTTCGCCCCGTACAGTCAATAATTACATTAGGTTAATACACTTGAAATTCAGCAACATCTGTAGATCTCCATTTATGTGCCCCCATGAATTTTAATCCGACCATCCAGGCAAGAAAATCAATTCGGCTGAACTTTTTTCCTTTTATAATACCCACAAGGTATGACTAATTGTTTTCTATTTGTGACTTGGCATTCATTCTGTGAACGTCACATTGCACAAAATGAAAATCACCTTAATGACCCCCCCGCGGCTGGCATACTTTCTGAGTCAGCGTAAGCTGAATGCTGCGGATCAGTGGATGGATACTGCCTGAGACCAGACCTACAGTATACGGCAGCTTGTGGAGTGGAGGGACCTCATGCATCAGCCAACATGAAAGGAACTAGTGGAGATTGCTTTAAATGTTATCAAAGCATATAAATATTAAACAGCCTCAGGATATATGTTTATATATATGTAAATATATGTTAATATATTTGAGCCACTTTTGAACTGGTCTATAATTTTCTCTCTGAATGATACTGGTCATGTACAGTAGTACAACGTAAAATCAAGTTCAATCTTATCCGTGTTATGTGAGTCATACTCTAGTGTGTATCCTCTCTTGACAGGTTATTTGTGAATTTGGCCATAAATGAACTCACAACTAGCATTAGCTATTGGAAATGCTCTGCAAATGTAGACTGATTCAATATGGCAGCTGAAGCAGTTCTTTGGACTCTCAGTGCAAGCTGATTTAGTGGGCTGTTTTGTTTGACAGCAATGCAGGTGGTTCTATTCGTGTCAGTGGAACCCTAGTTGCAAAACTATGATTTTCCTGTAGGTGGCACTGTTGTAGTGTCGTGAAAAATGGAATTTCATCCTGATTGGCAAACAGCTTTACACAGGTCCACAGCACTGGTCAAGCTGTCATTTATTATGAATGCAATCCAAAGCAGAGCTACTACTTCGTAAATCATGCACTTTACTGATTTTGTTAAAATGTCTTTTTGGTGACTTTGTAAGCTTGTCAGTAGACCTGCTACGAGAGCAGCAGCAAAAAAGGCACAAACTCAATCAGCACAAGTCCAGATAAAATATTTTCGATGTAGCGCCAGTGTCCCAGTTTGAAAGATTATTTTCCGTCCAGAAACAGTTCATCATGTCTAAACCCCATCTTGACATGTACATACTCAAGCTAATACATTGATACACTGTCTTGTCCGTCCATACATTATCTATACCACTTATTCCTCACTCGGGTCGCAGTTGAGCTGGAGCCTATCCCAGCTAACTATGGGTGAAAGGCAGGGACACATACTGGACTGCTTGCCAATCTGTCGCAGGGCGCACACGCCATTCACACACACTCATGCCTATAGGCAGTTTAGAGTTCCACATTTGCCTGCTTATATATTTATCTCTTTAGTATTTTACATTTAAACTAATATTCATTTATGATAGGTAAATGTCCATTCGCCACAGCACGCACTTAGTAGAATGGCAGCTGTGTACCAAAAATGGTGGCTGGTACAGGAAATTGGAACGATGCCTTAGCTCTTGATTTGGTGCTCATTAATGGTTGGGAAGGCTTTTATTTTGAAAAAAAAAGAAGAATGGCGAGATAGTGTGGGATACAGGGTGAGCGGAGCTGAGGAGAGCATGTTATGGAATGCTCTGGAATGTACATCCTTGTGTTTAGACCCACTTGTCTTCGCTGTTGCATTTTTGTTTCAAAATGCACCGCATATTCTCTAATGGGGATAAGTTGGGACTGCAGGTAGGCCAGTCTAGCACTCGCACTCAGTCAACAGTACCATGATATTACTATAGTTCACAGAACTGTATTGCTGTAGTTCGAATAACTATATTATCACTATAGTAATACTGCACAAAGGTGGCAAAAATACCATCCATTAACGATAGGATAACTATAGCCTGGAACTGTAGTAATTTTTCATAAGGGTCTGCTTTCTGTTTTTATTTGCATTTCCCATACCATCTGAACTTTTTCTAGGTTGCGGTTGTATTGTATATGATCTGGAGACTAGGTCAGAGATATCTTCAACAGGGCAAAGTTGGTGGTGTGCTCCCAGACAGTAGTGGTGAGTATCTACTGACAGTGGTCGAAGGAGGGATTCACCACAAAATGGTGACAGGGTGTTTGGCGCTTAGGCTCTTCGATGTGTTTGGGCAATCAGCTTGAGGCTATTCCTTCTGATTCAGACAAATACAAGGACTACTGTAGCACAAGCTGTGTAAAATTTTAATGGTATGTATGTGATGATTGTGTCACAACACACTGTGCTTCAAACTCTGCTGGGTATGGGGTTGTGCGACCACAGATGAGAGTCGCCATCTTAACTCTTGTTCATCATCAAAAGTGGCTACAGTGGGCACACAAGCATCAGACCTAGACCTTGGAGTAATGGAAGAGGATTACCTGGTCTAGTGAGTCCCACTTTCTTTAGCACCAGGCAGGCAGCTGGGTACATGTGTGCCATTG
This sequence comes from Gymnothorax javanicus, assembly GCA_029692085.1. Taxonomy (NCBI): domain Eukaryota; kingdom Metazoa; phylum Chordata; class Actinopteri; order Anguilliformes; family Muraenidae; genus Gymnothorax; species Gymnothorax javanicus. The sequence continues at coordinate 120,703,787 of CM056199.1, read as the reverse complement.
ACCTGGGGAAGAGATGGCACCAGGATGCTCTGTTGAACTAAGGCAAGCTTGTGGGGGAGGGGGGAGTGTGATGTTTTTGGGCAATTTTCTGCTGTGAAACCCTGGGTTTGGGCATTCTTATGGCAGCGGTATTCCCTGATGACAGTGGCCTCTTTCAACTGGCAATGCGCCCTACTATTCTGTAATGACTGTTTGAGAATGGTTTGAGGAACATAACTAAAAGTTCAAGGTGTTAATTTGACCTTCAAATTCCCCAGACCTCCGTCTGATCGGCATCTGTGGGATGAGGTGCAACAACATATCCGATCCACAGTGGCTCCACCTCACATCTTATAGGTCTTAAAGGATCAGCTGCTAACGCCGTAGGGCCAGGTACCACAGCACGACTTCAGAGGTCTTATAGAATCCATATTTTGTTAGGTCAAAGCCATTTTTGTGGCACACAAAGGACCAAGAGCTTATTAAGCAGGTGACCATATTATTACATCTCATCGGTGTATTTACCAGTATAAGAGCCCACTGGATTGTAATAAAATAATGAAAAACTTGTTGGGCCTATGTATAAAGTCAATGCTTAGATGTATGTATGTTGTATACATACTAATTAGGATTGTCAGCAATGCTGAAAGGAATGCGATACATCAAGTGTTAAACCTCGCCCCCCCCATGTTTACAAAACTCTCGTACAAAGACAAAGCCATTAATACACAGAAGCACGCTCACATGCACATTTTCTTATTTTGCGCTTTTATTTTTGTTTTTATTTGTTGTAAAGTGGAACTTTCGTGTATGTGTCGTGTTATACGTGTTGGGCTATGTGTCAATGCTTCTGTTTTGGTCAGCTCTCCTTCGATATACTGTATTCATCTTGAGACAGCTTCTGCTCAAAAGAATGAACGCAAAAACAAAATGCACGTAGACACACATCCATGCCAAAACACGTGCTTGCACATCCGTACACGACATGCGCATGCAAGTGGTTGCGCGCGCAGTTTGTATATCAAGTTGAAAGTCACATTATTTGGCTGACATGAAACACAGACGGCAGGCCACCCACGAGCCACGCTTCCCTTTTTCATTACTGACTAAGATACATGTCACTGACTCTACAGTTTGTTCCCATGTGTATCAAAAATGTTTTCCTTCTTTTTCAAATGAAAATGAACAAAGTTAAAGAAAAAAACTTTGAGGGGGGTGGCACAGACTGGAGGAAATATGGTTGCACTCTTGAAAGACTTGCACTTTGGCTTTTTGATTGATGGCTAGCGTGTGTTGCCTGGCTTTGAACTGCGCTGTGTTGTCAAAGGGGCCCCGACAGGCCTTGAGCAGTAGAATGACCAGCATGTGTGGCTGTGTTGGGTTCTCTTTAAAGAGAGAGGGGGTTGGAGAGGGGCTCTGAAATGCAGATGGAGACATGTGGAGAGAGGGCCCTACAGCACAACTGCGCCGTCTGATCGCTTGTCCATGATTGGTGCTGTTATCCCACGTCTGAGATTCACTCTGCCTTCTGCCGAGCTGCAGGTCACCTCTGGTGTCATGCTGTCTTCTGCAATTAGCGAGTAAATGCAGAGGCGATACTGAGCCATCCAATCACTTCTTTCCCTGCTCAAACTTCACAGAGTCCTTCTTTTTTTCAACCGAAACGAAATGCATTTAGCTCTGTGAATTTGGAAATGTCTTGTGCTATAAATTTTACTCGGATGGCCTTGCATAATTTCCCTTAATCTCCAAAGAATAATGTTCCATATCTTGATTTACTAACTGCTAACATCTTGCTTCCAGTCACGGCAGGGCACCTTCACCAGTCTTTTAGAGTCCTTGCTGTGGCGGGTCAGGACTGTTTTTGTGGCATGCGGAGGACCAAAAGCACATTGGGCTGGTATCCATAATGTTTGGACTAAACAGTGTGTATACATTACATGTGTAAAGAGTCCACTGGAGCCAAACAACCTATACAAACTGTGCTATACTATACATTATTGTGCAAAGGTTTTAGGCACATTTAAAAGTATTCAACAAGGAAAAGAAGCTTCTGCAAAAAATAAAAGGTCTCCTAATACTGTACGGGAAGAGCCATAAACTGTCAAATCAATATTTGGTATGACTACCCTTTGCCCTAACAATGGGAACACTGTCCTTTAGTTTTATTGTTAAATAAGGTTTGTTTGGTATGAGCATATTGGGGAACTTTCTACAGTTCCTCTGCAAGCTCATGGTCTCATGTGCTTCTGTCTTGTCTGATAACCTGAGGGAACCTTGATAATGTGGAGATCAGGGCTCTGTCAGGACGATATCGCCTGTACCAACTGTCTTCAATGATATATAAACATTTATTTGTTAAACGTTTTTTTTAAATTACTGATTTTCTTCAGCAATGGTAATAGGGAAAGCAAAAAAAAACTGGTGATGTGCACGGAGGACAGGAAGTTGAGGACTAGACTCAAGTGCAAGGATGAACGTGGTTGCATTTATGAGGAGAGTGCTGACATAAAGATTCAACAGCAGATTCAAGGGTTAGGAAAAAAAACGCACACACACACACACACACACACACACACATATATATATATATATATATATATATATATATATATATATATATATATATATTCAGTTGCAATCAAAATTATTCAACCCCCGTTGCAAATTAGGTTTACTGGCAAAATTTACAAACTTTCGGCTGTTTGCAATGAACAATGCCACTTTTAATGACTACTGTAGGCTCAAAATTATTCAACCCGTTCATGACAAGCATCTTCAATACTTAGTAGAAAATGCTTTTGCCGCTATGACCTGCTGGAAATGTCATGCATAGGCAGATGTCAGCTTTTGGCAGCATTCCCAAGGAATCTTAGTCCAGTCCTCATGGACAATGGCCTCCAGTTCACTAATATTCTAGGGTTTGCATGCTGCAACTGTCTTCTTCAAATCCTACCAGAGATTTTTTTATGGGGTTCAACTGAGGCGACTGTGATGCACACTCTAGAATCTTCCCAGACTTCTTCTGAAACCAAGCCTTGGTGGATGTTGAGGTATGCTTAGAATCATTGTCCTTTTGGAAGGTCTAGTGATGCCCAAGCGTCAGCTTCCCCACAGACTGCATGACATTTTCTCCTTGGATATCCTGGTACTTGACTGAATCCATCTCACCCTCCACACTTTGCAGATTTCCAGTGCCAGAGGAAGCTAGGCAGCCGCAGAGCATCAAATAGCCCCCACAATTCTTCAATGTAGACAGGGTGTACTTCTCAGCATATGCTCCTTTATTCCTCCTGCAGACATACCACTGTTTTTTAAGCCCAAAATATTCCAGTTTTGTTTCATCACTCCACAAACCAATATCCCCAAACTTCTGTGGCTTATTTATATGGCTTTGAGCATGTTGGAGCTTGTGCTTTTGAATCAGCTGTGGTGTATGTCTTGGAGTTCGGGCATGGAGACATTCAACGTTTAGTATGCGCCCTACTGTGCTAACTGAAACCTCATAGCCTCCTGCCTCCAATTGTTACCGCAGGTCTCCTGCAGTCACTCGAAGGTTTTTGACCACCCGTCTCCTCAGAAATCTGGTGACAGCCATTGATAACTTCCTCTTTCTGCCACATCCTGGTACTGTAGCCACTCTTCCTTTAACTCTGAACTTGCAAACTATGCTTCCAGCTGTATCTCTACGAACATTCAGTGCCTGTCCTACCTTTTTGTGTCCTTTTCCTTGTTTGTGCCAGGCAAAGATCTCCTCTTAGCTTTTTGGGCAATTCTTTTGACAGCCATATTTCTAATATGCAATCAAATGTCACTATCAACAGATCCCTAGCTAATGCAAGTATTTGATGTTTTCAATCTCAAGCAAACCTGATGCAACTAATTAAGCTCTTGATTAGCTGCATTAGGTGTGCTTGAGACAACACCTGATTCACAAATATGCTCTTATGACGGATTCTATTGGGTGGGTTGAATAATTTTGAGACTACAGTAGTCATTAAAAATGGCATTTTGGGTTAAATTTGGAGAAACCACTTGTAATATTCGTTGTGTTGAGCTATTTAAAATATTCTTGTTTAATCTGTTTATCACAAACAGCTGAAAGTTTGTAAATTTTGCTATTAAACCCAATTTGCAATCGGAGTTGAATAATTTTGATTGTAACTGCATGTGTATATATGGAGAATTAATAATACACGCTATATGCCGGAGATACACGCTTAATTGCGCTTAATGCGAGAAAAGAAGCATGTACAAGGGTAGAGCTACAATACCAGCATGAGGCTTACACTGTTTACGAGACTAGACAATGACAGAGTGTGAGACTCAGTCTTAAATACGCACTGCTACCACCCAGTGGCAATTACACACAGCTGCATGCACCGATTGCTGGGCTGAAGAATGCGGTCTGGGTCTTAAGACACCAATGGGCAGAGGGCTTGAGGTGTGGCCTCACAATACATATATATATATATATATATATATATATATACACTACCGCTCAAAAGTTTGGGATCACTTGCAAATTTCTTTGTTTTCCAAAGAAAAATACATTTTCATGCATTTCACAAACATTTTTATCCATTTCACAAACGATTAAAATTAATCAGATGATTTTCAAAGAATGATCTACATTTTTGCATAGAGGCCTATTATCAGCAACTGTCAGTCCTCTACATCAATCTCCTGGTATGGCTGCTAATCCAAGTTAAGCGTTTTATAAGGCTAATTGATTATTAGAAAACCTTTCTGCAAATGTGTTGCACAGCTGAAAACCGTTGAACTAATAAGGGAGCGCAAAAGGGAGCATGGCATTCTTGAGGTTGGTTTAGTACCTGAAGCATCAGCAGTTGTTTGTTTGTTTACAGGCTCAAAATGGCCAGAAAGAAAGAACTTCCTTTAGAGACCCGTCAGTCTATTGTTGTGCTTAGAAAAGAAGGCTATTCAATGCGAGAAATTGAAAACTTAAAATCTCTTACCATGCTGTCAACTACTTCCTTCAGAGAGCAGCACAAACTGGCACTAACAAGGACAGAAAAAAGGAGTGGGAGGCCCCGATGCACAACTGTGCAAGAAGACAAATATCTGAGAGTGTGTAGTTTAAGACAAAGACGCCTCACAGGTTGTTAACTAACAGCTGCGCTAAATAGTTCCCGTCAAACACCAGTTTCAGTATCAACAGTGAAGGCGGTTTTTTTTTTTGATGAAGGCAAAGTTTGAGGTACATATTCATTATTTTCCATTAAAATCATTATTTCTAACTCAGACAATGTCAGCATGTTCTGTTCATTTGCTATATTTCCTATTCAGACTAATTTCATGTGTGTTTCCATGGAAAACAAGAACATTTCCAAGTGATCCCAAACTTTTGAGCGGTAGTATATATATATATATATATATATATATATATATATATATGTACACACACACCTATGATCAAATGTAAATTAAACTCTTGGGTGCCTAAAGCTTTCTCACTGTATTTCTGTGGGCCTGATCGAGAGGCCCTGCAGGGTCCAGAACAGCTTCCATCTGAAAACATGTTCCCAGTTCACCGCAAGATGGATGCCTATGCATTTTAGATGACAGTCTTCCTCTCACAATCACGCACACACACACACACACACACTCGCGCACAAACCCACCTCGGCCAGTGAGCCATCACCCAGACTCCGGGTGCACGGAAGCGTTGGCAGGTGTTGGCGAGGGAGATGGATCATCAGCATGACAAAACCTGATTTATGCTGAAAATCATCAGGCAGATTTGTCAAGGCCTGAGAGAATCTGTTACAATCCATGACAGCTGGCCCAGGACAGGGGGACACTAGCAGCAAAGTCACGGGAGCAGACTGGCAGTTGTTTCATCTGAAAATGTCTTGATGTAAACAAGTAGGGTTTAAATACCATGGAAATATGTGATTAACAACTGCACTTGAAAGATCAGTGCTGACCAAATCCCTCTTGGGTCCTGGTGATTTTACAGTTATATGACCTACCCCTATCGCTTCTGCAACTGTAGAGCTTCAGACACTGCAGTTTGCCAGCTGTAAATACCCTTGCATGCAGTCAATAATTAGGAGGAAAACAATAAAAAATCTTCTCATGCAAAATGAGATATGATACAATATACTGTGATCCACTGTCTATATACTTCAATAATATTTAAGGACTTAAAAAGCTTTTGTTTGCCAAATGACTGAATCACTCACATCTGGACGTCTTATTGTGGCTTGTTAAGATCACCTCGAAATCAGTCATATGCAAGACATCTGAGGTTAGTCCAGCGTTCTGCTGCAGTAGCAGAGTGAAAAGCTTACTTAAAAACCATGGCTTGAACACAGCGTGTTGGCTTGGATCTCACTTAAACTTATGCTCTCTCCATGACATTATACACGCACTGTCCCTTTGTATGATTTATAATGCTGTGGTTTGAAATTTTTCCCAGTTTGAAGGCCTGTCATACACTATACTTACAGTTTAAATTGAGCTTTGGGGATTTTTCAGTTGTACAAAAAATAGGATTTGAGAATTTCTCAGGGCCTGACATGCAGTACATGGACTTTGGGTAAGACAGTGCATATCATTTAAAGAAAGTGACTGACGTGTTCTTAAGATTTCTTGAAGTACTGTATATCATATCACTATTGAAGAGCAGGTATGTTAATGGCCCTTGATGCAGTGGCCAAGGGTTGGTGTCTGGACTTGGGATTTTGATGTAACTTGCAGTGCTCCCAGAAAGCACACCTGACTTCCCAGGAATAGTTTACAAAAAAATACAGGTTCCTTTAGCGATAAGCAAATGGCTGTTTGCGGCAAGATGCTCTCGGAAAATGAAAAATAATAATTCGTCCTCAGACGTCTCCCGCTGAGGGCGAGGTAATTGCTACATTAGATCGTGAACGCTCCCTCCAAGTATGTTTTTGGTGGCCAGTAATGGCACACTTGTCATTTTGATCCTCTGCATTACCAAACAAAAAAAAAAAAACACTCATCTCTTCCTGTCACATTGAAATCACAGCCCACACACCCAAGCTGCTCCTACATTGCTCATTGCAGATACCAATCAAACGTTTCCCGTTCACGGAGATGAGAAATTTCTGCTTAATAAATGGTTGCAACCGTCACAGCAAGCTGTTGAAGCATCATTATAACTAGACTGGGCGTAGCTTTTACAATTCTCAGTGGTTTATTCCTTTCGTCATGGGGCTTATGCAACAGTACCTGTGCTATCTGCCAGGGTGGAGTGGGCGGCAGCATCTGTGCTCAAGCGAGACGGCTTTTTTTCTTCTTTTTTTCAGGAAGCGACGGCGAGTCCTTGGAATAAGAGGCGGGGGTTGGGGGGGTGTGGGTGGCTGTTTCAACATGGACAGAGCGCCAAGGGCCCAGCAGAACTGTACACTGCCTAAAATTTCCCTCCGGCACTCGGCTTCATCCCTCCTTCCCTGGAATCCACTGCCGTCTCCTTATCCCTTGTAGGTCGATTCCTGAGACGCCTGCGTCAGTAACATCTGCATTTCTCTGAGTTATGCTGCATTACTCATGATCCCTTCAGTTGTTTTACAACATCTAAACCTGTTCACCGTGCTCCATCTACTGAGCTGTTGCCAAATGATTCGATGTTTGGAGATGCAGGTTTTTGTGCTGAAAGGGAAGTGTGTGTATAAACAGTCTGCATATTCTGTGCTATCCATGAAAATTTGGACAGTGAGACAATTTCTGTTTTGTGCTTCTGCCCATTTGATTTAAAAACAATCAATATGAAGTTGATGCATAGGGACTGACAGCTTTTCGTTTGTGCGCATTTTGATCAATACTGTTAAATCTACGTAGGAATTCTGGCTCTCTCCTCGCAGTGTCAGTGTCCAAATACGCAGACAGCGCTCAATGTATAAGCTGAATTCACACCGAGAGGCTCACTTTGTACTGGATTTCAGCACCCTGGTGCATCTCATATTGGCTGTTGAAAGCATGGTTAGGCCACAGCAGGTCTGAGAAGACATCACTCTTCAATCAACACCACTGGCAATTACAGCAGCATTGGGTGTGTGGAAATCCTATTGTGTTATTTCTCCTTCAAAGAAATGCTTCAAGCGTATTTTCTTTATGGAGCAGATTGCTCTTGTCTCTCTAATGGATGGTTTGACTGAAGGTGTGGATTGACTGAGGCCTCTAAGCAACAGTGAGTTAAGATGGTAAGGATGTGTGCTTTTTATTTTTCCTCCAATCCATTTTTTTTCTACTTTTCTTTTGAAGTTCTGGAGTTCCTCTTCAAGTTCAATGAGCCTTGAAGTCTCTGTGTCTGGACAGGCTGAGGGATTCAGGGGGCCACTTCCAGGTTATAGGCGCTCGAAAGCGGGGTGCTGTGAGTGGGGATTTAAATGGGGGTTCTTTGCACAGTGCTCTAGTATGACAGTAAATTCCAGGAAAAAAGACAAAAAAGCAATATTATTCCTGGAAGTGGGTGAAGTCCTCAGATGTTTTGGCGACTATGAGCTGCGGCTGACTGACGGAGAGCAGACTGTCTGCTGCACCGGTGCGTTGCTGGTTTCTGTGATGCCCCGCATTGTGGGGCCACCAATCCCGCCGCCCCCCCTGGGTCCCCTGGTCCCTCACTCAGCTCTCTTCACGGTGGGTGATGTGCCTTTCAGAGGTCACATCTGTTTGTGCAGCCCCGCGAGAAACAAGAGAAGCTCCGCTATGTTTGTGTGTTGTTACGACCCCCATGGCTGCCTGGACTCCCCCCCCACCACCAAAAAATAAAACAACAGAGCCAGCAAGGCTTGTGTGCCGAACTGCCACTCCTCTACATCTCTGTGTTCTTTACTCTATGCCAAGCACAAACCCGTGATGAATACAGTATGACTGCATCCTCCGCACTTTCAGATTCTGAGAACTGGATGTACATTGCAGAAGGCGAACAGTCTACATGTTCTAAATGTTTTTTATTCCCCGCCACGATGTGCGACAGGGGATATTGGATTGGGAACTGTCCGTCCATCCGTCTGTGCATCCGTACATCTGGGCCTCAATGGGGACAAGATGTCTCTGAAACTATTATACCTAGACGCATGAAATTTTGTATGCTTTATAAGCTACTCATGATTTACGTTGAATTCGAAAATGGACCTCGAAGCATATTTTCTTACTGAGTTATGGCCCTTGATCGTGGGGGGGGATAGTGATGACACTGTCATTCTGTTTTTCCTGTATCCCTCCATCTTGTCTCATTGAGCAACATAATGGCAGATAAGCTTGCAAAGCTACCCTGTCCTGGGCTTTCTGAGGTCAGTGTCTCTTAGTTCCAGTGCGGCTCATTATTTCCTTTCCCCACTTCCTATAAACCAGCACATAAGGGAACTGTTTCACATGTAGACCAAGAAAATGGACTGCAGACCAGGGGTGGCCAACACTGATCCTGGAGAGCCGCAGGGTAAGCTTGTTTTCGTATTTGCCACCCGATTTAGACTCAAGAAACCAGGTGAGGTAAGATTAGTGTATAATCAACTGCTTTAATCGATAAATCAAGTGCTGAGTAACACCAAAAACCAGCATGCCCCGCAGCTCTCAAGGACCCGGGGTAGCCACCCCTGGGACCGACTGTTTAAGACTAGTCATAGTGTCATAGTGCAGTGCTGTATAATACTACTATGTCTTGTCTTTTTTCATGTGTGAGCTAGATTTATTTGATTAACAAGTAAACAAAAGCTGGGTAGCTTAAAAGAGCTCAGGTTTCATGTGTCACTCATATCCACGGAGACCATTGAAGTTGTGTAACTTGCTGGAGGGAACCATGAAGACCGCCGGTAACTTTACCTGGAACCCTTAACAACAATCTGCCCTGCCAGTCCACAACGACTTCGGCCTTGCTGTTTTGGCTCATGTATAAGGTGGGAACTATGGGCTCAGCTAGCATTGATGACCACACTGGATACGTGCCGGACTGAAGGGATCTGAAGAAGATACTGACAAGTAGCCCTTATTGAGCACCCAATCACTCAGATCCAGCTATGGAGAACCAAAAATGAAGGAGAGAATGGGGTTCAGATTTTTGACCATGAAGGTGGTGAGGGGACTCTACATCTCTTTTGAGTTAAGTGGCCCATGCTCCCCCCCAAAAAAAGTTTCATAAGTGACACAGAAATGCCTTGCCTTAAGTGGAAGCAAATGTTCACAGTTTTCTGAAAAGCAAGAAATGGAAACAAGGTGCGCATTGCGGTCTGTGTTGTGGTCAGTGTCCACAGAACGGAGACACTAGCAGCTATGGTACTAATCATATAGTGCCAACTGATTGACAGTGGAGGAGGTATACAGAATCGTTCAAAGAGACCGTGAGACCACAATCCCCGTCCACACACCACAGATGTCCCAAAGGTGCGCTAAATCTGCCGTCACGCCTAAACTCCCAACATGGTACCCCAGGAATTGAGCCGGAGCCTCTTTTGAATCCATGGCATCTGGGTCTCTGGAGGCCTGTTTGACCCCTGACCCAGAACAGGCTGGCCCCTCTTGACCTCAGATGTTTGCCCCAAGTGATCAGAGGCAGTGAAAGGAAGAGAGAGAGGACCAGTTGGACATTAAGGATGTTCATGAAATAATCACAGCTATGGGGGAATAATTTAGTCTCAGGAATGAACCATATTTAAATGAAATGAATAAAATTTAAGATGATGTTGTATCTCCAACAATATCCTCAAATTCCCTAATATCGCGTATGTGCAACAGACAATTTTTTAAGCCATATCCTCACTCAGTTGTTCACGTGTTGTCCAGTCTGCCGAGGCAACTGTATGATTTTAAAAACATCCTGGATTGCTAACTTCCCCCATATTTAAAATCAAAAGGAAGGTTTGCTTGCAGACAGTGCAATTGTACTCAGACCTGGCTCAGAGAAACACATGAAACAAAATGTTGGTGAAAAACCTTTACATTTCAGGGTCGCAAAGGATGGGTGGAATGGAACTGGTTAGCACTGCTGCCTGTTTCAACTGATGAAAGAAAGATGCAGTTGTTTCAACGGGGCTGTTTCGATCTGATTGGATATACAATCAGCGAGTGGTCTGTTCAAACAGAACCCCTACTCCCAGAGTTCAAAAGGAGACGGAAATCTTTAAACATTTTAATAACTCCCCTCGTTCCCTCTCTTGTCTGATACACAGCTTTACTGAATAAACCTTTGTGGGTTTTTTTTTTTAAGATGGAACACGTTTGAACAGCTAATGTTTCATGGGGGGGGGGCTTTTATGCGTGATACCCATGCCTGCTTTCAATTCACAAGACTCAGCAAACCTTTTTGATGGAGTTATTTATTTGCTCCAAATGAGAGCCAGGATCCAACACTCCTTAATGTTCGACGCATCTGGTATGCTCATGTGACATCTTTTCACTAGTTTAGTATCGGAAATAATCTAGAATCAAAGGCCTTTCCTGCTGAAGCATAACATGACGCCACTCAAATTGTCTATGCTCTGGTTTTCGTACTTATTTGGCCCACGCGCTTCAGGTTAGCTTTACAGACAGGCAAATACACACATTCGCATTTAGCAGTTTTTGGTGGTGATATTTTCCCACAAATCAACAAACTTTATTCCATTTTCTTCTCTTCCTGTTATATTTTGCCACTGCAATGATATTGTGGCACTGATGAGGAAATGAATTATCAAATAAATCATCCCATTTTGTAACTGTTGCTCTCACTGCTATCTGAGTTTTGCAGGCAGCCCTGGCCCAGCTGAGGAGTAAAAAAATTCTCACTGCTCCAGTGAACTACGGAAAAGTCAACATGTCAAAAGAAATTACCATAATGTCAGTACTCTCAACACTGCGAGATTCTGATTTCTGGTCGGAATGCGGCAAAAACGGCGGCCGAATTAAATCAAATGCCTATGGGACGGAAATGGGCTGCCCAACAGAAAGCAGATTTTGCTTTGCAGCCGCAACACTCAAGGTTTTTATTTATTTTGCGCAGTTTGTTATGTACAGATGTGCCGTTAGGCCTGATGTGAGGAGTGTGTAGAGGGGGGCAGTTTAATTTTTCACACTACCCTGCCCAGATCTGCCGTCTATCACACAACAGAGCTACACCTGGGACTGGAGGTCTGTCCTCTCAGCTGCATCAGAAGATGATCAGTGCTAAACTGACAATGAAAAAGTTTATTTCACCCCAGAATAATTTGTTCTTGTGCAAATAAATGAACCAAGTGCCTCCATTTTAAGTTAATACAAATGACTTTAGAGTAAAAATAACATTGATTATTCTCACATAATTTCCAACTTAAATCCTTGTTCAAGAAAGCTAGTGAAAAAAATGGCTTGCATTCATGTATAATAAATGTAAAAAAAAAAAAAAAAAAAAAATGGCGTGCTCACACACACACTCCCTAACCTCATTCAATTTGAATTTCTTTAAAGTCTCTACTGATACCCATAGAAGGACCATGACACCTGAAGATCTTGCACTGCTCCAGAGGTCTTGTCCATCATTGGTCAATCACTGTTTTCCACATTTTAAGGCTTCTACTGAAATTGACTGGTAGTGTGGAAGGCCCTCGCACCTCCTGAAACGCTCTCCTGTGACTATTCTTTTAGTCAGCCTTCCCTTTATTGGATTAAGTCAATTGAACAGTACTGCCGCAGACACCTGCTCACATTGGGCTAATGGCACAGTGCAGGTCGAGATCTGTGCTGCCCTGATTACAGAGTCCTGGTTGAACCTGAGAGAGCTCATTCTGACCACATTATTTGAAAAGCATTTCACTTGATTTGTAGGATGCATCTAATGATTTGTAACTCATGGGATAAAAACAGACCACTCAATGACCTGGTTCAATGGAGACTGTGCATTCTCATTATTTCAAATCTAAGCTACGTGCAGAAAAGTGCTATTCACTGCTTAGCTTAATTTGTATTTACCTGGTTATGGACAAATGAAACACTCAATTTAGGTCAAATTGATTAAAAAAAACAACCCTAAAACCAAGTAGAAGCTTTCAAAACAGTTATATATTTATGGACATAAACAAAAACTTTCACTGCGCAATCAACTTGCATTGTGTACATTTGATTGACAGTTTAAAGTCTTTGAAAAAGCTGGTTAAATATGTTTATTCAAGTGTGAATAAGGATCATCCTCACCTTCAAAGTAATTATGTTCTGTTGATCAAGAATAACTCAATTGCAGCAGGTCTGAGTGACATTTCTGATCCTCTTCTTCCTTTGATCAGTAAAAACAGGATGTAGACATTTTCTGTTTGATCATGAGTAAATTATTCCCAATGTGTGAGCGCGTTTCTATTTATACTCTTTTTAACAAAACAGAAAAAAACGTGGGAAAGTCATGAGGCAATTAATTCTGTCGTGGGTTGAGTTTTTAATCGCATGAACAGTGCTTTTCAATTATTTCCATTACCACTAAATTAAAATTACTGTCATTGAGGAAGCAGAGGCGTGATTTTCAGTTAAAAGCAAAATAATTTAAATTAATGCTAAGGAGGCCATGTGTTACGGTCCAGACCTGGAATTAAATGCGGAGGCAGAGTAAAATCCATTAGGTAGTTTATTGACAGCTTATACGGTAATTTGGAGATGGAACCCCGGAGGAGGAAGTGGGGACGGCAAGCTGGAATAGGATAGCATCGTTCAGTGCAGATGTTGTGGGTAAGGCTGAGCTATCAATCGCCGGCCAGTGGCTTCTGGGATACCAGCCAGGTGGGGAGCACACTTTGTCAGCACTAAACTGTCCCACAAGAGGATGGAGTGTCTTGAGGGGAACTTGGCTCCAATCCTGATGACCATAGAAGGATTGGGAACTTGTTCCTAAGAAACTGGACTGAAGAACATACTTGGAAGAGTTAACAAGAAGGTGGTCTCAATCCTGGACAATCCTGAATAGGCTTGCAAGCTTGTTAGAGTTGACTAAGTGTGACAGTTGAAGGGTCCTGTCACTAGGAATGCCTCCTAATAAGTATGCGCCCTGGCTACCTTGCCAAGGAGCCTGGCTCTTTGGCGATGTGGTCAGCGCGTGTGACTCTTACCCAGGATTTTAGGATTCAAACCCCGCCTGGGCCCTACTTCGGCCTGCCACGTTCTGGCGTAATCGGCTGGATTCAGGGAATCCCGATGGATGGTGGTATGCGAAAGTGGGGGAGAGATGTGACAGATGATGGGTCCTGTCACTAGAAATGCCTCCTAATAAGTAAGTGCCCTGGCTACCTTGCCAACGAGCCTGGCTCTTTGGGGATGTGGTCAGCCCGTGTGTCTCTTACTCGGGAGTCAAGGGTTCAAATCCCGCCCAGGACCTCCTTCTGCCTGCCACATAAGTATATAAGAAAGCTGGAAATACCTGTCATTATAGTATACAGTGCACTTGGCAAAGATGAAGAGTTTCTATTGGGAATATTGACCGGTTCTAAGTACAAAAAGCAAATTACAATTTAACTTGCAACACAAATCAAGGGGCTTAAATACCTATCACATGATCACTAGGAAATAACCATGAAACGAGGAACATCCAGAGAGTGGCAAACACCCAAGATGTTCACCAATCAAAAGGAGACTTACTTCTACAACGTAATAGACTTGCAAGTTGCTGAATGGAAAACGACACTAAAGGCATTCCCACAAGGGTTGTGACACTATGGGAGTATTTTCTTTGCAAATATAAACTGTTGCATTGCGTCTGTATGAGTTTGTTTGAATGTTTTTACTGCATTCCTTCTGATGGATTTCAGAGTGACTTGCACAGAGTGCAATACACTTCAAAAACAATTCTATACCTCCTGCATCATCTCAGACAAAAGCAATGAACAATGTTTGGAGGCAAGCTAACTAAACTTTCACACAGATTCTATATCTGAATTTTTTTTAAACATCTAGCAATGGTCAAACTCAAACATTTCTCATTTAGAGCAGACAGAGGTGTAATATCCATGGACAAAAATTAAAAGTCCCATCAAGTTTTTGATTCCCATGTGTTTTATGTGCCGATTTGCCCAACCTTTCATCCTGAAGGTATAACCAATTAATATGGTCAACTGAAAGAGTTATGGATGGAAGAAAAACATAGCCAGAGTTTTCCACTTGAGTGCAGACGTTCAGCAGCACACCTGAATGGTGAAGCAGAGATTGACGTGTGAATGGTGCAGGTCTGTTTCTTATGATGTAATCCGGATGGCACTTTTCCTGCCTAACTCAGAACCACTGCGGAAGTGGCAGGTTCACATGAGGACTGACAAGGTGCTCTCCTAAAGCATACAAGCCGCAGGAAGTCTCCCACAGCTGGCTGACAGGTCGCTCAAAGAACAGCTGGTGGAGCGGGTCTTGTCGGCAGGCTAACTCCAGGACAGGTTCTGTGTTTTCACTGGCAAATAGGAGCAATGCTCAAGCGCACGTATGGTAAGATGTATGCAATAAGGAAACTGCCGTTTCTTTTCTGTACAAAAGCCCAACAGATACAGTGGGCAAATGTAGACAGTACAAAATAACAAAATCATAAACAGTGATAGTGCACTGTAAAACTGTGCACTCGTTTTTTCTCCTAAAAAGGAATGGTTCTGACATGAGATCTATGCTGGTTCATGTGCCAGGCATATCTGTCCCCTTGCATGAGTCATGTAGTAGAAGTTGTCAATGTCCATTTTTTGGGCACACTGTATACATTTTGTCCTGAATTATAGAAACTGGTGCAGTTCAAACTAGCAAATTGAATCAGAAAAAAATTCCATGAATCGCCTTTAATCTGCTGCCTTCCAGGGTACCTCCCACGGCAGCGTGTGTAGATCCCGGAGGTTAAAGCCAGAGTGCCTGGAGAGCTCGTAAGATCTTATTTTGTGGGTTACAAGACTATACAAATTCCTTTATTACTGTGTAATCTCAAATATTATCATGATGGCCCATGAACCCTAAGCCCTGTTATGTTTGGCCTCTTGACAAACAGGCATGTTTTTTGCCTGTCAGCATTGTTGCCCCTACTTTGTCAGCCTAAACATTGTATTTTAGAAAGATTAATTGGAAAAGGTCTTTTCCACTAGTCATTTTTTGGGTTAAATCCAGTTGGGGAAAACATCATATTGTGTTTAGTGATTTCCTCTCTTGCTCACCAGCCAATAGGCCGTGAGCTACTGGGAAGACACAGCGTCTGGCATCGTCTTTGTCTTCGTGCATGAGCAGTTTCCTCAAACATTTTCTTCAAAACTGCTGGCAGGATTCACTTCAAATTTGGTATGGAGCTTTCTTGTGAAAATGTCTGCCAGCAACGTTAGAGTTTTTCAAAATTTAGATTTTTTTACTTGTGAAAAATTTTTAAATCTTCTTATCTCAAACTGCAGGCCAGGTTCACTTCAGATTTGGTATGGAGTTTCCGTGGGACAATGTCTACCAAGCTTGTTTGCTGTTTTGAACATTTTAGATTTTTGTATTTTTTAATGAATTTTCCTTGTTGTTTTCCTCTGAAAACTTTAAAAATCATGTCTATTTATTTTGATCAGAATTGAATTTACAGAAAGCTCAGTTTCAAGATCAGGATACATGAAATTGCTTGTATGTAGCTTAATACTGCATTTACAACGTTAACATTGTTCGAGACTGATCATTGATGTAATGGGTTATTAACTGTTTGTGTCAAAGTGACCAACAGCAATTTTGAAGATGGCCGTGTTTCCTGTCTTTGCTGAGTGGCTGCAGGGCCCTTGGTCCTATTCTGGAAGCAGTGCATTCATTTAAAGGTGATAAATACAAGATTTTTATGGAAATTAAGGATTCATTAGAGCCCCCTGAAAGGTACAGAATAAAAGCTTTTATTTTGTTGTGTTGCTACTCACTTCGGGTGCTATTCCTGGCAATTCTATTCGAGAGCAATCTACGGAGCGTCTCCTTTCAAACAAGACCCTGATCATGCCTGTAGTCGAAGTGGTTCAAGAACAGTAAGCATTTTAGTTTGGAAAGAAATTTGCTCAAAAAGGACTGCACTTTAAAGAATTATTCTCCATTCATTTACCAAATGTTGCAACTTTCCAACTAGAGGCTTCAAACTTTCCCAGAGGATGAATTTTGGTGTTTCTGCCCCCATCCGTTTGTAGACAAATACACATAGACACTGGACGCGGTCTTCACTTTTTATTCATCACTCCATCCCACATACAGCGCCCTCCATAATTATTGTCACCCCTGGTTAAGATGTGTTCTTTAGCTTCTAATAAATTCAGTTTTTTTCTAAATAATATAGGACCACAATGAAAAAAAAGAGGAAAATCCAACCTTTAATTCAAGTGCATTTATTCAGTGGGAAAAAAATCCCACATTAAGAAATAATTCTTTTACATCAAATCATGTGTGCCACAATTATTAGCACCCCTGATGTTAATACTTTGTACAACCCCCTTTTGCCAACAAAACAGCACCTAATCTTCTCCTATAATGTTTCACAAGATGGGAGAATACAGAAAGAGGGATCTTCGACCATTCCTCTTTGCACAATCTCTCTAAATCATCCAGCGACCTGGGTCCTCTCCTCTGCACTCTCCTCTTCAGCTCACTCCACAGGTTTTCAATGGGGTTGAGGTCTGGGGACTGAGATGGCCATGGGAATTCTGTGTCTGGTGAACCATTTCTGTGTAGATTTGACCACATGTTTAGGGTCATTATCTTGCTGAAAGACCCAGTGACGACCCATCTTCAGCTTTCGGGCAGAGGCCGCCAGATTTTGATTTAAAATGTCCTGGTATTTCAAAGCGTTCATGATGCCATGCACCCTAACAAGGTTCCCAGGCCCTCTGGAAGAGAAACAGGTCCACAGCATCACCGATCCTCCCCCATACTTCACAGTGGGCATGAGGTGCTTTTCTGCATACTCATCTTTTGTGTTCCGCCAGACTCACTTAGAGTGTTTGTTGCCAAAAAGCTCTATCTTGGTCTCGTCTGACTAAAGCACACGGTCCCAGTTGAAGTCCCAGTACCGCTTAGCGAACTCCAGACGTTTGCATTTATGATTGTGAGTGGGAAAAGGTTTTTTCCGTGCATGCCTCCCAAACAGCTTGTTGGCATGTAGATAGCGCCTGATGGTTGTTTTGGAGACTTTGTGACCCCAAGATGCTACCATTTGTTGCAATTCTTTAATAGTGAGCTTTGGAGAACTTTTTATTTCTCTTACCATCCTCCTCACTGTGCGTGGTGGCAAATTAACCTTGCATCCTCGTCCAGGCTTGTTTACCACTGTTCCAGTTGTTTTAAACTTCTTAATAATTCCTCTGACAGTAGATATGGGCAGGTGCAGGAAAGAGTCACTTGTTTATTATCAAAGCCCTGCCCCCTTTCCTGATTGGCTAATATTTCATTCTTTGTAACCATTTAACCCTTTGTCATAGAGAGTTGAGGATTTGGGTTACTGGACTCAGATGTCAATTGACAAAGCCCCGCCCCCTTTCCTGATTAGTTGATATTTTATCCTTAATAAGTATTGAGCCGTTTGTTTTAGAGAGTTTGGGGTTGGGTTTTTACATGGGATGGGGTCACATATTAATCTATGAGCGCACAACCCCCCCCCTTCTCTTTGTTGTAGAGAGTTGGGGATTAAGATGTTTGAAACGATAGCATCATTCTAATGATAACAGCATAGCTTTCTCAAGCCACCTTAAAGTTTGTTCAGAAACTTCATATTATAGTTGAATTTACTTGGATTGAGATCCATTGCCATTGCACCATTTGACAAAACTGTAAAAATAGTCTCTAAGTGAAGACAGCATGTTTCTCAGTGGAAATTATTCCCTGGAATCATTCATGTCATTATAGTGATAACTTCCATTTGACCAAAAAATACATTCAGTACCTTTAATTAAATTCAAAGTCTTCACTACATGTATTATGTCAGTCTGTGTACAGACTTGAATGGAAACTGCAACTTGACTGCGTGACAGAGGCATACAACTGGGAGGTGCTAATTCTAGCTGTTTCTATTTTCAGTGAAAGATTTCAGGAATTGACAGCAACCACATTTTTTAATAGCCTTTTTTGCTGATATTTACCATGGGTTTCCATATTAGTGGACGGCACTGTCTCACTGGTGATATTTACATTGCCATTAGCCTCATAAGTGGTGTTCTTCACTTTACTGCAAGAAGCCCTAGGCTTTTTAATACATTGTACATCAAACAAAATGCAAAATTTATATCAATTATACTTGTACCTGTATATGACAAATTACAGGTATGGAAAGTGCTGCTTAAGTAGCACAAGAAACACTGCAGTATACTGGGCAGTATTATTCTGCAAAAAAAAAAAAAAAATACAACATACTGTATCCCACTTGGTGAACGTCTGTTTGAAATTTCTCGAGCTTGATTGTAGACGCTAAAAAGCTGTTTACATGCAAATCTGCAAGCATTTTTTAGACTAGTAAGAAAAGTTGTTCATTAAAAATCTGCCAAGTAATGTTTATTTAATGCACTTAAATAAGGTACGGCAGAATAATGTAAAATTCTGACCTTTTTTTTTTAATCACATTTTTAATTCAAAATAGGGAGAATGTCTGTTTCTTCACTCTAAATTCACCACACCTGCTAAAAGTGAGAATCAGAAAAGGGCTAATATAATGAGCCTCATATTTCTTAGAGTTAATTTTCATGAGAGAAAAAGTACTTTTTTTCTGCCAGTCTGCAATGTGGTCATTATCTGCTCGCTTCACTGTATACATCATTACCCATACATCAGTTTCTGTTTCCGGCACAATATGTTTATCATAGTCAGTGGTTGACATAGCTCATTTACTTAATTTACAGTTTGTCAAGCCTTCCTGTCATTTCTTCTGAACTCAATTAATTCTGTTTTTTTCTCTGTGATTGGTATCTGCTTGAAAAAAAAAAAAAAAAAAAAACAACTGTTGCAGCAGCAGCCCCCTCTACTGGATGAGAAGGCTGCCTCTTGTGCCTCTTGTTCAGTGGAGAGTGTCAAGTTTCACAACAGAGGAGCTGGCAGCTATGTTTAGGATTGCGGCCTGCTTCCTTTTAAGGCTTTTATCGGTCAGGCAGCCTCCATTCTTCCCCACTCCTCCCCCGCCACCCCCCTGCATCCTGCTACACAGACGCTGTTTCCTGACATTCCCAAATTCCTCCAAACGCGCAGGCTTGTGAGTCAGGGATGCTGGGATTTGAAAGCGCGCTGATGTCAGAGCAGGATTACGGCCCCACCGACGTCATCGCAGTTTCCTTCCTGCGGAAATCACAGTGTGAATCCTTCCATTCATAAGACGAGCAATGGAGTGTCAGTACTGGAGAGATGGGAAATCTAAATGTGCCTTAAAGGACGCTCTAGGATCATAGTGTCATGCACAGGCTGTCGACTGGCAATGTTCCTTCAGCAGAATTCCGATTCTTTTATATCTATGCTGTAGAGCACTGACTCAAGACACAATAGCTGTGTTTATTCAGCATTTTTAAGCCCACCGAGCATTCTGCTTGAAGCTAAGGTCATACTGCAGCTGCATATGTTTAAAACCTAAATAAATGGTCTCCGGGTTTTTGAAAAGAGGGCGATTCAAAGTGTCCTCTGAGGAGCTTTGAAATGTTCCCCTGAGCTGTTATTGCGAACACACTGTAATTAAAGCATAAAATGCACAATGCCTGTATTTCGGCTGTCCCTCAGGGGCCAAAGGGAGGAGTCCTTCTCTGAAATCCCTGAAGACCTGTTTCATCCAGCTGCAGTTACCTCAGTCACAGCAGGTCCTGCCATTTTCCCAGAATGATAGTGTCTTTCCCATCAGCCACCTCCTTTTTTGGTCAAACTCTAGGTTGCTAAATCAGTTCTTTATTTATTGGAATATATCATACGTCCCTACATACACTGAGTAGACAGGAAGTCAATGTGTGGTGTATGCATCTGCATGTAGTTGCTGTTGTGTTTTCAATATAGAAAAGGGTGAATGGACATTTAATATCACTCACCTTTTCAATTTTTTAGCATTGTGTATAATATGCCAACTTCTAAGTAGGTGTTGTATGTAAATGAAGACCACAATGGAAAAATGATCAGCGTCACATTTTCACGTTGTGGATTAATGATGAATTTAAAATTCAAAATGATCTTAGAAACAAAGCACTGAAAAAATATGCAAATTATATAAAATATATGAAATATTATAATATTATATACTATTGTTATGTATTATTATAAATATTATAATAATATATAATTTATACAAATTTGCAAAAATGAAAAATTTGGACTGATCATTTTTCCTTTGTGGTCTTCAAATATACTTAGTATACTTTATAGGGTCTTAGATATTTATTTTCCGTATTCTGCAGTAATTTTGTCAGTTGAATAGTGTAAGTTTGAGACACACAATTGGTAATTTAAATAAATAAATAATAATGTCATGGAAAAATATGTATGAATACATTGTATTTTATTGATACGGCTTCCACAGAGTCCTCATCTCAGTATCATCGAGGCTGTCTGAGCTTACCTGGAGATACAGCAGCAAGAGACTTCTATCCTTGGGGAGAACTGCAGGAAGTTCTCCAACATGCTAGAGAAAACCAACCAGCAAGAAAACTTGAGTGGTTTGAATGACAAAAAGTGGTCATACCAAATATTGCTTTGATAATGTTTTTAAGTCATTTACTTCTCTATAGAGCATATTTTATATTTAGACACTTTTAATATCATAATATGTGAAGGTGGGTTTGCTTTACATACTGTTTGATATCGTCAATTGACGAGAGACCATTTAAAAATTCAGGAAAAAAATTAAGTGGAAGTAAAATGAAAGTTGATTAGGAGTAGTATTGCCAGTCAATTTGTTGGCATAGTAGGCCTTTGCATTTTTGAAGGAAGTTATTTATAATGTGCCCGTAAGTTGGGTTCTCAGACTGTTCCATTGTCAGTAGGAGTGCTGTGGGCCGACATTAAGCCCCCAGACCGTATCAGCCTGGCCTGACCGCTCCCGCCCGATGTTTGTGCTTTTCATTCCTCAACCTGAACCTTTGTTTACAACATTGTGGGCCGCATACTCTCCCTCTCTCTCGCACTGCACATTTACATATGCATATACAAACTGAAAGTTACACACACAGCATTCGCCTATTGACATGACGTACGCTCACACATTTATATCTCTCTCTCTCTCTCTCTCTTTCATACAAATACACACACAAACGCACAGGACATTGCAGCATGGCAGCTGCTTCGCAACAGCACACTAAACTCTGATGTTGTTAACTTGAGGACCGATGTAGCTGACCAACAAACATCCGGTCGCTCACATGCTATTGAAAAGCCAGGAAGAGAGGCCACAGTCAACACACGCTTGTGTTCTCAGCCTGAGACAAATAGGCTTGGGCTCAGCAAACATGCATTCACTAATGCTCCTTTTTGACCGACAAGTCTTCGAGGTACCATTCAATTCCAGGGGGAGTCGCTGAATTATAGGCCTGGCTCCCATGCCTCAGAGTGCAGGATGACCGCAATGGCTCCAACATTCTGAATTGCCCACTCTCACATGACTGGCTAACATTAGATCTTGGCTATATTGAAAAAAGGTCTGGTGAACTTCCACGCTCTACACAATGGCCGTCTCACGACACAACGCAGATTTCTTATCTTCAAGAGGAATTCCAATGTCTCATGTTGTGGGAAAAACCCACTATCCCCTTATGGCGAATGGAAAGAATAGGCATAGAAATGGCTGGATTGACATTGTTACAACAGAAAAATGTTTGTTTGGTTATCTATGAACAGATCCTATATTGAAGACTACTGTTCAGAAGCTTGTCCATGAACGTCAAGCTGGTCAGAATTTCAATGCTTTCACTTCAAAGAGATTACTCTTGTAATTGGCAGAGGATGGGAGACTAAACAGTTTTTCTAAGGGCTTGGTGCAGTACCGAAAGCTTAAAATACATTTTGAGCAGCTCAAAGAATGGTTTTTATGGGCTGATGAACAAAATGGCCGTACCTGACCAATCTTGAAAAATAAATTTGGTATAGAAACAACTAGATGCTGCTCACTGCTCTTCAAATAATAGACATCACCAGGGGCCAACTGGCCTGGCAAGAAGTGCAAGAGCCCATGAATGGTTTCAGGTTGGCTGCAGTCTTTCCGGTACCTGATTTAGACTCAGGGCCACAAGTGCATTCTAGGCTACAGCAGTATATTGTTTTTATGACGATAGTAAGTCAGATTTTTTCTGACCAACTGAGGATGTCAAAAGCAATATCAGAAATATGGTTATCGGGCCTCTCGCATGACCTTGCTAGCCCTGTCTCACCAGCAAGGCAGGAATGGCAGATAACATGGCAGCCCCCTGGAGTTTTTAGCCATGTGTTAATAATCAGGGAATTGTTGACTGTCACTTGTTAGTTTGGGTTATCTAAACGTGAGGGCAAGTAAAATATCTAAATGATCATAGCTAAGAGAAAAGTCAAAGCAGAATTGAACTGGCTTTCTTGAAAAAATTTTAATTTTCACATTTTCATGCACTGAAGGCAGTTTAATCTCCTTTTTTTTATTTTTTTTTGTATCACCATTTGTGGTGCAGACATAATTCCCAGCTATAACTTCCTTAAATAATACACAGTGAGCACCATAATTCACTGGACAGACTCATCATTTTTATTTTAGTTCTGCACCAGATTTAACATAATATTGAACAAAGTAAGCATTTTTGACATTTGGTCGCATATCCTTTGCATGCAATGACTGATTGAAGTCTGTGGTGCATAAGCATTACCAGACACTGGGTATCTTCCCTGGTGATGCTTTGCCTGGCCTGTACTGCAGCTGTCTACAGGTGTTTTTTTTTGCCTTCTGTTTCCTCCACCGCACGTAAAATGTATGTTAAATTGATGGGCTCAGTCAACAGAACCAAAATAACAAAAATGTGCCACACTGCAACGAATTATGGTACTCACACTGAATTCATTTTGTTGAAAAGTACGGGTGCATTTTTCCCCTACCTGGGACATGAGTTCACCTCAGGTTATGCAAAATGCATAGCATGACACACTCATGAACCTTGTCAGTTTTGGGGGTGGGGGAAGACAATGCCTCTCAGATCGACAATGCCCCTCCTTTTCTCCTGCAAACGAAAGCTATGGCCCAGATTTAGTTTCCTCTGTGAGGGCTGGTGTCCACACGTACAGACCCCGGTTCCTTGGCCTTAATAGGTGAGATCCCATATCAGGTGACCTTCACAGCAAACCTCTAGGCTATCTGCCATTCATTAGAGATGAAGCACTCTTCTGCGGCCACAAGAAAATGTCTCGTGTCAGTTCTCTCAATGTCTCAATGAGCTGGGTTTCATTGCCAAACGGAAAAAAGTGTTGTTATGTGTATAATTACTGAATGACTCATTTTCCACCAACTTCTGCTGGTGGCACCACCTAACTTGAAGGACAGGGTGTCCCTTGGAAACAGACTTCAAATACAGTAGCACATACAATTTGGATTGACAGTACTGTGGCCAGTCTGCACCTGAGTGACAATCTCTAACCCCAACAATGCAAACTTGTGCTACAAATGACTGCATTTTTACCATTTTAGGAGCGATGGTTATAATCCGACTCCGACTGATACGGATTTAAGTACCATGGCCAAACTAATTTCTTTTTTCTTTGCCAGGCTCCCACAGACTGAGGGTTTTTTATTGATTAATCTTAGTGTTGCTAGCACACTTGGAGCTGAAATTAGTATGACCGTAAATGCTAAATTCATTCATTGATCGTAACTGCTAAACTCATTTAATGCTGTGACACTGAATGTGGATTTTTTTTTTGTTTTAACGGACAGTAATTTTATATATATATATATATATATATATATATATATCTCTTGTATTAATTGGGTGGCCCTACCCACTTCCACGTGGTGTAAGTAGAAGTAAACAACTCGCTCATTCGTTTCTACCAGAGAAGGGGCTAGGGTGTATTTGCATATTTTTAAAGAACAGTCCACAGTACCAGTCATTGACTCAATATTGGCCACAAAGAAAATTGTCAGCATGTCTTCAATTGCTGCCAAATATTTATTTTAATTGGCTGCAAAATGTTTCTATCACGTCTATTTCCCAGCCCCCTATGCCAATCTGAATTTTCATAGGTTACTTGACACGATCCATCCGTCTTGTGCTCCTCCTCCCTACTGGCGGAGCCAGTGAAACGCTTATTTTCCATCGGTTGCTACAGGGTTTTAAAGCTTTCTGATTTTCAACCGCGCCTGTCAACATGGACTTGAGCATAGAGGGAAATTAATACTTGGTGCTCATAAGCATTTTGATTTCGGGGCATCCACGGAATGTTGACTGGCAGCGACTGGCCGACGAAGAGAAGCTGTATCATTTACCGTTGTTTTGTCGCAACTGTCTTTTGCTTTTTAATTTGTTAGGAGAATCTCGAACTGAGGGATACTCCATTGCCATTGCCCGTTTCGGCTGCTTGCTGTCAACTAGGAGTTCTGCTGCAGTAAGTCTTCATTATCAAGAGCGATGTGAACGTTCAGAACAATTGCAAATTCGTTGTCTTCACTGTAGCATTTCTACAGACAGCACTTCGTTACAGTGAGGCGATCGCCTGATTTGCAAGTTCGTTGGCCAGTCAGTTAGCTAAGTAAGCTACCGAGAATTTGTTATTAACCCGCGTATGGAAGTAGCTGACCAGCCAGGTACCTTTAGCCTGCACTGGAGATTATTTGTCATAAGCAGTTCTTGCTTAACCATATCAGGAGAAGTTACATGTGACTCGTTGTGCAGCATATGGTTGCATTTTTGCTTCGCTCACTGTATGCCAGTTAGTTTCAGCTGTTTTGAATCACGTGTGCTACTGCTGTAACAATACTCAACAATACTCAGCCCTGAATTCCGACCTGACAGCTGAAATAATGTGGGACTTCGGATTCCCTCATGAACTTTGGCTGCATTTAATGTATTTAATTTTACTTCCTTTGATGAGCTATTGCAGCTACTGCGACGTCAGTTAGCTGGTGTCATTCGTCAAATTTGTGAGTTTGCCATCTTGTAATGTGCACTGAACGTTTGCTGTGTCAGAATGATGCTGAAACCCATAAACAACCACAGAAGCGATGACATCGGCTGAGAGATATTTTTCTTAAATGATTTTAGTGCATAGAAAATGGCTACTGCTCTCGGCGGACGAAATCCAGGCGGTCGCGGACCTAATCCCCGAAAGGGCCGGATTTTGGGCATCATTGATGCGATCCAGGATGCTGTCGGACCTCCAAAACAAGCTGCCGCCGACCGCAGAACGGTGGAAAAGACATGGAAACTCATGGACAAAGTGGTAGGCTACGTCTTGAAGAAATGCTGCTTGCCTTGAATGTACCTTTCCAATGTTGTCATGCACTGATTGCTATGTGCAAAAACAAGTTACAAGTTATGTCATCGCTACGTGAATGATAAACATTTAAGATGCCTTCCGCCGTTAGTCAATGAAATGAAGAGAGGTTCCATTGAAGAGCACGGTGACGCAACTAGCTTTCCATTACCCTGGAAAATTATAGCATCAGATTTCCTAGAGGAGGAATAGCTTTCATCTCCAAAGGAAAAAAGTCTTATATTCATGAATATAGCTAGATTTACGGTCTGAAAAGCATTTTTGACCGAATGACTAAATAAGGGTATGTTGGTGTGGGTCATGACTACCCGTCTCATCCAATTTATTACAATTCCAAATCGGAAAAAAGTTAGGTTTATATGTGAAATTAAAAATGGAACTAAAAGCAGTGACTTGTAAAGTATCTTTGAACCTGTATTATGGTGAAACAACACATTATTTGATGTTTTGACACGTGATTTTTTTTTTTTTTTTGATTTTTCAAAATAAACACTTTTGATTCTTGTTTAAAAAAAAAAAAAAAATGTTGGGACACCTCTTTGCACTGTTGCCGTTCCTTTTCACGTCACTTAACAATTTTGGACTGAAGACACAAAGTGATTTTGTGCTTCAGGTGTAATTTTGTCTTCTTTCAAACTTGTCCTCTGCTGTGCAACAGTGTGGGATCTTAATTTTTGCATTTTGCTTTTCGAAATGTGCTACACGTTCTCTGTTGGAGAGAGGTTATGCCTTTGGTATGTGTGCAGAATGCAGTTTTGCGTTGTCTTGTTGAAATATGCGTGGGCATCCCTGGCATAGATATTATCTTGAAGGGAGCATATGTTGCTCCAAAATCCCTGTACTTTTTAGCATTAATTGTGCCTCCACAGAAGTGTATGTTACCCTAGCCGAGGTCACTGACAGCCTAATACTATGACAGACCATGACTGTTTTGGACGTGTTTCTGTTTACAATCTAGCTGGCCATTTTCTTCATTGGTCCGAAGCACACAGTGTCCATTTATTCCAAAAATAAAGGCCTGAAATATTGATGGCACAATACACTTTTTCACTGTGTGATGGTGTATTGCCAATGCCTTCGAGTTCTGAGAAGCTGATAGCGCTTCTGGACACTGTTCATATTAGGCTTTGTTTCTCCACAGTAAAGTTTTAACTGGCATTTGTAGGTGTAACTACTTATTGAAGTACTTGACAGAGATTTATCAGAGTAACCCTCAGCCCATGTGGTCATATCACTTGTAGCTAAATAGCGGCTCTTGATGCAGTGCCATCTTGGCGATCAGCGATAACGGGTTTTCAGCTGAGGCTTGCGCTCTTGCCCTTATCGCTGAAAAATTCCTTCAAATTAAAAAAAAAAAATTCCTGTTGTTATGCAATGTAGTGGGTGAAATCTCAAAACCCCTTCTTGTGCTTCTTTGATAATCATTGTTTTCAAACCTTTCAATTATTTATTTATTTAATTTTTTTATCATTTGTGGGCAACTTGAGAATCTTTGGCCTATCTTTGCTCCAGAGGGAAGCAGCCTTTCCTGAATGCTGCTTTTGTACAAAATCACGATCACAATCACCTGCTAACATCAGCTGTTTCAAATCAAATAATTTTCCAATTTTATTTTACCTCATTACGAGTCCTAAATTGTCTCCGTCCCAACTTTTTTGGAATGTGTTGCCAGCCTTAGTGGCAGGAATGGATTTATATTTATGAATAAAATGAAGCAGACCGGCCATGAAGCACCAGCTTGTCTTCTTGCTGTTTGCAATGAAATGCAAGCCAAAGTAAATGTAAGTAATCACTGTTTTCTCTTTTTATTTGCATTTTCATTACCATCTCAACTTTTTTCCCGAGTTGAGGTTGTCGTAGAAGAGGAGGCACTCTTGACCTGTTTGAGGATCGTTAGATCCTAGTGTTACAACTTCAGTCTAATGGTGGGTGAGGTGTAAATCACATACAAGTGAACACATGGTATGCACTGCGATGCCCAGCACTTTGCGACAAGAATAGGGCAGGCACACCATTAGCGGTAATGATCCAGACAGCTGCACCCTGTGACTAAGTGACAATTTTCAGTGTTATCCTCTTCATTTTCTCTGCAAAGGTGAGAGGGCTGTTGGTTACTGTGTTAAAAGGAAATGTGTTAAAATGCGTAGAGAGCTCGCTGTGAAATCTGAAGCTGGGCATTCATACACAGCCACAATTCCAAAAAGTTGGTACGTCATAAAAAATGCAAATAAAATCCTAAAGTGTGGATTTGAAACATCCATGCACCATCTGCTTTATTGAAAAGAGTACAACAACATATGTTTTAACTTGTGAATTTAATTGCTTACTGAAAATGTATAATGTAAAATGTGATGACTGCAGCAGAGTCCAAGGAAGTTGGCACAGTTGACTGTTTATCACTGGGTTACGTCTGCTATTTGTGCATATCTTTCTGTATTAATGGTGGCCTCGCAAATGTGCTAGTCACCCATGTCATGTACACTGACACAACTCCATAGTATGACAGACACTGGCTTTTAGACCTGATACTAAAAAACTGCTTGGGCTATCCTTGTTCCCTTTGGTCTGGAGAACCTGGCAGTTATTCATTCCTAAAACAAGTTGAAATGTTGACTTGTTGGACCAGAAAACATGCTGGCATTGTGCCAGTGTCCATCTCGGATGACACCAAGCTTAGAGAAGTTTGTGGCAATTTGGTCAATCCTGGATGTTGGATTTTGGACAATGAGGCTCCTTTTGTACTATAATACGATGTTTAACTTCGCCAGTTTCACATCGTCTCATTTTTGCAACTTGTCGCATCATTATTAGTCTTAAATTGCCCTCCCAACTTTTTTTGTTGTCTGTTGCAGTCATGTTCCAGTTCTGAAATAAGCTAAATTTTTAATGAACAATTTCATTCACAAGTTAAATCGTCGAATAATGTATTGTTTTAGTGTTTTTAATATAGTAGAGGGTGAATTAGCTTTTAAAATCTCTGTTTTTTTAATGTTATTTGCTTTGACCATAATGTGCAAGCTCTTTCAGAATTGGGGTTGTATGGCCGTTCACAGTTTGATCTCCTTGTAGGTGAGGCTGTGTCAGAGCCACCGACTGCAGTTGAAGAACAGCCCTCCGTACATACTGGACATCCTGCCTGACACCTATCAGCACTTGCGCCTAATCCTCAGTAAATATGAGGAGAACCAGAGACTGACTCAGCTGAGCGAGAATGAGTACTTCAAGATCTACATTGACAGCCTGATGAAAAAATCAAAGAGGGCAATTCGCCTCTTCAAGGAGGGCAAGGAAAGAATGTACGAGGAACAGTCGCAAGACAGGTAGGAAGCTTGCATAACCCCACAAGTATTCCCCGTGCGCAGATTAATTTGCCTTCGCCTTGATCTGCACTTTCTTGATAATAATTTCCTATGAGCGAGTGTGACGCCTTTCATTCAGTTCACATAGGCAAACATCGCCCACATTCCAATCCCTCCCTTTATAGATCGTGATACTTCACTGTGAAGTCTATCAAGGAGAAACCGCAAACACTGGTAATCATTTTACAGCCTCTAAAAGCCTTTGGGTCTTCCAGTGCTTGTGGTACATGAGAATGATTCTCTTTTATTCATAGTTGTCCCCTGGAAGCAGTCCTCTGTCTCCATTTCTGGCAAAAGCCTAGTATTTCTTTAAGGTCATAATTCTATATTCAATTATCAATATGTGAATACGGATCCTACTTTTTCTGAGGTGGAAAAAGGCAGAAG
The DNA here is from genome assembly GCA_029692085.1 of Gymnothorax javanicus. Taxonomy (NCBI): domain Eukaryota; kingdom Metazoa; phylum Chordata; class Actinopteri; order Anguilliformes; family Muraenidae; genus Gymnothorax; species Gymnothorax javanicus. The sequence goes on along the minus strand of CM056199.1, from coordinate 120,673,728 downwards.
TAGTATGGAAAGGTGTGGCTTTAGGATTTTTTTGAGGTAAGGGGTTGGGTTTGCACAGTGAGGGACGTGAACACATCTTTACTGTGCATTTTTAAGTAGGATCTTTCATATAAAAATTTTGTTTTGATGCTAGCATGGCCATTTCACAGTTGGAACATTCTGGAGAATACTGGTCAAAGGTCTGGCTATGATGGCCATCAGTTTCTTTGTGCTGTCAGCAGCTATGCCTTCAATCTAAAACCTGTCTTTGATGTGGAGACCAGCCCTCCTCAGTGTGTTTACCCGGCTAGACCTTGTTTCTGGAGGTGATTTGCTCAGCAGTGGGTCTCCTACCTGGTTTAGTGATCTGGAGCATTCTGGGACCATTCTGAAAATGTGCTACAGTTCTCCCGTCTTTATCACTCTAAGTGAGCTGGAACTGACCTCAGAAGGAGGCTTTGAATCCTCTTGCCTCAGGAGAGGAAGTAACCTTCGACCTACTTCCTGGTTTATTGTGGAGTTTGTGACCTTTCGGAAATCTGAGGCAAAGCATACAGTATGTGGCCCCAGTTTGCAGTGTGGTGTCTCAATTGAAAGTTTTTACTCTAATGAGCTTTAATTCAGTCCAGATGCAGATCTTCTGTTTTTCTTGGACAAATTTGAGTGTGTTTTGCGGCAACTTAAAAAAGCACGCAGCGAAATGGGGTTAAAACCATTTTGATTTTCTTGTGTGGGAGTGCACATTTCTTATCTCTATGTCCTGTTGTCAGCATCTGGTTCCAGGATTTCTTTATAGAGCCTATTTAGAGGAGGGGTTGCAGCAAAGCCATATATCCTGGGTCTGGGAATGCGGACGGCCCATTAGTCTAATGCCATAGCTGTCTCTTGCAAAGCAGAGAAAACAGTTACTCGCTGAAGTACAGCTAATGCGGAAGTGCTTTGAGTCGGGTGTCTCTGAGTGCTGGAGCAATGGGGTGGCTAATACACATATTTGTCTCAACATGCTTGCTGATGTCAAACCATGAAATGGCGATCAAAGACCTCATCCAACAGTAGGCAATGTCTGGCGTGTCGCCGCGCCTTAAATTGACAAAATTGATCTACCCCCAAAGGGCAGAAAGGGCTGGCTTGGGGAACAAATGAAATGACAAGCACGGAATTGAGTCATATATTTGCGAAACTCGCCTCCCATTGGCCACCATGCTCAGTGGGCTTACTGCCAGTGAGATTCCGCTAACAGTGCATCCTTTCCCTAACACAACTAGCCGAAAATGATTGATTCATACAGTCCCATACATGTGTTTTCAGTTTGCTTCATGGTAGGGCACACAAATCCCTTTAGTGTGCAATAAATGAATTAAACTCTCTGTGCCTTAAATTCGGTGGTTGTTCTGAAAGTTATGGCTACGGTTTTTGGAGTCTACTGGCAATCAAGCTTGATCAAATCTAAGCTGAAAGCAATTTCTAAAGGGTTCAGTGTTCATTTTTAGAATGATAAAATAACTCATGGACATTCCACAATTGTTAACCACGCTCTCCTCGGTTGCACAAATGTTCCTCTGGGCATAGCATGTCTGTGTGGATTATTGTTCTGCAAATGTGGAGTTAGGAAGTGGTGAGAAGCATGGTGTTCCCTTTTCCCAGGTTCGTAAAGCCTCAACTCCGCACTGTCTTTGACCCTGAAATCACATTTGGAGCCGGGTTTCTGTATAATGACATGTTAATGGTGCAGTCAAGTTCTCCCATGTTATGTGCTGTTAATAGCATCTATTTGGTTTCCCTTCAGAAGATGTGGGTTACAGAAAACACATTTAATGCATGTATTTGGTTTTTGGAAAAAGGGGGAACAGCAAGAGCTTTTTTTAGTCGGAACACGTGTGGCATATCTCACCACTTCCAGATGTTGGAACAAATTGGTTGCCTGATCTGTAATAAATGGCTGCTATGTCTTTTTCTGTAGAGAGAAGTGCAACGTTCTTAACCTCAAAACTGTAGCCAGCTACCGCATGGGAAGACTGAAACATCATCGCTTAATTTTGGCACGACATCGTTTCATAATTCATTATTGTTCTACAAGAAGTGGTCTCTGAGTGACGGTTAAGTTTGGGTGGGGTGTAGATGAAGTCACTTCAATTAGGTTTTTTAATCTGGCTTTGCTGTACACAAGTGGTACATCACTACATTGAACTTGGGGCACTCTGTTGTACGTTATGTAATTGCTTCAGATTGAACTTTTGACTTGTTTTTGTCTTCAGAGGGAGTTTAAGAGCAGGCAACTGTCATGGGAGTGCCTATAAGGTTACTTGGTAAAGTCCTGCAAATGTCTTGGAGTACTGCTGTTGGCTGTGATCTTAATTAATCATAACTAAGGCTACTTAATTAAAGAGTACAAGTCTTGAGGTCAGATTTATGTAATTACTTTTCTCTGAACCCAGGATTGGATAAAAAAAGAGAATGGCTCAAAAAATACTTATTTCTAATAACTTTATATCAAAATTGCCATCGGAAAACTTATTTGCCTGGGTTATGACTCGTTGATGGACCTTTGTCTGCTATACAGTAGATTTAGGTGCAGCAGTTAGTTGGCCATTTGGTCACCATGTCTTAAGGATGAAAAAGCAAAATTTCAAAATGAGCTGCATCTGTTTACTAAACATACTGACAGCACAGACGTAACACAATGTGCACGACGTTATTTTGTTGAATTGTTTGGGCGGTCACATCACTGAGATCTACTGCGTTATGATTCGAAGCTTGAAGAGGTTAAGCGTTTGAAGAGTTTTTTTTTTTTTTTTTTAAGCGTAAATACTTCACCGTTAATTAACATTGACATTAACGGTGTACGTATGGGGAGACTCAGACGGGAGCTGAGCGAGAGAAAGGACTCGTCGATTGAGGCACGTTGGCTGGGGGGAGGTGTGGGGGTCCTCTTCATTTTTCTGCGAAACAAGGCGACGGCAGTTACAGCTGCTCTGGCAGGTTTTTGCACGTTTTGGGCCGCGCATGTGGCACAAAGCAAAGAAGGCGCACGGAGCATCGCACAGGTGCACCAGGCTTTGTGGCGTTCAGCTGAAAACCGTTGCGTTCGTTACGGACACGAAGATGCGTACTGGCTACTGGCTCACGCTTGAACGACTTTTTATGAAGTGCCGTTAAAATTCAGAAAATTGTGCGCGAGGCGGTGATGGAGAAATGAATGGGTTGCTTCTCATGTTAATTTTGCTGCCTCCTGCCACGCAGCTTGTGATTGAATTATTGCACGCTGAATGAAGACGCTGCGGATTTAACGAGTTTCCTGCCGTCTTTTCAGCCCCAAAGCGTTATCCTGCTGTCTTCGGTTTTCCCCTACTGATGACGCTCGAACACTCAACACACACACACTGACAGAAACACTCACACATGCGTGTACACACTTGCGCAAGTGCACACTCATGCTCATTTGCATCATAGTCCTACATGGCAGGAGCAGGATCAGTGTGGGTCTCTCGGAGTAAAGGGAGTTTACAACAGGTCTACAACAATGGGCTAGGCAGCAAGACCCGACCAAAATATCAAACTCGCTTGTAACAGAGGGTCCATCTCACTCCCCTCTGGTCCATCTGTTGTCATTCTGAGGAAGATTTATGAGCTCAAGATTGGCCTGGGCTTGTAGATTTGTACCCACATGCCTATTGGGCGACTGCAAACTTTGAGAGGAATGGATAAAGTGATTCTTTTTACAGTGTAAAATCAGAATGTCCCAAAAAAAATCTCTTTTTTTTGGCATGCTCTACTGTGTGGAAATCTCGCCCGCTTTGTTTTATATTCCACGTACATGCTGCTGGCCTCTATCGGCATCAGACCGTGCTGTATTTCTGTCTGGTCTGCCCTTGATTCGAGGATTTCTTTGTGTCTGCTGTGTTTTTTTTTTTTTTTTTTTTGCCAGTCTGCTTTTGCTGCAATTAAATATAGAGGCCAAAAAAGGGGCACTTTTGTATTGTTACAATGCCCATGGGACAGCTAGGTGGCTAATGGCCTGGAGGTGGAATGGTCACCCAAAATCCATGGCTTTACTTCGCTTCATGAGCTCATGATGTAAAACCACCTGCCGTATCTGCTGAATCTTGAGGTTTACCGTAGCAACACCGGAGTGTATAAAAACATACAATGATGGCATCTGTGTTTTGTTGTTTTTTGATGAGAAATTACTGAATTTTGCAGGTGTTTATGTTGCAATTGATGTTTTGCCCTTTAAATGGAGAAGTGAATCTGAGTTTGGTCTGATAAGAGAGTCACGCAATGTGGCTGTAGATATGAATATACAAGGACTCCGGTGAGACTTAGTATGTGCACTGTGGTGATGGTCATCTAAAAAAAATGGAGACCGCTCGCAGCATCTTGCGCATTAAATGGCTCTAGGGTTTCTTCTATGGAGTTATTTCTGGCACGCGATGAGAAAATTCATCGATCGCAGATATGTCACGTCTTCGTCCTCACTGCAGCGCCATCTGTTCTGTGTAAACAGCCACGCTTAACAGCTCATGCAGTTAATTTGTGTTCCTTGACTTTAACAGATAAGGACCAGAATAACTCTGTGTCAGTGGATTAGGTGACATCACAGAGAGAGAGGCTCGTGTAGCCTCAGGTCACACTATCCGAGCATCAGGGCTGTGCACGCATTTCAAACGGGCTACTAAAATTGCCTGGGAGTTATGTTCTCAGTTGTTTCAGAGAGGCTTGCGGTTGGAAAGACGCATGTTTGGCGTCTGGAGAAGTCGTTGAGAAGCTGATAGCACAGCGAGAATGCTGTGAGCATAATTCTTATCCACTGTGCCTAAGGAAGAGTGGGTCACTCGTACTGAAGCAGGGTCAAGGGGGCACTTTGAGTGAGTGATGAAGTGCAGTAGCTACACTAACCCCTGCTCCCTTTATACTTCCCTCCCTTCTCAGGCCTGCTGTAGTGCCCCTGTTACTCTGTTACAGTCCCTGTTGCTGGATTATATTCCGCTGGATGTGACTGGTTTTTCCCCGCAAACCAGTGCCCTGAGGTGGTGTCGGACTGGACGCAGTCGCTGAGAGGCGATTTTTGCTTCCGTTCGCCTCGCAGAACCCACTGGCCCTCATTTCAGTTATTTACCCACAAAACCCTTCAGTGTAATTGCGCTTGTTCTCTGGAGTAAAGGGCTTTGTGTGTGCTGGGGGGATGGCCTGTTCGCCAAATGGGACGGAGTGGCGTTACCACAGAGCTCCCTCTCCCTCTTCTGCTTCGACAGCAGCTGCCACGCACTGGGAGCGAAGCCATTTCCGCTAAAATAACCGGCCATCTGACGTGGCTGAGCGGGCTTTTGGACTGAACTGTAGGCTTTGTTGGTGCAGTGTAGTGCGAGGTCTTTTGTGTGCACTATCCTTGGCTCGCTGTGTTCTGTTCTGTTCATTGTATGCAATTTAATATACAATATAAGATAAATTCTCTTTTGTCTATTTGAATATGTACATTCACTCTAGTTGGATAAAATTAGATTGTCAAGTTGATCAGCAATGCTGGTCACACTCTGTGCTTATGCTGAACTTTTAATTTTCCACAATCTAAATTTGGGGAGAGTTATTTGGAGAACCAGTGCGATGCTGTTCTGTTACGCTCATTCTCACTGTTTTAATTTCTGGTGTTGAGATGCTTCTGGGAAACGCTTGGTGAGCTTTGACTTCCTGTTTGTAGTGTGTCGTCTGTTATTCGCTCCCTGGCTAAACGTTTTCCCTTCTAGCTTGAGAAACACTTCCCGCTTAATTTGTATCATGATGCCTTCATTAATGAGCTCGGGTGGTTTTTTTTTCTTTTTTTTGCTTTGAGTCCATGAAAGACCGCGCACAATCAGCGCTACGCAGCCTGCCTTTTATCGCCCTGCACCATGCCCGCGCTCTAGTGCTACAAAGCTCATTTATATACTGCTGCACTTTTGTGTAAGCGTTCTCTGGCGTTGGTTAGCGCACAGCTACATTAAAAAAAAAAAAAAAAAATCCACATAAGCGGCTAGCTGAAGCGTGCTCGCGAGCGGGTCTGTTTGATACGCTGGAGCTGTCGCTCCCTGGTTTTTTTAATGCCCTGTCCCGGGGGCATTGCATTAGAGTTTGCGCTCTTTGCGTTTCCCTTTTAAGTCTTAATGGGAACCGTGAGCGGTTCAGGAGTCCCCCTGCACAGCGGGCGGACGTAACAAGCCATGATTTATTGCCTCCGGCGAGCCGCGCGCCGGGCCTCGGGGAACGTGCTGTCAAGCATGCCGTCTTGGAGCGCGCTCGAGTTTGGAACTGGCCGAAGGAAGCGGCCGTATCGTCGCCGTGGGAACAGATATGCTCTTGCGCCGCGATGGCATTATCTTGGCCCAGAGAGCGAGAGTCTGGGAGACAGGAAAAGGGAGAGGGAGAGGGCAGAGGGGAGATGGAGAGACATGGAGAGGGGGAGAGAGGCTCAGGAGGCGCTGTCGTGAGGCCGCTTTGACCCTCCCATCCCTGGGGACCCCAGGTCTGTACCCCAGCTGAGGAGGCCCTACCATCCACCCGCCACTCCCATCATTCCCCACCCCCATCCCGTCCCGTCCCCTTCCCCAAAGAGCAGCCCGTCCTCACTGATGTCATCTGGGAACAGTAAACAGGCGGCACCTGGAGCCAGGCCGTCACGGCGTATCCAGGCTCACTGCACAAAACAGACCCACATCTCTCTTCATGAACCATTTCAGGTTGAAGGGTTTTTTTTTCTTTTTCTGTCTTCCGAAAGTTTTAAATGTCAGTTGGGTCTGGTCCGGCCCCCACCCCCCCAGCCATCTCTCTCATCTCTCTCTCTTTCTCCCTCTGCCTCATCCCCCTCTTTTCTTTTCTCTCTTTCATCAGCAGCTGCCAGAGGAACATGGCTCTTTTTTTTTTTTTTTTTGTTTTTTCTCTGCTTTTTTTGTCACGACTTGCGTGGGCAGACCCGGTTCCACCCGGCTTCCAGACTCTTGTTTGTGTAACCCGAGCGCGCCGCGGCGGAGCCCCGCTTGTGTGTTTCCTGTGGCTTGACGCTTCGCCATGTGCTGGGAATATAGATATACATCTGCGTATCAACGTCCCCCCCCCCCCCCCACCCTCCATTTAAAAAGAGGAGAAGAAGAAAAGCCTGGCCTTTGGACAACTGAAGGGAGGCCCTTTGTTTCTAGCCACTGCCCCCCCGTTTCCCCCAAAGATATGTGTGCATTAGCATTAGCTGCAGTACATTACCGTTGTCGTGTGTCGTGTCCATTGGCTTGCTGCTTCTGCCGGCCTAATTCGCTGTGACAGATGTCACAGTGCCGCTGAGCGCGATCCGGCCGCAGTGTTGGGATCTGCCCAGCCTTTCTCCTTGCGTCTGAGTGAAGGTCGAGTGGGGCATCTTCTCTTGGTTCGGGAGGGGGGTACGAGGGTCCTCTGAGGGTGTGGGCAGTGCGCTTGATTAACCAGGGGGCTCACCTCCATCCGTCGACACACACCCCCCGCACACTGCCGCTCCCGAACTCCCCCACTGCTCTCACCATCTGAGCCTGGCCCTTCCGCACCATCTATGAATAAGACGACTCCCATCAGGCGCTGCGCGTGAACAAACCGCTCGAAGGCAGATACTGAGTCATGTATTTTTTACTGCCTAATCCTCTTCACATGGCTTCATTTTTTTTTCTTCCTTTTTGACATGCTGGGGAAGTTAATTCTTGCCACCATCGCGTTCTGAACTCGGCTTGGCCTTAATGACTCCATTTTTGGGGGCCCTTTCGTGTTTTGGCTCATTTTCACCCCTGGCTCGTCTTTACCCTCTGATCTCCTGCGGTTTCTCTCTGACACGCAGGTAATGCGATCATGGCATGAACTGCAAGCACCTTTAAGCATAGCATCTTTGGCTAACGTGCAGTTCTATTGCTTTTGTCGGGAGGGACCAGATTATTCATTGACGTTGAATGGTAGAAAATTCTAGATTTTGTGACTCACTGTTGAAAGTGAGAGGGCTTAATCAGGTGACGGCATGCCGACTTCCCCATGGCAGTCCCTGCATCTTGAACGGCCGGCCCTTGTGGACTGTATGGAAAGCACAATGACTTTCGAAACTCTGGTCTCGAATCTCAAGCCTCGGTGATGATTTCAGAGTGGGGGCCACTTGTCCACCTAACTGAGCATCCAGCAGTTTTCACCCCGAGCCGTGTAGCGCGCACGTCCTACTTTAATTGCGTGCTGACCCTCGAGTTCAGCTTCTTGATGAAGAAATTGTCGGCTGTTGTGCAACACAGTGTGTATTAAAGACGGGAGCTGGCTAATTCAGTTCCCTCATTACACGCTTTATTCCTTTGAAGGAGATGGAGGGGACTGGGTGTGCTTCCTGCAGTTTTTTCGGTAATAAGTTTTCCTTTAATTAGGGCAATTACTCTCCTGAACTCTCCGGCAGGCTTTTTTCTTAAATTCAAACCCGTTAGGTTGCCTTTGGGATGTGCCTTCCTGAGCCTCTGATCCCGGCTCAGTTCGCTCTTGGCATGGGCAGACGGGGCTTTCAGCTGTCAATCATGCTGACACGCGGGGGAGCGTAGATCTTGTAAGGTCCGGCCCGCGCCAGCGTGGCGATCGATCTGCGGGACTTCTGGGAAACGCGCGGGGTTAACGGCGCTCCACATCTTTAAAAATGAAGATGAACGACCTCGCCGGCGCTTCGGCGGTGGAGCCCCTTGGGTGTGGTTGTGTGGATTAGTGCTCTCCAGCACTGGGCAGTGAGCGTTAGCTCTGTCCTGCTTTCAGCTGGGGCCGACGGGGTCATATGAGCCAAGCATCTTAATTTCCTTACATGGTGGTGAGTGTGCAATTGTGTGACCTCTCATATATATATATATATATATATATATATATATATATATGTGTCATAAGTGTAATGACCTCTCTGTCTCTCTGTGTCTGTCTCTCTCTTCCTCTCTTCCTGCTCCCCTCATCTGTCTCTCCCTGTCCCCCCCCCCAGGTTGCGTCTGAGAGTTGCACAAAACATCTCGTTTCTCGTTTCGCTGATGTTGGTGGAACATCTTGAACTTTCATTGCTATTGTGTTCTTCCCTATTCCTCCATCTGTTTCTCAGGGCAGCGAAGTGCACCAATCAGCAGCCACGGGAGTTACTTGTGTCTGCAGAGATGACCCTTATCTGTGCTCCGTCACCTCTCTGTCTGAGTGCAGTGTGTGTCTGAGTGTGTGCCCCTCTCAGGACTATTTCAGTGCATCACCTCTGTAACAACACTCACCAGAGTGCCTCTCTTCCCTTTTCTTTCTCATTATTGTGTGTGTGTTTGTGTGTGTGTGTGTGTGTGTGTGTTTTAGACTATATTGTGTGTAAGGACATTTTGCTTTCCACGGTGTACGTGTAAAACATTGAATCGTTCCAAGACTTTAAGGAATGTCTTTGAGCAGATAAAAAGTAAATGGTTTGAAATCTCTTAAATATTGACGTTTGTTTTTTTTAAATGCTCTTATCTTATCTGTCCCGTGTGTCCTGTGTTTCTCGGGCTGAACAGGGGCAGACTGAGACTGTTTAAAGTTCCTCTTAGACCACGTCTCACTTTCCTGCCTTGTGGGCCCCTCAATTTGTCAACCGTGACACTTCCTGGCGTCTCTTCCGCGGCTGATGAAAGGTCACTGCGGTGCAGCCGAATGCTCAACCAAAGCAAGCTGGCGCAGTTTGGCAGCCAGCAGATTTGCCATTTGGCAGTTTTAAAAGATGAGAAGGCGGCAGATGACCGCAAAGCTCTGCGCTTGATTGATGCTGGCTTAGCAGAATGGTCGAGCGTCAAACTGCGATCTGATTGGTCTCCGAAGTGTTAGGGGGGTCTGGTGCATTTCCTGAGCCAACCTGTTATTTACTGTAGAGGCTGTATCGGCTCCGCTCGATTAGAGCTGGGTGTTCTCAGCCTAAAGTTCCTGCATACAGCACTGCACCAGTCGGACTATGAACAGTATTCCTCCTGTGCTGTTCATCAGGGTCACATATGCGTGTTGATGGAGTGAATCTTTCATCAGTGTTGCCATGTATGTGTGTGAACTTTTTGATGAACAACTGTGTGGAAATTGGAAAAATGCCAGGACGTATTTAGCTTTTCCTGAGAAGGGTGACTAAGTGCTCAATTAGAAAATATTTATCAGTAATTCGTTTTTAAAAGATTCTCGACTGCGCCTCATCAAAGCCCAAGAAGCTGACTGTAGTCTGCTAATGACCACTTTCAGGAAAGAGAGCCTTCATTCAAGTGAAGTCATAAAAAGTCTAAATTCAGGGAAGAGGCATGGTAATTCGATGCCCTACTCTATTAAAAAAGTGTAGCAATTTAGGCTAATTATTGCTTTTCTTTCTCTCCAAGTGCTCAGTTCCCTCCTGTGCTGTGCCCCTTTGTGAGGGCATTTTCAGTGGCTCGGTGCTGGGCTGGTACTGAGCATCTGAAAGCAGTGATAATGAAATGCTCACACCTCTGCTGAATAATGGCCATTGCCCGTATTTCACGAAGGGTGTGAGCATTTCATTATTGTTCTTTTATTTTCCGATACTCGCTCCAGTCCTGTGCAGCAACAACCCCGCAATCTCTGACCTGAGCTGGACTCTGGCCCCGTTCACCCCAAACATCTCACTTCCTGCTCCCCTTTTTTTCACTACGACTCCACCAGAGTTGTTTATCGGTGGGGCGGTCTTTCGGTGGCCAATCACAGGCCATTGCTGGGGGTCGTTTAGGGGCACTTTGGAGAACGGAGATTGAGAGAGTCTTTGACAGGATATCCTGTTGATGGTTTTTGGACTAAGAAAAGGTCATGGCAGCGTTTAGCTCAGATTGTCTTCATTATAGGGATTTCGGTAATGGTTCAGGAGAACCTTCTGACTCGGGGAGATCACATGAGACACCTCTCCGCTTCCTGTGTGTGGCCTTTTGCAGTTGAGGCCTATAGCAGTTCTCTGATGACTAATTTCCTCTGAACTTTGCGTTAAGCAATCTTCCTCTGCTTTACTTAGCCTGTGTATGTCTGTTTCTTGGCCGTTTTATTGATTCAAAATTTGAGCAAGGCCAAAATCCAAATAATGCATCAGGAATTTGGGATAAAACTTGGATGTCCCACTCAGAATGTGGCAACACTGCTTAGTCAGATTTCTGTGTGACTAAAGAATGATTAAGCAGTATGAAATTTATTTCTTAGTGTCTCAAATTTTTGAATGGATATATTTGCATTAAGGCATGCCAATAATATTACTTGCTCACAGTGCTGTGAGAAAGTATTTGCCCCCTTCTCAGTTTCTTTTATTTTTGCTTGCAGTGTTTGTGATATTTACATTTTTCCAATCATCCAGCTAATTGTAATATAAGACAAAGACAGCTTGAGTTGGTTCAAAATGCAGCTTTTAAATTAGCATTTCATTTATTGAAGAGCAACCCATATTGCCCATGTGAAAAAAGTAATTGCCCCCCCCCCCCCAAACCAAATAACTGGTTGTGCAATCCTTGGCAACAAGTGCAGTCAAAGTTTTGCAATAACTGAAAGTTAATGAGTCTGTTGCATCAATGTGGAGGAATTTTGGCCCGCTTCTCTCCACAGGATAATCTGGTGGAGAGCAGAATTTGTGGTTCAGACAATTATTGTAGCCCTGCAGCTTTCTCATAGAGGCTGTATTTGCCTCGCCCCTTTCTTATTGTGGAATCATGAACACCAGCCTTAACTGCAGCAAGTGAACCCTGCATTTCTTTTTTTTGAATATTTGTCTGGATTTTCTTTTCGTGACCTCCTGGACGAGTATTAGATATGCTGTCCGAAGTAGTTTCGTAAGCTGGCCACTCCTTGGAAGGTTCTCCACTGGAGCAAGTTTTTCTCCATTTGTAGATAATGGCCCTTACTGTGGTTTGCTGCAGTCAGAGAGCCCTGGAAATTGCTCTGTCACCTTCCCCAGACTGAAGGATGTCAGCAACTTCGTTTCCGATCTGTTCTTGAACTTCTTTAGACCATGGCATGATGTGCTGCTTTTTGTCCACTTCGCTTTGCCAGAAAGATTCTGTTGAGCTGAAGTCATGTTTATGTTTAACAGGGCTTGCAGTAGTCATTCTTTGCCATGTCTTGTGAAACGGAACACAATTATCAATTAATTTGTTTAATTTAGTAACTGAGGGCAATTACTGTTTCACATGGGACCTGGTCAGGATAGATTGCTTTTTTTTTCCTCAATAAATGCAGTCATCATGCATTTTTGTGTTGTCAGGTTGTCTTTGTTATTAAAATCAGTTTGATCTGAAACCATTAAGGGTGACAAATATACGATCTCATGGCACTGTATTTTTAATTGCAGCTGTGTTTTTATTTTGTAGACTTCTATTGAGACGATGCGTCAAAATGACAATAATTTGTACATTGTGGCCCATAATGTGAAGTAGGTTTTATTTCTGTGCATTTTCATGAAATTTTGAAAATTGTGTGGTTTCTTATTGGGTGTACATAGTATTGGATAGCATTGTGCATTCGCACATTAGCAGTGGATAGCATTGCCTCACTGAAAGAAGGTTGCAGATGCAAATCTGGCCTGAGCCTTTCTTGGTGTTCCCGAGATCCGCGGTATCTTTGGGTACTCCTGTTTCCTTCAGTCGTACAAAGACGTACATGTTGGCCTATTTCCAGACTCAAAAATTGACAGTCGATGTGAGTATGGGAGTGAATGGCGTGTGAATAGGTTGATGAAATGTCCGGAGTGCATTCCATCCACTCGCTGACTGGATGCTGGAGCAGAAGGTGAAGGTGATGCTGGATGCCTGAGGAGAAGGTGGGATTGCTGATGCATGGATGGAGGGATGGTATAGTATTTTGATACTGAGGAGAGGGGTGCTATCTGTGCTGCTACTGGTGGGCTGTGTTAGGTATTTCCTGGAGGAACCAGTGCTGGGGTGAGTTCTGAAGGTTCAGTCGAGTGCAGGAGGGGGATGTGGCCTCTATTACTCATCCTCTCTCGGAGTTAGTAAGCATCTTTTCAGAGAAATGACTCGCTTGTGAAGAATGGAGGGGTGTCCCTCTCGGCACGAGAGCCTGCCGTGCCAGCTCACCCGAGACCAAAGCGATGTTCCGCTCTGACGAACCCGGGGATCACCCCCGACGCCCCCGTATGGGCTACGTCAGCCGCTCCGCCGCCTCCTCCTGTGCTCCCATCCCACCTCTGAGCAACCGCGGCCTGTTTTCAGTTTGCCTGTGGAAGCCCCAACAGCCAACGACTGCTGGGTTATTTTTTTTCTTTCTTTCTTTCTTTTTTTCTTGGGGGATGTAGGAAACATGGGCTGAGTCAGAAGTTCTTTGCTCTGTCTTGGGCTCCGAGCCAGACTTGGGCTGTTCTGTCAGTAACAGGCGAGACTCTACGCTCAGCTAACTGGGTCGTGGCAGAACTAGCGCTCCGCCGCTAAACAATGATAAGCGCGCACTTTAGCATATTCCATACAATGCCAGAACGATGCCTCCAAGTGCTAACTACTAGCGTGAAGAGGACGCTTTTTACAATAATTATGTCAAAAAATATTCAGGCCTGAATTATATTTTCATGGTTTCAATGCGCTGTTGTCCAAGAGTAAGTTTTATTCTTAAAGAGGCCTTTACTGAGTCTGATCCAGGCTACGCGATATGTTGACCAGCTACACACATTTTGGAAATGGTCGAGTTAACCATGGGGGGGTCACACAGTTTTTGTGTATATTTGGACATTTAGTTCAATTGTTATATTAAGCAAAAATGTAGAAGTTGCAATTTTGAAGATGCAAACCAGACTTGTGCTCTGTTACTCCTGAGTGTCGTGTGGTGTTTCCGTGTATGTACACGTGCACTTAATGCATGTACGTTTACACTGGTGCTTTCGTTTGTATGTGCCTGTAATGTGTGTATGTGTGTGATTTTGTGAATTTGTTTTATTTTGTAGGCTTGCATCTGTGTTTGCACTGGCTGCATGTTTATGTGGCCTGTTTATGTCTGTGTGTTTATCCATATGTTTGATTATGCCAGTGTGTTTGTGCGTATGTGCTATTGTATGTTAGCCATGTCAGAGAGCTTGTGTTTTCGAACTTGTGTCTACATTAAATATGAGCGTGGGCTGGTGTGAGCATTTCTGTGATGTGCATTGGTGTGCTTGTATTTACAACGTTGTAACCTACCATAGACATACAAGCTCATTTGTGTCATTTTCCGAATGAATGCTGTTTTCCGGTTGTTGATGTGCTACTTGGCAACAGTTTTTATGAGATAGAACACAGGATGGTCCTCTTTCCTCGAACCAGGAGTTCTTATTTTTGTGCCCAAATGTGATGTACGTCATTTGTGTTTTTTTTTTTTCTTGCCTGGGAGACAAAGGAAGTGAGAATGGTGAAAGCAGACTCTTGTGACAAAGGGCTGGATTTCCAGTCGCTGGTCTACAGTAGAGAGCAGAAAAGAGAGTCGTGATGATGATTTCCACTTCATTTCCTTGATTATTTTCACGGCAGACTGAGCTCTTGCCCATAGTCAGAGGGACGGGTCTAGCTTGTTACCCAGTCGGCTCTGCTGTCCCATGGATTTTGAGGACGGTTGCTTGATACTGGGGTGTCTGTTGGCTGGCCTTGTATCTGCATTTGTGTTTTTATTTTTTGTGCATTCCAGTATCTGGAGGTGGTAAGCCGAAGTCAGGCTTTATGGGGCAGACTTGGGTCCCTCTCTCAATGGTATTAGCTCCTTCGATACGTTTTTAGACAGGAAATCGCTTTTTTCAAAGGCCTGAAGTGGACAGTCTTGCAGGAGGGTGTTTGTAGATGTTGAAGTTACCAGTTGCAAGTGCAATCATTTACTGCTTTGGTTTGACTGATGTGCTCTCTTTACCTTCGCTCCTGTAATGCATTTTCATGCATCACCACTCGTTTCCAGGTGCCCTTTCATGAATGCATTCAAAAAGCTGACAGCTGTTTCACCATAACGCAATACATTTTACATTTCCCTGAAACTCTACTGCTACGGTTTCTTTCTTGCATTTACTTTTCATTATTGATTCAGAAAGTGGTTTCTGCCTCTTTTCCTGGTTAGAGTGTAATGACAGAATTTTGTCATGATGTCAAAATTAGCCATTAAATTGGAAATTTTATTATCTGAAGGTAGGAGTGAGATGGGCTTGTAGAGCATGTTCTGTTGACCTTGGTTGTGAAGCAATTTGTGCGGAAGGCGACCCTTTCTTTCACAATGCTCTGCCTGCCTTTTTCACAGAGTGATGCTTTATAGCATTTTAGCCCATCACAGCCAATTTACCCCATCAAATCTTTCTGGGGGAGAGAGTGCTGGACTGGAGAAGTCAGAGAGGCAAACAGATGCGCGCAAAGGTGAAAGCACTTCTGCTTGAGTATGTTCTCTCCGTTGGGGACAGAATGTACTGTACAAACACTAAATACCGTTGATTCACTTGAAGCAAGACTTGATTTAAAACCAGGAATTACGCCATGAAAAAATAGACCGAAATAGCTGGGTGCAGAAGAGAGGTAGTGATATAAAGAATTGGGAAGGAAAATAAAGTGAACGGTGTAGGAATGGAGAGGAGGAAAGGTCTCTCTGTGGTTTAGCTGATGGTGGCCTCAGCGGCCTCGTTTGTACACGGAGCTCCATTAGCATTCACTCTGCTTTAATGGGTCCTGCCAGAGGAAATGACGCATCTCCCGTGTTTGTTACTTTTTGCAGAGCTGCTTGCCAAGCCAATCTGGGGGGGGTCCACTCGTGCCCCCTGGATCAGTGGTGTTTATTTGTGCTGAAGTGTGAACATACCGTTGCACATTCCACTGCAGGTTCATGGAGTTTGGCTTCACTAGCCGGATGTGCTGGGAATCCGTGTGAAAGCATCCGGGCTTTCACTGTGATGAGCTGTAGTGTGAGATTTCATATTTTAACATGCATTATGTGGAGCTATTCTGTTTAACAGGTAATGAAGATGACACTGATGGATGTCTCATTTACTCATTTCCCCCAGTCACTGCCCAAGATGGAAAACCTATTTTCAGAAAGGTAGTCCCTCCAATGTTTTGCTCCAATGCCCTGGCTTTGCCAACTCACACAGATTTAATGCTAGGGAGAGGGGCTAATTTCTGAACGCGGCAGGCTGAGTTCATGAGTGTAAGAAATGAAAGCTGGGATCTTTGCCCTCTGGCCCTTATGCCGCCACGCCTCTACTATGTGTTTGAGCCTCCAGGCGTAGCGATCCATGGCGCTGCCTCTGAAAGCTTGGCACATTCGGCTGGCGCAGACTGGCAGTGCCACGTTCCCTCTGCGCTCTTTTTCTTGCCAGGGATGTGGCGAGCTGGAGCTGGCGGGTGGCTCGGTTTCGGCCGTCTTTTGGAAGCGCTGCAGAAATGGAAGCCTCAGTGCCTGAGCTGTGAAACCTCTGCCTTCAGTCAGAGCTGAGTCGTGCTAACGCTAATGTTTATGTTCTGTACGTCCGCTGCACCCCAGTAATTACATCTTGAATGATGCAGATTGACGGATACAAGATTAGAGGAGTCAATAGGCAGACGTCGTGTGGATCGAGGGGTTAAAGTCCTCGGGAGGGGCTTTCACATGAGCACATTGTGTCGTTGTCCCTTCTTTGCCTGACGGGTTTATTACGGCTGCGGCAAAAGGAAATGCTAATAAAGGAATAAGCGGCTTTATGCGGCTCCAGGCTGAGCTGCTTTGATATGGAGTGCAGCGAGTGGAGCCCAGGTCCCCGATAGGCATGGAAATGAGAATCGGTGTGATGCGATTCTCCCCTCCCACTCTCTGACAGCTCATTCACTGGGCTTGATTAGGATCTGGGTGAAGGAGAAAAGGAGTGTTCCTAGTAAGAACCAACATGTGCATGCACGCTCACTCTATGTACATGACACTCTATGTACTACGGGGTCTGTCAGTTCCTGTGTGTTTGTGTGTGTCTGCACTGGCATGTATAAGCACACAACACAAGTAAACTACAAAACCTCATCATGAATGGCTAGCATTTTCCTTCGTGTGACAGTTTGTGCCTGTTGGAGTGTCAGTTTGAAGAGGTAGCTGCAGTGTCTGCCGACGCCCGTGGACTTTTTTAGGGAATATCAGAGAATACTGCAGTGTCTGTATCTCTGTCTATCCATGTCTCTCACTGACGATGTCTTTCTGTCGTTCAGTCCACATGCCTCTTTCCCCGCATCATTCATTGGGTGTGCTTGTATGTTATGTTGGTATTGGAGGTGGCAGCTGATTGGTGGAGCCAGCTCAGATGGGTAAGTGCTGTTTTGCTTGTGGGGCAGCTGGATGGGACTTGCATGGGTCCAGTTCAGTCCAGTACAATCGCAGCCCTGCAGGGACGCAGAATAGAAGCCAGCAATGCCACCGCTCCGCTATGGAGCAGCAAAAACACCTACCGCAGAGCCACAGGCAAGGAAACACGTGAAGCACAGCTACAGCGCACACATGCAGAGCACGTGCAGCTACAGGAAAGCTTCAGTATATATACAGCATGGCTATAGCATATGTTCAACTTAGGTACAGCTTACATACAGCACAGCTACAGCTATAGGACACATGCAGCTCAGCGATATCATAAATCCAGCGCATATACAATGCCGCTACAGCTATATAGCACACATACAGCTTAGATAAAGCATTAATGTAGCACAGCTACAGCTAGAGGTATACCTAACGCATGCAGCATAGGCTTACACACAGCGTAGGCTTCGATAAGGTTACACGAACAGCACAGCCAGAGCATAGCTACAGCTACTGCTCACATACAGCGCAGCTACAGCTATGGCCACACATACAGCACAGCAACAGCAAATGTACAACATTGCTGTATAGTACAGGTACATCACAGCTACAGTTAGAGGTACACCTAACGCATGCTGATATCTGCAGCTACACATACAGGATAGGCTTTAGATATGGTTACATGTACAGCACAGTTAGAGCATAGCTACAGCTACTGCTCACACACAGCACGGCTACAGCTATGGCCACACATACAGCACAGCAACAGCACACGTACTGCACACATGCAAAACCCGCACAGCACAGCTTGTAAGCCCGACACATAACTAAGTTGAGCCTCAGAAATGGGCCTCCTCATTCGATAGAGTCAAACTAGGCGCATCAACGGTGGAATGCACAGGGGAGTTGTCCACCGTGAAACTCTCTTTCGACAGTCTCCTTAGCTTGTCCGCTTGGAATCCTCATCGACAGCCGCTGACACCAAAGAGATGGGGGAAGGGGCTGGATGCTAACGCAGGAAGTCCCTCATTTCGCATGCATTATTCACGCATTGGAGTATGTTTGTCTTTAAGCTGATTAAAATCTTATTGTGTCATTGTTGGCGCGGACCAAAGGCTTAGGAGAGCGCTTGAATCTCTCGAGAGCAGGTTCAAATACAGCACATCGGCGTTCTACATCAGCCCTGGGCTTCTGCAGGGGTAGGAATGTTGTGCGAGAGTGACAGGTGCCTTGCTGCAAATTTGCGGAAATGTTTTCCTCCATGTGTAGAATATTTACCACGCCTACATTCAGTAGCTGACATCACTGGTCTTGTGGACACTGTGAATACATTTTCATGAAAGTAGCATTTGTTACATTGTTTGCTTTTATATGAATGCTCTCTTGTTTGTTTGCCACTCTTTCTCTGCATTGCTGTAATATATAGTTAAGCAGAATTCCTCTTGTAGGTTACGATAATGTTCTAATGTCTTGTGTCTGTTACTCATGCTCACAGTTATGGTACGATATGATTTTGAGGGAAGAGCACAAGTCGTATTGGCTTCTTCAACTTCTTTGATGTTTTTGCCGGGTCGTGCTCGCACTTTTTGGAGTTTAACCTCCTGCGGGCACTGAATGTCACACTCTGTGCGTTTGTGCCGGGAAGCTCATTAGCAATTCTCGGCTCAGCACTGCCGCGACCCGCCATGGAGAAAAAACTGTCGAACTTTCTGGTAAAAGTGTTTGAGTTGAGGCTTTCCTTCAGCGCAGGTGTTTTTAATTTGAGTCTATTTCATGACTGGTGTGTGCCCTACCGCAGTGTCTCGCCTTCTCTCATCAAGTGTATGATTTTAGGGAGAAGTTCAAAGTCGTGCTTCGCAAACAGCACAGTGTTGACTCATTTCCATTGTGAATTATTTTCTGTTATGTAAGGGAAAATCTCCTTCTCGAATTTTTTTTTTTTTTTTTTTTTTTTTTTCGCCCTGGGAAGTTCAACACCAAGTTTGTCTGTATGTCTGTTCTCAGGCAGATTACAGGATTATGCTACATGTTATTCACCAGGTGAAGTCTGTGTGTTTTTGCGCAGACATGTTCGGCTGTCCGCCGCTAACTCTGTTCAGCTAATGCGCGGCCTCCCTAGTGTCAGTGTCTCTTTGATCACTCGAAAGAAAAGCTGTTCACTGCAGCGCACCAGTAATTATACTCCTTTGACTTAGATGTTTATTAGTGAGAAGGGACCAGTTCTTTAGAAATAAGTGGCTGTTCTACTTTAAGTCTATTATTCTGTGATTATCATAGACTTCAAAGTCTGTGCTCACTGAGGTCATTTGTAGCTTGGGACTCCTCAAAGCTTTGACTTGGAGTAATAATCTTCTCTCAGCTGCTCCGTATTCACTGAGATGTGATAGAAACTGTGCTGTGGAAGGGTGATTACAGACACTGTTTCAAAATAAAAGCCGCTCCATGTCTTATTCATGCCTGTGTCTGTCATGTTGGGTCTTATGGGGTTTCAGGCAGAGACTGCTCGCCAGCTGGGGCCCCGCCATGGGCTGCCAACATCTGCAGATAGCGGCACCGCGTGTCTCCTGGGGTGATGACCCTGTGACCTTTGACCTTCCCCCCTCATTTCCTGCAGTTGGGGGTTGGGGAGTGCCAATCCTCTCAGAAAGGCAAATGGAAATGAAGATGTGTTCTGCCCCGTGAACATTAGCCGCTAAAACCACTCGCGTGTGTGTTTGTGTGTGTGTGTGTGTGTGTGTGTGAATAATCTGTAATGGACTTGTAATAAAGACATCAGAAGCCAGCTGCTTTCAGTGCGCTTTATGGCAGTGGGGGTGGTGTCTTCATTTAGGCCGTTCCTTTCACCTGGAGCCTGCAGCGGCTGGTCCTGAAGAGCCTTTGCCACCAGTTTCCTGCTAACACAGAATTACACCATTAATGGCTAGTAATTACATAATTAATCATCTCACCTGGTGTCTGTAGTCTCAGCTGTCCACTGAGTTAAACGTAAGAAATAAACTAGCGTACCCTATGGCTCTAATAGTTTGTAGTGCTTTGTTTTACTCTGTGCTGCACACAGAATGTATAGTACTCTCTGCATATTATAAACTGTATGATGGTCGTCCAGTAGTGCTGTTGCATTGTGATTCATGGTGTTCATTAGTCAAATAGAGGGTGGTGAAGCTGGGGAGCTGACGGTTATAAACGGGGCCTGGTTTGATGTTTTCCCATCCTCGATTGGACCGTAAAGCTCTGAATCTTACCTAGTTATGAATGCAGGGTATGCTAAATAAAGCAAAATTCTGGCGAAAAGCCTTGCAGTGGCCTGTCTGTGGGAGCACGCCGGTTATCTGCAAGGTGACATTGGTAATATCAAACCAGGCCCATACGGGGCAGGAACCGAGAGAAAATGATTGAAGTTGTGATCTGTAACCTCACCTTGCCCTCATCTCTCTCCATTATCACCTGACAGGGGCCTGCAAACCACAGAGAATATATTAATGCACTTTTTTTTTTTTTTTTTTTTTTTTTGCTCTCAATGCATCCAGCTGTCATGGGGGACCTTGAATTATGCTTGGCTGGCAAATTAAATGGGACATGTAATTTGCCAAGTCAAATGTCCCTAAAACGCACAAATTACCAGGCCATTATGCTGTGAAATGAGCCAGAGAAGGGATATATAAATACATAGACATATAAATCTGCATAAATTCCATCTGGACTGTATGAATTGAGGAAGTGCACATTCGGGCTGACGAGTGCTGGCAGGTTGGGTCTGTTAACCTGGTAATGGAAGTCAAACTGCATATGAATGGGAATAGCTGGCCAGGCATTCATTTTTTAATTTTATTTATTTTTTATTTAGTGGCTTCATTCATGCATTTCTGCGTTGAATTCAGGTAATTTCTTTAAAAGAATGTTTAGGAAGGAGTGCTTCCTGGACTCAAACTCAGTCTAGTATGAGGTGCTCTTTGGAAAAGGATGCATTTAAACTTGAAAATCGCAAAAATCACGAAAGGAAAACTCCAAGGCCCTCCCTTAAAAACAATAAAATGCCTTTATTATCATGGCACGGTCATGGGTAATTTCTTTGTTGCTGTAGTATAGCTGGGAGTGTGATGGTGTGATGTAAATGCGAGCAGAGGGAGAGGGTTATGAAATGAGTAGAATGATCAGTTGGTGCATCAGGGCTGTGAATGTATGCGTGTGTGTTGGTGTGCGTGTGTCAGAGTGGGGCCAAGAGAAATGGTCTGGTGTGTGTGTGTGTGTGTGCGCCTGTGTGTTTGTGTGTGTGCGTTTGTTAAAGGAACTGCGAATCAGTGTGTATTTGTGCACGTGCATTCCGGAGTGTTTGGGGAGGGGGGGTGGGGTTGGCTGGCACTGAAGGGGTCACAGCAGCTGTGTTAGGGGGACACATTTGGGACACTTCCCTCCCTCCCTCCATCCCTTCTCCTGTCTGCTGGCAGGACGGGCGTCTCCGTAGCAGCTGCCTCTGGCAGGTCGAGCTTTCCATGCCCCTCTTTCACTCAGCCCAGCGTCCCATGGGCCAACACCGGCAGTGGAGCAAATTGAAACGTCCAAAAACTGCCTCTGTTCTGATAAAAATTCTGTATAAATTTTGTTTGTGTCCTTTTGAAAGCTCTTGGTTGTCATCTTCAATTGCACTTTTGTGACTGTGTTTGTTTTTTTTTGTGGACATCTGTAATTGTTTTGCTTTCCTTTTGGAATTACATTGTTTTAAGCAACATTTTGTGGTGTATCTGGTCGTTGTCTCTCTCTCCCGTGATTTAAAGTGACATGCTGTGCATCCATCTCTTGTAATTTAAGAGATTAGAGGGCTGGGGGCAGTTCTTGGACCAAGCAAATTTGTGCTTCCTGCATGCTTGATTGATGTTTATATTTATGAAGAGCCTTGAGATCGCCCGTATAAGGATGTTGATGGGCCCTCTTGGACTCTTGTATGGGGGTTCTGATTGGATGACTGAGTTATTTGGGTTTTGGTTGGGTATCTGTGTAAGTGCTCTGATGTGCGTTAACCTCTTCATCTCTAAATTTTGACTTAAGTTTTCCCTCAGGGAGGTTCAAGTCAGAAAGAGCATTTTTTTACATACACATACATATTCCGTATCTGTGGGTGGCAGTGCTTCACTGGTGCTACATCACACTTCTTTTGAGAGAAATGTTCTAATTCAGGGTGCCATGTTTAGATAGCTACAGCATTACTTCAAATGGAAAATATCTAGATCTTGTACATCATTTTGTACTCATCTCCCTGTAATTCAGTGGGACATATTTGGGGTCATTTGAAACCTTGGGAATCTCCTTTAGAATTTAACATAGGCCTGAAGTTCCACAGGTTTGAATACAGCAGCTGCATTTGATGGACGTAGGTTTGATGGGGTTAAGTGTTGCCTGAGATTCAACAGTCCTTGAGTGATTGTTGATCCAGTGTTCGTCTGTGTGGCTCCAATCCAGTCAAGAGTTTTTCCGCAGTATTGTGCCTGTTGTGGAGACGACATTTAGAGCTTTAAGGAGGGCATGAAATGTGAGTTATTTGTTAACACTTACTGGGGTTTATGTCGGGTTAAAATTTACTCTAAGGTTGATAAATAATTCTAGTTTGAGCATTTCAGATTAAAATCGAATATAAATAACTTCAAAAACAATACTGTTGCGGAGACAACATCTGAGAATTGCAATGTTTTGGTACACAATGTTTGTTTAGAAATGTCTCGGAATTCCTGGTAATTTTGCGTTCTTGGTTGCTCCTGCAGTGACGAAGGGTACGCGGTTACTTAATGAGGATTTCAATAGGGAAACAACTTGTCCTCCCTTTGTGAAACTTTAATCGGAGAAATCAGAGTAGTTTATTTGCGGAGGCACCGTGTTTTGTCCCAAATACTGTGCAATGACCCTCTAATAAGCCAACTTTTAGCGCTGCCCTTCTTCTGCACTACTATTTCTGTTTGTAGATCATTTAAGCATAATGGATCCTCGCTGTGACTGCATTAGGCTCTGAGCGCAATTTATTATCATTATTTAAATATCTTGATCAAGTGGAAACATTGGTGGTTTGTGCTGACTGCATTCATTTCTGCTCACTCTCTTCCTCTTCTTGAACTGTAGGAGAATCGGTAGTTATTTTTAACGTTAGCAGTTTTCATTACCACGTTAGGATATTTGCCATTTTTACGACTGTGGACTTTTAATAAGTCCTATTTTCTGTTAATAAGGAGGAGGCCTAATCTTCCGTTGAGCTGAATGTGTGCAGTGGGGAGGATTTGCATGTTAAGCATTGTGCCTTCAGCATTTTCATACAGAATGATTAAACCCGTCTTTTCTCTTTTTTAATCAGCGTTTCTTTTCGTCTCGGCACATTTACAATCCCACAAAATGTTTTTGCCCCAAAATGAAATTGGCGGGAGGAAAGTTACCGCTGCTGATAAACTCGAGCCCTTGGAAATTTCCGGTCATGGAAATAGTTGCGCAGACAAAAACGCAAGGAGTTTGATACGGAAGCGCAGAGGTAACAATGAATGGTAATATTTGCACAAAGATTTACATGCCCATTTGCATCGGCCTAGTTCCGCCTGTGTAAACGAGCGGACTGGTCCTCGTGATTGGAAGCTCGTGGGGAGCCGCTGGTTTGGCTGCTCGTTGCTGGAGCACTGCGGTGAGGTTGGGGGCGGTGATCGGGAGGGAGACGGGAGTGTTGGGGAGTAGGGTGGGGGTGGGGCTCTGAGAGACTGTTCGAGAGTGGGAGTTTGAGTGGGCGGTGTGTGGCAGTGGATGTTTGAGACTGTGGGAGTGGGGGATGGGGCTGGTGGGGAGGGTTTGGGGAAGTGGGTGGACAGTGGGAGTGCGCGTGGGAGATTGGGCGGGGAGGAAGTGGGAGGGGGAGAAGGGGTGGGGTTCAGGAACGGTACTCTGGCCGTAACAGATGGGTCGCCTGTGGATATTTACCAGGAAGGACCTGCTCAAACTCAGGAGGACACGCTGCTGTGAGAAATGAGCCAATCTGCATCCACTCCAAACACTGTGCACCTCCCCCCCATCTCTGTGTGTGAAGCAGCATTATCCAGCGCATCATTTGAATATATTCCAATAAGCCTTTTAAAAACTAATCAAGCAATCATCTTTTATTTAGTTGTTATTTCTGCTGTTGCCAGAATTGATTCGTGCGGATGAGGGGAAGCAGTTATGCTGCGTGTCGTCTCCAGCTCGTGGAATAAATGAGGCAGCTTCTGCCACTTCTGCCATTTAGAGGATAATGCGCTCGGTACCGACTGATTCATTGACTCTTCATTAACAGCGAAGCCAGAAGAATGGAGCAGCAGACGGTGACTGTAAACGTCAGAATACAAGATGCGCGCTCTGATTGGCCGAGGAGATTTCAATTCATGCTTGAATGTGTGATAAAAAAAATGCGGCCCTGGCTTCGAAATCTTTGTGCTAAATGGTGTTTTGGCTCTCGCCTCGTGGTTGGCTGTTGTTCACTGTCACGTACACGAGTGAGGGAGGCGTTGATGAAATGGGCTGAAACTGTGTTTAGAATTTCAATCCGCTTCCCTCTCCTACTTCGGGGTGGTCGTATAGGCACCCCTGCGCCATGGACCCTGACTCAATGGGCGCTACAGCTTAAACATGCACACCGGCCTACTGGCCAACTTTTTTCTCGCTAAAACCACACAGTACAAAGGGAGAGGCTACAACTGTTTTACTCATTAATGCCACACAATACTACAGGAGATCCAGTGGCGCTATTACCCACTATAGTCGCACTGCGTGACAGTGGCTAGTTTAACGGCTGCCTTAGGGGACAAATACCGAAGGGTCCATTACTTTTTATACACACTACAGCCACACAGTACTACAGGAGAACCGGCTACTGTTCTACATTTTACAGTCACGCAGTACTATAGGAGAACCAGCTACTGGTCTACAGTTTACGGTCAGACAGTACTATAGGAGAACCAGCTACTGGTCTACAGTTTACGGTCAGACAGTACTATAGGAGAACCAGCTACTGTTCTACATTTCACGGTCAAGCAGTACTATAGGAGAACCAGCTACTGTTCTACATTTTAGGGTCACAAAGTACTATTGGAGAACCAGCTACTGTTCTACATTTTACGATCAGACAGTACTATGGGAGAACCAGCTACTGTTCTACATTTTAGGGTCACAAAGTACTATTGGAGAACCAGCTATTGTTCTATATTTTAGGGTCACACAGTACTACATGAGAGCCAGTAGTATTTTCAGACTACCGTTACAGAGTACTGGAGGCGAACTGACAGAAACTTTGACACACTTTGGTACTATAGCGCTACAGGAGATATAGTGACTGTTTGGCATCAGCGGTGAGGACCCAGCGGCGTCTCAGATGTGTGTTTATAGAGACGAGTCCGTCCTCGGTTCACTTCGCTCGCATGTGGGGCCTGTAACTCTGGCTGCCTCATGCCTGTGAGCATCAGCTGCTGGTTTTGTGTACGTGACCCTCTCTCTACCGTACGTCCATTTTCCGCTCCAGCAGATCCTTATGGGCTTCTGACCGCCATCCCAGTCAGTGACATCGAGAGTTAGCGGCGCTGGGCTGTGTGTGAACGGGTGAGCCCCAGCTGTCGAGTCATACATGTGACTGTAAAGGGACTTCGATTTCCCTCCCGGAACAGCTCCATCCTGTCTAATCGGCTGGCGAGGTGCACGTGCGTGAAGGACCCCGCGCTGTTAAATTGTGCTGTTACCCAACCCACCCTCACCCCACTCCACCCCACCCACACCCTAATGGACCTGACTGTTTTTATTTCCTCTCAGCTGATGACTCCTGCAGGGTAAATAATTCATGGTAATGGCAGCACGGGGAGCCAAAAAGAGCGAGACTGGCAGTTGAAAGAGGGTTTTGTTTTGTTCCCTAACCCCCGGCTGCACCCCCGGCAGAAGCAGCAGCTTGCCCGACAGCGGGGGCTCCAGATAGGTATCTGCTGAGAGCGATAGACCTGCCAGTGCGGGGTGGGCCGGAGAGCCTCCAGCGCATTGGCCCTCCCGCGACGCGCTCCCTATCGGAGGATCGGGCCGCGACTAATGCGATCGACAGCCACCCGCGACCCCGCCCCCCTCCGCCATCCCACAGGGTCAGGCCCCCCCGCCCCCACGCCCCAGCGCCACCAGGCTCTGGCAGTCACCGTAACGATAAGCCCATGTCGCCCTCCTATCTTCTGTGGGAGTAATGCGCCCTGAAGGGCCGTAGATAAATAATGGATTAATGCAGGAACAGAGACAGAGATGGGATTGGCCAATCGCTCAGGTGGAGCTGGGGTCTCTAAATCTCATCTCCCTCTCTGTCTGTTTGAATGTGAATTTGAATTTGCACTGGCTCCATTGGCCACACAAGGACAGCCTGCTCCGTGTGGACTGTGAGTGGATTTCAAATCTCACGGGTTAGTCGAGCAGGGATGATTCAACAGCTGTATGTGTTCATTTACAGATGCAGTGGTCACGCCTTTTGAATTATTTCTCTTTAGACGATAGGACAGAACAGTGGCTCATTGCTAACCGTAAAAATGTGATTTCTGTTATACTAGTTCTGCGATTAAAACATTCTTGGTGGATGATAAAAATGTATGAAAGTGTACCTTCTTCCTTTTGAAATAATGTTATCATTTAGGTTCTTCCCAACATCCTCCCACTGTATTTTGATTTGCCGTTTTTGCAGATATCTTGGTTGTATTAATTACGTTTTCTGATAGTTCTTGAAGGCGAGATGGATGTCAGTGCACCTGTGGGGCTAGGTTCTCTGAGAAAATCTAGGTCACTGTGGGGTAAACGTGCAAGGGTTGCGGGAAATCGAATCTCACAGGTGTCGAGAGGAGGTGGCGCCGTTGGCTTCTCGGCTGCAAACGCGCGCTATTGACTGCTCCCTGAAAACCGAAACGAACACGAAATCAAACGTTAGTGTTTGTATGATTGATGCATAATAGTGAATAACCTTTGTAGTGTAAAAGCGGCTGCAGTGCAATCAAAACAATGGATATACAATTTTTTAATTAAAATTTTAAACCATATTTTTATTGAGTGCACCATACGACTGCACTTTCCCCTCCTACACTGGGATTTGAATGTTTGCAAAATTTTTCAAATAAATCAAGTAATATGTATCTAGATAATGTAATTTTTTTTTTTTAAATATATGGAGTAATACGGTAATTGTTTTATGTTTATGATATAATGTCTTTATTAAAAAAAAAAAAGAAAAAAACTTCAGTGATATTTTGTTTTCATTGCATTCTCTTCATAATTAATATATAACAGGATTTTAGATTGCTGCGGAGTCACTTTAAAGGGAGGTTTTGGTTACCGGTTCTGGACTGTCTCTTCAACTGCTCTTCTTCTCTGCAGAATTTAAATAGTGGTTCCTTCCCCTTTAGAGAAGTTGGATTTACCCTTTGAACTCCTTCCCATATTATAACTGTAGCAGCCAGTGATATTAAGCTCTTAGCTGAAACATCATCAGCACAGTGACATGCCCTGCCTCATTCTCGCTGCCCAACCTATGCCACAGAGCAGCCAGAGAGTCGTCATGGATCCTGTGACTCAAATGTTCTCCATGCACCATCCGCACGAGCTTATCGCTGACCTGGTTTAAAGAAAATGGGAGACTTCTGTCCTCATTGGCTGAACAGTCATTGATTGAAATGGGTGAGTCACTGATAGCATTGAGTCGCTCTGCCGACATTGGTTTCTATGGAGTAGCACACTATCGTAGCTACAGCACGTACTCAACATAGTGCTGTCAATCATTAATCTATTTCTACTCAGTGCACTGAACTGCATATATATATATGAAAGAATGAATGAATGAATATTTTATTTAAGTGTCGTGCACTCAAGGTGCCCAACCCACATGGGCTTATAAGAACTATATATATATATATATATATATATATATATAGTTATTTTACGCGGGATTATGTATTAACCTTTAATGAGACCAAAATGGAGGAATAATAATGCTCTATGCATAGAACGTGGGTTGCACACCAGTGCATCTGAGAGACGCAGTTTTTATCCTGAAATTGCAGCAGGTCTGTGTGTTGGTCTCAATGCACACATATTACAGGAAAACCACAAACGTGCGGAAGTGCAGTGCTTGTTGTGTAACTGTCCGAGAGGAGGTCATCAGGAATGCAGGTTGTGATTACATCCTTCTGTCAGCGGCTCCTGCTCTCAGATGGGCCTGCTAACTAATGCTTGCACAAAACACTCGCTGAAAGCTATACACACGCGCACTGTAATGCACACCCTCACGCCACACGCTGGTACAAATGCACGTGCAGTCTTACTGTGAACCGGGCGTACTAGCACACGGCATCACACACACACACGCACTCTCTTACACCACAAATGCTGCAATAGATGAGTGACGTCCTGGACGTTCTATTGACTGAATGTAAATGTCATGTCGACTGGCGGAGCGCCTGCACTCAGTGAGGTCAGAGAGAATGAGGTTATCTGTGCTGAGGAGTGTCCCTGTGATATTAGCAGCGCTCTGTGAGTACAGAGGGCTCAAGAGAGCGCCGTATCTCTCCGGAAAGCTCTTGCCTTTGGGTGCAGTCACAGTAACTGCAGCGGAAATGCTATCAGGGGATCGAATTTCGGCCTTTCAAACACTGGTCTTTAGGAAGCGCGGTACTGTGGGGCTGTGCTGCAGCTGTGCGGGGAGGCTGGCTGTGTGGAAATCGCAGAAGCGAACGCCGTGTCACTGTCATATGAGTGTCTCCTTCCCCTTTTGAGCGACCCTGCTGATGCACACGACCGCAATATGCGGTCACTTCAACGCCTCTCGAGAACATTGCCTCATTCAGGCGCTGACGGAGTCATGCAGGCGTTCTCACGTGGACACATACGCACTCGTTAACACAGAGCCACTGGAAAAGAACATCGACCAGCGGGGTCTCACAAACATGTCGCCGTGCAGGACGCAGACAGATGAATGTTGCCAACATTTGCTTTGTATAATTTCTCAATTATGTTTATGGGAAGACCAGGAACTTGAAATGGATTAATGCAAGTGTCAAAGCCTATTACAATGGCAACAGCTAAGACATGTATGGATTCTCTAACTGTTTTTAAGTAATTGGCCATTCTCATGTTACTGAGGTCACCCTTTAAGAACTTTTTTTTTTTTTTTTTTAACCATGGAAAGTCCATAACTTTCTCAGGGATGCTCTGAAATTCTGGGGAGCGTAAGAAAAGTCGGTTGAGGAAAACGGAGCGTATTTTGGGGTTAATGACTGTGCCCAAGAGCACAGCTTTTTTCAACTTCATCTTCATTCAGTGTAACTCAGCATCTTGGATGTCCACCGGGGCCTCGCACCTGTAATTCCACTTCTGTCCATCGAGCGACCAATCACCAGGCCACCCTGCCACCTAGATTTACAACGTTGTAATATAATTACGCCCTTGTTCTGAAAACTAGCTGAAAGTCACCTGATACACTTATCAGCGATGACTTAGCTGGGTGCGGTGGTGAATTTGGTAAGGGCTAAACTGGGAGCAGTTGGCTTTCTGCGGGGCATGCACGGGGTGCAGAGAAAGGGAGAGGGTGGTTCATGCCACCTGTCCAGGAAAAGGCTGAATTACCCCATTTAAAGGCCTGAAATCCCAAATCTTGACTCAGTTGGCCAAGTCTCCACACGGTTACTGCCTGACGTATCCTCTCAGTCAACAGATCTAATGGCTGCGGAGATGAGGGCCAGGAACCATAAACTGCACTCAGGAGGGGCAACGCGTAATTTGCATGAGATACACGTCTGCCTATGCTGATATTTGCATTTGTTTGTTTTGTAATTTGTTTTTTTTGTATCAAATACATGGTGACTCTCTCAGGAGGATTAGCACTCTCTCTTCTCAGAGTTCATGAAAAGGACTCCAGGTTTGGCTTTGCTGCTTAGTGTGCCTAGCAGTGTCTTATCTGTCAGCTTTTGGTGCCTGATTGTTTGCTTGGTATATTTGCATTCCCTGTAACATGGTTGATGCATAATCTTTGGCTTACTCAGGCTATAAATGGCAACTTCTTTTTGCAGTTTTTCTAATGAATATTTTTTCAGGTGTGCTTTCTGGCTTATCGGAGAGGCAAAGTGGGCTTCTGCAAGTTATCGTTCCCTAATACTCCCCTTATAAATATTCAGTGTGCGACATTGCCTAGAAGGATTATTTTGTTAATGTCTGCCGCAGTGTTTTCTGGTCTGAGTTCCTGCCTCAGACAGCAAACATTCTGTTCTTTGATTAACGAGGGCCATTTTTCATGTAACCGTCGGCTCGGCTCACTCCACCAATCAAACGCAAGGAGGTTCTGAAACCTCGCAGCTTTTGCTGTGAGAACTTTGGAGAAGAAAGTTCCCAAGAATGAGGAAAAAAGGCTGCGAGTATTTGTTCCTGGTTTGGGACTGTGAGCTGCAGGCCGGCCTTCACTGAAGTCCTGAGAACACTTATCTGCTCGCTGACGCATTTAGTAAGTGTGATGTTTGCCGCGAGTCTCGGCTGCTCATTTCTGACTCGCCCATTGGCTGTCGGTCTCTGCTCTGCTGGAGATCCAGGCTGCGAGTGTAGGCGTCGTTACTCTGGCCACGCCCACTGCGGACTCAGCGTTAACCGGGTAAGACCCAACAGCAGCACAGCTCGTCCTGAGCTTTGGGTCCGACAGACGAACAGGCAGATGGACGAGTGTGATAATCATCATGGGTGTGACGGTGCAAAGTGTTTGCTCTGCTGCCTGCTGTTCTCCTGGAACTCTGCAATGGTTGCCCTGCCAACCGGTCAGTGATTGGAGGACACCGGGGCCTCGGATCTGTCTCTCAGTCTGTCTTGACCTATCAGAAGGGCACGGCCATGTCACATGATACTCAGTCCTGATCTCCGGCATAAGGCTTACTTCAGACCTGCCTGATTATCAATCCCATCATGCCTTTCAGAGATGCACAGAACACTTCTCTTTCACAAATTTATTCTTTATGAAATGTCAAAGGAGACACATGAATAATAAAATAAAATGGAAATATGCACTTCAGAGTTGCTGTGAATAGCTGCTGGAAATCCACTGTGGTTTCTAAGAATAGTTACAGGCATGGATTACTTTTTATGTAGTTCTGGTTCAAAGTGCAATACATTTCAAACATCATGCTGTTGCTAACTCGGGCCAAGCTACTCAGACCTGTTATCAATAAAATATCAAGAGTCATGAGAGAACTTGCTGGAAACCAAAGGTAATTTTGAGGTTACCATCATATGGGAACAAAGCCCTTCAGCTCTGTTCATGAAATGGTAACATTGTACTCTGCCTATAACCCGCTACTTTGCTGAAGGAAACGGCAAGTGAATGGTACACTGCGAGCAACACAATAACACTTTTGATTAAAAAAGAAATGAAAAGGTATCCACAATATTTTCCAGTTTCTTTCTGTGTCAGCTTTTGTTTTTGTTCTCCGCGTCCAGAAATGTAGCTCCAGGAGGGTTCGGCAGAGTACAATACAATTTTATATTTTTACTCTTTTTCATTTACTGACGTGAAGTTGTGCACAAGTTTTTACCTCCAGATAGTGCGTAGGTGTATCATTTCACTCATTTTTATGAGTACTGTACTGTGCATACTCTCCGCTGGTCTCTTAGCAACAGGTCTGCCGTTATGCATTGGTAAGTGACCTGTTGCCGCATAGCAAGTTTAATTGGAATGAGATCGATATAGAACGTGGAAAGATGGCCAGATTCATTACTGTGCGGTTCACAGAGTAATCGCCACGCAGATCATCCAACATGAAGGGAACTGCTGCATCATTCATGAAAAATAGCTGCAATGAGGAGCCGTTGTTAAAACTGTGCAGTCACTAGATGTCCGCTATGTTGCGATTTGTGAGTTATGCCATGTCATGATGTTATGCTAGGTTATTCAGTTGTGATTTACCCGACATTAAATGGGTGAGGGATTGGAGCCCTGCTTTCCCTGAAGTATTAACCCTTAGAGCACTGAAATTAATTAAAAAAAAAAAAAAAATATATATATATATATATATATACAATTAATTATCTTGTGCTGTTGAAAACCTATCATGTGGCGACTTGTTTAAAAGAGCTCCCCATGT
The DNA here is from genome assembly GCA_029692085.1 of Gymnothorax javanicus. Classification (NCBI taxonomy): domain Eukaryota; kingdom Metazoa; phylum Chordata; class Actinopteri; order Anguilliformes; family Muraenidae; genus Gymnothorax; species Gymnothorax javanicus. The sequence continues at coordinate 120,641,407 of CM056199.1, read as the reverse complement.
GGGAGCTCTTTTAAACAAGTCGCCACGTGATAGGTTTTCAACAGCTTTGATTTTGATATCTTACATCATTGAGCCACAATAGCTGCATTTAGCGCTCTAAGGGTTAATGGCGGGGCTTGAGAGGGAAGCACGTTTGCTCGCTGTGAGAGTCTGGCCCTCTCTTCCTGCCCAGACTGCAGGTGCTGGTTCGTTTCTCCTCTGGATCTCTCATCTATCAAGGGCAGACATTCGTCTGAGCTGTTTTCATTGTTTTTGAGAGGAAACATTTGGTACGGTCAGAGCTGCTTGGGGAAACGGCTATCCCTTGCTCTTCCTGTGGGGTTGTGGCTATCACTGTTCTTTCACTGTGACACTAAGTGGTTCTCAGGGTGACCGAAGGTCCCAGAGAAATATGTGGCTGAAGTCATATCAATGCATATGAGCTAGACAGGGGGAAGAAAATTGCCATGCTGAACAATTGCTGGCTGAAACCTTATCTGTGCCTATGATGGAAATCTCAAAAACACCCATTCACCCTTGTGTACTCCTGGAGGATTTAGGAGATCCCAGGTGCAGAGAAAGGTGTGTGTTTGCGTGTACGTGTGCGTTTGTGTGTGCAGTGTGCTGACTGCTGGGTGTGGCTGTGTAAACCAAATGATAGGTGGTGAAGCTTTGGGCTAAAACTGAACTGTAAAGGCCTAGCTTAATCTCCGAATCTCTCTCGCTCTCTCCTTCTAGACGGAACCTCACCAAACTCTCGCTCATCTTCAGCCACATGCTGGCCGAGATTAAAGCCATCTTTCCCGGAGGACAGTTCCAGGGCGACACCTTCCGCATCACCAAGGCCGATGCCGCTGAGTTTTGGCGCAAATTCTTCGGCGAAAGGTATGTCTCTCTGATCCGTCTTTTCCTTTTTGCCAGCACATCAGGCGTTTACATTGAATAATGCACATTGACTATTTTTGATTTGGTTCATGAATACGGGATACTCGAATATGCTGTGTTATAATTTTTTAGATATATTTTTTTTCCCTTTTTGGGGCTACGCTTTCAAAAGCATCAGGAAGATTGAATTTATAAGAAATGTGAAAGTCAATTGTTCTCAATTTTCTATGCAAAGGGAAGCCCTCATCTGTATCTGAAGAAAATCAATGTTTCCTTAGAGTATTTGAAATAGAAAACTTGCAAATTTCAGGCCATGGAAAATGCCTCTGTGGGGGTAAAAATAAATTCCACCACTATCAGGTTTTCGATGTGACATCCCGTCCCCTGGATGACCTTGTAGCTTTCAAGTGATTGACTAAAAAAGCTTCACAGCCTCACTGCCGGAAAGAAAGCAGAATGACCGTCCAATGACTTTCAGGGATGTCATGTGAATAGGTCGTCTCACGGTTACCAGAAAAATGGGCTGCTAACGTGCTAACAGTTTCAGGTCAAAACAGACGCGAGCATTGATGTGTTATTGTGGTTCTGCTCAAAGCACAAAGGCATTTCAATATGCTTTGGATGCAACTTATGAGCTAATTTGCATGTATGAAATCATGCTGGAAAACTACAGTGCAGGTAACCATGGTGTTTTCAGCCCCACAGAGACTGTGAAAGCCAGTGTGTATTTTCCCTTTAGCTGAAGTTAACGTGCCTCCCTGGGGCTCTCGCCCACGTCTCTCTGGTCCCACCTAGTCCTTCATTCTCACTCAGCTATCGAGGTTTGCACGTTTCTCTGCGAAGACTTTCATCGGTAAGCCTTTTCTTTAATAGTTTGTTCCATTTACTTTATGCAGGCTTCCAAAGCGTTGGGCCTTTTTATGCAGGAGAACCTCTGCTTTGACTCTCTCCGAAAGTGAGTATCCCTCATAGCGCCCCACCGTCCCAGAAACTTGCCTCTCGAGCGCTGCACCCCTTTAGATGGTGGCAGGCTTTGATCCATTTGCCGCTCACAGGGCTCCTGAGCTGTTCGTTGCAGGTGTACAGAAGGCCCTCTTCTTCCTGAGAGGGAGATGTCGCAGGGAGAGCCTCGTCCCTGTGTGCCGGGAAGGAGATAAGAGGAGAGTGCTGGCCGCCGGATTCCGTTTCATGAGAGATGTGTTATGGATTGTCGCGATGCTCAGCATGCGGGACGGCAAGGGTGTGCAAAACTGGTGCCATTTCTTGCGTCATCCTGATGGTCTCATTGTGGGGGCCGAGACGTTGTGGGGCTTTTCTGCGGCGTTTATTTCAAGCTTTCTTTCAGCATCTTAACTCCCCACCCCAACGCGCCCATCATGGCGCAGAGGTGGATGTACATTTTGCGTATAAAACTGCTGCTAATTCTCTTAGTACGTGTACTAGTTCCAACATCTCGGGTGACCAGGGCCTGTCGCCATGGAGATGGAATATACTGGAAATACATTTGTATGACATTCGAACACTTTCCTGCTCATGGGCTTGCCGCCATACTAGTGAAAGTGCCGTGTATAGACATCACTTTTTGGGTGTCAAAATGGCAGTGTTTGGGAACATCAGTAGCCGGGATAAAGGTTGATATTGTTGGTGTTCAGAGGTTAACTCATCTGTGCGTTTACCTGCATCGCTGCATTGCTTGCTCCGCCGGTGCCTCGATGACTGTTGCTGTAAACCTGAACCCTTTATGCAGCCGGATATTTACCTAAGCCTTTCAAGTCGTGCGCATCGCTCAAGGGCATCTTCGCACCGTCACGCCAAGAATTCAAAATGGACTGGCGCGCCTCGGGCTCCCTCACAGGAAACAGAATTTATAAGTACTCAGGACTCTGGCCTGGGGCCCTTCCTGAGCGGAAGTTTGCCTGCCGTACTCGTGGTTTATCTCCTGATACCTCGCTTTATTTACCTGCGTGGGTTATGGCAGGATACTACAAGCCCAAAGATGAGGTTCCCGTGCCTCTGTTTGATGGTGTGATGTTCTCTGTGGGCTGCTCCTTGGTGAGGACTTGCAATCCATCCAAAAAGAGGACGTAAGGCGACGGGATTGACTTGAGTCAACACTCTGTCTTGGCCCAGTTCACCATAGTCCCTCTTTGGTTGTAATCTTCTTCTGTGGTCTTTTTCTGAGGAGTTTTGTGCTGCAGTCCTTGGTTGTTGGTTCAGGGTGCCTCTTCCTCATCCTTTTACTGAGGAAATGCCTGGATCTCGATGTAGCCTGAGTTAGAGGCTGATGCTAACCCCCTGCTAGCAAGAGCGATGATAGACAAGCCCCCCCTTGGTCTGACCGCTGGCAGGAGAGGCTGTGGACTGGCACGTGCTGCCCAAAAAGAGCAACGCCCTCTGCCTCTCCCACTCACCCGTTCCCTCACTCTCGGTTCGATGGTCATCCGCTCTGAACACATTCAGAGCAGCCGTAATCTGTGGCTCACCCGCTGCAGATTGTGAATTAGCCGCTCAGGAAGCAGAGAGGATGCTGGAAGCTGGGTTGAGACCTGGCCCATGGTTCGGTCTCTCAAGGCAATCTCGCTCTTAGCTGTTATTTGTTGTCTGGGACTATGTTCCTTTCGACCCTCTGCTCTTTTTGACTGGTGCAGAATTTGCCTCAAACACATTCCTTTCTATTTTGGTTTCCTGCTGTACTGGTTTAAGAGATGAATCCGTCATGATTATATACTTTTCCCAATGTTCATGGTCGTCAAGTTAAAAAAATGCTTATTAACACTTCAACTGGGTTGAAGCATAATTTACACTGTTAAATATTTGAGGCCTCACACATCAACACACATTTCTGCTTTAAAATGCGCATTTAAATGCAAATTATGAACACCAGCTAATGTAAGAGCAGTTTCCAACGGCAACAGCAAAGGCCACCAGCCAGGATGTCAGATGTTCTTCCCTCCTCCGTCTCCCGTATTTGCGAGGAGAAAAGATAATGGCGTTGAAGCTGCTGAAAGCCAGTTTTATTAAAAGAGCGTAGTGTTGCCAGAACGAGGTAAAAGTTCTTGAAAATTCAAATGAAAGGCTCATTGTTGGCGAGCCGGTTCGTTTCTTTGTTTGTTTTTTTTTTTCCCTCCCCTGGTGGACACTGCATTTCCTCTGGATTCACTACATCCTCTGGGGCAGTTCCCCGGGGGGCGGGGACAGGGGCTGCTCAGAAGAAGGTCCCGCCCCCTTCCCTCTTTTGTGCTGAGCTAGTCAGTCAAGCTTCCTCAGCTGTGTGTCTGTGTCTGCATCAGAGAGGATTATGGGTACTTCTGCTTGTCTGAGGAGGGACGGGGCCCTGGTGGACTGCAGTGGGAGAGGATTGGGTCAGAAGAGAAGAGACAGAGGGAGAGAGAGAGGCAGAGAGTGCAAGGGAAAGACATGAGCGCCCAATCTCAGTCCCCTACTGGGCATTACCACCTCGCCCTATCCTGACGGTACGCTCGTACTGTTCCTCTTTGTACCTGAGGGGTAGCGCTCATCTGTCTCTGCAGATGGCTCTTCAGACGGAGCGTTTTCAGATGGAGGCTTCGAACAGAGGGGTGGAAGACATGCCCCATAAAGACTTGCGTACTGAATAGATATGGCTGCTGGTGCGGAGGAGGAATCCCATAAATTGAACCATATTATTGCTAATAACCGTGCAAAAATGGTAAAATCCATTTAAGTATCTCAGTTTGATGTAGATGCCATGAAATATGAAATCATGTTTTATGACAAGCATTTCACAAAAATCGCTATACACGATGTCAACAGAGCCTCATTGAAGGGGGGATTTTGTGTGTGATACGGTACATTTTGTCTCCATGTGTGGTTTTGCGAGTGTGGAAATTAAAATCCAGCCATGAATTTTGTGCATTTCCCGTCTCCTTTCATCAGTGCAGGGCAGGACTCAGCGCTCGAGTTGCTATGGTAACGTATGATAAAAGGTCGCTCCATTTCCTTTAGAAAGATTTCAACCCCTTCCCCGTATAGCGCCATTCAGAAGGGCCACTGCCTTGTCGAGGGCTCTCCTACACTAGGGGTTGGGCCGAGGCAGTAGAGAAGACAAAATGGAGATGATGTACAACTGGGACAAGGGAGCGACGAGGAGGAAAGAGAGAGTGAAGGGCAAGAGAAGAGAAGAAGAGAAAAGAGGAAGGTGGGGAGGGATAGAAATGGAGAGGGGGGGAAAGAGTCAGCTAGAATACCGGAGAGAGCAGGTGAAAGTGAGATTTATTTACGGTGCCTCACGATGGGCAGTTAGTTGCCTCACACCTCAGCGAGGATATCCCGCGCAGTGCCATTAAGACAGCATGGAATTAACACAGCGGAGATGGAAGGCCGAAGCGGTCGGAGGGCGTGTGGGAGGACGGCGGTGGAAGGAGATGGAGCCGAACACACAGGAGAGTGAGAGAGCAGTGTTTTGTCTGTGTGAACTTCAGTCTCGCTGTAGACATTCTGTCCATCCCACACAGATTCACCATTAACTTCAGGAGACGCTTGCCTCTCTAGCCAGTAGTGTGGGTCATACTCACTCAAATTCACTCTTATTATCACAGCTTGTTTGACTCGTGTCACCGAGGCAAACTCTCGTAGGCCATTCTTTATGTTGGGACGACATCTGTTAACTTGAAGTAGTTTTTGGAATAATTAATGTATAAGCTTGTCATTTGTAACGCAATAACATCTGCTAGCCAGTTGTTATTTTATGAAGAGTTAGCCCTTCATGCAGTGTATGCACGGTGCTTATATTCAGTTTCCTCTGACGGTGACGATTGTCAATTCTGTGCCAAAGAACACAGGTGAAGATGAAAGAGAAACGCTCAGCTTTCTCAATTTTTTTTTGAGCTCTAAAGCTTTCAGACTCTCCTCCCTCGAAGTACACTACATCATCTTCAGCCAAACGCGTAGAATTCTCTCCGGTTTCAGGATCTGGGAAAGCCGCAGCGAGTTTTGAAAGCCAGCCGAAAGCTCCTCTGAGCTCCTGTGTCACGAGGTCACGGAAAGGGATTTACATGCTATTCTCCAGTTTCCTTTATCCTGACCCAAATCTGTGCAGCCTGGAGCGGTTGGGACTACCTGTGTCAGTCATGACGGAGCTCTAATCTCTGTGCCTGTCAAGCCTTAGAGCAGCGTGGGGTCACCGTCTGACTGATGTCACGATGAAAGAGTCCACGATGGCCGACTGTTGTGAGGTGTTCTTGAAACATCGCTTCTTTTTGCTTTTTTTTTTGTCTTTGGCTTCTTGACAGTTTACGTTTTAATTTTGTGTTAAATAGCCCCAGATATACAGGGGGTGGTCACATCACCGGAAACAAAGTCATAATTTCCATCTTTGTGAAGCTCTTGTCAGTCTGTTTTTACTGAAACTGATTCAGATATTCAGATATGGAGTGATTAAATTCTGTGGTAATTTTGTCTCTCACGCGGAGGGAGGGAGGGGAGGCATATATTTATATATATATGGCTCAGTTCCCATGCATAACTCAGAGAATGCCCGATATTTCTTCACTAAATTTTAAAGGTGTATTGAACGGCTGCTAAGCTAGTGCCTTTTGGTATTCTGGGGTTTCTGGGGTGCATTTGTTTTTACAAGTAAAAGCACACTCCTAGTTTTTAGAGCTATAGTTCTGTGGTTATTCGTAATTATCCCTCCAACTGATGGTCTGTCGTTGTTTGAGAGCTTTGACTTGAGGTCACAGTTCTTTTTAGCGGTAGCTATGTTTGAGTGTCTGGCAAAAGTTATCAAAAATTTTTGACATTGTTGCCCTTGCCACCTTAAATAATTTTGCTGTTTTAACGAATGGCGCACCAGCAATTTAGGCACCAACAGCCAACCATTTGGCCCCCTCGGCACTCTGTTAGTTTCTTCATCTTGCTTTTGAGACTGACCTTGTAAAGTGCTGCTGGAAGGACCTCTTCAGCGGACACAAGCTGCTATTTTGCAATCATGGCAATGGCCCACGTGGGAGCTTTTGTAGTCGCGATGTCAAGATTTCGAAATTAAAGCCTTTTTTTTTTGGTGTGCTTTCAACATTTTGTTCACCCCATGTAACTGTGTGCTTGATCTTTTCAAAACCTTTACAAATGGAGACTCTCAAGATTCTGCTTCAGCAGTGAAATTAATAGAGCGTTAATTAACTGTATGATGGAAAATTAGCCCTGAAAGGAAGTCCAAGGCCAGGTCATTGCTTTACGTGTATCAACATTCAACATCTGAATGCTTTAGCACTACAATGCTAAAACAGCTCTGTATGATATAATCTGCACTTGGACGCACCCTGTTGCAGTGCAAAATTGACCTCGGTGAACTCTGTTGGAACAAAATCTTTCATTTGGTTTGGAGTTCAACCACGACATCCTGGCTTAACAATTAATTAAATAAGGCCCTCTTCTCACATTTGTGTGGACTGAGCTCTTTATTTTGCAGGAAGGAAGTTCAAAACGATTTTTTGATAATGGATTCAGAATTTTCTTTTTATAAGTAATTGCTGCTCATTAGTTGCTGGTCATTTTACCAGTAAGGTCGGAAAGAGCTTAGTCAGCATTGGTGAAGCTGCTGTTTGTTGTTTTACGACATAATTTCCTGCTGCTGGGATCTTCAGGAAGTCCTGAGAAAAATATCTTCCACAGATGACAAACGAGCCATTCGGCGGGATGTTTAAATATTTACTATCTGGTCATTGTACGTAGTAGTCGTTTTATCAGATCATTGCAGGGACAGGCTGTGAGGTTCATCTTCCACCCAGCGCTGTAGTCCTGTAGTTCTTTGTTTTGACGCCTCGAAACAAAGATTAACCGCGGGATCCTGGCTCCTCAGCCTCTTCCTGTTACATGGACACTGTCACCTTTGTTTACAGCGTTTGCTTACTGGCCTGTCCTGGTTTGTTTTAAATGCGTGGTTAATGGGATGAAACATTAACTGGCTTTGAGTCTAGTCACCCGGAGGCCTTATACTTCCCCTGTGGTTTTATGGTGATAACACACACAGGAAAGACGCAAAGCTCGCTCTCGGCTAGCTTTGACCTTTGCGGCGACCATATTCATGTCAAGATTATTTTACACCAGAGTCAGCCGTGCAGATAGTGGTGTTTAATATTTTCATATTATTTGTTTTATTTTTAATGACAAAAAGGCATGACATTTAAAATGTAAAAGATGGAGAGTTCATTAGAGTTCATGGTACGTTGCCCGGTGATTACCAGAACCTGGTGGAACATCAAGTAACTTAAAACTTTGGGACAATAGTAACATTAAATGTTGTACTGTTGTACAATTATGGATTTGTAATGAAACATTTCACAAGGTGAAAGTTCACATTGTCATTTTTCATTTATGGCATTTACGGACTGTTTTATCGCCTCAAAAATGATTAATGTTTTTTTGGTGTAGCCTTGTCATTTCTGGGGACCATGCTTTTTGGGGAAAATTAATGTAAGGTTAATGGGCAATTCCTGCATTATGAATGTGACATTTTGAAACAAAATGATAAAACAAACAGCTTATAAAAATTGCTCCTCTGATATGCTAGAAACTATGACACTTACGGTTAATGCACCTAGGAATGGAAAGGCAAAAAAATTGCTACATAAACATTGTCAACTCAGGAAAAAAGAAAAATATACTGTATCATGGATGTGAAAAAAGATAGGCATTTGAGAGAGACTTTATAAGAATTATGCAAACTTTAAAGTTTAATGCAAAAAAAATGATACCTACATAATGTTGGATACTTGGCTGAACATAAAAATGGCAATTTTGAAAACATTTATTTTTTTTATTTTTATTTTAATGAGGAAAAAGCAGCATTATGGATGTGACACCAATGTGTTATGCCTCTTTTTAATTCATCAGTGTTCATACAACACTGTAGTGGTAGTAACATGCAGTTTTCTTTCATACGGTGCTCCATTGAAATTTGCTCTCCGAAGTATAAAACCTATGGGTAATGTTACACGAAAACCATTTGATTGGGGAGTAAGTAACTTCTGTATTTCATGGTCACTCAACATTAGAATTGCCTACATTGCAGTAACATACTGTTTAGTGGCCAATTATTTGCATGCAGTGACTACTTGAAGTCTGCCGACCGCAGACATCACTAGGTGCTGTGTGTCTTCTCTTGTTGCTGACAGTGACGCGCGGTCGGAGGTTAGTTTGGTGAGGCAGAAACCTCCCCTTTACTTGATTAGCAATCAGACGATTAACTAGTTTAGTAAGACTATTCGGCAGAATGACGGGCCACTTTAAGTTTCCGCGGCTTTATTACTCAGTAGGCTACATCGAACTTGAAATGCTCACGAAACTGCAGATTTGCGAGTACTTGCTTACAGGAAGCCAGAGACGTGCGGAGAGGTGAGGCAGTGACCCAAACTTTTATCACAGGATTTTGTGAACCTGTCTCCTCGTACTATTCCTTATTGACAATCAAAACAATGAAGACCAAGCCTGTAGGAAGCCCGTACACTGATAGAGGAGATAATGACAAAAAGATTCATTCCCGTACACGCTTCAATTCGAGACTGCAAGGATGGAAATCTGAATAATCAATTAGGAAAAATTCTCGGCTCTCGGTAACTCTGAATATCGTTTAAACATTTTGTTAATCGGATTATGAAAGAAGACTGAAAATAAGCGCCCGCTTTTTGTTTGGGTGTAAAAGCGCGTATTTAAAGGAGAATACATTGTATATTGATTAAGCATTGAACTCTGCATAAGTCGAACTGTTTTAATATTTGTTGATGACATTGCTTCGGCTTCCTGGAAGCAAATACGCGCAAATCTGCTGTCTAGAGAGCATTTCAGGTTCGATATCCTGAGTAATAACGCCGAGGAAACTTAAACTGGCCCGTCATTCTGCCGAATAGTCTTACTAAACTAGTTAATCGTCTGATTGCTAATCAAGCAAAGGGGAGGATTCTGCCTCACCAAACTAACCTCCGACCGCATGGCACTGCTGTTGCTATGCCAGGCCTGTAATGTAGCCGTCTTCATCTGCTGCTCAGTTGGGGGCAGATTGCTTCAGGTTCTTCAAATTGCTTCACCTTTTGTCACTACGGGGCCCTTAGCGAGCACGCATTCACCAGGTCTCAGGCGCTACTTAATGATGCTCCGACACAGTGGATTGTGGTGAGCCTTAGGCTGTCTGTCTGTGTTATAATTTCCTATTCCTTCACCTCATAATGGGCTTGACTCTTCGCTTTCATTTTAAAAAAGACCATTAACTTCTGAGGTTAAAAAAAAAAGTCTAAGATCAAGGTTTATACCTCTGCTATCTGAGAAAGAACTTTTACCTGACCATCAGAAACCGTTTTAGAGCCATTTTTGGCATCGATTGTGGTGCTCAAGAATGAGTAGTTTACACAAACTATATTTAAATATATATATATATATAGGTGAAACAACAATAGGTTAGTTGAGAATCTGCTCTTTAACACTTTCAGCGCCGAATGATGTAAGATATCAAAGTCAGATGCTGTTGAAAACCTATCATGTGGCAACTGTAGTGGACAACTCAGGACAACTACATTTTTAATTCCTTGAAAATGTATTCGGCACTCAAAGGGTTAACCCTTAGAGCGCTGAAATAAATTTTCAAAAAATTATCAATTAAATTATCTTGTGCTGTTGAAAACTTATCATGTGGCGACATTAAAAGTGCTCCAAGTCGCCACATGATTGGTTTTCAACAGCTGTGAATTTGATATCTTACATCATTGAGCAACACTATTTGTATTTAGTGCTCTAAGGGTTAATCACATCTGATTATTTAAGAAAGGCCTCTTTTGCTTGATTTGACTCTGAGTGCCACAATTTTTTATGTGTAATCAAGCGATCCGCGTCACCTTCCTGCACTCAGATCAGTATGCGACTGAAATCATCACACCTTGCTCAGCTCATTAAAGCGCAGTCATTGAGCCGCTAGGCTCCAAAAACTCACCATCTCATTATCGCTTTCAGTCTTAGCACCTTCCCGATATGTGAAGCAAATTGAGGTTGTTGTTTCTCTTTTCTGGAACTTTCTGTATCAGCTCTGTAAATTGAGCTGAGGGGCAGATGATTCGTGCCGATGGTTACTTTTTTCGCTTGTCAGACACTTCTACCTTTTTCTGCCATTTTCTCTAGCCCCCGCGTTTCTCATCCTCTGTTGATGCGCAGTCATCGAAGGTCGTCTCCCTGTCATCTTCATCATTAGTCTAACCTTCTCCCACAGTTATGGCCAACGTTATTCTGTTTTACACGGCAGGGGTTTGCTTAATCGCTGCATCTTTTTCTGAAGGCGCGCCCGGAGTGTTTTGTATAGGCACGGTGCTCCGTCAGTCGCATCTTCCTCAGGATTACCTCATCCTCTCGTAAAATCGGCACTCCCATTTTAGAAAGGGCCATTCAATGCCCGAGCAAGTCTGTTTCCTGGAAGATTGTGCCCTGCGGTGAGATTACTGGGGCACCAAAATTGTTCAAAACCCATAAATCAATCAGTTCTCTCCGTGTTCTCACAATCAGTTGGATGCGGCCAGGAAGAGCTGGCCTGTTCAGTGTTGTAGTGTTGAACTGCCCTTAATGGTAGCAGTGAGCTTGCATTCCTGAAGTAACCTTTCTATCAAATATAAAAACAGAATGTACCTTTTTTTTGGAATTTGTTTGCTTCCTGTGAATTTATTACACAGTCTGCTGGATTATGTCTTTTCCGGGTGATTTCATTTGGGGTTTCACAAGTATGTAGCTCAATGAAACATATCGCGGAGGGAGCCTGTGTTAGCATGATAACGGAAGCCCATAGTCAAGTCTTTGGAAGTTGACAGTGTAATTAGAGTATCCTTGTTGTGTTTTCAGGACCATCGTCCCATGGAAGGTGTTTCGGCAGTGTCTGCACGAGGTCCACCCCATCAGTTCAGGTCTGGAGGCCATGGCTTTGAAGTCCACCATCGACCTCACCTGCAACGACTACATCTCCGTGTTCGAATTTGACATCTTCACCAGGCTCTTTCAGGTAAACGCACCCACCTTACGGTTTGACCGTCGACTCTGCAGTGTGCAAACAGTCTGCAGACCCTCTGTTTGCTTTCGAACGACAGGAATTTCGGTCGACCAATAGGAATTCCTGTGCTATGCTTTTTGGAATTTCATTTAGCGTAACAGCACACAAACTTCCGTTACCATTCCTTTTCATTGCTGGCTAACACTATATAACTGTCATTGCCATTGTATTGGACCTCTTGATTATTTGCGGGTGCATTGAACTAGAATGTTACCCTGTATTGGCTTGGCTGTTCAGGGCTGTCCTTGGTGTAGTCCTGCCTCGCGGTCAAAATGGACTCCAGTCCCCAGTGACCCCCAACCAGGAGTAAGTCTGTTAGAAAATGGCACAAGAATGTAAAGATAACCATGTGGTAGGTCTGTCTCTCTGTTTATCAAAGAGAGGAAACCGAGCTGTTCAATAGGGTCTCTATGGGGTGGAGCGCAGTGCTTATGCTTTTCCAGGCTTTGTCTGAGCATGCTCGCCATGGCGCTGCCTCATTTAACAGTCAGCCTGCATTGTGGGTGCACCCCCACTGTCTGCTCATGCGAAGAACAAAAACATCACGGTTTCGGCTTGAGTGTCAGGAGGACGTGTTTTCTTTGGGAAAGGACAGATCTTGGGGCGACCTTTTTCCACCAAAGCATTGCATCAGGCAGGGGAGCCGTACAGCTCGATTTACAGGAAACGCCTCCGCATGCCTTCGAGAACACCTGACAGCCCGCTGCTCAGAGATGGGGTGTTTGTGGGGAGGTGAAATGATCTCCATGCGCACTCTATCAAAATGATGCCTCCCACCTAAGAGTTAATCCTGACCTACGATCATGTAGTGACATTAGCTAACACAGAGCTAGTGTTGCGGCTGAACTAGCCCAGTGGTAGAGCTAATAGTGTAGCTCAGCTAACACTTCATGAGCTATGTTAGCAGCAGACCTAGTGGTGCCACGACAGTGCTAATGCAGCGGTTTGGCTAACACTGTGTCATAAGCCAAGTGACCGGCTTAGCTAGCGTAGCGACTGAGCTAATGCTGGGCTTTATAGTTGGGGCGGAGTTTGGTTCCGGTCCGTGTTCCTGAGTAATGACATTAACTCCCAGTGTTCCTGGTCGTGCAGTCTAAGAGTACTGCTCAGAATGCCCTCAGGCTTTTAGCCGCATGACTCATCCTGTTCCGCTCACTGTCTGTTTGCTAAGGCCGTCCCATGCCTGCCCACCCACGTGCCATTGTTACCTTCTGAAATTCCCAGATGGAAATCAATCATGTGAGGATGGTTCTCCTCCATTTGCTGCATTTTGGGAGGCCCCGAATCCCTCAGACCACTGGAATGACACTTTCGTTTGTCGGGGCTAGAAGATGGTCTTCTTTATGTCCGGAATGTTCTAAATTCACTTTGGGTGAGAGGAACCTGTTTTGGTTTAGGCGCCTAATCCCCAGTGAGCGATGTTTCCGTGCTGCGATGCACAGTATTAGAGTCGGTATTCGTATCTCCACAAACATTGTTATTTCTACTCTCCGCGGTAAAGATCCTCAATCCTCTACAGATGGCAGGACAAGGGCAACGTCCTCTACAGACAACATTAACAAATGTCTCCCTCTTCCTCTCCTTCTCTCTCCCTTCCCTACACTTCTCTCTCTCTCTCTCTCTCTATGTCTCTTGCTCAATCTCTCTCTCCTCTGCTTTCACCCGCTCTCTATCTCTCCTTCAGCCCTGGAGCTCTATTCTGCGAAACTGGAACTTCCTGGCTGTCACTCACCCGGGTTACATGGCCTTCCTGACCTATGACGAGGTCAAGGCCCGTCTGCAGAAGTACATCAACAAGCCCGGCAGGTAAGAGCAGGAGACGGAGCAGATGGCCGAACTCTCCGCAGTCATTAGCCTTTCTGCAGGGGGGCTGCTCCGGCCTGTCAGACGCCCGCGGCTCCGAGTCGCCGCGGCAACCCACTCACCCCCCCCCCAATCTGCCACAGAGGAGGTATGGGTAACCGCATGGAGGGTCTGTGCTAAACCTACCTGATATGATAAAACCACAAGAGCACAGACATCAGGGTCCAGAAGAGGCCTTGCTACATGTTGAGGGGGCTAACTGCTCTGTAAAGGTGGAGGTGAGATAGCAGGAAAGCCAAGAGCGGAGTGGCTGCTGACCCTTTAGGACTGCGATTTTTAGCAACGGAGCCTGGAGCACGCGAGGCTGACTTCACGCTTGTTTGATTGGTCGATCGTAACGGTCTGGGGTCAGCTAAGCCAAACAGACCCCAGCTTTGGGACACGGAAGGAAGGGGGTGGGGCTGTGCCGCTCTGGGTGGTCTTGATGTCCCCGTTAAATGATTATCTGAAATGTGGGCGGTCTGGAGACCAGGAGAGGCAGCTGTTCTGTGCCTCCTCCTGCTGGGAGATTAAATGCTGCTGTCTGGTCCTGTCGACTTTGTCATTCTGGTTACAGTGCAGGCCGCTGCTTGACGTGCTTCCAGAACTTTCCTCTTTTGTTTCAGCCATGTATGCTGTGATTATCGCTGTTGTGCTTCCTTTGCTGAGTAAATCAGAAAAGCAGCAGGAACTGCAGGGTAGCGTGCGAAGTGCAAACGGGGGAGTGTGTTTGGGCTACTTATTCAAGACACAGACACGTGCTTGCACACACGAACGACCGATACACACTAAAGCTGCTTTCACACCGGACGCGAAACAAATTTTTCGCACGACAGATTACATTCGAAGTCAATGCAAAGACGCGAATACTTTGCATTGACTTTGAATGTAATCTGTTGTGCGAAAAATTCGTTTCGCGTCCGGTGTGAAAGCAGCTTTACGCACAAACGCTTGCATACACACATGCACCACGGATACATACGCATGCGCGCATGCTTAAACACTGTAGCAGTTTGACTAGACCTGGGGTGCCAGTCAGAGGTTAGTCTGACAAAGTTAAATATATTAAGTGGTAGTAAACCAGTCAACCCTACACAGGACCAGTGCTTTAAAACAACATTTGCATGACCCTTAAAGTTTCAGCAACAAACTGGGTAATGTCAGGTAAGGGCAAAACAGAACAACCCATGCTCAAGAGTTTACAGGCAAGACAATGTATTATACAAAGGTGAATCATTCCCAATCCCACAATTCCACAGTGATCTCAATGACAAAGTACAATACAAAATAAACCAACTTCTTCCCTCCAGAATTCCCCAAAATGCAGTCCAATTCTGTCCTCGAAAGTTTTTTTAAATTCCAGGCAGTGTCATTGCACAATATAAGAGTTCCCCTCAATGATACAATTATTTAATTTTCACCCTTTATGTAACTTCTGCCTTCACTTGCAGCAGTTAGTTAGGGTGCGTTAGGAGGAAATGTCCCCCAAATGGCGTAAGGGAGATATTTGCAATCTTAGTTTATGCAGACATTCTAAATACTGAGGTCCTTCATTTCCCACCACTCAGAAGGTCCTGTGCGGCGAATAGGTCCACTGGGTAAGGCTTCACGCAATATTTTTCCATTTAAAACTCCCGCTGTGGAAGGACTGTGCTTCTTCCCAGGTACGCCGAGTTTGATCCCCCCTTGCTTTTTTTTTTGAAAAGCCGGCATGATATCAGCTGACTAAGAAACGCGTGATGCGGTGTCTTATGCTCTTAAAGAAGCAGTACGCCACAACATGCGCACATGCACGCGCACACACAACAATACGCACACACAATCGATACATCAGCGAGTATGCACGCTTACTCACACACACGCGCGTGCATAATCAATACGTGCGCCCGCATGCTTATATGAACGCTCACCAATACATGTGCACGTGCGCAAGCACACAGATACACACTCACAGTGATAGAAGAGCATACGCGCACTTGCACACATACTCACACACACACACACACACACACACACACACACACACACACATCCTTGTACTTATATCTTTGTGAGGACATCACATTGACTTGCATTCATTCTTCCTGTGTCTCTACAGCCTTTCCCTAATCTTAACAACAATAAGCAATGTATGCCTAACCCAAACCCTTACCCTAACCTTAACCTATCCCTCATTCTAACCTTAACCCAAACCCTTACCCTAACCTTAACCTATCCCTAATTCTAACCTTACCCCTAACCTTCACTAATAAGTCACAATTTGCCTTTGTAGTTATGAGGACCGGCCAAAATGTCCTCACTTCCCAAAAAAGACTTCACTGTGTTGGTTAAGAACTCATGCCGGTCCTCAGTACACGCGCACACACACACACACACACAGACTCACATTCAATGATACATAGCCTTATGCAGACAAGCACATAAACTCTTCCGTGCACACACACCGATATATATATATGCAAGCGACAAAAGCACATGCAGAAAAACGCAGAAGCGCATTAGTTTTCTCAGCGGAAAATAATGTGGTGTGATGATTCTCATAAGACCGTGTTTTAGCCACACAAGGACGGGAACAGATATTTTTAATGATGGCCAGTCCTCTTCTCAGAGGAAGCCATTAGCAAATGATTGGGCAGGCAGATAATCTTCTCACGAATGAAATCTCTGATAGAGTCAGATAAACATCATAGTAATATCAGACTCTGAAGTCGCACAGTTCTATTTCGCTAGGCTCAGCAGTGTTCGCTATTCTGGAATGAGCATTACAGTGTTGTAATCTTTCCTGATGGAGGATCATTTGTGTCTGCATCAACAAAAAAAACAAAGTCCCCGCCGTATGTTGCATGAACTTCCTCTGACGGCTTAGAATGTTCACTTTTGTCACTGTCGTCAAGCATTTACGGAAAACTGTATGACTGAGCAAGTTCCGAAAACATTTGGCCTGAAACAGCTTGAACTGTGGCAGCAGCTTAAAACCCAAAATAGCTGTGAAGCAACCCATATGTGTTTAATCTTGTCCGACAGAAGTGCTTGTTCGCTGCCCGGATTAAAAATAACTTTAATATCATAAAATAATCACGAAAACAATCTCTAGGTTGGCAGGCTCTGACTGTCTGCGGTCCAAGCCCCGTGGTGTCGGCAATGGAATTTTCTGGAAGAAGCTAGCAGCCTTACAGTAGCACGCAGCATGAGCTCCCATAGTGATGCATGTCCACTTACTGCAATGTGTGGAGAAGCTGATAACAGTCTCTATTTTGCATATTTTCTGCTCATATTTTTTGGCTTTATTGATGGGGTTTGCATTCTGGCAGCATGTGAGTTTTAGAAGATAAAAATTATGGCTGTGCAACTTGTCATATAGCCCCTGTCAGCTTTGGGCAAAGTAGCCTTAAAGACTCGTTTTCTGAATCCAAATGTGAAGTGACGTGCAGTTTTAGGATGTCCACAAAACCATTAAAAAAAAAAAATTCTCCTTGAGTTGGTACTTTTTTGACCAGGGATGTTCCAACGTGAACATGTCTCTCTTTTTTCTAGCAGAATAGTTGTAAATATGGACGTGTTTATAGCTACTTCCCTACTTCCTCTCACCAGATATAATAATTCTAAGTCCCACCAGGGGCTCAGACCAGCGACTTACAGTGGCCATTCTAGCAGCCTATCACTAGGTTGCCCTGCTGTTTCGATTCGTTATGCATGATTCATTTTTTTCTCTTTATTTCTGTGAATTCAATTGTAAAAAAAAAACCCACTTTGGCTTCTTTGTAAAACGGACAACAGATTTACATCACCAAAATACATTTAAAGGCAGTGGATTGAGTTTTTGAAGAGAAATTTTTGAAGGCCACATCAGTCCCATGCCTCCTTTTATAGCTTCGATGACTGAGTCATTTTCCCAGGATGCAGCACCATGTAAGAGGGCGGTATTTAACGCTTATAAGAGCCGCTCTTTGGCGCATTCCCAGAGAGGTTTAATCATTTTAATACTCTCATCTTAATTTTTGTATATTTTAATTCAGTGCCTTGTTCAAGCCGGTCTGTATCGTCCACACTTTTTCACGATTTGGCCGCGACACGAGGGTTGGCCACGCAAGTCACAAATGGAGGTGTTCCAACCTACTCAGAGCTTGCAGACCGTGGACGCGGCCTTCGCCCACGTGGTTTTGGGCGCTGTCTGTGCTTAGAGCTACGGGTGCTGTGTTTTTTCCTGTGAAATTGACTCAGCCTCTCCACCCTGTCTTTGGCCTACGACTGTACCCCCCCCCCCCCACAGCTACATCTTCAGACTGAGTTGCACGCGGCTGGGCCAGTGGGCTATCGGCTACGTCACCAACGACGGCAACATCCTCCAGACCATCCCCCACAACAAGCCGCTGTTTCAGGCCCTCATCGACGGCTGCAGAGAAGGCTTGTATGTGTCTTCATCTCCATCCTTTAACCCCTTTGTGCAGAATACATACAATGCCAATTTTTTTCCTGTTATGCATGAGACTATTTAGGCTTTATAACTCAGTATTTGTGTCACAGAGACTCTGGAAAATTATTCCAGTGAAGCAAGACATTTGGAAATTCAGTTACGGAATTATTTAGGAATTACATTTTGGAATTCAAGGATGCTGGCGTCTATATATGCGCAAAGGGGTTAACTTCCTCTGGCAACTGGGGTTATCTCATGTTCAGACTCGGTATTTGGGTGGGTGGGGGGTCATTTTTATGAAAAGATATTTAATTGGTTGGGATTTGGTTTCCCCCTTATGCAGCAGATATCATAGAAAATAGTTAGTGTTTGGGCAGAACATCAAATAGACCCACCTCCACCCAATGTGGAGTCTGAATTCTTGTTCCACGGCTCCACTGTTAAGCCCTGTGATTGATTTATGGACAAACTTAATGGCTAAGTCAGTTTACCCCATTTCACAAAGCAAGACATTACTCAGCGCGTGTAAGTTGTTGTTTTTAACATTTTCATTCGTCTAAAGAACTCCACCACATGAAAAACTGTTCAAGTGAAGTGGTATCGCTCTTCTTTCTCAGTCTTATCCTTTAGACCAAAATAGTTTAAAACTTTGGACCGCTGAAACTCTGAGGTTCGCACGATGGTGGGTTCTAAGACTGCTCCTTTGCTCGGTAACAGAAAGCTGGCATAACAGGAGGCTGATGGGCCTCACTAAAGAGCCTGTGCAGAGGAGGCTGTGAGAGCCCTTTACGAGCGGATTGTAGCTGTACAATATCCATCCCTGTCTGTCTGGGTGTCGGCAAGTTAGTCTTGGTCTGTCTTAGGTAGCAGAGTATATGAGCAATTGAGCAAGACCCTCCTCTTACTGTCACCCCCTAACACTCCTCCCTCTCACACTCCCCCTCTCCTGGACCGATCTCAGCTTTCAGCACGAACCATGGAAGATTGACACCTCATCATGCCCCATTATATTATCTGCGTTCGTCTTCTGAGCGTGTGCGCAGGGGGGCGTAAATAGAGCAGCTATTATTGTCACAGCTGACAGTCATGGTGAACCGTGTAACCAGAAGTGTGACAGTAGGTGCAAAACGAGATGTGTGGCACCTGTTTATTATGGACTCATTCAGTGGAAGCGGCTGTGATGTTTTACAGTGGAGAGTGCAGCCTACACCGCGTCATCCTGGACACTGATTCACTACCCTGAGCTCCACCCGTGATGTGACTCATTCCTTGGCTTTAGCTGTTATTTCTGCTTGAATTATTGAAGGTGTCATGTTATTCAGGGCACATAGCGGTCTTTTTTTGTTTTTGTGTTTTCTTTTCCTGAGCCAACACGACCCTCAGCACATGTTCCGCCAAATTTCCGTATGTAAGAGAATCCTGCTTTAAATAGTGCCTTTCAGGCGTTGAAAGAGATTTTACAAGATGGCCAGTTAAATGCAGTCGGGCGGGATGGTGTGAAAAGGTTTCGCGCCCGTCCCTGCCATCGGGGGCAGAACGAGTCTGATGGACACCTGCAGGAGCTAAACTCTGCCTGCCTGCGTCCAACAGCTTTCCGCTGTCTGATCCGAATCGGCTGACGGATCAGCCAAGACCCCTGAAGCACCTCTCCTCCAGGCCTGGTTGAGCAGGAGAGGTGTTATGGCCTCTTGACTGGACGGACGCACTGTGTGTTCTGGCTCCCGTGCCTCAGTGAAGTTTTAAACGGCTCTCGCATCAAAACGGTTTCACTTCTTGTGATTTCTGCTGCTACTGGGACTCGGAGAGCAAAGGTGATCGTCTTTCCTGTTATTCCTCGTGGAACTGCCTGGAATGCAATTACGCAGGTCCAAACGTGCTAGATCTGCTTTCAGCCCACGACAGTGTCGCCAGAAGAGACGATGGTGCTCTTTGTCGAATTTTTTCTGCGACACCTCTTCAATTCAATTCAATTTTGTGCAGTTCAGTTCAGTTAAATGTGCCTCAAGAGCTAGCCAGTAAAGTTCAGAGAAATTCTGCTCTATTCGGCACAAATGGATTCTTAGAACGATTATTGTAAAAAAAAGCTGAGTCACAGTGAGTCCTTTGAAAATGTCAGTTGCTGAACTGGGCTCAAGCCCCCAAACTGATGAAAATGTTTGGTGATGGAGTGCCATGGCAGATCTTCTGGAATAGCACTTAGGAATTAGCCTTCAGAAGAATTGGCCTCCACAGAGTCCGGTGTGAGGAGCCAAATTGCTGCTGGCTGACTGACACAGTGCAGTTGAAGGCCAAGCGGCTGGCTTGGAGAACTAAGGGATGACCGTACGTATGTGGAGCCAGAAGGGATGACTGGTCACGTGGGCAGGTTTGTTGTCCAGTAGGTGGCAGTGTCAGTCAGGCGGTGGGAGGAGTGGCGCTGGGGCCTGTCCACAGTTCTGGGCAGGTGTCTGAGGAAGGGAACAGGGGAGGGAGGCGTAATAATCAGGGGTTCGGGGATGGTAATGGAATGCGCTGGAAAGCGAATGACTTCAGAATAAAGCTGTACGACGATACCAAGAGGAACACAGAGCTGCCTGGGTTCAAGTACAGTTATGAAGGACAGTCCTGACGCCCATCGTAGATTTATCTTCACATATAGAAGCCATTAATGCGTCGTCCAATGATGGTGCTGATAACTCCGTCTTTGTAGCTTTTGTCTGTCTCCCAAGCATATGCCTCAACTATTGGGGCATTTTCACCCCAAACACCAGCAGGCACATTATTCCATTGAGGAATAAAGTGGTTGTTTAACATGGAATGTTCAGGAACAAGTGTAAGTAAATGGACATCAGTGAAGTCAAACTCTCATGTAGACTTTGTCAGTGGTTCACAACCCCGCTTCAGGGACCTTCAGCGAGAGCCAGGCATTTTTTGTGTTCCACCTCAGAAGCACATCGTTAGCCTCATGGCTTTATTGCTTAAGTCATAGATTTTCCAAACTGAGATATTAGCTGCCTGTTCTTTCATGTTGGTGAAAAAATGTGTTTCTTTTGCTCTCACATGATAAAAAAAGCAAAAAAAAAAAGAAAAACCTAAAAAAATGATAGACCATTATGCTATGAGGCTAACGACATGATGCAACCATTCAAGGTCAGCTTATCAAGAGTGGTGGTCTGGTGGTACTGATGGACAGTGTTGGCATTGACCGATCTCGGTGGAATTTAGAGGGTAGTCATTGAGCTCCGTGTGTCAATTTTTTGAACGCAGAATGAGATGAAACTTGTGCTCAGAAATAATGGTCTGATCTCTTCCTAGTTACCTGTTCCCCGACGGACGCAGTTACAACCCGGACCTGACCGGCTTGTGCGAACCGACTCCTCACGACCACATCAAAGTCACACAGGTCAGTTGGTGAGCTGGAGGTATTTAAATTGCTGCTCTCTGGTAAGATTCCTCTCTGTGATTCACATGCAGTGATGTTCTGTTGTAACGGATGGATGAATTTTAAGGTTGATGGATGGGTGGAGTCGAGCAGGTCAGACTATCTACATACAGGTTCAGGTCCAGTGAGAAATTCTGCGCCCTCCCAATACCTGAGAGTCTGATGTGAAGCCAGTTGGGCCTATCAGGAGCACCAGTCACTCATGTAATTACCAGGGAGGAAAGAAAGCAACTGGTCAGATTTGGAGTGAAGGGCAAGATTTCAGGATCCCTGGTCTGCATAGATCATCCATCAGGTCACTCTCTATCCATACACTGACATGGTCTTCAGTGAGATGCATCAGCTCTGCTCTAAACTCTAGCCCCCTCTGGATTCTTGCCAGCAGCTATATCACTATTCCATCTGCTCCAGCTACGTGGCTGAAGCTAAGCAGGTGTGGGCTTGGTTAGTACTTGGATGGGAGACCACCTGGGAAAACCAAGTTGCTGCTGGAAGAGGTGTTGGTGGCCAGTAGGTTGCCATCTTCCCTCTAGTGGAATAATCCCTAATGCCCCAGTGCAGTGACACGACACTGTACGGAAGGAGACGCCGTCTTTTGGATGAGATGTTAAACCGAGGTTCTGCTCTCTGTAGTCATTAAAGATTCTATGACACTCTTCGACAGGAGCAGGGGGTTCCCCGGTGTCATGGCTAAAGTCCCAACCTGGCTCGTTCAGCCTGCCACGTAATCATCCCCTGATCTAATTGGCTGTGCAGTTTGTCCTCTCCCCCTCCACCTCAACCCCCAGGGCTCCCTTGAAAAAGAGACTTCAATCTCAACGGGACTTCCCTGGTTAAATAAAAAAAAAAAAAAAAAAAAAATAGTCTGCGGGAATGGGGTCATGATTTGTGCGCTGACACGCCCTCCTGTTCTCTGTCTTCCCCCCTTCTACAGGAACAATATGAGCTGTACTGTGAGATGGGATCCACCTTTCAGCTCTGTAAGATCTGCGCCGAGAACGACAAAGATGTCAAGATCGAGCCTTGCGGCCACCTCATGTGCACCCACTGCCTCACCGCGTGGCAGGTAACGCGGTCCGTCCATCTGTCCTTCTGTCTCTCTGTCCAGATACCTGTATATCTCAGCTCTCAGTAAAGGCAAAATGGTGGCTTTCTTCCATCTTTACAGCCTTAAAAGGGACACCAAATGCTACTCGTAGCCTTGTGAGGACAATGCATAGAAGTCAACGGACAAGGAGCCTTTTAGCTTTTTTAACCTACGTCTACTGACTTCTATTTATTTTGTCACATCGAGGTTAGCATGTAGCATGGAGTGTCCTTCAAACCTGAGCATCCGCAGTCCAATGAGGGGATGTGAGAGCATAAGCAGGCTTTACACTGCCTCAGCAAACCTAGGAGTGCCGACAAGACCAAGAAAAGCTGTTTGATGGATGATTAAAGCGATTTAGTGTGTGTAAGTCAGTGCTTGTGCTGTTTGTTTGAGGTTAGCTTTATTTAATCTAGCAAGGCTCTCACCTCTATCAGGGGCCTTTTCATCGTTCCATCGGGTCAGGCTGAAATCAGCTGCGGGACAGGGGCCAGGGCTTTGAAATGAGCCCCTTGCCCTTCTCCGCTAAAGCAGCAACATCAGGCCCTGATCCTGTCCTACAGCTGGCCCAGCACTCGGCTATCAGACATTAGCATACGTGCTAATGATGGGTTAAGTGTTTGAGCAGCAGAGAGGGAGAGGGCTGTGGGCCGTGTGAAAGCAGCAGTGCTGTGTGTTTGTAATTAACTCCGTAATGACTCATTAGTCCTGCCTCCACAGAGATTCTCATAACCTTTTCATGTTCCACAACATCTGTGCCAGTTTGTTCTTTACCGCTAAATGCTAAATGAATAGCTGGAGGTGGTGAGAGTCTAGCGGTTGACAGACGGGAGGGCTTGTTTTCTTCTGCGGTTACAGAATGTCCGTTTGACGGGGGCTTATTTGTTTGTTTGAGCGCAGTTGCGTCGTGTGTATGTCTTTGAGTTTTTGTGGATCTGAGGGTGTTTTTGTGTATGGCTCTGAGTTTAGTATGTGTGCGTTTGTCGTCATAAGCAGGCTCGCACATCGCCTTTGCCTCATCCACCATAGTGGAAGTCCTCTGTCTCCACACACTTGTGTGTCTCTGAGCACTTAGGAGAGACTTGTGTAGGGTGCCCACGGCCACCATTTTGGGAATGAATAACATCAGGGCTGGGGTTTCCTATGGCGTTCTCTCCAGATGACTCGCCGTGCGAGTCTCAGCGCTCAGTCACTTGGTCTGAATCACGAGGACCCACTCACGGCTCGGGGGCGGCCAGCTCATGTATTTTAAAAGTCAGCATATGTTATTCTGGCCGTAAATAGAATCCAGTGGCCACTGACTGAACAGATGTGTGACAGAGCTCTTCTTTCTGTTTTTTTAATGAAGAACAAAGCTGAGGAAGTTGTCATACTTTAGTTTGTCATCCTTGCTTGAGCTTCGTTTGAATTGCGATTAGTTTGTCTAGCCTGGCACCTGCCCATTTCATTAACATTCGCTGGTGTTTTTCCTAGAACCTCCGAGATGTTTGAACATGCAGTGAACTCCCTGTGGGCCTTGATCACATGCAGTACGTTTGAGCAGTTTTTTACGCTGAAGTGGATTGGCCTTTCTGCGGCTCCAGTGAGCCGTCACGTCGCATCTCAGGCTGTGTCTTGCGGCGTCATGCAGCGACTAATTGCAGTTCGGTTTCAAACGGCACCGCGATGGGCTTTGAACAGCCTGTCGCCAGATGGCTTCCAGCGTCCGCCTCCATTCTTTAGATAATCGCAGCAGTGCTTGGCAGAGGAAGTTTCATTCTTAGAAGATAAATCCTTGTGTGAAGACAAATCAATTTCCATAACTGATCCCCTGGAACTAGAGTTTCCTCTTAATACAGTCGTAAGCTATGCCAGATCCTCAGAAGTGACATTGTCGTGGTTTTGTTGATGTGCATCCAGTTAACATGCTCAGTTGAAGCAAAGATGGGGCTCTGAAGCTCTCAGGTTCTGTTGAATGAAGCCGAGAACCGCAAGGGCGTGCAGCTGTTAGTAATCTCCTCCCTGCCTCTGATCCTGGTGCTCAAAAGCTTCCTTCTGGGGACAGGCTGTTTGGCAAACATGTCCGTGTTTACCGTGCCTTGTAAATAACTGAGGGTTCAGTTATTGTTAAGTGTAGGCGCGTGGTCTTGAGCTCTTTCATGAAACTTTCGACCCCGCCTCTCGCTGCAGGAGTCCGACGGCCAGGGCTGCCCCTTCTGCCGCTGCGAGATCAAGGGCACCGAGCCCATCATCGTGGACCCGTTCGACCCGAGGAACGACGGCGCCAAGTGCTTCTTCCTGGAGAACTTTGCCTCGCCCATGCTGGACCTGGACGACGACGATGACCGGGAGGACTCGCTGGTCATGAATGGTCTCGCCTCCATCAGGAAGGTAAGGACCGTAACCTCGCTCACGGCTAATGAGGTCACGGCATCTGCCCCCTTTTTGGAAGAGAGCTGTGGTGTCACCCCTATGGTTGTCAATCCGAACCCCCCCCTCTTCCCCACCCTTTATTTTAAAAGCTTTTCTGCCTTTGTATTGGCTGCACTGGCTTTGTATTATTCTGGCTTTGCATTGTGATTGGCTATTGGCTGAAATGTAATATGGAGTGCAGTCTGTTAGAGTTTGAACAGTCACATGACATTAAAATGGCTGCACCATTAACAGCCTGAAATTTAACTTAACCGTTAACACTGTTATCTCATATTCATTATTTAATTTCAAAAAGAGATTGTATCACTGTCCAGCTACTTATGGATAGCACTTATGGATATGTCCTTGTTGACTGTCTAGCTAGGTCCTCCACCTCAAGAGGCCTTCCCAGTAAATATAGCTTAAACAAGTACAATGTTACTGGTCTACTGCAAATAAGTGAGCTGGGAGAGACATCTTTTTATTTGCTATTGGGATGCATTTAACCGAAATGTCTATACGTAAGCCCTCCTGACAGGGTGGATAAATGGCATCCGTGTGACCCCTTTATCACTGCTCCCTCTCGAAGCCGGAAATGATGACCTTCATAACTGAGCTTTTCCCCTCCTCGTTCCGTTATTTAGTCAGTGTGTATGAATAAATGAGTGGCTTCCTCTGGCTTGTCGAAGGAGCTGCGTGCTCAGGTCCGGCCGGCCGCCTCGTCGATGGACGGCGGGTCGCGGAGCTGCTCGCCGCGGCGCTGTGGGAGCGGCCCGGGGCTCGCTGTGCATCAGTGGCCGCTCGTGGGGAAAAGCCTCTCTGCAGTCTGCTGTGTATGTGCGCTTACGTGTGCGTTTATGTAACGTGGGTGTAACACGCACGCATGCATGCGCCTGTCCACATTCGTGATGTGCATGCTTGTTGTGATCAGTATGTTGTTTTTTTTATTTTTTTTTTTATTTACGCGTTTTGCTACCAAGTGGTATGGTCCGCATTCCTTGCATTGCTTGAACCCTGTGTGTTCGTGTTGTGATCTCGGTACTTCCTGTTTGGTTGGTATGTAATCTCATGGAGTAATAAGAGTTCAGAAGGGCTTGGTCAGGGGCTTCAGACTCCAGTCCTGGAGGGCTGCAGTATCTGCAGGTTTTCCATTCAATAACAGGTCATATAGGTCTTGGGAACAAGATGTGTGGACATTTTGAGCCAATCGTTGACTGGGACTAAGCACTTGAGTGTTGGGACACTTCAAAAACAGTCAGAGAGCGGCCCTTCAGGACGGGAGTTCGAGATCACTGAGCGAGAGCAGTCTGGTGTTTATATAATTGGGTGCTTCACTTTAAGAGCCCATTATGTGGTGCTTAATTTAAAGAGCCAGCATCAGAGAATTATCTCGCGTCAGTGTTATTCTTTCGCTCCAATTGGCACTCAGGTTCTCTCTCGGCATGCGACAAAGTGAACAAATACGAATTCCCAGTTCGCACTACCCCTGTGCCACCAAATCTGCCCCTTTCGTCACAAATTTACTTTGGAGCCATGTCGGGTTCGTGAGGAATCTTAAATTGTTTAAATTAACTTTTCTGACTTCAGAGTTTTAAAGCAGTCGGGACTTCCGTCTAATAATTTGACTGATTGACTTTTTGACCCAGGCTTTTTAGTCAAGGGAAATTAGAAGTGATTGTTGAAAAGTGAAAATTGAGCCGTTTGGACAATAATGGTCTGGTTTGTACCCCATGATTGTGGAACTTGGGCTCACGGCGGGTGTTCGTTTTCGGGACCGTTATTGGAACGTTATTTCCATCCTTCGGCTTTTCATTTTTTCTTCTTGCGAGGCCTCTTTATAAGACGAATGGAATTAGCTGCTTTTGTGCCGCCTTGCGTTGAACCCAATTAATTGTGTCGGTTTGATGGTGATTATTAAAGATGCTCTTTTCTTCTCTGTTATAACACTTTATAAACACTCCCCGCAATCCTTAAGTGAGATGTATTACTATCATTATACGTTACAAGCGGAGACTATTTTTTTTCACTCATTTTTGCAATTCTTGTGAAGAATCAGCTGTTCTGCTGCATTAGTTCTAAATTAGATTAATTTTTGACAATTTGTGATTTAGAATAAGCCCCCGGTATTCTCTTATACGCAATAGGCCGTGTCACAAACGCGGCGTAAATTGCTCAGTTGTCCTCGCACTAATCAGTTCTTTGTTTAGAATTCGTCCTTAACGAGTTCTAGCCTACCGGATTGTGTCAGAACAATGCAGGCCCCAGTTAATCAGTGTAGCACCCAATTAATTGCTGAACTCAGCCCTTCTGAATCTGTTGGCAGGATGTTACACTACAAGAGTCATAAGGATTCATTAGTATGGATGTCTTCTCTTCTTCACACGATTCAGCCTAGATTAGGGCCTCTGTCAAAGACGCCATTTGAATGTGTATAATAGCGATAACAATTGGGCTGACCATCAGAATAAATCCTCACATTGTCAGTGGTGTATTTATCACAATAAATGTCTGGTGTGAAAATCACTTTGTAAATGTGCGAATGGTGAACGATAGCATGCCAACGCTAATGATAGCTATGATGAAGTAATGGCGGCGAGTTTTGTGGAGATTCGCTGACACGGAGAGTGCTGCTCTTGTGTTCCAGTGCACGGACAGACAGAACTCTCCAGTGATGTCCCCAAACTCGTCCCCTGTGGCCCAGCGCCGGAAACCCCCTCCGGACCCCTCCAGCATCACGCATCTCAGCCTGCCCCCCGTCCCGCCTCGCCTGGACCTCATACAGAAGGGAGTCATCCGCTCGCCCTCCGGCAGTCCCACCGGCTCCCCAAAGGTGGGCCTATTTTTCCCAAAGCGGCATGTGCTGATCCTAAGTAGACTCGATCTGCTTGCCTCCATTGTTGTCCTGTGCTTAACCCATTGATTAGTAGGTTATTTGGAGTGTTAACGTCAGTGTTCTAGAACGTCACGTTTTCACGACCTGCAGCAGCACCAGAATGTTGAATTCAGAACATTGTGATCAAGTATTTATGAGCCCCAGAGTTTCAAGGGATCAAATGATTAGAATGAGCGGTCAATAAATCAATTTGATTTGCTGATTGCTTTTTTACCGGGATCTTGCCAGCAGCCATACCACGACTCGATCTGCTCCAGCCGTGTGGCTGAAGCTAAGCAGGTGTGGGCTTGGTTAGTACTTGGATGGGAGACCACCTGGGAAAACCAAGTTGCTGCTGGAAGAGGTGTTGGTGGGTCAGCAGGTGGCGATCTTCCCTCTGGGGGAATAATCCCCAATGCCCCAGTGCAGTGATAGCAACACTGTACTGACAGAGACGCTGACTGCCAGATGAGAAGTTAACCCGAGGTCTTGACTCACTGTGGTCATTAAAGATCGTATGACACTCTTGGAAAGGAGTAGGGGGTTCCCCGGTGTCATGGCTAAAGTCCCAACTTGGTTCTTTTAACCTGCCACCTCATCATCCCCTGATCTAATTGGCTGTGAAATTTGTCTTGTCCCTCTCCAGGGCTTTCTTGAAAAGGAGATTTCAATCTCACTGGGACTTCCCTGGTTAAACAGAAAAATAAATAAATAAGTCTTGCACAAGGATGTTTCGCAGAGTAATTGAGGGAACATTGTGGGAATAAAACAGGCTGGACTCCACAGAAATGATGTGTCTGTCCTCACTGTGTTCATTCGCTGGGTGTATTGGATGTTGGTAATTAGTATGAGGTAAATCCAGCCTGTAGCTTTGCAGGCTTCGCTGTTCCTTTAACCGACCCGCTCCGGGTCCTCCTCTCCCTCCGCAGTCCTCCCCCGGAATGTCCCGGAAACAGGACAAGCCCCTCCCAGCTCCCCCGCCTCCTCAGAGAGACCCGCCCCCACCTCCGCCCCCCGAGCGCCCGCCCCCTATCCCCCCGGACGGGCGCATCTCCTGGCTGGCTGTACCCTCCCCTGGCCTCCCCCGGGACCCCCAGCCCCCTCCGGATGCCTGGTGCCCAAAGGAGTGCGCGCTGACTGATGCCCGGCCGGGGGCCGAGCACTCGCCGAAACTGGCCCACGCCGCGCCCCTGCACCTCAACGGGCGCCTCTCCATGGACCCTGGCATTGGGCGAGGCCTCCACAGGGTCGATGCGCCGCAGGAAGTTGCCAAGGTAAACGCCGAGGGGCGCTGCTTTGTACCTGACCGCGCCGCCCACTCAGCTTTCGTAAGAGCCTATTTTCGTTTATCGCTCAAATAATAACTCGAGAGCTTTAAATCTGGTCAGGAGGGTCTTAGCAGACGTCTTTGCCTGACTCAGAGACTGTCAAGCGTTTTGCTGTCGTCAGTCCTCAGCTCTCTCTGACCCACGTGCTCAAACCCACTCTTCTCCCTCTATCGGTTACTTAGCAACAACAGCAGACTTTGTTATTCTGGGCTAGCGGTTTTTTTGGCAGTACACGCTGTTTTCGCTTCGCCACCGAATGAGTGTGACTGCGATGGCCGACCATTCATTCGAGCTGCTGAAAACCCAGCGAGGTGTGTGTGCGTCCACGCGTTCAACTTTCTCACACTTTTCCGCGCCGTCACCTGTCTGTTAAGTAAACATTAGCTCTGTTCTCGCCTGTCACTTGCGGTCTCTCGCTCAGACTGAGTTACAGACACACGCTGACACGCATGTGCCCTCGCTGTGATGAGCTCTGTTGTGTTTGGCATTAGATGAGCCCACTAACTCATTCAGTCCCTCGTGGAGGGAGGCTGGCCGAATCTGTGCCCATCCCATCACTGGGCTAATTCAGCGCTAATAAGCTCTCAGTCTGTGCTTGGCTTTCAGGGGCCCTTGGAACCTACAGTGCTGGATTTATTCAGAATCCGCTGTAGACCTGTAGTGTATGTGCACACACACAAGCTAGGACGCATGGACGCGCTCATGCGTATGCAAGCATGCATATATTGTATGAATGTGGACACTCACACAGTAGTGCACTCTTGCATGCGCAAATGTGGACACACACAGGCATGTGCACGCGCACATATGCACTCATGCGCACATACACATACACACACACGCACACACACACACATGCACACACACACAGGCACGCATATGCCTGTGCACACATATACAGGGACAAATGTTTGTTTAGGTGTTGTCTATTCTCATGAGGACATTGTTCTGGCTTACATTCATTCTGTACATTCTTACCGAAACCCTTACCGTGACCAAATTACGCCCAAACCTAACTGTATCCATACTGTAGCCCTAACTTAAACCAATTTGCTGTAATCCTCTATGAGGACCTCCCAAAATCTCTTAAAAGCCCAAAATGTCCTCTTAACTGTGGTGGTTTCTCAAGAGTTGGTTCTCTCAAGTATAGCTATACAAGCCTACACACACATACACATACACTACCGCTCAAAAGTTTGGGATCACTTGCAAATTTTCATGCATTTCACAAACATTTTTTCTATTTCACAAACATTTTTATCCATTTCACAAACGATTAAAATTAATCAGATGATTTTCAAAGAATAATGTACATTTTTGCATAGAGGCCTATTATCAGCAACTGTCAGTCCTCTGCATCAATCTCCTAGTATGGCTGCTAATTCAAGTTAAGCATTTTATAAGGCTAATTGATTATTAGAAAACCTTTCTGCAAATTTGTTGCACAGCTGAAAACCGTTGAACTAATAAGGGAGCGCAAAAGGGAGCATGGCATTCTTGAGGTTGGATTAGTACCTGAAACATCAGCAGTTGTTTGTTTGTTTACAGGCTCAAAATGGCCAGAAAGAAAGAACTTCCTTTAGAGACCCGTCAGTCTATTGTTGTGCTCAGAAAAGAAGGCTATTCAATGCGAGAAATTGAAAACTTAAAATCTCTTACCATGCTGTCAACTACTCCCTTCAGAGACCAGCACAAACTGGCACTAACAAGGACAGAAAAAAGGAGTGGGAGGCCCCGATGCACAACTGTGCAAGAAGACAAATATCTGAGAGTGTGTATTTTAAGACAAAGACGCCTCACAGGTTGTCAACTAACAGCTGCGCTAAATAGTTCCCGTCAAACACCAGTTTCAGTATCAACAGTGAATGTGGTTTTTTTTTTGATGAATGCAAAGTTTGAAGTACATATTCATCATTTTCCATTAAAATCATTATTTCTAACTCAGACAATGTCAGCATGTTCTGATCATTTGCTATATTTCCTATTCAGACTGATTTCATGTGTGTTTCCATGGAAAACAAGAACATTTCCAAGTGATCCCAAACTTTTGAGCAGTAGTGTACACACACACACACACACACACACACACACACAAACACACAAACACTCCCACAAACACACACACACACACAGACACACAAACACACGCACTCACACGAACACGGTGTACCTCATCCACAGCTGTCCGGGGCCTGTCCTACCACAATCAGTTCCAGTGTGTATGTGAAGTTGATGCCAACATGAGTGCGGTGGGAAGCTCAGCGGAGGTGTAACTCCAGCTGCAGAAAGCACAGGTCCTCCTCATGTGTTACTCCACTGAGCCCGCTGGTCTGATTTTCACAATTCTTGAGCCTGCTGGTGAAACTAATCCGTTAAATCAGCTGGTTTAGTTCATGGCTGGACTATGATATTCTGACCTCTGGACTTTCCACCTGAGATGCTCATGCAGCAGTCTCTCTGAGTGCTGTAATGACGCTGAAGGCTTTCTCAGTCAGGACACTGCACAGCCTGTCCAGAACATAAATTGAACTCACTTATAAAACATTCTAACAGTTCCCATAGTTATTGGTGGTTATCAGTGAGAATG
Organism: Gymnothorax javanicus; assembly: GCA_029692085.1. Taxonomy (NCBI): domain Eukaryota; kingdom Metazoa; phylum Chordata; class Actinopteri; order Anguilliformes; family Muraenidae; genus Gymnothorax; species Gymnothorax javanicus. Next base: position 120,609,545 of record CM056199.1, on the reverse strand, counting down.
ACTGAAGGGAGAGTTTGCATAGCAGCTATCAGTGTTGTTACCGTAGCGTGCTGTTGTGTAGCATTAGCACTCTGTAGAGTAGCCGCCATGCTCTGCAGCGTATCAGCGGCGCTCTGAAGTGAGTTCACAGTTGTTCAGTACTTGCAATCTGTAACGTAGCAGTAGCTTTCTGTGGTGTAGCGTTAGCACTCTGTAGTACTGCCGTAGCACTCTGTTGTGTTGCTGTAGCGCTCCGTGGTGTCGTTGTAGCAGCATTAGCTCTCTTCTTTGTAGCAGTAGCGCTCTTTAGGGAAACTTGGCCGTTCGTAGTGTCGCAGTCGCACGGTGCAGTGTAGCAGTCACATGCTGTAGTATTGCAGTAGTGCTCAGTTGTTTAGCGGTATTGCGATTCTCAGGAGCCTGACGCGCTCCTGCGTTGTGATCTGGCCTATCAGCACCCCGTGATTATGGATTATTCTCTCTGGTAGATAGCCTGTGATTGGTGTAGAAAAAACACTTGACCACCTATGCAACAAGACGCCTGGTCAGCTCTGTTATGTTGTAGACCAAAGCCAGCAGGTACATGCTCCTGGGATTCTTGCAGGCACAATGGAATCCCGCTCAGATAATTTTAAACGTAAAATCACTTCTGGCAGTTACCATCCTACACTCGTGAAGAGTGCACTATCCGTGATCGAACAGCTCCCTTTTACATTTGTTTTTTTAATTCTATTTAGGCGCCCCCTCTGTACGGCACGAGAAAAATTACTTCGGCACAACCTATTGTTTGACAGCTGTTGCATGGCAATCTTAGCCTTAGTATTACATTATATGAATGTCACAGCGTATGGAACCATCGTCCCTGGCCACGTGGATCTCCGCATGACTACTGCCTACCCTTCTTTCAAATGGATGCCACCTGTAGTGTACTGCACCATGTCATAAAGTATGCATTATCTGAAGCTGGGTCCATGAATTTAGTTTAGTCCTGCACGAACCCAGATCTCAGTCCAGTACAGAGCCTTTGGGATGAGGTTGTGCCGGTTTGCAGCATTAGCTTGCGGCTGAAAAATCAGTACCCCGAATGCGATTGATGCAGCACGGACAAAATCCCAAGAGAGTGGCTCCGGCATCTTCTTTAACCCTTTCAGAGCCGTAAGATATGTAAGATATCAAAGTCAGATGCTGTTGAAAACCTATCATGAGGAAACAACTTGCCACATGATAGGTTTTCAACAGCTCAGGACAACTACTAAATGTATTCGGCACTCAAAGGGTTAAAACTCTCATTTTTTTCATGCAAGTTTTCCCTCAAGTGGGTTCGAAGTCAGAGCAAGAATTTTTTTCTTATTTTAGGACAGCGTCTCTTACATACTGCAGTGCATCACTGAAGCGACATCACATTTTTATTTGAAAAAACCATTAAAATCCAGGGCGCCATGTTTTTATTGCCACAGTATTACATCAAATGGAAAATATCTATATCTTGAACCATCATTTTATTCACATTTCCTTGTGATTCAGCAGGACATATTTGGAATTGTTGGAGACCTTGGGATCTCTTCTAGAATTTTAAAATGGGCCTCAATTCCTACAGGTTTAAATACAGCAACTGCATTGGAAAGACTCGTACATGGGTCAGTAAGTTTTATGGGGTTAATCTAGGCCACAAATCATTTTGCGTATTCTGGAGGTCGAAATTGTTCCCACCTGAAAATCGGTAGCTGTACCTAATAAAGTGGCTGTTGTTTATTACTTTTGAGGATTGTGCAAGCGCCGATGGAAATGAAACTCGATATCTGACTGTTCCCTGCCAGTAGTACAGCACAGTACCGTCTGTAATCTGCCCTGGGGGAACCACCAAGCGTTAAGTCTGCTTTCGCGGGTGAGTTGGTCTCGCTGTGGACTAATTCTCCTCACCCTTTTAATAAAGTTTGGCATATGGTGGCTGGCCCCAGGCCTCAACCCCTCCCTGTGTCAGTGCTGATACACTTCCGGGAGGAGGAAGCCAGGCTTTTAAATCAATGATCTGCAAGAGCGAGAGCGCATTCCCTACTCGTAAAAAAAAAAGTGCACTTCCGAGAAGGGCATTAAAATCAGTCAATCTGAGGCCATCTCCGCTGTACGCTGCAGCTCCGGCCCGGGGGCTTCCTTTAGTGTGATGGCCTGGCTCAGTGTCGGAGTGACTCTGCACAAATGCGCTGGGCGCTGCGCTGTCGCTATGGTCTGGGTGTGCAGCCGCCAGGCCAATCTGTGCTAAAGTGGCGCTCGTCTGGAAAACGGCCCAGGATATTGATTTGGAGACAAAGAGCTGTTTGAAGGCAGGGAGACTGTGTATGTGTGTGTGTGTATGGGGGGGGGGGGGAATTATTTTCCCAGAAGAGTCGGTGTGTTTGTATTTGTACATCTCTGACCACCGTCTCTCCATCTGTCCGCAGACGTCCTCCAACGGGCTCCAGCCGGGAGACGAGTACGATGTCCCCCCTCAGACTCTCCCCTCCCCCGCCTGTCCTCACCGGCGGCCACAAGTGAGTACCCCCCACCACCACCACCATCACCATCACCACCCCAGCCCAGCTCCATCTGTACCCTCCCCGCATCACCAAAACCACCCCTCCGTCACTCTTCTGGTTTGGCTCTGGGCCCCCTCAGGCGGGACAGAACACTCCTCCAACAGCCCCCTGCAGTTTGCCACATTAGCACCATTTTAAACACGAGCCTCGCCCCTCCTGCATTTAGCCACTAGGCTAACGTGGCCGATCCACACATGCAGGAGCAGGGAAATTCCCGGCCCTCTAGCAGCTCGTTATCCCCTTGATTAAGCTCCCTCTGAAGTTAGCCTGTTTATAATGATGCCTTTGCCCTTTAGAAGCTCCAGCTCAGGTCGCAGAACTGGCTAATTTCAGACGTCTCGCTCGAGGGCGTCCGTCTAAACGAGCAGCTCCACGAAATGAGCTTGGGGTAATGCAGTTCAGCTGAGCTCTGCTAACGGTTTTCACCCCGCTACTGCGTCTGAGCAGGACGTGTGAAATAAAATAATCTCCCCGCATCTCAGGCGTTTGCTGTCGCTTCCTCGACTATGCTGAGGAATTAGATGGAAAATAAACATTATAGAGCGCAGCAGTTTAATTATTTCAAATGTCTGCAGTATAAATTATATCAGCCGTTTGAAGAGTAATGAGCCTGGATATAGGCCAACTCTCTGGGCCCACTGCTGCAAACTTATACAGCCCTGCTGCTGTGATTTCAATGTGCTGGTGTTTTACCTTTTAATGGGTAATATGCTGGTGCGTGTTTTGTGTATGATTGTGTGGACGATTTTGTGAGTTTGTGTGCGCGTTGGCACGTGTGGGCGTGTGTGATTGCGCCTGTTTTTATGCCCATAATTTTGTTTGCGTGTGTGTCTGTGTGGTGCGCAGGGGGTCCACTGTCATATGTCTAGTGGGACGGGCTGTTTCGTTGCTAACTGGCAGAATAATGCCCCTCCTGACTGATAGACTGGGTGCTTGACTGGCTGGCTCTGCCGTCTGATTGGCTGTCTTGTCGTGATTAACCGAGGGGTGATTAACCTGTGTAACTCAGAGTAGAGCCTCGCTCTGCACAGTGCTGTCTTCTGTGTGTTAGTGGTGCACATCCGTCACTCATTCTGTGTTACTGAAACAAATCCCCAAGCTGATACACATCTGTCAGTCAAGAAGACCCTTCCTTTTTCGTATTCATTGTATATTATATATTCCTTCCTTCCTTCAGTAACTTAGCCTCATGGTGACTGATGCGGTGGGCTCCGTAATGATTTTCAACTTGAAATAATTTTAGCTTTCTGACATTGGACAGTCAGTTTAACTTCACCCGTGTTTATACCCTTATTCTTTAAACCGTGTAGGAATTGCTGTGGCACTATTCCAGAACATTCGGAGGCTCTCTATGAGCAGGGCAAAAAATATGCCAGAATTTGAGTCCTCTGTTTATTTTGGGTCACGTTTATCTGGTAACCCCAAATTTGCGAAACTCTCACGAGACTCTTTCGCCGCGTCGCCAGTATGGAATGTTGCCATAGAGCTGCAGGAGCCTACGCATTTGCCTGCTAGCACAATGTCAATAGCAGTGCTACGGCTCACCGTTTGAGAACCGGAGCAGAAACGTGTTTAGATGCTTGAAGATGTGTTTGTCTATGATGCTGACTAAGTTTTCGTCATCACAACACTACCACCCGAATAATCAGCAAGACTCGCATTCATTCTAGAAAACAATGAATGGAACTGTGGGCAACCATTTACTCGCCAAATATGGCGTGAATCCGTGCAGAGCCAATCGCGCACGTGCAAGACTTTCACAAATCTGGGGTTACTAAACGTGACTTTTATTGTGGGGGTTCATTGTGCTTTCACCTGTAAGACACACCCCACTGCCCTGTGCCCTCTATCTGATTGGCTGGTGAGTGCAGCTTGTTGGTGCCTCGTGGGCCTGGCACAGTTAGCCAGCGCAAACTGATGCCCCGCCCTCAGCAGCTGGCATCAGGGCGCAGTGGGCTCATTGTGACGCCACACCTGCAGGACTGCTGACGTCACGAAGAGCCCCCCCTACCGCCGTTCTGCCTGGGAGCGAGGTGGGGGAGCTGACAAATAAAACCTGCTTGTTTGTCTCAAAACAATTTACACCTCCATCTGTGGAGCCGTGGTTATTGCCTGTTGTGTTGCGCTGAGGTGAAGTTTCTCGTGTTTTAGGTGATGAGGTTTTCTGTTCTCTCTCAGTATGGAGATAAACACACAAGCGCTAAGCTTGTAATACCTTTTTTTTTCGTTAATGGAGGGGCAGTGTGGTTCTGTTTTTGTGCTCCCTCCGCAGGACAGGCTGAGAATCACTCTATTTTTTCCTCAATTCAGCAGTTTGCTTTGACGAGCGATTATTTACGTCCTCAGTGCTGACGATCCCATATGTAGGTTTGTCAAATGCTGCTGCTTTATGTCCAACCTGTGAAACTGGGCCCGTTTTAAACAGTAGTGGAGATCTCAAGGTTTCCAAAGACCCCAAATATGTCTGGCTGAATTACAGGGAAATATGAATTAAATGTTGCGCAAGATCCACATATTTACTGTTTGATGTAATGCTGTGGTCATAAAAACATGGCATCCTGAGTTTGCCCATTTCTCTCGACTTATAGCTTCAGTGAAACGCTGCAACCAGCAGAACATGTTTGTAGTATTGTCCCACTGTAGGGAATAAAATGCTTTTTCTGTGAACTTACGTAAGTGCAAATTCAAGCAAAAATCACAGTTTCAGGGGTGAAATGAGTTTAATCAGCTGTGTTGTTCTGCTTTGGCTCTTTCAGGTACTCAAACCCCTTCTCCAGCCACTGTGCTGAAAAGGCCAGGGTGCTGGGCAGTCGTGAGGAAGACGAGTATCAGATCCCGTCATCGCACCTGGTGACTCTGTCACAACCCCCCCTCTGCATTTCTGTTCGCATCCCCTCCAGGTAACTCCGCCCAGCGAGTGATATCTGAACCCCCCCTCCGCCCCTCTCACCTGGCGGCTCAGGCTGGACTGACGCTCAGTAGGTTGTTGGTTCTGTCCCCAGCACAGCTGCTGGTGCCCTGGAGCACTACCCATAATCCCACACTGCTCCAGGGTGCTCTGACTCTATCCAGTCACCTCTGCTTAGTCAGCTGTAATGTAAAACATAACGTCCCTGTGTTTTTAAACCCTCCCCCACACAGAAACGTAAAGGCAATGTCCTGGCTCTCCTGGTGCACAGTGTGCTGTGGGGTCACCAGCCAATCTTTTTTTGTGTTCTTCGTATTGGACAACAAGTCTCTGCTTCTTACTCTATGCACAAATCAAGAGAGCTCCCTCAGGTCATGTGACCACTTCTGCCTTCCCCCCAGGGGCCTGGAGAAGGGGCAGTTTGAGAACGGCCCCTCAGACCACGCCATGGAGAGCAAGCACAAAGCCTTGGAGTATGGTGAGTCCCTCTCTCTCTCTCCCTCTCTCTCTCTCTCTCTCTCTCGCTCTGTCTCTCTCTCTCTTTCTGCTGTCTGCCTCCATGCCCTGTCCCATCCGCTCCACGCCTGCATGTCTGCATGTACAATTAGCCGCTACACACAGGATAGAGCGGAAGAGCGCCCCCTAGCTGCGGGAGGCCGGGCTGGTGTGTAACGTGTTCTTGTGTGTTTCTTAGGTGCTCATTGTCAGTCTGGGTTGTTTGTCTCGGGGGCGACACGCCCCGCCCTCTGCCCCTCCATCAACAAGACGCCCTCAGACTACGACATTCTACTGCCCCCGCAAGGTAGCCAATACCCCTGCTTGCCCGGAGTCCGCCTCCAGTGGCTCATCTCTTCCATTTCTCTGTGTGTCGGGTCGCCAGGTCAAACGGCTGCTCTCCCAGCGCTCGTAGGCCTTGCCGTCAAGCGTATGCTGTTCAGGGCCTCGTCTTCCCTGGCTCTGCGGAGCTTTGAGTCTTTCTGAATTCAGTTCTGCTTGTATTTATCCTCTGCTGAGTGTTGAGGTAACAAGGTCGCACTTGCCTGTTCAGAAACGTCTACAATACGCTGCCGAGATTTTATTCTCTTTCCCTTTTCCAGGACTGGATTTCTTGAGCATGTGTGCTTGAGTGTGGGTTCATATTTGTCTCCTACATTGGCACAAATTCTGTCCTATTTTAAATGTATCAGTTTGAAGGTGATGCCAACCTGTTCAACCTGTGGCAGTGTTTGTCTCCAATATCAAACTATATTTGATACATGCTAAATAAAATATTATATTTAGTACAATACTATATTTGGACACTTCCACACTTCCCTAAGGCCATATCACATCAGTCTTCATACTGTTTCTTAAACTAGTGTGAGAATCACGCACCATTGACTTACACACTCCTGTTCGCTTAGAGTATATTTCTTTGAACTGTGGGAGGAAACTGGAGTGCCCAGAGGAACATACACACTTCACACAGAAAGGCCCCAGGCTGGATTCAAACCCACAATCTACTTGATGTGAGGCAACAACACTATTCATGATGCCTCCCTTGATATGATATATTTTATCTGCTATTTACATGATGTAAAGTACAGTGATATAATATTCTGTGCTGTGGTATGGAGACAGTTGTCACGCAGCGGAAATGTTTGCACTGGTGACTGGTCTCAAAACTGAACAAAATGGCTTCCTTCACTTTATCTTTGGTGTGATATTTGGTGGTGTCGTGTGTGTGTGTGTGTGTGTGCGCGTGTGTGTGTGCGTGCGTGCGTGCGTGTGTGTGTGCTTGCACATTGTATTCTGTCAGAATCTGCACCAGGGTGCTAGCTATGGATTGGTGGCATGGTAATGTCTAGCTAGCATTTTACAACTCAGTTCAACAGATACTCGCGAGAGTTTTCCTTTGTCTCCAAAACTACTGTCCATATCCATTCACTTCAGTTTGTAGAACTTTCTGAAGTACTTTTAACTTTATTTGTAACCAGTGAACTATTTGACATTTGTCAGCACAATAACGTATCGTACATCCGCGTTAACAACATAAACCAGAAAGTGAAGGCAGTGTCGAAGAGGGGCTGTTTGTGGTAATATTTGCATGTGATTTTTTGCGGAAATTGCAAAGTAGTTGCAAATGTCATTTGCTTGCGGTATTTTCCCTTTTAAGGTAGCGCTCATGTTTATGGTAAAATCGTAACTTGTGCCCCATATACGAAATCCCAATTATATTTGTAATTATAGAATCATTTCATATTTCAATGGCTTTTTAATCATCCCCATCAATCACCCGCTCAGTTCCTGCAGCTTTCATTTGTTTATATTGTGTCGATGCTGTTTTTGTGTGTTTTTCAGTAATAGCAACACCAAGCAAGCTTCTGGTCTCGTGCTCTGAAACCCATTTCCTTCTACTTGTCTGCATCTGTTTTAATGTTATTTTACGCATAAAAGGTTTCACAGAGGCCTATAGAATGGACAGGTGCTCAAAACTGACTGTTTATTCATCAATCTAACACGGTAAAAATTAGTTGTTAAGTACCACCATACTGTATCTGCATGAAAATTCAGTCATAAAATGCAAGGCACAAGTGGTGTAGTGATGTCGCCATCTAGTGGCAGAGTGGAATAAATCACTTCATAACCACTTCTGTTGCTTGCGGCCAGTGTCCCTCATTTTTTTCTTGTGGATTTTCTCCACAGCGGAGGATCTGTTCAAAAGCGCACCCCCCTCCCAGCCCCCGCCCCCACCCCCAGCGCGGCACAGCTTCACAGAATCCTCCTCGTCTCCGTCCTGTTCCCGGGTCTCGCGGCCGGTCTCGGGGCACGACCATTTCCTGCTCGGCCCTGGTGTGTATGCTGTGCTCAGTGACCCCAGAAAATACACAGCCGCCGCGCTTCCTAGCTGTATATATTCTCTGAAAATCCTCTGATATTTCAGCTTTCTGTGCGGGGTAGCCATGTCATATATACAACGATGAGCGAAAAGATGAATCACCTCCGTAGTTTGCTGTTTGGCTTCGGCGTCCAGTCACACTGCCCTGCAGTATCTGGTCACAAGACCTCAGCAGCAGATCCTTTAAGTCTTGTAAGTAAGTTACCAGATAAATCAGCCGCTGAGCAAACGTGTTTTTCAGCATATCCTGCAGATGCTCAATCGGATTTAGATCTGGGGAATTTGGAGGCCAAGGCCACACCTCGAACTCTTTGTAATTTTCCTGAAAGCATTTTGAAGAATTTTCGCTGTGACGCTAGACATACTGTCCTGCTGAACGAGGCCACTGCCATCAAGGAATTTGGTTTTCATGGAAGGGTGTACCATGTCCACAGAGATGTTTAGGTAGGCGGTACGTGTCAAACTGAAGTCCACATGAATGCCTGGACCTAAGGTTTCCCAACAGACGAACTGCCCAGAGCATCACACTGCCTCCATTGGCTTGTATTTTCCCACTGTGCACCCTGGTGCCATCTCTGCCTCAGTTAATGGGGCACACGTACCCAGCCATCTACATGATATATAGGAAAATGGGACTTGTGTCCAGTTCCGACACTCGCATGCCCAGTGTAGGTGCTTTTGACAGCAGGCTGTAATTCACCATGTGCTGTGACACATTCCTCCCGTACCCTTCAGTTAACTTTTCTGCGCCACAGCAGCCGTTCTCAGTTCAGACCAGACAGGATAGCTGTTTTCACCCTTCTGCAACTATGAGCCTTGGGTGCCCAGTACCTTGTCGGTCCTGGTTTGATCCTGCTTGGATCGCTGTCAGTAGGTACTCACCACTGCTGACTGGGAGCACCACACAAGCCTCTCCCTTTCCAAAATTCCCCAAACCAGTCTTCAGGTTGTCAGAGTTTGGCCCTTATCAAAGTCGCTCAGATTATTGCCCCTCCCAGTTTTTCCCTCATCCAACCCTTGGACTACGAGAGCCGACTGTTTGTTTACCGTCTGACATGTATCGGCAGCACATATCAAGGAGTAGAATAAGAGAACCAAAATTATTTGCTGCTTCTGTTTGTGGTCATAATGTTTTGGCAAAATCCTGATATTTCAGTATTGCATACCAGCTAGTTGTCTGTATGCCTGCATAATCCTACCCTGCAGGCTAGTAGTATATTCATTACCTGCCAAAGGTTATTGTATGCATTACTCTTGTTTTGGCTCATGTTTTTAGTGAAACAGTGACTGTTTGAATGTTTTTATGACCTCAAATTGCTCAAAACAGAAAGTGAACACTGAGCAGTCCAAATAAATGTCTTAATTTGCAGAGTTGCCTAAATTTTTTTGGGTGAAAAAAATAAACCTGTAATTAGTAAAACAGACCTGAAAACTAATTATAGCCATTTTTCCTCGAGGGAAGTATAATCAAGCTAATTTTGAACAATTTGAACGGAGTAACCAAAAATCAGTGCGAGTTTGTGTTGGGGGAGAACGTTTAGGGCCGTGTAGCTGCCGTTTTTTAAAAAAATACCTTGTATACTTTGCATGCTTTGCGGTTATGGCTAAAGGTGGCCGCAGGTCTATGTTTGCATAGTTCTGTAAACAAAAGGTATTGTTCATACGTCCTTTTTCCATCTGTAACTGCCTGAGAATTGCAGGTGTAGAAAAAAGGTTGGCTGGTAGTGTTATATGCTTTTCATATACAGGGTTGCTGTAAATACGTCCACACAGTCCCCAAAACTTGTGGCTTCTCTCCAGTTGTGGTCTGAATGTGTCACTCAGTGCTGGGAATGTGTCTGGTTGCAGATAGCTTTGTGGATGTGCTGGGCGGGATGGCTCCCCAGCCTCCGGTTCGGAGACAAACGGGGGACAACATGAAGCCCCCTGGAAGGATATCTCCCAGCCAGGAGTACGACCAGCTGCCCCCTACACCAGGTACCACACCTCCAGCTCCAACACAACGCCGTCTATCCAGGAGGCCTGCTTCGCGCGCAAAGCGCCCTGGCTTCTATTACACGTAAAGCGTTAGCACTCGGTGCCTTTCGATACCTGGTTTAGATGACTCTGAGTTTGCGCAAGCCTTAGGCTAAAACTGAGACAATTGGATTTATTGCAGGATACTTATCCCGGGGCTTGATGTTAGCCTGTAATATTCTCAATCACTTACATTTCACCTGTGGCTGCTCTTAGCCTCAAACTATCGCAACTGACTAGAATATCATGAATATTAATTACTGCACCACTAATGGCGCGCTCAGTGAAACGATTTCACACCTGAAACGCTGGCACTGCAGTCACTCCTGAGCGGGGCTAGATAGGCCCTGGGAAATTGTGGTGGTGCTGACCCACTTTTGAGAAAACCAGATGTGAAATTGAAAAATGGCCATGAAAAATTGCAGTGCGAGGCAATGCCTCAGCTTGCTAGTGGCTGTTCTGTACCTGGTATTTGGTTGGGCTATCTCATTCAGTGCACTCACTCAAGTCTGGCTGTAAAGGTTGTGTCAAAGAGCGAAGTCAGTGTTGGGTCAACAGTGTCTCCGATAGCTGTAGTTACAGGAGAACATGAAGTGATCTGACTGGATAACATTAAGTGATGCAGGAGGGAGAATATGGCTCTTTATTAAACCCTGGAAGTTAAGTATTCCCCTGTAAAGCTGCTTTCACACCAGACGTGGAATTGTGTCTTTGCATTGACTTTGAATGTAATCTGTCGTGTGAAAAATTTGTTCCGCGTCCGGTGTGAAAGCAGCTCTAGACTCCGCAGTCTCAACATTTATTCTGTGATGCTGAAACTTGTACCACAAGAGAAATGTATAAAATCAATTTTTGAAAAGAAATGTAAAAATTTCTGAAAATATTTTATTTATTGTCGCCCATGACAGATCTATTATGGCAAAAAAAAATTAAGATACATCAACTTTTAATGCCAGAAGGATATTTATATGCTAATACACATTCACAAGTCAAAGCAAAATTTAAATAGTGGTATTAATATATTCCATACTTCGAAATCAACAGAGATGTGTTGTATTAGCTCTTGGAGCAGGTAGAATATTGGAGTGCCTGCGTTGGGCGGCAGTTTTTATCCAGCGACTCGTTCTGCTCCAGCGAAACAGAAAAGAAGAAAACATCAGCGTACATTCGCTGCACGCGTACAAACTCAAAATGATGTATGATTGTACAGGATGCTGGTGTCCTGACCACTAGGGGGCAGGGTAAATAGTGGAGGGTGTAGATTTAGGTGTAGCATCACTATTAAAGCCATGATAAATGTGTTTGAGTTCGGCATTGTCTGAGATTCAATATAATCAGCTGTGCTGTCAGTCGACTGTGGTTTAATGTGTGATTTTCTTCATGGAAACCTCACTGATTATTATGGTATTTGGGCCATTCTTTGAGAAATGAACCAAAATGTTGCACACGTGACCAGATGTCATCAAATAAGGAAATACTTTGAAAATTAATGTAAGTTATCAAATTTACTCCTTGCTATTTTTCCATACCCCAAAACTATGAACATATTAGATTGTTCAACTTCGCAGAGCTTTTGAAGTCAAATGGAGTTATGAAAAACCTGTTTCCGTGTGAAGTCACACACACGACCAGTCGTATTTGACCTCTGACCTTAAGTAGTTAAAGTTAATGTAACAAATAAAATTTTTACTTGATAGACTTGGATAAGTAGTACTCCTATACAAGGTTCACAATCATGAACCTCCAATGCTTTTGTGATTGGAGGAGCTTTTTCTACTATTTGTTACATTTTTGGTCACACACATGACTAAGAATGGCCCATTTGCTGAATTAATTGTAATGGCTGAACAAATTAAGTGGACCCTGAGTGAAGGACATGCCTCCTCTGTTCCTGCAGTTCTTGCTGAAAGCTTACAGGCACCTGCCAGGCCACCTAAGCCCTTTCCCAGAAAGACCCCTCCGGCTCCAGACACGCACCACAGGAAGGCCCACAGCCACGAGCTGGCGAGCGAGAATGTGGATGCAAAGATCGCCAAGCTGATGGGGGAGGGCTACTCCTTCGAGGACGTGAAGAGGGCCCTGATGATTGCGCAGAACAAAGTGGACGTGGCCCGGAACATTCTGAGGGAGTTTGCCCTGGTGGCTCCCCGGCTCAACCTGTAGCCCAGTGTCCCAGAGGCTTCCGTTATGGGAAGAGACTGTAACTTGAGTAACTCGGGCTGGAAGTATGACTGAACCCGCGGGAACGGGAGGTCTCTCCTCCTGTCAACATTGCCCCCTCCTGGTCGATAGCGGGATTGGGAGGCCTTTAAAATGATGTCCAATGATGATTCTTCATCCTTTCCCGCACGGATGCTGGGAAGCGAGGAACTGCTAATTCGCTTAGCCATTACGAATCAGGGTTGAACTGAACAGAAGCATTTACTTTGTAGAAAACCTGTGAAATAATAGCGTGTCGTTTACAGTGGACAGATGGGCCTCACAGCGCTGGCTCCCGGCTATTTTCGCGGTTTCCTGCGTGCGCACACCCCGCTGCTGTCCCGCTACCACCATTTTACTGTCCCTTTTGCTGCCGCCCTCAACACATACGCGCACACAGCACGCGCGACACACAAAAACGCCATTTTTTTAATTTATATTGTTCTTTACCGTGTCGCTTTGAGACCTGACAGTGTCGTAGTCAGGGTGAGTTAGGTGTACAGAATCAAAAGCGACTCTCTCGCATGTGGCCTTCACTACTGAATCTCTTTCCCGACTTGAACGCGTTTTTTTTTTTTTTTTTTTTTTTTTTCTCCTTACTGCTAATATGAGCGAGGCTTCTGAACGCCACGTTTGCCCGTCTCTGTGAGATCAAAACGCTGCTGGCATCGCGCTTTGCCTGGTCCTTATTTTGGACTCATGTTTGTTTTCTTCTTGTTTGGACAATAGCATTTTTTGCTGCGTCTCGCAAAGCTTCAGCCGCTCAATGGCGGTCCTCTCAAGGTCGTGTCTGTTTATCGTTTTTTTTTTTAGTGACATGTTTGATAAGTGGCTGTAATTTTTCTGCCCTGCAGTGGAGCTCACTGATGACCTTTGAGTCATGAGGCTGTTGAACCATTTCCTCTCTGACTTGCCTGGTCTGGCACAGTGGCTCAGGCATTTTTCCGGACGCCTATGCCATCTGTGTGTTACAAGTGCTTTTCCCCAGAAAAGAAATGTGTTGAATGTACAACAATAGACCGAGCAACTTGCACATCTTGTTTCAGCTGTTCTGACTGCAGACTGAACCGCCAAACGGCCTTTTGGCTGAAGGAGCCCAGTCGCCTGAATGTATTCGCTGGGAAAGACTACAAGGCTCTGGTTTCCTGTCTCTCCTCAGCCATTTTCTGACAAACAGTGCCATTATCTCATTCATCTCAGTCAAAAGAGAGAGACCGACCATCATGAAAAGCTTAGTGTCTTTTATGTGCCAAATGAAGAGTAAATAAAAAGATTTCATTTTTCTAATGAACAATCAAACGTGTCATGGCAGTTTTACCCAGCACTGCTTGTGAAAAACATGTTCACAGTACATCCATGAGCACTAATTACAGGAAAATCTGAAGTGAAATGCCATAGTCCTGAGACTTGCTAAGTGCCTAAGAGCAGGACCATTTGGAGTGCACAGTGCACATCCGACCATTAATGTGGAAGAATGCGCTTCTTATTATTATTACTCCCGTCTTTCAGTTTTCTTCCGGTGAATAAATCGGCAAAAGTGGGAAATCCGCATCAGGAAACTGCTGTTGGTTGTGGTTTGCTACTCCATGATTTCCGCAGTCAAACCCAGAAGAAAATTACCGTGGTGTTGTGCCATCACCATTGCAAATGCCTGTGTCTATCTGTCCACGAGGCCTTTTCTCAGCCTGCGATGGAAGCTGACCGTGTTTATTACACGCTTTTATGTTGCTGTTGCGTCATTCGCGTTATCTGCCCTCGCCCTCCCACGTTCAGGTTTTGTATTATTAACTTGAAGCTTTGTTTTGCACTGGTTCTTTTTTTCCCCGTCTTAAACTTGAAAGAGTAAAATGGAGGGTCGTTTCACACAGCCTTCCCAGGAATCGGTGGCCGTCAGGCGGCAGTGATGTTTCTCCATTTTTTTTTTTTCTATTTTGAGAAATTTTGTCAAAAAAATGCCTTTTGTTACATGTAAAAGATAGTGTTGTGTACAATTAATTTATACTTTATGAAAGCATTGTCTTGATATTTTTTCATTGTTCAGTAATTAAAAGTAACCTTATAATCTGTCCTCGTGAAAGTTTTATAAAAGTCAGTATTAACAAGGTTTCGTGTGCTTTTGCGCTTTTTTTTTTGTCCCTTCTGTCACACCGTCAAGTGATTTTGTGATGGAATTCAATTACTGGGGATTTACTGGCTGGTTTTCTCTCAGTAACATTAAGCATTTAATATCTATTTAGAAGCCCTCAGCTGGAGTGTCACGCGTGGTGTCCTTGGAATGGGAGCTGGGCTGTGTGTCGGGGCCGCCAGCTTGTGTAATTGGAGGCCAGGAAAAACGTCCACTTCAATGCTGGTTTTTCATTGAGTGAAAACAGAAAATGTGATGGAGTGCATGTTTGCCCATCATTTCTTCTGCCTAATTCATCTACTGGAAGAAAATGCATTCCTCTCTCCCAGGGGGTAGAATGAAGCCAAATTTGAACAGGCTTGTGTGTAAAATATGATTTTTATGGCCTTCACTGAAAATGTTTGTTCTGACCACAGTGTTATGAGGCAATTTGGTTCCTTTTTTATGCAAGTTTGCCCTGACAGCAGTTTATCCCCTGCACGGCTAATAAACACTTGAGATGGAGAAAAATTTAAAGTGCTGTAATTCTGAGGAATTGCCTGAATGCAGCCATTATCAAGAATTCATATTTTGCAAAATCTAATTTATTTAATCGTAAATGTCATAAACCATAACAACTTGCAAGCTGGCTCTCTCTTTAGAGGTGACGGATGAATAAAAAAATTGAATGAAAACGGGGACATAACATTCAAAGAAAGCGAAAGCCTGTGCTGTCTGAGTTTAGTTTTCTTCAAAATGTACACTTTATTTTCAACAAAAGTACAAAAACGAAAAAGTCTGTATTTACAATACTTTTATGGCCTTCTCAATGTACCTTCTTTGGTTTCACTGCTGACCTGATGTTGAAAATGACAGAAAAAAGGGAACAAAAAAGTAAAAGAAAAAAAAACGTAAAGGAAAAAAAAAATCAGATTCTTGAACAATTACCTCTCGGGTGGCGACTACAATGTCTTTGAATAACCCAATAATGAAGTCACACTTTCAGGCACTTTTATACTGTTCCAATCATGAGCCTCGATGAATATATTTATTATCTACTGAGACCTATTTCTCAAGGTTACAAACGCTAACGGTTCATCATTATTTAAGAAATGTGCACTTGTTCTTTTGAATGAGACCACATGTTAACATTCATTTGCACGTCTCCTGATAAAGCATAACCTCTTCTTTCCAAAAGCGATATAGTGGAAAAACCTGGTGGAAACGCATCGTTTGCACTGCTCCTCCATGTAATGCTGCCAAACAGTATAAACAAGCACTTAAAAGTGTAACTGAAATAGCTGCTAACAAGCTTTATGCAAACACTAAACAGTGCTGTTCTTTTTTTAGTGTCGCCAGTGGCATTATCCGTCAGACAGTACCTTTAAAAACGACAGCTCAAGAGATAAAACTTTAAAGGCAATAGAAACGGCAACAGGTGTAAACTCCGTGCACCTTCCCAGCAGTCTACTGTAGCATGTTTTTTTTTTTTTTTTTTTTTTGCAAACCTTAAATTTCTCACACAGTTTAAATACATCCAAAAAAAAAATCCAAACTGGACATTCAGGTCTAATGTATTTACAATGCATCAGCTGCTGCTTGTATATTGATGCAGCTACCTGGCTAAATCTGATGCATACCACAGGGAGAAAACCAACAGAAATGAACATAATAATTGTACAAAGTGAGCTATTACTTGACATAATATCACTGTAAAAAGGAGGGGGCAAAACAAAATAAAACAACCAAACATATATTTTCAAGGCTGTGGAGCAATCTATACATGCCACTGATGTTGTAGAGGCTTAAGGCCAGCCTGGTTTCATAACCATTTCAGTTCAGGAAATGAAATGAAATTAATTGAAAGATACAAGCAATATTCTCTGCATGGATTTCCCTGTTTGTCAAAAGGATTAGAATCCACTTCCTGAACTGGCTGAACTGTAATGGAATTGAGCCCTGCTCAAGACTTTGATTTGACTCTTGGGGGGAAGCCATGTTTTGTAGCTGTTGTAACATGGCTTCTGATTTTTAACGGAAAACCATTTACTACACACTTCTTAGTACAGCACTTTGGGTTCCTACATCTCTTAACTTTCAGTTTACAGAAAGCAATGCGCAAATAGCCTAATGCATGCATTTGAGTAGGAACATTTCAGATTTCGCACTTCGGGGAGAGTTGCAGAGTTTTCGTTTGCTAAATTGCGATGGAGATGAAGGAGAGCGGAATGAGGGGTGGGGAGACCCATCAAGAAACGGAAATAATACTCAAGAGGTCAAAGGTCGAATGTAAAGACACAACGTAAAATGCGGCAGGATGGAGAATTTAAACAGCAGTGAAGTCCTCTGTCCCAGCAGGCCTGGGCCTCTGAGATCCAGGGCCCCGTCAGAGCCGGTCCACCCGCGAAATACGGGTCGTGCATCATTCAGTCAGCGGTAAGTCCTCGGTGGAGTCCGCGTTCCCGCCCATCGGCAGGGTAATGTACATATTCATATAAGCCTAAGAAGTATACAATGAGCTTGGAACTGTTTTCATTTCAACAAAGAAAAAATAAAGCCGAACCCCACTTTAACAAACACTGCGCATGAAACAAGCATTCACCAGGGAGAACAGAGAGAGAGAGGGAGGGAGCGGGGGAGGGGGAGAGACAAGGAGAAAGGGCTTTGAGGAAGGATGACAGAATGGGAAACAGTGTACAACACAATGCTTCCGTTGGCCTTGCTTTCGGATGGTGGCAGAGGTTAAGGACATTCTGTTCATCTCGGGTTGAGGTGAAAGTTACTTTGAAAAAGTACGGTGCATTAGAAGTCTAATGGATGATGTCTGTGTCCAAGGAAATGGCCCTTTAATGGTTTTCTTTTTTCGTTTTTTTTTCTTCCAAAACAGCAAGTCCAGTGTGGAAAAAGGCCACTCATCACCGTTTCCCTGAAAAACAGAAAAATTAAGAAAATTCAGGGTTTAGAAGACTAAATGAAAGGTGTACATTCTCAGAGAAAAGAACTCTTGGCTGGCTGTTAAGTCTGCTCATTCAAAAAGACCCGAGACTGGCATGTTTGCATGGAGTTGTGGAGTCGCTGCAAATCTCTCAGTGATGATGTGGCCATCATCAACGTGATTAATTAATCCAATTATGTAGTCTGTAGCAAAGTAAAAAGAATTAATCCTGTAATATTCAAAACCAGCTGGCTTACTGGCTGGCATGCCTACATCGGCTAACTACTTTTAGCTCATGTAGCATCCATTGCTTTGTAGGGCAAATGCGATGTAGATCCAGGGTGGACCCTAATTCATTGGAACGCCATTTTTGTTGTTATTTGGTTCTGTTAGCTGAGTTGGAATCCAACTAGATGTGCACTTTACCCAGAAATGGAGGGGACTATGTTTGAAAATTACACCTGGTTCATCCTCTGTGGATGAAGATTAACCATCAAATTCACGTCTGCACGTGTACCTCATTGTCATTATATCCATTCAAAGTCAAAATGCTAGCATACAGAACCAAAATAAAAGCTGTGTCCCTGTCCAATGAATTATGGTGCTCACTGTACTTGGAGCTTAAAAGGAGCCCTGGTGTCGCACCTTCCGCGTCCCTTGAGTGCTGCGGGACCGTCTCTACACATCCGCTTTGTGATTGTTCTCCTCCAGCTTCTTGCTCTCCTCCGAAGTACCGGACTCCTTCTCGCCTGTTTTCCAGCTGCCTTGCCTGAAAAGAGGGAATTTCGCTCATATAAGGTTCCTGTTTATAAAGCTTCGCTTTCAATAGACACTTGAAGTGCCCAAGACACGTCAGGGATTAATGTTTGTACTATCGTAGCCAAACGGCCGCAAAAACTGGGCCACCTCGAAGGAACATGAGGCATGTGTGCTAGCATGGGCGGGGATGGGAAACGTTTCCTTAGAATATATTCTGCATTTTAAAATGTATCTTTTCTGGCTGAAGATGTGTCATTCTGACAGTTGTCCCTCTTCGTTTGTCATAGCTTTACTCCCACTGACGAGTGAGTGTCCTTTTTTTGTCACTAACTCCATGGAGAAGTTTCTCTTGGTTAAGTTGTGTCTACTGATCATGGTCCACTTTTGGGCCCCACTATCCCCCCTTGGTTTTAGTAGCTGGGCTGATGCCTCTATTTTCTGCCCAAGTTTCAAATATTTTGGATCTTCACGGACTGTTGCAGATACTAATCTCTCTTTACGGCAATCCAGTGCCGCGAGTAGATTTCTGTCCTGAGGTTAATCTGTTTGCGCTGACAGTAAATTGGTAAAATAAGCACACTTGACTGTAGCTACCCTTAATTTCCATTTGCAAGGACTTTAAGATGTTGATTCCTCATTTTCTATGCAACACATTCACTAGAACTCCAGCAATATTTCACAGCCATTGATTTACATGAGTGAGAATAGTTTTTTTTTTTTTTTTTTTTTCTGGACACAAAAGGTCCATTTTATGACTTTTTGTTTTTGGAAGGAAGTAGGAAGCTGTTCAACAATTTACCGTGACCTTGTAGGACTTTACAAAGAGCACAAAGAGGTAGCTGTTGCCCTTTTTAGACCAGGAGTGTCAGAAAATAGTCTGAACAGTGGCAGGTATTTAGCCCAGCACAACATCTTGATAAGTAAAATTAAGCGCTAAATTCCAGAATTTTTACAAAATGATCTTTTTAGATAAAACTGGACATCCTTGCTTTAGCGTCGTAGTAGTTACTCTTGTTGTAGAACCAAGAGATTACAGCTAATAGTCTTTCCTCAAATTTATTTTGCAGGTGAAATTGTGAGCAAGTAATTGTACAAACAAAAACCAACTGCTGAATTCTGGCCCTTTGCCTGGCACCGGGGAGAAAGAGACCCCCAGAATGGGCTCTCAGAATTTTATACCAGAACAAAGTGGGCAGTTCTTTACAGTTAAGTTCACACTGATTGGACACAGAAACACAAATTGAGAGAAAAACCAATGAATGACCAACAGGAGATATTGGAGGGACATTCAAATGATAACAATGGGAGGGGACAGGGGAAATAGTCAGGTACGGACACAGAATGATGGGGAAGGGGGAGGCTGGACGGCTTCCCTCTTCCACACTACAATCCAGTCACTGATTCTGAACTAGGAAATGGTGTGAGAGAAGCATGGCTGTGTTTTCATATCAAGATGCCAAGCTACATTCATGACCCACTTACCTTGACTTTTTCATGTACAACCAGTAAACCAGACCTACAATGGCGGCAGCCAGGATCAGCCCAACCACAATGCCAACAATTAGCTTGGCTTGGTCGTCTCCGTCATCCGCCTTGCCTGCAGACCAAAGCAAAGCAAACATTGAGGCCCCCATTTGCCGTTAAATTCTCTTCATTGTACTTGGACTCTGAGTAGCTTTACATCCTGTTACTAATCGGTGCGACTGCAGTAAAAGAGATGTTAAACGTTCTGGCCCTGAAGGAGGAAGCGTAATGATTACATTAAAGTGAATAAATTTTAGCATCTAAAGGTAATGGCCGACGGGCGTGATCAATGAACTTAGGCTGGCTTGTCGATTCTTTTCGGTCAGTTGACTGCTATAAAAGCACGCTCTTTTGAAGGCTAATTTTATATGAAAAATAAACACATTAGAGCCCCATCAAAGCCCGTTTAGAGTTTTCCAAGGACATACCAGTAAACAAATGTTCTCATGTGACACTTACTGAAAAATCCAAGCCGCACTCTGAAAACAACCCACACTTTATTTGCATTTGGGGAAACCATCATCATTAAATTAAAAATAGTGTACTTTCATTTTTTAGGAGTTGTTAAAATCATCAGCGCAAAATGTACTCTACAAGTGCTTAATTTTCACCATTGAAGTTCGTATAGTAAACACTGCAGATATGTACAGTCTTGTGCAAATTAATTGTATAAAGATGCTTGTAGATTGAATGAGCTGAATGGAGTGCAAATAGCCGTGCCAAGTGATGGACGTTTTACATAACCACCTCAAAGATCTCTGCATAGTACCTTTTAGCCACGTTTCATTAATTTCCTTGACTTGTGTGATGCAACTAATGTGATTGAATCACCAACACGGTACTGTAACTGTGTTGGACTGGCCTGGTAATTCACCTGACCTCAATCCCATTGAGAATCTCTGGTCCATCACCAAGTCAAGGCTGCAGCAAAAGGACTGCACCACAAAAGCCAAAGTCATCGTTGCAGTTGTCCAGGTGTGGCATCACCTCCAAAACCTGCAAAAAGCTGGTCAGCTCCGTGCCAAAGCGGGTGGATCAGCATATCAAGAACTGTGGAGGATGCATCTCGTACTGAGTGCTGAATGTAGATGCTATTAAAGTAATAAAAAGCCTGAAAACCTTTGTTGTTTAGTTTTCCCCACTCCAGCCTGCTTTATCCAATTAATTTGCACAAGACTAGGGTTTTTTGTAATGCCAGGGAATCCTGGGATGAATCCCAAAACGTCCCAGCTCAGAGCCTGTTCTGAAACGCATATCCTTTGGGCCTACATTGCGGATAAAGTGGGAACTCTATGATGTGACTGTTGAAATAAAACCTTGTTACTGATTTAATTTTGTGGTTCCCAAATCTCTAAAGTAGCAAGACCATAAGCACGCTTGAGGCAACAATCAACCACCAAAGGCATACCTGATACTTCAATGGAGCCCTTGATTAGTCACATCCTGTGTGCTTAGGGTGGAGCATATCAAATACCTGAATCTGAAGGCAAGCACTTGAGGATGCCTTTGGTAACCACTGGTTTAATAAATGAGTGGTTGGTGAGTGATTGTGATTCACTGGAGGGACCTTAAACAGGAGGAATAACCTCAACACTCCTGTCCATCACCCCTCTGTCTCACGGGAGGTTGTTCAGCCTTAGAGCTGGATTCTTCACACACACAAACACACACACACACACATCACAGTCTGCCAGGACCGGCCAATTAGCCGAGCTGCCACCGAGAAATATTTGATCGGCATCCCAGAATTCCTCTAAAAATTTCCACACACGTGGCATGAATCTGTATTTACAACCTACTGCACTGTGACACTTGTGATGCTTTTTTTTAATTCCCCTCTCCACTGGAGGTGACTCTGCAGTAGACACGCACAGAGGTTCTGTGATGGAGGTTTGCCAGGGTAGAGCACAGCACTGAGGGACTGATATGTGGGTCAGCTGGTCCATTTGGTGATTCCCTCTCTTTAACACATCTCACATTCGATTAGCCTCACTACTCCTCTTATAAAATTAGGTCACATCAGGTGGACCCCACAACTCCCAATGTAATTAAGCCCAGTTTACTTTCAGCTGCCAGAGTATCTGTGAAAGGTAGTTCCATCCACTGATCAGTCACAGACAGCATCAAAATTCCTTGGACAGAGACACTTCTTAAGTTATTTTGAGACCGTAGGCAGAGTCAATAACCGTATCTCAATCCAGTGCGTGTCATGTTCTGTTTTCTTAATCGGTTTTCCCGCAATCCAGCTGTCTGTGTCAGTTTTGCTTCCGTTTCGTTAATTGATTCTTACTATCCAACTATTGTCTTGTTTCTTCTCCTCGTTTCCCCTTTCCGTGTTTCGCAAACCTGCCTTCTCACAGAGTTAATTGTTGTCTTGTGTATTTAAATTCCTCGTGTCCGTCTTCACTTAGCTGGATTGTTACTCCGTGCTGCTTTTTTCAATATTTCTTTTCTATGCCGTCTTCGGAAAATAACCACTAGAAACCAAAGATGTCCCGTGTTTCATGTCTGCACCATCTTCAAAAAGAACCTACTAAAAGATTTTCTTCTGAGGAATTCCCCCACAGGGCCCACAGTGCTAGGCTATCGCATCCTTTTTCAGCCAACTCCTGCCCCATCTAGTCATTCAAGTGCTGTCCACGTCCATCGGCACTTCAGTCGGTCTGCGAGTCACAGCTTATTAATGCCACTTTTCTCTTTTCTCGTTAATAAAGGCAAATTGCAGCAATACGAAGTGAATTTGCGTTGGACTCCTATCTGCTCTGGAAATCACAACAATGGGACATGAATTTTACATGCTGTAGAGGAGACTGAAGGCAAAAAGTCCCAGGAGCAAGCAGGAACTGAAGGACTTCAAGCAGTCACTACATGCAAAGGATATGCAACCGGGGCATATTGGCGAAAGCCCTCAAGCGTAAGCTCCACAAAAAGAAAGCCTAGCAACAGTATTTCCCAGGACAGCATGGACAACGAGTAATTCCACTAGAAAATGAGCGTTTTGTCCAAACATTCCAGTACCCCTTTCAAATACTTATTTATGTCAGTTTTAGATAACCTCAAACTGCGCAAATGAACTCATTATACACTTTACTATTTTGTTTGAGGTCATTTAAAAAAAACTAACTATTTTACTTCATTAAATTGTTATAAACGGAACCCATTTTTACCTTAAATATGCTCAGACTGCCCACATGTACTAATTAATAACGAAAAATACTCTTAACTATTTTTCATGAGGTCAGTGATAAGTTCAACTACTTGACGAATTACTTTGATTAAATTATTAGAAACTGAACCCATTTTTATCTTATATATGATCAGACTGCCTGTATTATTAACAATGAAAAAAGCACTTAACTATTTTTCCATGTGGTCAGTATAAATTTCACTACTTAACTCAGTACTTAATGCATTGATATTTTTGTTGTAGTATTCAGCAATAATTGATGGTGATTGAAAGAAAAATGGCAAAACTTCAATGTGATATTGCTTAAATATCAGGCAACATCATGGAACGCAAGTGTTCCGCGAAATTAATTAGTTAATCTATTTATTATTATTATTATTATTATTATTAATAATGCAAAGCTCAAAATCAATCTAATTCTCCATCTTGGTAAGACCTAAATGCAAATAATATTTGAAAAGGATCTACAAATAGTCTTTGAGTTATCTCGTTAGCATGGAGTATCTGACTTGAATGTGGCAATGATGATTCCATAATATCGATGAAACATGGTTCCGCCGATATAAAAATGATTATCCTGTTAAGTCAAACTGTTTGTTTCAATATTTTTGCCCAAAATGGGGTGGGGGGGGCCTGTACGAAAGGTGTTGCCGTTTCTTAACAGTGCAGCCAATATAAATGAAGTCATCCTCAAATTGAAGTTGATGGTCTGCTCTTCAACCTCATTATTATCACTGTGTCATTTCACACTCAAAGTACTGGAGAACAGAAATAAAATAATAAATGTGTAACTGCTCAGAGATTTATGGTGTTCACAGAATATCCGGCGATATTTATGGTGGTCACACCAAATAACTTCATTACTAGTTCTCTCTCATGTCAGCGGGTCACACCAAAAACTGTCTGCCTTAGTATCGCTAAAACTGGGAGTGACATCCACAGCTGGCTGAGCACTTATGAGGGAACATCAAGTGTCTAGACATGCCAAGCATTTTAACTCCAACGCCAACAAAACATTTTATTCAACAGCTACAAATCAAGCTGCTTATCTGCTGAATTAGGCATATAAAAGTAGGATTAAAAATTAAAATTTACAGGGTTGAGTGGCCTTGGGTCACACTTACAATATGAAGGACGAGAAAACTACCATTCCAAGGATTTTCATGCAAACCATAGCTAAATATAGCTCATTCAAAAGCAACACATCTCCACAAGCTATTGAAGCAGATGTGCAAAATTGGGGGTATAAATAACAGCGTTCAGGACTATAGATCTTCAGGAACAGGCTTGGGCAGCCTTGGGCTGTACTTACAATAAGAAGGTCATGTATAATGTTCTCCACAACTGCCTCAGTATTTATTACAGCAGGTCACATCCCATGCGCCCCACAACAATTCTGAGTATTTATGATGTCAGGTCACATTCCATAACTCCAGAATGGCCAGGACAGGCTAGCAGCATAATATGTGACTACAGTTACATTTCGCACGGCTTCCCAGACCTTCCCATCGAGATCACAGCGCTCTCTGTTCTCCGAGTTACGTTCAAAATGAACAGCCGTTTCGCAAAGGATGTGGGGGAAAAAAAATCACAAAAACTCTTACCTTCACCTTTCTTTTCCTCCTCCACAATTACTGAAATCAGATAAAATAAGATTAACTTGTGTCAAAGAAATGAAAACTGTGTTCAGTATCTTTTCAGGGGTGGTAAACCCACCGTTCTGAAGGGCGTGGGGAGGCAGGAAGTGTCCCTACTCTCAAATAGGCAAGACAGTTTGACGTACCCTCAAGCACTTTTAGAAATCAACACAACTATGCTACGTTTTAAGTGTTGGTAAGTAGGATGCTCATTATTTGAGAAGGTTCTTCACTAAGGAGTTAGGAGAGAGAGTAAACGGAGACCAAAAGGCTGGATGAATTAAGAAGTGTCCAACATTGTGACAAAACTTAGTCTCCAGCTCCAGAAGGAAAGGAGAGGTGTTAGTAATTGTGGAAGACTAGCATAAGCAGTTGCCGCTCACCCAACTCTATCTTTCTGCGCATCTGCGCATTGATCGGCTCTCAATCGATATCTGCTTGTCTCTTCTCCGCCTGCTAATCACTAGCAAAAAAGGCTGGAAGCAGGTACACAGCGTGTTTAGAGCAAACAAGACCGTTAGCGCCGGCGGATGTTATTCGACCCAAGTGTTGGAAGACACAGTGATTAGCGTGTTAGCTTAGTGCCCTGTGGCTAGCTGGTCTTGCGCTACCTCTCTGTAATGAATACCATTACACTCAGAGCGCCAAGACACTCCCAGACCCCAGCTAACCAAAGATGCTAAAGAAGGGGAGGTCAGTGAGTCACCTGTTAGTATTGGATAGATGCCAGGGAGGACGAGAGAGAGAGAGAGGAAGGCAAGACAGGCTCCAGTACTCACGAGACGACACGGTTAATGTCATGGCGTCCATCCCCAGATCGTTGATCACCGTACAGGACACATTGAGGTTTGTCTTGGGTTCCACGGTAATTCTGTGCGTGAGCTTGCCGTTTTCGTAGGAGATCTCTTCCTGCAAAGGAAAATAATGCCAGAGTGTCAAAAACTGCAGAGGTGGAACTTCAAAAAAAAAAATGAACAAGCATTGATGTTATTACTGAATTATAGCAATACTTTTGAAATAGAACCAGTGAGATATTTGAAAGCTATAATTAATTAACACATAGGCTCGCTCAGTGGGCTACAGTTATATGCTGGGTGTAAAGGCAATCTGATGAAGTGCCATCGAGTCGCTATTGCAGATCAGCGGCAGTTCCAGAAGTTAAGAGAACTAAGTAACTTTTTTTCACTATCCATTCTATCCATTCTTTCATTCATTCATTCATTCATCCAAAAATATGAAGAGGGTCTCTTAAATGTAACCACTAGGGGGTGGTGCAGGACATCTGCCACTGTATTATACAACTCATAAACAAGGCTGCCATCGCACCGGTCCACCACACCTAAAGCATTTGCGAAGTATTGCCTCTGGGTAAAATCTCTAGTGCTCAATAAAGTGCGCACATAAACAACAACAAGCCTGACTGCGAACTGCGAGAGTTATTGTGCAGAATTACTGACTTGGAACACAATTACAAACTCATTTATTAAACACAATAGGGGTGCAATCTTCAATCATTTCCACAATACAATGACTGGACGAACATCAATAACTATGGTGCCATCAGCATGAATATACGTATTTAGCATTTGCTGATTGTTAATGTTCTGCCTTAGAAGCAGGCATGCATACAACTGAAGAGAATAATCATAATTGTAAATACTCCCATGCGCAGCTGATACAAATGTTGGATGGATCGTTTTGTTGAAGAACCACTCTCGTATATGGCAGATCCTCGTGGATCTCAGAATTTAGACGATGCCACTGCTGAGACTGAGTCTAGTAGGAAAACAGGACGAAGTACAATAGGTGATTGCTTCATCCACAGTTAGGGCAGGCTCGGTTTGACAGAGGCTCGTATTCACTGCTATCAAGCAACCCCTGATGGTCAGTCAGGTTCTCTGAAGTGACCTGTGCTGTTTTGTAATGGCCATTCATAATTGGGCCGGGACCTAGAGGTCCATCCATTCATTATCTGCTCATTCTGGGTTCAGGCTGCAGTAGGGCTGGAGCCAATCCCTGCGTACAGTGAGCCAGGAGCAGAAACACACCCTGGGAAATTCTCCAAATCATTGCAGGGTTCACAAAGCACTCACTCACGATTCAGAGTCTCCAATTGGCATGACTTGCATGCCAATTACTGATAGCAACAAATTACACAGCGGTTGCTTGCCAAAGTCACGGAACCATTTTTTTTTCTGAGAGTTTTGAAACACCTGTGTTAGGTGGGGGTTTTGTGCACAAAAATCAAGAATCAAGACTCTTTCCAGTCTACGAAAATTCTCAGCAAAATTATGACAGGAAGTCTCGAAACAAATCAGGAAACCAACTCAACCACACTAATTTCCAGAGAAGACCATCTAAAAAACTATCTTCTCTCAAAAGTAAAGGGGTGGGGGGTTTGAACTGGAGGGGGGGGGGTTGTTATGCGACCTCGAGGGGCTGTGTGAGTGGGCAGCAGTCTGGCAGAGTAACGGCCGTCAGAACCGAGACATACTGTTCCCCGACACGTCTCTCAGGGGTTTAACAAGCTCACACATAAAAACACACACACACACACACACACACACTCTTGTCGCATGCACAGAGGAGGCGCTTCGGGCCGTCTGCCCGCCGTCTCGGCCAGCGGGAGAGTCTCTGTCTGAGCATGCGTCCACCAGCCTCCCCGTGGCCTGGGTGATTTGGAGAAGAATGAAAGCGGCACAGTCTGACCCAGGGGGCAGTGAGAGAGGCAAACAAGAGCCTTCTCACAATGCAAACTGTCTGGAAAGTTGTCATCTGGCAGATTTTGATGGATGAGTAACTCTTAAAAGTGAAAAAAAAAAATTATATATATATATATATATATATATATATATAGAGGCTTAAAAGTGATGGCCGTGCTCAGCTACATCCTGTTATCCCCGACAGAAAGCACCAGCATCATAGACGAGGTGCAGAGGAGAGCTGGGAAGGATATATTTTTAGCAGGTGATGCGGCAGGTAATTTTGTGGCGGCTGTGAAAGGAAATGTTCTCTCCGTGAATAATGACAGAGAGAGGTGGCGGGGAGATGGAATCGCGCGGCTCCGTTTTTGATGTACGTCCTCAGATCCGCTCGCCGCCTTTCAGACCAGCCTGGACTGCACCGGTAATGGGTGGGGAAATAAGACAAAGGTGCAGAACCACCTGGCTGTCCCAGCAGATCGTAAAAAATAAAGGCCCAGACGGAGGCGCGGAGGTGAGGCGCTCTTTAATGGCTGCTGGACAGACTTGAGGCGACGGGTGTGAGGGTGCGGCTGAGGGCCGGCTCAGGGTCCATAGTAAGCATTAGCATTAGGTGTGTCGATTCCAAACCGGCTCCTCCATAGGGAACGTTAACATTAGCGCTAATGGTGGCAACGTTCTCAAGCTGCCATTGATACTCCACTCTGGGCTCCTCTGCAAGGGGCATTAGCAGTTGTGGCGTTCTTAAGTCAGTAACAGTGATACTCCACTGTTAGCACCAAAGCAGGGAGTGTTTTTATTTATTTTATGTGACCAGGCAAGTCCCGTTGAGATTGAAATCTCTTTCTCCAAAAGCCCTGGGGGGTAGAGGTGGACAGGGAGAGGACAAACTGCACAGCCAATAGGAGCGATCTGATATACAATACGGCACATCGCAAGGCGGATATGCTTGCCGATAATGACGGCTCAACAGTCAAAATGTCGACGAGTGAACTTCTGCTCATATACGCGCGTGGTCGAACGCTAGCTAATATAATGGCGATTTATAGCGTTTAGTTCCGGGACGTGAACTCCGGCTTTGACTCGAATGTAGCGTTTATTTGAATTTTGCGGTATTTTCATTTTCATATCTGTGTATCCACGATGGTTTTCGACTGCGAGGCTGCGCAATGCTCATCGCATTTCGTCATGCATGTATTCACTTGGCGAAGCTGGACTTATCGCCGGAAGTGCGGACGTCAACAAAAAATCCTTTTCCTTCATCTCATCTCCCGATTTACGACAGTTTTACGCTATATCAGATCGCTCCTATTAGATCAGGGGATGATTAGGTGGCAGGTCGAAAGAGCCGGGTTGGGAATTTAGCCATGACACCGGGGAGGCAACTACTCTTGTTGAAGAGTGTCATAGGATCTTTAATGACCACAGCGAGTCAGGACCTCGGTGTATCATCTCATCCGAAAGTCGGCGTCTCTGTCAGTACAGTGTCCCCATCACTGCACTGGGGCATTGGGGGTTATTCCACCAGAGGGAAGATCGCAACCTACTGGCTCACCAACACCTCTTCCAGCAGCAACTTAAGTCTTTGAGCGCCGAATACATTTTCAAGGAATTAAAAATGTAGTTATCCTGAGCTGTTGAAAACCTATCATGTGGCTACTTGTTGAAAAGAGCTCCTGCAAACAAGTTGCCACATGATAGGTTTTCAACAGCATCTGACTTTGAAATCTTACATCATTGGGCAACTATAGCTGCCCACAGCGCTGAAAGGGTTAAGTTTCCAAGGTGGTCTCCCATCCAAGTACTGACCAAGCCTACACCTGCTTAGCTTCAGGCAGACGGCTGGTGCAGATACAGCAGTGGTAAGGCTGCTGGCTGAAGTCTGCATCACTATTACCAGTGGCGGCGCTCTTACCTCAGTGTAGTTGATGCTCCACTGCACCCTGGGCTTTGGGGCCCCTTCTGCTTCGCACGTCAGGACCTTCATTTCGCCGTCCTCACCGCGCGTTTCGGTGACACTCGTGATTGAGGGCTTGCCTGTGGAGAGAGAGGGACTAGTCAACAGAGTGACTCCCACAGTATAGCCGGTTCACACTGCTAATATATTTATACGGATAAAAATATCCGTATAAAATTAAACTGGGGAATACAGATGAGAAGTTCTGCAATTTGTCTTCAAAGGAACCAAAATTTACTAAAATGCTGCTGAATAAAACCAGAAAATTTGCATTCTAAACGCATGATTTGTTAAATTACAAATGTAAAACTGGAGCCCAGAGCGTATATCATTAGCCTGGTAAAACCAGACTCTGCTACGTCGCTTTGCTTCGTACACTGAGTCTGGACAGTCGTCATTGACAAGTGTTTACTTCCTGGTGGGTGGGCACTTGTCTGAAGTTTAAAATCATCGGTGTACCTGTAAACTAATCCCTAATGTTTGGCGATGACGTATGTTATGCGCAGCTCAGCCGCCTAGTACTTCCGCTGTAAACACAGTCCTTCATACCAGGAATGCAGCGAAAACAAACCGATCAGTACATTAAAGTTAATACTGTATCCAAACATATGCCCATCTACCTCATTTTAGCCTTCACTCATTCACTTAAATGAACCAAAGGTGCTCTTTCTGTTCTCCCAACAAGAAACAAACTGTTGAGCTATCGTTTTTCCTGCCGATACTGCTGCTATTAAAAAAAAAATGTAAGAGACTGAAACCAATGGCAGAATCGGCGAGAATAACGCATTATTAACATTAGGACGAAATCTGTGTTGACATGAAAACTGAACCGTTAACCATATACTTCCGCTGACATCATACCGAGCTCACTATCTAACTTCATAGTAACATAGTTTGGCTCTAAGCGTTTGGCTGTCTCAGACAGCCATTTCATTCATGGATAATGACAACATAACACTGAGACAGCGAATAGGTCTATATGACATGAACAATGCTGTAAGACACGGCTTTTAAAAAGTTCGCTGCTAACTTAAATAGTGTGAAATTCGCGGGCAATGTAACACTAGAAGCTACAAGCTAGCTGATGTGGTTTGGCTGTCTCTAACAGAGATGAACAGGGTGCCTATTTCATATCGAGGGCTGACTGCAATAAACTGTTATGTCCAATGTATAACATCTGGACATAACTGTTTATTGCAGTCAGCCCTCGATATGTTTCATGATGGATATTAAGTAGATATGACCACTTTTCTTGAAACATGTAGGGAGTAGCACTCCAGCATCATTTCCATTCAAAAAACTAACCAAACATTCATCTTGTTGTGGCTATAAGTCGCTGAAACCAGTGATTTTCTCCACGACAGAGCGAATGGCCTCCCGTGTATCTATGTCCGTAGCCATTGTTGATTTTGGAGACTACAATTTCAGACTCAGCGCAGCGGCTACATCATGAATCTCGGCCACGCCTTCTGTTCGTTGGTTGGTCCGGCGTATTTTCTGCCGAGGTAAACGGGGCAGAGCTCCGAGTGACCAGACTGAGTACTGAAGCGAAATGAAATTAAGCGGAAGTACGAAGGCTGGCGGAGTCAGGCAAGTATATCAGCACTGAATTAAGACATTCGATACATTTCAATTTTCCCATGTTCAACCCTCCTACTATGTTTGTGGTCAAATGAACCCGATTTAGAGTTTACAGTCTCTAAAAACATGGTTCACCGTACTTTTTCCGGCTAGAGTTTTTTCCACACTTCATAACTCATAAATGTAATTTTATACCCAGTAAACATGCTGTATGCACTGGTGTTGTTGGCTTCTACTGTTAAATGAAACCATTATTTTGACCATGTTTTTGTCAGGTTGGGTAATACTGAGAGCACGTGCGCATTCATTTCTCATTCATTCTGCAATCGTCATGCAAAATTGATCCTTAATGTGTTAGAGCTGGATGTTTTATTTACGGGCCAATTAAGATTGTCAGTAGAAATGCCTGTAGCAGCTGAGAGGAAAACTTGGGTAACACTTGTCACTTTCAGTAACAATTATTTTCCGTAGATTCATACTGTGGGGGTCAAATTGACCCGAACAGAAAAATGTTTGTTAATTTGAACATAATAGGATGGTTAAATATTATATTGCAATATATTGCACAACTTAATGAAATAACGATGTACAGACTTGCTAGATACTAGGACTAACCATATGACCTTCATAATTGTTTGGACAAAAACATTTTCTTGGATATAGTGCATATGCTTGTCTTTTTTTTTCTTAAACAACGCAAAAACAAATAGATATGAAGTACATATTTCAGTATGTTTTCCAAGAGAGCATACATATTGTCAGAACAGCGCAGCATATTTGCACAAGGATAGAGCTCCACATTGGCTAGTCGAGCTGAACGTGATACAACAATCCCTAAAACGCCCTTGAACCTGGCATGGACTGTGTATAGTGAAGCTCCACATTGCCTCTGAGGTAGGTAAATAAAACAAAGCCTGTCGATGCCCCCGAGCCCTTATCTGAAAAACATGAGGGCAGCGTACCTTGTACAACCAGCTGGAAGGACCTGCTCTGTTTAATCCCGGCCGTAGAGAACTCGCACACATAAACACCAGCATCGCTGTACTTCAGGTCGTCAAACGTGGGCTGTTTGTTCAGCGTGCCATTATCCTGCAACAAAAGGCCAGCACATCAGGTGTCACGTGACAGATTAGGGTCTTCACCGCAAAAAAAAAGTCTTCCTGACTGTTTTATCATGGGACTGAAAATCTTATTTTTTTCTCTCAAGTACAAAATAGTAGCTTGTTTAAAAGTTACTCTTCTCTAGACAAATGAAGAGTTCGTTCCTGAAACGCAGTAAGTGCCAAAATTACAAAAATTGAGATAATACCATACAACGACTGCCCTGTGCTTCTTACACATGGTGCAAAAATCCATTTTTAGAAATTAATACTATAAGATCTATTTTTTCATGGTCAAAGTTTGTGTTTTTTCTATAAAATACAATAGGCGCCAACTTAGAAATAGCTGATTTACTCAAAATGTGTAAAATGGATATACTGCATTTTGGAAACAAAGTCTTCAAATGTTCTCATCTTGTTGGCAAATGTTGAGTTCAACCTTATAGTCAGCCACACTTCATTGGCAATACTCATTTTTTTATTTAGCAAAAATGTGACGTATCATTTTTGAGTCTTGATATAAGACTGAAGGGTTGAGACTGACTTATTTTTGGTTTTTGCAGTGATGCCGACACTTTGTCATTACATTGGCGGAAACGTTCTTTTCTGCTGTCGATTTCTATCTCTGTAGCCCTTCTCTATCACCAAGACACATTCCAGACCCTTCCACAGTTACCTTAGTCCATGAAAGCTGGACTTCTCCAGAGCTGTTCTGCTGCACCGTCACGGCCAGATTTTCCCCGAGGTTCTTCACGATCTCCCCCGAGGGCTCCAGGCTGATGTCCAGGACTGCGGAGGGGAGCGGTGCAGAAGAAACTGATTGTTCAGCCGTGCCAAAAAAAGGCCCTATCAGCCCGGTGCAGGCGACTGCCACTCGCTCATTTGTCGCGCTTATCAAATCCATTAAAACACTTTGCTTTCCGAGGAGAGGAATTCTCCGCTGCACGCGGGTGACTTTGGGACTCTGCGCTGACACATCCCCCCGTGGCTCCCTCCCGACAAAGCCATTGTTTTCCCACTCGCAGTTTGAGCGTCGCCCCCAAACCTCCGTCCAATTTCACGGTGTGCCGCTGCATGATTTACACTGCTTTTTTCTTACTCTCTTTCACCATCAAGACACATAAACACACACACACAGATACACACACGCGGGCGTGCACTCAGGAAGCCGTAATTAACGATGAACTAAAAAATTCTGCCTATCTTTGTGTTCTTAGGCCCTTCCAGAAAATGGCCAGAAATTCTAATGAGCTTTTTTTTTTTCCCACTGCCCACAGTAATTTTCCTCACCCCTAATCCGCTTAGATACATTTAATTAGTCACTCCTGTGGCTTAATAAGCACGGCATAAAGGTCCAAAACATTTAAACAGCTTTACAGACAGGTTGCCTCTCTGTTCATCGCGGGCGATGACGTTTTTCATTCGTGGAACATGCGCCGCTGACTCACAGTGAACTGTGATGTTCTTGGCGTGCTGCATGCTGTCATCGTTGTGCAGGGAGCACTTGTATTCGCCGGAGCTGTCACGCGTCACGTCGGCCAAGGTGTAGGTGTCGGAGTTCATCACAGTTTCTTTCTTGTCCTGGAGCCAGGAGGAGGGTAAAGAAAGAGACAGGGATAAAATGAAGCAGAATATTGAGCCAGGCCTTAGCTGCATTAAGCAGAAGAGCGCCCTTGGGTAGTATAATCCACACCAGGGGCACTCTCAGCTCAGCCTCGGGCTGCAGCTCTTGAACTAAACCTCAGTTTGATGTGTACAGCCGCTGTTTCTCTGTATCAGAGCTGGTTGGGTTGACTGATCATTAAATCATCATGGCTCGGCATGCACTACACGCTGAACTTATCATGCCCTTAACGAATTAATCTGTGTAAAATAAAGATGAAGTGAATCTGTTCATATTTTAACATTTTCAACCCCTTCTCCCCCTAGAGGTAATGCAAGCCTGTCTGGATTTTCGGTGGAGTGCTGTTGGAGGTGTAAAAGCCCTTCACCTTTTAACGCATAATTACTCTCAAGCTGTTCCAGTTTAAGTTCTCCTGATTGACAATAAAACAATTAATTATTGGACCAGAGATTGTTTTAAAGGCAAACAAAACAAATGTCTCCCCCCACCCCAACACAGCCGCACCTCACTGATGTTCACAGACATTTAGGAAGAAACTAGAAAACTTAATAACCTCATAATACCAAAAGGCACATCTGCACGACCTGATGCAAATGTGTGAAAATTTTCATGGCAATATATCAAGCGGTTTCTGAGTTATGGTCCGGAAATAGTGGGAACACGGACGAGGACGAGGACGCGGACGCGCACGGGATACCAGACAAAAATAATACGACCCCCCTCCTGTCGGGGGAGAGATACGATAATAATCAAGACTGATACAAAAGTTTATAATGATTTGGAAATCATCGATCAAAGAATGACTAAACAATCACTGCTAAATTTACGCTGTACATATAATGCAGGGGATATTGTAATGGCAGTAATCCAAATAATTAATTGATCCAAAACTTTCTTGGAAGTCCATCTCCCATTTTCAAATTTGAGTAATTTATTTTAAGATGGTACTGAACTATCCAAAATGTTTCCAGTTAAAAAGAATACATTTAAAATGGGAAACGTCTTCAGGCAAATCAAACCCCGTTCAACATTGGCTCAAAAAGGGTGTCAGTTACATGCCTCCCTCAAAAATATGAGCCTTTTTATGAGCTACATGAATTCAAAATCAAAACATTGTTAATTTGGATAGGTAAATTCCAGTTAACTTTGTGATGCAATGAACAATAATACAGGCTAAAAAACAAATCATTCATTCATTCATCCATTCATTCAGTCAGTCAGTTTAACAATTTGTCCAAGCAGCTGAGCGAATGTTCAGTTGCTAATTAGGTGAAGTAAATGGGAACCGATGTGGAGTAATTACACATTATAAGGTGAGGTTACTTAAGGGCTTTTATGGTTTTTCTGCCACGCTACTTAAAATCCCATTGATTTGTAGAGGATAAGCACCTGGAGGTTCTGTACTTTTTACTAAACTGTACTAAATCGATAGTGAACCAACTGCACAACAGGCCTTGAGGGCTAGAGGTGGAGGGAGTCCTTGCCTTCAGGAAGAAATTGAAGCCGGTGGGGGGTGGGTTTCCATCAGCGCTACACTTCAGCGTCACGTTGTCACCCTCTTTGATTGGCTCCTTGGAGACCACCTGAAGCTCCAACTTCTCCGTAGGGTCTACAGGGCATGGGATGGAGGTGGTGAGTGTGGAAGAGCAGCTGAGCAGAGAATTACCCAGAAAGCCCACAAGATAAACACACACGCGAACATACTAGCACACATATGTATAAAAATATACAGGGGCACACACACTTGGACACACGAGAGTGTTCATTGCACTTTGACGGTGTCTTCGGGCTGAATTATAAGTCACCCTGCCAGGACACATCTGGATAAGAGCTGTGAAAGTACAGAATTCCACCTCGCTGGAAACAAAACAGTCATCAATCTCCCTGCCGAGACACTGTCGCTGCCTTCGAGGGAGAGAACTCTCTTCAAGCGCTGAGTCAATATCTGACTTCAGTTTCCAATCTACAGGAGGCCATCTCTCTCTCTTAATCTCTCTCCCTCTCTTTCTCTCTTAATCTCCTCATTCTTTCACTCCTTTACTCTCCCTCCCTCTGTCTCTCTCTCTCCCTCCCTCCTGCAGTAAGAGCAGCTGGCAAAAACTCCCAGGGGGCGCTCTCGCGCGTCCACTCACAGCGAATGACGAAGGTCATGGGGTCGGTGGACTGCTCGGGCCCCACGCTGTGCTTCACAGTGCAGACGAACTTCGCGTCCGAGTCAGCCTTCACCGTGGCGTACTGCAGCGTGGAAATGGTGCTGGTGAGGCCGGTGGCCGGGTCCTTGATGTTCTCGATAGCGGTTACGACAGCTGCGCAACAGGGAAAAATACCGACACCTCAGGCCGCGGCATCCACGTAAATGGAATTAAAGGGCGACCGCAGATTTAATGACAATTGATTACATGGCTGAAACATTTCAGCATCTGATAGGGGATTCAGGAGAGAGAAAAATTACACCAAAATCAATAATACACCTGCAGGAATCCACTTTATTGGCTGTGAGCCAGACGAAATTTGTTGCGCCATCGTGAATTTTATCCTAAGTTGGCTCTGGAAATAAAATTATTAGTCCGGCAAGTGGCAATGCGCAGAGTGCTCTATAATGAAACCGACCATAACAGAAAGCAAACATTATTTTCCTTCAATTACAGTGGAAACCTCATACTTTCAGAGCTCAGCTTATATGAAACTGAATCAATGGTCATTATTAAACAAAATGTCATCAGGCATTCAATGAAAATGGAAACCTATTACATAAAGAAAAAACCCAATATTGATCACATAGTAAAATGGATAACCTATTAATTGAATTTTAAACACAAGGCATTAAACATTTAAAAGCACAACCCTTCTCGCCCTTAAAGGAACTGTGCTTACAAATTTGTGTTTTCTCCCAAACAATGTGAAGTGTTGGGATATTTTTGGAATACATTTTATTTGAACGTGTACATCACATTTCTGAAAGAGTAGAGTTGTCACAGGGACCACGATCATGTGACAAGCCAACTTACTTTTGTCATCGTTAACCAATGGAACGCCATTCTTGGACCATGTGACTTCAGCTGGAGGGTGAGCATCTTCAGTAGCACACTCTCCCAGCTGAAAGAGAAGTGCACCGTGTTTCAACCTTGGGCAGGAAAACCATCATTCTTGGAAAATTTGACAACTCGGCTTGATACCAGCAACAGTGTTATATGTGAGTCAGTTTTGCTCATATTGAAAAATAAAAGTAGGAAAAACAACATTCATCTACCCATCCATCCATCCATCTAACCACCATCCATCCATCCATCAATCCATCCATCCATCATTTCACAATTCCACCAGTGTAGTTCAGGGCGAAGATACAATCGATGGAATGTATTACAATACACTGAGTCAGTTGCTTGAATAATACCATGAATGCATTTTTCAGACAATAGGGTAAGCAATTTCAAAAGTGAGGGCATATAAAGTTCACGGCAGTACTTATGAATTCCATTAATGTACAGCAGTGGAACATTTCAGTAACTCATTGATACTATGGCTATGGTGGAATTTTTCCGTGACATTTTCATTTTTTCACAAACCATGCTACACGGATCACTGATGAAAAATTAAGAGGGGGAGGGGGAATCAAATTTAAATACATGGATGCAATTCAACATTATCTGCAGTGTCATTTATGCAGGGTAACTGAAACTTTTCAAAGTGAGCATCACTGGTTAATAGTTTAGCTGGTTTGCAAGCACACTTCTATTAGCTTCTCAGAGAAGGCTGAAGGACAACTGCCACAATCTGCCGGGCAGGGCCTGTTTAAAATCACCATATTGCCATCACACATCATAGGCTTTGTTCCCTTCAGCAAGTGGCAACAGATCCGTCACTTATTATACACAACGCCAGCTCAGGGCCAAGCTAACCTTAGTCAGCAGAGCGAGAGACAAACACTCTCGCAACAAAGAAAAATGGATCTTCAGAAAGTCCATTACAGGAGGAGCTGAAACTGCATTCGCACAGATGAGCCATGGATAGGCGGTGGGGGCGATGAGGACTTCTGAGAGGGCTTAAAAGCAAGTCCAGTGTGTGAGGGAAACTTCAAACAGTGCCCGGTACCAGCACGTTCGTCTCTGGGTGAAAGCCTATTCATCGACTGTGGTGCCAGTGTGTGGCAGTAATGAGTGTGGCACTCAGAAATGAGTGAGGACAAACCTAACTGACTCCACAACCTGAATCAGGCAACGCGCTAGGCCTCTGAGAGCGTCGAGCAGCAATGCAACATCCAAACACAATATGACAACCTGGGCTACCACAAAGCCTCCCATAAGGAGTTCCGGACAAATACGTATCTGCCTACTCCTTCGGTTCAAGTACAAAACACCTGCGACTTTCCGCGAACGGCAAGGAGCTTATGCTGCAGTAAAGTCAGTGCGGCGGAGCCAGCATCAAAGCCAGCAGCCTGAGAAGCCATCTCCACTCAAAAACCGATAGCGCCACTTTGAAAGTACCCCCACTCCACCTTCACCCCCACCCCACGCCGTTTCAGCTGCTAGTTAATGTCCTCCTTTCAGAGCTGGGCTTGTTGTCGTGACATGAAAAACGACAACAAGAAAGCAACCTGGTAAACAGGGGAAGAAAACCTCCCGTCAACATGAAGAAGCGAAGGAAATATGAGCTTTTGATTTTAATATGGTGCCACATTTTGATCTGCATGAAAGAGACAGCGTTGATTAATATATTTCTCCTTCAGCGCATGATGATTAAAATTCTACACCTCTGATGTAATTCTCCAAAAGCTACCTGCTCATCATTACCGTCCTCTTCAATATAATTCAAATCTCCTTTCTGGGGGCTGAAGATTCTTGTATTTGCCAGAGGTGAGACGACTCTAATTGGATTATTTGAGTATGCATGACATGTACTCTCTACGGCAGCCATAATGAGCTATCACTGAAAATATTCTTTTCTTCCACATGAAAAACTTTATGGCATTAAATAATGTATTCACTGTTACACGTACATCGACAAAAAAGAAACACTGAATGAAAATCAAAGAACATAATAAGAACCGGCAAAATGGTTCTTTCCAGTCCGGTTGTCATGATTCCAAGAGAGGGATCCAATATATTGTAAACTGACACAGTAAAACCACAGAGTAATTAAAACATTTCAACTCACCTTGGTCAGTTTCCCATTTTGTACTTCGCTGACCCAATTGTTGATCTGTGGTGCTGATGGCCTCTCTAGAGAACAAAGGTAAACAATGCGATTGAATCAATAGTGTTTTTGTCAGGTAAGCACTAAGAACAACTCTGGTACTTTCACTGAAATCTATTTCAGCATCTATCAACACAATTAAATAGAAAGCTGCATGATCATCCATTTAAGCTTGTATGCATGATCAAGCAGACAGTGGGCAGGGATTAAACTTTTCAACAAGTGCAGCAGGTCCTCTGCAAACTGCAGTTAATTCAATGAGAACAAGTACATTTCTCCTTTGGACCGACAAAACATATTCTCTGCAGCACAGTTTTAACCTATTCGAGTGCTGAGCCAGCCGACGCCAGAGAAAATTAATTTCAAAAACTTTCAGTGATCCCTCGCCGGTTAAATCACTGAACGATCAAAAGAGAGAGCAGGCACGTATTCATTTCGTTTGCCTCGTAGTTAAGCATCGAATTTAATCAGCCCAATAGCCCACTACTTATCTCTTCAAAAGGATCTGATCCTAAGCAATGCTTCACCATAGTAGTTCTGACGTTAAGAGGCGGGTGCGAAGCATCAGGAGTGTGTTGTCATTCCGGGTACAGCGTCATTTACAATGTCATTACTCACTTTGAACTTTCACTGTAACCGAGATCTCCTTAATGTCCCCCTTGGCGGCCACCATGCAGGTGAAGCTCCCTTCGTCCTCCAGGCTGGCGTCAGCAATCAGAAGGCTAGCGTTGGGGGCAAGGCTCGCCCGGTCCTTGTAGCTGTTGGTCGCCATCATTGTGACATCCTGTAAATCCCGGTCTTTGGTCAGAATATCGCCTGAACCGCTGGGGGTTACCTGCATTAGGAGGAGTTTAGAGACAAGCTGAGCAGGTGCCGCACCTGGCCAGTGAGCACACACACTGCCCGAGGGCAGCCTGCTGCTAGCACATCTGTTAGCCTGCCAGTGCTCAGGAGTGCGGCCTCACAGGAGGTACGCCAGAGGACTGGGTAGGTGGGGGCGCTAAGATGAGGATCAGCTATTAAAACAAATCTGCTTTTTTACTTGCATTTAAGCAAAGATTACATGATATTTAGAATCAAATATGGACAAATAATCTACATTGTTTAAAGGATACTAGGTTGTATTTAGTTATAAAAAATTGTCTACATTGTGAAAGTTACTAAGACTGTGTTTCTGTCAAAAAATATTGGATAGCGCTTACTAGATTCAGGTTAAACTCTCACACTTTGATGATTGAGAAGGGAAGATGGTCCCAGTATAGATAAGAATTTGCTCAGCATCTCTGTCGACATAGAAGATGAATTTCATGTTCTTTTAGTCTGTCCAGCATATAAACACATTCGTCGGTTGTATTTACTAAGTTACTATTATAAACATCCAACTATGTTGAAATTTAAAGAATTGTTTCAGGCTTATAATAAACATCTACAGGTTAGTTTGTCAAAATGCATCTATCATGTAATGAAGCTTGTTAGTTAACCTCTCTTCATGTTTATTCTTCGGCCACATGGATATCTCTGTTTCCTTATGTAGATATTATTATTTATGATGTAACAGTGCATCAGCCTTTCTATGCCACCATCTTTGTAAAACAGAGTAATTATTTTTGGCCTTCGGCCAAATAAAACATCTTTACCTGTATCTGCTATTAAAAGAAGGAGAAATATTCGGCACATGATCCTGATGCCAGCGGACTGCCAGCAAGTGCAGACTCGCAAAATGCTGGTGTGTTGACAGATGTTGCCCACGGCAACATGCAGCACAGGTGCTCACTTGTTGGATATAAAGCTTGCTTGTCCATAACATGAAATAATGGGCATCACAATTCACTATGGATTTGTAAAAGTAAAATGACCGTAGCTGCCCTAACCTCTGGAACAGCCTAAACGACTCAAAACCCAGCAGCAGAGGTGGTATTAGCTCGGTTGTATGTTTTTCTGAAATGCCTGGGCTTTCCTGCCAGTCCACCATTTTGAAAACATACTGATCTTCAATCCAAACAAAAAGAAAGAGAGAAGAAATATGCGCTAATGAGAGGAGACGTACGTATTTCCATTTGACGAGAATTGGGTTAACCAAGAGCTCCGTTTCGACACTGCAAGGGACTTCAATCACCTCTCCATACAGGGCAGTGATGGTATCGGGATCCGAGGAAACCGAGCTGTTCGCTGAAAGCACAAAAGATGCACAAAAAATAAAACTTCAGTTTCACAAATAGTATGAATTAGAAGGAATTATCTTTTATCTAGCTCTAGGCAAAAGTGGGAATTATCTTTTATGAAGTCTAACGCGCATTATTGTCGGCTCAACTGCCGAAGCTGAATCATTTATTTGCATCCGTACACCAAAAACACACAGACGAACGCCAGAAATAAAGCAACTGTGATGGTACATTTTGTTCTTTAAGGAGCACATTCTCAGAAGCTGAAAAAATGTGCTAGTTAGGAACTAGTAAGTGCCTATAACAACCAATTATGTACAAAATCATTATGTACTTCTGGGTTGAGATATAATTACAAGCGCCTACACCAGTGAAATGTTCTGTGTAAATTCAACACTAATAGAGTCTAATTTGTGTCGTGTGTACTCTGAGTACTCTGTAAGAGCCAATTTAGCCCAGAAAATTCCACAGACTAGAGTTTACACCTTTTGAAGAACTTCAATTATTTTTATTTTTTCTATGTATTACATTTATCGTCATTAGTATTACTGCCATTGCTGTCAAGCCATTTGTTTATGCAAGGTGCTGTGCGATTTCAGACCTCGCAATTACATGTGACGTGGGTAAGCACAGTCATCGACAGGCGATGACGCAAACACCTTCCTAGCGTAACGGCCCAGCACCCCCTCTCCCTCCCGCGCTCTCCATCGGCATCTCGCACTCGCCAGTTAGTGCCCCTGTTCCGCAGTCGATTTTCTGGCCATAGATACTGCATGGGCCTCGTCCAAATTACATCAACAACAGAACGCTGACCTCTAAAAAGTAATTACTGCAGAACGTGGGCGGATCGGGCACGAGGGACTAGCTGGCTCCCCTGCTGCCGTACATCTTACCGACGTGGTGAGTTTGTGTTTATTAGACTCCAGAGGGCTGAACTCGCATTGATAACGGCTGACCTTGAATTGATCCGGGTCTACGTCTGATTCAATTTTGGCGGTTAAAGATATACTAAACAGGAACCAAAGACCTGGTACCACTCGGAATGTGTATGAAAGCCACAGCAGCACCACAAATATACACGTATATAATAACCTGCTTCCGCTTTTGACGTGAAAAATCAACCACAATTCACCCCCCATGCCTTTTTGTTCTGCGTTGTGTGCTGATTAAGGACTGTTACCAGCAAGAATGTACAGAACTTAGGGGAGGCACTGCTGACGAACCCTTTAGCAGCGCTCTCGTTCTGAATATCCAGCCATGTTAATGGGAAGCGCAGGCATTAGAGGCTGTGATGTGTAGGCTGCCCACAGTCAGCTTCTGCATATGGTCACATGCTGAGAAAAATGAGTGGTTTTATCATGAAAACAACATGAGCCAGTCTGCTCTTGATTGGAGCGCTTTGAAGCCACAAATACCAGAAAGCTAACTATTGGATGGACATTGCACGGCATTGCTGATAGTACAGACACACACACACAAACACACACCAACTGCCACAGCGCGACGTCAGTGAGCCAGCACTGTTCTGCCATCACAAAGCCACAGCCACTTCGCCGGAGAGGTTGCTGTGGCGACGCAGGCCCTCAGGCAGGAGCGTCAGGATGGGGAGTGATGTATGGCCCAGGTCAGATGGCCAAGGTGGAGCGGTCTTTTTGGTTTGGCCGATTCCAAGTTTTCGGTTTGCCTTAAACTTTCAATCAAACGGGCAGAACAATCAAGGCTGAGACGCAGGCCATGCTGTTTGTGCTGGCTGCTGGAAATCACTCAGGGTCACAGCGCGTAGGCCTGTGAGAGCACGATTACTGTCTGCAATAAATCTACAGGGGACAAAGTTTTCTTTACACATATCAAACACTCATAACCGCTGAGACTACCATGGCTCTGATTCCTTTACATACAATCAATCTGTTTATAAAGCTGACTATTTACTGAAGCCAGTCAGGTTAAAAGCCATGCTTCACCAGCAGCCACTCCTCTGGGATTTTAAACCTAGATTCTCAGTTTTACGAGCCCACCTCCGAAACAATTATGCATCGCTGCTGCCATGAGGAATATTGCATTATCGTCATTATTCACAGTATTGAACAATCCTTAATGTGCATGGCTGTGAATTTATATAATAAATCAGCATTAGCCAGTAGTTATATACCATTACTGTTGAAATATAAAGTCCCAGTGTTCCTAATTAATAAAGAAATGCATTATACTTCTTTTGAGATGCAGATTTCTACACATATTTCAAGGATAAACCTAACATCAAATTCACTTGCAGGGCAGCCGACTCTGAATACACTTAATTGGATAAATTGACAATGTTTACTTTAATTTGTGACACCCAGTCCTTTGCTTGTCACACCTAGATGTTTTCATGTTAGGATAATTTTAATGAAAATCTCACCTGAAAAACAAAAAAAATTATGAATGTAACAAACTAAAGCTCAATTTCTAGGTTATCCCATGAAGCTTTACAGTAAAGCTTTTTTTAATTCTTTGTTAAAAATATGTTTGAATCATATTGACACAGGTATAGTGCTCTATACAATGAATACTCAATCAAAGAAGGAATTAAACAACTTTGTTTGGTCACGTCATATTGCCCTCAACCTACTTGCAAAGACCCAAGGAAAGTTACATCACAGAAATTTCTAAGGATACACTAGTCTCTATCTTAAATAGATGTGATTCCATATTGTGTCCTCCAATATTTCCATTTCAAAGACAGCCATTCAATGCCAAAAATACCTCAAAGGAGTCTAAAGATGTACCATGAGAAAATGGAAGAAAAAAAACACCCTCAGTAAATACTTAGATGTTCATAAAAGAGTCTCTCTTAGATTTCTGCTGGATTACACGTTTGCTACACAGTTGTTACCCAGTTGTTGCAGTATGTTACAAGTACATGCAACCCTCACTCAGGTAAGGTTGGGACAGTATGGAAACTGCGAAAAAAACATACAGCAGTGATTTCTAAATTGACTTTGACTTGTATTCAATTGCAGACAGTATTAACACAACATATTTCATGTTTTGTCTTATAAATTTCATTTTTTTTGTTAATATACCATTCAGGCGTGCAACAAATTTAAAAAGAGTTGGGATGGGGGCACTTTAGGAATAGTAATGAGGTAAAAAAAAAAAAAAAAAAAGAATAATGATGTGATTTGAAACAGTGGATGTCAGCAGGTGAGTTTTATCATGATTTGGTACAAAAGCAGCATTCAGGAAAAGGCCCAGTTCATCAGGAGCAACTATGTGCCGAGGGTCGCCATCTTGCCCTCAAATGCCAGAGAAAATCATCGGAAGGCTTAAAAACAATGTTCCTCAAACAACGATAGGAAGGAATTTGGATATTTCACTCTTTACAGTGCATAACAACATACTAATTAAAAGAGTCAAGTAATCTAGAGGAATTTCTGTGCATGAGCAGCAGGAGGCACAAGTCTAAGCAGAGCACCCTGATTCTCCAACCACTCAAACGGCACTGCATCAAGAACCGTCATTTATCATAAGTGATAAAACCACATGGGCTAAGGAT
This sequence comes from Gymnothorax javanicus, assembly GCA_029692085.1. Classification (NCBI taxonomy): domain Eukaryota; kingdom Metazoa; phylum Chordata; class Actinopteri; order Anguilliformes; family Muraenidae; genus Gymnothorax; species Gymnothorax javanicus. The sequence continues at coordinate 120,564,992 of CM056199.1, read as the reverse complement.
TACTGTGGCAAACCTTTGTTAAGTACTTACAATAGGTAGCTGCATCCACAAAGGCCAGTAAAAATGCAGAAGTGCAAAAAGGAAGCCTCTTGTTAAAGGTGTCCAAAAGAAACAGAGAAAAGAAGAAAAGGACCATAAAGACCTCTTCCAGTGATAAGTCCAAAAGCCATGATATAGATTGAGTCAGTGCGCTTAGCAAGGGTAGCTCGCACTGAGATTTTGGAGAGACATATTGAGACCTTAAAATTACAGGATTCTAACTAACACTCACGAAGTTTTGAGGAATTTGCTTGCAAGGTTTAGCCGCTCAGTGTACACTTAGGGAACTGGAACTTCGTCAGTCTGACCTGAACCCAATTTAACAAATGAATTGAATACCCATACTTAATCATTAGATACAACTATTTATTACCAATTATGTGCAATAGTTGACTCAATTTGGACCAAAATGTCAGCTAGAACCCTGTTATCCTAAGGTCGCGATATGCTGCCTTCAAGACATCCTTTTCAGGGACGCCATGCGTATTTCAACAAGAAAAAGTAAAACCGCATTCTGTATGCATTAGAGAGGCTGAGCTGCATATGAGTAGGGTATTGGTGCTGGACTGGCCAGCCTGCGGTCCCCACCTGTCCCCAATAGAGAATTTGCGGCCCATTTACAAATGCAAAGTGTGGCAACTGAGACCCTGAACTGTTGCACACCTTAAAATGTGTTTGCTAGAAGAATGGGACCAAATTAAACCTGAAACACTTAAACACTTTATTTATTATGTGTTGTGAAAAGGAATGGCAACATTACAAAGTGGCATATACTTTACTGTTCAAATTTTTTTGAAATATGTTGCAAGAGTCAAAATTAAAATGTACTTATTTTGATAAATCAACAGAATTCATGTGGTGAAATGTCAAAAAATGTGTTGTTTTATTGTTTTCACTGAAATACAGGTCAAAGATAATTTACAAATCACTTTTTTTCTGATTTGGGGTGGTACATCACATCATGTTGGTAAAGTACACGGCAAAAAATGGTTAATACTCTGCAAGCCAGCAGTTGTAATGATGCATCTGTGATAAATGGAGAAATGCTGAATTTAACATGATACATTTTATTTTTCTGAATGTTTAGAGCTGCCATAGCTTCTGCTTTTTAAGATCTAGCGCAAAGCTCTATAATTTGTGCTTCCACTTGACCTAGAAAGTTTTGCACATAATGTAATGACATTAACTCCACTGAGCTGTAAGTAATGTCAGCAATATGCAGGAAAGGAAGCAAACTTGAGGTGAAAGTCATCTGTGCAGTCAAATGTGAAGTGCTAAATCCCTTATTACCAAATGCATATTGTCGCTGCCAGATTCAAACGTACTCTTGTTGGAGTTGAATTAGCGGCAAACCTAGTCGCAATCAGACAAACAACACTTGATGGGCTATGTCAATAATAATATTAGAAGACTTTCGAGAGAGCACTGTCAAAAACCATTTCTATGCCCATGCGTGATGGAGGCCTGACACATTTGTTATCATAGCTGAGATGTCCTAAGGATGATGCCCTAGGACATCTCATTAGCCAGTAAGAATAATGCTTCCCGGAAGTAAGCATACAAGACGTGCAGCTACTATTTCCTAAGTGAAACGCTCGCATGAAGAGCCCTCTAGGTCTGATTAAGACCAGTGGATGAGCTGCAGTCACACTAGGCATGTTAAATATGCATGAACTCATCAATTTAAGTGGGTGATTACAAGTGAATTTTGATATGATATACATGTACTTGCCGGCTGGAGTGCACAATTAACAATGCGCTGCATTACCCTAATTACTGAAATTATGAGACGCCAACGAAAATGAGCAACTACTGCGCACCAGTAAAATGTGGCATCGGATGAGCTGTTCACAACCCCGTTGTCAACATCAGGTTTGTTTACAAAAAGGAGAGGCAACACTCATTGCACTGCACCCTGAAGCATATGGATCTTTGTAGCCACAGATGGGTCAGCGTGCCCGTTCTGACCCCCGTCCACCGTCGAAAGCACCCATGGGAAGGTGGAAATTAGACCTGAGAATGTTGCTTGGTCTGACCAGCCCTGCTTTCTTTTACGTCATGTACACCCTTCAGCTAGGGAGGCTATGGCTCCAGGATTCACTGAGGGAAGCAGATAAGCTGCTGGAGGGAATGTGTTCTTCTGGGAAAACCTCAGTTCATATTGACATCAATCAGTCAGAAAAGTAAATATATTTTAATAGTGGCCACTATTGTTTGCCCATTCCCTCATGCAAACAGAAAAGTATTGAACATTGTCGATCTTGTATCCTGTGGCAGCAATTTAATGCATAAAATCATGTAGACATGGTCAAGAGGCTGTTTACACAGAACATCAGATTGGGGAAGAAATGTGACCTAAGTGACATTGACTATTTATTGATTTTTGGTGCCAAAATGGGCGGTTGGAGTATCTATGAAACTGCCTATCTCCCGTGATGTTCGCACATAACGGTCTCTAGTGGTCCAAAATGCTGTGTTAATAAGGCAAGAGCGATGAAAATAACCACAAATTACAACAGTGCCTTGTAGGAGCGCACCTCTGAACGCACAACATGTTAACCCTTTAAGAGGATGGGCTACTGCAGTAGAAGATCATACCAGGTGCCACTCCTGTCCGCTAAGGACATGAAACTGAGGAACAATGGCTGAGGGCTAAAGAGCAGAATATTGTAAACATACTGACTGCACTAACAAATCGCAACTTATACAGTGATATTCAGATAACAGCATTAGAATCTGGCTTTAACAACTGAATGACATGGATGCATCCTGCCTCAAGTCCATGATTCAGGCAGGTGGAGAAGATGTAACTGCATCAGGGATGTATTCTTGACACACCGTAGGCCTCTTAATGTCAGTTGAGCATCATTTGAATGCCGTGCGCCCACCTAAGTGTTGTCACAGAGCGTGAGCATCACTTTACGGCCGCAGTCCACACATCTTCAAACAGCTACCTCCGGCAGGATAGCGCATCATGTCACAAAGCGCAAGTCATTTCAACCAGTTCCATGAGCATGACAATGAGCTCAGAGTATCACAATGGCCTCCACAGTCACCAGCTCTCCATCCAAAAGAGCAGTCCTTCGAGCATTAGTCCCCCTGCGTATACTGCTGAGTGCTCCAGGTACAATTACAATCCAGAATTTTAACTAGGCATTAATTTTACTAAACTGCACCATTCTGGTTTATATGGATAAATTGCCCTTTGAAGTGACATTTTATGTCAGAAATATTTAAGCATGCCCTGATCAGTTCCATATTCATAATGCACTATGTAACAAATGTTTTTTTTTTTTTTTAATTGTATCAAAAATGGAAAATTGTAACTGATATAATTACAGAATCAACTGGCTTCTAATTTGTGAACATGAGAACACACGATTACTAAAAATAGCCATTTGGTGGTTAATGACAAATTAAAAGACAAGGAAAATGATAACGAGCCAAACCTTTATTGTGTAAAAGGGGAAAAAGTCACGTTTGCCCAGTAGCAGTCTGTTGGCAGTAACAAAGGCCTTCAGAAACCTTGCCCTTCAATGCTCATTAACCCAAACCTCTTGCAGTTTACTTTTCCCGATCAGCAACAGTTGCCCAGACTAATTGGTAGGACCGGCTACAGTACAATCAATTTTTGATAGCATTATTATACATTGAGCCACAAAATTATGAGGCATTATCTACTGTACAAAAATGACGACATAAAATATGATTATGTCTTAATAATTTCTGCGCTCTTGTAGCTCGTGAAACAGTGCAGATTTGCTTAGTTTGCGAGGCTCATTCAGCAATTAGCCACAAGAATCCGTTCTATATTCTGAATGCGGTCGTGCTAAAGGGCGTTGTCGGGCACGCTGCACAACTGAGTAATGGTGAAAATAAATGCTGCAAAGTCAGCAGAAGTTTCAAATTTTTTGCATTTATATGTTGCCGTTGCCATCCTTACAATGCCATATCAATTACATAAATGTAGGCAATAGGCATTCAGTTTTTTCATTATCATCTTGTATAATAGGCCATGGATTTTTCTTGTTTGTTTAGTCGATAAATTGTTTGACTGTTAATAAGGTGAACTTGAACGAGAACAGCTTGAGCACAATCGAGCGGTAAAGAGTGAGGTTACTGAAGGTCTTCGGAACATCTGACGGCACGCCGCTGTGTTCACCAACATAATTAGGACGCTATTGATTCACCATCTTCTTTAATTCAGTAAGATAATGATATGCTAATGCTAATGCAAAATGCTAACGTTTGCAATAAATCAGTTTTAGCTAACATTTTAGACAGATATTCAGCTTTGTATACAGCATTTTGGACAATGTGGCAAAAGAGGCGAAATAATGAAACAAGATAAGGACCTGATTAAGAACTTAACAAACAGCTGTTTAAAATAGAAATTGCAGTTGCGGTTGGAATAAAAACCAGTATCAACAGAGGTTGCCTGGGACCAATGTTGAGAACCACTGCAACAGAGTACCCTCTGGATGTGGTAGAACAGGAGATTCTCAGTATACGCCAACAAAATCTGCACAGCAATGCTATCACATTGACATGACAAGAATCCCGCCCCCCCGGCCCCATACAGTATCCAAAGAACTACCCCTATCAGTACAACTGCAGCGTATTCCACGTAACCTGCAGGATAGTTTTTGTAAGTCATAACTGTACAGGCAGCAACGTAAAACATGGGCTTTAAAATGTAGATTCAAAAACCAAGAGTACATAGATCTGACTAATGGAAATAAAAACGAAAAAACTTCAAGTCATTGGAGGAAAATGACTGGATTAGTCTGCTGGAGAATCAGGGGTCAGAAAATAAATTCACACATTACAGTAAATGAATGTGGACTTTAACAGCCCACGAAGCCGGTAAAATCATGGACGTGATCAAGCCCGGGTATCAGAAGTGGTTTGGCTGGAGGTCAAGGATAGTCCTCCATGCACATCTGGCAATCCCACGGGTGCTTGGTTTATGAAATAAAGATCTACAAGGAGTCCTATTCATTAGGTCAAGCTACTGTAAACTCACCTGACGAATTTCCAAACTTTGTTGCACCATTCTATCTGTTGGGGAGCATTCTTACAGTGTGGTCGCACGTCCTGACCTACCACAGATCAATGGAGCGACAGATTCAATTTTTGAAATCCAGACACCAATCTTGTCAGAGCCCCAGCACTTTGGGAAGTGGATCTCCGATATTAAAGAACATAATTCATACCCACAGCACACTGTAAAACTGTGATTTTCAAAATATGGAATCAAATTTCCGAGCACTATAGCGATGCACAAAACCCACAGATTACATTTAAAACATATAATCCACATCAGCACTATCAGAGCTCAACTCAATTGCTTTGAGTCAACTATGAAAGGAACTGCACAGTCTAAACTGAATATTGACATTACAATCATATTAAAATTGAATAAAAGACTGCACTAAAATACCCTTTAGCGTACAGCTCTGCTTGTCCCGTTCTTGGACGTACTGTACCTTGGAGAGAATTAAAAGAAAGATGTTTCAACATGCTCACCAAAAAGAAAGTGAAGCCCTTCATATAAAGCAGACAGATGACATCTCAGGATGCCTTGGGTGATGAAAACAAGCAATAAGAGGACTTAGTGTTCAGTCGAGTGTTTGCTTTCAGGACATCTGGTATGTCATTTTAATAAACTATAAATCCGTTTGAGCAGTGGGAAAATGTAACGCTAGGGGGGATGACTCGCGAAGGAGGTAAGGCATTCAGGAGCTTGGCATTTGCGCCTTCGCAACAGCCCTTATTTACTCTTAGCCAGTCTGAAATGTGGCCATGATACAGTAAAGGCCAGGACCCGCTGTGTGTTAATAAAAGCAATGACGCTGCTTTTTACCTGCATAGGTGACAAGCACCATGGTAACCGAGGGCCCCCCTGCGGAGCAAGGGCGGGAGGATTTGCGAAAGGCCGTCTGAGCAGAACTAAGAAAGGCCTTTTCAGATAAATCTGTTTCTGTGGCTGGTGGATGAATCGCGCTCGCGATGGGGCGTTTCTCAGCCCGCAGAACGTGGCTGTGGGTAATGGGACGGAAAATGACCGCAGGGCTATTGCTCTCCACTGCACCTCAGTCCACCTCAGCAAGGCAGCCCCAATGGGATCAATGGTGTTTAGAAACGCATGGGAGTCCTCCTTAAAGCCCCTCTTCACTAATTAACAATATTCCAGCGCTTCTCCCTTCCCAGATCAATTTCCACAAAGAGAATCTGGTTACCGGTGATCAATTCCAGCACAGTGAGATTATTTGATTCACTGTCAGCGATCAATTAGTAACAGTTAAAGAACAACAGACAATGAAAACATTATCACCTGCAGGATGGTTATGCATAGTTTAGCAATAAGTAAAGTACTATCATCACAATTAATTAATTCATGCACAGAGTAAGGCTATAAACTGAAGAAATATGACTGCAGTAATTCACTCCAGGAACTGAGAACAAGTACATAGATGCAGTAAACAGTGTACAAGCCCCATCCCAAAATAAGATGGCACATTATGATAAATGCAAATTATATGAAGAAGGACCATTTTAAAAAGTCCATTCACCCCACAATGTATTGAAAACACTACAACAATGCATCATTTGATGCTTTAACTTGTGAATTTAATTGGTTATTGAACATATACGCTTGGTGACGAGGATCCAGGTGATGTAAATTTTCCTTCGGACCTTGTACGTCCGACACCAAAAATGGCTTGATATATTACTTTTTTAGTGACCTTACTCTCAAACTTTCTTGTCGAGTTTTAATTGTGGTATTTTGTTCATTTTACATGATAAAGTTTAAAATACGTTTGTTAGAGATGAAGATCCAGTTGGATTTCAAATTACAATCAGACGCTGTATGTCTACCACCACAAAATGTACGTCCGACACCAAGTTTAGCGGTACATTACACGCTCACAATAAAGAGTATGGATTCCTTTATGTAATCTTGTTTCAGAATACTGTCTTGGGGAATCAGTCATGGATTAATAATTGTAAAAAGTTTAAACACTTCACAGAGATCCTAAAACAAATCATGTACATGTCATTAAAGCCATTTGTCTGAGTACGTCCGACACCAAGGTATTTTGAAGCAACATTTCCTACACTATGATGAGGAGCCATACCCCTGCATACCAGATGATTGCCATAACCAGGATGTGTTATCTGCCCAAATGACAGCTATCTCATCACTTCACTGTGCTCTTAATTGCCTTATGAAGTGTCAGAAATGTACATCCGACAACATGGAACTGCCCATCAAATGACTACAACAGACTACAAAAAAGTTGGTACGAAGGCAATTTAGGACTAATAAAGATGTGACAAGCAGCGGTAACAGGGTGGTGTGAGACAGTGAAACAGGTGTGCTAATCGTATCATAGTTTAAAGGAAGACTCCAAAATAGGCCTCGTCTGTCAATAGCAAATAGGTTGAGCATCTCCAGTTTGCCAACAGATGTGTTCAAGATCAAAGTTCCCCTAAAACAAATCAGGAGGATTTTGGGCATTTCACCGTTTTAAGTGCATAATATGATTAATAAATAAAAGGAATGCAGACGAATTAAATTTTGGCAAGGCCAAAACCTCTTCTGAATGGGCGATATATACCATCCCTCAAGTTTCACTGTCATTGGGAACTGACAAGCGATTGTAATGGATATCACAGCCTAGTCTTAGAAATACTTTGGTAAAACTCTGTCAGCCAACATCATTCACCGCTGGATCCACAAGTTAAAGCTTTAGCATGTAACGGCGAAGTCATACACTAACACTGTCCAAAAGTAACACCAACTCCTCAGGGCTTGATGTCATCTGAGATGGACAGTAGCATAGTGGAAGCGTGCCTTCATATCTTTAGAAAAACAGGCATTGTGTTCTTCATACCAAAGATGACAAGGACAACCTGAGCTGTTATCAGTGCCAGGTCCAAAAGCCACACAGTTTTGGGGAAAATATTTATGACAGATTTGTACAAATGTTGAAGCAACATATGCGGCCATCTAGGCGTAGCAGAGAGAGCGGGTGCTTGACTGGCCTGCCTGCAGTCCTGATCTATTACCGATTGACAGCGTATGGCGCAATATGAAGTGAAATATGCGGTAACAAAGGCCCTGTACCATTGCACAGCTGAGGGCCTGCATAATAAAGGAATAGGCTGAAATTCCAATCACTAGACTTGACCAACTGGAGTATTTAGTTCCCAAACACCTGAGTGTGATTAAAACACATGGGGATGTTAAAAAGTGATAAACAATAGACTATGCCACCTTTTTTGGACTCTGCTGCAGTCATCACATTGTATACTTAGCACCATTATCAACACAAGTGTGTACTGTAGTGTGTACAGTGAAGTGTGTACTGTATTTGCAGCAAACTGAAGAATCAATCGGTTTTTGTTGCTTATCCAGTGAGATACGAGTGGAAATAAAGAAAAGTGCGTGGTATTGTAATCCTGACACGCGCCAAGGGAATGCGCCAAGCACTTCAGCAATGACAAACTTTGCGCTGTCTGTGATGAGTACAGTGACGCTTGACGAGTTCTTTTGGGTGTGGTCAATAGCTACAAAGAGCCAACAAAAAAAAAAACAAAATGCCACAGCATCAAGAAATTGGAACGGCTTGTGACACAGCATAGGAAAAAGAGCCATTGGCATGTTACCAGCAGGTCTCAGCCGCCGAGAGGAGGCGCGTCATCTGCACTGCCACCGGCCAACAATTAGTCTGCTGTCTGCCCGAGAGTGGAAAACGGGCACTGTCACTGACCGACCCCGCTTAGGGCAGCCATGAGTGACTACGGTAGCTCAAGAGCGCCACATCCAGTTACAGCCTGTACGTGACAGATTCAGGACAGCAACCCAAACTGATCATGAGAGGAGGGGTCTGAGACATCTGTTTTCCATTCTCAGACAGAAACAGGGAAATAAAGTGCCAAGAAATGACACAGAGACAGGTGCCCCCAGTCAGCAGTGCAGAGTTCCTACTCCTGCTGAGGAAGCAGCATCCATGATTCACAAAAAGAATTCCACATTTTAATAGGTCACACCACAGGACGGTTTTCAACTTTTCTTCTGTCCATCTTAAATGAGCTCAGGCCCAGAGAAGGTGACTGCATTTCCGGATTTTGCTAAGATGTGCTTCAATGTTTACAAGGCAAAGTTTTAACACGGATTTGTGGACGCAGTGACTAACTCTGTTCACCAACAATAGTAGATAGATGTGTTCCTGAGCCCATGGAATGATTTCCACAACAGAAACCTGACTTTTTTTAATGCAGTGCCGCCCCAGGGCCTGAAGCTTGTGGCCATTCAGCATTTGTTTTTGGCCGTGTCCCGGATTCTCTGAATCTTTATATTACATTTTGTATCATAGAGGAAAAAAATCCCAAAATTCTTCACATTTTACCCTGAGAAACTTCATTCTTAAATTTTTTCAACTATTTGCCCATGCAGGCTTTCACACAGAGTTGAAGCCCTCACCATTTTTATTTCTGAAAGACTTTTTTATACCTAATTATGTTACTGACCTGCTGCCAATTAACCTAATAAGTTGTGAGATGTTCCACCAGGTGTATTTCTTTCACATAGTACAACTTTTCCAGTCTGTTGTTGCCACTGTCCTAGCTTTTTTGAAATGCGTTGCTGGCATCAAATTCAAAATGAGCAGATACTTTTCAAAAACAATGTAATTTCTCAGTTTTAACATCTTACATGCTGTTTTGCACTATTTTCAATAAAATTCATGGTTTACGTGATTAGTATGTCATTGCATTGTTTTTATTTACACTTTACACAGCAACCCAACTTTTTTGGAAATAGGGTTGTCAGAATAAGATAAGAAAAAAAGAAGTTTAGCCTTATATTAAGATTAAATGACTTGTCAGACAGGACAGACACATTTTGCAGGGTGTCAACTTTTTTGGAATAGGTCTTGCATATTATACAAGGCACAATCCTTGCACTTCATAAAATGCCAAATACCAATGGTGTATTGCAATTCTCATTTCACAGTGAGAGAGCCATTAGAAAATGTAATGCAAGAATAACAACAATAACCGCTATCATTACTGTATAATGTCTCATAAAAATATCAAAGTACATCAAAATAGTCACGTAATCAACATAAAATGATGCAATTTTGTGTAAAATAGCCAATGCAATCAACAATTTTCAATCGGTTTCTATCTTATATCACACATAAATCTCTCTGATTGTCTTCTGAATTTGCTGCTTTTCACCACAGGCCACTGCCACATACTGCATGGAATATGTCTTATCTTTCTTTCTCACAGAGGTCTTTACTCACTCTGTCCCTAATCCCCAAATAATCTAAATCTATTTTAAAGGAGGGGCAAAGTGAGATTGTAAACAGTGGGTGTCATAAATTGATATTAAAATATGCTTTATAATGTCAGATTATTTTTGACATCCACAGCCAGTTTTGATTGATCAGAACAGCAGACAGTATGACACAAACACAAGTGACGTAACTTCACAAGAACCATCATTTAGTATTAATTTAAAAAAGCAAACAAAAAAAACGCTAAATACTAAAATCACTAAATATGTCAACCAAATATCATAATATCATAGAGTGATGGCCATGTGTTTCTTACACATGGTGCAAAAATTCATTTTTGGGCTGGGCCGAGCAGCGGCCCTTATAAACGCGAATGTCGCTGTCTGAGTTACTGCGTGAGTGACGGACTGAGTGATCAAGTTCAACGATTGGCTGGCCCACGGGGAACAAGTTCAGCGATTGGTCAGCCAGCGGGGAAGAGACAGCCCAGCCATATACTAGGTGCACCTAGTCTTGTTTAGAAATTCATACATGCTGTATTTAATCATGGTCAAAGCTTGTGTTTTTCAATAAAATGCAAGAGGCACCAACATAGAGAAAGCTGATTTGCTTAAAATGGGTAAAATGGATATATTGCATTTTGGAAACAAAAGAAAATGTATCAAAACAAAAACGAAATCAATCTTCATTTGATTCATACTTCCATATCCCACATATTTTTGGCTTCAATTTTGAATAATTAAACTGACTGAAAACACTGCAGTCATTGGAAATTTGCATCTTCAATGATGTCATGTCATCCCAGTTATACAATTAGACATGTTTTCATACCATTTACTGGCATGTTACACAGACACTGTCCACACGGTGGAACATTTATCAACCACGTTTATTGCAGCAATGAGAAGGAAATTGCTCCTATAACTATTTAACAAACACACTTCAACTGCCGGCAGAGATAGCTCAATCTCCTGCCACAATTCAATTTATTCATAAAAAGCTGCTATCACAGTCCAGGCTCTGGGGGGAAAAAAAGTTTATGACTAGTATTATTAATACATTCATAGGAGCCGTTCTGACTTCAGGGTCAAATCATTTGCAATAGAGAATGTTTTTCCACAGTAACAGAGGCAGCATAAAGAATCACTGTTCGTGGTACAGCGCAGAGGCAAAGTGCTTTAAAAGAATATTAATTATTTGCTGCGACAGGGCTGAGGTACTGATGTTGGCTAGCTTCCTGAGACAGGGTCGTCACCCAGCCTGGGCATATTGAACAAAGCACTGAGCTTTGAGTGAATTAAGCTGTCGTTCTGGTGGCAGTCATGTAAGCTTGCAGTGATTGTCACTGCAATTCACATTTCAATTAAATTTAAATTTGCAGCATTCTACTTCTTTCACAAAGTACCATGCGTCAGTGTTTTCCAAAAACAAGATCTGCAGCAAGGAACAGAAAAAAAAAAAATACGCCATCCTGCAGTGACAATTACCAACATCCTTCACAAATGTCTGAATTCCCCAAAGTTGTACCTGCAGGAATCAGTACTACCCCGGCGCACTAACCCCATAAAACCTGCAGACCCGCATGCAGGTTTGCCAACAGCAGCTGCTTAATTCATGCCAGTGGGACTTAAGGCTTATTTAAAATTCTAGTGGAGATCTAGAATTATGGGGAAATGCACAAACTCTATTCTAGATATTTTCTAATATTTTCATTAAAAAAAAAAAACATTGCACTCTGGGTTTGAATATTTGGTCACACCTACGATGAAGTGTTGCTCATAAAGGCTTCATAAAGGCTCCTAATGTCTTCATAAATCATACATAAGCAAATGCCATGCTTTGTAATGGGTGAAATAACACATCCTTATTCAGCATGTGATGCCAGATGTGATATAACTGACAATGTCACTTAGGTACTGGCTAAATGCTGTAAAGGGTGACATTGTCCGCTAAGTGACATTGCCATTGTCACATCTGGCATCACATGCTGAATAAGGATGTGTTATTTCACCCTTTACAAAGCATGAAATTTGCTTATGTATGATTTATGAAGACATTACGTCTCATTTATGAAGGCATTATACATGCTGTATAAAGCCTTTATGAGCAACACTTCATCTAAAGAGTGACCGAATATCTTACTCAATACAGGTGTGATGTAGCTTCAGTGAAATGCTGCAACCATCAAATACAAAATATCTGTTTGTCATATATACAATTTTGGGGAAAAATACTTCTTCTAACTTTTAACCTGCTGAAGGGATGATTCAAATGAAAACCAGTGTAAGGGGCTAAAGGCTAAGATAGGCAGCTGAGCAGTTAGCCTGATAAATAGAGCATCAGTTCACTCCAGTGATGGATGACAAAGTACCAAAACAGCCTTGTGTGTTTTTTACTCAGTTCTTATGCCCGTGCTCGCCCTTCGCAAAGTCCAATGGGAGGTGAAACAACTGCTATGAACAGTCCACCCATCTGCTCGGAGATCTGAGGATCCCCAAACAACTCACTTCATATTGTGCATAATTTTATTTGCACTTCCAAACAGAAGCTAATCTACACTAGACCTCAAATAAAAGCCAACTGCTCCATTGCAAACACGGCATGGTTCTGCACCTTTAATCAATTATGCGAAATCAGTTCCAGCCCAGATGGAGGGGTTTGGAGGTAATCACACTCTAAACAAAGTTGCTAAGCCTTGGAATGTTGTACAATCCATTCAATCAGTTTGCATAGCATGAAATAGCATTATTTACATACAACGTACGCCGTAATCTACTAAAACAACAGACACTGAACATATTTTAGCTTCTAGCTTCTCAAACGGGAACTTAATTTTCTGAAAGTAAATTTGTTTGCTAACAGGTAAGAGCTACCCCTCAATGAAATTTGATTAAATCCCTTAATTAGCCACAGTTCAGTCTCCTGGAGCCGCACACTGCATTTAAAGGGCAGCATTGAACGGAGCGATGACTTAAAAAACAATAAACAGTCGAAGCAAGCCCCCACAATTCTTCAAAGTGAAACTCGAGTCAGGTAACGAAGACAGAGTTCAGATGGATAAAGCCTCAAAGCCAGCAGAGTCTCTGGATTTGGGGCCTTGCCTGTGAAAATGAACACTCTCCAGGGCAAAGGGAGAATTGAGGATAACCTTGTGTGGTACTGAGATGGAAAAGGGGAGCAGGAGGCCTCGATTTTGAGTTCTCCTCGACCCCACACAGAGCCAGAGATTAAAAAGGCATGTATGCCTCCCTCAGTTCATACAATCTCTCAAAACCTGCGTTCCATGACTGTGTAGTTTTCTCTTCAAATAAAAGCTGTTTTCTTGAATAAAAAACGGGGGAAAAAACAGAAAGAGGCAAAAGGACGCATCACTTGACATGACCGTGGTGCGGACTTGCTGCAGATCCGAGAAGCAAGATCTGGGCTTACATTACAGAGCGCTCCTCCAGCAGTTCTTACTCGTTCTGCGTCACGACAACAAGATAAAGACTGCAGGCATTCTGGACTGCCTGTCCTTGTGAGAGATCTAATCTGGAGTTTAAAACGGGAGCACATATCAACAGAAATGCACTTGTTTCAACAGAGCCATTGCTCGGCTGAGAGCCAAAACAAGAGCGCTATTAATTGTGAGACAGGACAGGGACCAGAAAAACAATTTTCAGCGACGGTCCAAGCTAGTCCTCGCTTGATTGAAGATTCCGCTTGACTCATCCGCCCAAATCTCGGGAGAATGCGCAGGTAACTGCCGTTTAAACGACAGAAGCTTCTCGCACTGATCCTTTGAACTCTCCCTAATCCTTCTTGTAGTTCCTGAATATTTAAACAAGCAAAAAGTGTCCTCCCCCCTTCACAACCCTTTTGGGACTGGGCTTAAAATACTTGGGCAGTGCTAACAAAGGGATTTGTGGAGGGGCCAGGGTGTATCCGGTGTCGTTTAAAAGGATACGGTTGGAGCATTCGCCTTGCCTATCGCCCTCAATCAAGTCGGATGGCCAGTCTCGGCTCGTAACAGAGGTGCTGGGGTCAGGAGATCCGCCGTATCATTTTCCCCAGCACTTAGCGGACAGTTGTCATCGCTCAAATGTCAATCACCCTGCCATATGTACATTAATGAGGAACATCAATAGCAGCACACATACAAATCAGTAATAATGCACACACGCTACTTTATGGTGCTCTAGGGCCTAAAAGCACACATGGCTAATTCTCCCCCGGGCACGTCCAACACTCCGGATAATACTAACTGCTTATGCAGTCACCGTGTCATTGAAAGGTGAAAACTGAAACCTTATTCGGCCACACACTGCTACAGGGTAGTTGTCAGAATGTTATAACTTTATTTCTGCTGAGCATGTATGTGGAAGAAAAAAATAATAACACTGAGATGTAAGCCACAGTCTTTCAACCTTACTCACTACTCAGTTCATTTTGCTTTATTTTTCCTTTCAGCTGTTGCCTTATTTCAGTGAAGGACACAAATACATTTTTTGCATTGTATTTGTTTGGTGGGCTGAAATACATTGCTGAATATTAATCATATGCTTCTGTCATGCATGGGATATCCATTGAAGCAGACTGCATCACAGATGTACAGCCAATGACAAACACAATAACTTCCTTGCGAAGAAGCCACTGTACTATGCAAATGCTGGAGCCGAAAGGGTTTTTACCTCAGCTCCAGTAACTGCAAGCTAAATCTTCCAATTTAGCAAGTTGTTCCCTGTCCTTCCCTGTGGAGCTAACTGATTGAAAGCCTTATCTCTAAGCTGAGGAGTTTTCTTCCTTGATGATACTCTCTCAAAAGATCAGACTGGGCAGTAAAAACGCTGGCCAAGTTTTGGAAGGAGGGAAGGAGTAAAAGGTTTCTTTCATGACCAGTCTGTGCTGTTTCCTCGTAAAATTGGGGAGAGAAAAAATATCTGCAGGAGAGAAATGGCACACCGTTTGTTCCAAGGCGAGGGCCAGGTGGAGCACAGCGTCTCAAATTTGTTATCATCAAACGTGCCATAATCCGTATCAGTGTCCCAGTGGGAGACGGAAAACACAAAGCCGCTATACGACTCCAAACTCTGGTCGCAGTCGAGACTGCTTTAGAGGAACGAGCACAGAGATACACAGACATTGAACCCGGTAAATGCACATATTTACCCCAAATGGGTTTGGGTCCGCCTGTTTAGAATAATTAGATGCAAAGATAAACACAGCAGCCCCTTACACAAAAGTAGCACATAAAAATTTGCGATTTAAATATGTTGAATTACATCAAGTTTATTTTCAGGTACATTCTTAAGCTAAATTGACCTTTTAAATACTGATGCCATTTGCAGTGATTATTGAAGGATACCTAAATGCAAACCTATCATAACTTAGCCCCTGTACATGAAGTAGCATGAGGAATTTTACAAAATTACACTTTGTTTGACTTTTGTTTGGACAGTAACCTGACTCAGCTATAGCAACTGCGCAAATGAGGCTGCTGAATCATGCAGTGCAGCAAGGTAAACAGTCATACTTTTAAACGTGCTACGGCCTTTTGCGAGCATTTTCCACCCTAGAAAATTTTGCACGAGTACAAATAAGAATCAAGTCTGCAAATTTACACTACTTCAAATTCTCTCCATTGCCCAGAGTGTGCCAACACATTAAAAAAGTATGAATGTGCTCAGCTGCTCAGATAAAGCCAGAGGGTACTTCATCCGGTTCTGGAGAAAGCACAGCAGCGGTTGTCTCCAGCTCAGCGGAGAAAAAGCTGGCTTGGAGGGGGGACAAAAAAAAGCCAAGCTAGTGCTGGAAAATGAACTTTGACCTCAGACAAAACATGGAGTCACTGTACACTGCGGCTGAAGGGAAGCAGCTCCTTCTCAGGTCCAGTCCTCCCACCCACAGCGCAGGAAGAAGGAGATGAAGGGTGATCATGAAACGTTAGCACCTGCGGGCTTCGGCCGGGTGCAGTGGGATGCGTGCGGACTCCAGTCCGGCAAGGAACAACTAGTGGAAAAATGACGTCCACTCTCCAACTCTGCACTGACAGAGCAAATATTTACACTGGAGGGTAAACATGGCAGAAAATGCTCAGCCTCACGCCCTAAGACTCATAAGACAGGAAGTCAGTGCAGTCGGCTCCATTCTTTCGCTGTCTGCTCTTTCATATAGTTTCCCATCGATCTGCGAATCATTAAGCCTATTAGATCGGTCTTGATGAGCAATTGGCTGATGCAAAATAAAAATACCGAAAATGTCAGTGATTTCAGCATTCTACCTCATGCTGAGATTATTCGAAATGGCCTCTATGAGGTAGGCTACAGGAATGGATTAGATACAAACTAAATATAGAACGGGAAAAGGGTAAAGTAAGTCCATAATAGGCAGTTTTGAGTGCGGTTCTTACGGGTTACGCCATTTCATATTGAGTGTAGACAGGAAAACAAAACCCTTGAGCACAGTTGATTCTCTCGGTATTACCATCTCATTTCGACATGAGAAGACAGGCTATGGGCTCTTTGATAATTCATATGGATTATGCCACATTTCAAAATATTTCACGACGACAACAAAGGAAAGTTTGCAGCTGAGAGAAAACAGAGGTTTCCTGCGGAGAGCTCAGACCTAAAGCTCTCAGACAGCTTCATCAGCCATAATTGCAGGCAACAGTCTTCCTTTCCGAGAAGTCTGCACCACAGCATGGATTGAAAAATGAATTACCATCTTAGGGTCTCATTTATAAGTCTGAGGACCAAACCAAGGGCAGACTCATCTGTAATAGCTGGAATCCGTGCTTCCCACACAATGCAAATCAACATAAAATCAATTCGCTTCATCCCGTTTTCTACACTGGTCTGAAACGAGGGTTTATGGATTGAGACATCCATTAGACAGCCGATGAACAGGACCAATATCTGACTCTCCGTGGCAACAAGGCAACACACGCCACTCCCCCCCCCACACACACACACACACAAACACACGTGAATATACACAGAAAATATTGACCACAGACTGCAATTTTTGTCAAGAGGATATTCAAAAATTGAGCGGGGGAAGTTTAAAAAAAGGAACTGAGGCAGATTTTTGGAAGTTTCTGGAAATGGCACATCATGGTTAATTGACCTGTTTTGAGGATGGAGTTACGAGATGTGGGTTGCAGCAGTTGGGATAGACTGTGCTGGGTGTGTGGGGAGGAGGGGGGAATACACTGACAGTCAAGAGCCCCGGAGTGATGAAATAATTGGCTGGGTGAGATATGGCGCAGGCTAGGCTAGATCTCCGCAGCTAGTACAAGCTGATACTCGATCCACTGGCAGCTCAGTCGGTTGAACCAGCGATCATCCTGTGTCTGATCCTCACGGACCAAAGATCCCTGTTTCACGCACATGGTGGTCACACAACCACCCTGGGAGGTAACTAGGGAGAGAGCAGCGCCATCATTCATATTTAGCATCCCTCACGAAGTAACCGAGGTCTGAAGCAGTAGTTTTAATGGTGCTTGAACAAAAGGATGACGCACTGAAATTCCACCGAAAGATCCAGGGTTTCTAATGAGCAGTAGGATAGGGCTCTGCGTTTGAGCGTCCTCCAAACTAGCTAAGAGGCTTTTTTTTTGCCTATGAAGATCAAAAGAGTCCAGAAGGACAGCGATGTGAGCTCATTAACCAGGTCCTATTATCTTACAAAAGCACATCCAGGCTGGAGCTCAATGCGTATCCAAGGGCCAAGGCCAGTTAGCAGTGTACTTCGAGTGGGCCATCCTTTCACCGAGGTGTTAATTTGGAACTAGGCTTACCAACGGCAACTGTATTCGCTGCTATATCATCGTTTTCTTTCGCAGTGTCAAATGTGTACCTTAAGCATTAACGCATTCAGCAGCACAATTCAGTTTCTGAGGCACATTTACGAGGCTAAGGAAGATTTGTTGACACAATTTACAGACCAACAAAGGTTTTATCATGCCCAAATGTACTTTACATATATATTGCATTTCAGTCCTTAGTAGAAGCTCAAATCCTCCGCGACTTAGATTAAACCTACAATCCATTTACACAGATGGACATGTTTAATGAAGCAATTCAGGTTAACTACCTGCTCACAGTCGCAGCAGCTGCGATAAACAGCACTCCAGGCAGAAATGTACCCACGGACAATCAGTCACAAACTAGGGCCCCTAACCATTACAGCATGATGCCACCCTTAAGATTCGCCACCATTACATATGAAATTACATTATTTTTATTCAGCTGACACTTTTATCCAAAGCAACTTATTTTTTATTACTTTAGAGGCAAATCCCCCCCCCCGGGGCCAGCTTAGGTCAAGGGCTTAGCTCAAGGGGCCAACTCTTGCTCAAGGACTTGATCTGGGAAGCAACAGGCTGGTCCACATTCATGAGCTAGTCTTCCACTTCACAGCAAAATGTTCAGTGTCGAATCAACTTCGACACAGTACAAACAGACTTACTCTGGTCCATATTGAACTTGTACATCTACACTTTTAGAGTCACCACTTGACATTTTACTTTGTCCAGTCTCCAGAGTGAGAGGTAAAACATGGTTGTGTGATAGCCAAGGATCTAGTCCCATAGCAATAAGCATTATCGGCATCATGGATTAAACACATAGCCTGCAGTAATACAGTTGGACCCCCTGATCGTCAGGCATTCAGAGCTCTCAGTGAGAACACCTGGAGACGGACCCTCTAGAGGTCACAATCCTTTGCATCGTAGCAAATGGGTATCCATCTATCTCTCAGTAATGGAGCGCGCCTCGATCAGCGGGAATCGATGCAAGCGGAATGAGAAGACCCGACCTGGCCCTGCTTGGCGGGATTACCGCCGCCGGCGTCAGCCCTGCTTACTGAAATGAGGGCGGAACAGGGCGTCATCAGCCTGGCTGCACTGTCACCCTATGGCTTACGAAAGGTAAAATCATAAAAATTTCAGGAGAGGACTTTCCTCTGAATGAGATGACACGAGGCCGTGCGTAGACCTGCAACATTACAGTCGTCACTGTTCGCCGTCTTCACAGGAGCAACGAGGGGATTTTCGCAACGGTTGACAGACACAAAAGGTAAGAATAGAAAACTCAGAAATACTGTCCTCAAAATGCCTGCCACAGAGGCATATGCAAATAATATGGTGCTATAATTTCCAGATCCACGTTTTCTTTTGCTCTGCCAGCTAAAAGCACCCAGCTGTTCAACCGCCCAAGTTCCTGTATTCTCACCTCCGGCGAGCAAAAACTCCCCGACTTCTCCTCAGGTATTTTTGAGCCCCAGGAAAGCAGGAAGTGCATCAATAACAGAGCCCATGCACATTCCAGTGTTCAATGCACAGCTGTGCCTTGATTTTTCAATCTTTTCAATACCACAGTCAGCCCCACTATGATTATTTATTAACATGTCTTCTCCCCCCCCCCCAGTGTTCTTGTGAGTGTATAAGTGTGAGGGAAAAAGGGAATGGGGAAAGAGGGAGACGGCAAATGAGACGGAGAGAACAGTGTGAAAAGAGAGGGGCGAGGGAGATTAAAAATGGAGAGAGAAAAAAGAGAGAGAGAGAGACAAATTGCCTTCCAAATGGAGGCTGGTTAGCATAAGAACAGCCAGCAGTGCCTGCTATTGTGCGGTGGTCATCAGCGCGTGTGCCCCGGCCAGAACAATGCATTCAAAACGTCCCCACAGCATCCTGACTCCCATCAGCTCCTCTCATCAAGCCGGGGCGCCAGGCCCTGCATGTGAATGACTGCGCGCGTTATCAGAGCAGGGCTGCCAGATAACTGGCTGAAGTGGGTGCCTGGGAGGCTAATTCTCCGACACATCTGAATGTCAAAAGCAGAGCGGAGGGACGGGGGGGGAGGGGTTTGAGTGAGGTAACCTGGGTGTCGGGAACGTGAATAATAGAGGCAGCCGAGACTGAGAGACTCCTCTCTCTCTCTCTCTGTCTCCCACTCCCCCTCCAACTGCCTCACCCTCCCTCTTTCCATCTTCTGCTCTCTCCATCTCAGTTTCTCTCTCTCTCTCTCGCTCTCTCTCTCTCTGTCTCCCACTCCCCCTCTTGCAATCTCTCCCTCTCTCTCCCTCTCAGTCTTTCCCACTCAATTCCAATTTCATTCAATTCATTGAGCTTTATTGGCATGACATACATGTTGTGCATATATTGCCAAAACATACACTAAACATATACAAGTGTGATTACAACAATGGCAGTATGAACCATAGTATGAAGCATTTAAAAAACAACGATTATTCATTCTTCTAAGTTATCGTAAGTTTCAATAAAAATGAAATATTAGTATTCATGAACATAAGCATCAATAATAAATAATATTAACAGCAACTAGAAAAAATATTACTACTACCACTAATAATAATTATAATAATAAATTATTATTATTATAATCATCATCATCATCATCATCATCATCATCATCATCATAATAAAAAGCTGAATAAATCACTGTTTTTTACTGCCTCTCTCCTTCCCTCTCTCTCTCTCTCCCTCCCTCTCTCTCTATCTCTCTCCTCTCTCTCTCTGCCTCCCTCTCTCTCTCTTTCTCTCTCTCTCTCCCTCCCTCTTCCTCTCTCCCTCTCTCCCTCTCTCTCTCTCTCTCTCCCTCCTTCATTGCTGTGAGACCTCTCATGAGGCCTGTGCTCCAGTTCCCCTGGTATTCTGCAGATCAATGCCAGCTGTATTGTGTTGGCATTCCTCCCTCCGGAGGGAGCTGAGGTTCCCCACCCCCCACGGCGCTTACTCACAGCTCACACCGGCTGCCTCGGGGGGGCTGCGGAACCAATGCGTAACACCGCCACTGATATCTGTGCGTTTGTTTGCCAAACTCAATCTCCCTTCCCAGAGGGGAAGAAACATACACCGAATTGAATTCCTCTCTGTCTAATGACAGACAGATGGGTAGATACAAAGGCAGACAGACAGGCATTTAAACAAAGATATGTGAACAGGTAGAAAAGACAGACAGACAGCTAAGCACACCAACTGACAGAGAAACAGACATACATAAATACACAGACAGGCAGACATGCAGACAGACAGAGGAGGTGTAGTTTGCAGAGCTAGTTCTGGCAGACACCTCGAGACATGCCCTCATTCTCACAGATAAGCCACGCATCTTTGCCACTACTCCATGCATTTTTGCATGGCGGGCTATTGAAGCTGCTCTCCTGCTCCGTCTCTGCAGCAAAAATGCCTCTGTATGCTGCAGCACTGCATCACTCTCTGCTGCTGCCAGTTAACATCACCCGCTGCTGGATCTCTTCCAGTTAACACGTCCCACCTCCACCCAAGCACCCATCTGTGGGCTCTGAATATTCCCCTAGGAGGGGGATGGCGGGGGCTATGTTCTATGCTAACACTCCCTCTCCTTTGTCCTCCCGCTCAGTAGCCTGAGGTGTTTACACGCAAGCTGGCAGACTGAAATGCAGATATACCAACAGATAGTCACAGACTGACAGATATGTATGTAAACTACCAGACAGACAGATATGTGGCTAGATAAACAAACAGACAGATTGATATGTCATTAGCTACACAGAAACACTGATGAAAATATATATGTAAAAAAGCTGACAAACAGACAAACACAGAGCGACAGACAGAAGGCTAATACACAGACAGACGTAGATGAGGCCATGCAGATTTATTGATGGACAGATAAACCGACAGACAGACTGATAGAGATAGATCAGGTGCGGCACATTAATTTTCCAGATGCCGCTATGTTGTTTACAAACAGGTGCTCCGTTGTCATCAGCTTGCTCTGGCATGAGTGATCCATCTCAAACAGACACTCAGGCCCCAGACCTGCGGGCAACAGCAGCAGTGTTCAACCCCAAATCCCACAACTTATCGCTCAGGCAAACCAGATCTGTTTCCTCATGCACTAACGCTGTAAATGCTACTTGCTTTTTCACCATGTAGTCTGTAGATTATAATTTATACCCTGCTCAATGCAAGGACAAAAAAAGACAATTTGCCACAAGCACTACACAGCTATAAGAACAAAAAAAATCAAATTATCATTGAATTCTGATACGCGTTTCGAGAGGGAACAAGCATTTCTGAGCCACTGTGAAAAAGAGGTTGGAGAATTGATTTTAGCTGGATACATTTACAATGTCCCTTCTATTCCACATCTTCAATATTCTAGAGCACGGACTCCCATTCATAATGGCCGCTCTATGAATCTGTTGATTAACATTGCAGGGGAGTCGTACGGGAGATTTCGCTGCCAGTGTGCCGCATAACAAACCTTCCGTTTATTCCTTTTTTTTTTTCAAAAATCTGAGCCAGAGAGACAGCGGGAGCAATATTGCTCATATTCAGCTCTGTTCGCAATAATTCTTCAAGACGTGTTCATTTTCCGGGGAAAAGGAAATAAAAGGGGAGCTCTTACACTTTCGACAAGGCGGCAGAACATGATGCAATAGTTAACTGCGGAGTAAGTGTCGCCGGAGGAGGTGGGAAGTGCGCCGCACCGCGGCTCAGGCTCCAAAAGGGCAACCTGCTGCAGTGGGGCCATTCTGTAGCTGAGGGCACTGGGGGGGGGGCGCAATATAATTAGGAGATAATGAGAGAGGGAGGGGGAGGGGAGGGGGGGTGAGAGAGGGGAGAGAAAGACAAAGGAGAGGATGGGGAGGGAGAGGGGAGAGGAGGTGGAGAGAAATGGAGAGAGCGAGAGGAAGGAGGGGAGGGGACACCGCAAAATTTTTCTTTCATTCCTACTACGAGACCCAGCTTCCTTAATTTTTCTCGCTAGTACAAAATATTATCTCATTTTAACTTACCATATTCTTGACAAGTGAAAATATCTCATCCCACTGGCAAATCTAGAAATGAATCAAAATTATCTCACCTCAGCGGCAGAATTTTTATCTTAGCGAGAACGAAAGTAATAGAAATAAGTGTTTTAAGTCTAAATACATGATTAAAATGCTCGGTAAGGAGGACTTTCGTTGTTTTGCAGCGGAGGTGGATGGAGACAGAAATAAAGTGGGGAGAGGAGGGAGAGAGAGAGAGACAGAGACGGGATGAAGGAGAGAAGAGACTGAGAATGGAGGAACGGGCAGAGAAAGATAGAGAGATGAAGAGGACGGAGGGGTGGGCGAGATGATGGAGAGAGGAAGAGAGGACGAGAAATGCCGCAGAGAGGAGAGAGGGGGGAAAACGGAGAAGCGTTAATCGAAATTCCTCAGAGAGGGCCTTCCATTAGCGGTGGCCCGGGCTCAGAGACAGAGCTGGTCACGGCCCAAAGTTTACTCGCGTCCTTTAACCTTCACAGACAAAAAAAAATACATAATGGGAGTGTCTGAGTGACCAATGGCTGGAGCGCGCGGGGCACCGCAAACAACAGTCATCAGTCAGGCTGGCGGGAGAAAGCACTCCAGCGCCATGCCCATTAGTCTGAATTATGAATGTGTTTTGAGGGGAGGGGCGGGGGCACTTTGAGAGGGCGGGGTCGCGTTTTACTGGAAGTCTCCAGAGCACCCATTCCAGGCCCTGATGCGTCTGGCCGCATCCCAGTCTCCCCATTAATGGACTGCAATTAGAGTGAATGGGAGGCCTTTTTTAAAAAAAACCAATGTCCAGAGAGCGCTCGCGACGAACACACAAACACATACACTAACTCGCACACACGCATGCGCACTCGTAAAACTCACTAAAACACACACAGACGCACTAAGTAACAAGCACAAATGGACAGAAACTAAGAAAATGAAGGCATACTTTGACAGAAATGCAAACACACTCAAAAATTCATACACACTAACCAACACGCACACACACACAAGCTCGCAAACGCACACACACACACGCGCGCGCGGCTCACAGGGAGTCCAAATCAAATTCCCAAGCTGCAGGTGGAATGATGACTTAATTTTCCTGCCATAGTTTTTCATACTAAAACAATTAAACAGTCATTTTGCAGTGTGATATTGAACACAAGGAACAAATTGGCATTACCTCAATTTGGCACACAGCATCGTATCCTGCTCAGCAAGGGAAGCCAACAGGTGGCTTTCCAGGGTCAGTAAATTTTCTCTTTGCAGAGGAAGACAATGGTCCTTCTACTTCACGATCAATAACTCATGTATATTCATATTTCCACCCAAACGGTAACAACAAGAAAGACCACATATTACTGCCTAACAGGATATTGAGTTTTGGAACTGGGGCTTATGCCGTAACAGTATCTGCACAGGACGTTAATACAGCGCTGTGGTCTGCTTTGTGTTTATAATCTCGTATCAGTGGCCTGCCCAAAAGAAGGACCACGGGAGGACCCCTAGGCCGTCACTTTATATGCCCGTCTGATGGCTCAACTCAATGAGGAAAAATCCAATTTGTTAAAGTCGGACCCCGCGTTTGCACAGCGGGTCGCCGTGAATGTTGACGGATGAATAACAATTGGAACGCACCCGGGCAAAATCTCATTACAGACTCATTGTAAGACTGGCAAGCAGGATGGTACCGTTTTAAATGCTGTGAGAAGTTATTCTTTTTCTCATCTCGAGGAGAAACCTGCGTAGAAGACTGCAGGAAAAAAATAGAAAATGGCTCCTGTTTCAGAGTTTGTTTTCTGACATCTTCGTCCGTGTTGCCTCAGGAAAGGAAAATGTTAACAAAGCCCACGGGATGCAGAACGGAGCTCTTGTGAGTGCGCTAGCCAGGGCAATGCTTTGCACAATGAACACGACCCAAACTGCATTAAAAATCAGCACTCCATTGCCAAGGCTGCTGAGTGCTGATTTATGCCTCCTGCTATTTAATTTGCAATCAGTCAATCTAATGGAGAGACAGACAGCATTTTGACTGCTGGCCAGGGGCAACACGGTGTACCTCGTACGGTGCGCGGATGAATTCTGAGTACTGTGCACAACAATGGCATTTTCCTACAAAAGAAACCAGGCACGTTAAGACCGAATACACTGCCCTCCAAAGGGTACGTTAATGGTTGAGTGAAATATGTTATGTTTGCTGCTACTTTAGATATTTGGAGTTGCGACCTAAACAAAGGTTAAGAATGTGTTGAATTCAGAGGAATTTAAGACCAACGGGCAGATAAACAGTTTATGTTTCATGGTGCTCGCAATGGGTTGTGTTTCACTATTCTGGAGCTATTTTTGAGACTAAAAGAAATGACAAAATTTGTGTCCATGGGACATAGATGGGACTGGGAAACCCAAGAGAATTCACCTAAGCTCAAAAACCTGAAAAATCATCCAAATTTTAAACATTCAGAAATAAGGTATGAGATGCACGCCGTTAGTGTCCCTAAAAAGCACATGTTTAATTTCAATGAATTCTGTAAGCCAGTGTTTGCAAAGAAGTGGACAAAAGATGCCCCCCTCAAACATGATGAACCCTGTAGGGACGTGCGTACGTACCTGCACAATGATACAGGTAAGCCTATATGCTCATATGGTGGGGGCATAAAAATTCCAATACAATCCTGTGGACGATGGTAATGGGGAGGGGTGTGGGTGGAAGTTGGCTAACTGGTTTTAGCGAGGGCGCTGTGACACTGTCTCTCTGTAAGAATTCAAATCGATTAAAAAAACATTCTTGATAGGAATCCATAAACCCTACCGATTAGCCACGTGAACTGGTGACGCCAAACTTTGATTGCCCAAAGTCAACCCGCACTTTGTGTTCTCATGGCAAATTGCCAAAAACAGGTGTTCAATTAGCATGGCGCTATTTTCATTATGTGTAAGCAACAGGCTCGGTGCTAATGAATAAAGACAATGAGGCGGAGCGAAAAGCGTCCCATGAGCCTCTCGGCTGACAACCTCTGCTCCAGTAAATGCAGCCGGAATCACCCCAAATCTGATCGAGCGGGTAATCCCGTGGTCACTACGAGTTAGGGGAGGCCGCAATGCAGAAGATGAAGGTCTGCTTTAATTTAAGTGACATTCATCAAACGTTAGGATGCAGTGCACATTTTTCTCACATGAGCTAAGCATCACTAAATCAGCAAGAGCTCAGACTCCATGGGAAGCCTAGCCTATATCTAATTCCTGGACGCGCACATGGGTGTTTGAGCCAAAATGGAAGCAAAAATGGGGGAAAGGGGAGGCGTGGGTCAGACTCACATTAGGCCTAACCGATTAAAAATACGTTCCGCAGTCCTGGCAGTTAACAATGCATTGTGATGGACCACAAAGACCTCTATAAGTGACACGCCACGCACCATTAGTGCTCTTTGTCTGCGGCGTCCCCAAAGTGATGGAGAGACCCCCGGTGAAAAGGCTCTAACCCCTTACATCAGAGCAAAAGAATGCAGCTACTCCTGGAGGATTGGCTCTGAGGAGCACAGGGAACGCCGTGGTCCAGCTAATGAGGCCAGAGACTCCTAAACTTCTGGAAGGTTCTCCCATTTTAGCACCAGGGTAGCATAGTTCAGCAGGGATTAATGAACCTACAAACTACTGTACAGCCATACTGAATACTGTGTTCACTGAGGACGATACTGCATCTGATTCAGGCCTAATATTGATGGCTGGTCCCCCCCACTACACCCCATGCAAGCACTCCACTCTATTGACTCACTCCCTCATTCACAGACTCACACGCACCCACTCAAACACAAATACAACTGCGAACAGCAAGAGGTGATCTTTTTTCACACACACAAGAAAACAACAAGCTTGAAGTTGAGGGGCGATTAAAGGAAGCCGCCCGCGGGGTGTGAAAGCCAGATGGCATTCCATTGTATTAGAGCTCTACCTGGCTAGCCTCCCTCCAAAAAGTCATCCAGAACATTCTTCTGATATTCACAGTTTACAGATTTCAAAAAAGCAACCCACAGGAACAAGTCTCACATTGTACTCAACAATAATGCTCAAGTGCCAAACACTCACTTTTTGAAATATTCCCAGA
The DNA here is from genome assembly GCA_029692085.1 of Gymnothorax javanicus. Lineage (NCBI taxonomy): Eukaryota > Metazoa > Chordata > Actinopteri > Anguilliformes > Muraenidae > Gymnothorax > Gymnothorax javanicus. The sequence continues at coordinate 120,537,755 of CM056199.1, read as the reverse complement.
CTTGTTAAAACAACATTAAACGCATGAAACTCTCGAAACATCTACTACAACAAGCGGCACTTTTCTAATAAGGGAGATAATGACACAAATATGCACACTATTGCGCGTCAATTTATTAGCTGAAATCCACCGAGCATCCTTAAATTACTTTTGAAGTTTAAGTTTGAAATAATTAAAACCGCACCGCCAGCTAAAGTGAAAATAATTTGATTGTGCTGCTCCACAATATACTGGAACAAATATAAGCGCTTCGAGTCTCAGCAATCCTGGTCATTAAGACATTCCCAGAGGCTTGAGCTGCCGCTGAGGGAATACGGGATGGAGAAGGGCAAATGAAGTAGGATGAAGTGAGATAAGAAAAAGAGCAAAAAAGCAGTGATTGCCGGTGAGCATCAGGCGGCGATGGACTCCTTCACGCAGTAACTGAACATCTTTAACAGTGTGAGAAGTGACAGTTTTTCCTGCTGCTGTGACTGTCTTACCAATCTGGCCTGAATGGAAGGCAGCTTCATATTTTGTTTACAATCCCTTCTCTAAGCATTAACCCCCCCAAACTAAACAACTTTGCTGTGAAGGAGAGGCTCTGATCCTCTGGTAATCTGTGTCTTCTGCTGGGGCCTATCTGCGGGGCTGCATAGTAATCGTTCCGGGAGCCTTCTATACCTCGCAGGTAGACCCAGTTGCAGTGTGTAGTACAAGTGCCTCAGAACTCCCACTTGCCTGGGTTCTGACAAGGAGAGGCCACATAATTTACCATGAATCCCACCGCTCCTGGGTTAGCCGAACCTTCCTGCTAGGCTAGCAGTCTGCAGCGTTCCTTATTCATCGGAGACAGCCTTCGGAAGTGAGAGATGCATAGTTATGAGCAAGACGGGAAGGGGAGTGGAAGGGGGAATAAAGAGAGAGTTAGAAGATGTTCCCGCCTGAGCCGTGGACCGCTGTGCAAAGCTGGTCTATGACCCATGAAACCGTTCACACTCCGTCTCTTTCTCAGGTGCGAGGGGCCCCCGTAAGTCATGCCAAGGCGCTGAGAAACAGCCCCGCAGCGCCGTGTCGAGAAAAACAGCTCTGCCTCGACAACAGGGCCCCACTTGGGAGCGCTCAACGAGCGGGAGCCCCGTTAACTCTCACGCCATGAGCTGGAATCGCAGAAAAACACACAAGCGGGTGGATCTGCTGGCTGGTATTCTGGGTGCGCGCTCACGCTGGGCCAGGCGGAGAGGCGGTGCCGCTGTGCGGCTCAACAGCTCAAATCTTGACCCTTCGCTGCTAAAGTTAGCAGAAGGACACAAAGGGGATTGTCCCTATCAATCAAGATCCCCCAGGGGGGTCGCAGGCCTGCAATCAGTCTCCTGCCAAGACCAACCACCCCCTGCCTTCTCCCTTCATTCAGAATCTGCAGGTAAGAGCGCTGCCTTTCACCAACCTCCTCTATCTGCAAGAGACAAGATCCCTCCATAAAAAAAAAAAATAATAATAATAAAAATAAAAAAAAACTGCGGTTGACTCTTAGCTGGCGCAACATTCCAAAAGTTGGTACCACAGTATTTTCGATTGAGACGGTGAAAGCATAACAGCTGAGCAAATAACTTCAGAGCGAGCTGCACTCTGCCCAGCATCACTCATTCGACGGGGACCGACCCAGAGGTACTGCTACCCGCCTCAACACCATATGCTTGTCGCTATAATTCAGCGGTATTAGTTTTCCTCACCCTTCCTACCTGCCCAAGAGTTTTATAAATGGAGAAGAAGTAGAATAACTTAGCGCAGTTGATTCTTTGACGCCCACGCCCAACTAAAACACTTTCGCCACCTTTTTTCGATGTGGAGGACTGGGCATAAGCATATGGTTCGCTTCCTCATGAATGAACGATGAGGCGCTCCGCAGCTGAACAGGTGGCGCCGAGCGAAACTGGCGACCCGCTCCACCCTACCACCTACACCTCCCCCACACCCCCACCCCCTTACCCCAATCCCTCCTCCACGGTTCCTACAGATGGGCAGCGAGCACACAACCCCCGAGGCTCCGAGAGGAGGGTCAGCCGGGCCAAATAAACAGAATGCACAGCCGGAATGAGGGTATCGGCTATCGCCCCGCCGACTCTGAGTGAGTAATGTGGGGTCAGAGGATCCCCGAGGTCCCCCGCAGCTGTTTTTGTCATCAGGGTTGCTAGCTGCTCTCTTCCTAGCGGAGTTTTTTTAGAAAAAGGTTTTTAGCTTCTCGATGGATTTATACCTCTGATGAGACCTGACACAGCTTCTCCCTGGCTGGTGAACCAGAGAATGCAGTGGGCCTCAGCGCCACACCAAGGGGTCAAATATTTTCATTTTGGGATTTTTTTTTTCCTTTTTCCGATGCTGAATAACCCACGGACTCACAGTCTACTCACTGTCTACACAAAGCAAAGCGAATCAACAGTGAAATATTCTGGAATAAGAAAATTCCAAGAAACAAAACATTTTTTTTTCTTGTTTTTATTTATTTTTAATTTTTTTTCAGGAGGTAATCTCTGAAATATGTGTAAGTTAGCAGCGGGGTGAAATTCATATAATTTGCGTACGTGGCGGAGCTACACCAATGAGACAATCGAGATAAAGGTTTCAGCTTCCTTTCACAAAAGCACAGACTCCTGGAAAAAGGGTAACCCAGGGGAGTCACACAGGCCATAGAAAATGACTGCGGCTCAGTCACGGAGATGTGATCTCTCCCTCCGAGATCAATCCCCGAGTAAGCGCTTCATCGACACCCCCGCTGCTCCACCGCCTAGCGCCCCCAGACTGTTACGCACGGCCGGCAGTTTCCAGAGTGAAGGTGTAGATAGGGTTCGTTTTGTGCGCAGCGGAAGGACATATTCGGTCCCGCTGCTACTCTAGCGTAGACGCTATGCTGGCGAGGGAGGTGTGGGGGTGGGATGGTGGGGGGGAGCTGAGATGTGGGTTGGTGGGGGGAGGCAACATTGTTTACCACTCACACACTGAGCGGGAGCACACACACATCCCACAATGGCGGCGCATACCTGGATCGCTCACGTTGCGACAGAAAAGCACGATCAGACAACAGGCAATGCTTCCTCTCTTTCATTTATTTCTTTTTAAATACTGCGATATCTTGCTACTGATCGTTACGGCTCCGCGCAGGCAGCACACCTGCCTAAACTCTAAATATAAGCTACCCTAAAAACTACCTCCAGCAGTAATTTTGATCTAATTAAGATCGAAAGGATTAACATTTTTCAAAACATGGGAGTAGATTTTCAAACTGCATGGAAGTGAAGGAGGGAAGAAAAAATCTGGAAAGGACATCTTTTACCTTCTTGCTTTCTTACGAGGGCCCCTCTGCAGGGCACAGTTCACTGCACTGCCAGAGGCAAATGGAGCAGCCATTTTCTCTTTTGTGAAGATGAACAGATAGCACTTGTTGCTCACAGGTGACCAAGGTCAGAGCTGGTGGCAAAACGGATGTTGGAATGTAATTACCGTCGTGACATTTCTAGCCCCGATCTGCTCAGGTTGATAATAGCTTCAGTTTCTATAGTGACTCAGATTTGCTTAGCAAGAGCTCAAGCCCTTTCTCCACCCTTGAAAAGGCCACAGTTTAGAGTTGGTCTTGAAGTATAACCTGGCCTCATGGTTGTGCCCTTCTGGAAGAATAGTGGATGTTTTTTTGCCGAGTGCTCCTTCGTCATTATTGGAGGAGGCAGTAATGAATTCCCTCTGGCAGCCTCAAAGCCAGAAAAATGAAAGTCTCCGTGGCATCGGTGAAAGGATTTTGAACGAACGCTCGGCCCTTAGTTGCGAAAGGCCAGCGCCGTAAATGGTTTTTGCTTGACCTGTGGGGGAAAACTGCTCCTGTCGCTAAGGCTAACCACAGCCTGAAAAAGAAGAGGAGCAGAAAGCACATGTCACCGAGTGTCACTCCAACCTTCGGCAGTTAGGAGTCCCCGGGCTCTATCTTTCACACTGCCCTACCCGTTGCCACTACCCGCTACCCGTGAATTACGCATTTAGCAGCTTCCACTATCCCTAAACGGTATCTTGCGGCCACACTACCCGCTATACATTATGCCGAATCCTTTATTTGCGCCTGGAGGTGTGCCCGTGGGCGTGTTTATGCGCTTTCCCTAAAATTGCTATCTTGACCACACAGGATAGGGAAAGCGTATAGCGGGTCCTCAAACCACCCGCTACCCATTTGGCAATTGAAGACAGAGCTTCTCTCCCCCTGTGCGATCTAAAAGCGACAATGGGCTACATTCAGTTCAGAAAAATAATTACTTATAATAAGGTCTATGCACTGGCACTCAGCGACGTAACTTTTTTCCAGCGAGAGCGGCATTTCAGAACTCTTCAGCGAATGAAGGTAATTCTGGTGACAAGTACGTGGTTTCGTCCGTTTACATTTTCGAATCGGACAGCTGTCAATTATTTTTTTACAGCAAGTTGCGTGACCGTGCTGCAAAAACAGGTGTGCGTACTTGTCGCCGAAATTACCTTAATTCGCAAAAGAGTTCTGAAATGCCGCTCTCGCTGGAAAAAAAAAAAAAAAAAAAAAAACCGTTACTGAGTGCCAGTGCATAGACCTATTTATAATTAAATTATTTTTCTGTACTGAATGTAGCCCATTATTTTGTCGCTGTTAGATCGCATGGGGGAGAGAAGCCGTGTCTTCAATTGCCACTTCAATATTCTTGAATTGGAAAACGTGTTAATAAGGGAAAACCATCTAGAATTAGCCAGGACAAAATGTAGTCAATAAAAGGAAGGATATTTTCTCCCAAATTTTCAGGTCTAGCGCCGGCCCTGAGAATTATTTCCCACAGAACGAGAAAGCGTGACAAAACTGCGCCTCTCCCATCAGGCAGTGACGGAATTATGTCACCTGGTTGCAGATGATGTATACACCGCTGCTAGCCGTCCGTATGCCTTGCCCGTTGCTGTTAGGGTTACTGTGGCACTATTTTTCTATGCTAGTGGGTCATTCCAACACCCACTCTGCTCAATTGGAGGCATTACCCAATCATGGTGAAACGCATTTTTTCTTTTTCTTTTTTTTTTTGAAGTTTCAATCACAAAAGGGGTAGGCTTGATGTTTTTTTTTTTATTACATACCAAACATTAAACAATATGTGAATGTCAAATAATAATAATAATAATAATAATAACACAATTCATGATTAACTTAACAAAAACAGATCCTCCCCTGTCTGGATTTGACCTCATGCACGAGCAATTTAACTTCGTCTTCGGAGAAACGTGGCGACCTTCCTCTCTCCGTCTCGGATTTCGGTTTGAGGATTTGGGATAGCGCAGCCTGCTCCGAAAGGCAATGGCACCTAGCACACTGATTGGTTTAACTGGCGTAACGCCCAAACCACGCCGATGCATAATATAACGGGTAGCGCTGGTGTTTTAGGGATATAGGCAGGTGTGCAAGATAGCAACTTTTGCGGGGGAACGCCTCTTACGTAATGCTAAATCCCCAAATAACGGGTTTAGGGACTCTGGCGCAAGATAGGGCCCCCCATGCCTAATGCGCAATACCGAACGTATTACGGACATGCTCAGCCACCTAAGAGAGAATACACACACCAAATACACACCTGAAATCAAATACAGAAAATGTGAATGCCTTGGCTGGTCGAAAAATATTCATGTTCTTCATTAGTCCAATCGCAAACAACGGAGGCACGAAGCCTTTACACTGGCAAGTGTTTTTTTTTTTTTAATATCATCAAGATAGAGAGCTGGGGATTCAGGGAACATTTGGTCTGGGGGGGGGACTGAATTTCAATTGTGCTCGACAAGCATTTTTTGTGTTCCCGGTCGAAGATTAACATTCATTACCACTCCAGAGCGTCTTCCAACATCTCAGGAGCCCGCCAATTTACGCGAGCCGAGAACACAAGACTGCTGTGGTTAACTGCTAATTCAGAAAGCCCACACCAGCACACAGAGTGAGGATCCTGTTAGCAGAAGGATACTTGTTTACATTACACATTGCAGCTGCAAACTAAACTTGCCCTCCACTTACATAACAGGGCACAGCCACAGAAGTACAAAGCCTCTTGAGAAACACATCTAACCCCGCGAGTATCCGCAACAACAAAGATGTCCAGCAAAAATTCCTCCACGTATTTTAAAAATGCCGTAGCTCTTCTGAGCCGTCGCGGTATATATGCGGGAGGTCAAAGCACCACAAGGAAGGCTCTGACGCATTGAACTCGCACCTGCCAAGTTATTCCAGACAAAGGTCAAAGTGTGAGGGAATTATGACCATTGCGCTGATTCTCAGAGCTGCATAACAGTGTAGTCTTTGAGCCCCGATAAAGGAGCCATTGAATGGGAAGGATAGGGCAAGGACAGCGGCGAGGGGGAGGTGGCGATGGGAGGCGGTAGGCGGATGAAGCACACAGACTTGGTGCTGATAAACAAGCCTCACTCTCACGGAGCTGGGAGATCTGGATGTCCAGGTTGGGCAGATGGGATCCCAGTTTTATCGCCTGGATATCTCATGCAAGCCAGTCTATGGACAGGCAGATATGGGAAGGGTGGGAGAAGGAAGGTGGAACTCCAACTCTGTCCGACGACGGCTCCCGTCTCAGAAATGCGATGGCCTCACAAAGATGATTATCTCTGGGGAACTCCTGGGGTGGAACGTGGTCAACACTCTACTTGTGCCAGTCATGGAAATGGACATACTAACTGGGGTGGCAGAACCGCAATCAGCAGAGATACAATAACCTTTGTTTTGTCTCCCATGACTTAATTAGCACAGCCAAATTATCGACGGCTTGGAGCTCAGGCTACCGCAAGGGCAAAGTTAAACTGAGACCTTCGTTCCACTCCGTGGCAAAGACCAGTGTGTTTATCTGTCTCTCACTCCCAAATGACTCATAGACTGTTCAAGAGGCACTATCCCGGCATAATTACAATATGCTAATGTGAGTTGCACTTTTTTTTTTATAGAACACACTTCCTTCAATTAAAAGGAAATAATGTTTTCCCAAACAGCTGACGATCCTGATAACATTCTAAAGATGCACTTAAAATAATTTGATTAAATTTTGCCAAATTGGGTCCATTCAGCTGCCTGAGAGCGCTTTCTAAATTTCCTCTAAATTCACGGCTCACATTTCTTTTAATAGTGGAAATAGTGGATTGGCTAAGGTTTCGTACTAAATGCTTTGGTTCAGACTATGAATCTTCAATCTGCCACAGTAGCAAACTTTTAGCTCATTTTTTTAGCCGGAGAGATAAAAGTATTCCCTGCAGTGGTAACAGCCATTTGAAAGGCTGACACATGAGGATGAGAAATCGGGTGAGATATGTAGTGCAGGCGGCAGGACAGCTGACTTCAGGCCATATGTGATTCCCCCTGCGCGTGCGGGGGGTTTGAGCCCAGCGACAACGTTTTCTCAGCTGTGCTCTCTGCAATATCCGTTACCTCTCTGCTTGTCTCTAGCTTTCTGAATGCAGCAAAAATACAAAAGGGGCAAATGATCTCCAAATCTCTTTTTAAGAAAGAGAAGGAAATGCCAAGCACATCCCATACCTTTGGAGGCTATCTTCCCCATTACTAAACAATCGTAGATTTTTTCTCCTTTTACTGGATGATTTTCGGTAACAATCAGTGAATTTTTTACAAATAAAACGAAAAATTGCAATAGTATAAGAACTATTCCTCATAAAATCTAAAAATACACATTTTTTGTAATAACTTAACCAAATCCGTGGTTACAATAAAGACCTCAGCAAGTGTACGAATAATGACATTCTATCGCTAAGCAAATGGTCACAAGAATGTCTTTTGAACGGTAGAAGGGTCAATTCAACATCCAACCAGGAAATATTTAGCCATTTTCCACAATAACGTTTAAATTAATTAAGCAAGAGGCTTTGACAAAAGAACAGCAGGTTCCTTGCGAAGATTTGCTTACACAGTAGCCTGCCCAGTCTGGGAAATACTGTGTTCATTTGATAAGATTTATACGAGTTTCTGGGCTGGTATGCAGCAAATTAACAACAAGCTGACATTTCCGCTCACTGTGGTTGGCTAGATATCCATTACCTCACTCCAACTAACCCATGCTGTGTTGGTATAACAGAAATCCATTGCAGAAACAATCCCAAAACACAACAGGTAAGAATGAGAAATGAGTATAACTGAGGTGAGCATAGCAGGCTGTAGACATAAACACATATAACCTCCCAGAGGACTGGGACTGTCTGCTGCAGAAGCCGCGTTTCAACAGAAGTACAAAATCAAGTCCATAAAAAATGAGATGAGCCAGGCAAATACTCTAAATATGTCCTCACATTTTTATGAAAGAGAGGAAGGAATGCTTCCATAAATTAAATGTTTAATAATTTGTTTGAGTCTGGGGCATAGCCAAAGCAAAATAATTTAAGACAGCCAAATTAAACCTGATTAACGTCACAGCAGGTCTGGCCAAACAGGCTAATTATATAGCTATAGCTGCTAACATTAAGAGAACTGCTGTACATCTGAGACCAGCAATGCCTTGGAGTAAAATAATAAATAACATGACTTGTTCATGAGACTTCCACGCAGAGCAAGCAAACACCTATCTCTCATAATTTCTCCGCTGTTTATCAGGAGCCGCTTAAGTTGGGCTTCGCGCTGAAAAACCGTGTGTATTATTTAAAAAGGGCAGCCTTGGCTCTCCGCAGAGGATGAAAAGATTAACTCGCCGATAATGAGGAGCGACTGGTGCGACGGCGCAGGGTGAGAAACACAAGGCGCTGATAAGCACCTGACAAATTTCAGACTTCCATTACCACGTGTTCACGCTCGCCCTCGTTCCTGTGGCACATCCATGGCAACCATGCGCAAGCAGCGGACAATGAATTAAGCTGTCCTGGTATCAGGTCACATCAGTGACTTTCCTTCAAAGAAAAAAAAAAAAGGTTTCACTTTATCCTGCAACTGAATAACTGGACAGGGAAAATAAGGACATGCTCTGTCGAGGAAAGTAGCCTTTGAACAAACTACTGAATGGATGTGCGCGCATACGTAAAAGATGCACACAACACAAAGCCAATATTAGCACTGCACGGAAGCAGGGGCTGTCAGCAGGCATTCTGAAGATACAGTGGGCCCGACTTTACTTTTTGAACGATGATGTCTGGCATAAGCCATCTGGAAGCATGAATACTTTGCCTTATGAATTTGCGGTAACAAATGGAGCGCTGAGACATACAAACTGGAGCTACGACCCCTTTCAACTTGATGCATTGCCTCTGCCAGGAGTGATTACAAGCAAAGCAGCACTGCTGCAGAGCGAAACTGCAAAGCCAGACAAGTCCTCGGAAAATGAGGGGAAAGTTTGTCATCCCAATCCTCTCTCCTAACACATAAACAGTAAGACCAATGCTCATCGCTTTTGTTTCCGAGAGAACATCTTATGTTAACCAAACCACCGCACTGCACTAAGAAAGAGAACATCTTAGACTCATGTATTCTTTAAAATGTGTTCTTACATAGATTCTGCATCTGCATGTTTGCACAAAGTCCTGCAAGTAAGCATAAGAAATTAGTTTTTAATGGCTACCTGCATCACCATTATTCAACAGGCAATGCAGTTCATTTTACTGAGTATCAGTCAGCCACTATATCACATGCAGACAAACTGATTTGGTACGATGTTGCAGTGTGTTGCAACGTGTTCTGTAATTTTGCAATTTATTTTACATCAGTCCAGCCGAATATAGTGAGGTCTGAAGGTTTGTGGTGATTGGCCCCAAAGCCGAACCATTCAAAGCTCATAGTTTTACATCCAGCTGTTTTTCAGCCGACATCTACCGCAATCAAAAAGCACAAATGGGCATAAATAAGCGACGGGGTCGAAATCACCTGCTGCAACTTGACTGACAGGATGCGTGAGCTTTACGCAAAACGGCACCTCATGTTTACAGCGGGGTCAAATTAGAGAGCGGCGAGTTGCACGCAATCAATAAAGAACCGCTCAGTCCAGCTGTCACATGCAGGGCCAGCAGTACGGACCGAATTAAAGGCGTGAATCCGTGCTCAAAAGCCATTTCGAGACGTTTGTTAGGCCCCAATGCTCAGAGGACTCCTTTAAAACGACAAAACCTCAAAAACAATTTGCCTAAGAGAATACAAGAACCAATTTTAGAAAAACTTCAAAGAGTACAGACAAATCAGCGCAGATGTTTAGGGTAAACCACATTAGTCGTGACAGGCGTGGGTAATGGTGTGTGAATTTGGTTTGTGGTAGATATTACAGTCCTTGGTCCAAAAATATAATACTGGTCCCATCTTTCAAAACTAATTTCAGTAAGCTGACCGGTAATGTTAATTATTTTGGCTCATCTTTCTGAGGGAGCTTTAGTCGCCCAAAACCCACTTCTCTGTGCTTTGCTATGCAGGCTTTTAAGGCCTTGCAAAATTCGCCTTGAACCATCAACTGAAGGCAGTCTTCCCACAAATAAAAGCTTGGATTACATACACATGCAAAATAAATAATCTAACCAAAGGTCTACAGAGTAAAGTTCAGTCCCACCAAATTGTCTGTTTGATTACAAGCTAAAATCCATTATCTGAGATCTGGTTTAGGATACAACATAGAAGAGGTTTCCATAAAGCCCATTTATAAAGAGTAACATCAAGGTAATCAAACCACGCTCACTAGCAAGATATCACAGTCATTAAACAAGATTTTAAGATCTTAAAATTAAACTATAATGAGCTAACAAAGAACATTTGGAATTAAAATGCTGAAATAAAAATCTACCTTAAGCATTTTGTTGTTTTATATCGGGCTATTTCAAGTTAATTTTGAGATGATTGACAGTTGATTGTCCTCTGTTTTCCAATCAAAAGTATGTGAGAGAATCAGCAGCAGTTATCTTCATACCTTCACTTAAGCGAGAGAATATCAAAGTGAGCAAGCAGGTAAAACTATCCCTGCCAAGAGACCTATAAATGCTAGCCATGTGCCTGTAAGTTCTGGTGGCGAAACCAGCATAATTCATGATGTCTACAGGTGTTAGGTGGATAATTCCACCTTACCTCACCAGAGGCCTTACAACTCACAACCTCAGATTTGCTTCAAATTTATAGAAAATAATGTTCTTGTATCCAATATATTGTCTGCGAAATTTTAGACCCATATCTTCATTAGTTTTTGAGATATTGGGACTTCAAAAAGAGGGTGCGGCGCCAATTTTGAGTAATAACAAATAATCCTCCACAATATGCCAACTTAAATAAGTCATAACTTTTCAACTATCAATGACAGATGCAGGAATTTGGAAGGAGAGGTTCATTGGTATGTCTCAGACTAACAAAATTCAGTACCACAACTTATATATTTCCTAACTAGTCGTTTCCCTAAAATTAGTAACAAAAGTTTAGTTTTGAGCTGGGGGCCAGCTTTAGCGCTCTACATCTCCAGAATAAAAAGATCCAGTGTGTTTCAGTCTCAGAAATTATTAGTCATGTCATTGTGCTTTCATAACAACTTGGTATTTGTGCCTAGGAATTTGGACTTTCTGGTTTATAGGCCCTTAAAAATGGAAAAAAGTCTGAACCATATTTCAATTGTACATTGCCAAGGTCCATATGACAGGGTGAACCATATAAAACATCACTGGAAAGAGCATATTTTAATTGATATATGTACCAAATATCAAGTTGGTATCTCAACGGAAACTGTATATTTTAATCTGAGAGGGAGCTATCAGCTGTCAGTTCATACAGTTGTGCTTATCACTTCGAGAGGTCTAGTCAATCGCAATAACTGATCTTTGCATCAAAAGGGAAATATAGTGAAAAAATGCACTAAATTAACATGATTATTAAGTAAAGCCCTCAGAAACATTTGGTAAGATGATGCAATGCTTCAGTAATTTACAAGGCAATGTTCCATAAGTTTTTGCTAATGTTGGAACATTTCTGTGAGATAAAATAACTTTTTCATTTCAGTCGTGCAGAAGTCTAGCATCCAAAACTCCAATCACGGGCAGAGATGGGTGATATATTGTTTCTGCTGCATATCCAGTTTAATTTTATGCATGATGTGGTTTTGAGGATGTTTTGCATATCACAATATGTTCAGGCAAAGTATCTCAGATGCCTGTAGCATTGTCAATCGTGCATGCAATTCAAATGTTTTCTGAACCTGCACTAGGTCTGCTCTTGAATATTTTCTTGATTCACTTTCCTCAACTATACTACTCATGAATAAAATGGCGTTATGGAACTTGTTAATGCATGCTTATCAATTATTTTAATTATTATAGTCAAAACACAGTATACTCCATTGAATGTAGTGGCTGATATCCCAAAATATGATGTTATTGAATATTATAATTTTCATTTCATGATGTCCACCCACAATGGATGGTAACGTGTTTGAGCAATAGAGCAACACGACAGTCCACGGTGGAGAGTAGAATCCAGTGCGGTTGACACAAAAGGAGTCTTTGATGGTTTGAAGGCACCTTTGAAATCCCAGTGGGCTCTACCAGCCTAAGACACCCGCTGACAGTCCTAATGATTAAATCATGAAGGGAGCGCGCTTTCGTGTATCTGCAAATTCAGCGGTAACCGCAAGATGCCAAGACGCGCAAGGCAGCTTCTGCAGTGCGGCCGACATCGTTTCTTTCAATTCCAATAAGGAAACATTACCCTCGTTTGGATTTGGCACATTACAGTGTGACTGCACTCCCGGAAATTTAATCTTAAAACAATGAGGCTTTTATTTATTTATTTTATTATTTTTTTTATTACCAGTTTGGAAATTTCTTTCAGTTTTCCTTACAAGTGCCGCTTTTCCACCCATAAAGACATCAGTGCTCCACTTTTGAACAATTTGCTTCCAAAGTGTATGAAAACAGTATGTTTTTAAGTCGTAAATTCAACAGCAGGCATGGCGATCTGACAGTTAAGCTGCTTTCACATTGAACGCGAAACGAATTTGTCGCACGACATAACATTCAAAGTCAATACAAAAACGCGAATACACAAGTTTCGCGTGTATTCGCGTCTTTGCATTGACTTTGAATGTAATCTGTCGTGCGAAAAAATCGTTTCGCGGCCAGTGTGAAAGCGGCTTTACTGCACTAATATGCTCTGATACCTTCAAAGATAACTTTCAGCTTGCAAACTTAAGCACATGACATTACGGCATCTTTTATCAGCCATCTCAGTGAAAGCGGGGCTAATTAAGGACCTCAAGGCACAAATAAAAATGCATTTTATCATCCACAATAAAGTTCTGAAATAATGAAATATTAGGCTACGGCGGTAAAGCAAAGTTAAGGCATAGTGTTCTACACATTCCAATCATACACACACAGAAACCAACGCCAAGGCATTTGAAATGTCACACCAAATCTAACCTCATCCTCATCTCCTCCTTCCCCAATCTCACTTCAGTTGACTTGCTGATTCTTCAAATTATCCTAAATCCACAACAGCAGGAGCTATCATAGATGTCATAGGAAATGGCCCAATATTTAATGCAGACAGCGCTACGACCGCGTGTGTTCTTTCCTGGGGGCTAATGCTGTAAACAGATATCTTCCACAGAGCTTCCAATTCTGGCACGTTGAGTTCACCAATAAGTCGGAGGCCTTAAAACTAAACTAGGCTGAGAAAGGCAGTTAATTTGCTGATGACAGCATTGTGCTGTGCGCTAAAATCCTCCCTTTTGTTCAATTCTGAATCCCAAATCTTTGGGAAAGATAAAACACATGCGAGGAGGTTGCATTATTGCCCTAGAGTGGTCTGCTACAACATTCTTTGAAGTTGTGGAAGTATTATTTTTGTCTATGGATTACACAAGACCAAACTTATTAGTGGTGGGTAACAAAAGTACAACACTTGGCGTGTACAGCCCAACCAACAAAGTAGCACATTTCCAAGCAAAGATAAGCAATATCTCGATTTTATCTGTCAAATTCTGTTTTTGTTCGCATCCTGAAGATGCAGAACTTGGACAATGTTGAACAGCCTGCAGCCAGTTTTTTTTTTTTTTTTTTTTTTCATTCTTGGCACAGACAAGAACTTTCCAAACTCTGCTTGGGAACTTATCATACGCTCTTGAAAGACGTCAACTGTATTAACATCTCCAGATTTAGACCTCTCAACAATGTAAAAAACAGGAAGAGTAGGACGCCTGATAAACTGGGCTACTTGTAGCTTTATCCAATCAATTATGCCACAGTCTGTTTCCGAGCAGGCATGTAGAAAACGCACCACAAAAAACACCAGGCCCGGGAAAGCCTATGATTAGCAGCATCTATGAGAAGATGCCCAACCACCGCCATGACTTTTAACTCCTAAGCTCGCTTGGAAGATTCCCCCAGATCATGAAAGAACAGAAATCCCCTCAGCTCTACTTCAAATGGAGCTTGGGGCAGGTGTTTCTCCTCTGTGTCTCTCTCGATTTCATTCAAGCTCAAAATTTTATTAAAGGAGCGAAAACAAAGCCCCGTCATTATGAGGCTTGAAAGAAATGAAACGCTATACTTTACTGTCTTTTGAAAACAAAAATGATTTTCAATAAAGCAACAGAGAAAACAGCCCCAGGGTGAGTAGACAGGGAAAACTGAAATAAAGTGACCAGGTGTTTTCCATCAGCTCTTAAGGGCGGCAAAACCTGAGTACAAACTGAGAAAATAATGTCACAAAACCCAATGCGCATATACAGTTCTGCTGAAGCAGAGATACTTTTCCAGTGCTATATGTCTAAAAGAGTTGAACTAAAGTAACCCGAGGTGTACTTCTGAAAAGTCCAGTCGCTGTGGCCACAGAGGAACTGAGGTAGTTTGACATGATGACCAATATAACACCCAAGCTCAGAGCTGGCCAGGGTACCAAAATCTCGTGAGGAACCGTAGCAGCCACGCTGGAGACAAATCCCTTTAAAAACTGATGGGAGGTGCAGTCAATCAAAACAGCCCTGGAAAAACAGGTATAAAACGCAGTCCCCAAGAGGAGCCAGCGCAGGCGACAGCATGGCCTTTGCTGAATGTGAATAGGATATTTAATGCCAGTCTGCCGCTGACCCACCATCGAGCCTGTCCATTAGGTCCAGTCCAGATGGGGCTGGGGAAATGGAGAGTCAGTTTATCGAGTTCCCTTCCAGAGCAGCAGCTGCCCACATCATTGACACCAAATAGGATTAGCATCTGATGTACCGTGGTGCGGCGCACGGCAGCAGCTATGGTTGCAGTAAATATCGTTTTGCTTGCGGGTGGCTCGTGTTTATATATGCCGCCGAAGCCGACTTCCACCGCTTCAATGCCACTTCAGCTGCTGGCGAAAGAGAGAGAGGACTGCGCTCAAAGCACAAAAGCAGCCTTCTGGTCCAAGGAGACAGCTGCGCCCCTCAAACTAAAACTTTCCCCGCCGGAGTTTTCTAAGAAATGTTTCCGCAGAATGACGGTACACAATTAGATGCCCTTTCAGTCTTCAAAAGAAACCGCCATTTTGAATGATGCAAATGTCACAACTGTGCAAGTGCAAGGGAGGGCTTTTTCATGGTCTTGGATGTATGAGCCCAGGGGGCAAAGGCTGAGAGAACATAGTGCTCTTGGTTCTAGAAAAGCCCGAAGGCTGGAAATGGGACTGCGTGAGGCCAACCCCTGTGCTGAGTTGCGCGATGTGCAGCACTGAAGAGTCAAAAAACATCAAGAAAGGAAATGATTCACACAAACAAGAATACTCATGTCTGCAGTAATGCATTCATAAGGAGTGATACAGTGTGTTGACACACTATGGAAGTATCTCGCCTTCATGTCTTTCACCACCGAACATCACGGTGGGCAGTGCAGGTTCCAGGAAAGGACAAAAAAATTGATGAAATTCTGCTGAAAAAAGTGGACGAAAGTGTTAAGCCTTCAACCTTAATGTAAAGGGAAAGGCGGGATTGCTTCTGACAGCACTGGCAATCTTGGCTACCCTGACGAGGCTTTTTTTGGCCCAAGAAGAAAGCGGGTCTCTGTTAAAGAGGTCAATTTCTTTTACTGATTGATGAACAGCCCAACGGGGACAAATATAGCTCCTGCATATCCCTTCAACAAAAACGGTAGGGCGGAAAACCCCACCGAAAGAGGAACTTCTCCGCCGTAAGAACAAAGAGCAAATAAGCGCACTCCCCCCCTCTTACCTCAGGCAAACTCTCTTTCAAAAACAGTTTGTAGGATCTGCCATGAGAGGAGGCAAACACTCATGACAATGTGCAGCGCACTTTCAACATGTCGAGCAAAGATCGGGCAAACACATATTATGCGTGCAGCGCTGTGACACGCCAGGAGAGCATTTTTCCAACTTATGCCAACAGAGAAAAAAAAAAGTTTCCACCATGAGTCACTTTCAAGATCACTTCACAGGAGTTGGTGTTATCTGCTGACTGGTACTAATGATATCACAGCTATTTACCCAGCACGGAGAGAAGAAGTTCTGCTCTTTGCCGCTGTTATAAATAGATTAATGGTAGTGTATTATCAATCACAAGCTTTTAGCGTGTCCATTGCATCAGGCCAGGTTGACTCAATGTGAGGCTGTTTGTTTAGCCAACAGCGGCTAAATAGTTTTCACAAGCCAAAGCGTACTAGGAGTAGCACACAGCAGTGAGACTTGTGAAATATCTAGTTCTCCTCGCCTGGTTTTTTTCCAATGGCGGAATTCAGGCACTGGAGAACAGCAGAAGCACAGCAAGAATATGAAATATATGGTCTTGAATTCAGACGCTAATGTGACCACTGGACTTTTGGGCCGGTAAATGACTAAGAGCAGCGACGGCCCCCAGTTTAGTAATGAGAGGAGAGTGGCGCTGAAGAGCTGGGAAGTCTCTGTGTTTATTGGAAAGAGTGCCTGAGGGGTCACTGCATACTGCCAAACCGCCACCCCCTTCTGTACTGTTTCTCTCTTTCCCTCTCTCACGTACACTTTTTATTGCTTCCCATACCAGGCACACTATGTGTACGGCTAAGTCTTTGGCCCTGTGCACAGCGTGAGATGTACTTCACTATTTCGTGAAGAAAGGTTGAGTTTCTACTTCCAAGGGGACACAAGGGAGGGGGGCATGAGAAGGAATTGGGGGCGCCATAGGTGAGCAACAGTGTAGAGAGTTGGCGTTCTGACAGTTTGTATTGACTCCACATTCCTTCTATCTCCAATCATAAGGACAGTAAATAAAACAGCCAACAGGACAGGTCACCGGAGTGTTGGTTCTGAAGCGCATGTCACAGAACTCAAAATGTTCATAAAGCCGCAAAGCAGGTGACCTCAACAGCAGGGTACAAATGTCTAAATTAAAAAATACCAGAGAATGTGCTCAAAAAAGAAAAAAAATGATTCATCGGATTTTGACAAGACTAGCAGGCAATATCGTGAGAAATATGCTCCTTTCCTTAAGTCCTCGGTGGAAGTTCGCACTTAATAACACCGCTCGCAACCACAAGCTTATCTTTTTAATAAGCATTCATTTTTGAGTGTTATGTGAGTGTCTGTATGAAATACGGGCTGACACAGTCAGGCGGGGGTCTTCCCAAATCTCCTGTACATTGTCTGGCTCCCTGTCTCTCAGCTGCAGGGCACGTAGAGCCCAATCACTGCAGGAGACCGTCCCTGCCTCGCCATAAAGCATCGTTATTCCTCCGCCTCGGCTGGATGATCCACTTTTATTTTTCCCCCTTTATCTCTCCTTTTACACGTTTATAGCTCTTTTAACACTGAAACAATTGTACTTGACCCCTCCGGATAGAGAATAAATCATGTTGAGCCGAACGCCGGGTGCAGCCGCGGCGGCCTCGCGAGGGGAAGGGGAGGAGTCACCGCACACTCAGACGCGAGGTGCACGGTGGAGCGGCGGATTTATCTCCCGAACAGGAAGAGCCACGTCTGAATCCGCCATAAAACCTTCCCCACCCCAGCCCCCGTATAAAGACCAGCAACTACAGCCCGCATTGCCGTCTCTGAAATCAAAAACGAGCACAGACACGCCCAGTTTTTAATGCGCCGGACTTCCTTTTTTAAAAAAAAAATCTAAGTTCAAAATAACAAAAGTGTAAATGAAACAGAAGCAGATTTCTACGCCCACAGGACTGCAGGATTTCAGAGAGCATCGACGGAGCAGCGCCTCGAGGCGAGCTCGATATGTTGGAACAGGTAGGGCCGGCAATAAAAAAAAAAAAAGTTTTTCAGCACTCCACGAATGCGCTTTAGGACTTGGGAGGGTGTTTGGCGTCTGTATAATATGCTGTTTGCGAATGAATCCGCATCTGCTCCCTTGAGGGCAAATATGCGACGACTACAATAAAAATTGGGAACCTGTGTGCGCGTACTTGACTGCGGAAGCGGATATTAATTTGACGCTTGAAAGAATACATCTTTCCCACACCTTCTTAAGTGCAAGTCGGGCCCATTGCCTCGGTTTTATAATTTAAACTCGGAAAAGGGGACTGTTGCTTTAGGAGTAGAAACAACATGGGCAATGAAAAAAAAATGATAGAGAAGAGCAAGGAGAAACAGAACTAAAGTGTGAAAAAAGAGCATCGCAACTTTAAACTGCCAAATAGATGGAGTTATTTGAAAAAAGTACCTTTTCAAAAGAATGATTAAAGAATCGATTGTATGAATATGAGAACAGCATGACAGTAGGAGGACTACCGCAGGACTGTCTCCCAAAGACAGTCTCTCCTTTGAAGTCTTCATTAAGATTTCCAGCAGGGCATAGATGTGTCATCCTTGAACCTTCGCCGTGAAGCTTAAATATCAGGCTTGCACGTCTTTCTGATCAGAGACCTCTCCTTCGCCCTCTCTCCACCCCCGCAACTGCCGTCATTAATGAGCATTAAATTAAACAGCTGGATATATCACTAAGATAACAATGCAGCCATTCACACTTTGATTTACAGGGCCCCAGGTAGAAGAGGGCACCGACATGGAGGGATGGCATTAAATCGTGCACCAAATAACATCGGTCCGTGCTTCATTAGCGTTATGTACTTTGATAAGTCACAAGGGGCGAATGACTGTCGAAGGCATCCATCTTCCATTCGAGCAGACGAGACTCCCTCAAACACACGGCTTGTGCTCAGCTTTCCCCTCCTATCAAGGTTCCACGCGGCTTATCTGCCTCACACTCCAGCTATTTGTAAGGCAGTAAATTATTTCCTTAAATAACGTCTTGGAACTTTTCGACCTTGGCTATTTCCCCACTCTCACATCACTCCTTTTCACTGCCGCAACGTTCGTTTTGGAAAAAAGAAGCCTTGGCTACAACATTTGAGCCCACGAATACTACTCTGTGTACATATCTCTCAAAACTACTCATTGGCTAATTCAACCTAGCTCCAGGTTTTCTGAGCAATGGCAAGAACATGCTACCAACGAAGGCTAATGTTGTGATGTCACAGAGGAAGCAAATTCCGGAACTCTTTCCCTCTCCCTCGTGACCCAATGGCTTCCTCCACCCATGGTGTCAGTAATCAGCCTCTTTGAAAAGAGTCATCCCCATAAAAATGCACCTCCATGCTTCACTTCACCCATAATAGATTCACCCCGTGATGCAAAGTGCCTTCAAATGAACGGGTCTGTCAGAAACTCCCTGCTCTTCTTCACCGAGACGCATGCCTAAAAGATAAAAATGTCCCCTCTCTCTTGCACTGGTTGGTTTCAAAGCATCTGTTCCAGACGCATACACTGATGGTTCAAAGACTATGGATCCATGAGGTCCTGTCTGAACATCACAGAGAGCATCAAAGGGAGCAGTCAGGGAAAAAAATAAAATAAAGGCCGAGCTAAGGAATCGTTTTGGTGCATGTTTCGCACAAAATGGTCGCCTGGATTTGAATGTCAGGTTATATCGATGCAGTCAGTATCAGATGGCTCCTGGGTCTGATTAAGGCAAGCACCCGATGCAATTTGTGACCTTTTTTTTTCCTCTCGGCAAACCAAAATGCCAACGCGAACATTTAACATTAATTGTTTCAAAATGTGTTCGAATCGAATGCAGTATCCAGCAGCACAAAAAACAGCCCATTTGCTGAGACAGGAACACAATTGTATCACTTTGCCAGATTACCTCCTCACATTGATACGAGGAGCATTAGATAGCTTTGAGGGGATTACACTGACACCATTTGCGAGGATTTAGCAGAGAAATCATTATTTTTTTGCACGTCTGATTTCTTCATATTCGTTCGATGCGTTTGCCCGCTTTCACAGATACACTGAATCAAAGGCACATGAATATAGGCGGAGGGCCTATAAACAAAAAATTTCTCGAATGATCTCTTGAGCACCCAATGCAAAAGCAGTGAATGCATGAAAAAGATAGATTCGGGCAGGTAATGGGTGCTTGGGCGATCAATGCTAATCCTCCAACCATAACGCTAGCGTCCACATCAATACATTCAGACAAACAGACCTGCAGTATAGTAAAGACAGCTTCAACAGCCTATCTAAGCTCTTGCCGGAATGTCCAGCCCATCACCAATGTGGAATTACTTTCAATTTAAGGTGTTTTTTTATCAAAAGCAGCCAGAGCCAAATGTATAGGAACAACAAAAGCATTATAAAAAGATAATTCTGTCCATATGGCTGCATCTTAAAAAAACTTTTCCCTTCAAGGTTTGACAAATGAAAAAAAACACCCAGCACAATTTGACCCTAGCCTCAGTTCCTCTTGGTTTCCTCACTAACCGGAGAATGGTTTGCCGAGTGACAGCAAGAAGGGTGAGAGTTTATAGTTAGTTAAGATTTTTTTGATGGCTATTGATTTTCTTTAAGTGCGCTCTGACAGGCGGCCCCGAGGGCCCTCGCAGTCCAATCGAAATCAGACCGCTCCCAGCGGGCTGCTAGCGACGGCGAGAATTAAGAAGCACTTTCATGAACTTCATCCCTTATTACGGTGAGGCCGTCCACCTCCTGTGGGCTGTGGGACGGTTTTGCTGTGCTTTTTCATCTATTCCTCAGTGAGCCTCATTTGAGCACTACCAGTACTCACACAATCATCTTACAGGTAATGCTAGACCCATTCAAAATAATACGTACGAAAGCAAACCTCAAGACACCAATTTTAATGCTGCGCACACGTCGGTAACCAGACCAGTCACTTAAAACACGAAGCAATCTCTAGAAAATAATGTGCAAACACGCGGTGACACCTAGATCCCAATCATTTTACGGTTTAATACAATATTTTCTCTGATGAATACTGTCTTTGATGAACGCATTCATTATCATAATCTGGCGGAACGGGGGAGGGACAGAGAGGGTCACGGGGGAAAGTAGATGGGCCAGAAGATGTATTTTCTTTAAAGGGATAAATCTCCCAGAAGTCATCTGAGAAATTCAGAAATGAGGTCCCTTTTCAACAGAGCATAGATTAGGCCATTAGCAGATGAAGAGATGCACAATATAGAGGGGTGAGGTTACGAGCAAGAGTTTATGGGACGTGGGCAGGATGTCAGGGGAGTACGCGGAAAAGACCAGATGCCTCGATCATCACATGACCGGAGACAATTTACCGTAAAAGGCCTCTCATGGCCCCGCCCCCCACCCCTAACACCCAAATAAGGTCTTCAGTGGGGGCTGCCTCAGCGCTGGAGCAAATAATACTGAGAAATCCTAATGACTAATTAACCGGTCAGCTGGCTTGCCAGATCATCACGTCCCTTTCATAATCTGCTGGCTTTCAGCTGATTGAGTTATATCCAGCACATTACACAAATGCACATTTTCTCGCTGCTTAGGGACACCCACTGCTCCTCCAAGGGCCCCTATTCTGTCAGCTGGAGTGAAGATGCAAATTTCTGAGGAAATGGGACAGTTTCGTGCGGGCTACGACATTTGAGAGACGGTGTTGATAAATACTGTTAATTGAATATGCTAATTCAGAATCCAGTACCACTCTTCTCGGCAAATGGCTCCGAAATTTCAGCGTTAATTGAAATTGACAGGATGCCGACACAGTTCGTTTATGCCCCCAGTAGGATGATAGATCATTATTCCCTATTCACACCATGAATCAAACTCACTGCCATTAGGGCAAAAAACATTCCAGATAGCAGCAACACTTTGTTATCAGCTGTGGTTCCTCCCAAACAGCCCGTTGCAGGCACAGTTGCTTTGGTAGAATTTTTAATTTCCTTGCACACAAAACACAAATTCTTATCTCTCTCTGTGGGTGCTAACACACACAAACAAATGCACATGCACGTGCACGCACACAACACACACACACACACACACACACACACACAAAAAAGAAAAAAAAAAAAACATTTCAGCTTCCACTCGGTGCAGTCTTTTGGCAGTCAACACACAGAACTAATAATGACATCACCGAAGCAAAAATTTTTTAGGTTGCAGGAAATGCGCAAAAAAACTGGAAAAACTCTGATGTGCTTGCCAACCTGAAGGGGTCTTTGATGTGGCAATCCACTCGCGAGCAGCGAAGCCTCATTCATAAATAATGCACTGCCATGTTTCCAGAAAATAAAGAATGTTCAATAAAAGAACTGTGCTCTTGACACTTGAGAAAGAAGGTAGATAAACGCGAGGCTAATCCTGAGCAGCAAATGAGCTGTGGCTGGCAGTTTGAGGTAGTTATGGTCGTTCTACACTGTGGAATCTTTTTGGCTCTATTGTACTGACTTAGTGGAAAAAAAAATACCACCCTTTCATGCACAGAGCTTGAGAGAATGAGAGAGCGAGGGTGCAGTTCTGCGAGGTTATTTTGGAAAGGCACAAAGAGGGGCCCGGCAAATTTGTCATGCCATTTACGCTGCATTACGAAGTTTTATGAATGTGGTTTAGGAACGTGATTCGCAGAAATTTAAGCTCTTGGCACTGGTGTGGGAGTAGGAGGGGCTCCCTTTCATGTTAGCTCAAAAAAAATTAATTGAATGGAGAACCTGAGACTCATGCAGGACGGTGCATGGAACACTTCATCCCATTCTCCTCATACAAGAGATGAGCCAGTTTTAGTGTTCAAGGGAAGACGTCTGTTTCAGTCAGCGACCAGAGAGACGGCTACTCCGGGAGGACAGTAACCTCTCTAAAACTTAAGCAAAGAAAGGTGCGCAGGACATTAAATAATTTATCGAGTCTTCTCTGAAGACCATGGCCAACGCACTACCGCACTCAGACCAGGTTATTACCCAAACCTCATCTCCATTCACACTCCCATGTTCATTGGAACGTTGCTTTCTTTAAAGCCGTGAAGCTATTTTACGGGTCCAGGCAAATCAAATGAATTACGTAACCAGCACATTTCAGACCTGAGGCAGAAAAAAAAGCCTCCATACCACATCCCCAGCATACCGCACCTCCTCTACTAATATTCCAGGGAATTTAAGTTAAACAACACATCTGCAGCAACAAGCTCCACCCCACCACCACCACCATCACCAACACATCCAAAAAGAATCAAATCTGCATACACATATTCCTTCTTTCAGAGAATCATTAATATGGTGCAGTACGTCAGCATCACCTGGGCTATAAAAGCAGTGAAACAGAACCAGTTGCCCTTGAGGCTGCATTTTTTAAACAGTTCAGATTGCCATGCCACCACAGAACTGTTCAATTTGCCTGTCCGGGTGATTTGTATTCCATTGTATCTCAGGAAGCATATATTTTGCACGGCGTGATGCTATCTGTTTTATTTGTTATATCTTGTAAAGGGGTGACACTTCTGTTGTTGTTGTTTTTTTCCCTTCTCTCTAGTAGCTCTTCAGCTCCAAAGTTCAAATCCGCCAACCACACCCCATTCACCCCTTTCTCCCCGAACACCCCCCCCCACCTCTTCTGGGATAATACACCCTGACAATAGCTCCTGTCAGGAAACCACTATCACTGCCATCTCTTTTTTCTCTCTTGCCCTCTGCCTTTATTTCGAATCAGAGCCCTGCCTGATGCTGCCAGCTAAATTGATGTGTTGCTTTTATTTATTCATTTGTTCCAAAGCAGAAAAGACACAATGAGATAAGACAGTACACATTTGGCCCCATGCAAAACACAGCGTTGCAACAGCAAAAGGCCCATCCATCCTTAGCAATAATCAGCAGATGTTTTCAAAGTGTCAGCGATCAAAATGCCATACATGCTCTCGAGGGGCACACAGAATTGCTCTTGTTGGAATTAGACAAAGCTGACAGACTGCCTGTAATATTATGTAATTGGAGAGGTGTGAAAGGAGCAGCAATTTTCTTCAAATTGAACCAAAAAAACATGAGAAACATCTGCTCGCTCTCATTGGTCTCCTATCCTTAATGGCCACAATAAGATCAGTCAATAAAAGCCAAAACAATATGGGTGCAGTTCAGCCAACACCCCACTCCTGCCTTAGAGAGCAACTCTAGCAAATTCCCGAAACCAAAATGACACTTTTGAGGAATATAATGGACAGCCTTTCTGTAAAAGGACATGCAAAGCAGTCAAATATTGGCAATAGG
Source organism: Gymnothorax javanicus (assembly GCA_029692085.1). Taxonomy (NCBI): domain Eukaryota; kingdom Metazoa; phylum Chordata; class Actinopteri; order Anguilliformes; family Muraenidae; genus Gymnothorax; species Gymnothorax javanicus. The sequence continues at coordinate 120,513,296 of CM056199.1, read as the reverse complement.
TCATACCATAATATGCACCCCACAGCATTAGTTAAAAGGAAGTGATATTTTATTTCCATTCAAAAAAACTGCTCACCTCTTCATCGATTCCGTGGTTAATTTTCCTTGAACTACAGATTTTTTAATAATGTACATGATTGCGATTAACATTCGTTAGTAACTTACCCAAATTACAAAATGACTCTTAGCAAACCCCCACTGCCACAACGATTTAAATCATCAAAACCCACTCTTCAATGCAAAGACACAGACAAAAACTACGGCCAAACCCAGCATAACTGAGCCTCGCGCATAAGAGGAGTGCTATCAAGCGACAGACACTGTTTTGTTTATAATTCTACTTTTGACAATAGACAGTCGCTGGATGTTTTCAAAAGAGGGATAACCTTTACGGTAAAGCTCCTTTCACACCGGACGCAAAACGATTTTTTCGCACGACAGATTACATTCAAAGTCAATGCAAAGACGCGAATACACGCGTTTCGCGTGCATTCGCGTCTTTGTATTTACTTTGAATGTAATCTGTCGCACGAAAAATTCGTTTCGCGTCCAGTGTGAAAGCGGCTTATTGCCGAGGCGGTTCAATGCATGATGCGCGCGCGTGTCCCCAGTCAACGAACACAAGTGCCGGGTCCTGACTGCATGTCCTCGTGTCATATGGGCGCACACAGGTTAATGTCTTTTAATGACAGAAACAAGAGTAGGCAGCCGCTCGACCATTACTAACATTCGGCTACTCAACAGCCTCGCATTTTAAAAATGCCAGAGGCATTCCTCACAAGAGCAGATGTTGCATAAACCACTGACTTCCCACACTTCCGAAAAATAAGCAGCAATGCTTTATGCCTCAATAAAATGTCCTCAAAGACTAACCGAGGGGGGAAATATGCAAGAAATGTTGACATTGACTATTCCACTCCTGCACTTAGCTGGAGTAGTCATTGCTACAACCCCACTCATATTGAAAGAAAATCTGGATTACAGATTCAATATTGAACATAACATGCATGCACGTCCTCATGAACGGTGTGCACACCAGGAATAATCAACGTCTTTCAGTTGTCTTTTCGCATTATACACGAAGATATTTAGCAGGGTAAAAGAAAAAAAAATCGACGGCAACCCAGCACAGGCGTGCAGGTGAAGACTTGCAAGATACACTTCCATAAAACTTCGGAGGCTCGCCGTTTCAGCCGACTGTCTCAATTTATGTAGCCAACTAGTCGAAACTTGTTGCTACTTAAAACAACACATGAAACATGCATTTATTCATTCAAAAAATAGTAAGGTAGGCTATATCAAAGAATATACAGCATATTTCGAGAAGCTAAAACATATTACTGTGCAGCAATAAAAGCAGGCTATAGGATGAGGTCATTTTAGATATTCCGTTGTCGACTTCTTCCCGTCACTGTAGAATATCTCTCTAATGGTCGTTACGATAATGACACGATATAACTTTTAGGTTTGTAGAAAAACAGTATGCCGTTACCTTGATAGAGCATCGCAGATAGGATGAAGGCTCCAACGCAGTAAGCTGCCGAATGCATCCTTCGAAAATCAATGTTCCTTGATCCTGAATTCTGAATGACCTGCAATAAAAGAACTCGCGGACTTTATTTCCTCAGAGAGGTAAACAAATATATATATTTTTTTTTCTACGTATTTTCCTTTAATTTTGCGGATTTATTGGAGACAGCAGTGTGTACCCTGATAGTTCAGTTTCTGAGACTTGAATTGAAAGCAGGTACAGTGGTTAGTAACGCCGAGCTTGCCGGAGGGTTTGTGCGCCAACTCCTCCCTTTTTGCCCCACCCTAACTGATATCCTCCGCCCGCACCAAAAAGACCTTGAGGGGCATTCCAGCATGCAGGTTTTCTTTTCCTTAGTATTGAGTCAACATCCACGTGAATATCTGTTCCGTTGCTAATGCGCGCGCAGCTACAGTGAAACTGTGATGCTTTAGGGCGAATTGATATTATGGAATCTAAAGCGTGCATTTAGGTTTTCATCATACTCCTGCTTGTATTTGCATATTATTTTATTACGCACCGCGAGGAACAAATCACGATCGAAAGTCCATTCCCATTTGTTGAGACAAATAGTTGAACTGCAGACTTCTGGAGACAACCTGGGCAGATAATAGGAAATGGATAAACGTAATGCTTTGCTTTGCATTCACTTCGTTGCAGGCTGTATTAGTTTGCATATTGTTTTCGCATTTGCTGCGGCAGTGTGTGTGTGTGTGTGTGTGTGTGTGTGTGTGTGGGGGGGGTCATTATGCCTACGAAGGTTAAGTAGTGGGCAGAATGGCGTAGCTCCTGCAAGCTTTATGACAATCGCCCGTGGCCATATGGGTTGTTTCATTCAATCCATTAAAAAAGAATAATTTATGTGTAAGCTTTTTATCTTGTATCACGACAAATAAAAAATACAAATACCACAACAATTACTACTGTTGTTATTATTATTATTAATAATAATAATAATAATAATAATAATAAAACAGTCGCAGTAGGTCCATATCAAACTGGCTTAGGGAACACGAGTGATACAGCTTGACATAAACATATAACCGTAGGAGAGAGAGGCTGTGAGTCTAGTTTTCCAGATTTCACTGTTCTACCGTTAGGAGATCGCACGAGACTTAACTCAGTGAAACATTTGTGAGAGGGAGTCCGCTTGACAACCCCTGTAACATACTCTCATTAGCACCCAATTAGTTACACAAGGAAATATAACCGCTAGCGGTAATTAACGGGGTCCGAGCAAAATGAGGCAATTTTTAATTTTGAAGCAGGAAAGAGTGCCAAGGGCGTAAGTTTGGCTTCAGCATTGGTAGGGACATCTTTAAAACACTGCACGTTTTTCGCCTTACTAATTAGGCTACACATGTGCACAGCCAAGCACACATGCATGCAAAAACTCGTGCACGTGCACGTACACCCCCCCCCCACACACACACACACACACAAAGCATAGTTGCGAACTTAAAACGTGACCTTTCTCCTTTTCTCTCTCTGTTCTACTGTCTTGATGGCTGCAGTGTATCCTGCAGACAGTTAATAAAATTGAGCAATATACAGTTCATGTAGTATACTGTAAGCCCAACATTCGCATAAAGCCTTAAAAATGAATCATTAACTCATATTACTTTCTATCATGTATTTTCGGTGCACGGTGTTGCGTGCACTGAAATAAAAATGACGGTGACTGGATTCAAATGTAAAGAAGACAAACCTTATTTGAAGCAGAGCTTCCAAAACAAACAATCATAGAACAATACAGGAAAACTGAACTTCCCAAATGAGTAAAAAAATTTGCATGACTAACAATAGTCCGCTAAATATCAATCTTTTAGAAGATATACGTGAAGCCCCACAAAATAGGCTTACGAGACCTCGCACCCGAGTGGTGCGAAGCTCAGGCTCATAAAGGCTATATTAGATAATTAAAGGCACAATGTCAGCCGGGCGCATGCGGGCGACGAAGTGAAACTTCTTGAAAGTGTTCGGTAAACTATTTCAAGATCTTCGGAGATTTCGTGCAAGCGTTTCAATCTGTTTATATCGCGTTCATCCTTGAGAAGTTTGATGAAATTTTTACCAAAAAACTATCTTTATTGATCGTAGAGCCTGTTTGTAGCATCAGTTTGTCATTGGGTTTTTGTAGCGTTATTAGTACTTTTAAGTTAGCCTACGTTGATTGTTATGTCGTCGTATGGCGGCCGTCGAACTGGAAGCGGTCACAAAAGGATCTATGACAGCTGCATGTCAGACAAAACGTTGCGACAAACAGTTTCTGCGAACATTAAAGACAGTTACTTGATAAAAATGTCCCTAAACTACTCAAGGATGCACGCGATGCAAACAGATTGAAACTCCACCACGAATACACCGGTTTACCTTACCTCACACTTTCAATGTGTTTTCACCCAAAGAAATATGGATGGATAGTATAATTTATTCTTCGTGGGTTTCGGCAAAGATAAATGCGGTTACTTTAGCAACTCCGCGTTTGCAGGCCATCTTCTGTATTTAAAACAGCGTCTCCACCAGCGGCCCCGCAAGCACAAGTCTGAGGAGAGAAACATGAAAGTTGTTATTGATCTTGTAATATGATGGCAACAGGAGAGAGTATGCTGATTTGTTGACCTTCCGGAGGACTTTAAAGTCCAATGAACCGTGGGCTGAGTTTGCGGCAGGGCAGGCGGAGGCACAGGTCTCTGGTAGAGCATCAGACCCAATCCCCTGGTTGGTATTCTGGGGCGTGCCGACGTCGCTTGTCCACATGGCTCTTCTGACGGTAGATGGCTCTTTGGAACTGGGCATTAGTCTCCATCCACACCTGCTTAGTACATCTGAACTAGGCATCCACTGCTGGACATTGGTCTGGCTCAGATCCCATGGGCATAAGGGAGGTTGCTGTCCGTGCACACACTGGACTGGGGTTAGTCCAGTTGATGTGGGCGTACTCCGCTCAAGGCAGGAACTTAGCCTAGTCCTGCTGTTGATGGTGGCAGTGTGCCCAGAGGAACCCCCCCAGATCCTGGATTGTCCTCTCTGCCGGCCCATTTGACTCTGGGTGCTTTCCCGAGGTGAGGCTCACCAAAGCCCCAACTTCTTGAAAAAGGCTCGCTGCACCCAGGACGTGAACCGCAGCCCACGGTCCGAGACAAAGTCCTCCAGAAGGCCGAAGTTGCGGAAGACTTGCTTGAAGAGGGTTTGTGCCACCTGTAGGGCAGAGGAAAGGGTTGGAAAGGGTATGAATTTACAGAATTTTGAAAAATGATCAACTATTACGAGGATTACTGTGTTTCCCTCTGAATTTCATGAAACTGTAACAAAGTCCACTACCACCTGGGTCCAAGGTTGGTGTGGAACTGGTAATGGGAGGAATTTCCCAGCTGGAAGCTGTCTCAGGTTTTTAGTCATTCCTCATGTACTGCAGGAGTTGACTACTCTTTCCATGTCAGATGCCAAGTGGGGCCACCAATACTTTCGGGTGAAGAGTTGTGTGGTTCTCCGTACTCCAGGATGACCAGATGCCCCGGAGGTGTGATTGCCCTATCCCGCAGGGTAGAGGGGAGAAAGATCTTTCCAGTGGGCACAGAGGCAGATGCGGGTTCTTTCTTTGACTCCTGCTTGATATCCTGGTCAAGTCGCCACCGGATGGGGGCGACAACACAGGAAGGTGGTAACATCGGTTCTTCCGCCTCTGGGTCGGTCTCTGCCTCATGTTGTTGGGATAGGGCATCTGCTTTCATATTTTTTGAACCAGGTTGGTAGGTTATTGTGAAATCGAGACAGGTGAAGAATAGGGCCCACCTGGCTTGATGTGGATTGAGTTTTTTAGCTTTCTGTAAGTATTCCAGGTTACAGTGGTTGGTCGCCACTGTAAATGGATGGAGAGCCCCCTCCAGCCAATGCCTCCACTCCTCAAGTGCTAACTTCACCGCTAGGAATTCCCAGTTGCCCACGTCATGGTTCGCTACTGCGGGTGTGAGTCTGCGGAAAAAAGAATGTACAAGGGTGAAGTTTCTCAGGTGTTCCATTTTACTGTGACAAGACAGCCCTCACCCCAGTACTGGAGGCGTCCACTTCAACGATAAAGGGTTTCTCTGGATCAGGTAGCTTTAGGATCGGACCTGCGGTGAACAACCACTTCAGGGAGTCAAAGGTGCATTGGACCTCTGGATTCCATACCACCCCCTTTGACTTCCCTTTAAAGAGTGCAGTGAGAGGTTGGGCAACCATGCTTAAGTTTCTAATGAACCGGTGGTAGAAGTTGGTGAATCCCAGGAAGCGCCGGAGCTCCTTAACAATGCCTGGGACTGGCCATTCCGCTACCATCTCCACCTTTTTCTATTCCATCGGCACCCCCTCTAGTCCAATCACATACAGGAAGGAGATGGTGGTTCTATGGAAGACACATTTCTCCACCTTAACGTAGAGCTGGAGTTCCAACATGTGAGTGAGTACCTTTTTCACGTGTTGGACATGTTTTTGGCATGTAGGAGAATAGACTAGGATGCCATTGATATAGGAAATGACGAATCTTCCGAGCATGTCCCTCAGCTCGTCATTAACGAAGGACTGGAACACAGATGGGGCGCTGACAAGCCCATAAGGTATCACGCAGTACTCACAATAGCCAGAGGTGGTGCTAAAAGCTGTCTTCCACTCGTCTCCTTCCCAGATACAGACCTGATTGTAAGCGCTGCAGCAGTCGAGCTTCGTGAAGAAATTGGCGTGTAATCTGATTATTTTGATTAATCGGACACTAGCTAGGGCCAGCAATTCTAGTTAATGGGATGCTGCGAAGCTACTGAAATGTAAACGGACAATCTGAGTCTTCGCAACACTCAAAGAACTTGGTACATGGAATGTGAGATTGATGTATGGTGGGTATTTCACATTAGCGATAGCTTAGGCAGCACGATATGACATCAGCACACTTGAATTCTGTGAACATTAATGGTCAGGAGTAGGACAATTCAAAAGCGTGGACAGAGGTACAGTGATATACTCTGGAAAAGTGCAAAGTGGACAGAATGGGGTTAGTACTTTACTAAGGCAGAATACTCTATGGTCATTAATGGAATACAATCTAGTGAACAACTGAATCCTGAAAGAGAAACTGATGGGCCAACCTGTGCACATCACGATAATACAAGTTCATGTGCTGACTGCACATGCCAATGAGGAAGACAGAGACAAATTTCATGAACAACTAGGTGCAGTGCTTGATTGTACACCAGAGAATGACTTCTTAATAGTGATGGGCAACTTCAATGCAAAAGTTGGAAGGAAGAATAGGGACAGTAGGGAGGAGACAGAAGCAAATGTTATTTGCTAATTTGTACTTAGTGAATGCCACAACCCTGGTGAGCGGATCATCAGCTTTTCATCACTAAGACAGCTTTTAACCATCATAAGTGCAGGCTACACACCTGGACTTGAACACGAAACCAGATTGACAGATTACATCTTGATCAAGCAGCGGTGGAGAACAATCCTTAAGGATACCAAGACATTGTCAGGAGCAGATTGTGATACTGACCATGAACTTTCACAAGCGAAGTTGAAGGACAAGCTATGCAAGTAGCTTGAAGTGGAAAAGCGAATACGACTTGATTAGGACGCAAAATCTGAAGGATTCAAAGTGGCGATAAGAGATAGATGTTTGGACCTGATTGCTCAAACAGAGGAGATTACAATAATCGAACTGTGGGAAGACATGTGGAGCAACACAAAGGAAATTGCAATAGCCCACTCCTCGAGAAAGAGGGAAAGGAACCCAAAGTGGATAACAGATGCAACAATGAACTATCTTCAGCAGAGGAGAGGATTAAAACAAGGAGGGTTACAGGATCCCTAGTACAAACAAAAATGAAGAGAAATGATGAAAGCTGGCAGGTAAGATTTGAATACATATCTTGAAAACAAATGTTCGCCAAAGTTATCAAAGACAAAAAAGGGAATACAGTGGCAGAAACTGCAGCTATTCTCAACAGGCGGAGATTATACTGTGCCGGGCTGAACACAGACCACCCAAGGACTGACAACCAAACACCTGCATTTGAAATGGTGAACGATGAGGATGCTGAGTTGGTGCCATTTAGATCAGAGGTAGAGGCAACTTTCGTAAACTGAGAAATGGCAAGGTGTGCAGAGTAGATGAAATACCTACGGAGCTGCTTATAGCAGCTGGCAATAAATGTGTAACCCTCCAACATTTGCTCTGTGTGAAAATTTGGCGAACTGATGAGCGGCTAATGGATTGGGTAAGGATAGTCTTTGTACCACTGCCAAAGAAAGGGGATCTACATCAGTGCTGCAACAACCGGACCATCTCCCATGCATGCCATTCTCGCTAATTAATGCACAGGATTATCATCAGGCCCTTAAAACAGAAGCTGGATGCTGAAATTAGTGATTGTAAAGCTGGTTTCAGAAAAGGCAAGGGAACATGAGAACAAATTTAACATTCTTGGACGGATCCTCTAAAAGCGCCAAGAGTATAACCAGGACGTAGTGTTTTGCTTTGCAGACTATTCAAAAGCATATGACACCTGACAGGGCCGCCAACTCTCACGCATTTGGCGTGAGAAATGCGTGAGATTCAGTGGCATATTCACGTTCCCGTGCTGTAGTCAGCAATTATTCAATCAGCACGTTTGAAAGAGATTCTCTGGTGGAATTGAAGTCCTTGTGCATGGAGGTTTATCAGTTTCACGTGTTACGGTGGATTTCACCACTAGTAACATGAAAATCAGTTATGACTCCTGACTTCTCACGCTTTTCTTTACTCGGGGGTTGGAAGCAATGTAATTACATAAAAACGTTTCAAATGGTCTTATTTCATTTAAACAATTTGAGCGATCGTGAAACACATGCATTGCGCTGATTGAGTAATTGCTGACTACTGCACGGGAATGTGAATATGCCCTGAATCTCACGCATTTTTCACGCCAAATGCGTGAGAGTTGGCAGCCCTGCATCATCAGACATAATCAACTCTGGAAGGTGATGAAGAAGATGGGAATGCCTGGAAGGCCAACCACACCACTAAGAACACTCTAAAGCCTCATTTATACTGTCAGTGTAATGTGACTCAATTCCGATTTTTTGCTCTTATGTGGCACAGATGGGATATGCTCATTGACTGTGTAAACAGGAAAAAGATGCATGCATTCGGATATTTTGAGATCGGATACAGGCCTCATTCATATGTGGAAATAAATCCGATATGTAACGGATATGTGCCAATGCGACCGCCGTGTAAACAGGCTGATCGGATTTTCTTACACATTGCGTCTCTAACGTCATCAAATCTGCGACCATTTAGTTTAGTTTGTCGCATAAACAGTGAACGCACGGTAAATGAATGAGGTTTTACATTTGAGAAGCTGGTAGACTGAACATGGAGGCTGTCTCGCACCCAGACATTACTATGAGTGACTGAAGAGGCAATAATTGCAGCAGATGCACAAGATGCAATAGTGGCCCTTTTCCTTCTTCTCTGCCTAAAAATCCTGGCAATGTTAGGCGAAGTTTTCAGGCACCGCAACATTATCATCAAACATATCGCCGGCCTGCTGATAAAACCTTGTATCTTCAAAATGATAAACTTTACAGGAAAATAAAAAATAAATATAAAATAAAAAAATAATAAAATAATATAACTTTAAGTTAAAATATAAATAAAATAAAAAATGTTTAATTTTGCATGTAAGAACAGTGGACATACAAGTTTTTGTTTCTTATCAATTTGGAGATACGAGGTTTTATCAGCAGGCCGACGATATGTCAGCGTCATCCTTTTTTTGGCTTAGCAGTTAGAGCTTGGTGCAGACGTAGGCGTGGCCTAAAGTTTAGTAAATACTAAAAGTAGGCATGCGCGATGTTTCAAATGTTGTAGGCAAGTGTAATCGCGTGAATCAGATATGGGTCACTTGATAACCGCATGGTAAAAAAAAATCGGATTCAGGCAGCAAATTCGATCTGGGCATCAAGACTTACAGTGTAAATACGGCCTAAGTGGCACCGCAGAGTTGTGTGCAGTGGGATTGCAGAATATCAGATCGGTTCGATTGACAAAGGCATTTGCTAAGGCTGTCCTGTATCCCCTCCATTGTTCAATCTATACACGTGGATATATTTCAAGAAATAGACCAGAATGACTACTATGAAGGAGTAAAAATTGATGGGATGACTATTACAGCTATTCACATTCATATCTGTACAGAACTATTCCCATGTTATTCGCCAGTTGCCGACCTTTACATTTCAGTCATCATCCACACTTATTTTGGAGGCTAAATTGCTGCCCAAAATGTGACTGTATACTATCGCAAAGATGGACTCCCTCTCACTGGAAACTGAACTTGAAGGTGTGAGAAAGTGCGAGACTTGGGATCATAAAGGGGTCAGTTCTAGGACATGAAGTACCAGGGAAAAGATTGTGAGGCAGGCAGAGAGGGAGATGGAAAGAATGCTTCGGCAAAAGGCTGGGTTACACCACGAACGTGTCTGGGAGATTAGAACAAGTTCGCGATCTGTACCAAGTTATCGTGCATGTTGTCACATCTTGGAGAGGGTATGCGACCATGAGGTAGGCTCGCTAGCTACATTTCTCAAACACATATCGGAGAAATGGGCTGATCTGCTGCGAATGTGGCAGGCCGAAGGAGGGCCCGGGCGGGGAATTGAACCCCAGACTCCTGGGTAAGAGTCAAACGCGCTGACCACATCGCCAAAGAGCCAGGCTCATTGGCAAGGTAGCCAGGGCGCGTACTTAATAGGAGACATTTCAAGTGACAGGACCCTTCAACTGTCACATCTCTCCCCCTCTTTCGTGAGCGTGTCCTCACGCTCCATGCTTTACGCATGCTGCCATCCACTAGGATCCCCCAGATCCTGCCGATTACGCCAGAATGTGGCGGGCCGAAGGAAGGCCCGGGCGGGGAATTGAACCCCAGACTCCCGGGTAAGAGTCAAACGCGCTGACCACATCGCCAAAGAGCCAGGCTCTTTGGCAAAGGTAGCCAGGGCGTGCATTTAATAGGAGACATTTCAAGTGACAGGACCCTTCAACTGTCACATCTCCCCCCCCTCTTTCGTGAGTGTGTCCTCACGCTCCATGCTTTACGCATGCTGCCATCCACTAGGATCCCCCAGATCCTGCCGATTACACCAGAATGTGGCGGGCCGAAGGAGGGCCCGGGCAGGGAATTGAACCCCAGACTCCCGGGTAAGAGTCAAACGCGCTGACCACATCGCCAAAGAGCCAGGCAAGGTAGCCAGGGCGCGTACTTATTAGGAGACATTTCAAATGACAGGACCCTTCAACTGTCACACATACAGTCCTACATTATATGTCTGAATAATAATGTGGATGTGCTGAATTGTGGGAAAAAAAACTTTAACTGCAATAGGATTTACCAAATATCTGTCCAAGAACATTAGAATATCGAGTCAAGTTATAAAGCACACCCCTACTAGCTAGCGAGCTAAGACGTACGTTGACCATGGCATGCTATGGTAGTGTTTTAGTTTAGTAGCTAGCAGGCTAAAAACTAGTGAAAATAAGCGACGTCACTTAGCCTAAAAAAGCTGAAGGCTTAACACTGACGTATAGCTAGCTTGCTACCTCCAGTTGTCACATTGTAATGAATTTAGATCGTATATTCATTAAACTTAAGTGATCTTAATATCCTTGTTAGCTAGTGAACAATATGACAACTGGAAGTTGCTAGCTATAATATTCAGTTTGTTCCTCTTTTTGGGGGGCATAACGTCTATGTTTGAGATTAAAAAAACAATGTTAGCTTGTTAGCCAGGTAAGAAATTGTTCCAATGGTAAAATTTCAGTTTAGTTAAAACTAGCGAAAATTACAGAGCTTCACGTAAGGTGGCTGTAAAACTCAAAATTGACATTATAGCTAATCATCGCCAGGTGTCATATCGTTGTGATGTTGAGATCGCTTATTCATTAAAACTATGAGACAAATTGATACCTTTCATTCAGCAGCCCTACATGCAGATAAGTGTCACGTAGGGATCAACATCCACAGAAAACATTACAGGCCGAAGCAGATGCAACAGTGCCTCAGGGGTCCTCGCTCACCTGGAACAGGCAGGTTTAGTGTTTGGAAGAAGATCTGACCTTGGATTGCCACGAAAACACAGGCATCACAGTTCAGGCAATATTCTGGACAAAATCTTTAAGCTGAAAGTCTGTACTTTAAGCAGATCCTGATTATTTTAGTTCATATCTACTGTTGTGCTGAGCAGAACGATAATGATGACATTGTCATCATCCCAATACTTATGGACCAAATTCTTATGGACCTGACTGTACAAGTCACATGGCATGAAATGCAATTTGTCTTTGTTCAATTAATTTGAATTTTTACTGACTTGAAAATTAGTTGAATTTTGCTAACAGCCTAGATATTACGCAAGTCGTAAATCTATTCTGAATCTAGTGGCTCATCAGGCCGGAGCTTAACTCAGGTTTCAGCAGCATGAAGTGTCAAGGAGTATTGCTGCTCCCCGTGGATGGGATGCTAGTCCATCACAGGTTACTGCCCCCAGCTCTTACTCAGGTTTCCCTGAAAATATCCAGTACCCAGTTATACACCTGGGTGGAGTGAGTCACTGTGGGAGTGAAGTGTTTTGCCCAAGAACATGCCGCGAAAGCTGTGGCAAGGACTCAAACTCAAGACCTTTTGGGCCCAATTCAAGCACACTTAACCACTGCGCTACCGCGTCCCCCTAGATATTAAGTGGAATAACATTGAAACGCCGAGGCAGCTAGAGGCGATGCCTTCAGGCTGGTATCGCAGAAGTCCAATACAAGACAAATGTTTGATTGGCTGCGGTAGTATCACTGATGATTTTCATAATGAGATTGATTCATGTTCTTGACTCCCAAGTTGAGATTATGCAGCACGCGAAATTCAGAGGGTAGTTCTGCAGAGTAACTACAGATTTCAGAAGCATGCCATGACTCCAGCCGGCATCACATCCAAGAAGCAGCTCCTTGGAGTGATTTCAAACCAATACAAACAAGTGGTGAAAAGACTGAGTCTATCTTGGCTCCTGCCCAAATGCAACTGGCAATGCTGCTAAAGCATTAGAAAATCATTCCTTTTTTTTTTTTTTCTGAGGACAAAGTTATAGTTTTCATTTATAATTCTATGGCCAATCGCAACGAGTTCAGCAATTTTCCTGGAAGGTGTTTTTATTTTTTTTTTTTCATTTTTGAGGTATTCAGTGTATAAGTTGTAAAATCAGCAGAAACAGTGCAAACCCTGTATATTTTTTTTTTCATTAACTTACTCTTTTATTTTTTATTTTTTAATAAATCAGTAGCACATGCTTAATTTAGGCTACATGGTGCAAAGTAAATCCCCACACTGATACTAAGTCACCTCGCTGAGTTGGGATGCAGTTGTAAAAGTATTAATGAATTCTGTGCTTAAGCACCAGCTCAGTCAACAGTAGTAAAGAGGAAGGAAGTAAACTGTCTTTACTTCAAAGAAACTGTCAGATTCCCTGTGTGCACAGTCATAATTATCACTGCATTCTTTACTTCCACGCAGTGCGCTCTTGTAGCTAATATTCACTTTGAAAGAGAATCTCAAATTCCCATTTTTTCATATCCTCACAGAAAAACCTTCAGATTAAGTGAACTCTTGCAGAGTCAAATTAACCCTGACGGAGTCCATTTGAATCTACTCTCGCCAGAGTGGGATCAGATAGACTCGGTAAGAGCTGATTTGAATGTGAACTTTTTACAGAGCCTCAACATGTGAGAGCCATGTTCGTGAGCCCTTGCATTACACCTGGCACAGTGTTGACCATGAAAATCAGAAAGCCAAAAGTAAAATGAGAAGGCATAACTACCATCCCACTTTGTTGAGAAGTGACTGCTTTAGGTCAATATCAGCAGCCATCATGATGAAATGCATACACGTAGCTCTATCATAAATTCCAAAGAACACAATTTTTGTCTCCTTGACTCTGCGCTCAAACTATGGGCAAATAGTTTTTCTCATTTTCGAAAAGTCTAGTCACCAAAGATCTTTTTCCATCTTTATAGCAGCCAGCCAATGTTTCCATGAATGTGGCGAATCAGTCAGTTTTTAAATGATGAACAGTGTTCTCTGATCTGAAAAATAGATTTTTTTTTGTGGTGTTTTTGATGGTATTGAGAAAGGCAGTTTGGGGACTTGCACATGTCTTCGAAAAATAAAATGGAAAATTACAGTACTGCTCAATACCCCATACAAAGCTCGGTAAGAAATATGATTGCTGTGCTTTATGTGCGTAAACTTTTTCAAGAGTGATGAATCACTGTATGAAATCAGTCAGTCTTTACTCTCTGAGATTCTTTGCAGCTTTCCTTGAGGATTACATCGCGCACGAGTTAACAAAATGTGCCGCATATTGTTCAAATGCCTCATTGTTTGCTCCATTTCTACTTTTTTCCTTCACTACAAGTTTTCAGTATGGCAGTGCATTTATGCATTACATTATATTGAAATAATTGATAAATTACATTATATTGAAAAAATATAATTAACTTATGTTGACTCCAAAATATGCTGCAATAATTTCATATTCTAAATAAACAAAGATTCTGCCGTGAATATGCTAGATATACATAAATTGGTCCTACACCTAAATCACAAAATATATTAATAACTGAAATTCTATTATAAATATTTTATATTGTATATTTCTTTTCTTTAATGTTTGTTCAATTAGTGCTTTCCTTTCTGGTCCATTTGTACCAGTTTTCATAATCATTCTAATGTTATGTAAGCCCTACACAATAGGACCAAGATGAAACAGTTAGTCTTTCAGTAATTCTGTTACCCATAAATCTGAAATCCTATAAGGGTGGACATTTGGAATGTTGTCAAGTTACAGGAGATTGTGGATATTTTGTCTCTCTTTGTTGCTAATAAGGATCCTGTTTCAGCTGCTTAATTCACTATGATCAATACGTAACCCTGGTCACTATGTCAGCGCCAGTGTTGCAGTAAATCTTTGGAGGGCTAATAAAATGTGGACAACATGTGTTCTGAGCCAGTGGTCACTTAAAGCAGGGCACAATATGGCCATGGCTATTTCTGCTTTTGCTCTGAGTAGCCCTACAGTTTAACCTATGGCCCTCAGTGGTGTGGAGAGCGTGATTCAAAAGTCTCAATTATTTTAATTGAATCACTCGTCAGCCTCTGGTACAGTGTTGAAGCAAATTGGTATTGTAACCCTTTCAGAAATGTTTTTGTGAATCGGTGCTACAGAATAATTGAAGTCCACTCTGCCAAAAAAAAAAAAAAACTAACTTTTTGTTGCAGCATTTTTTCTTAAAGGAGGAAAGTTTTATTGAGAACATGTTTCTCTTAAGGACATCCTGGGAGAAATGCCTGTTCGAACAGTTGCAAATGAGGAGGGACGGAGAGAAACAGGGGTAAAGTCCCTGAAGCAGTTTAGCCTTAAGGCTCCTGCTCAAGGGCCCAGTAGCACAGTTCTTCCTGACTTCATGTCTCCAGATGCAAGTCAGAATCCCAAGACCCACCGGGGGATTCAAACCAGCAGCTCTACAGTGACCAGTCAATCAACCTGCCACGAGACTGCCCTCCCGCCCCGATGGGAAAAACGGCTGTGATGGAGTCTCTTGTGTCCACACCACCATCATTAATGGCCTTATAATTCTGTACTGTATAATCCATGTTACCCAGCTCCATTGTCCGTGATTTCATGGTTTTTAATGGTTGTCCTCTCAAATAAACAAGATATACATACAGTCGTACATGCTTTTTACACATACACGTGCAGTTGGTGTGATAAGCAATGATTTTATTTGGGCACTTTAAGTTTTAATGTAACAGTTATTGATGCAAAAACTTAATGCGCTTTTAGGCAATTCATATTAATCGTTTCTCCAACATGATGTGGGTGCTAATTTTCCATCCTGCAGAAATTTTTCAGCTGTGCTGGGTTTTGAATAATACTTGCATATTCTATGGTTTTGCATTAATGAAATTCTGGAAGGTGAATATGCCTCTAAGAGACAATTTAGCCATATGGCAAGAAGCGTACACTGTAAACCCTAGCAAGTGTGGTGAACTCAAATGTTTTGTGGAAACCGATTACCACAAAAAAATTGAGTTTTCCCAACTTAATGATCTTGTGTTCACAGAACTTAAAAACATGTAGAAATTAACTTTACCTTATATTCTTTAAGCTCCTTCCACACAATGCAATTAATTTGGCCTATGTTTTTTTTTTTTTTTTTTTTTTAGAGGTAATCGGTTTACAAAAATCATTTGAGTTCAGCACACTATAAGGGTTTATAGTGTATGGTATGTTGTATTATGCTGTTTATTTGTTGCATTATACAGCTTTTTTGTGCTCCTAATGTAAGATCACCTTGAGCTATTCATAAATGCTGCAGGAAATTATGCAGTTCAATGTCTAACCACAAATTTGTTTTCTTCAGGTGTGCTGCCAGCACTTACTTTCCGTATCTTCTTTTCACAGTTTGAAAGGATGAATTCCATGTAATATTTAAACTGGACCCAGGACTGACCCCGAGCTATGTGCCCTAAAGCTCACATATACTACCCTTCTTCAGCCCCACCCCCATCACCCATGCAAATCAATCTTGGAGTGTTTCCACCAATTTAATTGCATCACACCAGGCAGGGTTCCAGGTAGAATACGCCACATGACATCCGTGCTTCTATGTCTGTGCCATTCCTGCTTGTTAGGTCTTTTAACTCTTTGCAATCATTGCATTATAGTTTTGCCTTCTCTGCTCATGAGGTCTCAGTGGCTGATTTTCGACAGAAGATAGTTAAGGTGCTTGTTCATAGTCTCTTTGAATCTTTGTTTGCTCTGATTATTCTTATGGCTAGACTCTTGCCCCTTGTCCAGATGTTTGGGTTTAAGTACCTGCCTTGCTGCAATTTCATATTTTTGCAACAAGTTATGGTAAAATATTTTATTATTTTTTTTTCTTCTTCCCCAGCATCTTGTGTTCATAACTGGATTTCTCTCCATCTGCTAATTCCACATTAACATGGAACAGTGGAAAGCAATCAGTCCAAAGTCCTAACCAACCGATTTGGGTGTTACCCTATTTTGGTGCAAAGCATACCCATACCTGCAACCTCTGGTGAGATTTCTGTTATCATCAACACCTAAGATGCCTAGTTATTAGAGAATAGGGAGGCATCAGGGCTTCTTGATTCATTGTCCCACGGCCTTTGAATTGCAACATGCCAGTTTCCTCACCGAATAGACTCGGAGGTGGCAATTGTAAGCTCTCTTCAATCAGTGAGAGAGCTCTCACCTGAGCCACTGCACCGTGGGAGAGGTCGGCACCCATCAGTTTCAGCGTATCCGGCATTTCACACATAAGCTGAGTAGGATTTTAATCAACTAAGTGGGCAGGAAGCAGGAAGATGACTCATTTCACATTTGAGAAACCACAAAAATTGTGGCTAATTACTGCATTGAATTGCGTGCCCTCAGTTTTCACAGCAGATTGACTGAAGAGGGATACGTCACTTTTTAGCCAGGTTCTCCAGAGGATTTAAAGGATAAAATTGCATAGTTATCTGTATCAGTTTATTTCCCAAACAATTAGGATTGATGGACATTTACATGAGCATGAACTAGACAAACCATCTCAGTTGAGTCCTGGACTAACCTTATTTCCAGGTGCTCAGACCAGCGCCGTCGTATAGGGGGGAAAGGTGATGACAATTCTAAGGGCCCACAGCCCATCGGGGCCCACAAAACCTGCAGTAGCTGCCATGACTAAATTATTATGCATAGACCTAACTACTATTCATACTAATGCATCACAGTTAAAAACAAAGCCATAAAGGCATACAATATTGATGAAATATATTTTAATAACCCCCTTCTTAAAAAATGGTTCGGTCCATGGTTCGTGCTACCCTTGGAAAATTGTCTGTGCGTTTTTGCTCGCGAAGTTCGCGAACCACGGCCGCAGTCAATAGTAGGTACCGCCCTTGCGGATATAATGTCCAAAAAAAAAAAAACCCACACACGCACGCACACGCTCACAAATTTTCACCAGAAAAGGACAGAGAGAGAAAAAAACCAGCAGAGCAAGGGCTCAGAAAATTACAAAATTCTTTTCAAAGAAAGGTGAGAGTATTTATTTAGCTTGCTATGTTAGCTGTTCAGGCTAGCTATTCAGCTGCTGACGTTACGTTAATGATACATGCGGTCAGCCGTGTAAATAATCGCCTGACAAGAATGACATTACTCCAGAGATGCCAAGTGTCACGCATTCGGCGAAAGTCTCGCGCATTTTTTAGGCTTATTCACCGTAGTCCGCAATTATTCAACCAGCGCTTATCAATGAGATTCTCACGCGGAATTAAAATCCTTGTGCATTGAAGTTTCAGTTTCACTTGCATGAATAAGATGGACCTCACCACGAGTAACATGGAAAGCGATTATGACTCCGGACTTCTCCTGCTTCTCTTTATTCGGGGATTGGAAACAATGCATGATCGTTTAAATTGTTTCAATGAAATAAGACCATTTGAAACGTCTTTATGCAATTCCATTGCTTTCATTCCCTCAGTGAAGACAAGCGTGAGAATTCCCGAGTCATAATCGATTTCCGTGTCACTAGCACAGGAACATGATTGCTACTCAGAGGCGAGAGACTGACGCTGAATGCGTGAGACTTGGCATCTCTGGTATTACTCCGTTAATAACTATATCAATCCATGGAAAAGATCGGTAAGGTTATCATTCGCCAGTCTTTATAATATTCCGTAAAAAAACCCTGTAGTAGCAGGACATGTTCTTCCATTCTTATGAATGGTTACTGCATACTTAACTGTTTCTAGCTGTAAGTGACAGTATAGGCTAGGTTAGGCTAGCGAGCTACACTCAGTCAGTGTGGTAACCTTAGGTGTAACTTCAATAATCGCTTGACAGGGCTGACATTACTTTTACCTTCTTACATGAGTGTTTACTAAAACTAAACTGCTACTTTATTCTGTTGACATAAGTCTTGTTAACGCGGGGGGTAATTTTACAGAGCTTGCCCTCCTCATACAATATCAAAGTGAAGCTGAGTGCTTAGAGCTATGGTACTGAGAGAGAGGCCCATCTAGATTTTGTTTATTCCAAGACTAGGTAGGTTAGTTCTTTATCAGTTGTTCCATAAAACATAACTTTAAATGTATATAAAAGCAATATGAAATGGAACGATTAATCCTTTATGCACTGCTACTCCAGAATCAGCTGTTGCCGCTTCGTCTGACTCTGACCCAGCAATATACCCTCACCATCAGCAGTCTGAGGATGTTTTTGATGGTGAGTGAGTGAGTGTGGCAGAAACTGGTCGGCTGTTTAGATTTATTAGTGAACTGCTGTACCATTGGCAATTACTTACATATTAGTCAATCTCTCAGCCATTTCAATTATATAACGAAATGGCAAAATTGGCTAGATTTATTTATAAGTCCACTTAAGTCACAATCCATCCTGTTGACAGAGCCAGGTCCATCTCCCCAAAGCAAGACAACTTCAGATAGTGAAGGGAATTGTGAAGCAGATCATAGCTGTAGCCTACAGCTACAAAAACCCAAGAGAGGCGTAATAGCCTTGCCAGACTTTCAATTGAAAGTCAGTTAAGCAGACAGTTGGACTTCAAAGCCCTTAAGCTGTGAACAAACAAAATAACTTTAGCTGAAGTTGAGATAAGGGAAGACTTAAAATTATAGTTTTTGTTATTTATTTTAAAAGAAAGTATTTCATTGTGTTGTCGATATTACTTGCAAGAAATTCAAATAGTTAAGCTACGTAGCTACATTGGTGATTTTGTTATAACAGCTCCACCTTGTGTTGTATCTTTTAGCCAGTATACTTGTTGCACATCAGTGCTCGATGTTTTACAATAGAACACCCAGTACCCATTTGCTGAGTGGTTAATTGAACATTTATTTCTGATCAAACTAGGTGTAATAATGTGGTTTCAGGTAGCCTCTTATGTGAATAAGACAACGTATAATTCATAATTTACATAATAATAATCTGACTCTTTGTTGAGTGGTTAATCGTATAAAAAAGGAAAAATTGGGTGTATTGCATCTGGCATTGTCAAGAACACTGAGAAACAGAAAAATGAAGAATAAGAACATGATACATTGTCGTTAAAAAATGGCAATGAAATGTCGGGGGCTCACACTGATATTCTTTCAGGGGGCCCAGAATTCCTAGCAACTGCCTTGGCTCAGACAATCTAAGTCCGAACATCAGGAGGAACACATGCAGCTCAGTGTACTTTGTTTTTCTAGAGTGAATGAGTGATACGTCTCCCCCAGTCCGCGAAACTACTTCCACAACCCCGTCTTGAAGTTTTGTATATGGGCAGAATCATCAGGAATTGGGATGTGATGATGATTCTGAAGAGTGTTCCATCATATTTTCTTCGTTACCTAACCATCTTATGGGCCTTCTTGCAAAGTTTCGCGCTTGAGCTGTAGGTACACACCTTCATTGATTCCGGCACCTCTGAACTTTTTGGACAGTTCTTCAGAGTTACAGTGGTTGATTTTGCTATTCAGCCTAACCGGTCCTCTCCAAAGACACTAGACATTTGGAGCAGCACAAAATTTGCCCCTGATCTTGACATACCGTGAGACACAGAGGCTATGCAATACCATATTTCCATGTTGCTGGAGCAAAGGGAACAGTGCTCGTAGTGTTACAACTGCAGTAATAGTTCCCGAACCCCTTTGCCACTACTTTCTCTGTGGCCTGAGATGCAGCCATGTGATGTGAGGGTGGTTGCCAGGTCTTGTATGAGGTACTTAGGAAGTGCTACAATGTCCTGCAGACCAGCAAGCACCTGGCTATGGGTTTGTCTTTGCATTAATTGTATCAATACAGCATAAATTGCCTGGTAGAAGCCAGATGCATTTTCTTCCTTCTGGAGCAGAGACTGACGCTATTGAGACCTACTTAGAGGAGTCTCTGGTGTTTGTTTACATCTGCCCTTCCATCCCATCTAATTGTGTACAGCTCTATCACAAAGCTTCAAGGCCTTTTATTTAATACTGATGACACTCATTACACTCATAGAACCAAGGTATTGTACTTTATCGAGAACCTCTGCACTGTATAGAACTACTACCCATTATGTGTAATGTCAACTGCTTTTGGGTGTGTAAAGGCAGCTTTTTCTGCAAGTTATTTGTCAAGCAAATTTTTTTGCAATGCCAGCCACCTGGCTCAGGTCAGATTGGGGGATCAGTGCCATTTTGCATTCGATACCCAAACTGATTTGTGCGAGTACCTGTGACAGCTGGTGTCCAGGGAAAACCTAGGGGCACCAGGAGAGTGAGAGAAGTGAAGGACCCAAGTGCAAAAGACGTCATTTTAATAATTAATCAAGGTGCTAATTACAGAATGAACAGAAAGTATAAACTACCCAAAGAAATAAAAAAGCTAGAAACAAAACTGAGTGCTCTTTTACACAGTGTTACAATATGGGGTGTTGCAATATAAGGCTACCTCCCTTGGAGTGAGGGTGAGAGGTTTAAATAGACTGGAACCCAAGGGTGTGATAATTAAATAACAAGAATCAGATGCTAACACTTAACAAGTGGCAGGAGGATAATTACATGAAGCAGGTAGATGAAGGGAACAGGAGGGAGGCGTGAGAGTGTCTTTTCACGATTGGCCGGATGAATGGTTGCCATTTTATATATCGCTGCCGTGGGGAATGTGGGATTGCGTTATCTCCTTTCTTTTTAGAAAAGGATGGTTCTGTGTGCCCTATGCTAAAGGTGGTAAATTAGGAAGCACTGAGACAACTTTCCTTAACATTTCAAAGCGTTCAAATGCGCTTATCATGGCTGCGAAAAAGACTATTCGAACGCAGCCATGGACTCAAATTCTTGTGTTCTTCCTCATGCTTACTTCCTTTTCAATGTCAGTGTAGGATTAACTGCGCTCCTTCACTGCATTGGACAGTGAACCGGAGGTGCTGTTTTTCCAGGTGTTTGCTTGTCTCAATGGCTGGATGTGGAAGAATGCGCTAACATTGCTCTGTGGTGCCTGGCCCAAGCCAATTATAAGCTGGTATCCTGGGCAGTGGATTTGTTTGTTCACTGTTGATATTCATTTGAAAATGGATTCTCACAAGTGGCTTTTCATTGGTCCTTATGCCAACGGTTTGCCTAGTCATCTATTGATTCCAGTTCCCTGGTTCTTATGAGCCCCATCCTACTTTACAAGTCTCAAGTCTAAGCATGTCATGACCAATCATCACCTCCTCAACCACCGACTTTAAATATATTCCTGTCATTTGAGGCGTTGGACAATCTGTCCAGCATTTGGTGGGGGGGATGTGACCCAAAGGAATGATAATCTGCTTGGGATATCCTGGATCCCGAGCTGCCCTGTAAACTCTGTCAATGCTGCCCTATGACCTACTGGAGGAATGTCAGCAGGTGTGTTTTTTTTCAGGGAAGGGGTCCAACCGTGGTTCCAGTTTCCGACTGCCAAAGGGGATGCTGC